>OZ014523.1:99346251-101746251 GCA_963966055.1 Lathyrus aphaca | reverse complement strand
CATGATTAAATAATTATCAAATTAGGTCACAAGAGATCTCAACCAGGGGAAAAAAACATACCAAAATAAATCACAAAGATTCACGAGATAAGTCTCTCAAACACTCAAGGCAAAGCAATTAGGGTTTCATGTGAATATGCACAAAGAAATGGCTCAAAGAGAATGTAAAAATGATTTTAAAAAATATGACAAATTTTTTTTTTGAAAGCTTTAATGTGTCCTTTGAATTATGCAAAAAGAATTAGGACCAAATCATGTACCAATGACGAGGAATGAAATTAACAAGGGAACGATGTTCATGAATGAAGCAAACCAAAAGAAATTCAAAGGGAAATTAATTCAGAGGAATAAAATAAAATAAAAATGAAAAATTAAATTTGGAATTTGGAATTTTTTTTTATAAAACCCCAAGGATGATTCATGAATTTTTTTAGGAATTTTTTGATGCATTGAACTATTTTTAAAAATTAAAAATGAAACAATATGCAAAAAAATAAAAATAAAATGGAATAAAATGGGCCAGGGGTGCATTAAGCAAAGGAATCCAGCTCAAACCACACAAATGGGCCTAGGGGGCGCATATAAAAAATCCAATCCACCAAGGGGGTTAGCACAGGTCAAATCATTTTTCATAGGTCTCAGTCAAAAATATTGACTCAATCAGAACCAAGAGATCGATCAAACACACATTAATGAAGTCAACAACAAAAAGTAAGAGCGAGGAATGATCAGGATACACACATACACACACACACATTATAAAAACCATGTACACACACACCAACACTTATATGAAATAAAAGATTCACGTGACACGCATGTTGGATTTTAATACGTTGTCAACACGCACACCATCAGATCAAGATCATCCAAGGGCTGAGAGGTTGTCTTCAACCTCCAGCTTCTTCTTCAACCTGCACGCAACGCCGGTGACAGAGCTAGGGCTCCGGTTACCGGAAAACTCAAACAAATCTAGAAATTGTCCAGAAATCACAACTAAGCACCAAGATCAACTCATTACAACTTCCAGATCAAGAATATGTCATCAAAAACACCATACCATAATTACACAGTGAGAATCGAATAAAAACAAAGTAGATCTACAAATCTGAAATCACACATTGGGGCCATAATTCACGTCCAAAATCAGAATTGAGCATAACATTGCAATCAGGAACACATAGAGAACCACATACACATCAAAAAACCTAGATCTAAGAGCAAAAGTTCCTAACTAACCTGAAGTTTGCAGAGCTTAAATTTCACCAAGAAAACCACTTGTAAGCTCCATATCACTCCTTAGAAGCCTCTAATTGCAAAATATATGCAATTAGAGTTCTGAAATGGCTTAGATCTTGAAGTTTGGTGTGATGTAATTCAAATTCGGATTACTTGAAACCTTGGACTCTAGCCTCAAACAATGATGGATTAAGCTTCCATGAGCTTCACTGAGTATGAATATGCAAAGAAATTGAGAAATGCAGTTGAGGAATGAGAGAATCGAAAGAAAATGCAATAGAGCAAGAAATTTTGAATATGAGAATTGTGAGTGCATAAGTCCCATTTGAACGTGTGAAGCTCTTTTAATATGCATGGTTACCATTCTGATCAGGGTTGGGGTTTTGTTAAACCCTTGGTTAGAGCTTTGGAGGTGTTTTTTGCAAATTTGCAAATTCTGGTGCATACATCTCCTCCCACATGTTCAAGGCATGAAGAAAGCATGATTCATTCTTATTTCCCTTGTTGAGTGCGTGTGGAGTGATGGCTTGTAGGGAAATTCATTGATTTTTGAGTTTTGATTGTTTTTGCAATTTGGCATAATGGTATACATGTGATGTACATGACACGCATTTGTGCAATTCAAAGGCCAAAAATGATCCTCATGGTGTGTAATTTGGTGTGGTTACATGACTTGAATAATTAGAAGTCATTTGAGGTTATATGGAACCAAATTGCAAATGGTAGAAACTTGGTATGCATGAGAATCCATAATTCAAACCCTAACTTCCATTGGTTATACCTTTTGATCCACAAATGCTATAGAAATGGTCTTATATTTTCTGAAAAGGGGAAACCATGATCTACAACTTTCATGTTCAAGAAAAATTCATTTGTAGCGTTTTTTGGTGATGAAAGATTAAATTGAAGATGATGTGGAAATTGCCAAAAATAGTAAGTTCCAAATTATAAGTCTTTGCCATTTTTAGTAACTTTTCCCAAACTTCTGATTCTTGATGAATGAAGCCAAACATGCCATTATTTGATCAAATGAAGGTCCATGGGCTTAAGAAACATGATTTGATCCTTTGAAATCCAATGGTTGACTTTTCTTTTGAACTGTTGACTTTTTCTTGCTGTACAAGTAACTGAGCCACTAAATGACTTCCACAATGGATCCTTGAACCAAAATGTAACCCTAGGCCTTATATGACATATAGAGACCCTTTACAATAAGCCTTGATCAATGCCTTGAAGATTCCATGCGTTGATTCAAAACCCTAATTAGGGTACATTGTGTAGGAGAATGAATCTTGATGAAGTTCCTGATGAACTTTCCTTCTTCTAGGGACTTGAGGCATCATCTGAACTTGTATGAGACGTGAGAACATTTTGTGACTTGTTGGAAGACTCTTGGCTCTTGTCTTTGACTTTGAAGAGACACATCTTGGAAAACCAATGACCACATTCCCTATGCCACAATTTATGAATGTTATGCTTCATCTTTCTATGCAAAGCTGCAATGATATGTATGCAGTATGATATGCTAAATGCCATGAAAAGAGAGGGAAAATTTTGGGGTGTTTTAGACGGAGATGGCTCAGAAGAAAATAATAGGGCTTGTACATAATGATGCCTATGGAATTTGTTTTGTTGATTAATTATCTGATGATTTCATACACAAAGTAGAACTTTGGTGCTGAAAAGCTGCCTACAGCCTAGAAAGCAGTTCACCGGAATGAAGTTCAACCTAGTTGTTAGTGTATTAGATCTTTAGTCATAAAGATGAAAAAATAAAAGGAGATGAGATTTGTAAACAAATGCTCATGAATCTCTGTTTAGGAGATTAAAAACTATTTAAGAAACATTTGGTGGGTTCAGGACTTATACAGAATTCTGGCGGAGTTTTAAAACAAACCAGAGAAAGTTTAAAACAGAAAGAGATGAGTCCTAAACACAAAGGATTCCTCATGACACATTTTGACAATTAATTTTAAAAACAAATGGTTATGTATAAAGATATTCATAGAAAAAGATTCACAGATGAAAACTTAATACGGTGAAAAGGGGGTCGCGCCGAGTTTTTAAAATGGATCAAATGAACCCTAATGGTTCATTTTTCAAAGAGGGATGGGTCTTACATTCTAATAGAGGCCCAAGAGTGTGACAAAAGTCAATTTGAGGGTGTGAAAGTTAAAACCCTAATTTTGGAATATTTTGAATATTTATTTGAAATAAAATATTAAAATATTTGATAAATTTCAATTTTAATGTAAAACAAGTTGAAACCTTGGATAAATGTTTGAAAAATTATGTTTTGTCCATGAGACAACTTGAATACCATTTATGTTTGAAAAATCAAGTTAAAGAATTGAATTTTGAAATGTTTAGAAACAAAAAAAAAATTATTTATGAAAATAATAAATATATTAAAAAATATATTTTTTTGATATTTTTTCATGGAATAAAATATTTAAACATTTTTATGAATTAATGAAAAATAATTATTTAAAAACTCAAAAGAATCAGAAAGTTATTAATTTTTGAATCAATTTACAAAATAATAGAAAATTCAAAATTTTGAATTTATAAAAACGACACCAAGAACACCCTCAAGAAGACGCGCGAAGGGTGTTCTTGCCTAGTTTTTCAAAATCTATGCTATCTCATGAAATATGCATCAAATTTAATGAAACAAAGCTTTAATTTGTTAGATTTTAACTCACGAAGATGATGGTGATAATAAATTTCATTTATTTTGTGTGTAGAGTGGGAAATCAGTGATGAACACTAAAGAACCCTAATTTGGCCTAAGCCTCATGAAATTCTACATGATGATGATTTTGTGAAATTTATTGGGGGAATCACTTAGAATATGATTACACACATATGGAAAAAATATAGTGTGAGGAAATATGCATGGATAATGATTTAGCCAAGTTTGAGGCTTACTTGAACTTGAGCTTACAACTGGAGTTGTGATTTTGAGTTGGAGGTGTTACAAAGATGTTGTGATGCTCTGGACAGCTTCCCTACACCATATGGAGTATGTTTGAACACTTGGAGTTGATTGCAAATGGCTGGATCAACTTCTGATCTTCAAGTTGCAAAAACAAGGACTTTTGAGGTTTTGATGAGTGATTTTGGGTTGCGAGTGTTTCAGAGGTGATATAAGTGTTTGAACACCTCATAAGCATCATATGTGATATGTGTGAGCAATTGTTTTGAGCTTGTGCTAGCTCAAAACTCAAAAACCAGAAGTGATATCTCAAAATATTTAGTTTTGAGTCTTTGAGAGCAAAGAAGAGAAAGCTTAGTGATCAGAGGATTTGGTGTAATTTTTATGATGGAATGAGGTCTCTATTTATAGGAAAAGATGTTGAGAAAACTTGGCCTCCAATATTTGAAGTGAAAATATCACAATGGTGAGTCATGGTTTATGAAAATATCTCTTATGCATGTGATGATGAAATTTTCAAATAGCTCAGCTATTGCAGTAGCAAATTTCACATTCCTCAGAAGTTTTATGCTTGGATTGTGTTCCACATATTGCTTGTTGAACAAGAGATCCAAGAATATGCCATTTTGAAGCTTTGTGACCCTTGGATCAAAATGCATAATATTGTAATTTTGAAATTTCATTTTGATGAATTACGTGGTGTAATCATTGTTTTGCAGGTTTGATCAGGTTTGTAATCATTGTTTAGATGCTTAAATCCACATGACATTGTACTTTGCTTCAAAAAATTAGATTTCACAAGTTTGTGAAAAATCTGTTTTTGCAAAATAGTTTTTTAAGGTCACTTTGATCCATGATTTCTTCATGCACAAGCAAGATCTTTTCTTTCCAATTGGTTCTTTGAATTGTTGGAAACATTTGCAACAACATTAGTGTTTTGAAAAGGATCTGAAACAACTTGGAACTTGGTGAAAAATCTCTCCAAGTTTTGATCCATCTTCAACTTAAAATCCATAAGGAATTGGAGTTTCTCCTAGTTGAATCATTTGTAGTTTGTAGCAAGATATTTCATTTGAGCTTTGGTTCACAAAAACTTATGCTTGAATCACAAGTTATGATGCTTGGAAGTAGGGTACTTGAACACTTTTTTTTCCATAACTTAGAAAATTTTCTAAGTTTCAAATGTTGCCCCCTTTTACAAGTTATCTTCAAATTTCTGATTTTTTGTGATAAAATACATTCATGGACCATATATTCTTAAAATATCGGTCATGATGATCATTTTGGGTGAAAAAGTCAAACTTTGACTTTTTGGTCCAGATGAAAATTACACTGGATACCCCTGGATTTTTGATTTTTTAACTGGACATTCTCTGAGGTGTTTTGTCCTTATGAATAGACTTCTATGATGTATATGATCTATTTAAAACATTTCCTATAGTATGTGTTACACCCTAATTTTTTCCCTATGTTTTCTTCGCATTTCATCTATATCTTGCATACAAACAAGATCGCACTGGTTGCTCGGTTCTTCTCGGGTTAGGTTTATGCCTCACAGGGGATCATCGTTGTCTTTAATTACTTTATTTGTTCATGTTTACTAACCATTAATAAAAATCAAAAAATATTTTGTTTCCTTTTACTAACCTTTTTTTTCAGGAAGAGAAATCATTGAAAATGCCAAAAATAGCAGTCCTGCAGCTCGAGTAAAATTTCACAGAAAAAAGTCGAAGTTGATCCGCAAATAATTCAAATTTGTCTGATCAAAGATTTCCCAAGTTAATTGATTCATTCAAAGGATTTCCAAGGTTCATGTGTTTATTTCCATGCCTTCTTCAACGTACAAAAAGAATCGGGCCACAACAACCAAGCAACCTCCTTTTGAATAAAATATTCAAATTTTGGCTTGGTTAACCGGTTAAAAATTTGGTTAACCGATTAACCAGTGCAAAATTTGAATATTTTATTCAAATTCAACACCCTTAGATCATTGATTTAATTGGAATATTCTAGATCCATTGGTTTATGATTTCTCTACATTACTTTGAACATTTCCTACCATAAACCCTCACTAATCACCACTCTTTTCCATTTCCCACCAAATTTGCAATTACCAAGCTTAATTTTAATTACCAAAGCAAGCTCCATTCCACCAAATTCCCATACCTAAAGTATTTAAATAGGACCATAATTTCATTCATTCACCAAGCTTTTGAGAGCCAAAAAACCCCTTGCAAAACATTCTCCCAAAATCAAAAATCCAATAAAGCTCTTTTTCTTTCTTTTGAAGTTATCAAGAATTCACATTGAATTCTTGACTAACTTGAGCTAAACCTTCATCCTTTCCTTCTTTTGTTCATCAATTTCAGTAGATCTAAACTTGATTTGGTCCAATTTGAAGAAGTGCTTTTGGTAATTCATCTCACTCCATAAACCCATATTCATCATCAACATTCAAGATGTAGATCTTTGGTGCCTTTGTTTCTAGATCATTTAGATCTATATTTGTTGTTTGATTGCAGGGATTCCACTGTATTTTGGTTTTAAAACTCGTGCAAATTCAGATCTTGATCATCAAATGTTTGAGAAAAGGTTTTAAAGTGGATCATGCTGAATTTTCTGCATTTTTCTGCTTCTGGTACATCGTTAACCGGTTAACCATCTTTAAAACTGCACAGGTTTTGCCTGCGTTAACCGGTTAACGCAAGTCAGAATGGTGTTTTTGGCTTGTTTCAAGCCCTTTTTGGTTCCTCTTTCTTCTTCTTCTTTCTCCTTTTTATTTTTACCTTGGGAAGCACTTTTGGGAGTGATTTCTCCTTAATTTCAATGAACTTTGGGTGTAGATTTAGAGTAGTTAATGTTCATTAATTCAAAACTACCTTTAAGTGGATTATTCCATTCATTTAAGGTACTTTGCGTTAGTGATACATTTTCATGCTTGAATCCACCGAGAAGAGTGATTGAACTTAAGGATGGAAGAATACCATGAGTGCGGCTCACTTTGGTATTCACCTTTTGTTTTGTGCGGTATTGCGTCTGGATAGCGATTTACATATCATTTATCTCGCATGCATTAACACTAACACAACACACCTTAATTGGTGGTGGCCGACCTCATTTGTAGGGTAATTACTTCATAAATTACTCGGCGATTGCTTAACATAGACCCAAATTTGTCCCTAATTTGGAATAAAAATCTAATTGGGTACTTGCACTTTCGTGGACCGGATCCCTTGTTGGTCGCGTAATCCCAAAGTGGTTAATCATATTGCATTAAGAATCGAGACTTATGAATGTTTGATGCATAGATGCTTTGGGTCTCCCAGTCACCTTTCAAATTTCATTGAATTCGGTTCGACTTGCCTTGATTAATCGCTATAGTGTAAGATGCTAAGCGGACCCGGTTGCCTTTCGATTTTAGTTACTCTTTTGGTTGTGGTTGATTAAGTTCACCATACCACTCTTATGTAAATATTATTATACTATTATTATTATTATTATTATTAATATTTTAGATTCTTGCACTTTAATTTCTTTTGCTACTAACATTTAATTTCTTGCACTTTTATTGCTTTTATTTTATTTTGCTTTATTATACTTTATTCATCCATATCATGTTTATTATTTGCTCTTATTATTTGTTTTTTTTATTTTCCCTTTGTCCATTTGGACACAAAAATATTAATATAGGATTAAACTTCTAAAAAACTTGTGACTTTAATTTGTGGACTATTGGTTACTATCCTTGGCTTTGGAATGAAGATTTGGACTTAGATTCTTAGGACACATTTCCTTTGCCTTGACCTTCATGAAGTTGGAATTTTCCTTTATTTGGCCATTTCCTAGCTTATAAGGATGGAACTCTTATGCTCATAATTTGAAGTATCATCAAGTTTGGTTAGATCTTTCTTCCCTAATCTCCTTATTTTCTTTTTTAGGATGGTCCCTTCATCTCCCCCCTTCTTTAATTTTCAAAATCTTCTCCCTTTTTCAAATGATTCCTTCTTTTTAAATCATCACCTCTTTAATAAACAAAACCTTAACTTTTGTCAAGTGGCTTTTACTCTCTTTTTATTTTCTCTTAAAATCAATGAATCTAATCATGTTGACCTTAATTCAAAAAATGAAAAGAATCAAACTCATTCAAGTTGTTTTGTTCCTTTGTGTATTTTCTTTAAAAGAGTGTCGATTATGAGTCATTATTCTTTAGTCGGGTGCAATTCTTTCAATCTCCATGGTTGTAGTTTGATGTTATTGAGTCTCTTGTTATTTGTGGGGGTTTAGTGGCATACTTGTTGATTTTATCCGAGTTGGCGCCCTCCCCATAATGATGTATGAGTCCATGCCTTCATTCTCATGGTAGTTTGTTTGATCATCCACTTGAAGATGACAAATTCTCTTCACTTAATAAAATCAATCATAACTAACCCTTTTCACTATTTGTACCACGAACTACGGGGTTTTGATCTCGCATTGCACTTTATGAGTACGTAGGCATGAGGTGGTAAACCTCTCCAAACACAAAAATATAAAAAATATAATTCTTTTCTCATCCCTCCACTCTCATTTAACAAACCTCTTTCAAACCAAAAGCAATAAATTTTTCAAAGGGCTCCCGTGGAGTACCACTGACATTTTGGGTGCGTAAAACCTTCCTATTGTGTAACCTATCCCCTTACATGTTTCTCTGTTGTGTTTCTTTAGCTTTTTGCTTTTAGATTCATTAGGATTTATTCGCTCTTTTTTCCTTTTCCTCTTGGAATAAAAATAAAGCGCGGTGGCGACTCTATTTACTTTGAGTTAAGTTAACTAATAACTCACACTCATGATTTTACCGCTATAATATGGTCTCTTATCCAGATGAAAATCTTGACTTTTGATCCCCCGATTAGTCATAAACCCTCATCTGGGCACTATGAAACCCTAATCTTGTAGTCTTTGATATCTGCACCTTTTGCACTTGTAAATGGCTTGTAAGAGTCATCTCAATCATTATTGATGATGTATGGAGGTCTTTTCTCCCTTCTCTATGAAACATTTCATCTGGAGGGCATCAGTTGAGTGAAACCCTAATTGGTGATTGTGATGGCCCAGGGCCCAGATCACTGAGAATTTTGTACAGTCCTTGAAATATTTCCTTCATTTGAGATTTCTTAACCCTTTTATAATGATTGAAAGGTTGAAAATCTTATGAATTAATGATTTGTCCTTTTCCTGAATCCTCCGAGGGACTTAAGAATCCAGATTCATTATGGGGATACTATTCAAACTAGTCTGACACAATCCTTTAGCCAACGTGTTTCCTCTGATGAGGTATACATCTTAGGGTCAAAATTTAGAGTATGAAACTTCATCTTTTGGATTTTGATCTCTTCTTCTTTCTTTGATGTCTTTTAGGATGTTGAGACAACTGGTTTGACATGTTATGATTTATTCTGATCCCTTTAGTGCAATTTGATGTAGCTTGATTGCTACTTTCTATAATATCATCCAGAGCTCCAGATCCATTGTTGAGCATACAAATGGATTTTATCATGGATGCAAGCCTTGATTTGATTACAAACACTTTCTCTTCAAGATCAGAAATAATGGAAGCATGCTCAAGTCCTTCAAAGTATAGTTGATTGATTAGATTGTGTTGTTCAACTCCTATTTGAATAACTTTCTCACCCCTGAGCTTAAATCTCTGTAAAGTTCTACCAGATCATCAAAGGGAGCGTCTTCAACATTAGTTACTCCTTCAGGATAATAGACTCTAGTAAAGGCCGATACTTCCTTTGTCAAATCTATTTCACTTTCAGAGTCCTCTTCTGACCAGGACGCGACTAGACCGTTTCTCTCTCTTCTGATAAAATTAGGAAATCCAGTCTTCACATGTCCAAGTCCTCCACACACAAAGCATTTAATTCCTCTTTCATGATTGTCTTCAGTTCTTGTTTTTCTCCTGAAGTTCTATCGTCCGTTGATGTTGTAAGACTTGTTCTGAACATCTTGTTTAGGACTCTAGGTATTTGTTACTTGATTGGATTGCTTTCCAATCATCCCAATAGATTTAGGTATCATTTCCTTAGTCTGTTGATTTCTTTTTTCTTCAATAGAAGCAAATGCTAAATCCTTCATTCTTTTAGGTTTATCACCTTTGATTCCAACTTCAAAGGTTTGTAGTGACCCAATAAGTGATAACGAGAAAAAGTATCATTTTATTACTATGTTTCAATGCCGTTTTATCGCACATTTATCGTATTAACACCCGATTCTTCGAGTTTTCTTTTTCATTTTGCAGGTATAATAATTATAGAGCTAAATCATAAGCCAAAAGTGAAATGAGCAAAAACAAGCATGAAAAGAAGAAGAAGAGAGGAATTCTGCATAATGCTGCATAATTTACAACAGTCACGACCGTCACCATGCTGTCACGACCGTGACACGCTAATTGGGCCAGTCACGATCGTAACCAAGCCGTCACGACCGTGACGCGCTAAATATGAAGATAACGCCCGTGACACCCTTGTCACGAACGTGACAAAGGGAAATTAGGTTTACTTGGAATGAATTGGTCATGAACGTGCTACGTGAAGTCAATTACGTTTCCTATTCTTCCGCAGACCCAGTAACACAAGTTTTTCCTGGATTCTCTCTTCAACACCGAAGCCCACGTATGGATTTCAAATGCCAAGCCCAAATTATGTTTCCTATAAATAGCTTGATTTCAAAGTAAAAACTACAGAGTTTTATTTTTAGTTTTTCGCGGAAGCTCTGCCGTATTTCCATTGCACCCTATTTCATTATTTTTCCAGCAATTATTCTTGTTCTTGCTTTATTTTCTATATCCCAACCAAATCGAAATAACAATTTCCAACATTAGGAAATTGTTATTATTTAATTTCTTTCAAGCCTTCAGCATTTCGTTTGTAATTTTATTTTCGATTCCGGTTCGCACTCCGAGCTTGCCAGACTGTGGAAGAAGGAGTTTTACATTATTTTTATTATTCAGGTTTTTAATTATTTCGCATTTATATTAATTTAATTGTTTATGTTAAGAATTTATTTTTATTACTTTATAATGCATACTTTAAATTATGTTCATCTGTTTCTGCATCTGTCTGGTACAACAAATATGAGTAGCTAATTAATTTAGGCGGTATGTAATTAAAATACACTAAATCGGTAAAATCGAATCTAGGCTTAAAACAATTAAGAACTTAATATTCTGGCTGTGACTTTTTATTATAAAATTAATCTTTTTGTTACGAGAGTAAGGAAAGTGTAATAGGTTAGGTCGAGACCACGAGAGTGTGAGATTTTAACCAGATAGCTAAAGTTAGGCATTTACTTTAAACACAGCGAGAGCGCTTTAAAATGAATTAGACTTATTAAGTTTCCAAAAATTATTTCTAAACACTTATAGGCTAGCGAGAGCAGGCATAGGGCTTTAGGAGTAAGATCTGAGATAAGACCACGAGAGTGTGAGTTAAAGATATTTAAACTGATAACCTCTACAGAATAAATTAAGTGAACCATCCTTATAAGCCTAGGTTAGATTGACCCGCCTAAGTTAACATAATTACATACTGATCGCCTTATTATTATTTCATTAAACTAAAATTTAATTCCCGTCTTTAATTCTTAAAAACAAAATCGTGACAACCATACACCTTAGCTAAACTAGTAAACCCTCTAGCACTAAGTGATCATAAAGTCCCTGTGGGATCGATAATCTTTTATATTACTTCGATAGGCTGTGCGCTTGCAGTTAAGATACCGCTAGACACATATTGTATTGTGTCTTTAGCCCATCAAGTTTTTGGCGCCGTTGCCGGGGACCTTAATTAGTTACTAGTGCACTTTAGAGTAGCATTGTCTAGACTAAGGTAACAACTATTTCTTTTCTTAATCTAATTTCCCGAGTGTATGCCAAGTACTCGCTCTCAAGGCGAAGACTTGCAACCTCTAATCCCAGAATCGGAACGCTTCTTACACGTAAGAAGACGAATATTCGATTACGAACGAAATTACAATATTCCAGATCTTCAAATTGATCCACCAAAACCATTCGGAACATCAAAGGACGCAGAGATGGCTGAAGAACCGAATCATCCACTCAAATATTACGCTAGTCCTTCGCAAGCTGAACCGCATTCCAGCATTGCCGCACCGGCTATCAACCGAAACGATTTCGAATTGAAACCTTCGCTGATATCAGCCGTGCAACAAAATCAATTCGCCGGAAATCCTACAGAGGATCCGAACCTTCATCATTCGATATTTGTGCAGTACGTAGATACTGTAAAAGCTAATGGAGTTACCCAAGAAGCTATTAGATTACGTCTTTTTCCTTTTTCACTTCGAGACAGAGCGAGAGCCTGGCTTCAATCTCTACCCTCAAATTCAGTAACTACGTGGGAGGAACTAAAGAGAGTCTTCTTGACAAGATATTTCTCACCTAGCAAGACAGCTATGCTAAGAGCTCAAATCAACGGATTTAAGCAAAAGGAAAACAAATCACTTTTCGAAGCTTGGGAACGCTATAAAGATATGCTGAGACTTTGTCCACATCACAGATTAGTAGAATGGATGGTCATCCATACCTTATACAATGGACTCTTGTACAATACAAGAATGACAATTGACGCTGCCGCAGGCGGTGCACTAATGGACAAAGAATATAACGATGCTTATGCACTTATCGAGAGTATGGCTCAAAACCATTACCAATGGGGAAGCGAGAGAGTCGCAACTGAGAAACCAACAAAAGGAGGTATGTACGAAGTAAGTAGTATGGACCAAGTCAATGCAAAGTTTGACCAACTAAACCAAAAGATCGACAACTTGGCCATAACACCAACAACCACCGTGGCTGCGGTAACACCTAACTGTGAGTTATGTGGAGTTCCAGGACATGTTGTCCCTGATTGTCAACTATTAGCAGGAATTCCCACAGATCAAGTGAATTATGCTCAAGGAAACCCGTACTCAAACACATACAACCCAGGTTGGAAGAATCATCCGAACTTCTCCTATAAGAACAACAATGCTTTATACACACCAGGTCAAGCACCAGCTACACCACCGGGATATCAAAAGACTGCTCCTAATGTCCCTAGAAAATCGAACCTTGAGTTGATGATGGAGAACTTCATAGCTACCCAATCTCAAATAAACAAGGATTTCTTAAACCAAAACATACACACTAGTGAGCAGATCAAGCAATTAGTGAGCAAGGTAGATGCGTTAGCTACACATAACAAAATGCTAGAAACTCAGATTTCACAAGTAGCTCAACAACAAGCACCTACCGCTGCACCAGCTGGAATATTTCCTGGACAACCTCAACCTAATCCGAAAGGATAGGCCAATGCTGTGATATTAAGAAGTGGCAAGGAACTTGACGGACCTACCGATCCAAGACTTGACAATCCAGCCATGTACCAAAAACCGGATAAACCGACTGAAATGGTGAATGAACCAGAAGAAAAGGAAGATAATAATCAAGAGGCTGTGGAGAAAGAAAAGCCTTATGTGCCTCCACCACCTTATAAACCACCAATTCCGTACCCTCAGAGATTAACCAATTCTAAGACGATGGGCCAGTTTAAGAAATTTGTTGAACTTCTGAAAACAGTTGAATATTACTATTCCATTTACAGAAGCTATCACTCAAATGCCCTCGTATGCTAAGTTTCTAAAAGAAATCTTATCCAATAAGAAAAAGATAGAGGATAACGGAACCGTTACACTTACTGCTGAGTGTAGCACAATAATTCAGAATAATATGCCTCCTAAGCTAAAAGATCCAGGAAGTTTCACTATACCCTGTGTAATAGGAAAATTCGTCATTGACAAAGCTCTATGCGATTTAGGAGCCAATATCAGTGTTATGCCCTTAACAATTTGCAAAAGGCTAGACATGGGAGACCTAAGACCAACTAAAATGTCTGTTCAACTAGCCGATCGCTCTATTAAATATCCTGTAGGCATACTAGAAAACGTCCCAGTACGTATAGGACAATTCTATATTCCTACTGATTTCATAATCATGGACATCTCTGAAGACTCCAGTACACCTATCATACTAGGAAGACCATTCTTAGCTACTGCCGGAGCTATAATAGACGTAAAGAAAGGAAAGCTAACCTTTGAAGTAGGTGAAGAGAAAGTTGAATTTATTTTAACACAATTCTTACAATCACCAACTATAGAGGATACATGCTATCTATTGGACGTAATTGACGAATGTGTAAGAGAAATGGAAATGAAAGAAACTACCTATTCTGAAATTATGAAAATTCAAATCCCTCCGATTTTCGAAGATGATAATTGGCGTGAACCATATCAGGATGATAGTCTAAGCGAAAGTTTAGCACTTACACCGGATCCCATGCCAAGTAAGAATAAACCTACATTAGAGTTAAAAACTTTACCTAAGAACCTAAGATATGAATTCTTAGACACCGAATGTACAAGACCAGTTATAATCAATTCCAGTTTAGGAACAATTGAAACAAAGAAACTTTTAGATGTCTTAAAGAAATATCCAACTGCATTAGGATATAACATATCTGATCTCAAAGGAATATGCCCTTCAATCTGTATGCATCGTATTCTGCTAGAAGAAGATTGCAAAACCTCCAGAGAATCTCAAAGAAGAATTAACCCAATCCTTAGCACCGTAGTAAAGGAAGAAGTTAAGAAACTACTAGATGCTGGAATAATATATCCAATCTCTGATAGTAAATGGGTTAGTCCAGTACATGTAGTACCAAAGAAAGGAGGTATCACTGTTGTGAAAAATTCTAAAGGCGAATCGATATCACAAAGAGTAGTAACAGGACATAGAGTGTGCATCGATTATCGTAAACTAAACAAAGCCACTCGAAAAGATCATTTCCCACTACCTTTTATAGATCAAATGTTAGAACGATTAGCCAAGCACTCATATTTCTGTTATCTTGATGGTTACTCAGGATTTTTCCAAATCCCTATCCACCCAGACGATCAAGAAAAGACTACATTCACATGCCCTTATGGAACGTTCGCTTATAGACGAATGCCCTTTGGATTATGCAACGCTCCTGCAACCTTTCAAAGATGTATGATGTCAATCTTCGCAGATTTCATAGACAACATCATGGAAGTGTTCATGGACGACTTCTCTATATGCGGGCAAAGTTTTGAAGGATGTCTATCAAATTTAGAAATGGTATTAGAAAGATGTGTAAAAGTAAACCTCGTGCTTAACTGGGAGAAATGTCATTTCATGGTCAGAGAAGGAATCGTACTAGGACACGTTATATCTGACAAGGGAATTGAAGTTGATAAAGCTAAGATAGAAGTCATAAAAGATCTTCAACCCCCTAAGACCGTTCGAGAAATACGTAGCTTTTTAGGACACGCCGGTTTCTACCGACGATTCATCAAAGATTTCTCGAAAATCACTAAACCTCTTACCGGTTTATTAATGAAAGACGCTGAGTTCATATTCAATGAAGATTGTCTTAAATCATTCGAAACTCTAAAAACAGCCCTCATCACCGCACCAATCATGCAACCCCCTGACTGGAGATTACCTTTCGAAATCATGTGCGATGCGAGTGACTATGTTGTAGGCGCAGTTCTAGGACAGAGGAAGGACAAGAAACTTCACGCAATTTACTACGCCAGTAGAACCTTAGATTCTGCTCAGATGAACTACGCCACTACTGAAAAAAAATTGTTAGCAGTTGTCTTTGCGCTTGACAAATTCCGTTCCTACCTAGTGGGAACAAAAATAATCGTCTACACAGACCATGCTGCTATTAGATATTTATTAACTAAGAAAGATGCTAAACCAAGACTCTTGAGATGGATTTTACTCTTACAAGAGTTTGATCTTGAAATAAAAGATAAGAAAGGTACTGAAATAGTCGTAGCGGACCATTTATCTAGAATAAAAGGTATTAAACCCGAACAAGTGCCGATTAACGATGATTTTCCGTATGAACAACTGATAGCACAAATAGGAAGCGACCCAGTTCAGTTAGGCATAGATGAACCAGAACCCGTGGAAACAATCCAAACAACCGTAGGACTGCCATGGTATGCTGACATTGTCAACTACCTAGCTGCAGGAGCTCTTCCACCTGACTTAACCTATCAGCAGAAAAAGAAATTCTTTCACAATCTCAAACGCTACTATTGGGATGAACCATTATTGTTCAAAAGAGGACCCGACGGAATCTTTCGTCGATGTATTCCCGAAGAAGAAATAGAAGATGCCATTTCTCATTGCCATTCATCTCCTTATGGTGGACATGCAAGCACTTCCAAGACTTGTGCAAAAATCTTACAAGCCGGCCTATTCTGGCCTAATTTATGGAAAGATGTCCACATCGCTGTTATAAATTGCGATCGGTGTCTACGCACCGGTAATATTTCAAGAAGAGATGAAATGCCTCAAAAAGGAATATTAGAAGTAGAAGTCTTTGACGTCTGGGGAATAGATTTCATGGGACCATTCCCATCATCTTTCGGTAATAATTACATACTCGTAGCTGTCGATTATGTTTCAAAATGGATTGAGGCTATAGCTTCTCCTACAAATGACACACGAGTAGTAATTAAGCTTTTCAAGAATATAATCTTTCCAAGATTTGGTGTGCCTAGACTCGTCATAAGTGATGGTGGCTCGCACTTCATTTCAAAAATCTTTGACAAATTACTATCTAAGTATGGAGTCAGACATCGTGTAGTAACACCATATCATCCACAAACAAGTGGACAGGTCGAAGTCTCAAACAGAGAAATTAAACAAATCTTAGAAAAGACTGTCGCCATATCTCGGAAAGATTGGTCATCTAAACTTAATTAAGCTTTATGGGCTTATAGGACAGCTTACAAGACACCCATAGGAACTACACCTTTCAAATTAGTATATGGAAAGTCTTGCCACCTCCCGGTAGAACTAGAACACAACACATATTGGGCGATTAAAACTCTCAATATAAACTACAATGCCGCAGGAGAAAAGCGAATCCTCGATATTAACGAATTAGAAGAGTTAAGGTTAGATGCTTATGAGAATGCTAAGATATATAAAGAAAGAACTAAGCGATGGCACGATAAACGCCTATCTAGGAAAGAATTTAGTGTGGGAGACGTTGTACTCCTATTTAATTCAAGACTTAGGCTCTTTCTTGGAAAACTAAAATCTAGATGGTCAGGATCCTTTGAAATAACTAGAGTGTTCCCGAGCGGATCATTAGAAATTAAGGGTAGCAATAGTGAACCGTTCACAGTAAATGGACAACGATTAAAACATTACCATAAAGTTGAAAATAGAGATTATGCAAATAGTCTAAGGCTTTTAGAGTTGTCCAATAATTTCCCTGATTAATCTACCCCTAAGCATTACGTCAGGCTTATGACGATAAAAATAGCGCTTAGTGGGAGGCAACCCATTTTATCATTTACCATTTTATTGTTTTATCGTTTTATTACTTTGTCATTTTATTGTTTTATTGTTTTATTTCAATATTATCATTATTGCTTTTATTTATGCATTTATTTCCTTATTTTATTTATTTTAATTTTTATTTTCTAAATCACTTTTACAGATTTTCTAAAGTCTTTTCCACTTTCCTTCTCCCCCTGATTTGTTTCCTCCATATTTACACTAACTATGGCTAACCAACCGAGAAACATTATGGAAACCAAATTTAGAGGTAGGAACCAAAGAATGAAATTTGAAGAGTTATCACAGAGACCAATGGATTTGACTCTGTACCCGGATGATCTGACTATGGAAACTTTAGGAATACATGATAGCATCCTATACCTGTTTAACCAACTTGGATGGGAGAATGCACTAATAAAACAAAAGTTTGTAACTTACCGCGAGCTCACCCTTGAGTTCTTAAGCTCCTTAGTTTACTTACCCGAGCGCGGTTTTGGATTCAGGAAAGGATTTATTAGTTTCCGACTATTCGGAATAGAATAAGACTTTAACCATAAAGAACTAGCTGACTTATTAGGATTCCCTAGTGGACCCTTTGCTTTTACTACCACACAGGTAGAATTGATGGACATTGAGCTGGACTTCTTTTGGGGAACCTTAACCGGAAATTACCATCCTGAGCCAAATAACATGAACAATGATGAGATACATAACCCTGCTATCCGCTATTTCCATAAGATCCTTGCCCACACCTTCTTTGGAAAAGAAGAAAACCTTACTGGAGTATCTAAAGATGAGATATTCATTATGTCCTGTCTGACTAATGGACAGCCAGTTAATGGTGTGCCTTTCATGATGCAAACCTTCACCCGAATCCAAGAAGAACCTGATCTACCCATATTGGTAGGAGGCCTTGTCACCATGATTGCTGATGCCTTAGGACTTAGATACCAATTACACAAGTGTAACCATTTAGGTACCATCCGTCCTATGAATCTGAACTTTTGCTTTAACCGTCAAATCATAAGAAACTTAGGACAACCACCTTACGAGTACCTAATCAGGAATGAAGTAGTAACCCTGTTCACATTACCAAAACATGCTAGAGTCAGTGTTCACAATAAAAATAATTGGCTTTATGAGCTTACCCCTCCTGACTATCCATCCACTCCCGAAACACCACAATCTTACAAGATAAGGGATGATATAATGACCGATGTAGAAAGTGACCCTGAGACACCTCCTGGTTACCATGACATTAAACACACTGATGAAGTGATTGAAACCCCTGAAGTAAATCAAGTAGAATATGCTGACAACTTAAAGAAAATTATGAATACTCTTGAAGTTTACCAAGCCGATATTAATGCTGTTAAGGATGAGATTAAAAGCATGCAATTGGACGTTATAGGTTTAACTGACATAACGTGTGAACAATTCTACCATTTAAACTCCGCACTTGAAGATTTGAAGAAGCAACTTTGAAAAATGTTGTAGTGATTTAACTTATTTTACTTCTCGCTTTTGTTTCTAGTTAGTTTTAACATTTTGCAAACATTTTCGTACCTTATTTTTATTAATGTAATTTTCCTTCAATTATATCAAAAGCAAAGTACTTCTAGTTTTACCATTTTCCAATTTAATCAATTTCTATGCTTTCCATTACTTACTGTTATATTTAAATTGATTAATATTTTATGATTTCTCGTGTGATGAAATTTGCTGCTAATATATGTTGATCCAATATTATATATATTGTTTGTCTTGGAATTAAATGAGAAGTGCTAAAAAAGAGAAAAATTGCATTGAACGAGTGAGATAATGCATTCTGTGAAGAAACATATTATAAGTTTTTAAACCCTCACAGTCGTCATCCATCTCTCACGATCGTGACAAGCTAATTAGCGCGTCACGACCGTCACTCATCTCTCACGACCGTGACGACCCCTGTTATACGAATTCTGAGAAATAGAACCGTTCACCTTCGCAGAACCCACTCTTCCACTTTCACAAAAAAATCAGAAACCACCCATTATCTCCTCACTATCCCGTAACCTCCCATTACCCTCAATCAATTTCATTAACCTCTCCATTTATTCCAAACCCCTCACATTCACTCCTTTCACTATAATCAGAACCAAATTCTTCACATTTTTCATTTTCTCACAAAACTCAAAAACCTCTCATCTCTCATTCCAGTACTTGCATGCAATGGAAGAAATCCAATTTAGAGATGGTGAACAAGGAGAAACTCAAAGACAAAAGTTTATCAGGTTTCAGAACCGTGGCGTCCAACCCACTCGGTATGTCGACATTGACAGCTTGAGGGAGTTGGGATTGCTCAACGGCGTGAAGCTCCTGCTTAGGCATGTTGGTTTGTGGCACTTGTGTAGTCAACCACAGCTGACATTCGAACTCCTCACATTGGAATTTCTGAGTTCGTTTCAATATGTTACACCTCCCGGTTCATCAAGTCAACTCACCGGCATTGCAAAGTTCAGAATGCTCGGACGAGAGTTTGAAATCACACAAACAAGGATCGCCGAACTGTTAGGTTTCGATCACGGCGACGACGCTCATCTCCGCGTGCCGGACAACTTCAGCGAAACCGCTTTCACCTTGTGGCACGACATCACCAACACCCGTGCTACTTCCTTTCAGAGTCTGAATGCTACCCACATCCATAACCCGGCGATCCGATATTTTCATCGCATCATCTACAATACTATTTTCGCAAGAGAGAGCAATCACAAGCTGAACTCCAAGGAGCTCTTGTTCTTGCACTGTGCCTTAAATGACGAGCGCATCAATGCTGCCCCGTTCCTTTTATCCCATATCCAGTCTGTAGCGCAACGAGGCGCAACCCCCTTCTACATAGGCGGGATTGTCACCACCCTTGCCATTCAGCTAGAGCTTGGTGACTTGATTATCCATTTTCCTCGCAGAGCCGCAGAGTTGCTTACAAAGAACTATTGCAGGTCCGCCCACTTGATATCTCAGAGAGAGGATGGCAGGTTCAACCCTGTCATCCAAGGCACCGTTTATCATCACATCACCTTGCCGTGCCGTGACCGCATCGATCCGTCCAACCGAGCCAACTGGCTATTTGCTTTACCGGATGCTGCAGGCCACATCCCCATTATTGTTGAGCAGGCCGATCCACCAGTGGACGAGATGCAGGATACCATGGATGCTGCTGACCCTGTACAGGATATTCTTGAGTCCTCCACCAGACAGCCACCTGCACCAGAATTCACACTTGAAGACGTCCTCCGTGCCATTCATCAGTTGAATCAGATGAATGCCGCACTAGAGCGAAGGCAAAAAGAGCAACATGATGCACTACTTTCAGCTGTTGCCAGCAACCAGAGGACGACAGATGAGAAGCTCGGAGAGATTTTTAGCGAGCTAGAGGCTTTGCGTATTGATATCACTGCTCTCACCGGCACCGGTTCTGATCCTGAAGCGACTCCGACCAGACGCTCCCGCAACAGAAGCCGAGGTCGTGGTCGTCAGCAGCCTTAGTTTATGTTTATGTTTATGCTTTTCCATTTCTGTTGTTTGTATTGTATTTTCCCCGCTATTATATCACAACATTGAGGATAATGTCTGATATAGTGTGGGAGAGATACCTTTCCTTTTTCCGCATTTCCCTTTCCGCACTTTCCATTCCGTTGTATTTCCCTTTCGTATTTTAATGAAACAAAGTAATATTTGTGCTATTTCTTTAGTTTCGAATTTTCCCCGTTTATTTAGCCATACCGAAAAAAAAATAATTTATTTTTATCTTCGCATTACCCGACTTACCTATGAAATCGTAGTTAGGAAGCTGAGAACGATTCAATAAGATCAATACAGTCTTGACACCTTAGACTTCCCACTTAAGCATTCCGTTCCGATAATTGTTACAACTACACCTTAAGTTTCAGTTCTAAAAGTAACCCCTAGTAGTTTATACTAGCAGTCAGCACCGTCTGAACACAAACCACGTGGGGAGCCGATGAACATAAGTGTTTTATGCCTAAATCTATAATGATCCTTCATATCTCGATGCCAATAAAAAGAAATTGCACCAAAGTACACGGTCGCATATAAGAAACGAGAAGTATGAGAAGGAGTCCATTGCGGGTTGGTTCAGAGGTACCTGGTTCTGAACTTGGTAGGGCGTGCAACGGCTCAATCCCCCACAACCTCCAAATCGGATAATATATATAGGGTTGCCACATTCGTGTACTAGACCCCGTGCTTATAAAGGATCAAAGTTACTAACCGGCTACTCCACTACGTGCGTGCTAAGGCAAAGGGCTTAATGTGATTGCGCTAGAATGAAACCGGGTGAAATAAGATCGAAAGACTCTAGGTAGAATCGTAATGCAATTACCGAATGTTTCGTTTAACGGGAAGTCGACGACTTAGCTTGTTGCTTGTGTCATTAGTGTATCGTTGGTGTTTTATTCTAGTACCGGTTTATCTAGCAAAACGATTCCTCGTATGGTTTGTTATGTGTATGCCTCGATGGAAACCTGTCTGATCATTTTTCAACCGACTATTTGCTTGAGGACAAGCAAAGGTTTAAGTTTGGGGAAGTTTGATAACGAGAAAAAGTATCGTTTTATTACTATGTTTCAATGCCGTTTTATCGCACATTTATCGTATTAACACCCGATTCTTCGTGTTTTCTTTGTCATTTTGCAGGTATAACAATTATAGAGCTAAATCATAAGCCAGAAGTGAAATGAGCAAAAACAAGCATGAAAAGAAGAAGAAGAGAGGAATTCTGCATAATGTTGCATAATTTACAACAGTCACGACCGTCACCATGCTGTCACGACCGTGACACGCTAATTGGGCCAGTCACGATCGTAACCAAGCCGTCACGACCGTGATGCGCTAAATATGAAGATAACGCTTGTGACACCCTTGTCACGAACGTGACAAAGGCAAATTAGGTTTACTTGGAATGAATTGGTCATGAACGTGCTACGTGAAGTCAATAATGTTTCCTATTCTTCCGCAGACCCAGTAACACAAGTTTTTCCTGGATTCTCTCTTCAACACCGAAGCCCACGTATGGATTTCAACTGCCAAGCCCAAATTATGTTTCCTATAAATAGCTTGATTTCAAAGTAAAAACTACAGAGTTTTATTTTTAGTTTTTCGCGGAAGCTCTGCCGTATTTCCATTGCACCCTATTTCATTATTTTTCCAGCAATTATTCTTGTTCTTGCTTTATTTTCTATATCCCAACCAAATCGAAATAACAATTTCCAACATTAGGAAATTGTTATTATTTAATTTCTTTCAAGCCTTCAGCATTTCGTTTGTAATTTTATTTTCGATTCCGGTTCGCACTCCGAGCTTGCCAGACTGTGGAAGAAGGAGTTTTACATTATTTTTATTATTCAGGTTTTTAATTATTTCGCATTTATATTAATTTAATTGTTTATGTTAAGAATTTATTTTTATTACTTTATAATGCATACTTTAAATTATGTTCATCTGTTTCTGCATCTGTCTGGTACAACAAATATGAGTAGCTAATTAATTTAGGCGGTATGTAATTAAAATACACTAAATCGGTAAAATCGAATCTAGGCTTAAAACAATTAAGAACTTAAAATTCTGGCTGTGACTTTTTATTATAAAATTAATCTTTTTGTTACGAGAGTAAGGAAAGTGTAATAGGTTAGGTCGAGACCACGAGAGTGTGAGATTTTAACCAGATAGCTAAAGTTAGGCATTTACTTTAAACACAACGAGAGCGCTTTAAAATGAATTAGACTTATTAAGTTTCCAAAAATTATTTCTAAACACTTATGGGCTAGCGAGAGCAGGCATAGGGCTTTAGGAGTAAGATCTGAGATAAGACCACGAGAGTGTGAGTTAAAGATATTTAAACTGATAACCTCTACAGAATAAATTAAGTGAACCATCCTTATAAGCCTAGGTTAGATTGACCCGCCTAAGTTAACATAATTACATACCGACCGCCTTATTATTATTTCATTAAACTAAAATTTAATTCCCGTCTTTAATTCTTAAAAACAAAATCGTGACAACCATACACCTTAGCTAAACTAGTAAACCCTCTAGCACTAAGTGATCATAAAGTCCCTGTGGGATCGATAATATTTTATATTACTTCGATAGGCTGTGCGCTTGCAGTTAAGATACCGCTAGACACATATTGTATTGCGTCTTTAGCCCATCAATAAGCTCATCAACTTTCAGAGTGTTGATATTCTGAGCTTCTTCAATAGCCGTCACTTTCATCTCAAATCTCTTTGGAAGAGATCTTAGAATGTTTTGAACCAATTTGGCTTCTAGGATTCCTTCCCCAAAGCTTCTGAATAATATTCTAAATCTATCATTGTCATGTGATACTCCTGAATGCTCTCGTCCTCCTTCATCTTCAAGTTTTCGAACTTGGTGACAAGAAGATGAAGCCCTAACCTCCTTATTCTGGATGTCACTTCATGAGCAGTCTTCAAGATTTGCCAAGCCTATTTTGCAACAGTTCACTTGCTGATTAATTTGAAGATGTTTTGATCTACTCCATTGAATATAGAATTCAATGCTTTAGAGTTCCCTTGGGCTTGTTTGTCATCTTCATCATCCCAATCTTCTTCAGGTTTCACCATATCAGTGTGACCCCATCCTTGTATTTCACTCTTGAAGGTCCCCATCCTTTCACCACAGCTTTCCAGGCCTTGCCATAAATGGATTTTAGAAATGCTACCATGAGAGACTTCCAATAGTCATGGTTTGTTCCATCTAGAACAAGTGGTCTTCTCACCATTATTTCGTCCTTATTCATTGTACCAGAAAGTATCGTCCCTGAATCTCACCCAATAACACGGTAGGGTGCCAACTCTTGTGGCCAATTGAAATTATGGTAGAACATATTACAAATGTCTTATAAGATGTTGGAACAATTGATCTCTGCTTATGAACACAATGAACAATACGAACGATAAATTATGAAGAAAGTAAATAAACACACATCAATTGCTTACCCAGTTCGGTCTAACAAACCTACTCTGGGGGATACCAATCCAGGAATGAAATCCATTAAATAGTATTAATTCTAATTGAAACAACCATTGTTTTCCAACTTGTCACTTAATCACTACTCGTGCTATATTTCTACCTAAGTTACTACCTAGGTTGAGAACCCTCCTTCATTCCTTTTATAATCACTCGGTGATTAACAACACAATCTATGCTTAGCAGCTTTAGAGTACACACTTTACAGTCTCAGTAGAGTTCTACTATTCTTAGCATCCACTATGATCTAATAAAGGCTTACAAAAGAACAAACCCTAATTCTTTTTTTCAAGTAATATATCACTTTTACTTGTTATCTCCCTAGGTCTAAACTAACCTATTTATAACAAAAGAACACACTGGGTTTGGGCTTTAAACTTGCAGTATTCTGATCCCACAAAATATGCTCAATTTCTCGAAGATGCTAGCAACTATTCAATCTTTAGTTACCAAAACAAATCCTTCCTTATTTGTGATCTTCAAGCCGTCAATCTCTAAAAATATTCTATCTTGGACGCCAGCTGCAATCACAAATATTCCACCGAATATTCTGTGATTTTCTTCAAGTTTAACATTTTCTAAAATTGTCACTGAAGCAGCATGTCGAGAGACCGAAGTTAGGACATCTCCTTTGAAATCTTCCAAAAACCTATTTTTTCTCAAAACAAAACTTCATCTTCAGCATGTTACGACACCTTGTCCAACATGTTCAATATAGGTTGTTTTACCAAAATTACTGCCAACCTCAACTGGGCAGAACTAATAGGTGCAAACCTGGTGCATCTATACATTATTAACATTTGCGATCTAACTATGGATTAAGATCAAACTATGGATCAAAGTATGTACTATATTTTTCTTTCATTTTGGTGCATCTACAAATTAAGATCAAGTTATTCTGTATTTGTTTTGAATTAATTCTAATTTGATGAAATATATTTTGGTACATCTTGTTGCACCCCGAAAAATACGACCTAACAATTAAAAGAACCGCGCGTTGGACAGACATGAGAGTCGCCACCTAATTCTCATTTATTCCCATAAAGGGAAAGGGAAGATATATATAAAACCTGTCTAAAGAAAGGATAAAGACAAAGTTCATCGCACCCATTTTCTGGGTTCGGAAGTCGGTTATGCAAGGGGAAAGTATTAGCATCCCTCACATCCATTGTACTCGATGGGAACCATCTAAGTTATCACGCGCGAAAAGATAGCTACGCTTAATGAGTTACTTTCTAAGGGAAAAGAGTTTATGTCATAAGTTAGATTGATCCTAGGTGCTCGACAAGGATTGAGATCCTTGTGCCTACGTACTCCCTCATGCAATGGGAAAGTCAGAGCCTCGTAGTTCGGCCTACTACATGTGATGGTTGTTGATTTTTTTACCTTTCTTCGATGAAAGGATTTAGGAGTCAAATTTCCCTGAAGACTATGGGTAGTTTATTCCGCTCGATTCGTCCAAACGTCCGACGTCGAAATAATCGGAGTGAGTAATGAAATCTCATTATGCTCCTTTATACCACTTAAGGCTCGTGGCGTACAATTCTTCTCATATTATTAAAGTGTTATATTTACCTACTACCGCTTAACGTTGGATCAAGGGTTTAGATCTAAAATATGACATTTTGGTTTTTTTTATTGAGGTTTGATGGCGATGCGCGAAGCACTCTTATGGGTAAATGCAAATGCAAGTTTATTTGTTTATTAGCGAGGCACAATGTGCTCGGCTCGCAAGGTTAGGTGGATCTGATTCATAGTCCCTAAGGGTGCTCCTGGCAAACAAAACCATAACCGAAAAATAAAGTGCAAGTGTGTGTGAGTGCAACAACTTGGCGTTGGACCAAGGGTTCGCGAACTAAGCGAGATCTAAACTAGTCCCTAAGGGTGCTCCTAGAAATCTAAAGGATAAATGCGGAAAAATAATAAAGTGTGTAGAAATGGAATGGGGGAGGGATACAAATAAGTTACACAGGTTTGCACGAAATAAAAGGTTTCATTGTATTGGCCCCAGAGCAAGCGTGTATGAAGTGTCCTAAATATTAGGAGGCATTGGCCCTTGAATTTAATCGGAAGCGTCGCGATGTAGCTCTTTAACTACCTTAGAACCGAATCAATGTTAGAATCGTTCTTTGAGGAGTCGAGCGTCTATGTATAATAAAGTGCGAAAATAAAATAAAATAAATAAAATAAAGTACAATAAAATGGTTTAATCATTTAATCGAGATTTCAAGTCAGCTTGCAACGAATCTCAGGATTACTTAGATGTTCATCGACCATAAAAATGAAAATAAAATGATAAAAGAAACTAAACTAAATGGCCTCATATTGATCAAATTTTCCGATTTAATGAAATCGAACATATTCAACCGTTTGTTATATCATCAGCCCTAAAGTAATAAATAAAATAAAAACAAAATAAAATGAAATAAAATAAAATGTGAGAGGGAAATAGGGTGTAAGTGCAGGCAGTGGTGGCGTTTAGCAGAATCATTTGGGCTTACAAACCCATCAACAAAATCAAAATGTTAAAACAAATAAAAACAAGAGACGTGGTGCAATGGATATAGGGGTGTGCGCTGGTTTATGTATAGGAGTGTGGTAGTGAAATCCGGATAGGCCAAGCCCAAAAATTATGATCCAGAGATTAAAAGGTTTTTATGAAAAAACATAAAATGAATAAGGGTCTATTAAAATCAGAATTAACAGCATATAAAAGAAGATTCAACATCAAAAAGAAGATTCAACATCAAAAAGAAACAGATGCGATAAAAAATGTTAACTCACATCTCCCTCACGAATACGTTTCAAATACCCACCATGTTTCACTGAAAAATCAACGGCGACGGCTTCTCACTCGCGGTAGTCCTTTTCTATGGTTTTGTGGTTCGCTCGCGATTCTCACCCTCTTCGTCGTCGCAATCAGATCTCCCTGTCTTAATGTCGGCGTTTTGGTTTTCCGGTGGTGGTGAATGGAGTGATTTGCGTCTCCGGTTTTGGATCTGTGGGTTTGTGGAGAAGGTTCTTGAGTTCGGTTTTGACGGCTTCTTTGGTGTCAAAGGTTTGTGTGTTTGAGCGGTTTTTCAATTTTGGATATGGTTTTTCAAACTTATCTCTCTCTCACACTATGCGGTACCATGTTTGGTTGGGTCGAAAAGGTTTATTCGTTGATTCATTGGTTTTCTAAGGTGGTAAGTGGTGGAGTGAGGTGAAGGTTTTATGGAAGTTTCGGAAGGTTTGTTTAAGGTATTCTTGCTGTTTGTTTTTTTCGATTTTGTTTCAATGATTTCTGGTTTATGATGATGGTAGTGATTTGAAGTGGTGAGGGTATTTGAACAATGAGATTGTTACAGGTTTTGGTTTGAAGGGATATAATGTTTATTGATGGTTTATGCAGGTTAATGGAATTTTCAGTTGTATTATTGGTGAAAATTTATCATGGAGGTTAGGGTTTAATGGAGTTTTGAGGGTTCTGTGGTGAGATGATGAAGAATGATAAACGTTTTTTTTTGTTTTGAAGCTTGGTTAGGAAGGGATTTTAGCAGATTATTATGAGGTTTTCCAAGCTTGATCTGAGAGTGATTAGATGGCTGTATTTATAAGGGGGATTGAGAGGGTATTAGAGGAAAATTATGCAGAAAAAATTTGGATAAGAATGAAGGATGAAATTGTTGTGCTGGCTGAAAGTTTGTTGGTGGTGGAGGCAATGGAATCCGTTTGGCAACATTGTCATGTGCGTTTGAAATGGTGGAAAGAAGTTTGGGTATTGTACGATGCATAGTGGGGTATGGATTGTGCGTCATCAACAAATTTGCAAGTGATTATTTGTGAATGGTTTATAATGTGTGTGGGCCTGCATTGTTGTGAAAAAATTGGTTTAGAAACAAAATGAATAATAATAATAATAATAATAAAAGCAATAATAATAATAATAATAATAATAATAATAATAATAATAATAATAATAATAATAAAAGTAATAATAATAATAATAATAAAATGGAAAAATAATAATAATAAGAATAGAAATAAAAATGGAAAAATAAAATAATGATAATAGAAATAAAAATGGAAAAATAATATTAAGATAATAAAAAATGATAAGAGAAAAATGATTAAAAAAAAGGAAAATAGTAATAAAAATGATAAAAATGATAAAAATGATAAATGATAAAATGAAACATAATATAAAAGAAATATTTGGTTTAAATGAAAAAAAAAGATATTAGGAAAATGATTTTTTTTTGTAATTTTCCTAAATGGGCTCAAAAATATATTTGGATGAAATGTCTCCACGCAACACACTGACTTTTAGAACTGCACACACACACACACACACGCACACACACACACACAAACCCTGAAGAAACGAAATAACCTATATTTTTGGATTTTTTTGTAGAATAATGGCTAAATAGAAATAAAATAACGCGGGTATCACAAATTTTGGGTATGACAGTTGCCCCTATCGAATTGACTTAGATCGAGTAAGATGAACTGGCTCGCGTTCACTACTTCCAAAGTAGAAGTCAATTAGATACTAAAAAGACTCTGAATTTATCCGAAAAGAAAGAAATGTAGTGAAAGATTAATGATAAAAGTTGATGATTAAAACTGGAAAGGATGGTAACACTAAAATGACGTAAGTTGACTGAAAATAAAATAAATCGCTATCACCAAAAGGATGATAAGGCGACCCCAACACCAAAAGGATAACGAGTGACTGAAAATTAAATAATCGTTATCACCAAAAGGATGATAAGGTGACCCAAACACCAAAAGGATACCGAGTGATATAAATTTAAATAATCGCTACCACCAAAAAGGATGATAAGGCGACCTCGACACCAAAAGGATGTCGAGCGACAAAAATTTAAATAATCTCTATCACCAAAAGGATGATAAGGCGACCCGACACCAAAAGGATGACGAGTGACTAAAAATTAAATAATCGCAACCACCAAAAGGATGATAAGGAGACCCCGACACCAAAAGGATGCCGAGTGACATAAATTTAAATAATCTTTACCACCAAAAGGATGGTATGACGACCCGACACCAAAAGGGTGACGAGTGACTGAAAAATTAAATAATCGTTATCACCAAAAGGACGATAAGGTGACTCTGACACCAAAAGGATGCCGAGTGACAGAAATTTAAATAATCGCTTTCTCCAAAAGGATGATAAGGTGACCCCGACACCAAAAGGATGTTGAGTGACTGGAATTTAAATAATCGCTACCACCCAAAAGGATGATAAGCCGACCCCGACACCAAAAGGATGACGAGTGACTGAAAATTAAATAATTGCTACCACCAAAAGGATGATAAGGCGATTCCGGCACCAAAAGGATGTCGAGTGACATAAATTTAAATAATCGTTACCACCAAAAGGATGGTATGACGACCCCGACACCAAAAGGATGACGAGTGACTGCAAAATTAAATAATCGCTATCACCAAAAGGATGATAAGGCGACCCCGACACCAAAAGGATGCCGAGTGACAGAAATTTAAATAATCACTATCACGAAAAGGATGATAAGGCGACCCCGATACCAAAAGGATGCCGAGTGACTGGAATTTAAATAATCACTACCACCAAAAGGATGATAAGGCGACCCCCGACACCAAAAGGATGTCGAGTGACAGGAATTTAAATAATCTCTACCACCAAAAGGATGATAAGGCGACCCCGACACCAAAAGGATGTCGGGTGACATAAATTTAAATAATTGCTACCACCAAGAGGATGATAAGGCGACCCCGACACCAAAAGGATGACGAGTGATAGAAATTTAAATAATCGCTACCACCAAAAGGATGATAAGGAGACCCGGACATCAAAAGGATGACGAGTGACTGAAATTTAAATAATCTCTACCACCAAAAGGATGATAAGGCGACTCCGACACCAAAAGGATGACGAGTGGCAAAAAATTAAAATAATCGCTATCCCCAAAAGGATGATAAGGCGACCCCGACACCAAAAGGATGACGAGTGACAAAAATTTCAATAATTGCTACCACCAAAAGGATGATAAGGCGATCCAGACACCAGAAGGATGCCTTGTGACTGAAATTTAAATAATCTCTACTACCAAAATGATGATGTCATACCCTAATTTTTGAACCTAAGATTTTTCGCATCTCATATGCATCTTGCATACAAACAAGATCACGCACTGGTTATTTACCCTTTTCAGTTGCAGGTCTATGCCTCACAGGGGATCACATTGTTTACTCTACTTTCATTTGTTTATATTTACTAACCTCTAACCAAAATATCAAAAATATGTTGCAGTTTACTTCTTCTTCTTCTCTGTGTTGCAGGTTCTCAAATCGTTGTAGTGATTTTATTTTAGATGTGGTTGTTCAGTTATGATTTGATTCTGATGGACATTTGACCTAATCTTTGTCAAACTATCAAAAGATTGTTCCAACCGCAAGTTATGTATGCCAGTGGCTATTTCTCAGACAGTGCGTGTTCAAAGTTTAAGCTGTATTGTGTGCAAAAATCATCAGTTTATCAGGCAGTGATGTGTGAAAAGTTTGGTTCCGATTAAGTGCTCATCAGTTCATCAGTGATTCAGTTGTGGATTTATTTTCCTCATCATAGATTCGAATAATCAAGGCAATTTCCTGACGATGGTTGTGACTTAAGTTGCGAGTTGTTCAATGGTTCCGTGTTGGTTGTATTCATTTTTACCAGAGGCTTGTGAAAAAGTCAAGAGTTGGTTGTGGGCTTAAAATCAAGATTTCGTATCCATTATCCATTTTCTATTAAACCATTTTTATTTTCCAATTTCTATTATCCATTTTATCCAATGACCACCTTTTCTCGATTATCCGTATTCAATAACCTTTTTCCAATTTTATCCAATTTATTTTCTAATTTCCAAATCATATTATTACAATATTATCCATTTTAATCCTTTCCTTTTTTTCATATTTCAATTCTATATACTTTACCATATTTCATAATTTCTATTTCAATCCAGTTACCAATTTTTTTTTAATAATCATAAGCCCATATGTTTTTTTCTTAAGTCCATCCTTTTTTTTAAACATAGAAGCCCACACGTGAGGCCCATCATTTTTATATTTCTTCAGCTATGTTTTTTCCAGTCAATCTTCAGCATGCTACAACCAAGCCATTCCGAAACGCGGCAACGAAACACATAAAACACAGAATGAACATGCTCTTCCCGTGCATCCAAAACGTGGATGAAAATCTCCAAAACGACAACTCCAACTTTTAGCACTCATCCTCTATAAATTGAGCCCCTTTCCTCATTCAATCCAAGCTTGAAAAGCCTCTGATTACCCTGAAAAATTCAAAAATCAAGCTTCAAACAATCACTCCAACCAAAATCTCCAAAATCATTCAAAAAGAAAGGAAGAAGAGAAACATTAAATACCTTTGTTCATCAACTCATCTTCACTAATTCAACTCAATTAAATTCTGCAAACATCTCGCCTCGCCAACAACAAACAGGTCCGCATAAGCTCCGCAACGTGAATTTGACGCCATACACAACAAGAACATCACGGTTCAGCAACATTCACAATGAATTCGCATACCATACCAAAAGCCGCGACGTCGTGAACTTTTTTGACGATAATTGATTCACGATCGGATATGAGAGGCTCTGGTTGATACATTTATTCACCTTGATGTTGTTTCTGGAATACTGTTAATTGTTGTTTGGAGGTTATGATGATTATGTTGTCCGATTGTGTTCTTGTGAAAAAGAGAAATGATGGCTATAAGCATAAAGAAAAAGAAGAAAGTCAGCGGCTGGTTTAAGGAGAAGAGGAACTGAAGCGTATTTGTTTTACCTGAAGAATTGATTTTTTATTTATTTTTTAAAACAAGTTTTATTCCTTTCCTTTCTATTTTTCTTTTGACCTAATTGTTACATGGGATTGGGCCTTGGTGCTTTGGTCCATACATTTCTACTATCTGCACTCCTAATCTCAACGCCATCCCCCCTTGGTTTTTGTTTTTATTTTATTTTTCTATTCTTTTTTTTTAAATTGAAAGAATTTTGAAAAAAAGATTTAAAAACATTTCAATTGTTTTTTTATGGATTCTATTTTTAGATCCATATTTCTTTTTCATCTCCTTTTAGTTTTGGTCGATGAGATCTCCGATTCGAAGATTGTTGGTTATCGAAGATGTTTAATCTTTATTATTTCAAATCTATGGATGAATGATCATTTGGATCATTCTCCATACTTTGGGATCGTGATAGATTGCATTCGCTAATTCAATGTGAAATCTCGATTAAGATTAGACCGTTACTACTTTTTCTTTTCATGCGACATTGTTTTCGGAGAATGATCTACTATATCATTTCTCTAACATGTATTAGCACAAATATTTTCCACCTTAATTGGTGGTGGCCGGCCTCATTTGTAGGGTAATTACTTCGTAAATTACTCGGCGATTGCTTAACATAGACCTAAATGTGTCCCGACTTCGGAATAAAAATCGAATTGGGTACTTGCACTTTCGTGGACCGGATCTCTTGTTGATCGCGTAATCCCAAAGTGGTTAATCATATTGCATTAAGAATCGAGACTTATGAATGTTTGATGCATAGGTACTTTGGGTCTCCCAATCGCCTTTCAAATTTCATTGAATTCGGTTCGATTTGCCTTGATTAATCACTATAGTGTAAGATGCTAAGCGGATCCGGTTGCCTTTCAATTTTGGTTACTCTTTTGGTTGTGGTTGATTAAGTTCACCATACCATTATTATGTAAATATTATTATACTATTAATATACTAACATTTTAATTCATTCTCGCACCTTATCCTCTTTATTTCAATCTCTCGTTCCTTATCTCTTTTATTATGCTTTTATTATATTATATCATTCATTATATTGCTTATGTTCATATTGTTATGCTTGTGATTTTTCTTTTGTCCATTTGGACACAAAAACATTAATAACGGATTAAACATCTAAAAGACTTGTGACTTTAATTTCGGACTATGGCCACTATCCTTAGCATTGGACTTGGAGTTTTGGGACTTAGATTCTAGGATCATTCCTTTGCATGAGCTATTATGGATTGAAGACTTTAGCCTATTTAGTTCACTTGTTTATGAAGATGGAAGTCCTATTGTTTCAAAGAATGTTCACCATACAGTTTGATCCTTCTTCCCTTAACTCTTACTTTAAGTCTTAGGATAGTCCCTTCATCTCCTCCCACTTCTTAAATTTTCAAATCTTCTTCCTGTTTCAAAAATCTTATATGTTTTCAAACTTTAAACGTTTTCATAATCAAACCTTGACTTAGGTCAAGCGGTTTTACCTTTTCATTTCATTTCTTAACAAATGCTAAACCATATAAGCATATCGAAACTTTATTTTCAAAAATACTTTAAAAAATTCAAAACTCATTCAATTGTTTTTGTGCCCTCGTGCACCTTTCTTTCACCTTTTTATGTTTATATATGATTCATTCTTTCTAGCGGAATTATTCACTAAAGAATGACAACTTATCTTTACATTTTAAAATCAATTCAACACATTATTTGTTTTTACATTTTGTACCACGAACTACGAGGTTTTGATCTCGCATTTCACTTTGTGGGTACGTAGGCATGAGACGATCATCTCTTCAAACACAAAATTCTTAAAAAACATTTCTCTTCTCATATCTTCAATCTCTTTTAAAACAAACCTTTTTCAAACCAAAAAGCAATAAATATTTCAAAGGGCTCCCGTGGAGTACCACTGACATTTTGGGTGCGTAAAACCTTCCCAATTTGTAACCTATCCCCTTACCCGTTCTCTGCTCGATTCTTTTATCTTTTTGCTTTTAGATTCATTAGGATTTTATTAGTTCTTTTTTCCTTTTCCATTTGGAATAAAATAAAAGCGCGGTGGCGACTCTGCTGGGGAGTCAATCTCTAAGTGGATTCGGCCTACTTTGATTTATTTACAGCTTTGGTTTGATTTGTTTATTATTTGTTTGTTCTGTTTCGGTTTTGGTGATCCTCTGTGAGTGAGATAGATTCTAACCCGGATCTGAGTTGAACTTATGATAGGACGGCGATATTCGAAGCGATACGCGATGGAGTAGTCCAAAGCGATATCGATTTGATAATCTCCACTCGGTTAGGCTCTCTTGGATTATCAATGTCATGACGAGTAATCGTACGTGGCATTATTTTATGACCTTGAGCTAATCATACTGAGGACAGTAGAACCTTTAACTCATCCAAGCCAATTTAGGAATGTAGTGCGGAAACTATCCGGGTGTAAACCTAAGGTGGTTGTCACGCGATACTACACTCGGACGATGTCTATTTTAAGAATGTTATTGGTTGGGGAGTAATCCAACATACCGATAATATTCTAAATATGGCTGTTAACTCCGGGAACCTCTATTAGCACCTTTTTGGTTTTTTTGCAGGTACAATGAAGACAAACCTTAGTACATGCCTTTGTGGGTTGTTGGTTCTTATTCTTTGACTATATGCTCGTGATATGAACCTTTGAACCTGTGTGCTTTACGTGATCTTGTTTGTGGTTGTTGCATCTACATATTCATCATGATCATCATCACAACCATTTTTCAAGGAAAACAATTCCGGTTATTGCAAATTTTGGAAAAAGTAAATATTCCTTTTTGTCAAGATTTTTCATGACCGCATTCTCGATGTTGACCATGTTTGCAATAATCGAATTGTTTCCTTGAAAATGGAAGTGAACATTGCATATCATTGCATCCTCACATATTCTTGCGTTCATCCGAGTTGTGTGGGAACTCATCCCGGTTGTTTCCTTCTTCAGTAGTCTGTTGATCCGTCAAGCTGTTTCCTCACCACAAATACGGTACTAGAGCTGCTAACAGATCGAGAGCTATCAGATTGAGAATGGAAAACCAAGAACATCATAACCTGGAAGTCAGAATGGAGATTGATGAGTTGAAGGCCAGTATAACAAGGCTCACTGAAATGATGCAAGTTTTGATTGCTCGAGGTGAACCACCTCAAAGGACTGTTATCTCTGAAGTTTCTATTATTGTTGTTGACCCTCCTGTGATTCAGAAACCGGCTTCTACTTGGCCAGAATTTGGGTTACCTTCAGATTACGTGCCAGTTGCTGCTACTGCTCTAATGGTTAGTCCATCTGTTGTGCCAGTCTTTTCAGCTCCGACATTTGTCGAACCTCAACCTGTTGTGCACACTACCGCTCAAACTACTTATATGAATTCTCCTTTTTTGTACCATGCTGCTGGTCCACAAGCTGAAAGTTAGGGTGAACCTGGATACATGGATGAAGTTAGAGAGCAATGTTTGACTCTTGAGAAGAGGGTAAGAGGTTTAGAAGGAAAAAATGTCTTTGGTGCTGCTGCAATAGACATGTGTTTGGTCTCTGACCTAGTTTTGCCTGATAAGTTCAAAGTTCCTGTATTCGAGAAATACAATGGGCACACTTGTCCAAAGATTCATTTGCTGATGTATTGTCGCAAAATGGCTGCGCATGCCTGTCGCTCCCACCAAATGACACCTGGTCAGATAGGGTACAGACGCGAACGGTCGACGAAAGAGAGAACACACAAGGGTGAACTGAAAAGAAAAGAGTCGCCAGCTAGGCATTTTTATCCCGAAGGAAAGGTAATGCTGCATAAACCTAGAAAGATATGGATAAGACGGTTGCGAACCAGAGAAACTGAGAAAGGGGGTTGGTTAAAACCTGGGAAGGTGTTAGCACCCAGATTGTCCGCCGTACTCGACGGGATCCACGCTTGAAAGATCTGTGCTTAAAGGGGTAGTGTCAGTGCTATTTTGTGTGCAAAATCTGGTAAATAATGCAAGTGTCAGTGTAAAAGAAATGTGAAGTAGAATAAAGAAGTGTCAGTGAAAGGAAAGAATGAAGCTCAAGACTATAAGACTTAAAGAATGATACTGGAAGAGGGGGGAATGGACAGAGACTTTTGTTCGATAACCGTTAAGTTATGCCTACATATCCTCTCGTGCAATGAGGAAGTCAGAACACCGTAGTTCGACTCAAAGAGACTGAAAGATAAATTGACTTGTGAACTTCTTACTTATCTATGCTCAAGTGTATGACCTGTCTGGCTCAGGTGCAAACTGTCTTGCATCAGACGGAAGAAGCGTGTTCTCGTTTATGAGTGAATGAGGTGAGAAAAGAATCCCGGAGGAGACGATTATTGTTTGTTTTTGGTGTTTTCAATCTTTTATTGCTTTTTGGGGTTTGTCATAAGTTAATGAGCTTAAGCCTAAACCAAGGGTTAGTAAACTCATCACATCCTCCCTCTGATTAGGGGTAATGAGGATACCTTAAGTATGAAATAAGCAACTCACACTTAATCACCATGATGTAGGATTAAGATCATTAACCTACTTGCAATTATTTAGATGTTTTTGGTGTTTTTGTTTAGTGTTAAGTAATGAGATTAAGCCATAGTCAAAGATTTAATGGACTCATTACACCATCCTAATAGAAGGATAATAGATGAGAACATATAAGCTGAGGAAGGCTCCTCAACTTAATCCATGATTAGGGATTAATCTCATGACAAAACAAAGCCTTTATTAAATGGATTTTAATTAATGATAAGATGAAGAAATGATTTTTAGGGTTTGTAAAACAACTTGAGGGGGACTTGTCCATTAACACTAGGGTTAGTCCTTCTTAACCAATTAAGGAAGAATTAGAACCCTAATGCAAGGCCCAAGTTACAAGCTTGATGTCTTAGTGATTATTAGATGAGTTGATTAAAGGATTTAAACACATTAAGGGTTTAACACTTAGGATTAAAGTTATACACTCCATCCTAATAGAAGGATGCAGGCATAAGCTTAACCACAAAGCCTTAAAAACTTTAGGGTTTAGTCCTTGATTATGAGATGAGAAAAGAAGACTCAAAGATGACACAAAGGTGAAACTAAATGGGGGACTAATCAAAACCCTAATTGTCATCATACTTGGAGATCCTAGGGTTTATGAGGCTTAAGAGAGAAAGATCTTCAAAGAGCCACCAAGGAGAGAAGCAGATGAAAGGAGGAAGGAGCAAAGAGAAACAAGACAACTTGCTTCACTTAAGAAGACAAGTTGCCTGAAGAAAGAAAGTAAGAGATGAACATGAATGAGCAAGCTCACTCTAATACAAAGATAAAATGCATCAAGGATGCAAGAGAGATGAGAAGAGATTGTGAGCAGTGAAGGCAGATTCACTTCCCAAAACAACTTACCACCTGAAAAGTTAGCACAAGAAATGAAATGCAATGAAAATGAGATGAAATGTCATGATGCAAACCAAAGTCAGAAGCATAAACATGATTTCAATGATTCTAAGAGATGATGAAAACACATGACAAGAGATGAGAATGATCAAACAAGCATAAGGATGCAAAGGAGGCATGCTTTGAACCATAGAAGTTCATGAATGTTTATGAGATGAAATGAACATATAACATGGCAAAGGAAAGATGCAATGATCAAACATGATTCTAATATGTCCTAAGATGTATTATGAATCATGTGGATGCACAAAATGCCAAGGCAAGTTCTTTAATGCAAGCAAATGAGAGATGGATGCAAAGGAAGGCCCAAATTAGGGTTTATATGCAACATGCAATGCAAAAATCCAAAACCAGAAGCAAATGATGTGACAAAAAATTGAAAGTGGGATCAAAGTAACCTTAACCCTACACAAGTTCACTGCCCAAAGGAGGGGATCTAACTCTTAACCTAGTGCAAGTTATGAATTTTCTAAGTCAATTAGGGTTCCAAGGTACCTCACAATGAAAAATGCAAAACAAATTAAAAATGGAAAATCAATTCAAACCCATTTTATCCTATAAACTACATGCTATGGAGGATGCAATGCAAGAAGAACCATCATCAAACTCTCAATGGTTAGGCAGAATGGATTTTTCCAAGTTTGAACAAAAATATTGCCTTAAAATGAATTTAATTCCAATAAAAATTGTCAAAATGCATCAAGAACCAAAAAGAAATTTGGTTTGAGAGTTTGATAATGTTCCTAAATGTTTTGAAATGCAATGTGATTTTTTTTGGAATTTTTAAATACCTAAATGCATTTTTAATTAATTAATTTCCATTAACTAATTAAAAATAAACATTTAAATGATTAAAAAATGATTTTTAATGCAAAAAATAAAAATAAAAATATTTTTGGGTTCTAAAAAATAATGAAATGTTTGACAAAAATTTTCAGAATTTTTAAATGTATTTTGCTATTTTAAATAATTCGTAAAAGATAAATCAAATAAAATGAAATAAAAATTGAATTAAAGAGGAAGTATGCAGATCCAGAGGCTGAGGTTCAAACAAAATTTGGAGGGAATTGACCCGCGCCATATCCAATGGCTGAGATTCAAACTGGCTGGATTTATTTAAACTTAATTAATTAATCTAATTAATTAGGATTAGGGTTTTAATGAAAGATCTGGGCCCTTCAAACACGCGGGAGTCAACACAAGTCAAACAGATCCATGGTCCAAATTCAAACTGAACCCTAAACGTAATTAATGAACTAATGACTTTTAGGTGGCCGGAAATGACCTCCGGTCATCTTCTCCGGCCACACCCCTCCCTGAAAATTGCTAACTTCTTCCCTAGGCTTCTAAAATCCAATCTCTCTGCCCAGAAATGATCCCCATCCATCATACATCAAGAATCAACCAACAAACAACATTTAAAACACATCAACAATGAGAATCGAATCAAAACAGTTTTAGGTCAAAAAGTTTCAGAACACGAATACATACTCATTTCTCAACCATTTTCAAAACAAAACACATCAACATGATCAGTGAAGCATAAAGAATCATTTAGTAACTTAAAAACAAGTTTCTGGAAAAAATGTTCTTGAGCTCACCTGAACTGGAGCTTGGATCTTTGGAACTTTCTGGCTGCTTCTTTGATCCAAAACACCTCTAATGAACCTCCTGAGAAGCTTGCAATGCTTGGTTGGAGTTTAATGTGGCTGGTTTAAGAGTTTGATGAAGTTCTGTTGAAGGGAAGTGAAAAATCGTGTTTCTGTTTGAGGGCTTTTCAAGGCAAATTGATGGTTGGGAAATGATCAGAGGATCATATTGAGTGGTTCTATGAAGTTTGTTTTGATGTTTGTGGCTTGTATGGAGAGATTCGAATGAAAATGCATAAGAGGTGAGTTTAGAGGATGCTGACTTGTGTGATGTTTCAGGCTGTGTTGTGTTATGTGTTGAGTCTCATTTTGTCCATGTATCAAGCTTGGATAGGTCAGAGAGTTGTTGTTGGCCTAGCTTGATTGGTATGGGTCATTTTGCATAAAGTCAACTTTTTGTGTAAGAGAGGTATGGGCTGGTTCAGTCAAGGTACAAAGGCATGGCTTGGCTCAGCTGTGATTAAGGAGAACCATGGAAATAAGTTTGAGGCAATGCAGCAAGTGGATTAGGGTTTGTGTGAGGTTTTGCAATTTTCACAAAGTTTGGCCCTTTTGAAGTTTCTTAATGCACAAGTCATGAAAATAGACAATTCTTTGGTGCATTCTGATTTTTAGGTCATGGTTCATGTTTGTGTAATGCATAGAAGTCACATTGAAGTCACATTTTGCCTTGGCATGAGGTTTTGCAACTTTGCCTCTTTGGTGTAAAACTTGAAATTATGTGATTTTATCCAACTTTGCAAGGCCATAACTTTTGATCCAAAATGAATTAGAATGAGTTCTTGTACTTTTTGAAAAGGGAATGATCCAATCTACAACTTTTATGACCAAAGTTTTCTCATTTGAAGCATTTTTGAATCAATTTGAGGAGGTTGAAAAACTTTCCCAAAATAGCAAGTTTACATTACAAGTCACTTTCCCAAAAAGGCAACTTTGCAAATGGCTTGAAATTCCTCAATTTTGTGAACTTCTAACATCTTCTATGATCAAATAAAGATCATACACATTCAAAATGATGGAGAATACCCTTTGGTTGGGTCATTGGGGGCCTCAGATGCCCTGATTTTGCACTGACCTGCTCAAGAAGTCATCTATTGATCAGATGCCTTCCCCATTGAATTTCTTCATGAAAATTGATATGCATGATCCTCACAACATATAGAGACCAATAGAAACAAGAATGACCAAAAAATTTGGAGTTATGGCCTTTGAAACCAAAACCCTAATTTTAGGTCATCTGTGCAGTTAAACCTGGCTCTGCTTCCATGCCTTTCCCAGTTCTTGTGATTTCTTGACTTCCTTGGCCTTGTGAGGGTATAATATGATGTTTGAACATTCATGGACCCCTTTGAAGTGATTGATGACCTTTGGAGTGGCTCAAATGGCTCAGGGATGGCTCAGATCACAAGCCCTAGATGTAGATGACTTTGAATCAATGCAGTGAAGCAAATATGCAATATGAGATGCTATGATTGAACTTATGCATATGAAAAGATCACAAGCCATGGTATGAATGGGTGAGGGAAAATTTGGGGTGTTTACAGCTGCCCCTATTCAAACATGAGTTAGTTGTGCAGGATGTAAGCAACGGCTTAACAGGCAAACAGGATAACTTGTGGTTGAATACCAAAGACAGTCCAAGATTTGCACTCACAGAATGAAGAAGAAAAGGGATATAGATTGTAAAAAGAAAATAAAGTATATTTATAAAGTGCGGGCGACGGAGGACGACCGTCGAGCAGAGGACGACTGCTGGGGATATGGCAATGGCGGGGACGGCCGACATGCTGGGGATAATACAGGAAATAGAGCAATGACGGGGACGGCCGACAAGCTGAGGATAAGAGATTATGATGGGGACGGCCATCAAGTAAAGGAATAAGACTTTTTTGGGGATTAAAGATAAATGATGGGGACGGCCATCGGGTTGAGGAAATAAATGAAACAGATGATGAGGTACGGTCATCAAAGGTGAAGGACGATCACCTAGCAGGGGACGGCTGCTCTGTTGGGGATAAGATGAGGGACGATCATCCATTGGTGAAGGACGATCACCTGGCAAGGTACGGTTGCCAAAAAGTATCGTGACATAGGACGAATGCCGGATAAAAAAAGGTCGACGATGGGGACGGCCATCGGATAGACATGATGAAGGACAATCGTCAAGAGGTGAAGGACGATCACCTAGCAGGGGATGGCTGCTGAAAATATCACGACATAGGACGGATGTCGGATAGGAAGGGGTTCTAATGAATAGAGACTCCACTGGGGTGATGAAGGACGATCATCAAAAAGGTGAAGGACGATCACCTGGCAGGGTACGACTGCCGAAAGGTATCATGACATAGGACGAATGTCAGATAGAAAGGAAATAATTCATTGGGATTTGCTGGGACTCTTATGGGGAATAGTAGACACAGACGAATGTCTAAATTCAAGAAGACATAAGTGTTTGACACGGTGCATAGATTAAAGATGCGGACGAGCATCCTTAAGACCATGATACAGACGAGTATCAGTAGAAACAAACGCTTGACGCATGTTCAGAGACGAGTATCAACTGGTTAACAAGGAACACGGACGAGTGCCGAATCTAAGGGGATATAAGTGGTATATACAAGATGCAGACGAGTATCTGTATGAGTAAAAAGGTAATGAGTGAGACACAGACGGGTATCCAACTTGCTAGGGAAAGCATGACACGGACGGGTTCCAGAAAAAGTGTATTATAGACAAGTATTTGATTTCCAGAGCGTTTAGGCAACTATGCTGGGGGGTGACACGGACGGGTGTCAGGGAATTATATAGATATGTACACATATGTTGCGAGTGCAAAGGGGACGCTTTGGCTTTCCGCTGGGGATATGACACAGACGAGTGTCAAAAAGTATCTGTTTGCTGTATTTGGGGGTGTAATACCTTGGCTTTCTAGTGGGGAATTTTGGGAAATATTCTGTATACTGTTGACGGATGGTCATTTTTTACAAATGTTCAGTTCGGCACATGGCTTATGATTATGTAATATGTTTGATTTTTTCCGTAATGCTCCGTATTAGACGGAATGCTACGCTCTTGTGGAGAAAATATGATGCTATGATTATGCAAAGATACCGATCCGGGATTCGGATCCCGCTGCTGTGGAGATCTCTGGCTGATCTGCTTGAAGTGGGTTTCCCAGCTGGGGACAGGATCATTGGTAGATCTGGCATATATGACTCTGCTTGGGGCAATAGATCATTGATAGATCCTTCTTAGTAATGAGGGTCCCAGCTGGGGTTTGTAGAAGCTTTCGTCACTCTGTTGTGAGATCTTCAGGCGTTGCTTCTCTGGATAGAGGCTGAAACTCTGTAGGGAGATGGTTCCCGGTCTTGTGCACTTGGCTGAGGAGGAATGATGACTGACAACTCAGCTGGGGAGAAAGCACCTCCGGTGCTAATCGGGAGATAGACTGAGTAGACAGCTTGTTGGGGAGAAGCTTTCATGCCCCGTGTTGCTCTGAACACCTGCAATCCTGTAAAGACAAAGAAACGTACAAGCATCCCGAGATATTCCTTATTGGATTCCGTCATAGGAGTTTAGGCCATCCTAGGAGTCAATATATTTCCTGTAAGCATGTATCTTTTAGAAAGGAAGCATCTGTATTTATGCGAATCAATATCTTAAAGACATCAGACATTTTTGCAAACGAAAATAAAATGTACGAGACGAGACATGACTGAAAATCTGATTTTATTAATTTACGTGCCCTGAATTGGCAAGATACAGTCAGAGAAACAGATCCACTGAAATGAGGAAATCGTTACAAATTGAGAAGCAAAAAGACAGTGGCAATGTTGATGATGCTTCAAGGAGCTTCCCCTTTTTGCTATGACTCGTATGACATTGACGTTCTTCTCAACTTGCTTTCTGAAGAAGGCTGATTCTGACCGAAGCTCGAACCCTTCAAAACTTGCCAGGTTGTAAGTGATACGGATGAATTCAGAATGCAGTTGTTCGCTTATTCCCTTATTTTGCGTGGATCGCCCTTTCGGGTTTTCAATCCACCGGGATACCCATTTTTGCCTGAGTTGTCCAATGCGGCTTTTCAACTCAGCGGGTGTACACATTTCTTTTATTTATTTTCCCTTATTTTTGCCCGAGTCTTTTATTCTGATTTTGACTCGCCGGGATGCCCTATTTTTGCCTGGACTCACATTCTATTTTTATGTCCAGCGGGTCATTTACGCGAAGTATTTTTTAACTGCATCTGAATTTACGGGGGACAGGAAATCTTCACCATCCATAGTACTGAGCATCAGTGCTCCACCAGAGAAAACTTTCTTCACTATGAACGGACCATCATAATTCGGAGTCCACTTGCCCCTGTGGTCTGTATGAGGAGGGAGGAGTCTTTTCAGCACAAGATCTCCTACTTGGTACTCTCGTATCCTGACTTTCTGATCGAAGGCTTTCTTCATTCTTTTCTGATACAGCTGCCCATGACAAATTGCAGCCAATCTCTTTTCTTCAATCAGACTTAGTTGTTCGTATCGGGATCAGACCCATTCTGCTTCATTCAGCTTAACATCCATCAATACCCGTAGAGAGGGTAGTTTAACTTCAACAGGTAGGACTGCCTCCATACCATACACAAGTTGATACGGTGTTGCCCTAGTGGATGTTCTGATTGACGTACGGTACCCATGCAAAGAAAATGGTAGCATTTCATGCCAGTCTTTGTAGGTGACCACCATCTTTTGCACAATCTTCTTGATATTCTTGTTAGCTGCTTCTACAACGCCATTCATCTTTGGCCTGTAAGGAGAAGAATTGTGGTGCTGGATCTTGAAGTCCCGACATAGTTCTGCCATCATTTTGTTATTCAAGTTGGAACCATTATCAGTAATGATTCGTTCGGGAACTCCATACCGACAGATGATGTCTCTCTTCAGAAATCGGGCTACCACCTGCCTTGTAACATTTGCATAAGAAGCTGCTTCGACCCACTTGGTAAAATAGTCAATAGCAACCAGGATGAATCTGTGGCCGTTCGAAGCAGTCGGTTCAATCTTGCCAATCATATCAATGCCCCACATGGCAAAAGGCCAGGGTGAAGACATCACATTCAAAGGATTCGGAGGCACATGCACTTTATCCGCATAAATCTGGCATTTATGGCATTTTCTGGCGTAGGCACAACAGTCCGCATCCATCGTGATCCAGTAATAGCCCGATCTTAGCAACTTTTTAGCCATGGCATGCCCTCCTGCATGGGTACCAAAGGATCCTTCGTGCACTTCGTGCATCAACAAGTCTGCCTCTGTCCTATCAACGCATCGGAGAAGTATCATATCAAAGTTTCTCCTGTACAGGGAACCATTAGTATTCAGGAAGAAACTACCAGCTAGCCTTCTTAAAGTCTTCTTATCATTAGAAGATGCCTCAGGTGGGTATGTCTGATCCTCCAAGAAGCACTTAATGTCATGGAACCAAGGCTTATCATCTTCAACAACATCTGCTGAGAACACGTATGCTGGTCTGTCAAGTCTGGACACTGATATCCGAGGCACAAAGTTGGTAGCTTGAACTTTGATCATGGATGAAATGGTAGCAAGAGCATCCACAAACTGATTCTCATCTCGAGGGATATACTCAAGCTTGACTGTTGTGAAGAAAGTCAACAACCTCCTTGTATAATCCCGATAAGGTACCAGATGATCCTGGTGGGTGTACCATTTGCCGTTGGTTTGATTGATTACCAGAGCTGAATCTCCGAACACAGTCAAAGTCTTGATCCTGAGGTAAATGGCTTCCTCGAGACCCATAATACAAGCTTCATATTCAGCTTCGTTGTTAGTGCAGTTAAAAGTGAGTTTTGCCGAGAAAGGCATGTGAACTCCTTTAGGTGTAATGAGTACTGCACCAACACCATGACCGTTCATATTAACAGCCCCGTCAAACATCATTGTCCATTCTTCTTCCGGGTCAGGCCCTTCAGTGTGAATAGGCTCTTCATGATCTTTTGCTTTTATGAACATGATGTCTTCATCCGGGAAGTCAAATCTCATAGGCTAGTAATCATTAATGGGTTGCTCAGCAAGATAATCAGACAATACACTGCCTTTGATGGCTTTTTGAGATGTGTACTGAATATCATATTCTGTGAGGATCATTTGCCATCTTGCAACCCGTCCGGTAAGAGCTGGCTTCTCAAATATGTACTTAACTGGGTCCATCTTTGAGATCAATAAGGTAGTGTGGGTCAACATATACTGTCTTAGTCGGCGAGCAGCCCACGCTAAAGCACATCAAGTTTTCTCGAGCAGTGAATAACGTTGTTCACAGTCGGTAAACTTTTTGCTTAGGTAGTATATTGCATACTCTTTTCGACCAGACTCGTCATGCTGGCCCAACACACACCCCATTGATTCTTCTAATACTGTCAAGTACATAATTAGAGGTCTTCCTTCAACTGGAGGCATAAGGATTGAAGGCTCTTGTAAGTATTCCTTGATTTTGTCAAAAGCCCTTTGGCAGTCTTCGTTCCACCTGACCGTTTGTTCCTTTCTTAATAGCTTGAACAAAGGCTCACAGGTTGCTGTAAGGTGAGATATGAACCTTGAAATGTAGTTCAATCTACCTAGAAACCCCCAAACTTCTTTTTCAGTTTTCGGTGCAGGCATTTCTTGAATGGCTTTGACTTTCTCAGGGTCAACTTCAATCCCTTTCTCGCTTACAATAAATCCCAGCAACTTACCGGATCGCACCCCAAATGTGCATTTGTTGGGGTTTAACTTCAACTGGTATTTCCTTAGACGCTTGAATAACTTTAACAGATTTACCAAGTGGTCTTCTTCTGTGAGGGACTTGGCAATCATGTCATCCACATACCATTCAATTTCTTTATGGATCATGTCATGGAATAATGTCACCATAGCCCATTGATAAGTTGCACCAACATTCTTCAGTCCGAATGGCATCACCTTATAACAGAACGTGCCCCAGGGTGTGATGAAAGTTGTCTTCTCCATGTCCTCAGGTGCCATCTTGATCTGATTGTATCCCGAAAATACGTCCATGAAGGAGAACACCGAGAACTGAGCCGTGTTATCAACCAATACATCAATGTGAGGTAAAGGGAAGTCATCTTTCGGACTGGCTCTGTTCAGGTCCCGGTAATCGACACACATTCTCACCTTGCCGTCTTTCTTAGGCACAGGTACAATATTAGCAACCCACGGCGGATAGCTAGTCACAGCAAGGAAACCGGCGTCCCACTGCTTTTGCACCTCTTCCTTTATCTTCATTGCCATATCTGGGCGAGTACGGCGCAGTTTCTATTTTACTGGCGGGCAGTCTTCTTTCAGCGGCAGCTTGTGCATGACAATGTCGGTGTCCAACCCTGGCATATCCTGATAAGACCAAGCAAAAAAATCCACATATTCTCGAAGCATGGCAATCAGTTGCTCTTTCACTGAATCTTTTAAGCAGGCCCCGATCTTAACCTCTTTCACGTCTTCTTCCGTACCAAGATTAACTGTTTCGATCTCCTCTTGATGAGGGGTGATAACCTTCTCCTCTTGCCTTAACAACCTGGCTAACTCTTCAGGAAGCTCGTAATCTTCTTCAACCCCTTCATCAGCTTGATTGATTGGATTGTCAAAGTCATACGAAGTCATAGCAGTGCTGTTGTCGATGCAATCTGAAGGGCACTCTCTGCAAGGGTTTAGATTGGTTCATTTTAGTGATCAATTTTAATCTTGTTTAAAAAAAGTGAAAATGAAGTTATTTATTTTGAAAAACATTGCCATTTTATTTTTGTACAAAAAGAAAAATGAAAAGACAGTGAGCGAAAAAGAGACTTGTTTGCAAAAGATGTCCGATATTCATTGATTGATCTATTTGCACAAAATTACAAGATGGCCCGATTACAAAATGAGTCTTGCCATCTTGGGCAAGATGCAAGACTTGATGCATGCTTAAAAATACAGGAAATAATAATTACTCTGCAGGAGTAACTCTTATAATTTCCTGGGAAGACCAGCTAAGGACTTGGCTCCCCGGAATCCTTGGACGTATCCAGCTCTCCAGGTTGCGGTCGCTTTCTTCCTCGTCTTCCAAGTTGTTCACAGCATCCGGGGTGAGCATTCCCCCGTTGACAAAACTGGGCTCTTTAGCGGCCTCTGATTGATCTTGTTGAGTTGGTCTGTAACCCAACCCAAATCTGTCTTCTTTCTTTTCCACGGGCAGCAGCTTGCCCCAGCCTTGGGCAGTACCCTCTCCAACAACCTTCCGGGCTTGCTGATAAGACGTCATGGAAGTTCCCAGTACAGCAGATGCTTCATTAATGTTCAGGGCCTCAAACCCCTGGCTCATGGTTTCATGGATTTCTCCATCCATTTCTATGTACTTATACGTAGCCAGATGGCTAACAAAGATGTCTTCTTCCCCACAGATGGTTATGATCTGGCCTTCCCACTCGAATTTCAGCTTCTGGTGAAGGGTAGAAGTAACAGCGCCAGCGGCATGGATTCAGGGTCTACCCAACAAACAGCTGTAGGCCGGCTGAATGTCCATCACATAGAAGGTAATTTTAAAAGTCTGCGGGCCAATCATCACAGGCAGATCAATCTCTCCAAGCACTGATCTTTTAGAGCCATCAAATGCTCTCACCACCAAATTACTCGGACGCAGTTCCAAACCATCATACTCCAGCTTCACTAAGGCTTTCTTTGGTAGAACATTGAGTGATGACCCAGTGTCCACCAGTACATGAGATAGAACGGCACCCTTACACTCTAGAGTGATGTGTAAAGCCTTGTTGTGGTTACGTCCCTCAGTTGTTAAGTCAGCATTGGTAAAGCCCAGTCCATGACTGGTATTGACATTTGCCACCACAATTTCTAGCTGGTTAACGGTAATCTCTTCTGGCACGTACGCTGCGTGCAGGACTTTCAATAATGCATTCCTGTGAGCTTCAGAACACATCAACAGGGATAATATGGAGATTTTTGAGGGAGTTTGGTGAAGCTGATCCACCACCTTGTAATCACTTCTCTTTATGATTCTCATAAACTCGTCTACATCTTGTTCAAAAGATGTCTTCTGAGTTTCTTTGACAGTCGAATCTTCAAGTACCACACTTTTTCCTTTTGCTTTGGCAGCAGCTTCTGCTTCAACATTAGGTCTCTGAGTTTGTGATGCGAAAAGGCGTCCGCTTCTGGTGAAGCCTCCGCCTCCCCCAACATTATCAATTTGTGGAGAAGAGGTTGAAGAATCCAAAGTGATTTTCTCCCCGTTGCAGTAAAGATCAGAGCCATAATGCCAAGGTATGGCATTATTGCTTTCATATGGAACTGGTCCAGGCACCGTAATGGTAACTAGACTGACTGCTGCAGAGGAGGGTACTGTGATGGTGTGTGGATCGTAGTAAATTGTGACTGGTGACCTGGCAGGAGGTGCCACTGTTTGTTGCTGAAAGTTGCTATTTGGAGGAACAATTGATGGATCATAGTAGATGGTGACTGCTGAGATATCTTCATTAATTTCTGCTGGTGTTGTAGAAGATTCGGCTGAATAAATGGATGCTGATGTTGTAGAAGAAAGGGTTGTTGACATTTGATTTGTTGAAGTGATGGATGGAGCCATTGTTGATGATATTGATGAATCGGTAGGAATGATTGTTGCTGCTGTTGTAGAAGAATCAGGAATTGTTGTCAGAGGAATTGCTGGATTTGTAGGCGCCGTTGTTGAGATCTGAAGTATACCATCTTTGATAAGACCATCTATGCCGCTTCTCAAATTATCACACCCGTTGACTGCAATGTTGCAATACCCACAACCGAGCTCACACCCGGGAAACACTTGGCACTCTAGAAGCTGAGCTTTAATTTCGACCAAAGGTGTTCAAATTTGTGCAACACTGGTGATCAAGGTAGATGGTTTGTCTTCCTCAATGGAATTAATCCTCGGCCCTCCATGATTAGGCATAGGATTTTTGTTGACATTTGGAGGAGGTGCGAAGTTGAGGGCTTTAGAATCCACCAGATCTTGGACTTTCATTTGTAAGGCCCTGTATTTTTCAGTATTGTGACCAGGTGCATTAGAGTGGAAAGCACACTTGGCGTTGACATCATAATTCCTCGGGAGATTGGAGGGATCTGGTGGTGCCAACATCCTTAACTCAACCAAGTTAAGTTTCAGGAGTTGTGGCAATAAGGCAGCATAAGGCATAGGGATAGGGTCAATCACCCTGTTTGCCTGTGATGGTCTTTGTTGGAAGGGTCGTTGTTGTTGATTGCTATTGCTGTTGTTGTAGGTTCTCTGTGGCGGATACTGGACTTGTTGTTGGTAATGTAGTTGTTGTTGTGGTTGATATATTGATTGCTGAGGAATCAGAGCTGGAATAGTAACAGTTGCCACTGATCTATGAACATACTGAGGTCTGCCCTTGGTGGCATGGATGGATTTGTCTCACCGGTCCTTCGAGGTCCCACGAAAGGCTTCCTGGGATTACTGGACGAACTTGCACCATTATCAGAAATTTTGCCCATTTTTAATAGACTCTCAATCCTTTCACCAGCTATGACGACATCAGCGAAACTGGTAGAAGAAAAGGCAGCCAGCCTATCAATATATGTTCCTTGCAAAGTATTCATGAACATGTCAGCCATTTTTCTTTCCGACATGGGTGGTTGGACAGCAGCAACAAGCTGTCTCCACCTCTGGGCATACTCTCTGAAGCTTTCTCTGGAAGATTGAGACATTCCCATCAGGAGGGTCATGTTAGGAGCCATGTCCATGTTATATTGGTATTGTCTGATGAAGGCTTCAGCTAAGTCCTTCCAACACCTGATAGTAGCTCTGGTCAAGTGTGAATACCACTCTCTTGAAGCCCCAGTCAAACTGTCTTCAAAGTAGAACATCCACAGCTTCTCATCCATGGTATATGCTTTAAGTCTTCCCAGGAAGGACTGCAGGTGAGTTCGTGGACAGGAAGTTCCATTGTATTTCTCAAAGCACGGGGGCTTGAACTTGTGGGGAATTCTCACCCCATCCACTAATCCCATACACATTACATCGAAACCCAAGGAATTTTGAGACTCCAAAGACCTTAATTTCTCAGCAATTTAATCAAACCTCCTATCATAAACTTCATCTCCAGCTCCCATTACAGTAAACTGCACTTCTTGAGGATCTTCTTGCAAGATCCTGCCTGCAGTAGTGTTGCCTTGCACATTCCTTGGGATGTTGACTTCCGGATCTAGATGAGGTCCAAATACTGGTGGGTTAACATGAGGCTGGCCTCCCTCATTATTACTAGTTCCTCCAGTGCCAGGATGAGGTTCCTCGGGGGTTTGTCTTTCTACCAATGCCCTTAACCTTTCTTGGCTCTGGGCCAGGCCAGTCATCACAGTCATGAATTGAGCCATTTGGTTCCTCATCTCCACTCTTTCATTAGCCATCTGAGTTCTGACCTCAGTCAGGTCCTGCTGCACTTGATCCATTTGGATACCAGGAAGGTTGTTGCGAGTAGGGTACCGGTGCGTACGGTTGACAGGGAACACCCGGTGACGAGCAATATTTCCTGAAACCACAACAGAGTTAGAAACAAATAATAACAAAACCTACAAAACAAAACAAGGTTAGTATGCAATGCAGTATGCTTATTTTTTTTCCAAGGTATCCGGCTTGGCTCTTGGTTTTGACCTTTCCAGATCTCGAGGAAGATGCTTTTGACTTTGTTGAGAAAAGAAACTCCAAAATGGAAACAAACTAAAATATATAAATACTGAACAATACATAGTTTGTTTTTTTTACAACACATGCCCTTGGAGGATCAAAATACAAAAAGAGAAAAGTACATCAAATGGAAATGAACAACAAGCAAAGAAGTCAAACATCTAGTCCAAACTCATCCTCTTTAACCTCCTTCAGAAGTGCCTCAGTCACTGGACCAGCTGGATGCTCTGTGATGCTTCTGATGAGGAGGTTTCTGGTGGCAATGGCAGTGGTCAGCTTCTTGTGCTTGTTCTGATCCTTTGATCTCTTCAAACCAGCCCTAAGCTTCAACTCTGAAATCTCCTTCTGGGCTGCCAGCAGAGCTTCCTGTTGCTTCTTTTCATTGGCCTCCAACTGTTCAATCCTAGCCTGAGTTTTCTGGTCTTCTTGTGTCCGGGCTTCAGTGATCCTGACCCACCTAGCCTGACTCTCCTGCAGATAAAGCTCAGTCCTAGCCTGCTGGAACTTGGCTTCTTTACAGGCATTCTTCAATATTTGCTCCCCAGCCCTTGCTTTCTTGATGTAGTCCTCTATTTTCTCAATCTTAGCCAGATGCTCCACCCTAAGCTTTTCCAACCTCTCAATGTCCAGACGACCATCACTCCTTTCCCAAAGGGTCTTCTTCAGAGCTTGAGACAGATTTTCATTTCTTTCCTTCAGCTTCTCAAATTCTTCCAGGCTGACAGTTGCTGCTGGCTGGGTTGTGGATGGTCCAGGTATATCCTCAATGGTGAAAGGCATTTCAGTAATCTGAGCTCTAGTACGGGATCAATCATAGTACTGAGGTGAAGCAACATTATTACACCTCCCTAGAATAGTCATCCCCTTTGTCTGGATGTTCTCCCAAGCCCAGGAGGCCTGTCTGACAGCAGCTAGATTAGGCTTTATCTCACAATACAGGGTCTCAGCTAAATCTTGCATTCTAGGAGGGTGAACCAAATCATAGCCCAGTTGTCTCTTAAACAGCAAAGGATTGTAGTTGATGCAACCCTTTACTCCTATCAGAGGTACATTTGGGTATTGCCCACAGCTGGTGATAATGTCTTTGCCTTTGGTGCTCTGGGTGCACCATCTGATGTCATCTGAAGTCAAAGCAATGAGCCTCTTGGCCCAATTCTTCTGTTGGTGGGGATTCAGGAAGGCATCTGTCTTAGGTAGGTGTTTGAGCAGCCAGGTGTGAAACAAAGGAGCACAGCATCTCACCAACTTCCCCCTTTATTTCTCATTCCTCTGATGAATGGAGTAATAGAAATCTCCCAGCAATGTAGGTACTGGGTTCCTTAGAAGGAAAAGATGAATGGCATTCTTGCTGATGAATTTGGGCTCATCTGCAAACAGTATAACCCCATATATGATGAGGGCTAACAGTGCACAGACTGCCCTCCACTCTCCCAAAGAGGCCTTCAAGATGGCCTGAGAAATCAAGAAATCCAAGTGCAACCCAGGGATCCCAGCTTTTGTTGTCATGTTCTTCTCAATCAAAGTAGGCTCCAGGTACAGTGCTTTTGCTACTTCTCCATTGCTGGGAGAAGTCATTTCTGGGTTGAAGGGGATCCCACCCCTGACAGGTACTCCAATCAATGATGAAAATTCCTCCAACAGAGGTCTTAGCTGGAAGTCTGAAAAATGTGAAACATCTCAAAGGAGGGTCATAAAACTGTAAGCATGTGTGGATCATGCTCCTCTGAGAAGGGTCCAGGTCCATAACCATATCCAGAATACCTCCATAATGCTCTCTGAACAAAGGGATGTGGTCAGGGGTGATAAGTGACTGGACCTGCCTGATACCAGTCAACACAGGCTCAAAGAAATGGTAAGATATGTTGCTCTTCCTGGGAGTAGTCATAAATGTTGCTGAAGATGATGAAGATATCTGCTGATGAAGATCAAAACTGATACTGGAGATGAGCCACTGACAGGCTGATGCTGGTGATGATGAAGATGACTGAAGCAGACAACTGAAGAGAATAGCTGAAGCAGATAACTGATGACACAGAGGTCTATGCAGATGAAGGGGTCAAAACCAAGCCAGATATAATGTGGATACCCTGAAAAACCAATAAACAAATGTCAAATGATGCAATGATGATGTATGCAAATGATATGCAAGGGTTTGTGATCAAGCTGGATCTGATTATCTGTCTTGATATAAAGTCCATGTATGTTCAAGAAGTCCAGATGGAGGTTCAGAAATCCAGTAACCAAGGTGGGGGACTCAAATAAAGAGTCACATGTCCAGGGTTAAATCACAAGAACTTTCCAAAGTGAAGCATTCTTAAACAAAACAAGTATCAGGGTATGATGTGGCCAATGGTACCTGCAAACCTGTAAACAGCCCAACCCCCCTCACAGCCAGTGGTCTAGAACAAGGATCCTCAGACTTGGATCAGTTATGAGAAGTGTAAACACTTCTAACCCAGAGGTACAGTGTTTACAATAACCATAAAAAATCCTCCTCTAATTCACCTCAGTTTCTGAAGGTCAATAGTAAAGGTCATCCAGACTTAGCAGGCTTCCCAGATAGCCCTAGCACTACAGGAAATCTGTAGCACAGAGTTCTCAAGAAGAAACCCACATCTGAACCGTGTTTCATATTCCCGCACCAGACCGAAATGGAATGGGAAAGAACATGAACCACTCTAGCCTAGGTGTCACTCAGGTCCCAGGTATAGGACCTTAAACTCTCAATGAAACCCCACCCACCAAAACAGAAACCAGATCCAGCAAAATGGCAGTATGACAGTATGATGTATAAAACTGTAAAGAAAGCAATAAACAAGACTATACATAAAGCAAAAACATAAATACATAAACACACATAGCACATAACACCCTAGTAAACACAAATCAAACAAGCGCTAGGAGGAACCCACAAAAAGAACCAGAAGCCCTGGTTGCAATATAAGGGTCCCCAGCAGAGTCGCCAAGCTATCGCTCCCACCAAATGACACCTGGTTAGATAGGGTATAGACGCGAACGGTCGGCGAAAGAGAGAACACACAAGGGTGAACTGAAAAGAAAAGAGTCGCCAGCTAGGCATTTTTATCCCGAAGGAAAGGTAATGCTGCATAAACCTGGAAAGATATGGATAAGACGGTTGCGAACCAGAGAAACTGAGAAAGGGGATTGGTTACAACCTGGGAAGGTGTTAGCACCCAGATTGTCCGTCGTACTCGACGAGATCCACGCTTGAAAGATCTGTGCTTAAAGGGGTAGTGTCAGTGCTATTTTGTGTGCAAAAGCTGGTAAAGAATGCAAGTGTCAGTGTAAAAGAAATGTGAAGTGGAATAAAGAAGTGTCAGTGAAAGGAAAGAATGAAGCTCAAGACTATGAGACTTAAAGAATGATGCTGGAAGAGGGGGGAATGGACAAAGACTTTTGTTCGATAACCGTTAAGTTATGCCTACGTATCCTCTCGTGCAATGAGGAAGTCAGAACACCGTAGTTCGACTCAAAGAGACTGAAAGATAAATTGACTTGTGAACTTCTTACTTATCTATGCTCAAGTGTATGACCTGTCTGGCTCAGGTGCAAACTGTCTTGCATCAGACAGGAGAAGCGAGTTCTCGTTTATGAGTGAATGAGGTGAGAAAAGAATCCCGGAGGAGACGATTATTGTTTGTTTTTGGTGTTTTCAATCTTTTAGCACAACTCATAGGAGTCAGGAACGCGATCTTGTTGTAGTATGCTCTCGAAATAACCCTGTTTCAATTAGGACTTTTGAGGATTGTATCGTGGTCTAGTTCACGGTTATAAAAATAAAGGATATAGGCTCGAAGTTTATTTGTGCCCACCCATCTTCGTGATGTTCTCCATTCCTATGTTCAGCTAACTTTCACAAGCGCTCACCTCTCAAAAAGGGTTTTGTGATGGTTGAGGAACCAATTACACTAACGGTTTAAGCACCAATCAAGTTGTTGTTTGGAGTCAGTCACCCCTTCGTCTTCCGTGTCTGTATCACACGACTTTTTCCTCGTTCAAGGATCTTTCTTGTGTAATCCTTTTTGTCTTTTGCTTTTGCATTATTTTTCTTATCCCTAACTTTTTCCTGGACTGATTCTTGTGAATCTTTGATTGAAGTCCAGCGGGATGCCCTAATTTTTGCCTAAGTCGCTTGTTTTCAAGTTTCGACTTAGCGGGCTTTTTTATTCATTTTTCCTATTCTTTTTTTGAACAAATCGTGTGACATTGTTTGTCTTGATTTCTTTGAAAGGGTCGTGACTGCCTCATTCTCTGGTCAATGATTAATAACCAATGTGGTTTCCGGTCTTTGGACCTCTTGATTGGGATAACCATTGTGGTTCCTGGTCATTGGACCTCTTGATTTGGTACAACGAAAGGTAATGGATCCTCAGATTTGCACTCCTTTTCGAAATTTGAACGATCGGTCCAGCTAGCTGACACCTACCCTGCCCCTGGGTTAAATGCAAGGGTTTTTTCATGCGAAAATAAACTCCTACTTCAAGGCTCAAATGGGTTGGCGAGGGTCTATCTCCCTTATATCTCCGGTGTTTAGGACTTGAAACAATGCCTGTACATCGTCAACAGGGTCTTTCTCAAAAGCACACAATTAGAGATTTTTGCGTTTTCATTTCGTCGTCCTCCCTGATAGAGTTTAATCACAACAGTTGGTATTGCAATGCAGATACACAAAATCATGAGTGAATACGAATGGATTACTTCAAGAGAAACATGTGCATTTTATTATGGTTATCATTCAAAAACAAATAAGTTTCATGCATGCATACAAATGTTTAAACAAACAATATAAACTACAAATGAAAATGCAGTAAAGAAGCTGAACATTGCCATCATTGAGGAGACTTGACTCCGTCTGGACTTATTGCTTCTGAAGATGCCCTTGCAAACTAGGATGCCAATTTGATAAGGAGATTTCAATATGTGAGCAGACCTTCTGGCATGATGACCTTTGAGTCGGCCAAATTTTGCATCTTGTACTTGAACACATCACATTTGTCAATTGTATGCCTAAATGCCCCTGAGTGATACTTGCATCTAGCTTTCACATCATGGTGGTCATTATTGAGGAGGTTTGACTCCGTCTGGACTTATTGCTCTCGGAGACTTTCAGCAGTCAGTAGTCTGGATGTTTACTCAATCAAATTCGCAACCTTGTTTTTACCTTTGCCTCTGAAAGACTTGCAATCTTCAATTAAAAGGCCAGGTGCCCCAGAATGGTAATCATACTTGGAATTGAAACCCCAAAGGAAGCTTTGTCGGAGACGATCCTGATGCAGTTAGCTCAACCACTCCAAATTTGCGTAAATGAGGAAACTTATTGCACGTACGTCATCAGAATATGTTCAAACTTCTTCTCAAGTGGTTTTGGCCTTTACCCTTATGCTCTGCCCGCTGGACTCTCTTGGGAAGCTGAAATTGGATGCCGACAAATGACGTCTGGAGGGAAGAGGTTGATAAATGAAGTTGATAAATAAAGTTGCTCGGAAAGATCTTGCACGATCTCCTTCCTACGTATCTCCATTGACCAATGGAGAATCAGAGCAGCGTAGTTCCCCTCAATAGGGATGAAAATAGCTTTGTTCAGAATTTCCATAACCAAGCTCATCTGAGTCTTCATCTGGTTGACTTCCTGTTTCAGCAGTTTCTGGTTTTGAAATAAAGCTTATACCTCTGCCCTGAATGGCCTCAGCTGGGTCTTCCTTCGATTACCTCCGTCCGGAGTTGCTTCAAATATATACCTTTATGATTGTGATTCAAGTTGTCCATTCTGATGAGAAATCAAGTCAGGAAAAGAATTTGTCTCTGAACACCTGTCAAGAATGCAAGGATGTATGCAAATGCCATGTTCAATTATTTCTGAGGAATCTATATGCTTTAATTCAAGTTTTGATACAGAAAAATCCAACAACATGATTCAGATATGTGATCCTCGGAAATAAATGAACATGTATGCAGAAATGCTATGATGTCATGTATGCAACAGACGTGTGATCAATGGTGTGATGTTGGTGTTGAGTAGTGAACCAACTGTTTGTATAGAACCCCAATAACGGCACCATCTCTGTATAGAACCCCATAACTGAGAACCCAATAACTGTAGAACTAGATCACATAATTGAACAGTCACTGATGGTGTTGAAGCTGAACAACGAGCCAAGTGTCTGTGGAGAGTCATAATAACAGTCACAATATCAGGGTCACGATGGTAATCACAGTAACAATTTCTCTGAATAGAAACCCTGAATCTCAGAATCAGAGAACCATAGAACACTGAACAACACTGACAAAGTGGGTATGCTGAAGTTTAGGGTTCCTGCAAACCTGTAAACCCCTCCCAATCTCACGGGTGTGCTACTCGGGTCAACATCACGGACTCTCAAAGCCGAATAGCAATAATACGTTCACCATTTCCGAGAAATGGCTCATGACCAAATCAGGGAATCAGTTTGGCATTATGTACTAATCAGGGAGGCCTCAGCTGAGTCCGGGAAAAACAAGCATCCCCTATAGGTTCCCAGCTTCAAGCACTGAAATCGAGAAACAATAGTACATTCAGCCCGTAGGATACAGTACTAATGTCATACGACCAGATGCTTTGACTGAGTTCCTATAAGAGAACCAGGCCATCCTATGCGAGTCCCCAGTGGACCCTCGGGTGCGAATGGGTTTGCCACAAAATGTGGTCTGCCACTGCCACCACTGGAAAGGGTTGTTTCCACAAAGGTTCTCAATGATCGGTCCCCAGATGCACATAACCATCAAGGTCCTATCCCGAAGTGGAGGAAATCCCCACACAAGATATTTCCAAGACAGTCGCAATCTGGGCGTGAAACACATCGCCACTCATCATGTCACATACGAGTACAATATGTCCACTCTAATCCTAGGGTGCACTCAAGCCGGGTACTTGGCTTATCTCTCAGAAACAATATCACCCGAGCCCACCAAACAGAAAACCAGTCCAGACAGTCCAGTATGATATACATGATGTAGAAAATAAATACTGAAAACTGTAAATAAAGCTGTAAACAAACAACAATACAATATAACAAGCAAAAACAAACAAACATCACCCAAAGAAACAGAAACAAACAAGCGCTAGGAGAGACTCACAAGGGAACCAGAGATCATCTGGTGTGCAGTCCCCAGCAGAGTCGCCAGCTGTCGCTCCCGGGATTTTCATCCTAGTACAAACGCAAAAGTGGCGCGGAAAAGGTAGAGTCGCCAGCCAGACATTTTTATCCCGAATGAATGGGAAAGGTAATGTTGCACAAACCTGAGGAAGAAGGAAAGGACAAGGCCTGCGAACCAAAGATCTGAGTTCGGGAGTCGGTTACGACCTGGGAAGGTATTAGCACCCCAGATCGTCCGTCGTACCCGACGGGATCCACGCTTGCTTGCTTGTTTCAAAGGGTGAGAAAAATATAATTGCTGCTGAAATAAACCGCTAACTGGAATGGAAATGAGAAATGAAAAAGGAACTGGAAAAAAGAGAATGAGAATACAAAGGGGAAATGTAGGGAAAATAAAGAATGTGCTCGAACGGGCCCTACCCCGCTGCCTACGTACCTCATCGGGATAATGAGGATCAGAGTCGACGTAGTTCGCCTAACTAAGGCGGGAACTATTTGTTTGTGTTTTTTATGCTGGAACTGCGTATGTCTATGCTCAGGTGTTGCAGGCTCGTCTGGTACGAATGCGTTAACCGTCTTGCATGTGAGACAAGTCGTCGCGAGTTCGCGTTGTGAGTGAATGAGATGAGAAGAGAAGTTCCCGCAGGATAGTCGCTTGTTATTTGTTTTTGTCTTTTAAGAGAAGTGTTTTGAATTTGTTTGTGAACATTCTCATACTAAGACCTATCCATCGCGGTAAGTATTTACACCTCGCCCCGAAACAGGACGCGTATAAACACTCTGCAACAAAGTCTCGTGTCGTACAAGATTGTTCGGCTTTTATTAAGTGTTTTATTGCTTTTCTTTATGAGATGAGAGAGAATGACTCAAGTTGGAAAATGAAAAATCTAATGGGAACTAAGACACACCCTAATTTTTATTGATTTATTTACAAGGGAGATCCTATGGTTAATGAGGTATTCTAATCCTAAGAAAGAAAAGGAAAGGACGAAAAGAGAGTTAGAAACTAACTTACTTCCTAAGGAAGTTAAGTTGTCTCTAAAGAAAGGGAAAACCTATAAGCAAGCACCAAGTGCTAAGGAAAACACATTTAGAATGCATAAAAGATAGGAATGAAGTGAGGCTTACCTCAATCTTCCCCCCTACAAAACAAAGATTAGCATGACAATGCATATTGAAAGTAAAATCGAAGCATGAAAGCGATTAAGTACCATAAACATCCTAGAATGGAACTAGGGTTCAAAATAAGACCTAAGTATAAAGGTGAAGGTAACTAAAGGTCACATGACTTCTAAAGTCAGTAGCTACATGATATATATCCCTAAGGATGCTAGGATACCTCACAAGATCAAACTATGTCAAACTATGTACAAGAAGTTCACAAAAATCCACCTAAATGCAAGTTAGGGTCTATGGATGAAGTATGAATGTGTATGGCTTACAAGCATGAATTAGTACATGAAATGAACATCAAAGTCAGTAGTGAATGCTCATGAATATGTGTGAATGAATATACAATCATGGATGCAATGGTTTAGGCATATGGAGCAATGAGAAGAAGATATGAGAAGAAACGAACAAAAATCGCATAAGATCGCACATGATGAAAGTTAAGGAAGAATGGCATGTGAATATGAATGAAATGATTATGGGTAAGTAGCATACAAGGTATGAGATGCACTTAGAATTCATGAATAGGCATTAATGATTTCCACATAATTCAAGTTATTATTTAGAGGAGAAGAGAAACTAGTTTAGGTTAAAGTTAATTCACATGAGTATGCACTTTAAAGCACCAAAACAAACCAAATGAGTATGGTTCAAAAAGTGACCTATGACTGGAATTATAGACATAAAAATGACCTATAATCAACTCCTAAAAGCTACCAAAAATCCCCTCAAGAAAATGGCATGAATGCCTTCTTAACACTTAGGTTATGCGACACATAAACACATGAATCAACCTAGGATCTAGGTGACATGGAAAAATAGCAAAAAGCCTTTAAAAATTATGAAATTAAATCCCTGGAATGATATAGTCATTATATTACATTGTCCAAAAGGATTATACAAAATTATGCACCAAAGTGCCAAAACAATTCCTTGACTAGCAAGGTAACAAAACATGATCACCAAAAACAACTCCACAAAGTGGATCAAAAAGGACATCTAAAATTATGAAAAAAAATGCCTAAGGGGCATCAAAATGTCACAAATTACAGTGATTAATCATATACAAAATATAGGTTTCACACCTATGGGGAAAAAACGATTTCGGTCCCTTATGCCAAAACACTCCCTTTTGGGACAGCTCATGATCTAAAATCCAAATTAATTATTAAAACCACCCAAATCTGGAAACAAAAAATATGACAAATTAATTAAGAGGATAAGGATCACTCATGAATTTTTCTAGAATTTTATGCCACCTAAAACTATTTTTAATAATTGCGACGAAACGGGAAAAAAAGTGGATTTTGAGGGAAAGCGAAAGGAAGTGAATTCTACAATCCGTAACCTAATCCCTAAACTCCGAAATCGACACATATCAATATATATCACAAATAAATCCAATGCCTCAGGTGGAAGGGCTCAATATGCATCTTAAGTTATATGATCTTAAGTCGCATACAACTAGAATGATGCATTAAAGTAGAGAATCGAGATTACTTACTTGGTCGAAGTGCCGATTCTTTCACATAAAAGAAATCCAAAAAAACTTCAAGCCAAGCCTTGTAATCTCCCATGAGCAAAATAAATGCTCATCTTCCATAATTGCTTTGTGAAGATTCCCCATAATCGAAACAAAAACAACGACACAAAATATCATTTGAATCCAAAGGTATCCCACAAATAAAGTGGAATACCAACCAAACGACCGTCGTTAAGATCTTTGCGAGAACCTTGCATGAACTCAACAAACGCATTAGAAACCAAAAAGAGGTGCAACCGGAAGTTGCACCTATGCCTCATAACTCCAAATCAAGTAGAAATATGAATATACGAGTCATGGACATGCATTGAAATTTACGTTTCAAAACGGGGCAGCACTTATGCACTAATATAAACAACATGCAAACTCAAACCGGAATCGAACAAATTTACATGCAATGAATGGAAAATGATCAACAAACATAAGTACAAGTCAAAACAAGACCAATGCATCAAAACCGCACCAAACCGAACATAAAAAGCCTTGAAACGGAAAAACGCGTCAAAAATCACCGACTCGGAATTGAACGAAAATCGCATGGTAACTTGCAAACGTGCCAACGGATTCAAATATGCAATCGGATTTTGAAAATTCCGCTCGAAAGTGATACTTTTTGGCCGATTTCGTCGGCTGGCAGTAGTGAAATAGTCGGAAAAAATTGTCCGAAATCGACTAAAAAGTTCACCAATGGCTCCGGAATAATCAACAAAATCAATTTACACTATTCACATTCGCAAAAACGCGCTACGGTTAGGAAGTTATGACCAAAACATATTCTCGACACGCGACACATGAACAACATCAACAATTAAGCCTCAACCTATCCTATTTCAAATTTGCACATTGAAACAAACATGAATTTAAAAGTCAAGCACTTCAATCAATATCAAGTCATAATAATTAGCTCTCTTAGGAATTTTGTCAAACACCTAACATTCACCGATTATTCTATGTCAACTTTACCAAGCCTTTTCAATCATGCACCACAACAATTATTAGGATAAATTAATCAAGAATCAATCAATAATCAAATCATGAATCAATGCACATAATCTCCACAAGTTTAATTAAACTTCAAAATTCAATTCAAGAAACAATTCAACAATTATTCATGAATTAAAGTTTAAGAAGCTTACCGAATGAAGAATCGACGAAGAAATTGTGAATCCGAAGGAAGTGAGACACGATCATGAACGGAGAAGAGGAGGAGAGGCCGCGCGGCTGCCGGTGGCGGAAGATGGTGGTCTTACAGTGGTGAAGTTGACCGGAGGTGGTGGTTCGTGGCGGCTCGGCTACCGGAAGCTTGATCGGAATTGTTGTGTTCTTGAGTTCTTGATGAAGTTGTTGTTGTGTTCTTGAGAAAGAGTTGAGAGAATGAAATTTGATCCTTTAGAGAGGGTTTGTGAGAGTTTTTTGGTGTTTGTAAATTATGATTGAAGTTATGAGACAAATTGTGGGTCAAAAGAATATATAGTGGAGTGTAAAATGAAAGGCAAAAGGTAGAATTTCGGCTTAAGTGAAAATAACAATATCTTCGGCAAGAAATTTCGACTCTGAACCTTCCACAACATCGTCCGCCTCTGAATCACAGTTGCAATACAAGAATAACGGACGTCATACGATCAAAATCGAGTGCGATCGATACGTTTAAGCTGCAAGACGTCACTGAATAAGTTGTTTTTTCGGCTTATTTAGTGTCCGCTACTCGAAAATGTGACGAGGTCAACCTCTTCGGAGCATAATCTCGACTCGACTTTGTCAGCAAAGTTGTAGATCTATGAGTCAGTGACCTGGTGTTAAAATCTAAGCTCAACCGGACAAACGACGAGGGAGATATGAATTTTCTCGTGAAACCACTTTCAGCCTTTTTCTTCGATTCAACACTTCAGTTTTGTGAAATAAACCAAAACGGCAATCTTTGGAGCACCGTTCGAACTCACTTTTGTATTTTAAATTGAAGAGGATAAAATTTGTGAACCAACGCTTCAAGAACGGGTGATATCCGATGAAAATTGACCGAGTTATGAATTTTACAAAATCTGACAGACAGTGCACTGCATCAAAGAACCTTACTGGTAATTCGCATTTTCGAGATCCTTCCGCTCGGACCTAACCCAAACTGAATTCACATAATGAAGATAAAATCTAAAGGGAATTTTAGGCACCGAAACAACATCAATTCGATGAACGAGCCAAGAGTTATGAATTTTTTAGTGTTCAAAACTCACCGGTTCAGCACTGTTTTTCACTATGTCGACTCTAAAGACTCGCACATTCTGAGATCTTCTTCAAAGAATTAGTTCTTGGCCAAAACCCAAAAGTTAGAAAGGATATCAATACAGAACTTTTGGCATATGAATCTCTCAGACATGTTGACCCAATAAGAAGTTACGAACTCTTGAATACCGCTAGCACAATTAATCGGCGAAACCGAAATTTCAAAAACAAATAATTCCCGCCATTTTCCTTGATGAATTGGCCTCCGAGCCGAACACAAAAGTTGTAGAGAATACCGAAATAGTCTAAACTATTGAGTTTCAAGCCAAAATGAGTTTCCGAGCATAAGTTACAACTTTTGCAAACTGCACCATAAAACTGATATTCTGCTTAAACTCCTTTGAATCAACCGAGAACTTTTGGTTTCTTCTAAGATTCTTGTGCACGTTCCGCATGAAAAAATAAAGTCCAGTCGCAACCTGTGAAAGCTCAAATGGAGATGTATATTCATGTATGTTTATGATGCAATTGTAATCTAAATGCAATGCAATGTATGAAAGGATATGCTAAATGGCATGAAAATGAGAGGACAAATTTTGGGGTGTTACACACTCCATCCTAATAGAAGGATGCAAGCATAAGCTTAACCACAAAGCCTTAAAACCTTTAGGGTTTAGTCCTTGATTATGAGATGAGAAAAGAAGACTCAAAGATGACACAAAGGTGAAACTAAATGGGGGACTAATCAAAACCCTAATTGTCATCATACTTGGAGATCCTAGGGTTTAGGAGGCTTAAGAGAGAAAGATCTTCAAAGAGCCACCAAGGAGAGAAGCAGATGAAAGGAGGAAGGAGCAAAGAGAAACAAGACAACTTGCTTCACTTAAGAAGACAAGTTGCCTGAAGAAAGAAAGTAAGAGATGAACATGAATGAGCAAGCTCACTCTAATACAAAGATAAAATGCAGCAAGGATGCAAGAGAGATGAGAAGAGATTGTGAGCAGTGAAGGCAGATTCACTTCCCAAAACAACTTACCACCTGAAAAGTTAGCACAAGAAATGAAATGCAATGCAAATGAGATGAAATGTCATGATGCAAACCAAAGTCAGAAGCATAAACATGATTTCAATGATGCTAAGAGATGATGCAAACACATGACAAGAGATGAGAATGATCAAACAAGCATAAGGATGCAAAGGAGGCATGCTTTGAACTATAGAAGTTCATGAATGTTTATAAGATGAAATGAACATATAACATGGCAAAGGAAAGATGCAATGATCAAACATGATTCTAATATGTCCTAAGATGTATTATGAATCATGTGGATGCACAAAATGCCAAGGCAAGTTCTTTAATGCAAGCAAATGAGAGATGGATGCAAAGGAAGGCCCAAATTAGGGTTTATATGCAACATGCAATGCAAAAATCCAAAACCAGAAGCAAATGATGTGACAAAAAATTGAAAGTGGGATCAAAGTAACCTTAACCCTACACAAGTTCACTGCCCAAAGGAGGGGATCTAACTCTTAACCTAGTGCAAGTTATGAATTTTCTAAGTGAATTAGGGTTCCAAGGTACCTCACAATGAAAAATGCAAAACAAATTAAAAATGGAAAATCAATTCAAACCCATTTTATCCTATAAACTACATGCTATGGAGGATGCAATGCAAGAAGAACCATCATCAAACTCTCAATGGTTAGGCAGAATGGATTTTTCCAAGTTTGAACAAAAATATTGCCTTAAAATGAATTTAATTCCAATAAAAATTGTCAAAATGCATCAAGAACCAAAAAGAAATTTGGTTTGAGAGTTTGATAATGTTCCTAAATGTTTTGAAATGCAATGTGATTTTTTTTGGAATTTTTAAATACCTAAATGCATTTTTAATTAATTAATTTCCATTAACTAATTAAAAATAAACATTTAAATGATTAAAAAATGATTTTTAATGCAAAAAATAAAAATAAAAATATTTTTGGGTTCTAAAAAATAATGAAATGTTTGACAAAAATTTTCAGAATTTTTAAATGTATTTTGCTATTTTAAATAATTCGTAAAAGATAAATCAAATAAAATGAAATAAAAATTGAATTAAAGAGGAAGTATGCAGATCCAGAGGCTGAGGTTCAAACAAAATTTGGAGGGAATTGACCCGCGCCATATCCAATGGCTGAGATTCAAACTGGCTGGATTTATTTAAACTTAATTAATTAATCTAATTAATTAGGATTAGGGTTTTAATGAAAGATCTGGGCCCTTCAAACACGCGGGAGTCAACACAAGTCAAACAGATCCATGGTCCAAATTCAAACTGAACCCTAAACGTAATTAATGAACTAATGACTTTCAGGTGGCCGGAAATGACCTCCGGTCATCTTCTCCGGCCACACCCCTCCCTGAAAATTGCTAACTTCTTCCCTAGGCTTCTAAAATCCAATCTCTCTGCCCAGAAATGATCCCCATCCATCATACATCAAGAATCAACCAACAAACAACATTTAAAACACATCAACAATGAGAATCGAATCAAAACAATTTTAGGTCAAAAAGTTTCAGAACACGAATACATACTCATTTCTCAACCATTTTCAAAACAAAACACATCAACATGATCAGTGAAGCATAAAGAATCATTTAGTAACTTAAAAACAAGTTTCTGGAAAAAAATGTTCTTGAGCTCACCTGAACTGGAGCTTGGATCTTTGGAACTTTCTGGCTGCTTCTTTGATCCAAAACACCTCTAATGAACCTCCTGAGAAGCTTGCAATGCTTGGTTGGAGTTTAATGTGGCTGGTTTAAGAGTTTGATGAAGTTCTGTTGAAGGGAAGTGAAAAATCGTGTTTCTATTTGAGGGCTTTTCAAGGCAAATTGATGGTTGGGAAATGATCAGAGGATCATATTGAGTGGCTCTATGAAGTTTGTTTTGATGTTTGTGGCTTATATGGAGAGATTCGAATGAAAATGCATAAGAGGTGAGTTTAGAGGATGCTGACTTGTGTGATGTTTCAGGCTGTGTTGTGTTATGTGTTGAGTCTCATTTTGTCCATGTATCAAGCTTGGATAGGTCAGAGAGTTGTTGCTGGCCTAGCTTGATTGGTATGGGTCATTTTGCATAAAGTCAACTTTTTGTGTAAGAGAGGTATGGGCTGGTTCAGTCAAGGTACAAAGGCATGGCTTGGCTCAGCTGTGATCAAGGAGAACCATGGAAATGAGTTTGAGGCAATGCAGCAAGTGGATTAGGGTTTGTGTGAGGTTTTGCAATTTTCACAAAGTTTGGCCCTTTTGAAGTTTCTTAATGCACAAGTCATGAAAATAGACAATTCTTTGGTGCATTCTGATTTTTATGTCATGGTTCATGTTTGTGTAATGCATAGAAGTCACATTGAAGTCACATTTTGCCTTGGCATGAGGTTTTGCAACTTTGCCTCTTTGGTGTAAAACTTGAAATTATGTGATTTTATCCAACTTTGCAAGGCCATAACTTTTGATCCAAAATGAATTAGAATGAGTTCTTGTACTTTTTGAAAAGGGAATGATCCAATCTACAACTTTTATGACCAAATTTTTCTCATTTGAAGCATTTTTGAATCAATTTGAGGAGGTTGAAAAACTTTCCCAAAATAGCAAGTTTACATTACAAGTCACTTTCCCAAAAAGGCAACTTTGCAAATGGCTTGAAATTCCTCAATTTTGTGAACTTCTAACATCTTCTATGATCAAATAAAGATCATACAAATTCAAAATGATGGAGAATACCCTTTGGTTGGGTCATTGGGGGCCTCAGATGCCCTGATTTTGCACTGACCTGCTCAAGAAGTCATTTATTGATCAGATGCCTTCCCCATTGAATTTCTTCATGAAAATTGATATGCATGATCCTCACAAAATATAGAGACCAATAGAAACAAGAATGACCAAAAAATTTGGAGTTATGGCCTTTGAAACCAAAACCCTAATTTTAGGTCATCTGTGTAGTTAAACCTGGCTCTGCTTCCATGCCTTTCCCAGTTCTTGTGATTTCTTGACTTCCTTGGCCTTGTGAGGGTATAATATGATGTTTGAACATTCATGGACCCCTTTGAAGTGATTGATGACCTTTGGAGTGGCTCAAATGGCTCAGGGATGGCTCATATCACAAACCCTAGATGTAGATGACTTTGAATCAATGCAGTGAAGCAAATATGCAATATGAGATGCTATGATTGAACTTATGCATATGAAAAGATCACAAGCCATGGTGTGAATGGGTGAGGGAAAATTTGGGGTGTTTACAATGCCAAGGATGACAGGTTGCTTATTCACTATTTTCAAGATAGTCTGAGTGGTGTTTCTATGAAGTGGTATGTAGGACTTGAGAAGAGTCACATCCTAAGCTGGAAGGATTTATCTGATGCTTTCGTAAGACAGTATAAGTACAATCTGGACATGGCGTATGACCATCGTCAACTTCAAACCATGTCACAGAAAGAGAAAGAATCATTCAAAGAATACGCTCAATGTTGGAGAGAGCTAGCTGCTCAAGTGGAGCCACCTTTGGTCGAAAAAGAATTAACTGGTTTATTCATGGATACTCTTTAACCGTTCTTTTGGGAGAAGATGGTAGGAAATGTTTCATCTTGTTTTTCTGATCTAGTCACTATTGGAGAAAGACTAGAGGAAGGTATCAAGAAGGGTAAGATTACCAATGTTGAATCTTCTAATGCTGTAAGAAAGTCTCATGGGAACTTTCAAAAGAGAAGAGATGGTGATGCTTATGCTGTTTCAACTGAGAGGAAGCCTTATCTCCCGCAACAATGATATGTTCAACCATATGTAGCTGCAGTTGCTCCTGTTATCAAAGTTCAACCAACTCAAGCTCAAGTTAAAGTTCGAGGTCAAGCTCAGGCTCTTCATCCTGCTGTTGGACAAAATCAGTATCGTAATAGGCCAAACTTTGATCCTATCCCGATGACTTACACTGATTTGTATCCTTCCTTGATTAAGAGTGGTATGATTACTACCAGGCCTCCGCCTGCTGTTCCAGATCCTCTTCCAGCTAACTATAAATCGGATCTTCACTGTGAGTTTCATCAAGGTGGAAATGGTCACGACTTGGAACACTGCTTTGCACTGAAGGCTAAAGTGCAAGAACTTAGCAGGAAAAACATCATTTCCTTTCATGACACTAATCCTAAAGTTGTCAACAATCCTTTACTGAAGCATGAGAAGTGAATCTTCAGACGACTTCAATTGTCAGATTGTCTTCAAGGCCAGAATCTCAGACGGGACAACTCATCCTTGTTGCTAATGGATCACTAGGCCATTGTTTCTTTATGTTTGCAATTTTCTTCAATTGTATTGACTTGTTTGCTTTTAAGCCTTATTTGTACTTTCATGTTGATTTTAATGAAATGAGCATTACTTTGTTTTGATTCAATTTCAATTACTATTTGCATCTTTATGCTTTATATCTCAAGTTCATTTTTTCTTTCTCAAGATGATTGGAGGAAGAATGATGAAAATGAGATACCCATAATTGTTGATGGTATGCTTTCAATTGAGACTTGGCTGATGATATACAAGCATTGTTTCAAATCCCAAACACTGGAGAAATAAGGAAGTTAATCCCTTGTCAACCCCTTTGATCCTTGAAGTTGGAATTTCTTTCTATTCGAAAAAAACCCTCAATTTTAACCTAGGGATGGGTAGTTCTCAATTAATTTGAATGTGCATTCAAGTACAAGAGAATTATTCAAGACACCTTTCAATAAAGGTTGTAATCTCAAGTTTTCCTTCGTACACATCAAGAAGTGTTGAAGATGTTTCTCAATTCAAAAACCAATGATGGTTCGTCGTAATCATTAAACCATGCAGTCATTATCTTTCAACAAAAAAATATTGAAAAAAAAATGATAAAAAAATCAAAACCTGCTAAGTCAAAACCTATGAAGGAAACTTAGGCAAAAACTGGGGCATCCTGCTGACTGTAAGTTCAAATATCAGAGTTCAGGCAAAAGTTAGGGATAATAAAAGAAATATTTGTCAAGAGGTCATCAAAACCCTCAACAAAAATAATATGAGTGGACCCAAGTCCTCACCATAAGTAACAAAAAGGAAGAAGTGACTGCTATCTCAAAACCCTTGGCTTATGAACCATCTTCATCTGTGCAATCCCAAATTTCTTGGAACTTGAATGCATAGTCTTAATTAATTGAATGTAGGACTGGAGTTCATCAGGAAGGTGGGTTGGGTACAAATAAACTTTGAGCCTATATCCTTTGTTTTATAAACCATGAACCAGACCACGTTACAACATTCAAAAGTCCTAATTGAATCCAGGTTTCTTTTGAAAAGCATACTACATAAAGGTTGCGTAAACTGACTCCCAAGTTCGTTACTGTAACACCCAAAATTTTTCCCTCTCTTTTTATTTGCATTTAGCATATCATTTGCATACGTGTCACTACATCATCTGCATAGAAAAATGAGGCATGACATCTATAGGTTCTAGCATAAAGCATATGATCAATCAACTGAAGATTCTTGATTCTACAAGTCAAGCCAAGAGCCATGTGACATTTCAAGAAGCTCTCAAGGTCTCATCATAGCTTACAAAAGCTCAAAGTCATCCCCAAAGTCTTAGGAGGTTGGAATTTCATCAGAAGATCAACAGTGCATTTTCTCCTACACAGACAAACCCTAACTAGGGTTTTGCTCCAAATCAGAGAATCCACTTGGCTTTGACCAATTCTTGTGGTCAAAGGCTCTTATATGATCTGCAAGTCTTATATGAGAAATTTGAGGCAAAAATTCACTGAGAAAGTCAAGTATTTGAGCAATTATTTGTTGGTGAAGCAAGAAAGTCAACTGTGCAGTCAAAAAAGTTAACTGAAGGATTTTTAGGGTTTCAATCAGGGTTATCAACTTTTGGAAGTCATATCATGTCAAGGAATAGCTTAATTGAGCTCAAATGTCAAAAATCGGGAATATGCAAAAAGTTGCTAAATGTGGAAATTTAGAAGTTTCTATTTTTAGAAATATTGTCCCTGGAACTTCAAGCTATTATTTCATGTGCAAAAAAGCCCCGAATGTTTTTTCAGTGAACATGAAAGTTGTAGATCACGATTTTCCCTTTCCAAAAAGTCCAAGAATACCTTCATAGCATATTTAGAACTCCAGATATGAATTTTTTGATGTTTTGATGCATTTTTAGGATTTTTGGGTACACTTGTCAAAATATCATTAGTTCTCCTTCATTTTTATTTTGTGTCACTACATTTATTTTTGTTTCTACACAAGTTGCATGTCCATTGGGACTTCTTGTCGTGTCATATGGGGGAAGATCATTGGGTGTTGGTTTTTTTTAGTGGAAAGTTTAGAAAAAATTAATTAAAAAAATAGTACCATGAAACATGCACATGGGGTGGGTGGAACAAACAGCATAAAAATCTATCTCTCCTGCATGATGGTCACACACAAATACTCAATACACACCCCTATTTCTCTTTTCACAGAGTCACACTTTTTGCACTAAGTGGAAAAGAAATATCACGTGTGATCTTTATCATGCACCACATCAATGAACCAATCACCACCATTATAATTTTCACAACTTTTCATCTTCAAATATCATGACCACAGTCCATCAAGCCTCATGATAATTCCCATGCAACATATTACACCGAATTTAATTTTAAAAAAAGATAGAAAAAGGAGAAGGGCGTATACTGCATGTTGAGGGGCTGAAAACAGAATTGGCATTTTGGCACTCAAAAACACTTCATGACATGTAAGCCACAGACGATTTGAAGAAGAAAAAATCACAACATTTTCATCAGTTTTTTTGTTTGCATTCTAGCAGCCTCACTTTCTCTCTCACTGTTCTTTCAAAAGGAGGATTGCCACAAACTCTCTCTCAAGAACTTTTGCTCTCATCTTTCTCCCTCAAACTAGCAAAGTTTCAGATCTGAATTTGTGACCTTCACAATCCATTTTCGGCACTAAAAAGTTTCAACATCATCATCTAATGATAATATCTTCACTTCCCTTTGTTCAAAAGCTTGGGGAGGTGGCATTGTTGACTTGAACATCACTTTTGTTTTCGGATCTTTCTTTATTTTTCACCTTAATCAAAAGCACAGTGCCATTATTTGGCTCAAAAAAGATCAGAATAGGCATAAGGAAGCTATCTCAACCTCTGGTTTTCTTCAAATCCTCATTAAAGCTTCATTTCAGGTTTGGATATTCAATTTCATTTTGCCTCAGATTTGCTTCCTTGATGTGCGTTTTGGTTTGTTTGTGCCTGATATGGTGTATGTGAATTGATTTGAAGCTTTTGGATGTACTAATTCTTGTTTTTCGATTTCGAGATCCAAGCTTGTTTCATTTGTTTCTCTTTGTATAGTATATATTTGTGAAAACTAATGGCATGTTTGCGATCCTCTCACTTTGTACTTCATTTTTGGTCTTTACACTTTGTAATTTCGTTGAGAAATGAGAGAGATATGGTTTAATGAAGTTGATGAATCCATGAGAGAGCTAGCTGCGTTTTTTGTGTGTCTTGTTGTATTTTTGCATTGCGTGGATGAGGAAGACGATGACATGGCAAGCGCTGGTTGGCCGACATGTGGTTTTGTCTTTTAGTCACTTAAACAAGAGTGACCGATTGATATATGTACATTGAGTTTTGTTAGTTTGTTTTCTTTATAATAAATACTGATTATATAATATGTGTTTTTAGTAGATTTCGCATGGGCCTAAAACATCCGCTAACTGCACCCCCATCTTGAGCCCAATCCTCTATTTTTACTGTATTATTGCTAGTGTTACACCCTCCTCCTAGTTTATTTGTTTTTTATTTCTTTTTGCACATAGTTTAGCTTTTAATTCATTTAAAAATATCAAAACACATTATAAAATTCCCATAAAAATATTTTAGCTTTCTAACTCATTTTAGAAACTTTGTGCACTTTTATTTCCTGATTTTATTAATTTCTCAATTTTATTTCGAATTTCCATTTAATTTCCTTTCTCATTTAATTTCCATATTAATGTATTAACTTGTAGATTTTATTTCTTCCACCTCAATTAACATTTTGACTCCTTTCTTTTTGCATCATTTCATAGACTCAGAAATGTACATAAAAATATTTTTGTCATATTTTTAATTTCATTTTATCCATAGTTTTGTAAGTCGTGTTTGTGCGTATCCTTTACTTGTTCTTAAGCAACTTTGTGTGACCATTTAATGGACTTTGGTTGTGAATTTGTGTGAGCCATTTTGACACATTGTTTGCTACTGGTTGTTGAATTTAGAGATTTAATTTCATAATTTTCTCATGTTCATTTGTATTTGTTTGGTGCCTTGCTTCTTAGGTAGCTTTTCGGGCCTCTTTCTTCCCTCCTTCTAACCTAGTTTGAGGAAGCCATTTATGCAATCCTATTAGGTTTGCTTGGTATTTGTTATAGGTCATCTATAGGGTTTAGGTACTGACTTTGTGATGGTGATTTGGTTTGTGACCTTCGTCTTTGGTTTGCGCATTGTTTAAATCTTCTTATTTTCATTTTATGCTTATGTGGTTCACTAACCTTTGTTTTGTAGGGGCTAATGGTAAGTGAAGTATGGATGGTATCCACATTTCAAGTCTTCATCTCATATTTTATTATCATTTGTCTTTGTGATGTGCCTTATGCCATCTTGTGATTAACTTCGTCTCTCCCCTTTTAGAAACAACTTAACTTCTTTAGAGAAGTAAGTTGTCTTCTAACTTCTTTTTCTCCTTTTCTTCTTCTTCTTTATTTTCTTTCCTTCTTCTTCATTAGGATAGAATTCAAACCAAACTAACCTAGGACTCCCATTCATGATAACATTAGGAGTAGTCTTTCCCATTAGATTTTACCTTTGAGGTCCTTTTGGTGCACTATCTTCTCATCTTCAAACTTAACTTTAAGTCACTTTAATAAATGACGAGTCTTATCATGTGACACGAGACTTTGTTATGAGATACTTGCATGCGTTCCATTTCGGGGCAAGGTGTAGGATATCCCTCATGGTGGATAGGTCTTAGCATGAGATTACTTCACAAAGAAAAGCTAAAAAACACTTCTTAACCAAAAACAACAAAAATACTTAATACATGCCAGTAGGTTAGTGTGTCTAAGCCTTCACCTGTGGAACTAGATTTAAGGATTTCCTCCATAGCTAGGTGTGCCTCTTGCGCATTCCATTTTGGGATTATATGAGAAGTACACATCCCATTAAGTAAGACTTAGGTACACTTACCTATGCAAACTTCAAAGCAGAAAACTCATAAAAAAAACTGGACAAACAATAAGCGTCTCATTCGGGAGTTCTCTTCTCATCACCTTCACTCTTTACGTGCGAACTTGCTCCTACTTGTCATTTTACAAGACGGTAACGCACTCGTCGTTCGAGCCTACAACACCTGAGCATTGACATAAGCAGTTCAAGCTTTTAAGACACAAGCAATCTTTTCCACCCCTAGTTAGGGGAACTACGGCGACTCTGATCCTCATGTCCAGTGAGGTACGTAGGCAGCAGGGTAGGGCCCGTTCGAGCACAATACTTATTTTCCCTACATTTTTCCTCTTTGTTTTCTTTCTCAGTTCCTTTTCCAGTTTCAGTCCTTTCTTTTTGCAGTAACCTTCATTCTTTCACCCTTTGAAACAGTTCCTTTGAAAGCGTGGATCCCGTCGGGTACGGAGGACGATCTGGGGTGCTAATACCTTCCCAGGTCGTAACCAACTCCCGAACCCAGATTTCTTTGGTTCGCAGGACCTTTGTCCTTCCGTTTCTTTCTTCTGGTTTGTGCAGCATTACCATTCTCGTTCCTTCGAGATAAAAATGTCTGGCTGGCGACTCTACCTCTTTCCGCGCCACTTTCGCGTTTGTACCAGGATGGAAATCCAGGGAGCGACAGCTGGTGACTCTGCTGGGGACCGAACCCAGAATCTCTGGTTCCCTTGAGAGTCTCTCCTAGCGATTGCGTGTTTCTGTTTCGTTGGGTGTTGGTTGTTTGTTGTTGTGTGTATATTTTACTGTTGTTTATTTACAGTTTTATTTATAACTTTATTTACAGTTTTCAATATTTATATTCATGCATCATATATTACTGGACTGTCTGGACTGTATTTCTTCTGTTTAGTGGGACTCAGGTGATACTGTTACTGAGAGATAAGCCAAATACCCGGCTTGAGTGCACCCTAGGATTAGCGTGGATACATTGTACTCGCATGTGGCATAATGGGTGGCGATGTGCTTCACACCCAGATTGCGACCGTCTTGGAAATATCTTGTGTGGGGATTTCCTCCACTTCGGGATAGGACCTTGATAGTTATGTGCATCTAGGGACCGATCATTGAGAACCTTTGTGGAAACAACCCTCTCTAGTGGTGACAGTGGCAGACCACATTCTGTGGCAAACCCATTCGCACCCAAGGGTCCACTGGGAACTCGCATAGGATGGTCTGGTTCTCTTATAGGAACCCAGTCAAAGCATTTGGTCGTATGACAATAGTACTGTATCCTACGGTCTGAATGTACTATTGTTTCTCGATTTCAGCGCTCGAAGCTGAGGAATTATAAGGGATGCTTGTTTTCCCGGACTCACGCTAAGACCTCCCTGAGTAGTACATAATGCCAAACTGATTCCCTGATCTAGTCATGAGTCATTTCTCGGAGATGGTGAACGTATTATTGCTATTCGGCTTTGAGAGTCTGTGATGTTTGACCCAGAGCACACCCGTGAGATTGGGAGGGATTTACAGGTTTGTAGGAACCCTTGACCTCATCATACCTTCGTTACCAGTGCAGTCTTATGTTCTGATATGGTTACTTTGATCCCGGAGTTCTTGAGTTTATTTGGTTATTGATCTGGTATCTGAGATTATCTGGGTGCTTATGGGTTATTATTCAGAGGATTCGGGTTTCTGAGGATTCAGAGGATCCGGATTGATCATATGTCCTTGCATTTGCATTTCATCATTCCATCATTAATCATGTTTTTTTTCATTCACAGGTTCATATCACTATTTCCGGTTCTGGTATACTGTTCATAGATGGAAGATTCTCGTAAGCAGAACATTCATTTCCAGTTTTTCGACACTAAGGTTAGCCTGTTAAAGAAGATGGTGAATTTGATCACGCCCAATCATGTGGAGGGGTTCAGGAAAGCTTATGGGAGTATTCTGGATGTGGTGGTAGAGTTAGATCCCTCTGAAAGAAGTGCCATTTATACTCTACTTCAGTACTATGATCCTCATCTTTGGTGCTTCATATTTCCTGATTTTCAGTTAGGTCCTTTGTTGGAAGAGTATGCTTTGATCTTGGGAGTTCCTATTCAAGACCAGATCCCATTCAATGCTGAGATGGTTAGGCCTGCACCTGAAGCAATTGCCAAGGCTATTTATTTGAGCCCTTCTGTTATGGATTCTCTGATTATTACTAAAGGAGGTGTGTCTGGTTTCTCTTTGGAGGCTTTAGTGAAGAAGGCTGAAGAGCTTGCTGTTAAAGCAGAGTGGGATTCTGTGTGTTCTATTCTGGCTCTCTCTATTTATGGCATCATTTTGTTTTCAGACATGGAGAAGTTCATAGACATGAATGTTATCCATCTATTCTTGCTGAAGAATCATGTGCCTACACTGCTGGGAGATTTGTATTACTCAATGCACTATAAGACTGAAAAGAAATGGGGAGGTTCAGTACGATGTTGTGCTCCTTTGTTCCATATGTGGTTCATGGGACACTTGCCTAGTACCGGGGTGTTTAGTGACCATACTTTGGTGTGGGATCAAAAGATGGAGAAATTGTTTGCTAAAGATGTTAGATTGATTACTCAGAGGCTTCAGGGGTACACGTTTCATCACCAGTTGTGGGAGTTACCTCAGTGTACCTTTGTTGGGAGTGACTGGGGGAATCAACTACAACCCAGTATTGCTGAGGAGACAATTGGGGTATGCTTTAAGAGAGGTCCCAGAAGAGTTGAAATTGGCTCCTATATTCTATTTCCCGGTGAAGTACAATATACCTTTGGTGAGAAAAGCTGTTGGATCTTGGAAGTGCATCAAAGGAGAATGAGTGGCTAGCTTTGGAAAGTATAACAATCAAACTTTTCCGGAGTACGAGGCCTGGTTGAAGAATAGATCTAGGATGGTATTGCTGCCATTTTCCCCTCCAGTTCCTCCAGTGACTGAGCCTAAGACCATTGTTCCCTTAGAAGAATACAAGAAGATGGAAGCCCAACTACAAGAGATGACTAGCCTGTATCATCAGATGGCTCACTCCAAGACAACTTTAGAATAGAAGCTGCAGAAGATGCAGATGGCTCAGGAGACTAAGGAGAATGAGTTTGCGGAAAGGGAATCCTACTTTCAAAGGAGGGGTCTAATGGACGTTAAGAGAGAGGAAGAATTCAGAAAGACCCGGAAGACCCTTAGAGAAGCCAAACAATCTCTCGCTTGGTCGCAAGATCAGAGTAAACAAGATCAAAAGAAATACAAAGAAAAGGAAGAGTTTTATGAATCACAGTTAGCTGCCAAGAAGGAAGAGTGGGAACAAGCCCACAAGATCCGAAGAGAGAAGATTCAACAGTTGGTGAAGAGTCAGCAAGCCTTAGAAGAAGCACTTAAGGAGAATGAAGATCTCAAATTGATGGCTGGAATCAAGAAGGTTAGGTCTGAGCTGGGACTTAATGAGGAGGGACCAGAGTCTTTAGGAAGCAACCTTGTTTTCTAGTTTGTTCTCTGTATTCACATTACCTACAAACATATTGTAGGAATTTTGGTTTTGTATGTCCTTTTTCTTTTGGAAGACTTGTACCCTACGGGGAATTCTGTTACTTTTGCCTTGTGGGCTGATTTATGATATGCAATTCTTATTCAGTTCTCTATTTCCTGTACATGCTGGCACTTGAGCCGTTATGGTTATTTGAATCTGATTTCTGTGTAAAGGTCTTCTTAAGGTCGGAGGTCAAAAGCCATTTTGGATTTCTTTGCTAAATACCGGAACCGGGGTACAAATGACCTTGAGATTGAAAGCATAAGCAATTGCATTGCATACATATCACCACTCTGCTTGTTTTGCAGGTGTAACCACAATTTCCTAATGTCTTGTCTATTTCAGGCACTTTCGTTGCAACAAGATTTCAAGGACAGGTTCTTATCTTGATCAGATTTCTTGACAGAATGGCCAACTTGAGTCAGATTTCTCAGGGCATGAACTTTGAACAACTCCGGGCGGAGGTAGCTGAGATGAAGGCCCAGATGGGGCAATTCAGGGTAGAGGTACAAGCTTTGTCACAGGGCCAGAGATTCTTGAAGGAAGAGTTTGACATGATGAAAACTCAAATGAAGCTGCTGACAGGGATCATGAATGCCTTGCTGAAGAAAGAAAATGGTCAGGCGTCCACTTCTCCACCATAAGGTCTTGTTTCTCCCATCTCTTTGGGACTCCCACTTAACCAAAAGTTGTCAGGTGGACTTTCTCCATAGTCTGAGCTTCCACACCAGCAGTCACCACTTGGTCATCCAGAAGAGACTAGAATAAAGATCAATCTTTCCTTTCCTGATTCAAATGAGGTGAATGATCTTATGCTAGTTGTTACCAAAGAAGTGAGCACTTTCTTTCCGTATCAAGGACTTTCCTCAGCTCCCACACCTTGGTTTCCCAAAGAAGGATTTCAGCAGATGTCAGGTGTATCCCCTCCAGTGGTAACAACCCGTTCTCGACAGAAGCAAGAAAGGGTTATTGATCTTGTGCCCATGACTTATGTTGAGTTGTGCCCACAGTTGCTCAAAATGGGTTTGATTGAATGTTGTGAATTATCTCCTCCTACTGGTGAACTTCCCCAAGGTTGGAATCCATATGCCTACTGTGTCTTTCACTCTGGAGCTCAAGGACATGATGTCAATGATTGTAGGGTATTCATGCATCAGGTGCAAGACTTGGTTGATGACAGATTATTAACTTTAAGCCAGCTGACTTGAAAGTGTCACAGGTGAGCACTGAAGAGGTGGTCAAGTTTCATTCTTCCGAAGTTATCACTCAGGCTGAATCGTCTAAGAGGCTACAACAACGATCTTCTTTGGTTCCTCGTCCAAATCTGGGTAAGAAAGTGGAGTGTCCTGCTAGGCGCTCAAAGCAACATCAGCAACAGACTGCTCAACCACAATGAAGGCCTTATCCACAGAGAGTTTCACAAGCTGATCGTATTCTTGATCCTATCTTAATAACCTACACTGCTATGTTGCGACAATTGCTGAGGTTTAATTTAATCCAGTTGCGTACTTTGACACCACCAGCAGGAAATATTCCAAAGGGATACGATGAAAATGCACGTTGCGAGTTTCACTCAGGATCCCCGGGGCATGCAATAGAAGAATGCAGGGATTTACAATGGAATGTCCAAGATCTGATCGACTTGAAGGTCATCACACCAGATGGTCGGATAGGGAGGAAAATACTTCTGGACTAGAATTGATGCTTGTAGGATTTAGCTCTTTCATGTGTCTGGTTACCCTCAAGCTTGTTGAGGGAATCTTTGTTGATGTACTTATTCGTGTTGGTTTTCCGTACTTTGTATGACTTTGCTCATGCGAGCCTTTCCGTATTATGTGTTTGGATTTTTGTGGCGGTGGTTTCCTTATTCATGCACTGGCACTCGGTCACAGGATGTTTTTTATATTGGATCTTGCTTGCAGGGTTTCTTTTGGGAGTGTTCTCTCATTGGTTGTGTTTCTGAGCATGTGCATAGCATAACATCTTGCATACCATATCATTCTATCTTTGTTTTTAGGTACCTTGGCAGTTTCTCATTTCTATTCCATTTCAGGCAACAATGTTAGCAAAGCAGAACCGAAATGGCAGATCTAGTACAAGATGAGCTCGTAGAGTTGAAGACTCGTATGGAGCAGTTCATGACCCTGATGAAAGGGATTGCCCAGAGGCAAGAACAACTAAATTCGATGGTCGAGCGGCCCAAAAATGAGATTCCTGAAGATGGCAGTCAGAGAAATTATAATGGAGCTCCGGGCGGAGACAATGACCGTAATGTTGGTTACATGGACGGTTAGGAAGATCGGTTTACTTTGATTGATGATGAGATGGATCATCCTAATGCTGCTGTGGATCGTAGTTTCGACGAGCTTGCTGAGAAGATAAAGGCCATTAAATCTCAGAACTCTCTAGGTTTTGATGTTGCAGATTTGGGGTTAGTTCCTGGAGTGAAAGTTCCTCACAAATTCAAGCCCCCTACTTTTGAAAAGTACAACGGAAACTCTTGTCCGAAAACTCACATCCAGTTTCACTTTGGGAAGATTTCTGCTCACACGGATGATGAAAAGTTATGAATGTTTTACTTCCAAGATAGTCTATCTGGGGCATCTTTGGACTGGTATATGGGTCTAAACAAGAATGTTGTCTGAAGCTAGAAGGACTTGGATGAAGCTTTTGTGAAACAATACCAGTTTAATCTTGACATGGCGCCCAACCGCATTCAACTCCAGAGTCTTTCTCAGAAGAAGTTTGAAAGTTTCAAAGAGTATGCTCAGAGATGGCGAGAGATAGCCGCCCGAGTGCAGCCTCCATTACTGGAGAGGGAGATGGCTGACATATTCATGAGAACTTTGCAGGGTGTGTTTCTAGATCGTTTAGCTGCTTGTCCATCCACTGGATTTGTTGATATTGTGATCGCCGGTGAACGAGTAGAGAGTTTGTTGAAGCTTGGAAAGATTCAAGACTACAGTGCGTCAAGTTCAGGCACCAAGAAGACCTTCAGCAATGGTCAGAACAAGAATGAAGGGGAAGTGGGGGTAACATCTCATCAACGTGGAAAAGGTAGAGGATATCATCCACGTCATCAACAAGCAGCTTCTGTGGCTACGACCCCGAATAATCAACCGAGGCGTCAGACACAACAAGGGAACACTCAACAAGGCCAACGTAAGCAAAGGAGAGAATTAGTTCTTGATCCTTTACCAATGTCTTATACTGATGTACTTCAGCATCTGCTTCAGTTGAATTTGGTTGAGCTTCACAAGCTGTCCCCACCTCCTTATCCATTGCCAGAGGGATGGGATGCAAATGCCCATTGTGATTTCCATTCAGGGGCACCAGGACACCATATTGATGGGTATAAAGCTTTTCATCGCAAGGTACAAGATTTGATTGATTCGAAAGCTGTCAATTTCGCTCCATACAGATGGTCTTGGTCAGAGTGTGTCCGAAAAGAATTAAAGCAATAAAGCCAAAAGTATCAGTAATGGCAGTCAGTTGTTTTCTTCATTGCATTTCATCCCAATTGAGGGGAACTATGTCGCTCTGATTCTTCATTGGTCTTCGGTCAATGGAGATACTTAGGCAGAAGATCGTCAGGTATTTCCGAGCAAATTTATGTAGCAATTTCATTTATGTGTCCCTTTTTCCTTCAAACGTCTCGTGTTAATGTTTGAACGTTGAAGATTGCAAATCCCATCAGGAAAAAGGCAGTTGACTACTGAAAGTATTCAAGATTGACAGGTCCAGACGAAGTCAAGTCTCCTCAACAATGGCATTGCTTAGTTTCTTTACTGCATTTTCATGTGTAGCTTTTATATGTTTGTTTAAACATTTGTATGCATGCATGCATGAATTTTGTTTATTCTTGAATGTTAATTAATGAAATGCACATGTTTTTCTTGAAGTAATTCATTCGTATTATACTTATAATTTTGTGTGTGCATTGCAATACCAACTGTTGTTCTTAAACTCTGTGATGGAGGATGACGAAGTGAAAATGCAAGAATCTCCAATTGTGTGCTCTTGAATAAGACCCTGTTGATGATGTACAGGCTTTGTTTCAAATTCCCAAACACCGGAGATATAAGGGAGATAGACCCTTGCTAACCCTTTTGATCCTTGAAGTAGGAGTTTCTTTTCACATGAAAAAACCCTCAGATTTAACCCGGGGCAGGGTAGGTGTCAGCTAGCTGGACCGAGCGTTCAGACTTTCACAAAGGAGTGTATTTGAGGATCCGTTACCTTTCCTTCCAGCACATCAATAGGTCCAAAGACCAGAAACCACAATGGTTATACCACATCAAGAGGTCCAAAGACCGGAAACCACAATGGTAATCCCTCATCAACTGAGAGTGAGACAGTCACGACCCTTACAAAAATCAAGACAAACAGTGTCACACGATTTGTTCAAAAAAGAAAGAAATAAAAAGCCCGCTAAGTCGAAACTTGAAAACAAGAGACTTAGGAAAAAATTAGGGCATCCCGCTGGACTCCAATTGCAAATAAAATCACAAGAATTAGTCCAGGAAAAAGTTAGGGATAAACAAATAAAAATGAAAGCAAAAAGACGAAAAGGATTACATAAGAAAGATCCTCAAACAAGAACAAAGTCGTGTGATACAGACACAAAAGACAATAGGGGTGACTGTTATTCCAACAACAACCTCAGTGGTGCTTAAACCGTTAATAGTAATGGTTCCTCAACCAACACGAAACCCTTTTGAGAGGTGTGAGTTTGTGAAAGCTAGTTGAACATAAGATTGAGGGACATCACGAAGAGGGGTGGGCACAAACAAACTTCAAGCCTATATCCTTTGTTTCTATAACCGTGAACCAGGCCACGATACAAACCTCAAAAGTCCTAATTTAAACAGGATTAATTCGAGAGCGTGCCACCATGAGATAGCGTTCCTGACTCCTATGAGTTGTGCTAAAAGACCTTTGTTGGTATTGCATATGCATGTTTTCTTTCATAAAAAATCATGTCATATCTTAACCAGTGATTTGTTCACAAACGATATCTTTTCAATAAAAACTTCAAGATTAGCATGTGTGTTGCATTAGAATTTTCATTCTCAGAATAAAACATTTTCTGCTTGCATATATTTGTTCGGCATCACAGAAGTTCATGTGAGGAATTTCAGTCTAGAAGCTCAATCGTGCCAAATTGAGGAGTCTGAAACTTCCGAAGGACAATCAGGTCAAAGTGCACTCTTTCCGAGAAACTCCTGAGATAAAGATTCTTCTAACCAATTGGATCAGATGCAGCCAATCTGGGGCAATCATATTGAGCAAATATCTCACAGATCAGCCAGTCTGGGGCAATGATTTCGAGATTTAAGTCTCTCAAAAAGCATTTAGTCTAAGCATTCCCACAGAGAACACAGTTAATCAGAGGAAGTTATTTTAAGGCTCATACTGGAGCATATCATTCTCAAGACAGATGAAATCGGTCTATGCAAGCCATTATCCAGCTTATCCTTGATGCAGGACACTAGGGCAGAATAACTCACGATGATGTAAGATTTGGCGTGAGTCTTCTTCAATCAAATCCCTTTGTAGACCTGGAGGTCTGGGGAAATTATTTCAAGATTCAACAAATCTCTCCAAGAGTTTGAAGACGCCAAGGCATTTCGACGCCAGGTCTTCTATAAAATCCTCTTAAGTTGACATGTGAATAATCAACTACTACAGGAAGGAAGATGTTGCCAGACAGCCTTCCCCAAGCAGTTTCTGCTCCCCAGCGAGAGATGCTTTACAATTCCTATCTCCAGCAGAGGGTGCTCCCCAGCATCCCTAGTAAAGTCTAAGTGGAAATCTTCCCCAACTGAGTCAGAGTAGGGTGGTATCCACAACAGAACTTCAAATCCAGTTGAACAATTCTCATCTCCGAGCGGAGTCTTTGTATCAGAGTGGGTTATTCCCAGCAAGCAGCTGAATGCCTAATTCCTGACAGAGTTATAATTGTCAGAACTCTTTCCCTAACAAAGGTTATTTGGCCAAGCATTTCCCCACTCAAGTCGGAAGATCGTCATTTCTCTACAGAGTTTCATGATTGGGACGCTACCATCATTGAAATATCCCCAGTGAGGTCACCAATTTATTTTGGCCAGTGTGACAAAGTAATACAGACATTTTTTCACATTTCATTCCTCAACCAAGTATTTCCAGGATATCTTGGTCATTTCCTCAACAGAATGTTAGTCAAAATGTTCTCAGGCCCATCGGAGTTACAAATGGTATTCTCCCTTGCAGAGTTGTTACTCTCTTCTCAAATCAACTAATCTTGTATTTATCGCTTTGTCCCGCGTCAACGGACCTATTGTGGTTATGGATCGCTTGATACCATTTCCTTAGCAGATCGCTTGATCTTATCCGAGTTGTAAATCGCTTAATGTTACTCCTCGTTGTTTGAGCCGTGCTCGTCTTCCTGGTTATGGATCGCTCGATACCATTTCCTTAACAGATCGCTTGATCTTGTTTGAGTTGTAAATCGCTTGATATTACGTTCTCGTCTTCCTGGTTATCGATCGCTCGATACCATTTCCTTAGTAGATCGCTTGATCTTGTCCGAGTTGTAAATCGCTTGATATTACTCCACGTTGTTTGAGTCGTAAATCGCTTAATATTACGTTCTCGTCTTCCTGGTTATGGGTCGCTCGATACCATTTCCTTAGCAGATCGCTTGATCTTATCCGAGTTGTAAATCGCTTAATGTTACTCCTCGTTGTTTGAGTCGTGCTCGTCTTCCTGGTTATGGATCGCTCGATACCATTTCCTTAGCAGATCGCTTGATCTTGTTTGAGTTGTAAATCGCTTGATATTACGTTCTCGTCTTCCTAGTTATCGATCGCTCGATACCATTTCCTTAGTAGATCGCTTGATCTTGTCCGAGTTGTAAATCGCTTGATATTACTCCACGTTGTTTGAGTCGTAAATCGCTTAATATTACGTTCTCGTCTTCCTGGTTATGGGTCGCTCGATACCATTTTCTTAGCAGATCGCTTGATCTTGTTTGAGTTGTAAATCGTTTGATGTTACTCCTCGTTGTTTGAGTCGTGCTCGTCTTCCTGGTTATGGATCGCTCGATACCATTTCCTTAGCAGATCGCTTGATCTTGTTTGAGTTGTAAATCGCTTGATATTACGTTCTCGTCTTCCTGGTTATGGATCGCTCAATACCATTTCCTTAGCAGATCGCTTGATCTTGTCTGAGTTGTAAATCGCTTGATGTTACTCCTCGTTGTTTGAGTCGTAAATCGCTTGATATTACATTCTCGTCTTCCTGGTTATGGGTCGCTCGATACCATTTCCTTAGCAGATCTCTTGATCTTGTTTGAGTTGTAAATCGCTTGATGTTACTCCTCGTTATTTGAGTTGTGCTCGTCTTCCTGGTTATGGATCGCTCGATACCATTTCCTTAGCAGATCGCTTGATCTTGTTTGAGTTGTAAATCGCTTGATATTACGTTCTCGTCTTCCTGGTTATGGATCGCTCAATACCATTTCCTTAGCAGATCGCTTGATCTTGTTTGAGTTGTAAATCGCTTGATGTTACTCCTTGTTGTTTTAGCCGTGCTCGTCTTCCTGGTTATGGATCGCTCGCTACCATTTCCTTAGCAGATCGCTTGATCTTTTCTGGTTTGTAAATCGCTCGATATTACAATACCATTAAAGTCCATCGTCGCTATGGCAAGCCAGTAGTCGTCTGGCGTCATTCAAAAGACAGGGTTTCCAAGTCCACAATCGTTGTGGCAAGCCAGTAGTCACCTGGAGTCGTTTACAAGACATTTTCGTAGTTACTAGTCTTTGTTACCTCATCAAGGTTTGCAGTAGTTCTCCTTGGTTGGGTTTATTTCCCATTTCTTTTTTTCTCCAGCAGAGCGCAAATTTCAGGGTTTTTTTTGGTATTCAACCACAGTTCATCTCGAATGGCCGACAGCAGGAGCTATTGTCCTTTTTCAGATTAACAGTTGCTTGAATAGGGGACGCTGTAACACCCAAAATTTTTCCCTCTCTTTTTATTTGCATTTAACATATCATTTGTATACGTGTCACTGCATCATCTGCATAGAAAAATGAGGCATGACATCCATAGGTTCTAGCATAAGGCATATGATCAATCAGTTGAAGATTCTTAATTCTACAAGTCAAGCCAAGATCTAGGTGACATTTCAAGAAGCTCTCAAGGTCTCATCATAGCTTACAAAAGCTCAAAGTCATCCCCAAGGTCTTAGGAGGTTGGAATTTCATCAGAAGATCAATAGTGCATTTTCTCCTACACAGACAAACCCTAACTAGGGTTTTGCTCCAAATCAGAGAATCCACTTGGCTTTGACCAATTCTTGTGGTCAAAGGCTCTCATATGATCTGCAAGTCTTATATGAGAAATTTGAGGCAAAAATTCACTGAGAAAGTCAAGTATTTGAGCAATTATTTGTTGGTGAAGCAAGAAAGTCAACTATGCAGTCAAAAACGTCAACTGAAGGATTTTTAGGGTTTTAATCAGGGTTATCAACTTTTGAAAGTCATATCATGTCAAGGAATAGCTTAATTGAGCTCAAATGTCAAAAATCGGGAATATGCAAAAAGTTGCTAAATGTGGAAATTTAGAAGTTTCTATTTTTAGAAATATTGTCCTTGGAACTTCAAGCTATTATTTCATGTGCAAAAGAGCCCCGAATGTTTTTTCAGTGAACATGAAAGTTGTAGATCACGATTTTCCCTTTCCAAAAAGTCCAAGAATACCTTCATAGCATATTTAGAACTCCAAATATGAATTTTTGATGTTTTGATGCATTTTTAGGATTTTTGGGTACACTTGTCAAAATATCATTAGTTCTCCTTCATTTTTATTTTGTGTCACTACATTTATTTTTGTTTCTACACAAGTTGTATGTCCATTGGGACTTCTTGTCGTGTCATATGGGGGAAGATCATTGGGTGTTGGTTTTTTTTAGTGGAAAGTTTAGAAAAAAATAATTAAAAAAATAGTACCATGAAACATGCACATGGGGTGGGTGGAACAAACAGCATAAAAATCTCTCTCTCCTGCATGATGGTCATGCACAAATACTCAGTACACACCCCTATTTCTCTTTTCACAAAGTCACACTTTTTGCACTAAGTGAAAAAGAAATATCACGTGTGATCTTTATCATGCACCACATCAATGAACCAATCACCACCATGATAATTTTCACAACTTTTCATCATCAAATATCATGACCACAATCCATCAAGCCTCATGATAATTCCCATGCACCCTATTACGCCGAATTTAATTTTAAAAAAGCTAGAAAAAGGAGAAGGGTGTATACTGCATGTTGATGGGCTGAAAACAGAATTGGCATTTTGGCACTCAAAAACACTTCATGACATGTAAGCCACAGACGTTTTGAAGAAGAAAAAATCACAACATTTTCATCAGTTTTTTTTTGTTTTCATTCTAGCAGCCTCACTTTCTCTCTCATTGTTCTTTCAAAAGGAGGATTGCCACAAACTCTCTCTCAAGAACTTTTGCTCTCATCTTTCTCCCTCAAACTAGCAAAGTTTCAGATCTAAATTGGTGACCTTCACAGTCCATTTTCGGCACTAAAAAGTCTCAACAACATCATCTAATGATAATATCTTCACTTCCCTTTGTTCACAAGCTTGAGGAGGTGGCATTGTTGACTTGAACATCACTTTTGTTTTCGGATCTTTCTTTATTTTTCACCTTAATCAAAAGCACAATGCCTTTATTTGGCTAAAAAAAGATCAGAAGAGGCATAAGGAAGCTATCTCAACCTCTAGTTTTCTTCAAATCCTCATTAAAACTTCATTTCAGGTTTGGATATTCAATTTCATTTTGCCTCAGATTTGCTTCCTTGATGTGCGTTTTGGTTTTTTTGTGCCTGATAGGGTGTATGTGAATTGATTTGAAGCTTTTGGATGTACTAATTCTTGTTTTTCGATTTCGAGATCCAAGCTTGTTTCGTTTGTTTCTCTTTGTATAGTATATATTTGTGAAAACTAATGGTATGTTTGCGATCCTCTCACTTTGTACTTCATTTTTGGTCTTTACACTTTGTAATTTCGTTGAGAAATGAGAGAGATATGGTTTAATGAAGTTGATGAATCCATGAGAGATTCCTCAGCACTCGTCCGTGCCTTTCCCTCAGCAGATTCCTCTTTATTTGAGGTATTCCTCAGCACTCGTCCGTGCTAGCATCTTTATTTGATGCTCATCCTCTTTCAACACTCGTCTGTGCTAACATCTTTATTTGATGACCGTCCGCATCCCTGCAGCACTCGTCCGTGCTTATTAGTTCTTTGAAGTTTTTCTCCAATGAAGTTGCATGTACTCGTCTGTGTGCGCATCTTCATTTGGTGCTCGTCCGCATCCCTGCAGCACTCTTCCGTGCATTTTTCGATTCCTCTTTATTTGAGGCATATCCCCAAGAAAGTCGCCAGTACTCGTCCGTACTCGCATCTTTATTTGATGCTCGACCGCATCTCTTAGCACTCGCACGTGCTTGTTACTCCTTTGAAGATTGCTCGTCCGCATCCTTCGACACTCGCCCGTATCACTATCAGAAGCACTCGTCCGTGTTTCTTGGATCATCGTCCGGTACTCGTCCGTATTGTCGACTTATGACACTCGTCCGTGTTTCTTTGATGATCATTCCAAGACTCGTCCGTCTTATTCCACTTATCTGCGTAAGGATTCGTGAAGAGGTTGAAAACCCTGACAGTGGGATTAAAACGTCAAAACCATTTCCGGAACCTGCGTAAGGGTTATCCGAAGAAGACTCGTCCGTCTTATTCCACTTATCTGCGTAAGGATTCGTGAAGAGGATTCGTCCATCCTAGTTGCATGACTATCCCACAGACTTATATGCATTACCGGAACCTGCGTAAGGGTTACCCGAAGAAGACTCGTCCGTCTTATTCCACTTATCTGCGTAAGGATTCGTGAAGAGGATTCGTCCATCCTAGTTGCATGTCTATCCCACAGACTTATATGCATTCCCGGAACCTGCGTAAGGGTTACCCGAAGAAGACTCGTCCGTCTTATTCCGCTTATCTGCGTAAGGATTAGTGAAGGAGATTCGTCTATCTCAGGTTACTTTGAAGATTCTTAAGGGCTCGTCCGCTCTCTGCACCTGGCGTCACAGGTCATTCGAAGAATCGTCCGTTTCATGTTTCATCAGAACCTTTGGTTTCGTTGGAAGGAGCTTGTCTGCTCATCTCTCAGCTCAGTGGCAATGTCATTGGATTGGGTTTATTTCCCATTTCTTGTTTTCTGCATCAGAGCGCAAATTTCCGTTTTTCTTGGGTATTCAACCACAGTTTATCTTGAACGACCGAAAGCGGAAGAAATCGTCCTTTTCAGATAAACAGTTGCTTGAATAGGGGCAGCTGTAGAACCACAAATTTGCCCTCTTCATTTTAAGCATCATAATACACCATTTGCATCATAAGCATATCATATATATAGCTTTATAGCATAGAAAAATAAAGCATGACAAGCATCAAGCCCTAGCATGAGGCATATGGCCATCTGGGGAGGTGTTGAAGGCCATTCAAGCCAGGACAAGGGTTCCAATGGATTTGTGAGAGGCCTATGATGAGTCTAGACTCCTTTGGCAAGGCCAAGTTCACTTGCAAAAGCTCAGAAGATTGCTTAATCATCACAAGTTTCAAGACAATGCAAGGCTCCTAAGCAGTGCAACCAAATTAGGGTTTTGGTTTCAAGGGCCTTAACCTCATAATTTTGGCCAACTCTTTTGGGAAATGTTTTCTATATGATAAGAGGTTCCTACATGTCAATTTTCATGGAAAAATTCCAAGTGGAAGTCAGTCTTTGCCTCAGTTACTTGCAGATGAAGCAGAAAGTCAACTGGGCCCAGAAAAAGTCAACTGTGCCATTCCAAAGGGTCCAACCCAATATTTTTGGCCAAATGAGGTCTATTCAATGTTATAAGATGTTTGGTGAGCTTAAAGTACAAGAATTTTGGTGGCTTGAGGGGTTTTGGCAAAAGTGCACAAAGTTGGTCATGGAAAAATTACTATTTTTGGCCATTTTGACCTAAAACTTCACAAGGCCTTAACTTGATCAAAAAATCTTCAAATGGACCAAAGGTAAACATGAAAGTTGGAGAGTAAGGGCTTCCATTTTTAAAAAGTACAAGAGCATTTTCTGGAGATTCCTAGATTTTCCTATAGGTCCCTCGAAAATTTGAGCATTCTAGGGCAAATTTCAAATTTTCAAGGCCAAGCCATTTGCACAAAGGCTCAAAAGTGGATAGTTTGCTATGCTATGTCCAAAGTAAGTTTACACAATCAAAATGCATCCCATTTAGGTCATTTGGCTCAAAGAAAAGTGGAAAAATTCGTGCACATGAAAAAGTTCCATAAAACTTGCATTTTACACTTGAATTTGCACAAGGCATGACAATTATGTGATAGCTTACATCCAAGGGCTGAAGTTGTTTGCTGGGAATCATTGGTGGGATGGTGAATGCACATGCAAGAGAGGCCAGCAAATCATGAGCTTGGCATGCTTATGGCACACTTGGGCCAAATTTGCATTTTCACAAAAATCAGCCCTCTCTCACGTGCATTTGTTCTAACCCTTTTGCATTGCCTTATATATTCCATAACAATCAGAATTAGGGTTAGAGGCAGCCAGATTACACACTCATTCTCTCATTCTCATCTTTTATGCAAAATTGCTCATTCTCCACAAACTCTTGCTACAAGAATCCATTTACAAAACTCTTGCTGGATTCTTAATCCTCATCACTCATAGATCATTTCCATACCATTTGTTTGGATTATTCTTCAAGAATCATCCATTTCTCATTTCTTGTGCACATTTGCATTTTGTGCCATAACTTTTGATCTAGGCAAGCTTTCTTCAATCCAAGACCACATTCATACTCCTCTCATCTCAAGTATCATTAAGCACACATGGATCTAGATTTATAGTGAAGTTTGTTCAAGTGGCCATTTGAGAAGCTTTGAAGCACAAGGAAGCACATTGCTGGATTTACAAGCTTGCAAAGCCTTAGATGCATTTATTTTGCATCTAAGGGGATAAGGAGATCATTTGCCATCATTCTATACCATTCTTGACTTCAAATTTTGAACAACACCTTAGGTATGCTCAAATTTCGAATCTCATAGAAATGTGTTTGGTTGTGTGTTTTAGAATCCTCATGTTGTGCTGGTTACAATGCTCTTTGTAGTTTGTGAAATGGTTGAGTATTCACAAAGTTATGGTGATTTAAAGTTTCATGGACAATTTTATTTTCATTCATATCTTGAGTTTCTTTGAGTTTTAATTTAATCCAAGCATGGATTCATGTTTAGTGATGTTAGATTATGTATTCTGGAGAGTTTCATGGCCGACCGTGGCTTGGTTTGAGATTTCATGAAGTTAGGGTTAGGGTTTGGTTCATTAATGGTGGTGAGAGTTTAGGTTTTCTTCATGAAGAAGAAGGTGCATCCCTCAGCGCTATCTGCACCCCCCACGCAAGGCCCATGCTGTTTTTTTTAACTAGCGTGTTACTTCTTGCACCCCCTTGGCCCATTTGCTTTGTTTTTATTCTTTTTCTTACCAATTTATTCCATTTTCTTTTGATTCATTTTTAATATTTCTTTAACTCTAAAAAATCCAAAACATTCATATGCACTCCTTGATTCATCTAGTTTCTTATCATAATTTTTCCAGATTTTTATTTTCATCCCACGTGGCCAAATAAATTCAACATTGAGCATTGCTTTCTTGTGGACTCTCATAGACCAATCTGCCTTGTCCAATTTCTATTTTTCTCATACTTTAAGCTATGAACCCCATTCTTTTTGCATTGAAACCCTAAGACACTCTACTATCTTCATGATTTATCTTGGATTTTTCAAAAACTTCCTTGCTGGACTTTGCTTGAGTTACTTGTGCCGTAATTTTCAAAACCCTAAATGGTGATACCTTGCATCCTTGAGCTTCATTGACCTAGTTTGGTGCTGTATTTTTGCAAACCCTTTTGGATTCTCATTTCCTTGTGTTTGGAGAGTGCTTGGATGGTTGGGTAGAATTTTTAAGTGCTTGGATCTTTTTTCTTGGGTATTTTCTTCCTCACCTTGCCTTGTTTTGCATCCTTTGAGTCTTATAGCCTCTTTTAAGTTTAGGAGGGCACTTGTGCCAACTTCTCTTCATCTTTTGGGGTCCTTTAGAGGTCTATGGTTGCTCCTGGTCTTAGGATAGGGTTTGAATCTCCTTGAGTCTTGGTGTTGGGCCCCTTTTATGTGCTTTGTTTCTTTAAGTGTTATGCATGCCTTCTTTGCATTTGTTTCACTTCCAATCATCTCAATATGATCTTGTGTTGCTTTGCTTATCATCTTGTGAACTCTTTTCCATGCCTATATGCTTGTGTAGCTTCTGACTTGTTGGTTCATGCCTTGATTTTATGTTGTTACACTAACCTTGCAGGGGCTATGGTAAGTTTGAGATGTGGGAATTGAGTTCCACATCTCCATTTCTCATCTCTTCTCATTTTGTTTATATGAACTAACATCTTCTTGTTGGGCTTAGGCCTTTCTCATCTCTCCTCTTATATTCTTCTTCTTCTCTTGAGATCTTTGTTAGGTTAGAAAGACCTCACAAACCCTAGGAACTCCATGCATGCTAACTTAGGATAGAAACTTCCCCCTAGTTTTTTTTCCTTCTTGCTCCTTTGGTTCTCTTTCTCTTCTCATCTCATAATCATAAAAAACACTTTAATAACTTTGAAGTGATGCATTGATCCATAGCCTTATCCCATGAGGTGTGCTTGTAGTCTTCCCATCTTGGGATAGTACAAGTTTACCTTGTGATGCACAAGTCTGATCAAGGTATCTTCTTCATAAAAGAAAAGTCTAAAAAACACTTCTTCATCTGTAAATAATCAAAACATTTAATAAGTAAACAAGTTAGTGAGCCTAAGCCCTAATCTTTGGGTTCAAGTTTTGGGGATCTTCTCCTTACTTGAGTGTGCTTGTTCTATTATTCCATCTTGGAATGTAGCGACAAGTGCACATTCCATGGAAAAGAGCTTGAGTTCACTTCTTTGTGACACACTCATAAAAGCTTTTAAAAAAACACAAACAAACAATAAGCGTCTCTCCTTCGGGAATTCTTTTCTCATCTCATTCACTCCTTACGTGAACTTGCTCCTACTTGTCACTTTGCAAGACGGTAACGCACTCGTCGTCCGAGCCTGCAACACCTGAGCAATGGCATAGGCAGTTCAAGCCTTTAATTCACAAGCAATTTTCCTTCGTTACCCCTAGTTAGGGGAACTACGGCGTCTCTGATCCTCATTATCCTGATGAGGTACGTAGGCAGCGGGGTAGGGCCCGTTCGAGCACAATCTTTATTTTCCCTACATTTTTCCCTTTTGTTTTCTCATTCATTTCCTTTCTCAGTTTTCTTTTCCAGTTCATTTTCTTTGTTTTGCTGCAGTTTTCATACCCTCACCCTTTGAAACAGTTTCCTTTGCAAGCGTGGATCCCGTCGGGTACGGCGGACGATCTGGGTGCTAATACCTTCCCAGGTCGTAACCGACTCCCGAACTCAGTCTCTTTGGTTCGTAGGACCTGTGTCCTTCCTCTTTTCTTTCTTCTGGTTTGTGCAACATTACCATTCCCCTTCTTCGGGATAAAAATGCCTGGCTGGCGACTCTATTCTTTTTCCGCGCCACTTCCGCGTTTGTACCAGGATGGAAATCCGGGGAGCGACAGCTTGGCGACTCTGCTGGGGACCGAACCCAGAATCTCTGGTTCCCCTGTGAGTCTCTCCTAGCACTTGTGTGTTTCTGTTTCATTGGGTGATGTTTGTTTGCTGTGGCTTGTTGTATTTTTATTGTTGTTTATTTACAGCTTTATTTACAGCTTTATTTACAGTTTTCAGTCTCTATTTATTGCATCATGTATATACTGGACTGTCTGGACTGTTTTTCTTTGGTGGGATGGGTGTTACTTGTTCTTGAGAGATATGAGCCAAGTACCCGGCTCGAGTGCACCATAGGACTTAGAGTGGTTCCACTTTGGCCTCATGAGATCTTGTCATGGGGGTAGTAGTGAGTTCCACACCCAGGTTGCGATTGTCTTGGAAATGTCTTGATTTGGGGATCTTCCTCTCTCATTTCATAACCCTGACAGTTATGTGCAGCTGGGGACCGATCATTGAGAACCTTGTGGAAACATCCCTCTTTAGTGATGACAGTGGCAGCCCACATTTTGTGGCAAACCCATTCGCATCCGAGGGCCCACCTGGGGATCACATAGGATGACCTTATTTCCCGGACTCAGCTGAGGCCTCCCTGCGTAGTATATAATGCCAAACCGATTCCTTGATTTGGTCATGAGCCATTTCTCGGAGATGGTGACAGTATTATTGCTATATGGCTTTGAGAGTCCGTGATGTCTGACCCAGAGCCTTTTACCCGTGAGATTGGGGGGTTGTTTACAGGTGTGCAGGAACCTATGACCTCAACATACACTCATCTGCTCAGTGGTCCTTGTTACGATCTTTGGTCCTGTGATTATGATCCATGGTTCTATGATTCTATGGTTCCGAAGTTATGGTTCTGGAATTCTGGTTTTCTTGATACTGTGATTCTGAGATCTTCTGCCAGAGAGTTGTGATTATTAGAGGGTGTGACTCAGTAAACTTTTGGGTTTGCCAGTTATTCAGAGGGGCCCTTGTCAGTGTTCCAGTCCAGATGGTCCCAGTTGGTCATATGCTTGCATTGCATTACATTTGCATCATTCTTTGCATTAACTGTTTATGTTTCCCATTTTTCAGGTCATTGCTCACATCTGTTCCCAGTTCTGGTATTCTTATCTCCATGGCAGAAATCAGAAGAGATCCGAGAAAAAAGAATGTGCATTATACCTTTCTTCAGCCGGAAGTTAAAAGTGTTCAGAGGTTAGCAGGTTTGATGAACGATCAAGTCTTAGGTAATTTCAAGAAAAGATATGGCCAGATACTGAAGTTTGTGGACAAGCCTACTGCAGACCAAAAGGACAGCTTGCATACCTTGTTGCAATTTTATGATCCCCTGCTGCGTTGCTTTATTTTTCCAGGTTACATCTTAGCTCCGACATTGGAAGAGATCTCCAGCATGCTGAGTGTTCCGATCAGAGAGACATTGCCGTTCTACGGGTCAGAGGTTGTGCTCAGAGATGAAGACATAGCCAAGGTTTGTAGGTTGCCAGTTGTTTCAGTCAGAAAGGCTCTGCAGGAGAGTGAAGGCAGAGGTCTACCCTGGGGTGTGCTTATCCCAGAGGCTGAGAAGTATGCTACAGAGGCTAAGTGGAATGACTTTGGAGCTTTGCTTGCATTGATGGTATATGGGTCTAGCCTGTTTCCTGGAGAGGAAGAGTTTGTCAGCTTAGAGGTGATCTCAATCTTTGCAAGAGGCAATCCAGTGCCTACTTTATTGGGTGACTTTTATTTTAGTGTCCATTACAGAAACGAGAAAGGTAGAGGTGGTCCAGTGGTCTGCTGTGCTCCTTTGTTTGCAGAATGGTTTGCTAGACAGTTGCCTAAGTTAGGTGCCTTCAAGGATATACGAGACGAATGGAGATGGTCCAGAAGACTGATGGGATTGACTGAAGAAGACATTGCTTGGGGTTATGACAGGGATTTGCTAGGAAAGGAGTTGATGGTTAGTTGCGGAAGGTTTGCTGGAGTACCTTTGCTGGGAAGGAAAGGTGTCATCAGTTACTACCCAACATTAGCCAGAAAGCAGTTTGGCTACCCTTTGAAAGTTCCTCCTCAGATGGGAATGTTTGCTGAATCTTTGTACTTTCCTGCTGATGGGAACAGAGAGTTAGTTCAACAAGCAGTCCAATCCTGGGCTCACAGGATAAAAAAGGGGAAGAAAGACTTCGGCCGAGTTGATCCCAAGACATATCCACCATATGCTGAATGGTTGCAAAGACATATCGAGTCAGTTCTCATGCCTTTTTCAGTCGAGGCTCCACTTTATCCCCGAGAGGTACCAAGTCCGAGCAGTACGGTTTCCTTGGAGGAGTACAAAAAGCTAGAAGCTCAGCTGCATGAAGTCAGAGTAGAGAATATTGAGATGGTAAGCCTATACCACCAGGCCAATAGAGCCAAGATGGAAGCTGAAGACAAGCTGCAGAAGCTCCAAGCCTCTTTAGAAAACAAAGAGAAGGATTTTGCCAGTAGAGAAGCCCATTTCCACAGATTGGGTATGATGGAAGCTCAAAGAGAAGCTAAACGCAAGGAGACCTTAAAGACTCTCAAAAGTGCTCGTCAGTCCATTGTTTGGCTGCAAGGCCAAAGAGATGAAGAGCAAAAGAAATTCAAAGAGAAGGAAGAGTTCTTTGAAGTTCAGATGGCTTTCAAGAAGGAGGAAGTGGAGCAAGTCCATGCCATCCGGAGGGAGAAGACCCAACAGCTAGCCCAAAGCCAATTAGCTCTGGAGGAAGCAAGGAAAGAGATCGAAGAGCTCAAGCTGAGAGCGGGTGTCAAGAAAAGCAGGGCAGAGGTGGCAGATCCTGGGTCCTTAGCTTAGTTGTTTATTGTTCAGGCTACCTACAGGCTTGTTGTAGGAGTCTTGCTTTTATTTCTTTTATCTTTATGTACTGACATGTAACCCTTCGGGGAATGTTTCTGGTTGTATTCTGACTTTTAGCCTACAATGGTTTGTTCATGTTCAGTATTAATGTGCAAATTACCATTTTGAATGCGCAAGACTCGTTTGTCTGGATACTGCTAATGTCTGAACACTTATCAAAGAGAAAGTTTGAAAGCTAAGCACTGAAAGTGATTGTCCGAGATAGATGCCAGAACTGGGGCATGCCAAATGCTTAAGATTGGGAACATGAACAGTTACATTGCATTGCATATAACCTGTTTGTTTGTTTTGCAGGTGTTGTCTCAGTTACTAACGTGTTTTGTGATCTCAGGCACTATAGCTCCTCGTAATATTCGGGGACAACCAGCAGTACACAGATATCCAACCAAGATTAACAGAGAACGAGTCATGGACCAGTTACAAGCGGACTTGACAGATCTGAGACAAAGGATGGATAATTTTATGACACTAATGGCTAGCATGGGGCAGAACCAAGAGCGTCTACGGGAGATGGTTGAGAATCAGAACAGGAACACTGCGGCTGCTGCTACTGCTGACAATCATACCGGTGTGGGTGCACGTCAGGTCGAACCTCCTGTTACACAGCCAGGAGTGACAATAATCAACGATGGGTTGCGCAACCTTCAGATGGACAATCATGACGACCAGTTCACTCTACTTGATGAAACTGAAGGTCAAGGAGCAGAGACGAACAAGAGGTTCGAAGAGATGGCTGAGCAAATCAAAGCTATTCAGTCCCAAAGCTCTTTGGGATTTGACATAACCGACTTGGGCTTGGTTCCTGGGGTCAGGATCCCGTATAAGTTCAAAGTTCCAACCTTTGAGAAGTATGATGGCACTACTTGCCCGAAGACCCATCTGCAATCATTCGTCGGGAGAATTGCCACTCATACAGATGATGAGAAACTTTGGATGTATTATTTTCAGGATAGCTTGGTGGGAGCTTCTCTTGAACGGTACATGAAGCTCAATAGGGTCAATATCAAGAGTTGGAAGGATTTAGCTGAAGCCTTTATGAGGCAGTATCAATATAACATGGACATGGCTCCGAAACGCACGCAGTTGCAGCACATGGCTCAGGCGGCAAAAGAAAGTTTCAAAGAATATGCCCAGAGGTGGCGCCAGCTAGCTGCCAGGGTGCAACCACCTCTCTTAGAGGATGAAATGGCCGACATGTTTATGGGCACTCTCCAAGGTTTTTTTGTAGAGAGGTTGGCATCTAGCTCGGCCACCAAGTTCAATGATATAGTGATTGCTGGAGAGAGAGTTGAGACTCTGTTAAAGACGGGGAAGATTCAAGACCCTAATACTGCTGGTAGCTCTGGGGGAGCGAGGAAAGCCTTTGGCGGACCTCCTAGAAGAAGAGAAGGGGAAGCTAACGTAGTATATGGCCGAGGCAGAGGCAGAGGATATAGACGAGAATACAATCAGATAGCTGCAGTCACAATTCCCACTACACCAATTCAACCAGATCAACAGGCTCTACAACAGCCTCAACAACAACAGCAGCGCAACTATCAACAGAGACCGTATCAACAGAGGCAGTCACGCCAAGCTGATAGGGTTTTTGATGTGATCCCAATGACTTACACAGCTTTACTCCAAAGATTGTTGGAACTGAACTTAATTCAACTGAGGACCTTGGCTCCACCTACTGGAACTCTTCCTCCAGGTTACGATGCCAATGTTCGATGTGCTTTCCATTCTGGGGCACTCAACGGAGAAGTGCAGGGCTTTGCACTATAAAGTTCAGGAATTGATCGACTCCAAAGCAATCAAATTTGCGCCGCCTCCGAATGTCACGACTAACCCTATCCCTAATCACGGGGGAGCCAGGGTTAATGCTATTGAGATGGAGGAGAGGTTGAACTTGGTGGAGAGGGTTGAAGAAGTGAAGACCTCCTTGTTGCTGGTCAAGGAGAGATTGTTGAAGGGTCAGGTTTTCCCGGGTTGTGGGCTTGATTGCGAAGACTGTGTTGAGTCGAAGAATGGTTGTGACAGATTGAAGACTGGTTTACAGAGACTGATGGATGATGGGCTGTTACAGTTTGACAGGGTTGTTAAGAGGACTGATGAAGTGTCAACGGTGACCATATACTATGATCCTACTGAGGTGCCAGTGCAAAGAGAGCTGGTTACTATTTATGTCCCGAAAGTAAGTCCCGTCACCATTACAGTGCCTGGGCCTATTCCGTATTCAGATGAGAAGGCTATTCCGTGGCATTACGGATCAGAAGTGTATGTCGGAGGACAGAAAGTGGAAGATAGGGCAGTAACCATGGACCCAACTTTGGTGAATGTTGGGGGAAGTGGAGGTTTCACAAGGAGTGGTCGCTTATTCGCTCCCCAGACTTTGAGAGGAGACACTGATGCTGAGGCTTCTGCTAAAGCCAAAGGGAAGCAAATAGCAACTGACGATAATGCCACTCCCGCTACTGGTCAAAGTACTTTCGAGAAGGAAATGGAGGAGTTCATGAGGATTATTAAGAGGAGCGACTACAAGGTAGTCGAGCAGCTAAATCAAACTCCCTCCAAAATCTTTATCCTGTCGCTGCTGATGTGCTCACCAGCTCATAGAGAAGCCCTTCTGAAGGTGTTGCAGATGGCGTATGTTCCTCAGGAGATTACCGTGAATCAGTTAGAAGCTTTGGTGGGAAGTGTAAATGCGAGCCATGGTCTGGGCTTTACTGATAGGGACCTTACTACTGAAGGGAGGAATCATAACAAGGCTCTCCACATCACAATTTAATGCAAAGGGGTTGTGCTGTCTCATGTCCTGGTTGATACTGGGTCATCTCTTAATGTCTTGCCGGAGAAGGCGTTAATGAAACTCAATGTGGAAGGGGTTGTTTTGAGGCCAAGTGATTTGGTGGTGATGGCTTTCGACGGTTCTCGGAGGTCTGTCTTTGGAGAGGTTGAGTTGCCAATCAAGGTTGGGTCGCAAGTGTTTAAGAGCACGTTCTACGTGATGGACATCCAACCTGCTTATAGCTGTCTACTTGGTCGACCATGGATTCATGCCGCAGGGGCTGTGACGTCAACCTTGCACCAGAAGCTCAAGTACGTAGCGGATGGTCAAGTTGTGACTGTGTGCGGTGAAGAGGACATATTTGTGAGCCATCTATCTACATTCAAATACGTGGAGATGGATGGTGAAATTCATGAAACCCTGTGTCAGGCATTCGAAGCAGTGAATGTTAGTTCCCTGTCTCCTCTGAGTAAAGCTGAAGATAAAGAAGTTACGTCTATTACCTCCTACAAGCAGGCTAAGGAGGTTGTGCAATCAGGCAGTGCCCAGGGCTGGGGCAGATTACTGGAGCTGGAAAAGAAGGAAGACAAGTTTGGGCTTGGGTATCAGCCTGATGGGCTCGTCCGTTCATCAGACAACAAGACCATTACCTTTACTAGTGCTGGGTTGCTGGACCGCAACCATATCTGTGCTACCAGTGAAGACGGAGATAGCGAGTGCGATCTGGATAATTGGATCCGCCTGTGTGCACCGGGAGAGGAGCTGCCTAATTGGTCTACGGAAGACATCGTCAAAGTCACCTGGATCACAAAGTAATTGTTTATTTGTCATTTTTTAACATACTGCATGTCAAATCCTGTACTCTGCCCAAGGTACAAGGATCCATTGTATGGGCCTCCATGTTTTGAAAGCATTTATTTGTCATAAATAAAGGACATTTTTCAATCAGATCGTTCCTTTTCTTTCAATTTGAATTTTTTGCACAAGTAAATAAAATGGCAATGTGTTTTTCTTTCTTGCTTTTGGTGTGCGTTTTCTCTAAACAGATTCTGAATGAGCACATCACTTATGCAGTGTCGATCAACCGGATTCCATTGACAACTCTCCTGCTATGACTGAGCATAACTTCGACAATCCAATCTACCAAGCTGATGAAGAGGTTGAGGAAGATTATGAACTCCCTAAAGAGCTGGCCAGGTTGTTGAAGCAAGAGGAAAGAGCTATTCAGCCTCATCAGGAGGAAATCGAGGTTATCAACATCGACACAGAAGAGGTTAAGAAGGAAATCAAGATAGGTGCCAGCCTGTAGACTGAAGTTAAGAAGGGGTTGATTGAAATGTTGCGTGAATATGTGGACATCTTTGCCTGGTCATATCAGGACATGCCAGGGTTGGATACAGACATAGTTGTGCATCGACTACCGTTAAAAGAAGACCGTCCTCCTGTTAAGTAAAAACTGAGAAGAACTCGCCCTGACATGGCGATGAAGATCAAAGAGGAGGTACAAAAACAGTGGGACGCCGGGTTACTTGCCGTGACTAGTTACCCACCTTGGGTAGCTAATATTGTTCCAGTGCCAAAGAAAGATGGCAAGGTGAGGATGTGTGTAGATTACCGGGACCTGAATAGAGCCAGCCCGAAAGATGATTTCCCTTTACCTCACATTGATGTATTGGTCGACAATACGGCTCAGTTCTCGGTGTTCTCCTTCATGGATGGATTTTCAGGATACAATCAGATCAAAATGTCACCTGAAGACATGGAGAAGACAACTTTCATCACACCCTGGGGCACATTCTGTTATAAGGTGATGCCATTCGGCCTGAAGAATGCTGGTGCTACTTATCAACGGGCTATGGTAACATTATTCCATGACATGATCCATAAAGAAATCGAATGTTATGTGGATGACATGATTGCCAAGTCCCTCACAGAAGAAGACCACCTAGTAAATTTGTTGAAGTTATTCAAGCGTCTGAGGAAGTACCAATTGAGGCTAAACCCCAACAAATGCACATTCGGGGTACGATCTGGTAAACTGCTGGGATTTATTGTAAGTGAGAAAGGGATTGAAGTTGACCCTGTCAAAGTTAAAGCCATTCAAGAAATGCCTGCACCAAAAACTGAGAAAGAAGTTCGAGGGTTCCTAGGTAGATTGAACTACATTTCAAGGTTCATATCTCATCTTACAGCAACCTGCGAGCCCTTGTTCAAGCTATTAAGAAAAGAACAAACGGTCAGGTGGAACGAAGACTGCCAGAGGGCTTTTGACAAAATCAAGGAATACTTACAGGAGCCTCCGATCCTTATGCCTCCAGTTGAAGGAAGGCCTCTGATCATGTACTTGACGGTATTAGAAAAGTCAATGGGGTGTGTGCTGGGCCAACATGACGAGTCTGGTCGAAAGAGTACGCAATATACTACCTAAGCAAAAAGTTTACCGACTGTGAACAACGTTATTCACTGCTCGAGAAAACGTGTTGTGCTTTAGCGTGGGCTGCTCGCCGACTGAGGCAGTATATGTTGACCCACACTACCTTATTGATCTCAAAGATGGACCCGGTTAAATACATTTTTGAGAAGCCAGCACTTACCGGACGGGTTGCAAGATGGCAAATGATTCTCACAGAATATGACATTCAGTACACGTCCCAAAAAGCTATCAAAGGCAGTGTATTGTCTGATTATCTAGCTGAGCAACCCATTGATGATTACCAGCCTATGAGATTTGACTTCCCCGATGAAGACATCATGTTCATGAAAGAAAAAGATCATGAAGAGCCTATTCACACTGAAGGGCCTGACCCAGAAGAAGAATGGACTATGATGTTTGATGGGGCTGTTAATATGAATGGTCGTGGTGTTGGTGCAGTGCTCATTACGCCTAAGGGAGTTCACATGCCTTTCTCGGCAAAACTCACCTTTAACTACACTAACAACGAAGCTGAATACGAAGCTTGCATTATGGGTCTTGAGGAAGCCATTGACCTCAGGATCAAGACTTTGACTGTGTTCGGAGATTCAGCTCTGGTAATTAATCAAACCAATGGCAAATGGTACACGCACCAAGATCATCTGATACCTTATCGGGACTACACAAGGAGGTTGTTGACTTTCTTCATAACAGTCAAGCTTGAGTATATCCCTCGAGACGAAAATCAGTTTGCAGATGCTCTGGCTACCATTTCATCCATGATCAAAGTGCAAGCTGCCAATTTTGTGCCTCAAATTGCAGTATCCAGACTTGACAGGCCAGCATATGTGTGCTTAGCAGACATTGTTAAAGATGATAAGCCCTAGTATCATGACATCAAATGCTTCTTGGATGATCAAACATACCTACCTGGGGCATCTTCCAATGATAAGAAGACATTAAGAAGGCTAGCTGGTAGTTTCTTCCTGAACACTGATGGTTCCCTGTATAAGAGAAACTTTGATATGATACTTCTCAGATGCGTTGATAGGGCGGAAGCAGACTTGTTGATGCACGAGGTGCACGAAGGATCCTTTGGTACCCATGTTGGAGGGCATGCAATGGCTAAAACGTTGCTAAGATCAGGCTATTACTGGATCACAATGGATGCAAACTGTTGTGCCTATGCCAGAAAATGTCATAAATGCCAGATTTATGCGGATAAAGTGCATGTGCCTCCAAATCCTCTGAACGTGATGTCTTCACCCTGGCCCTTTGCCATGTGGGGCATTGATATGATTGGCAAGATCGAGCCAACGGCGTCAAACGGACATCGCTTCATCTTGGTCGCGATTGATTACTTCACCAAATGGGTAGAAGCTGCGTCTTATGCCAATGTTACTCGCCAGGTGGTAGCAAAATTCCTGAAAAGAGATATCATATGCAGATATGGAGTGCCCGAGCGAATCGTTACTGATAATGGTTCTAATCTGAACAATAAGATGATGGCAGAATTGTGCCGGGACTTCAAAATCCAACATCACAATTCCTCTCCTTACCGATCAAAGATGAATGGTGCGGTAGAGGCAGCTAACAAGAATATCAAGAGGATTGTACAGAAAATGGTTATCACCTACAAAGATTGGCATGAGATGCTACCGTTTGCGTTGCATGGGTATCGAACGTCCGTCAGGACGTCAACTGGGGCAACCCCCTTCTCTTTAGTCTACGACATGGAGGCAGTCTTGCCTGTTGAAGTGGAAATCCCTTCACTGCGGGTGTTGATGGATGTCAAGCTTGATGAGGCTGAGTGGGTGCGTGCTCGATACGATCAACTATGCCTAATTGAGGAAAAGAGATTAGCAGCTATCTGTCATAGCCAGCTTTATCAAAGGAGAATGAAGCGAGCCTTCGATCAGCGAGTACGTACTCGGGAGTACCAAGTAGGCGAGCTTGTACTCAAGAGGATCATTCCTCCCAGTTCAGATCACAGGGGCAAGTGGACCCCAAATTATGAAGGACCATTCATAGTGAAGAAAGTATTCTCAGGCGGAACACTGATGCTCACCACTATGGATGGCGAAGACTTCCAATACCCTGTTAACTCGGACGCAGTTAAAAAATACTTCGCATAAAAGACCCGCTGGACACAAAAACAGAATTATAGTCCAGGCAAAAAAAAAGGGCATCCCGGCGAGCTAAAAACAGAATAAAAGCTCGGGCAAAAATTAGGGAAAAATTAAAAAAAATGTATACCCGCTGAGTTGAAAAGCCACATCGGACAACTCAGGCAAAAAAGGGTAGCCCGGTGGATTGAAAACCCGAAAGGGCGATCCACGCAAAATCAGGGAATAAGCGAACAACTGCGCTCCAGTTTATCTGAACCACATCACCGCTTCAAACAGCTTGACCATGTCAGAAGGGTAGAGATCAGCTCCCCTCATTCTCTTCAGAAGGCCGAAGACGGAACGGAAAGTCTTGAGGATATGCCAGTCATAGCAGGAAGGAAACTCTTTGGAATGCCGTGCCATTGCCATTAGGATAGTTTCTTTTCTCAATTTTACAGTAGTTACCTCTTTCCAGGTGGTTACTTCCTGATGTAAAAGTTTGCCTATTCAGAGGCTAATCAATAAAAAGAATATTCAGTCAAACACCGTGTTATGTTTATTTTTACAAAAATGTCCTGAATTTTTGACAAATAACATTGCATGCGAAACATGTTGCTTTTCAAATTGATAAAAATGACATTACAGAGACACTTAACATCGCTTTGAGTGTCAGGTGACGGCAGATGAATAGATCAGGCCGTACCAATCTTGGTGCATATGTGTGTATTCTGTTATTGTAGGATTTGTAGGTTATCACCGTATCCCCAAGCAGCAGAGGGTTATTCTCCAAGCAGAGTTATTTCCCCGACAGAGCGCCTGTTTACAAGTGACTTATTCTCAGCAGGTATCTGAACACCTGCACTCCCCAGAAGTCGGGTCAATCCCCAGCAGGAGTTAGTAGAAGTCTCCCATCCTCAATGGAGTTGTCAGAAGTTTATTATCTACAACGGAATCGCTAGAAGTTCTCCTTGCCCAGCAGAGTTGCAGGTAACTTCATTTCCCCACAGAGTCATCGGGATTCTCATTTCCAAGGGATTTCCCTAGCAGAGCAAGAAGAAATTCTCCCCAGTGGAGACAGAGCAGGGTGATCAGATCCTTAGCAGAGGTTCAAAGCAGTTGAACGAAGTATACCTCACGCAGAGTCGTCTTTCTTCCAGTGAAAGCCTCTCCAACAAGCATCAGGTTACCAACACTTCGTTTTCGTCAGAGTTAAAAGTTTTGAGTCCCCAGCAGGTTGTCGGAATCTTCTCCCACAGGTCGCCAGGACTTCATTCCCCAGCCAGAGTGGAATTGTCTACTTTCCCAACATAATCAGCCCTTGTCTATGTTGATACTTATTCAGTGTTCGTTCGCACTCTTAGACACTTATCTGATGATTCAGTTTGCTTATCCGCAGTCTCCAGAAGAACTAGCACTCGTCTGTGCTTGCATCTTTATTTGATGCTCATCCTCTTTCAGCACTCGTCTGTGCACTTTCCCCAGTAAAGTCTATATTTACCAGCACTCGTCTGTGCTCGCATCTTTATTTGATGCTCATCCTCTTTCAGCACTCGTCCGTGCCTTTCCCTCAGCAGATTCCTCTTTATTTGAGGTATTCCTCAGCACTCGTCCGTGCTAGCATCTTTATTTGATGCTCATCCTCTTTCAGCACTCGTCTGTGCTAACATCTTTATTTGATGACCGTCCGCATCCCTGCAGCACTCGTCCGTGCTTATTAGTTCTTTGAAGTTTTTCTCCAATGAAGTTGCCTGTACTCGTCTGTGTGCGCATCTTCATTTGGTGCTCGTCCGCATCCCTGCAGCACTCTTCCGTGCATTTTTCGATTCCTCTTTATTTGAGGCATATCCCCAAGAAAGTCGCCAGTACTCATCCGTACTCGCATCTTTATTTGATGCTCGACTGCATCTCTTAGCACTCGTACGTGCTTGTTACTCCTTTGAAGATTGCTCGTCCGCATCCTTCGACACTCGCCCGTATCACTATCAGAAGCACTCGTCCGTGTTTCTTGGATCATCGTCCAGTACTCGTCCGTATTGTCGACTTATGACACTCGTCCGTGTTTCTTTGATGATCATTCCAAGACTCGTCCGTCTTATTCCACTTATCTGCGTAAGGATTCGTGAAGAGGTTGAAAACCCTGACGGTGGGATTAAAACGTCAAAACCATTTCCGGAACCTGCGTAAGGGTTATCCGAAGAAGACTCGTCCGTCTTATTCCACTTATCTGCGTAAGGATTCGTGAAGAGGTTGAAAACCCTGATGGTGGGATTAAAACGTCAAAACCATTTCCGGAACCTGCGTAAGGGTTATCCGAAGAAGACTCGTCCGTCTTATTCCACTTATCTGCGTAAGGATTCGTGAAGAGGATTCGTCCATCCTAGTTGCATGACTATCCCACAGACTTATATGCATTACCGGAACCTGCGTAAGGGTTACCCGAAGAAGACTCGTCCGTCTTATTCCACTTATCTGCGTAAGGATTCGTGAAGAGGATTCGTCCATCCTAGTTGCATGTCTATCCCACAGACTTATATGCATTCCCGGAACCTGCGTAAGGGTTACCCGAAGAAGACTCGTCCGTCTTATTCCGCTTATCTGCGTAAGGATTAGTGAAGGAGATTCGTCTATCTCAGGTTACTTTGAAGATTCTTAAGGGCTCGTCCGCTCTCTGCACCTGGCGTCACAGGTCATTCGAAGAATCGTCCGTTTCATGTTTCATCAGAACCTTTGGTTTCGTTGGAAGGAGCTTGTCTGCTCATCTCTCAGCTCAGTGGCAATGTCATTGGATTGGGTTTATTTCCCATTTCTTGTTTTCTGCATCAGAGCGCAAATTTCCGTTTTTCTTGGGTATTCAACCACAGTTTATCTTGAACGACCGAAAGCGGAAGAAATCGTCCTTTTCAGATCAACAGTTGCTTGAATAGGGGCAGCTGTAGAACCACAAATTTGCCCTCTTCATTTTAAGCATCATAATACACCATTTGCATCATAAGCATATCATATATATAGCTTTATAGCATAGAAAAATAAAGCATGACAAGCATCAAGCCCTAGCATGAGGCATATGGCCATCTGGGGAGGTGTTGAAGGCCATTCAAGCCAGGACAAGGGTTCCAATGGATTTCTGAGAGGCCTATGATGAGTCTAGACTCCTTTGGCAAGGCCAAGTTCACTTGCAAAAGCTCAGAAGATTGCTTAATCATCACAAGTTTCAAGACAATGCAAGGCTCCTAAGCAGTGCAACCAAATTAGGGTTTTGGTTTCAAGGGCCTTAACCTCATAATTTTGGCCAACTCTTTTGGGAAATGTTTTCTATATGATAAGAGGTTCCTACATGTCAATTTTCATGGAAAAATTCCAAGTGGAAGTCAGTCTTTGCCTCAGTTACTTGCAGATGAAGCAGAAAGTCAACTGGGCCCAGGAAAAGTCAACTGTGCCATTCCAAAGGGTCCAACCCAATTTTTTTTGGCCAAATGAGGTCTATTCAATGTTATAAGATCTTTGGTGAGCTTAAAGTACAAGAATTTTGGTGGCTTGAGGGGTTTTGGCAAAAGTGCACAAAGTTGGTCATGGAAAAATTACTATTTTTGGCCATTTTGACCTAAAACTTCACAAGGCCTTAACTTGATCAAAAAATCTTCAAATGGACCAAAGGTAAACATGAAAGTTGGAGAGTAAGGGCTGCCATTTTTAAAAAGTACAAGAGAATTTTCTGGAGATTCCTAGATTTTCCTATAGGTCCCTCGAAAATTTGAGCATTCTAGGGCAAATTTCAAATTTTCAAGGCCAAGCCATTTGCACAAAGGCTCAAAAGTGGATAGTTTGCTATGCTATGTCCAAAGTAAGTTTACACAATCAAAATGCATCCCATTTAGGTCATTTGGCTCAAAGAAAAGTGGAAAAATTCGTGCACATGAAAAAGTTCCATAAAACTTGCATTTTACACTTGAATTTGCACAAGGCATGACAATTGTGTGATAGCTTACATCCAAGGGCTGAAGTTGTTTGCTGGGAATCATTGGTGGGATGGTGAATGCACATGCAAGAGAGGCCAGCAAATCATGAGCTTGGCATGCTTATGGCACACTTGGGCCAAATTTGCATTTTCACAAAAATCAGCCCTCTCTCACGTGCATTTGTTCTAACCCTTTTGCATTGCCTTATATATTCCATAACAATCAGAATTAGGGTTAGAGGCAGCCAGATTACACACTCATTCTCTCATTCTCATCTTTTATGCAAAATTGCTCATTCTCCACAAACTCTTGCTACAAGAATCCATTCACAAAACTCTTGCTGGATTCTTAATCCTCATCACTCATAGATCATTTCCATACCATTTGTTTGGATTATTCTTCAAGAATCATCCATTTCTCATTTCTTGTGCACATTTGCATTTTGTGCCATAACTTTTGATCTAGGCAAGCTTTCTTCAATCCAAGACCACATTCATACTCCTCTCATCTCAAGGATCATTAAGCACCCATGGATCTAGATTTATAGTGAAGTTTGTTCAAGTGGCCATTTGAGAAGCTTTGAAGCACAAGGAAGCACATTGCTGGATTTACAAGCTTGCAAAACCTTAGATGCATTTATTTTGCATCTAAGGGGATAAGGAGATCATTTGCCATCATTTTATACCATTCTTGACTTCAAATTTTGAACAATACCTTAGGTATGCTCAAATTTCGAATCTCATAGAAATGTGTTTGGTTGTGTGTTTTAGAATCCTCATGTTGTGCTGGTTACAATGCTCTTTGTAGTTTGTGAAATGGTTGAGTATTCACAAAGTTATGGTGATTTAAAGTTTCATGGACAATTTTATTTTCATTCATATCTTGAGTTTCTTTGAGTTTTAATTTAATCCAAGCATGGATTCGTGTTTAGTGATGTTAGATTATGTATTCTGGAGAGTTTCATGGCCGGCCGTGGCTTGGTTTGAGATTTCATGAAGTTAGGGTTAGGGTTTGGTTCATTAATGGTGGTGAGAGTTTAGGGTTTCTTCATGAAGAAGAAGGTGCAGCCCTCAGCGCTATCTGCACCCCCCACGCAAGGCCCATGCTGTTTTTTTTGAACTAGCGTGTTACTTCTTGCACCCCCTTGGCCCATTTGCTTTGTTTTTATTCTTTTTCTTACCAATTTATTCCATTTGCTTTTGATTCATTTTTAATATTTCTTTAACTCTAAAAAATCCAAAAAATTCATATGCACTCCTTGATTCATCTAGTTTTTTATCATAATTTTTCCAGATTTTTATTTTCATCCCACGTGGCCAAATAAATTCAACATTGAGCATTGCTTTCTTGTGGACTCTCATAGACCAATCTTCCTTGTCCAATTTCTATTTTTCTCATACTTTAAGCTATGAACCCCATTCTTTTTGCATTGAAACCCTAAGACACTCTACTATCTTCATGATATATCTTGGATTTTTCACAAACTTCCTTGCTGGACTTTGCTTGAGTTACTTGTGTCGTAATTTTCAAAACCCTAAATGGTGATACCTTGCATCCTTGAGCTTCATTGACCTAGTTTGGTGCTGTATTTTTGCAAACCCTTTTGGATTCTCATTTCCTTGTGTTTGGAGAGTTCTTGGATGGTTGGGTAGAATTTTTAAGTGCTTGGATCTTTTTTCTTGGGTATTTTCTTCCTCACCTTGCCTTGTTTTGCATCCTTTGAGTCTTATAGCCTCTTTTAAGTTTAGGAGGGCACTTGTGCCAACTTCTCTTCATCTTTTGGGGTCCTTTAGAGGTCTATGGTTGCTCCTGGTCTTAGGATAGGGTTTGAATCTCCTTGAGTCTTGGTGTTGGGCCCCTTTTATGTGCTTTGTTTCTTTAAGTGTTATGCATGCCTTCTTTGCATTTGTTTCACTTCCAATCATCTCAATATGATCTTGTGTTGCTTTGCTTATCATCTTGTGAACTCTTTTCCATGCCTATATGCTTGTGTAGCTTCTGACTTGTTGGTTCATGCCTTGATTTTATGTTGTTACACTAACCTTGCAGGGGCTATGGTAAGTTTGAGATGTGGGAATTGAGTTCCACATATCCATTTCTCATCTCTTCTCATTTTGTTTATATGAACTAACATCTTCTTGTTGGGCTTAGGCCTTTCTCATCTCTCCTCTTATATTCTTCTTCTTCTCTTGAGATCTTTGTTAGGTTAGAAAGACCTCACAAACCCTAGGAACTCCATGCATGCTAACTTAGGATAGAAACTTCCCCCTAGTTTTTTTTCCTTCTTGCTCCTTTGGTTCTCTTTCTCTTCTCATCTCATAATCATAAAAAACACTTTAATAACTTTGAAGTGATGCATTGATCCATAGCCTTATCCCATGAGGTGTGCTTGTAGTCTTCCCATCTTGGGATAGTACAAGTTTACCTTGTGATGCACAAGTCTGATCAAGGTATCTTCTTCATAAAAGAAAAGTCTAAAAAACACTTCTTCATCTGTAAATAATCAAAACATTTAATAAGTAAACAAGTTAGTGAGCCTAAGCCCTAATCTTTGGGTTCAAGTTTTGGGGATCTTCTCCTTACTTGAGTGTGCTTGTTCTATTATTCCATCTTGGAATGTAGCGACAAGTGCACATTCCATGGAAAAGAGCTTGAGTTCACTTCTTTGTGACACACTCATAAAAGCTTTTAAAAAAACACAAACAAACAATAAGCGTCTCTCCTTCGGGAATTCTTTTCTCATCTCATTCACTCCTTACGTGAACTTGCTCCTACTTGTCACTTTGCAAGACGGTAACGCACTCGTCGTCCGAGCCTGCAACACCTGAGCAATGGCATAGGCAGTTCAAGCCTTTAATTCACAAGCAATTTTCCTTCGTTACCCCTAGTTAGGGGAACTACGGCGTCTCTGATCCTCATTATCCTGATGAGGTACGTAGGCAGCGGGGTAGGGCCCGTTCGAGCACAATCTTTATTTTCCCTACATTTTTCTCTTTTGTTTTCTCATTCATTTCCTTTCTCAGTTTTCTTTTCCAGTTCATTTTCTTTGTTTTGCTGCAGTTTTCATACCCTCACCCTTTGAAACAGTTTCCTTTGCAAGCGTGGATCCCGTCGGGTACGGCGGACGATCTGGGTGCTAATACCTTCCCAGGTCGTAACCGACTCCCGAACTCAGTCTCTTTGGTTCGTAGGACCTGTGTCCTTCCTCTTTTCTTTCTTCTGGTTTGTGCAGCATTACCATTCCCCTTCTTCGGGATAAAAATGCCTGGCTGGCAACTCTATTCTTTTTCCGCGCCACTTTCGCGTTTGTACCAGGATGGAAATCCGGGGAGCGACACACCCCCATCTTGAGCCCAATCCTCTATTTTTACTGTTTTATTGCTAGTAATACACCCTCCTCATAGTTTATTTGTTTTTTATTTCTTTTTGCACATAGTTTAGCTTTTAATTCATTTAAAAATATCAAAACACATTATAAAATTCCCATAAAAATATTTTAGCTTTCTGACTCATTTTAGAAACTTTGTGCACTTTTATTTCCTGATTTTATTAATTTCTCAATTTTATTTCGAATTTCCATTTAATTTCCTTTCTCATTTAATTTCCATATTAACGCATTAACTTGTAGATTTTATTTCTTCCACCTCGATTAACATTTTGACTCTGTTCTTTTTGCATCATTTTATTGACTCAAAAAAGTACATAAAAATATTTTTGTCATATTTTTAATTTCATTTTATCCATAGTTTTGTAAGTCGTGTTTGTGCGTATCCTTTACTTGTTCTTAAGCGACTTTGTTGACCATTTAATGGACTTTGGTTGTGAATTTGTGTGAGCCATTTTGACACATTGTTTTTTACTGGTTGTTGAATTTAGAGATTTAATTTCATAATTTTCTCATGTTCATTGGTATTTGTTTGGTGCCTTGCTTCTTAGGTAGCTTTTCGGGCCTTTTTCTTCCCTCCTTCTAACATAGTTTGAGGAAGGCATTTATGGCATCCTATTAGGTTTTCTTGGTATTTGTTATAGGTCATATATAGGGTTTAAGTACTAACTTTGTGATGGTGATTTGGTTTGTGACCTTCGTCTTTGGTTTGCGCTTTGTTTAAATCTTCTTATTTTCATTTTATGCTTATGTGGTTCACTAACCTTTGTTTTGTAGGGGCTAATGGTAAGTTAAGTGTGGATGATATCCACATTTTAAGATTTCATCTCATCTTTTATTCTCATTTGTCTTTGTGATGTGCCTTATGCCATCTTGTGATTAACTTCGTCTCTTCCCTTTTAGAAACAACTTAACTTCTTTAGAGAAGTAAGTTGTCTTCTAACTTCATTTTCTCCTTTTCTTCTTCTTCTTTCTTTTCTTTCCTTCTTCTTCATTAGGATAGAATTCAAACCAAACTAACCTAGGACTCCCATGCATTATAACATAAGGAGTAGTCTTCCCCATTAGATTTTACCTTTGAGGTCCTTTTGGTGCTCTCTCTTCTCATCTTCAAACTTAACTTTAAGTCACTTTAATAAATGACGAGTCTTCTCATGTGACATGAGACTTTGCTATGAGATACTTGCATGCGTTCCATTTCGGGGCAAGTTGTAGGATATCCCTCGTGGTGGATAGGTCTTAGCATGAGATTACTTTACAAAGAAAAGCTAAAAAGCACTTCTTAACCAAAAACAACAAAAATACTTAATACATGCCAGTAGGTTAGTGTGTCTGAGCCTTCACCTGTGGAACTAGATTTGGGGATTTCCTCCATAGCTAGGTGTGCCTCTTGCGCATTCCATTTCGGGATGATATGAGAAGTACGCATCCCATTAAGTAAGACTTAGGTACACTTACCTATGCAAACTTCAAAGCAGAAAACTCATAAAAAAAACTGGACAAACAATAAGCGTCTCCTTCGGGACTTCTCTTCTCATCACCTTCACTCTTTACGTGCGAACTTGCTCCTACTTTTCATTTTTCAAGATGGTAACGCACTCGTCGTTCGAGCCTGCAACACCTGAGCATTGACATAAGCAGTTCAATCTTTAAGACACAAGCAATCTTTTCCACCCCTAGTTAGGGGAACTAAGGCGACTCTGATCCTCATGTCCAGTGAGGTACGTAGGCAGCGGGGTAGGGCCCGTTCGAGCACAATCCTTATTTTCCCTACATTTTTCCTCTTTGTTTTCTTTCTTAGTTCCTTTTCCAGTTTCAGGCCTTTCTTTTTGCAGCAACCTTCATTCTTTCACCCTTTGAAACAATTCCTTTGCAAGCGTGGATCCCATCGGGTACAATGGACGATCTAGGGTGCTAATACCTTCCCAGGTCGTAACCGACTCCCGAACCCAGATTTCTTTGGTTCGCAGGACCTTTGTCCTTCCTTTTCTTTCTTCTGGTTTGTGCAACATTACCATTCCCATTCCTTCGGGATAAAAATGCCTGGATGGCGACTCTACCTCTTTCCGTGCCACTTTCGCGATTGTACCAGGATGGAAATCCAGGGAGCGACAGCTACCAATCATTTGTTTCTTACCTTTGCTTTATCTTTAATTTTGTCTCAACCGCCGTGTTTTGACAATGTTTTCATTTACTTTACATCAATAAATTTTATTCCAAAAATGAGTCTTAATTTCAAAATTTTGCATTGAACTTCGCATTAAAATTACCAGGTTTGTACAAACACTTTTTATTTGCAAACAAACTTTCCTCATCAAGGATTTCAAACAGTTGAGAAACTTGGTCAGTGATCATTTCAGGGGCAAGTCCTTCTCAGGTCCTATGATTCAAGAGTTGTTACTCAATGCAAGTTGTTCCCAGATTTGGTTAGCCAGAAGATTCTTTGCATGTTTCATACTGGGCTTATTTTCTTAACATTCATTTCAAGAACTGAAGCTATGATCAGTTTATTCTCTCGACAATCATTTCAAGATTTGATCATTTTTCTCCGACAGTAGTCAAGAATTGAATCCATTATCAGTTTACCTTCATCAGTCATTGAACTTGGGGCAATCTTCTTCAAGAGTCTCCAAGCAGCTTTTCATGACTTCTCTCAAAATATTTTCAACTTGGTACAGTTTACCAGTGTGACAGAGATTTGTTCAAGAACATTAGCATCTCTAATCTCCGAGCAGAATGGCAGTAGCCTCCATGTTGAGGAATCAATCATTCATTTTTTTCCATTCCTCTAAGAGTCTAAACTGGTTGTCAAACATTTCCTCTCGTATTATTTTCTTGGGTGTGTTAGTCTCATGTTCATATACCTTGGCATATTTGAGTGTGTTATTCCTTATTATGCGTTTTATTGGGTGTTTTATTCCTCACTTTCTTATAAGATTGCATATTTGAGTGTATTATTCCTCATTATGCATTTTCCTGGGTGTGTTATTCCCCATTCTTGTTAACGTTGGCATATTTGAGTGTGTTATTCCTCATTATACGTTTTCTTGGGTGTGTTATTCCCCACTTTCGTTGGCATATTTGAGTGTGTTAGTCCTCATTATGCGTTTCTCGAGGTCTTGTTGTTTTCAACTTCTTACCTTGTAATCAAAGTCCAACTTACTTGGCATTTATCGTTGTCTCTCCAGAACTTTTTCTTCATATACATGTTGTTTCTCTCAGATATTACACCTTTTATTCGATGCCATTCTCGAATGTCCATAGTGAAGTCATCATTGATTTGATGTACTATCCCGGACTTTTTCCTACCTCATTCAGTTCTGTTCCTGAATGTTGTGATTCACATTTTATCTGATTGACATTCTCGAATGTTGTGATCACTTTCCCTTCCAATTGCTATTCTCGGATGTCCATAGTGAAGTCATCATTGATTTTGATGTAATGTCCCGGACTTTTTCCCATCTTATTCAGCTATGTTCCTGAATGTTGTGATTCACATTTTATTTGATTATTATTCTCAAATATTATGATTACCTTTTTCCGATTTCCATTCTCAGATATCCCTAGTAAAGTCAGTAATGTCATCCTTGGATGTTTCTAGTGTACTTTTTCGGGACTTTTCTCACCTCATTCAGTGCCATTCCTGGATATTTTCGCCTCAGCTGAGCCACGTGGTGGTCTCTAGCATGTTGTTTTTCCCTGTCGGAGTTTTATGCTCCTTATCCCCAGTGTTTATTCTATTTCTATGTCGTTTTGTTCCTCACGGATTTCTCTGCATTTTATATGCTTTCATAACATTTTCATAACATTTTCGTAACATTTCATATGTTCTCATATCATTTCATACCATTTCATATCATTTGTTTCGTATCATTTCATTTCATTCCATTTTTTGGCATCTTAGGATCAAAATTTGGGTTTTTGATATTTAAGTATCTTCCATCTTGTCGAAACGAAGATTTTAATCTTCATATCTCTGGATTGAAGAAACTTAAATAGGGGTATCTGTCATACCCTGATTTTTGACCCTAAGGTTTTTCGCATCTTATCTGCATCTTGCATACAAACAAGATCACACAACTGTTCATTTACCCTTTTTCAGTTGCGGGTCTATGCCTCACAGGGGATCACCGTGTTTACTTTGCCTTTCATTTGTTTATATTTACTAACCTCTAACCAAAATATCAAAAATATGTTGCAGTTTGCTACTTCTTCTTCTCTGTGTTGCAGGTTTTCAAAGCGTGGCAGTGATTTTATTTCAGATGTGGTTGTTGAGTTATGATTTGATTCAGATGGACGTTTGACCTAATCTTTGTCAAACTATCAAAAGATTGTTCCAACCACAAGTTATGTGTGCCAGTGGCTATTTCTCAAACAGTGCGTGTTCAAAGTTTAAGCTGTGTTGTGTGCAAAAATCATCAGTTTATCAGGCAGTGATGTGTGAAAAGTTTGGTTCCGATTAAGTGCTCATCAGTTCATCAGTGATTCAGCTGTGGATTTATTTTCCTCAGCATAGATTTGAATAATCAAAGCAATTTCCAGACGATGGTTGTGACTTAAGTTGCGAGTTGTTCAGTGGTTCCGTGTTGGCTGTATCCATTTTTATCAGAGGCTTGTGAAAAAGTCAAGAGTTGATTGTGGGCTTAAAATCAAGATTTCGTATCCATTATCCATCTTCTATTAAACCATTTTTATTTTCCAATTTCTATTATCCATTTTATCCAATGACCATCTTTTCTCGATTATCCGTATTCAATAACCTTTTTCCAATTTTATCCAATTTCTTTTCTAATTTCCAAATCATATTCTTACAATATTATCCATTTTAATCCTTTCCTTTTTTTTTCATATTTCAATTCTATATACTTTACCATATTTCATAATTTCTATTTCAATCCAGTTACCAATTTTTTTTTAATAATCATAAGCCCATATGTTTTTTTTCTTAAGTCGATTCTTTTTTTTAAACAAAGAAGCCCACACGTGAGGATCATCATTTTTATATTTCTTCAGCTATGTTTTTTCCGGCCAATCTTCAGCATGCTACAGCCAAGCCATTCCGAAACGCGGCAACGAAACACATAAAACGCAGAATGAACATGCTCTTCCCATGCATCCAAAATATGGATGAAAATATCCAAAACGGCAACTCCAATTTTCAGCACTCATCCTCTATAAATTGAGCCCCTTTCCTCATTCAATCCAAGCTTGAAAATCCTCTAATTACCTGATGCGTGTTTTTCGCAAGTGTACGAACACGTCAGAGTAATATAAAAGATTGTCGAATCCACAGAGACCAAGTGTCAATCTATCGTACCTGTTGTTATGGTGTGTATCTAAGGCAACTAAATATAAGGGTTTTAAGAAGGGTGCAATGGTAAATAAAATTATACTTTTAAATAATAAATAAAAGACAGGCTCGAATGTAATTCACGTAATCAATGATAATCCAGTACTTGTTAATGGAACTACTTATGGGCAATGTTTTCTCCTTTGAAAAGAACTAATTTAACAGGAACTGTCGCTTTCGCGTATTCAGAACCGAGTTGTACTCTCTAATCAACCCCTCCTATTGTCACGGATAAAAAGGTGCGTACTGCGTTAGAGTAGTAAACCTATTTTTAAGAAATGTAGTATCTTGACTAAGTTGAAAAGTATTTTAACCTGGACTTCTTAGCAAAAAGAGGTTCTTATGAACCAGACTCTAAACTTCATAACGCGTCCGAAAATCGTTTTAAAATCTCTTTTCTTTTTAATCTAAAAACTCCTAATTAACTAGACAAAGCGCTTTTGGCTGTTTTTGAAATAGTTAAGAACGATTACTTGAATTGAAAGATAAAATAGCCCTTAAGTGTTTCCACGAACAATTATACGGATTACTGGTTTAATTACGATCCTTACATCCTAACCTTTATGGAATTAGTTAGACATGATAAAGTAAAGGTTCTTTTTATAATTTTTCATAAAAGTAATTTAGTGCGAGTGCGGAAAATAAAGGAATTTAGTGCGAGTGCGAGAAATAAAGTAATTTAAAGCGAGTGCGGGAAATAAAGGAATTTAGTGCAAGTGCGGGTAATAAACGAAAGTAAAGCGAGTGCGGATAATAAATAAAGTAAAGCAGTGCGAGAAATAAATGAAAGTAAAGCAATGCAGAAAAGTAAAATACGAACTGGAATTAAAATGGCGGCAGGATTAACTTCCTCCAGAGTGCTCCAAAACTCGATCACACAGACAGATTACAGACTCGATCACTCGATTGCAGAAACACCCCGATGTGGAATGGTAACTGCTTTGAAACTGATATATGCCTAGAGAAATCTAAGTTTGGATGAAGAAAAACGAAAAACTAAAGTCCTATTTATAGGAAAACTAAATGCGGGAAATGACCAGGACGCCCCTCCACTAAAAATTGGAGGGAACTGCCTTTTTGCCTTGTGGCGCCCGCCACAGGCCTATGGCGCCCGCCATAGTACTCATAGGGAATGGAAGAGTGGGGATCGTGGGTCTTGGTAGTTGTGGAGTGGTCTTGAGACGTGGCCACGTCATGGCTAACCCCATGGCGCCCGCCACGGTGGGTGCCGTAAGTGCAAAACGCTGAATTTCTAGGTTTTCGTCCGTTTCCACTCCTTTTTCGCTCCTTTTCTCGATTCAAGCCCCGATTACAATAAAAACCTGAAAACAAAAGAAAACAAAGTAATAACATAACAAAATAACAATAAAAGCTAAGAATGCATGCGAAATCGGAGTCAGAAATACGGTGAAATTTAGTGTGATCAAATTCTCCCACACTTAAACCTTTGCTTGTCCTCAAGCAAACATTAAAGCTCAAGAAAATATGGTGTCAACACGTGTCTTTGGGCTAAAGGGCTTCTAAGTTCAAGTCAGGATGCAGTGACAGGTACTAACTAAGTGAACCAAGGGTACCATAGTAACACAAACACAAACTTCAATCCTATATTAACCACTCCATATCATCCCACAATACCTAGGCCTATCTTCTCATCTTTTTGTGTCCTTTTCATTCAGGCGCAATCACATTAAGCCCGTTATCCGTACATGCTTCATAGTAGAGTGACCGGTTAGTGATTCTGATCCATAACATAAGGTTTCTGGCACATAAGCATGTGTAAACCTGTTTTATTTGACCTAATTGTAAGTTGTGGGGGATCGGATCGTAATCCGCCCTACCAAGTTCAGTGCCAGATACCTCTGAACCAACTAACAATAGGTGACTTGCAAATTTTTTTTTTTTTTTATTGTGGCAAAAATTTTTTTCTTCTCTTTTTTCGGTTTAAATGACTTTGTGAGGGTCACCTATACCAGAGTTTGCCTTTTTTTTTTTCTTTTTTTATTAGCACTGGATCATTCACTTATGTTCATCGGCCCCCTACGTAGAGCATGCTTAGGCCGGAGCTGACTGCTAGAATAAACTACTTAGGACAATTTTTTAAATGATAATAAAGGCCATGTTGGTGGGGTTTAGGAGTGATTCCTATATTCAAGAGGTCAATGGTGCTAAAATGGTGCTGATGTTTCAAAAAGTTGACCTAAGTCACCACATCCTAATCTAAACCTGTCTCAAAGCCCAAAAAACATGTGAAACAACATTATTTTCTTTTTAAAATTTTTCTGGTAAGGCTAAGGAAATGGGAAAAAATGAAGATGAACTAAAAATACACTATACTGGTGACTCGTCAGACTCATGCATTATCTAAGAAAAATAAATTACTGAAAAGGGAAATAACTGAAAGGAAATAATTAACTAAAAAGGGAAATGACAGAAAGCAATAAAATCCCCTCCCATACTTAAATCGAACATTGTCCCCAATGTTTCGAAATAAGATAAGGGGGGTAACCTGAAAAAGACTACTGAGGAGGAGCACTGGTGCCCTCGCCGTCCTGCTGTGATGGTCTGGAACGACGGGATCTACTACGATGCTGGTCCCTCCGGTCGAGTCGTGCTGATAAAGCAGCTTGAGCACTCCGGACCTCTCGAAGGTTACCTAAGATGGAACCCTGAGTGGCCTCTACAAGCTGGTAGTGCCGGCTGTTGAACTCTCTCTAACGGTTCTGCTCTAATGAGATATCGTTCAAGGTACGGCAAACGTTGTTATAAGAACGATCCGAAACCAATCGCGATTGTTGCATGAAGCTCATGTTGTCTGTCAGCTGTTGTGAAATAGTAGAGAGAAGGCCATCTCGCCTTTCCTCTCTAGCTGTCATATCACGCCACATCTCCTCGGTGACATAGAATCCAGGAGCAGTACCTGCAACAGGGTTAGAGGAAGATGGTGCGGTGTGTGACTGTGAAGGACGATGGGGGGACATGTGAGGGATGGGAGACTGCTCTCTCCGATCATACTCTTCATCAGTGTCATGTGCCTCCCCATCGGGAATATTAGGAGGAAGTGGACCCAAAACACGTGGAGCATTAAGATCATAGGTCCAGTTCCTTTCATCACGTACATCAGTGTGTCTACTGCATGGTAAAGCAACAGATGGGATAGCTACCCCATGAACCATCAACTCATAACCACCTTCTCTCCTTGTTCGGCATAATTTCATGTCTTTCAGAAATTTCATATTAATCGTGCGAGGAGGTAGTGGTTCAAGTGTAGCTATCTCATCGTTCAGGCCAAGAGCCCGAGCAATAGACGTAACAAGCCCTCCAAAAACAATCGGTCCTGTTTTATTAGTAAGTAAAGACATGTGTGCAAGCATAAATGGGACCGGATTGATATGGGTTCTAGTGAGGCATCCTTGCAAAAATAGGAGTTCTCTAGCATTTACCTTGTTTGGACTTTCCCGGCCAAAAATAGTACATGCCAAAAGAAGTCTAAAAACTCTTATGGTCGGGTTGTGAATGGTCGACGCAAGTATCCCTTCAAAAGAATTAATTGAAGTACTTGAAAGCCTTTGCCAGAAGGTAAATACCTCGGCCGACCATTCCGCATCCAAAGGTGCCTCACAAATCGCACCTTCCCTATGAGGGATTCCTAACAAGCCTGCTAGCTCGTTGGTACTGAATTCATATTCAATTCCAAACAGTCTAAAAATAACAGTACCAACAGTGCTAGCAGTGTTAGGACTGACAGTGTATATCAAAGAACTCAAAAACTCAATTGTCAGTTTCTCATAGGTAGGTTCCTGATTAATGAAAATATTATGCAAGCCTAGAAATTCTAATAAATTAAAAACACTATGATAAATACCCAAAGCATACAGACAGTTATCGTCGACGTACCTAGTCGAGAGAATTTCTCGACTCTGAAGCCTCTGAATAATTTTCCGTTGCCTATCACCCGGTCTTCCATCACGAAGAAGAAATCCATTGAACTCCATTGTTGATTGCTCCTTAGGAAGTGAAAATGGTAGAAAAATGGTTTATGAGGGGAATGATAAAGTTTTGATTTTTATGGTTTGTGGTGGATGAAAATGGAAATGGATGTTGGATATGTTTTATGGATGGAGGGTATTTTGGAAATGGGGGAGCTTTAATGGGGTTCAAGGAGGTTTTTGAAAGTTGCAAAAATGGGTTTTTTGAGGTTTGAAGGTGTGAAAATGGTGGAAATGGGGAATCAGCCCCGTATTTGTTGTGGGACGGTGTGGCGCCCGCCATGGGCTTGTGGCGCCCGCCACAAGGCTATTTCCTGGGCCTTAGATTTTTTAAATCCTCCTTTTGGGCCTTCCTTGCACCTTTGGTCTTCGGGGGGGGGGGGGGGTCTGAATAGCATTTTCTTCTTCTTTTCAAGGCATGAGGCTTGCATATTTTTTTTATGAAGACAAAAATGAAAATATTTTTGTCTTATATTTTTATTTCTTTGCACGACAAAAATAAAATAATTAAAAATCAAAAAAAAGAAAAAATCGACATTAGTGCATAATATGTATATATAGGAGGAATTCAAAGTACATGAAAATATAATAGATGCAATAAAGTGAGATATGTCTGGAAATGCGATAAATAAAATAAAGCATATAAAAGGAAATTAAATACTAGGGTAGCGCTGTCAGTGTAGAATGAATCATGTGGTAGGCTTCTTCTCCTGGCTTGATCCACGAATCTCAGCTATCTCCCTCCGAAGCTCTTCAATCTCCTGATATAGAGCATCGGCCTCTGAGGCATGAGTGAGATCAGAAACCTGAATCTGTAATTCCAAATCCGCCACTTCCTGCTTGAGCAGGGCAGTCTCCTTACGGAGCTCATAAATCTGTGTTTGTAGGTCAGGCGGCTGCAGAGACATATTGTTAGACATAACAGTGATTCGGGGAGTAAGAGGTGTAGGAGTGTACTCAGCGGCGGGAGGCGATTTCGGCTCTTCGACAGTCTCTCCATAACCCTCTAGAGCATAACTCCAATTGGCAGGATCATGGACACTGGTCATCAGCGGATCTGGTAATGTAAAGTAGTGTATCGCTTCGCCGTCGATCAGTAATCTAAACATGTTGGGCTCAAAAGAAGCCCTCCTCATCAGTCCTCTGTCAAGACAAAAATCAACATCCAGGGTGGTGTAGCAGCAGAAGGTCCTGAGGTGCAATAACTTGCGAGACAAACCCAATGCAGTAGCTATCTGTGTAACAATCCCACCGACATGTATGATGCCTACGGATGATCTGGCAACACTAGCAAGGCCCTTCAACAGAAAGTTGCCACAAGCAACAGGGCGAGACTGAGTCGCACAAAACAGTAGGAAAATCTCCTCTTCACTTAGCAGGGTCTCTGTATCTGGCAAACCTAGGAAAAAATGCGCTAGAATCATCTGGAAGTATCTTAACGCAGGGTTGTAGATTACCTGAGAAAACTGGGTGGAAGGATCTTGGCTTCCTCCACCTGATATTTTAGACCAAAACTTTTCCACTTCTCTGCTCATAAAATACCCCATCGGTGTCTCTGGAATAGCATCAGGAGTAGTCTGGAAACCTAGTAAATCACCAAACTCTTTGTGAGAGAAGGAGTAGTCAATCTCGAACAACCTGAAAACAGCGAGTCCATCGGGTCCAGCCCAAGGGTCATGATGAAACGAGCTGAGGAACTCAAGAGTCAAGTTCCTATAAGTGTTGTTCCTGTCGTCAAACTGGTCCCACTGGAGTTGATGGCATAAGAATCTGACGCTTGGCTCTATCCCCAAGGCATCCATGCAGTCATGGTCAGGGTACCTGGTAGGAGCCATAGGGCGTCTCATGTGGACATAGTAACGCTCTCTCTGTGCGTCGTCTCTAAAGGCCACGTGCATGTCATCAGGGTTCTGCATTCTGTACAAGGTTAGCAAACAAGTCCTGAAAGCACATAAAACATTCAATCGTTAGTCCTGACATAATAATAATAAAATAAACAAATTAAAATAAAGTAAAAATAAATAAAAAGTACATAAAAAAGAAAACCATGGGTTGCCTCCCATGCAGCGCTTGTTTAACGTCATTAGCTCGACGACCGATTTTTAAACATCATTGGAAGGATATGGTGGATCACTCAGAGTATGGTAGGTGTATGTTGTTGGGATGTCACCTCCTTCGTAGGGCTTCAACCTCTGTCCATTGACGATGAACGGTTTACATGTTTGGTTCTTGATTTCAATAGCACCGGATCTTAGGATCTTAGATACTTCGAAAGGGCCAGTCCATCTCGAACGAAGCTTCCCTGGAAAAAGTCGTAACCTAGAATTGAATAGGAGAACAGGATCGCCTATTTTGAAGTCTCTTCTTATGATTCTTTTGTCATGCCAAGATTTTGTTCTTTCTTTGTATATGATGGCATTTTCGTAGGCGGATTGTCTGAGCTCTCCTAATTTGTAGATATCAAGGATACGTTTCTCACCAGCAGTCAAGTAATCCAAATTCAAAGTTTTGATGGCCCAATAGGCCTTATGCTCCAATTCAAAAGGTAAGTGACATGATTTTCCATAGACCAGTTGATAAGGGGTTGTTCCTATAGGAGTTTTGAAAGCGGTTCTATAGGCCCATAATGCTTCTTGAAGTTTCTATGACCAATCCTTTCTAGATATAGAGACAGTCTTCTCGAGGATCTGTTTGATCTCCCTATTAGATACTTCCACTTGTCCATTGGTCTGTGGGTGGTATGGTGTTGCTACTCTATGCTTAACTCCATACTTGCTTAAAAGTTTATCAAATATTCTCGATATGAAGTGTGATCCTCCATCACTTATGACTAAACGGGGGGTTCCAAACCTGGGAAATATATAATTTTTGAATAATTTGATGACTACTCTGGTGTCGTTTGTGGGTGCGGAGATAGCTTCAATCCATTTAGACACGTAGTCAACGGCTACTAAGATATACTGATTTCCAAAAGATGGTGGGAACGGTCCCATAAAGTCTATACCCCATACGTCGAAGAGTTCTACTTCTTGGATATTTCTTAACGGCATTTCATTACGCCTTGAAATATTTCCTGTGCGTTGGCATCTATCACACTTGACAATGAAAGCATGGACATCACGCCACATAGTAGGCCAGAATAGGCCAGCTTGAAGAATCTTGGCGTAGGTCTTAGATGTGCTTGCATGTCCACCATAGGGTGCAGAGTGACAATGCTCAATTATATTATTTACCTCTTCTTCTTGAACACAACGGCGGAAAATGCCATCTTTACCTCTCTTGAAAAGAAACGGTTCGTCCCAATAGAAGTTTCTCACATCACTATAGAACTTCTTCTTCCGGTGGTAGTTTAGATCAGGGGGTATGATGTCAGCGGCTAGATAATTAACAAAGTCTGCATACCAAGGTACATTACTTATAGCTAAGGATTGATGAGAATGCTCATGAGGGTCTGGGTTATCATCTTCAATAGTTTCTAGTTGGGCTATCAGTCTATCATAGGCAAAATCGTCATTTATGGGTACTGAATCAGGTTTCAGGTATTCTAGCCTAGATAGGTGATCAGCTACCACATTATCAGTGCCTTTCTTATCACGGATATCCAAATCAAACTCTTGCAGTAATAGAATCCATCGAAGTAACCTAGGCTTGGCATCCTTTTTACTTAGTAAGTAACGAATGGCAGCATGGTCGGTGTAAACTATAATCTTAGCTCCTACTAGATAAGATCTAAATTTGTCTATGGCAAAAACTACAGCTAGGAGCTCTTTTTCGGTTGTTGCATAGTTGAGCTATGCAGCGTCTAGGGTTCTACTGGCATAATAAATTACATGTAACTTTTTGTCTTTTCTTTGACCTAGAACGGCTCCAACAGCATAATCACTGGCGTCACACATTATCTCAAACGGTTCTGACCAATCAGGGGGTTTCATTATAGGTGCTGAAATCAGAGCTTGCTTCAGAAGATTAAATGCTTCAGTACATTTTTCATCGAAGATGAATTCAGCATCTTTCATTAAAAGACCAGTCAAGGGCTTTGTTATTTTGGAGAAATCCTTGATAAAACGTCGGTAAAATCCGGCATGTCCAAGAAAACTTCTTATCTCCCTGATAGTCTTCGGCGGTTTTAGATTCTCTATGACTTCTATTTTTGCTTTATCTACCTCTATACCTTTTTCGGAAACTATATGTCCTAAAACAATCCCTTCGTTGACCATGAAATGACATTTTTCCCAATTTAGCACAAGGTTTACCTCCACACATCTTTCCAGGATTTTCTCAAGGTTGATAAGACAATTTTTGAAATCCGATCCACAAACTGAGAAATCGTCCATAAATACTTCCATGATTCCATCTAAATAGTCTGCAAAGATAGACATCATGCAGCGTTGGAAAGTGGCAGGAGCATTACAGAGTCCAAAAGGCATTCTTCTATAGGCAAAAGTTCCAACTGGGCATGTAAAGGTAGTTTTTTCTTGATCTTCGGGGTGAATAGGTATTTGGAAGAATCCCGAATATCCATCTAGGTAACAAAAGTAAGAGTGTCTGGCTAGGCGCTCCAACATTTGGTCTATGAATGGTAATGGGAAATGGTCCTTCCTAGTTGCTTTATTTAATTTTCTATAATCTATGCACATACGCCAACCTCCATCGGTTCTTTTTGCTACAGGTTCGCCCTTCTCGTTTTGCACGACTGTGATGCCTCCCTTTTTAGGTACTACATGCATAGGACTTACCCATTTACTGTCCGAGATCTGATATATTATACCTGCCTCTAGTAACTTAAGAACATCAGTCTTAACTACAGTACTCATTATAGGATTTATTCTTCGTTGGTGTTCTCTGGAAGGTTTTGAATCTTCTTCAAGCAAAATCCGATGCATGCATACGGATGGGCTTATTCCTTTTAGATCAGAGATCTTATATCCTAAGGCTGAGGGGTATCTACGTAAAACATCTAATAATTAATCGGTTTCTTCTTGGTTTAAGGTAGCACTGACTATAACTGGACGATTCATATCTTCATCGAGAAATTCATATCTCAGGTTTTTAGGCAGTTCCTTAAGTTTTACGGTCGGTTTCATAGGGCAAGGCATAGGATCTGGGGTAAGAGATAAACATTCGTGAAGGTTATCATCAATGTAGGGTCTTTTATAATTGTCATCTTCCAAAATAAGGGTTGACGGCAATTTTATAGATTCAGTTTCTTCTTCTTGTTCTAACTCCCTAATGCACTCTTCGATGATATCTAAGGCATAACAAGCATCTCCTATCACAGGTGCCATAAGAAATTTTGAAAGTATAAATTCTATCTTCTCGTCACCTACCTCAAAATTTAGTTTTCCTTTTTTAACATCTATTACGGCTCCAGCAGTCGATAAGAACGGTCTACCTAGGAGGATTGGTATGTCGTCATCTTCTTTAATGTCCATGACAACAAAATCAGTAGGTATAAACAGCTGACCTATCCTAACAGGGACGTCTTCAAGTATTCCTATAGGGTATTTAACGGATCTACCGGCTAATTGAAGTGACATCTTAGTAGGTTGTAATTCTCCTAAGTTTAATCTCTCACAAACTGCTAAAGGCATTAAGCTCACACTAGCTCCTAAGTCTAGAAAAGCTTTTTCGATGACATGATTCCCCAAAATACAAGGAATGGAAAAATTTCCGGGATCTTTATCTTTCTTTGCTAACCTATTTTCGGAAATAGAATTACATTCCACGGGTTTTGGATCTTCAAGTCTATGTTTATTCGTAAGTATGTCTTTGAGAAACTTAGCGTAAGAAGGTATTTGGGTGATGGCTTCTGTAAAGGGGATTTCTACGTGAAGTTTTTCTATAACCTTAACGAATTTTTGATATTGATTATCGATTTGGGTTTTCTTTAATCTTTGAGGGTATGGTATAGGTGGTTTGTATGGCGGTGGTGGTACATAGGTTTTATTTTTAGGTTCTTCTCCTTTTTCTTGACTTTCCGGGGTTTCAGGCTCCTCTGGTTCCTTCTCCTCATTCCTCTCAGAAGTTTCGGGCTCACTGTAAACACCCCAAATTTGCCCTCACCCATTCACACATGACTTGTGATCATCTCATATGCATAAACACAATCACATCATCTCATGTCTCATTTGGTTTCACTGGATAGTTTCTAAGGCATCTGCACCTAGGGTTTGTGATCTGAGCAACCTCAGGGCATCTTGAGCCATTCCAAAGGCCACTAATCAACTCAAAGGGGTCCATGTGTGTTCTTATATCATGTTACATCCTCACAAAGTCAAAATTGCAGAGGGATCACAAGAACTAGGGTTTGAGTGGATGCAGAGCCAGGATGAACTGCACAGTTGACTGAAAATTAGGGTTTTGGTTTCAGAGGCCATAACTCCAAATTTTTTGGTCATTCTTGTTTCCATTGGTCTCTATATGGTATAGGGAGTATGCATATCAATTTTCATGAAGAAATTCCATGGGGAAGTCATCTGATCAAGAGTTGACTTTTCAGACAAGTCAGTGCAAAATCAGGGCATCTGAGGCCCCCAATGATCCAACCAATGGGTGATCTTCATCATTTTGAGTGTATATGATCTTTATTTGATCATGGAGGAAGGTTGAAGTTCATAAAAATCAAGAATTTAGGGTTTTTGCAAATGTTGACTTTTTGGGCATAGTTGACTTTTCAAGAATGCATCATTTTAGGTCAATTTTCAAGCCTTGATTCATGATCCAAAAAGGCTTCAAATGGAAAAACTTTGGTCATGAAAGTTGTAGATCTCATCTTTCCCTTTTCAAAAAGTACAAGAACATGATCAAACTCTTCATGGATCAAAAGTTATGGCAATGCAAAGTTAGCAAAAATCATTGTTTTTCAAGTTATGCACCAAGTGGAAATTTTGCAAGGTCTTGAACCAAAGTCAAATGCAACCTCTAATCCACTTCAAACCAGCATGTAAGCATCCTCTAAGTTACAAAAATCAGAATTGGACTAGGTTGGCCCATGGTTTCATGTTTGGTTGGATAAAGGATCACATGTGAAACATAAAACCACAAGTTGCAAAAACTCATGAACACCTCTCACCAACTTGCAGCCTTGAGTGCTGAGTTTTGCTAGGCCCCTCCCACACCATGCTGCACCAGAACCAACATTGTACTTGCCTATGCCATGAGCTATGCATCACTTACACAAAAGGTGGACATTTTGCAAAAGTTGACTTATCTATCAAAAAAGCATGTGTCCAATCATCTGACCAATGAGAGAGAGTCATATGGACAACTTGCAAGCAAAGCATAAGGGCAGGCCAAGCTGAAACATCCTCACTCATCACTTACACAAAATCCCTTCACATTGCAAAATCTATCGAATTTGCCTCCACAGCCAAGAAACACCAAAACTTTCTTCATCACTAAACTCAATACACTCCATAGGCCTAAAACCATCAAAGCTCAGGCCTGAATCAAGCCTGATTTGAACCTCACCATTCTTCATCCTCAGAACCAGTCCTCTTCGAATCTCACTGTCCATCCCTCAAACACTTCATCTTCCTTCACCAACAAGTCAGGTACACTCAGAGGAGTCCAAACCACCCATTACACTGGCCTAAAACAGCCTGTACACCAAGGTCATTCTCTGCTACACCAGTTTGGTAGCCATTGAAATAGCTTGCTAAACTTCATCTCAAGCCTGCCATTGACACCAGGGGATTCATTAGAGCCAGCTTGCATCAAGAAACGGCTCTGGAAGCTCAGAAACAGGACTTGTCACCTCAGGTAGTCTTAAACTTCAAACTTTTTAAAGCTTGTTCCTTTTGTTCCAAATCAAAAATACATGCTCTGAGGATCACTGGGATGTGTTTAGAATTTAAAATGGTGTGAAAATGAGCATTTTATGCATCTCTGAAATTTGGCCCGTGAATGCATTTCGTTTCGATTCTCCTTGTTCATGTTAGATAAATGTATTTTGATCTTGGATTAAGGTTTAGTTAGGATAGGAGGTTGTTTCTGGGCAGGAAATTTGTTGGATGGTGGCTTGAATCGTTTTCTAGGGTTTTGGCTGGCCGGAGAAGACGACCGGAGGTCCTCTCCGGCAGCCTGAAAGTAGTTAACCCTAATCTCAGTCATTAAGTGAGGTTCAAATCTGGAACGTTAGATGGCGTTGACTGGCTGACTTCCCACCTTTTTTGATGGCCAGGATCTTGTCATTAACCCTAATCCACTTAATTAACATTAATTAATTCATTTTTAATTTAATCTGGCCAGATGCAATCTCCACCCTTCATTTGCGCGCTGGTCAGCATTTTCAAACTCAGAGCCAATCTCATTCGTCCATCTTGATTACTTTTCATTTAATTTAATTTTAATTCATTTTATTTTCAATTAACTTGTACAATTTATTTAAAATAGTTAAAAAATCATAAAAATTATGAAACTTTTTCTTTAAGGTTTTATTAATTTTTATGACACAAAAACATTTTTATTTTATTTTTTATCATTAAAAAAGTGTTTTTAAATATTTAAAAGATTATTTTTAATTGATTAATGAGAATTAATTAATTAAAAATACTTTTAGGTATTTAAAAATTACAAAAAAATTCATGAAATGTTCTAAGACATTTAGAAACATTGTCCAACCTTCAAACCAAATTTCTTTTTTGATCTTGATGCATTTTAAGAATTTTTCATTGAATTAAATCATTTTTGATGCATTATTTTGTTCATAAGTTTGAAAATTCATTTCTGCCTATTGGTGAAGGTTGAGACATTGATTCTTCTTGCATTGTTTTCCATTTAGCATGAACTTTCAAGGATAAAAAGGCCATGATTTGATCTTGCATTTTCTAATTGATTGGCATTTCTTTTGTTACAAACCCTAAAAAGCCCTAATAACTTGCAAAATTCATAACTTGAGTTTGGTTGAGAGTTGAGAGCTCCCCTTTGGGCAGTGGTTCATTATAGGTCTAGGGTTTCTTTGGGTACCATTTTCCATTTTTTATGTTAGGGTTTACTTCTGTTTTTGGTTTGTGTTTGATGTTTGATCCATGAACCCTAATTTGGGTTTTCATTTGCATCCTTCTTGCATTTCCTTGTATAACTTGACTTGTCATTTCACTTTGTGCATTCTTATGATTCATTTGACATCTTAAGACATGTAGAAAGCATCATTGATCATTGCATTGCATATTTGCCATGTCATTTGTCTTGTATGTTCCATAACATTTCATGTTTGTTCATGCTCCTTAGCTTGCATCATTTGCATTCATGATCTTGTATGAACATCTCCATTGTCTTGCCTCATGCTTGTAGCATCTCATAACATCATAATCATCATCAACATGCTTCTGATTTTGCTTAGCATCATACCATTTCATCTCATCTTGCATTGCATTGCATTTCTTTCTAACATTTCAGGTGGTAAGTAAGCTTGAGAAGTGAATTTGCCTTCACTTCTCATAACTTTTCTTTTCATCTCTCTTGCATCCATTGCTGCATTTCTATTTGTGTTTGAGATTGAGCTTGCTCATTCTTCTTCCTCCCACTTTCTTTCTTCAAGTGACTTGACTTCTTGAATGAAGCAAGTCACTTTGCTTCTCTTGATCCTGTTCATCTGCTTCCTGGTGGTTCATCTGAAGATTGTTCTTGAAAACCTCACAAACATTAGGACCAACCAAGCATGATAATGAATTAGGGTTTTGACTAGTCTCCCCCATAGTTTTTACCTTTGTGTCTCTCCTTGAGTCATCTCCCCTCACCTCATAATCAGGGACTAAACCCTCAAGGCTTTAAGACTTTGTGATTAAGATCATGCCTGCATCCTTCTTTTAGGATGGAGTGTATAACTTTAATCCTAAGTCTTGGACCCTTAAGGTGTTGAACTCTCTTAATTAATCCATCTAATAATCATCAAGACATTACACTTGTAACTTGGGCCTTGCATTAGGGTTCTAATTCTTCCTTAATTGGTTAAGAAGGACTAACCCTAAAGTTAATGGACAAGTCCCCCTCAAGTTGTCTTACAAATCATAAAAAACACTTCATCATCATATCATTAATAAAATCCACTTAATCAAAGGTTTGTTCTGTCATGGGTTTAATCCCTAATCATGGATTAAGCTGAGGATCCTTCCTCAGCTTAAACACCCTCATCTATTATCCTTCTTTTAGGATAGTGTAATGAGCCTGTTAAATCCCTGATTATGGCTTAACCTCATTACTTAACACTAAACAAAAATCACAAAAACATCTAATTAATCACAAGTAGGTTAATGATCTTAACCCTACATCAAAGGTGATTAAGTGTGAGAATCTGACTTCACACTTAAGGTAATTCTCATTACCCCTAATCAGAGGGATGATGTGATGAGTTTACCAAATCCATTGATTTAGGTTTAAGCTCATTATCTTATGACAAACTCCAAAAAGAAATAAAAGACTGAAAACACAAGAACAAACAATAATCGTCTCCTTCGGGATTCTTTTCTCATCACCTTCACTCATAACCGAGAACTTGCTTCTTCCGTCTAATGCAAGACAGTTTGCATCTGTGCCAGACAGATCATACACTTGAGCATAGGCAAGTAAGCAGTTCACAAGTCAATTCCTTTCAGTCTCTTTGGGTCGAACTACGGTGTTCTGACTTCCTCATTGCACGAGAGGATACGTAGGCATAACTTAACAGTTATCGAACAAAAGTCTCTGTACATTCCCCCTCTTTCAGCTTCATTCTTTAGCCTCATGGTCATGAGCATTTCATTCCTGATCTCACACTGACACTGTACATTTATACACATCACCTTTCTTTACACTGACACCTGTACATCTTTTTCCAGCTATTTTATACACAGATTGCACTGACACTACCCCTTTAAAACACAAATCTTTTAAGCGTGGATCCCGTCGAGTACGACGGACAATCTGGGTGCTAATACCTTCCCAGGTTGTAACCAACCCCCTTTCTCAGTCTCTCTGGTTCGCAAACCGTCTTATCCGTATCTTTCTAGGTCTATGCAGCATTACCTTTCCTCCGGGATAAAAAATGCCTAGCTGGCGACTCTATTCATTCTCCAGTGAGTTCACGGCTGTGTGTTCTCACTGTTCCCTTCGCCGACCGTTCGCGTCTGTACCTTCATTTGATCCATTTTCATTTGTCGGGAGCGACAGCTTGGCGACTCTGCTGGGGACCCCTATACTGCAACCAGGGCTTCTGGTTCTTTTTGTGGGTTCCTCCTAGCGCTTGATTGATTTGTGTTTATTGGGGGTGTTATGTGCTTGTTTGTGCTTGTATTTATTTTTATTCATTGCTTTATGTACAGTTACTTTACTGCTTTCTTTATTGCATTTATATATATCATACTGTCACTGTTGCTGGCTGGATCCGGTTTCCTTGTTTTTTGGTGGGTGGGTATTTCATTGAGAGCCAAGGTCCTATACCTGGGACCTGAGTGACACCTAGGCTAGAGTGAATCATATTCTTTCCCATTCCATTTCGGTCTGGTGCGGGAATATGAAACACGGTTCAGATATGGGTTTCTTCTTGAGAACTCTGTGCTACGGATTTCCTGTAGTGCTAGGGGGATCTGGGAAGCCTGCTAAGTCTGGATGACCTTTTAGTATTGACCTTCAGAAATTGAGGTGAATTAGAGGAGGAATTGTTATGGTTATTGTAAACACTGTACCTCCGGGTTAGAAGTGTTTACACTTCTCATAACTGATCCAAGTCTGAGGATCCTTGTTCTAGATCACTACCTGTGAGGGGGTTGGGCTGTTTACAGGTTTGCAGGTACCTTGACCTCAGAATACCCTGTTACTTTGACTTTGTTAAGAATGCTCCATGTTGGATAGTTCTTGTGATTCTAAAACCCTGGACATGTGGCTCTTTATTTGAGTCCCCCACCTTGGTTACTGGATTTATAGACCTCCATCCGGAATTCTTGAACACACATGGATCTATACCAAGGCAGTTTATCCAGATCCAGCTCAGTCACAAACCCTTTGCATATCATTTGCATACATCCTCATTGCATCATATTAACATGTGCTTATTTGTTTTTCAGGGTATCCATTTTCATCAGGTTTTGGTTTTGACCCCATCTGCAGCTTTGACCCATCTTCACCAGCATCTGCTTCAGTTTAGCTGTCTGCTTCAGCACCAGCCAGTCAGTGGTTTTCTCTACTTCAGCATTGTCATCAGCACTCTACCCAGTCTTCAGCATCATGGCTCCAAAGAAAAGCAATATCACCTATCATTTCTTCCAACCAGACTTGTCAGACATCAGGAGGGTCCAAACCCTGATGACCCCAGATCACATACCTCTGTTCAGGGAGCATTATGGGGATATACTTGACTTGGTTATAGACATGGACCCATCTCAGAGGAGCCTGATCCATACCTGCATCCAGTTCTATGACCCCCCATTGAGGTGTTTCACCTTTCAAGGCTTTCAGTTGGGACCTCTCTTAGAAGAATATGCATCTTTGGTTGGTTTGCCTATCAAGAGAGAAATTCCTTTTAACCCTGAAATGGTCTTTCCCAGCAATGGAGAGATAGCAAGAGCTTTGCACCTGGAACCTGCTTTGATTGAGCAGCATATGACCTCTAAAGCTGGGATCCCTGGTTTTCATCTGGACTTCCTGATTTCTCAAGCTAGTTTGAAGGCCTCCCTGGGGGATTGGAAAGCTGTTTGTGCATTGTTGGCCTTGAGTGTATATGGAATTGTGTTGTTTGCAGATGAGCCCAGATTCATCAGCAAGAATGCCATCCACCTGTTCATCCTGAAGAACCCAGTGCCAACCCTGTTGGGTGACCTCTATTACTCAGTACATCAGAGGAATGAGAAACAGAGGGGTAAGCTAGTGAGGTGTTGTGCTCCACTATTCCATGCTTGGCTCCTCAAGCATCTACCCAGGACAAATGCATTCCTGAATCCTCATCAGCAAAGCAATTGGGCTAAGAGGCTTACTACTCTCACTGCAGCAGACATCAGATGGTGCACCCAAGGCACCAAGGGCAGAGATATGATCACAAGCTGTGGGCACTTTCCCAATGTACCTTTGGTAGGAGTTAAGGGAAGTATCAACTACAACCCCCTGCTGTTCAAGAGGCAATTAGGCTATGCACTGGTTCATGCTCCTAGGGAACAAGACCTGGTTGAGACCCTCTACTGTGAGAACAAGATCAGTTTGACTGTTGTTAGGCAGGCTGCCTGGGCCTGGGATCATGTTCAAACCAAGGGAATCACCATTCTGGGGAAGTGCAATAATGTGGCATCAGCCCAATATCATGAGTGGTCCTATGCTAGGGCCCAAATCTCAGGATTGCCCTTCACCATCAAAGACATGCCTGAGTCATCATCAGCACCACCCCCTGCTACTGTCAGTTTGGAAGAGTTTGAAGGCTTGAAAGAAAGAAATGAGAAGCTATCCCAAGCCCTGCAGAAGACCCTCAGGGAGAGGAGTGAAGGTGTAAGGGAGATTGAAAGATTGGAGAAGCTGAGAGTGGAACACTTGACTAAGATTGAGAAGTCTGGAGACTATATCAACAAGTCTAAAGCTGGTGAGCAGATTCTGAAAAATGCTTGTAAAGAAGCCCAGTTCCAAAGAGCAAGGACAGACTTGTACTTGAAAGAGAGTCAGGCCAGGTGGGTCCGGGTCACTGAAGCCCGTACTCTAGAAGACAAGAGAGTTCAAGATAAGATGGAGCAGATGGAAAGAGCCCTGGCAGCAGCCCAGGAGGAAATTTCAGAGTTAAAAATCAAAGCTGGAGTGAAGAAATCCAAAGACCAAAGCCAGAACAAGAAGTTGACTACAGCTGTTGCAACAAGAAACCTTCTCATCAGGAATCTTACGGAGCATCCGGCTGATCCTGTGACCGAAGCACTTCTTAAGGAAGTTCGCGAGGATGAGTTTGACCTTGGAGTCTGATTATTTGCTTGTTGTTGTTCCTTTTCCATGTACTTTTGCTTTTTGGTGATGTATTTTTGACCCCTTGGAGGGCTAGTGTTGTAAAAAATGAACAATTTGTATTATTTTACCTCTGTAATATATTTGTGTTTGTTTCCATCTGGGTTCACTTCAAAAGCAACTTCAACAGCATCATCTTCAAGGGTCTGGACGGGTCAAAACTGAAGACCAAGCCGGATACCTTGATAGCAAATAAGCATACTGCATTGCATACTAACCCTTTTGTTTGTTTTGTAGGTTTTGTTTTATTGTTTCTAACCTCTGTTGTGACACTCAGGAATTATTGCTCGCCGCAGGCTATTCCCTCTCAACAGGCCACACAGGTACCCTACAAGAAACAACCTTCCGGGCATCCAGATGGACCAGTTGCAGCAAGACCTCAATGAGGCCAGAACCCAGATGGCTAATGAAAGGGTGGAGATGAGAACCCAAATAACTCAGTTCATGGAAGTGATGAATAATTTAGCTCAAAGCCAGGAGAGGCTTAGAGTTCTGGTAGAGGGGAGAACTCAAGATGACCCCCATGTGGGAACTGCTGGCACCAGTAACAATGAAAGGGTGCAACCACATGTTAACCCCCCTATATTTGGTCCACACCTACATCCTGAGATTCATATTCCTGCAAACGTTCAAGGAACAGCCACTGCAGCCAGAGTACTTCAAGAGGATCCTCAGGAGGATCAGTTTACAGTCATGGGTGCTGGAGAGGAAACCTATGATAGGAGATTGGATGAGTTGGCTGAGAAGTTGAGGTCTTTGGAATCCCAAAATTCTTTGGGGTTCGATGTCATGGACATGGGTTTAGTAGAGGGGGTCAGGATCCCTCATAAGTTCAAGCCTCCTTGTTTCGAAAGATATAATGGGACTTCATGCCCCCGGACTCATTTGCAATCGTTTCTGGGAAGGCTGAAGGCCTATACAATGGATGAGAAGCTCTGGATGTTTTACTTCGAAGACAGTTTGACTGGAGCATCAAGGGAATGGTATTCCCACTTGACAAGGGCAACTGTAAGATGCTGGAAGGACCTGGCAGAGGCCTTCATCCGACAGTATCAATACAACTTAGACATGGCACCCAACAGGACTCTCCTAATGGGAATATCACAGTCGTCAAGGGAAAGTTTCCGAGAATATGCCCAGAGATGGAGGCAATTGGCTGCTGCTGTTCAACCACCAATGTCTGAGAGAGAAATGGCAGACATGTTTATGAACACTCTCCAGGGAACGTATATTGACAGGTTGGCTGCTTTCTCGTCCACTAGCTTCGCAGATGTTGTTATAGCTGGGGAGAGAATTGAAAGCCTGTTAAAAATAGGTAAAATTTCCGATAATGGCGCCAGTTCGTCCAGCAGTACAAGGAAGCCTTTTGCAGGCCCTAGAAGAGCTGGCGAGACCAATGCCATTCGTACCAACAGGGGTAGGCCCCAATATGTTCAAAGGTCCATAGCAGCAGTCACTATCCCTGCTCCAGCACATCCTCTGCCAGTCTATCAACCTCCTCAACAAAACTTCCAACAACAACCTCCGTATCAGCAGAACCAATATCCTCCAAGGAACTACAACAACAACAACTCCAACAACAACAATCAACAGAGGCCATTCCAACAAAGGCCATCTCAAGCTAATCGAGTGATCGACCCGATTCCAATGCCGTATGCTGCTTTGCTGCCACAGCTTCTGAAACTCAACCTGGTTGAGCTAAGAACGTTGGCACCTCCGGATCCAAACAGTCTACCAAGAAACTATGACTCTAATGCTAGGTGTGCTTTTCACTCAAACGCGCCTGGTCACAGTACAGAAAAATGCAGGGCATTGCATATGAAGGTACAAGACTTAGTAGACTCCAAGGCTTTGAACTTTGCACCTCCGCCCAACGTCAACAAAAACCCAATGCCACACCATGGTGGTCCCCGAATTAATGCTATCGAAGAAGACCAACCGTCTTATTTGATAACCAGTGTGGATCAGATCAGGACACCATTGGTGGAAATCAAGGCTCAACTCCGTGAAAGCAATATATTTCCGGGGTGTGAACTAGGGTGCCCATACTGCAATATTTCTTGGAATGGGTGTGAAGACTTGAGGAATGGCATTGACAGCCTTATTCAGAGTGGCTTACTGCAGATCACTACATCATTCCCGGCAAACCCGACGACTTCATCAGCAATGGTTTCAGATCCTCCTACAAATACAGCAACAATTGTTCCCAACAATTCATCAGCAACATCAGCAAGTACTTCATCTGTTCTACCCAATGATCAGTTTTCAACAGTTTCTCCTGCTACAACTTCAGCTTCAGTCCACTTCGACTCCCCATCAACAACAACAACAGTTCTTCCAACAGAACCTTCTACAACACCAGCAAACAATCACGAAGATGTCTCCACTGTTACCATATTCTACGATCCAGAAAACAATTCCGCTTATCATTCAGAAGGTGCTGCTCCCACTAGAGCACCAGTTACAATCTTTTATGATCCACAGACAATAACAGTCCCCTCAGCAGCAGCAATCAGTCCAGTCACCGTCACGGTACCTGGACCTGTACCATATGAAAGCAATAGGGCCATCCCTTGGCACTATGGCTCTGACTTGTACTGTGAAGGGAAAAGAATCACTCTGGAAACATCATCACCTGCACCACAAGTTGATAATGTGGGGGGAGGCGGAGGCTTCACTCGAAGCGGACGTCTCTTCGCTTCACAAGTCCAAAGACCCACTGCCGAAGCAGAAGCTGCTGCCAAGGCAAAGGGTAAAGGACCGGTGCAGGAAGATCCAGCTGCCAAAGAAGCCCTGAAGACTCCATTTGATCAGGAAGTTGATGAGTTTATGCGGATCATCAAGAAGAGTGATTATAAAGTTGTGGATCAACTTCACCAAACTCCATCCAAAATCTCCATCCTCTCACTGCTCATGTGCTCCGAAGCCCATCGGAATGCACTACTGAAAGTCCTGCACGCAGCTTACGTGCCAGAGGAGATTACTGTCAACCAGTTGGAAACGGTGGTTGGGAATGTTACTGCTAGCAACGGGCTAGGGTTTACCAATTCTGATTTGACAGTGGATGGTCGTAACCACAACAAAGCCTTGCACATAACTATGGAATGCAAAGGAGCTGTCCTTTCTCATGTGCTGGTGGACACAGGTTCCTCCCTGAATGTCTTACCAAAGAAGGCTCTGGTGAAGTTAGAATATGATGGATTGGCATTGAGACCCAGCAACCTGGTGGTTAGAGCTTTTGATGGCTCAAAGAGATCGGTTCTGGGAGAGATTGAGCTGCCCGTGACAATTGGCCCGCAGACTTTTAAAACTATCTTTTATGTGATGGACATTCAGCCCGCCTACAGCTGTTTGTTGGGTAGACCCTGGATTCACGCCGCTGGCGCTATAACGTCTACCCTTCACCAAAAGTTAAAATTTGAGTGGGAGGGTCAAGTTGTCACAATCTGTGGAGAAGAGGACATCTTTGTTAGCCACCTGGCTACCTACAAGTACATTGAGATGGATGGAGAAATCCATGAAACGATGAGCCAAGGTTTTGAAGCCTTGAATGTCAATGAAGCATCTGCTGTTTCAGGAATCTCCATGTCGTCATACCAACAAGCCCGGAAGGTTGTTGAAGAAGGAACTGCCCTTGGCTGGGGCAAGGTCTTAGCTGTGGAGGAGAAGAAGGACAAGTTTGGGTTGGGTTACAAACCAACTCAACATCAAGCAAAGGCTACTGCAGAGCCAGGTTTTGTCAGTGGGGGAATTCTCACCCCCGATGCTATCAACTGTCTGGAAGACGAGCTGGAAGAGGAGCGCAATCTGGAGAATTGGATTCGTCCAAAGGTCCCGGGGAGCAGTGTCTCGAACTGGTCTTCCCAGGGAATTATAAGTGTTACTCGAGCAGAGTAATTATTATTTCCTGTATCTTTTATAGCATGCATCAAAGTCTTGCATCTTGCCCAAGATGACAAAACTCATTTTGTAATCAGGGCCATCTGTACTTTTGTGCAAACAAGATTAAATTAATGAAATATCAGACAATCTTTTTGCAAACGAGTCTTTTTCTTTTCTGCTCACTGTTTTTCCATTTTTCTTTTTGTACAAAAATAAATGGCGGTGTTTTCAAAATGATAACTTCATTTCACTTTTTTCTAAAGCAAGATTAAAATCAATCACTAAAATGAACCGACTTAACCCTTGCAGAGAGTGCCTTCCAGACAGCACCGACAACAGCACAGCTATGACATCGTATGACTTTGACAATCCGATCAATCAAGCTGATGAAGGGGTTGATGAAGAATATGAGCTTCCTGAAGAGCTAGCCAGGTTGCTGAGACAGGAGGAAAAAGTTATTACTCCTCATCAGGAGGAGATTGAAGTGATTAATCTTGGTACGGAGGAAGACGTGAAAGAAGTCAAAATCGGGGCCTGCCTGCAAGACTCAGTGAAGAGACAGCTGATAGATCTGCTTCAAGAGTATGTTGATGTGTTTGCTTGGTCCTACCAAGATATGCCAGGGTTGGATACCGATATTGTTGTGCATAAGCTGCCTTTGAGGGAAGAATGCCCACCAGTCAAACAGAAGTTGCGCCGAACTCGCCCAGACATGGCTATGAAAATCAAGGAAGAGGTACAAAAGCAATGGGACGCCGGGTTCCTTGCTGTGACTAGCTATCCTCCGTGGGTTGCTAACATAGTACCTGTGCCTAAGAAGGACGGAAAAGTAAGAATGTGTGTTGATTACCGGGATCTGAACAGAGCCAGCCCGAAAGATGACTTCCCATTACCTCACATTGATGTATTGGTGGATAACACGGCTCAGTTCTCGGTATTCTCCTTCATGGATGGATTTTCGGGATACAATCAGATCAAGATGTCACCTGAAGACATGGAGAAGACAACATTCATCACACCTTGGGGCACGTTCTGTTATAAAGTGATGCCATTCGGACTGAAGAATGCTGGTGCAACGTATCAACGGGCTATGGTAACATTGTTTCATGACATGATCCATAAGGAAATCGAATGTTATGTGGATGATATGATCGCCAAGTCCCTTACAGAGGAAGATCACCTGGTGAATCTGCTCAAGTTATTCAAGCGTCTGAGGAAATACCAACTAAAGTTGAACCCCAACAAATGCACATTCGGAGTGCGATCCGGTAAGTTGCTGGGCTTTATTGTAAGTGAGAAAGGGATTGAAGTTGACCCTGATAAAGTCAAAGCTATTCAAGAAATGCCTGCACCGAAAACTGAGAAAGAAGTTCGAGGGTTCTTAGGTCGATTGAACTACATTTCACGGTTCATATCTCACCTTACAGCAACTTGTGAACCCTTATTCAAGCTGTTAAGAAAGGAGCAAACGGTCAGGTGGAACGAAGACTGCCAGAAAGCTTTTGACAAGATCAAGGAGTATTTGCAAGAACCTCCAATCCTTATGCCTCCAGTTGAAGGAAGACCTCTGATTATGTACTTGACAGTATTAGAAGAATCGATGGGGTGTGTACTAGGTCAGCATGACGAGTCTGGTCGAAAAGAGTATGCGATATACTACCTAAGCAAAAAGTTTACCGACTGTGAACAGCGTTATTCACTGCTCGAGAAAACTTGCTGTGCTTTAGCGTGGGCTGCTCGCCGACTGAGACAGTATATGTTGACCCATACTACTCTATTGATCTCAAAAATGGATCCAGTTAAGTACATTTTCGAGAAGCCAGCTCTTACCGGACGGGTTGCAAGATGGCAGATGATTCTCACAGAATACGACATACAGTACACATCTCAGAAAGCCATCAAGGGCAGTGTACTATCTGAATATCTTGCTGAGCAACCCATTGATGACTACCAGCCTATGAGGTTCGACTTCCCCGATGAAGACATCATGTTCATTAAAGCAAAAGATCATGAAGAGCCTATTCACACTGAAGGGCCTGACCCAGAAGAAGAATGGACTATGATGTTTGATGGGGCTGTCAACATGAATGGCCGTGGTGTTGGTGCAGTACTCATTACACCTAAAGGGGTTCACATGCCTTTCTCGGCAAAGCTCACTTTCAACTGCACTAACAACGAAGCTGAATACGAAGCTTGCATTATGGGTCTTGAGGAAGCCATTGACCTCAGGATCAAGACATTGACCGTATTCGGAGATTCAGCTTTGGTAGTCAATCAGACCAACGGAAAATGGTACACCCACCAAGATCATCTGATACCTTACAGGGATTATACAAGAAGGTTATTGACTTTCTTCACAACAGTCAAGCTTGAGTATATCCCTCGGGACGAGAATCAGTTTGCGGATGCTCTTGCTACCATTTCATCCATGATCAAAGTTCAAGCTGCTAACTTTGTACCTCAGATTTCAGTATCGAGACTTGATAGACCAGCATATGTATTTGCAGCAGATATTGCTAAAGATGATAAGCCTTGGTTCCATGACATCAAGTGCTTCTTGGAGGATCAAACGTACCCACCTGGGGCATCTTCCAATGATAAAAAGACTTTAAGAAGGCTTGCTGGAAGTTTCTTTCTGAACACTGATGGATCTTTATACAAGAGGAACTTTGATATGGTACTCCTCAGATGTGTTGACAAGACAGAAGCAGATTTGTTGATGCATGAAGTGCACGAAGGATCCTTTGGTACCCATGCAGGAGGGCATGCCATGGCTAAAAAGTTGTTAAGATCAGGCTATTACTGGATCACAATGGATGCAGACTGTTGTGCTTACGCCAGAAAATGCCATAAATGCCAGATTTATGCAGACAAGGTGCATGTGCCTCCCAATCCCCTGAACATAATGTCTTCACCATGGCCCTTTGCTATGTGGGGCATTGACATGATTGGCAAAATTGAGCCAACTGCTTCGAACGGCCACAGATTCATCCTGGTCGCCATCGATTATTTTACAAAGTGGGTTGAAGCAGCCTCATATGCAAATGTCACAAGGCAAGTGGTAGCCAGATTTCTGAAAAGAGATATCATCTGTCGGTATGGAGTGCCCGAGCGAATCATTACTGATAATGGTTCCAACTTGAACAACAAAATGATGGCAGAGCTGTGCCGGGACTTCAAGATCCAACATCACAATTCTTCTCCTTACAGGCCAAAGATGAACGGCGCTGTTGAGGCAGCAAATAAGAATATCAAGAAGATTGTGCAGAAGATGGTAGTCACTTACAAAGATTGGCATGAAATGCTACCGTTTGCCTTGCATGGGTACCGCACATCAATCAGGACATCCACTGGGGCAACACCGTATCAACTTGTGTATGGTATGGAAGCAGTCCTACCTGTTGAAGTTGAACTACCCTCCCTACGGGTACTGATGGATGTTAAGCTAAACGAAGCAGAATGGGTTCGGGCCCGATACGAACAACTAAGTCTGATCGAAGAGAAAAGATTGGCTGCAATCTGTCACGGGCAGCTATATCAGAAAAGAATGAAGAGAGCCTTCGATCAGAAAGTCAGGCACCGAGAGTACCGGGTGGGAGATCTTGTGTTGAAGAGAATCCTCCCTCCTCATACAGACCACAGGGGCAAGTGGACTCCCAATTACGAAGGACCATTTGTTGTGAAGAAAGTCTTCTCTGGTGGAGCACTGATGCTCAGCACCATGGATGGTGAAGATTTCCCGTCCCCTGTGAATTCAGATGCAGTTAAAAAATACTTCGCATAAAATGACCCGCTGGACATAAAAACAGAATGTAAGTCCAGGCAAAATAGGGCCTCCCGGCGAGTCAAAGACAGAATAAAAGACTCGGGCAAAAATAAGGGAAATAAGCAAAAAATGTACACCCGCTGAGTTGAAAAGCCGCATTGGACAGCTCAGGCAAAAATGGGTATCCCGATGGATTGAAAACCCGAAAGGGCGATCCATGCAAAATAAGGGAATAAGCGAACAACTGCATTCTGAATTCGTCTGTATCACCTACAACTTGGTAAGCTCCAAGGGATCAAGCTGCAATCAGAATCAACTCTCTCCAGAAAGCAAGACGAGAAGAACGTCATTGTCATACGAGTCATAGCAGAAGAGGAAGCTCCTTGAAAGCATCGCCAGCACCGCCAGCACTTTATTTCTCAATTTGTAACAATCTCCTCATTCCAGGAGATATGTTTCTCTGACTGTATCTTGCCAATTCAGGGCACACGAATTAATATAATCAGATTTTCAGTCATGTCTCGTTTTTTACATTTATGTTTTGCAAAGAGTTGTCTGATGTCTCTAAAAACACAATTGCATAAGTACAGATGCCTCTCTCTAAAAATAAAACACATGCTTGCAGGGAATATACTTACTCTCGAAAGTACTTATTTCCTATGACGGAATCTCAGTAAAAGATACCTCGGGACCATTTGTGCGTTTCTTTATCTTTGCAGGATTGCAGGTATCCAGAACACAACTTGGGGCATACAAGTTACGTCTCAGCAAGCTGGCAAATCTACAAAAGATATCGGCATCCGAAATGCTCTATCCCCAGTCGAGTTGCTTCCCATTGCTCGCCCCAGCTGAATTACCAACAGCATCTCCCAGCTGTAATACCAACCATTATTCCTCAGCAGGATGCGAGAATCGAGGAATCATCTCCCCACAGAGCTTCAGGCCTCTATTCAGAAGAGCAGCGCACGAAGAAGTCACAACAGAGAGAGAGAAAGCTTCTACAAACCCCAGCTGGGTCCCGTATTATAAGAATATGTCAATCGATGACGTATATCCCCAAGCAGATACAACTACAGATCTATCAATGATCTCATCCCCAGCTGGGATGTTCACTTCAAGCAGATCGATCAGAGATCTTTGCAGCAACGGGATCCGAATCCCGGATCGGTGCCTCTTTGCATAATCATAGCATTCGCATCATATTCACCCCCAGAGCGTAGCATTCCGTCTAATACGGAGCATTACGGCAAAAAATCAAATGCATAGCATAATCATAAGTCATGTTGTGATTTGAACACTTGTAAATATTGACAATCTGTCGGCATACAGAATACATCCCCACCAGAGTCCTAGCAAAAGAAGTTGCCTCACCAATCACAAACATCAGTACATACTCCTTTTGACACCCGTCCGTGTCATCCTTCCCCAAGCAGGTTGCCGGAAAACCACCAGTACTACAGATACTTCCTGGCACCCGTCCGTGTCATATCACCAGCAAAAGCCAAAGGCATCCTCTTTGCACTCACACATACCCGTACACCATCTTTGACACTCGTCCGTGTCGTATCCCCAGCGTGGTCGCCTATACTCACATATATACTTTTCTCGACACCCGTCCGTGTCATATCCCCAGCGCAGTCGCTTACGCTTTTACAACCCATATACTTGTTCATATTATACTTTTCTTTTTCAACACTCGTCCGTGTCACTCCCCCTAGCAGATAAACACTCATATACAATACTCACTACTCATTGGTACACTTATGCAGATACCCGTCCGTATCTTGTATACACCACTCATATCCCCACAGATTCGACAGTAGTCCTTGTTCTTTGTTAACCAGTTGGTACTCGTCCGTACCATCATCTCAGAACATTGCGTCTAGTGTTTGTTTCTACGTGATACTCGTCCGTATCATAGTCTTAAGGATGCTCGTCCGCATCTTTAATCCATACACCGTGTCAAACACCTGTGTCTCCTTGAATATAGATACTCGTTTGTGTCTACTATTCCCCAGAAGGATTCTTTCGGATGCAACACTCGTCCGTGTTCTTTGTTAATCAGATGGTACTCGTCCGTATCATCATCTCAGAACATGTGTCAGTTTGTTTCTACATGATACTCGTCCGTATCATAGTCTTAAGGATGCTCGTCCGCATCTTTAATCTATACACAATACCAAACACTTATACCTTTTGTTTCTTGGATATAAACACTCGTCCGCGTTTACCATATCCCCAGTAGATCGCCTACAAATATTTTCTTTCTTATCTGACACTCGTCCTGTGTCATGATAACCCTGAGAGCAGCCGTACCCTGCTGAGTGGTCGTCCTCCACTTCTTGATGGTCGTCCTCCATCATGCTCATCCGATGGTCGTCCCCATCGTTGATTTTTAGCAGCCGTCCCCTGCTAGGTGGTCGTCCTCCACCTTTTGATGATCGTCCTTCATCACTTTATCCAATGGCCGTCCCCATTGTTGATTTTAGTTGTCTAACACTCATCCTGTGTTATGATAAACTTTGAGAGCAGCCGTCCCCTGCTGAGTGGTCGTCCTCCACTTCTTGATGGTCGTCCTCCATCATGCTCGTCCGATGGCCGTCCCCATCGTTGACCTTTTCTATCCGATGGCCGTCCCCATCGTTGATATTTTGGCAGCCGTACCCTGCCAGGTGGTCGTCCTCCACCTTTGATGGTCGTCCCCATCATATTTCTTTTATGCCCAACAGAGCAGCCGTCCCCTGCTAGGTGATCGTCCTTAACCTTTGATGGCCGTACCCCATCATCTGTTTATTTCATTTATTCTTTAACCCGATGGCCGTCCCCGTCGTGGTCCCTTTTCTTTTTTTAACCCGATGGCCGTCCCCATCGTTGGTTACTTTACCTTTGTGAACTTGATGGCCGTCCCCGTCATGTTTCACCAATCCCCAGAGAATGTTACTACTTTATCTTGATGGCCGTCCCCATCATATTATCTTAGTTTTCCCAGCTAGTCGGCCGTCCCCGTCTTAGCTTTATCTTTTATCCCCAGCATGTCGGTCGTCCCCGCCATCGCTTTATTTTACACACTTTCCCCAGCATGTCGGCCGTCCCCGTTTACCCAGCAGTCGTCCTCTGCTCGACGGTCGTCCTCCGTCGCCCACACTTTACAATATACTTTATTTGCTTTTACAATCTATATCCCTTTTCTTCTTCATTTCTGTGAGTGCAAATTTTGGACTGTCTTTGGTATTCAACCACAAGTTATCTTGTTTGCCTGTTAAGCCGCCGCTTACAACCTGCACAGCTAACTCATGCTTGAATAGGGGCAGCTGTAAACACCCCAAATTTGCCCTCACCCATTCACACATGACTTGTGATCATCTCATATGCATAAACACAATCACATCATCTCATGTCTCATTTGGTTTCACTGGATAGTTTCTAAGGCATCTGCACCTAGGGTTTGTGATCTGAGCAACCTCAGGGCATCTTGAGCCATTCCAAAGGCCACTAATCAACTCAAAGGGGTCCATGTGTGTTCTTATATCATGTTACATCCTCACAAAGTCAAAATTGCAGAGGGATCACAAGAACTAGGGTTTGAGTGGATGCAGAGCCAGGATGAACTGCACAGTTGACTGAAAATTAGGGTTTTGGTTTCAGAGGCCATAACTCCAAATTTTTTGGTCATTCTTGTTTCCATTGGTCTCTATATGGTATAGGGAGTATGCATATCAATTTTCATGAAGAAATTCCATGGGGAAGTCATCTGATCAAGAGTTGACTTTTCAGACAAGTCAGTGCAAAATCAGGGCATCTGAGGCCCCCAATGATCCAACCAATGGGTGATCTTCATCATTTTGAGTGTATATGATCTTTATTTGATCATGGAGGAAGGTTGAAGTTCATAAAAATCAAGAATTTAGGGTTTTTGCAAATGTTGACTTTTTGGGCATAGTTGACTTTTCAAGAATGCATCATTTTAGGTCAATTTTCAAGCCTTGATTCATGATCCAAAAAGGCTTCAAATGGAAAAACTTTGGTCATGAAAGTTGTAGATCTCATCTTTCCCTTTTCAAAAAGTACAAGAACATGATCAAACTCTTCATGGATCAAAAGTTATGGCAATGCAAAGTTAGCAAAAATCATTGTTTTTCAAGTTATGCACCAAGTGGAAATTTTGCAAGGTCTTGAACCAAAGTCAAATGCAACCTCTAATCCACTTCAAACCAGCATGTAAGCATCCTCTAAGTTACAAAAATCAGAATTGGACTAGGTTGGCCCATGGTTTCATGTTTGGTTGGATAAAGGATCACATGTGAAACATAAAACCACAAGTTGCAAAAACTCATGAACACCTCTCACCAACTTGCAGCCTTGAGTGCTGAGTTTTGCTAGGCCCCTCCCACACCATGCTGCACCAGAACCAACATTGTACTTGCCTATGCCATGAGCTATGCATCACTTACACAAAAGGTGGACATTTTGCAAAAGTTGACTTATCTATCAAAAAAGCATGTGTCCAATCATCTGACCAATGAGAGAGAGTCATATGGACAACTTGCAAGCAAAGCATAAGGGCAGGCCAAGCTGAAACATCCTCACTCATCACTTACACAAAATCCCTTCACATTGCAAAATCTATCGAATTTGCCTCCACAGCCAAGAAACACCAAAACTTTCTTCATCACTAAACTCAATACACTCCATAGGCCTAAAACCATCAAAGCTCAGGCCTGAATCAAGCCTGATTTGAACCTCACCATTCTTCATCCTCAGAACCAGTCCTCTTCGAATCTCACTGTCCATCCCTCAAACACTTCATCTTCCTTCACCAACAAGTCAGGTACACTCAGAGGAGTCCAAACCACCCATTACACTGGCCTAAAACAGCCTGTACACCAAGGTCATTCTCTGCTACACCAGTTTGGTAGCCATTGAAATAGCTTGCTAAACTTCATCTCAAGCCTGCCATTGACACCAGGGGATTCATTAGAGCCAGCTTGCATCAAGAAACGGCTCTGGAAGCTCAGAAACAGGACTTGTCACCTCAGGTAGTCTTAAACTTCAAACTTTTTAAAGCTTGTTCCTTTTGTTCCAAATCAAAAATACATGCTCTGAGGATCACTGGGATGTGTTTAGAATTTAAAATGGTGTGAAAATGAGCATTTTATGCATCTCTGAAATTTGGCCCGTGAATGCATTTCGTTTCGATTCTCCTTGTTCATGTTAGATAAATGTATTTTGATCTTGGATTAAGGTTTAGTTAGGATAGGAGGTTGTTTCTGGGCAGGAAATTTGTTGGATGGTGGCTTGAATCGTTTTCTAGGGTTTTGGCTGGCCGGAGAAGACGACCGGAGGTCCTCTCCGGCAGCCTGAAAGTAGTTAACCCTAATCTCAGTCATTAAGTGAGGTTCAAATCTGGAACGTTAGATGGCGTTGACTGGCTGACTTCCCACCTTTTTTGATGGCCAGGATCTTGTCATTAACCCTAATCCACTTAATTAACATTAATTAATTCATTTTTAATTTAATCTGGCCAGATGCAATCTCCACCCTTCATTTGCGCGCTGGTCAGCATTTTCAAACTCAGAGCCAATCTCATTCGTCCATCTTGATTACTTTTCATTTAATTTAATTTTAATTCATTTTATTTTCAATTAACTTGTACAATTTATTTAAAATAGTTAAAAAATCATAAAAATTATGAAACTTTTTCTTTAAGGTTTTATTAATTTTTATGACACAAAAACATTTTTATTTTATTTTTTATCATTAAAAAAGTGTTTTTAAATATTTAAAAGATTATTTTTAATTGATTAATGAGAATTAATTAATTAAAAATACTTTTAGGTATTTAAAAATTACAAAAAAATTCATGAAATGTTCTAAGACATTTAGAAACATTGTCCAACCTTCAAACCAAATTTCTTTTTTGATCTTGATGCATTTTAAGAATTTTTCATTGAATTAAATCATTTTTGATGCATTATTTTGTTCATAAGTTTGAAAATTCATTTCTGCCTATTGGTGAAGGTTGAGACATTGATTCTTCTTGCATTGTTTTCCATTTAGCATGAACTTTCAAGGATAAAAAGGCCATGATTTGATCTTGCATTTTCTAATTGATTGGCATTTCTTTTGTTACAAACCCTAAAAAGCCCTAATAACTTGCAAAATTCATAACTTGAGTTTGGTTGAGAGTTGAGAGCTCCCCTTTGGGCAGTGGTTCATTATAGGTCTAGGGTTTCTTTGGGTACCATTTTCCATTTTTTATGTTAGGGTTTACTTCTGTTTTTGGTTTGTGTTTGATGTTTGATCCATGAACCCTAATTTGGGTTTTCATTTGCATCCTTCTTGCATTTCCTTGTATAACTTGACTTGTCATTTCACTTTGTGCATTCTTATGATTCATTTGACATCTTAAGACATGTAGAAAGCATCATTGATCATTGCATTGCATATTTGCCATGTCATTTGTCTTGTATGTTCCATAACATTTCATGTTTGTTCATGCTCCTTAGCTTGCATCATTTGCATTCATGATCTTGTATGAACATCTCCATTGTCTTGCCTCATGCTTGTAGCATCTCATAACATCATAATCATCATCAACATGCTTCTGATTTTGCTTAGCATCATACCATTTCATCTCATCTTGCATTGCATTGCATTTCTTTCTAACATTTCAGGTGGTAAGTAAGCTTGAGAAGTGAATTTGCCTTCACTTCTCATAACTTTTCTTTTCATCTCTCTTGCATCCATTGCTGCATTTCTATTTGTGTTTGAGATTGAGCTTGCTCATTCTTCTTCCTCCCACTTTCTTTCTTCAAGTGACTTGACTTCTTGAATGAAGCAAGTCACTTTGCTTCTCTTGATCCTGTTCATCTGCTTCCTGGTGGTTCATCTGAAGATTGTTCTTGAAAACCTCACAAACATTAGGACCAACCAAGCATGATAATGAATTAGGGTTTTGACTAGTCTCCCCCATAGTTTTTACCTTTGTGTCTCTCCTTGAGTCATCTCCCCTCACCTCATAATCAGGGACTAAACCCTCAAGGCTTTAAGACTTTGTGATTAAGATCATGCCTGCATCCTTCTTTTAGGATGGAGTGTATAACTTTAATCCTAAGTCTTGGACCCTTAAGGTGTTGAACTCTCTTAATTAATCCATCTAATAATCATCAAGACATTACACTTGTAACTTGGGCCTTGCATTAGGGTTCTAATTCTTCCTTAATTGGTTAAGAAGGACTAACCCTAAAGTTAATGGACAAGTCCCCCTCAAGTTGTCTTACAAATCATAAAAAACACTTCATCATCATATCATTAATAAAATCCACTTAATCAAAGGTTTGTTCTGTCATGGGTTTAATCCCTAATCATGGATTAAGCTGAGGATCCTTCCTCAGCTTAAACACCCTCATCTATTATCCTTCTTTTAGGATAGTGTAATGAGCCTGTTAAATCCCTGATTATGGCTTAACCTCATTACTTAACACTAAACAAAAATCACAAAAACATCTAATTAATCACAAGTAGGTTAATGATCTTAACCCTACATCAAAGGTGATTAAGTGTGAGAATCTGACTTCACACTTAAGGTAATTCTCATTACCCCTAATCAGAGGGATGATGTGATGAGTTTACCAAATCCATTGATTTAGGTTTAAGCTCATTATCTTATGACAAACTCCAAAAAGAAATAAAAGACTGAAAACACAAGAACAAACAATAATCGTCTCCTTCGGGATTCTTTTCTCATCACCTTCACTCATAACCGAGAACTTGCTTCTTCCGTCTAATGCAAGACAGTTTGCATCTGTGCCAGACAGATCATACACTTGAGCATAGGCAAGTAAGCAGTTCACAAGTCAATTCCTTTCAGTCTCTTTGGGTCGAACTACGGTGTTCTGACTTCCTCATTGCACGAGAGGATACGTAGGCATAACTTAACAGTTATCGAACAAAAGTCTCTGTACATTCCCCCTCTTTCAGCTTCATTCTTTAGCCTCATGGTCATGAGCATTTCATTCCTGATCTCACACTGACACTGTACATTTATACACATCACCTTTCTTTACACTGACACCTGTACATCTTTTTCCAGCTATTTTATACACAGATTGCACTGACACTACCCCTTTAAAACACAAATCTTTTAAGCGTGGATCCCGTCGAGTACGACGGACAATCTGGGTGCTAATACCTTCCCAGGTTGTAACCAACCCCCTTTCTCAGTCTCTCTGGTTCGCAAACCGTCTTATCCGTATCTTTCTAGGTCTATGCAGCATTACCTTTCCTCCGGGATAAAAAATGCCTAGCTGGCGACTCTATTCATTCTCCAGTGAGTTCACGGTTGTGTGTTCTCACTGTTCCCTTCGCCGACCGTTCGCGTCTGTACCTTCATTTGATCCATTTTCATTTGTCGGGAGCGACACTCACTTAATCTAGGGTTTAAAGGTTCTTTATAAGCGGTTCCACTTCGTAGAGTAATGGAATTTGCTTGCCCTTTCGGGTTTTGTTGAGGTTGTCCAGGGAACTGTCCTCCAGGTGTAGTCTGTGGGGCTTGGTTTAACGCTACCTGAGAGATTTGGGTTTCAAGCATCTTATTATGAGTAATAAATTGATCAACCTTGGTTCCTAACTGGGTAATTAGTTCGTTAACATGGACGTTTTGGTTCATGAACTCTTTGTTTTGTTGTGCTTGAGCAGTGATAAATTTTTTTACAACTTCATCAAAGCTCGGACTTGGTGGTACAGGTTGCATAGGTTGATTTGTTCTTGGGGCTTGGTAACCTTGTTGTCTCGGAGGTGCGGTATTTTGAATAGGGTTATTATTTTTGTAGGATAAGTTTGGGTGATTCCTCCATCCAGGGTTATATGTGTTTGAAAATGGGTTCCCTTGGGTATAGTTCACTTGCTCAGTGTTGGTTTCATTCAACAGATTGCATTCGGCGGATTGGTGTCCTTGCGTTCCACATATCTCACAATTCGGTGAAACTGCGGCTACAGTATTCGGAGTTGTATACATATGTTCGACTTTAAGGGCCAACGCGTCCATTTTAGCCTGCATCATGTCTATAGAGCTTAGCTCATGTATTCCTCCTTGGGCTTCCTTCTTTTCCACTGTCGCTCGTTCTACTCCCCATGATTGATGGTTTTGGGCCATATCCTCGATAAGGGCACTAGCTTCAGGGTAAGGTTTGTTCATCAGTGCGCCACCAGCGGCAGCGTCGATGGTCATCTTAGTGTTATAATGAAGTCCATTATAGAAGGTTTGAATGATTAGCCAATTCTCTAAGCCATGATGTGGGCATGCTCTTAATAGTTCTTTATATCTCTCCCAGGCTTCGAACAACGACTCTCCTTGGTGTTGGGTAAATCTAGTTATTAGGTTTCGAAGAAGAGCGGTCTTACTTGGGGGAAAATATCTAGCAAGGAAAACTTTCCTAAGGTCATCCCAAGTTGTTATTGAGTTGGGTGGAAGGGAATCTAACCATGATAGAGCTTTATCTCTGAGGGAAAAGGGAAATAATCTTAAGCGTATTGCATCAGGAGAAGCTCCATTGGTTTTAAAGGTGTCTGCTAACTGAAGAAAGTTTTTTAAATGTTGGTTCGGGTTATCAGTAGCGAGACCTGCGAATTGTCTCTGTTGCACTAATTGCAGCAGGGATGGTTTAAGTTCAAAATTATTGGCTGGGATAGCGGGGTTTACTATACTGGAACTAGGTTCCTCGTTTGATGGTTGGGCGAAGTCCTTAAGAGGTCTTTGGTTTTGATCTTCGGCCATAGCTCTCCTATTCCTATGGAAAAACAAACGTGCGCGAGCGTAACGTTCAGGTTCAGCTAGAGGGTCTAATAAACTTCCGGCACTGCGAGTCTTTCGCATTGACCGGTGGGTAACAACCTTAGTCTAAACGGTATAACTACAGGGTAATGAAATTTGACGATATTGGTCCCCGGCAACGGCGCCAAAAACTTGATGCGTGTTTTTTGCAAGTGTACGAACACGTCAGAGTAATATAAAAGATTGTCAAATCCACAGAGACCAAGTGTCAATCTATCGTACCTGTTGTTATGGTGTGTATCTAAGGCAACTAAATATAAGGGTTTTAAGAAGGGTGCAATGGTAAATAAAATTATAATTTTAAATAATAAATAAAAGACAGGCTCGAATGTAATTCACGTAATCAATGATAATCCAGTACTTGTTAATGGAACTACTTATGGGCAATGTTTTCTCCTTTGAAAAGAACTAATTTAACAGGAACTGTCGCTTTCGCGTATTCAGAACCGAGTTGTACTCTCTAATCAACCCCTCCTATTGTCACGGATAAAAAGGTGCGTACTGCGTTAGAGTAGTAAACCTATTTTTAAGAAATGTAGTATCTTGACTAAGTTGAAAAGTATTTTAACCTGGACTTCTTAGCAAAAAGAGGTTCTTATGAACCAGACTCTAAACTTCATAACGCGTCCGAAAATCGTTTTAAAATCTCTTTTCTTTTTAATCTAAAAACTCCTAATTAACTAGACAAAGCGCTTTTGGCTGTTTTTGAAATAGTTAAGAACAATTACTTGAATTGAAAGATAAAATAGCCCTTAAGTGTTTCCACGAACAATTATACGGATTACTGGTTTAATTACGATCCTTACATCCTAACCTTTATGGAATTAGTTAGACATGATAAAGTAAAGGTTCTTTTTATAATTTTTCATAAAAGTAATTTAGTGCGAGTGCGGAAAATAAAGGAATTTAGTGCGAGTGCGAGAAATAAAGTAATTTAAAGCGAGTGCGGGAAATAAAGGAATTTAGTGCAAGTGCGGGTAATAAACGAAAGTAAAGCGAGTGCGGATAATAAATAAAGTAAAGCAGTGCGAGAAATAAATGAAAGTAAAGCAATGCAGAAAAGTAAAATACGAACTGGAATTAAAATGGCGGCAGGATTAACTTCCTCCAGAGTGCTCCAAAACTCGATCACACAGACAGATTACAGACTCGATCACTCGATTGCAGAAACACCCCGATGTGGAATGGTAACTGCTTTGAAACTGATATATGCCTAGAGAAATCTAAGTTTGGATGAAGAAAAACGAAAAACTAAAGTCCTATTTATAGGAAAACTAAATGCGGGAAATGACCAGGACGCCTCTCCACTAAAACGTGGAGGGAACTGCCTTTTTGCCTTGTGGCGCCCGCCACAGGCCTATGGCGCCCGCCATAGTACTCATAGGGAATGGAAGAGTGGGGATTGTGGGTCTTGGCAGTTGTGGAGTGGTCTTGAGACGTGGCCACGTCATGGCTAACCCCATGGCGCCCGCCACGGTGGGTGCCGTAAGTGCAAAACGCTGAATTTCTAGGTTTTCGTCCGTTTCCACTCCTTTTTCGCTCCTTTTCTCGATTCAAGCCCCGATTACAATAAAAACCTGAAAACAAAAGAAAACAAAGTAATAACATAACAAAATAACAATAAAAGCTAAGAATGCATGCGAAATCGGAGTCAGAAATACGGTGAAATTTAGTGTGATCATTACCCTGAAAAATTCAAAAATCAAGCTTCAAACAATCACTCCAACCAAAATCTCCAAAATCATTCAAAAAGAAAGGAAGAAGAGAAACATTAAATACCTTTGTTCATCAACTCATCTTCATTGATTCAACTCAATTAAATTCCGCAAACATCTCGCATCGCTAACAACAAACAGGTCCGCATAAGCTCCGCAACGTGAATTTGACGCCATATACAACAAGAACATCACGGTTCAGCAACATTCACAATGAATTCGCATACCATACCTGAAGCTGCGACGTCGTGAACTTTTTTTATGGTAATTGATTCACGATCGGATCTTAGAGGCTCTGATTGATACATTTATTCACCTTGATGTTGTTTCTGGAATACTGTTAATTGTTGTTTGGAGGTTATGATGATTGTGTTGTCCGATTGTGTTCTTGTGAAAAAGAGAAATGATGTCTATAAGCATAAAGAAAAAGAAGAAAGTCAGCGGTTGGTTTGAGGAGAAGAGGAACTGAAGCGTATTTGTTTTACCTGAAGAATTGATTTTCTTTTTTAAAAAAAACAAGTTTTATTCCTTTCCTTTCTATTTTTCTTTTGACCTAATTGTTACTTGGGATTGGGCCTTGGTGCTTTGGTCCATACATTTCTACTATCTCCACTCCTAATCTCAGCGCCACCCCCCCCCTTGGTTTTTGTTGTTGTTTTTTTATTTTTCTATTCTTTTTTTTTAAATTGAAAGAATTTTGAAAAAAAGATTTAAAAACATTTCAATTGTTTTTTTTATGGATTCTATTTTTAGATCCATATTTCTTTTTCATCTCCTTTTATTTTTGGGAGATGAGATCTCCGATTCAAAGATTGTTGGTTTTGGAAGATGTTTAATCTTCATTATTTCAAATCTATGGATGAATGATCATTTGGATCATTCTTCATACTTTGGGATCATGATAGATTATATTCGATAATTCAATGTGAAATCTCGATTAAGATTAGACCGTTACTACTTTTTCTTTTCATGTGACATTGTTTCCGGAGAATGATCTACTATATCATTTCTCTAACATGTATTAGCACAAATATTTTCCACCTTAATTGGTGGTGGCCGGCCTCATTTGTAGGGTAATTACTTCGTAAATTACTTGGAGATTGCTTAACATAGACCTAAATGTGTCCCGACTTCGGAATAAAAATCTAATTGGGTACTTGCACTTTCGTGGACCGGATCTCTTGTTGATCGCGTAATCCCAAAGTGGTTAATCATATTGCATTAAAAATCGAGACTTATGAATGTTTGATGCGTAGGTGCTTTGGGTCTCCCAACCGCCTTTCAAATTTCATTGAATTTGGTTCGATTTGCCTTGATTAATCATTATAGTGTAAGATGCTAAGCGGATCCGGTTGCCTTTCAATTTTGATTACTCTTTTGGTTGTGGTTGATTAAGTTCACCATACCATTATTATGTAAATATTATTATACTATTAATATACTAACATTTTAATTCATTCTTGCACCTTATCCTCTTTATTTCAATCTCTCGTTCCTTATCTCTTTTATTATGCTTTTATTATATTATATCATTCATTATATTGCTTATGTTCATATTATTATGCTTGTGATTTTTCTTTTGTCCATTTGGACACAAAAATATTAATAACGGATTAAACATCTAAAAGACTTGTGACTTTAATTTCGGACTATGGCCACTATCCTTAGCATTGGACTTGGAGTTTTTGGACTTAGATTCTAGGATCATTCCTTTGCATGAGCTATCATGGATTGAAGACTTTAGCCGATTTAGTTCACTTGTTTATGAAGATGGAACTCCTATTGTTTCAAAGAATGTTCACCATACGGTTTGATCGTTCTTCCCTTAACTTTTACTTTAAGTCTTAGGATAGTCCCTTCATCTCCTCCCACTTCTTAAATTTTCAAATCTTCTTCCTGTTTCAAAAACCTTCTTTGTTTTCAAACTTTAAACGTTTTCATAATCAAACCTTGACTTAGGTCAAGCGGTTTTACCTTTTCATTTCATTTCTTAACAAATGCTAAACCACATAAGCATATCGAAACTTTCTTTTCAAAAATACCTCAAAAAATTCAAAACTCATTCAATTGTTTTTGTGCCCTCGTGCACCTTTCTTTCACCTTTTTATTTTTAGATATGATTCATTATTTCTAGCGGTATTATTCGCTAAAGAATGACGACTTATCTTTACATTTTAAAATCAATTCAACACATTGTTTCTTTTCACATTTTGTACCACGAACTACGAGGTTTTGATCTCGCATTGCACTTTGTGGGTACGTAGGCATGCGACGATCGTCTCTTCAAACATAAAATTCTTAAAAAACATTTCTCTTCTCATCTCTTCAATCTCTTTTAAAACAAACCTTTTTCAAACCAAAAGGCAATAAATATTTCAAAGGGCTCCCATGGAGTACCACAGACATTTTGGGTGCGTAAAACCTTCCCAATTTGTAACCTATCCCCTTACCCGTTCTCTGCTCGATTCGTTTCGCTTTTTTCTTTTAGATTCATTAGGATTTTATTTGTTCTTTTTTCCTTTTCCATTTGGAATAAAATAAAAACGCGGTGGCGACTCTGTTTACTTTGAGTTAAATTAACCAATAGCTTACACTCATGATTTTACCGCTACAGATGACGAGTGACAAAAAATTTAAATAATCGCTATCACCAAAAGGATGATAAGGCGACCCCGACACCAAAAGGATGTCGAGTGACTGGAATTTAAATAATCACTACCACCCAAAAGGATGATAAGGCGACCGACACCAAAAGGATGACGAGTAACTGAAAATTAAATAATCGCTACCACCAAAAGGATGATAAGGTGACCCTGACACCAAAAGGATGCCGAGTGACAGAAATAAAAATAATTGTTACCACCAAAAGGATGGTATGACGACCCTGACACCAAAAGGATGACGAGTGACTGAAAAATTAAATAATCGCTATCACCAAAAGGATGATATGGCGACCCCGACACCATAAGGATGCAGAGTGACAGAAGTTTAAATAATCGCTATCACCAAAAGGATGATAAGGTGTCCTCGATACCAAAAGGATGTCGTGTGACTGGAATTTAAATAATCGCTACTACCAAAAGGATGATAAGGCGACCCCGACACCAAAAGGATGCCGAGTGACAGGAATTTAAATAATCTCTACCACCAAAAGGATGATAAGGTGACCCTGACACCAAAACGATGTCAGGTGAAATAAATTTAAATAATTGCTACCACCAAGAGGATGATAAGGCGACCCCGACACCAAAAGGATGACGAGTGAAAAAATTTTAAATAATCGCTACCACCAAAAGGATGATAAAGAGACCACAACATCAAAAGGATGACGAGTGACTGAAATTTATATAATCTCTACCACCAAAAGGATGATAAGGCGACCCCGACACCAAAAGGATGACGAGTGACAGAAAATTAAAATAATCGCTATCACCAAAAGGATGATAAGGCGACCCCGACACCAAAAGGATGACTTGTGACAGAAATTTAAATAATCGCTACCACCAAAAGGATGATAAGGCGACCCATACACCAAAAGGATGTCGAGTGACTGAAATTTAAATAATCTCTACCACCAAAAGGATGACGAGTGACAAAAAATTTAAATAATTTCTATCACCAAAAGGATGATAAGGCGACCCCGACACCAAAAGGATGACGAGTAACTGAAAATTAAATAATTGCTACCACAAAAAGGATGATAAGACGACCCCGACATCAAAAGGATGCCGAGTGACATAAATTTAAATAATCGTTACCACCAAAAGGATGGTATGACGACCCCGACATCAAAAGGATGACGAGTGACTTAAAAATTAAATAATCGTTATCACCAAAAGGATGATAATGCGACCCCGACACCAAAAGGATGCCGAGTGACATAAATTTAAACAATCGCTATCACCTAAAGGATGATAAGGTGTCCTCGATACCAAAAAGATGCCGAGTGACTAGAATTTAAATAATCGCTACCACCAAAAGGATGATAAGGCGACCCCGACACCAAAAGGATGCCGAGTGACATGAATTTAAATAATATCTACCACCAAAAGGATGATAAGGCGACCCCGACACCTAAAGGATGCCAAGTGATTTAAATTTAAAAATTGCTACCACCAAAAGGATGATAAGGCGACCCCGACACCAAAAGGATGACGAGTGACAGAAATTTAAATAATCGCTACCACCAAAAGAATGATAAGGAGATCCCCGACACCAAAAGGATGACGAGTGACTGAAATTTAAATAATCTCTACCACGAAAAGGATGATAAGGCGACCTCGACACCAAAAGGATGGCGAGTGATAGAAAGTTAAAATAATCGCTATCACCAAAAGGATGATAAGGCGACCCTGGCACCAAAAGTATGACGAGTGACAGAAATTTAAATAATCGCTACCACCAAAAGGATGATAAGGCGACCCCGACACCAAAAGGATGCTGAGTGACTGAAATTTAAATAATCTCTACCACCAAAAGGATGACGAGTGACAGAAAATTTAAATAATCACTATCACCAAAAGGATGATAAGGCGACCCCGACACCAAAAGGATGACGAGTGACAGAAAATTAAATAATCGCTACCATGAAAAGGATGATAAGACGACCCCGATACCAAAAGGATGCCGAGTGACAGAAATTTAAATTATTGCTACCACATAAAGGATTATAAGGCGACCCTGACACCAAAAGGATGACGAGTGACTGAAATTTAAATAAATGTCTATCACCAAAAGGATGACAAACGAACTGGTTGAGGAATAGTGGTACAATGAGTAAGAATGCTTGGTGAGATCAACGAAAGGTTGAAGAACTTGATCCAATCGGAGAAGGCCACTAGATAACACTTGGTAAAAAATTGTTTGGAGAAAAACTGATTGAAGCTGAGAATCAGAGCTTTATTAGCAAAAGGTTAAAGAGAAAAGTTCCACGGGGAATGCCCATTAGATTTGCTGAGGAGTGGTTTGGAATCTTCGATCGATCCTGGATCCTGACTTATGCATGTATGCTTGTTTGTTGAAATGGTATTCCATAATGATGGAAATACAATGCAAATGTTTATGCATTAGGCTGAAATGTAAAGGTTAGGGATATGAAAACTTTGATTTGTTTATGACTGAAAGTAAATGAGTATGACATAAATGATGCATAATGATGCATATGATGTGTTGATGTAAATGATGCATATGAGTGATTGGATTGATGAAAGGTGCCAGCTTAGTGGACTTTTGGTCTGGTAGTTGCCAATAATGATTGGACTTTGGGTGGGTGGAAGGGTTTGATTCCCCGACACTCGATCTTCGACATTGTGTGGTCAGAAGATAGATCTGGATGCTCTAAGTTTGATCACTTGTTGATGAGATAAGCAACTTGATTGGGGGATGAAGATTACTTTTGCTTCGAATGGTTGCTAACGTCTGACAAAATCTGCTTATTCAGTTGGGGAGTAGAGATATGAAGATTTGCTCCTTGTTTGCTTGCCCCTGTCTGTAGGGTATTGAAAGAATTCTGATGGGTAAACTTCAAGAGTGACCATGACATGATCTGTGATAGTTGTTTGCCCCTGACCGAGTTGTTGAAGAAATTTTCCCCTGATTGAGCTGTTGAGGGTGATTTGCCCCTGATCAATAGGAGTTTAAGGAAGTCTCAATTCATGTTAGCAATAATGAAGTTCAAGTTCCTTTTTGATTTCCCCTTGTTGGGATGTCTTGATTTTAAACATTGATTTGTAATTAAATTATTCATACACAAATGGTAGTGTTAATGCAACGTTCATGCAAGTTTTGAAAAAGTCAAATTATTTGAATGATTGTGATAGTGAGAGACGAATGGACCATTAGTCCAAACGTGGTGCTGATTTAGAAAATGTGTGAAAGATGCAACAAGAAGAATGTACTATCAAGATTGAAGATTATCAAATATATGGGAGTCAGTTTTACGCAATCTTGTTGGTAGCATGATTTCAGAATAAACTCTGCCTCAATTAGGTCTTTCGAGGGTTGTAACGTGGTCTGGTTAATGGTTTATGAAATAAAGGTATAAGGCTCAAAGTTATTTGTACCACCCCTTCTTCATAATGTTCTCCAGTCTTATGTTCAGTTAAGTTCTACACATGCATTTGTTTTGACGTTAAAGATGAAGCTTTAAGGTTCACTTGGAAGTAGAAGCCATCTTATTTTGTCTTGATTGGATGTCGGTGACCCTTTGATTATTGATGATGGTCACATGATATTTGTTTTGATTTCGTTGAGGATTTGAGCTCCTCTTCTTGCTTTATTCTTTTTTTTTGTTGACTAAGTATCCCTTTGGGTGCTCAACTTAGTGGTTTTCTTTGACTTTTTTTCTCGCTTAAGTCCCCCTTTGGGTGCTCGACTTAGCGATTTTCTTGATTTCTTCTTTTTTGTTCTCGCTTAAATCTCCCTTTGGGTGCTCCATTTAGAGGTTTTCTTGATTTCTTTTTTTTTTGTTGACTAAGTCTCCCTTTGGGTGCTCAACTTAGTGGTTTTCTTTGATTTTATTTTTGCCTAAGTCTCCCTTTGGGTGCTCAACTTAGGGGTTTTCTTTTTTCTCGCTTAAGTCTCCCTTTGGGTGCTCGACTTAGCTTTTTTTTTTCTCTTTTTTGTTGTATTTTGTTGAATGTTATGACTGCCAAGTCATTTGTTGATGGTCTTCCGATGAGATGTCTCATCTTGCGATTTAAAGGTGTAGTCAGGTTAACTGAACAACTACCATGCCTCGGGTTAAGCGTAAGGGTTTGTATCCGAAATAAACTCCTACTTCTAGGCTCGAAGTGGTTGACTATGGATTAACTACTTATCTCTCCAGTGCTTGGGGATTTGAAAAATGACGAGGTTTTATCCAAAAGCATACCACAACAGTTATGGGTATTCAATTTCATCATCCTCCCTCAAATCTTTGCTAAAGTGAAGTGAGGAAATATTTTTGTGATTTTTGTGATAAATGATAAATGATGAGCGAATGCAAATAGACTGATTCAAAACATGCATAAACATAATATTAACAAAACCAAATACGAATAACAATGTTCAGAGCAAATAGTACTTAAACAACAATACAAAATACAAGGATGCAAAATGATAAAAGGCATATGATGACCCTCATCTGAGGAATTGATCTTCCGTTGATTGACTGACTTCTTCAAAAGTTGGAGACTATTCAGCTTGGTCTTCGGCAACCTCTTCAAAAGCATTCACTGACGGGCCACTTACAACTAGGGATGGGAATAGGCCAGGCCGACCTACAAGGGCCTATGGCCTAGCCTACTTAAGGCCAGGCCAGGCCAGACTTTTTTAATAAAAAGGTCAGGCTTAGGCTTTTTTAAAAGCCTATTTAATTAAATAGGCTAGGCTTAGGCTATTAAAAAAGCCTGTGAAGCCTTATAGGTCGGCCTATATTTTCATATATATATATATATATATATATATATATATATATATATATATACACTAAATAGGTTATCATATATATGCATATATATTAGAAAAAATGATACATATGTTGACCTATATATGCATATATATTAGAACAAAGGCTAAATAGGTCGGCCTGTATATGCATATAAAGGCCAATCTATAAAGTTTCTTAAGTAATATGAAATAATTGAGAACCTTAATGAGAAAAAGGCTTGTAAATAGGCTTATAGGCCAGGCCAGACTTTTAAAAAGGCCAGGCCAAAAAATGGAGCCTATAATAGGCCATAGGCCAGACTCAGGCCTTTTAAGTTTATTGTAGTCCAGACTCGGGCCTTATAAAGCCTAGCCTAGCCTAGCCTATTTCCACCCATACTTACAGCGACAAAGTCTTGTTGAATCTGATCCATTACTCGTCTGATGTTGGCTTGAGCAGCGTGGGAGTGTCGAGGAATCAGCTTGATAATCTTGTTAGAAGATAAAGTGAGTTTTTCTTTGGATTTGAAACGTGTCGCTCTCGGGATTTTCATCCTATTACAAACGCGAAAGTGGCGCAGAAAAGGTAGAGTCGCCAGCCAGGCATTTTTATCTCGAAAGAATGGGAAAGGTAATGCTGCACAAACCTGAGGAAGAAGGAAAGGACAAGGTCCTGCGAACCAAAGATCTGGGTTCGGGAGTCGGTTACGACCTGGGAAGGTATTAGCACCCCAGACCGTCCGCCGTACCCGACGAGATACATGCTTGCTTGTTTGCTTCAAAGGGTGAAAAATAAGAGATGTTGCTGAACAAATGAACTGCTAAACTGGAATGAGGAATGGAAATGAGAAATGAATTGGAAAAGAGAACAAAAAGAAAGAATGGGGAAATGTAGGGAAAATAAAGAATGTGCTCGAACGGGCCCTACCCCGCTGCCTACGTACCTCATTGGGAAAATGAGGATCAGAGTCAACGTAGTTCGCCTAACCAAGGCGGGAACTATTTGTTTGTGTTTTTTATGGCTGGAACTGCATATGTCTATGCTCAGGTGTTGCAGGCTCGTCTGGTACGAGTGCGTTTACCGTCTTGCATGCGAGACAAGTCGTTGCAAGTTCGCGTTGAGAGTGAGTGAGATGAGAAGAGAATTCCCGCAGGAAAGTCGCTTATTGTTTGTTTTTGCCTTTTAAGAGTTTTACATGAATTTGGCACAAGGAAGTGAATTCAAACTCTTTTCCATGGAATGTGTACTTGCTACTACATTCCAAGATGGAATAATAGAACAAGCACACCAAGAAAGGAGAATTTATCCAAGACTTGTTTCCTAGGATAAGGATTTAAGTTCACTAGCTTGTTGAACTTTATTAAGTGTTTTTGTTGTTTTTGTGAAGAAGTGTTGTCGCTCCCACCAAATGACACCGGGGTCAAATGGGGTACAGGCGCGAACGGTCGGCGAGAGGAGGTGCGAGAACACACAGGAGTGAACTCACAGGGAATGAAAAGAGTCGCCAGCTAGGCATTTTTATCCCGGAGGAAAGGTAATGCTGCATAGACCTAGAAAGATATGGATAAGACGGTTGCGAACCAGAGAGACTGAGAAAGGGGGTTGGTTACAACCTGGGAAGGTATTAGCACCCAGATTGTCCGTCGTACTCGACGGGATCCACGCTTAAAAGATTTGTGTTTTAAAGGGGTAGTGTCAGTGCAATTTTGTGTATAAAGAGCTGGAACAGGATGCAAGTGTCAGTGTAAAAAAGTATGAAGTGTGTAAATGTACAGTGTCAGTGTAAGGATGAGAGTATGCTCAAGATCATGAGGCTTAAAAGAATGAAACTGAAAGGAGGGGGAATATACAGAGACTTTTGTTCGATAACTGTTAAGTTATGCCTACGTATCCTCTCGTGCAATGTGGAAGTCAGAACACCGTAGTTCGACCCAAAAAGACTGAAAGATGAATTGACTTGTGAACTGCTTACTTGTCTATGCTCAAGTGTATGACCTGTCTGGCTCAGGTGCAAACTGTCTTGCATTAGGCGGAAGAAGCAAGTTCTCGCTCGTGAGTGAAGAGATGAGAAAAGAATCCCGGAGGAGACGATTATTGTTTGTTTTTGTGTTTTCAGTCTTTTATTGCTTTTGAAAGTTTATCATAAGTTAATGAGCTTAAGCCTAAACCAATGGATTTAGTAAACTCATCACATCTTCCCTCTGATTAGGGGTAATGAGAGTACCTTAAGTGTGAAGTCAGCTTCTCATACTTAATCACCTTCGATGTAGGATTAAGATCATTAACCTACTCGTGATTATTTAAATGTTTTTGTTGTTTTTGTTTAGTGTTAAGTAATGAGGTTAAGCCATAATCAAGGATTAAACAGACTCATTACACCATCCTAATAGAAGGATAATAGATGAGAATGTTTAAGCTGAGGAAAACTCCTCAACTTAATCCATGATTAGGGATTAAACTCATGACAAAACAAAGCCTTTATTAGATGGATTTTAGTTAATGATATGATAAAGAAATGATTTTTAGGGTTTGTAAGACAACTTGAGGGGGACTTGTCCATTAACACTAGGGTTAGTCCTTCTTAACCAATTAAGGAAGAATTAGAACCCTAATGCAAGGCCCAAGTTACAAGCTTGATGTCTTGATGATTATTAAGTGGATTGATTAAAGGATTTAAACACATTAAGGGTTTAACACTTAGGATTAAAGTTATACACTCCATCCTAATAGAAGGATGCAGGCATAAGCTTAATCACAAAGCCTTAAAGCCTTTAGGGTTTAGTCCCTGATTATGAGATGAGAAGAGAAGACTCAAAGAGACACAAAGGTAAAACTAAGTGGGGAGACTAATCAAAACCCTAATCATTGTCATGCTTGGTTGTTCCTAAGGTTTGTGAGGTTAACAAGAGAAATCTTCAATGGAACCACCAGGAAGCAGATGAAAGGATCAGGAGAAGCAAAGTAACTTGCTTCATTTAAGAAGACAAGTCACTTGAAGAAAGAAAGTGAGAAGAAAAAGAATGATCAAGCTCAATCTCAAACACATAATAAAATGCAGCAAGGATGCATGAAAGATATGAAAAGAAATTGTGAGAAGTGAAGGCAAATTCACTTCTCAAAGTTGCTTACCACCTGAAAAGTTAGTGAAAGGAATGCAATGCAATGCAAAATGGAATGAAATGGCATGATGCAAACCAAAACCAGAAGCAAATATGAGATGATAATGATGTTATGAGATGATGCAAACATGAAACAAGGCATGGGGATGATCATACAAACTTATGGATGCAAATGAAACAAGATAAGAACCATGAACATACATGAAAAGTTATAAAGTGTAAATGACATACAACATGGCAAATGAAAGATGCAATGATCAAACATGCTTCTAATATGTCTTAAGATTTTTAATGAATCAAAGGGATGCACAAAATGCTATGGCAAGTCATGTTATGCAAGCAAATGCAAGATGAATGCAAATGAAAGCCCAAATTAGGGTTTATGATCAATGCATCAAACAAAAACCAAAATCAGAAGCAAACATCAAGATAAAAAATTGAAAATGCATTCAAAGGAACCCTAATCCTATACAAACTCACTGCCCAAAGGAGAGGTACCAACTCTTAACCTAATTAGGGTTATGAATTTCCTAAGATTTCTAGGGTTTTAGGGTACCTTAACAAGAAAAATGCCAAACAAATTGAATATGAAAGATCAAATTATGCCAATTTAATCTCACAAACTACATGCTAAACAAAATGCAATGCAAAAATAATCAAAGTCCAACTCTCAATGGTTAGGCAAAAATGATTTTTTGAAGTTTGGATCAAAATAATGCCTTGAAATGATTTTAATTCCATGAAAAATTCTCAAAAGACATCAAGATCATAAAAGAAATTTGGTTTGAGGGTTGTACAATGTTTCTAAATGATTATGAAGGTTTCATGAATTTTTTGGTGATTTTTAAATACCTAAAAGTATTTTTAATTAATTAATTCTCATTAATTAATTAAAAATAAACTTTTAAATTATTTAAAAATATTTTTTAATGCAAAAAATAAAAATAAAAATGTTTTTGGTTTCTGAAAATTAATAAAAGTGTGTACAAAAATTTTCAGAATTTTTGAATAATTTTTGCTATTTTAAATTAAATGGACAAAAGAAATATAAAACAAATGAATTAAAATTAAAGAAAATGAAAAGTAATCTCATCCAAAGGCTGAGATTTGAATCTAGGAGACAGGGCTTGACTGCGCGCGTCTTTCAAGGGTCAGGATCATTTCTGGCTTAATTAATTTAATTAATCTTAATTAATTTAATAAAAAGGATTAGGGCTAAGTGAATCAATCTGGGCCGTGCATATCTTAACCTAATCACCATCCAAGGGCTATGAATCAAACTGGTAAATTAATTAGGGATTAGGGTTAAGCACTTTCAGGTGACCGGAGGGAAGCTCCGGTCATCTTCTCCGGCGGGACGAAAACCTAAACCTCCCCTGTGCAATTTCAAGCCCTCAAACCTGCCCAGAAACAAACCCCACACCTCTAGCAACTCAAATCAACAATCAATCATCATTTATCTAGCAAGAACAGGCTGAATCGAAACAAAACAAAATTAGGGCCAAACTTTCAGACATTCATAAAACACTCATTTTTCACCATTTTCAATTCTAAGCATATCACGATGATCCTTAAAGCATGCACTTTCAGTTTATAACAAAAAATCAAAGCTTTGTGAGAAAGTGTTCTTGGCCATACCTGAGCTGGAAAGCTTCAATGGTGAGCTTCCAGGACCTCCCACTTGTGCAAATGAACTCCCTTGGCCCCTCTGAACTCAATGGAATGCCTCAAAGCTCTTGTGGATGGCTGATTTGAGAGTTTGAGTTCTGATATGGCAAATTTCACAGTCAGGATTTGTAGGGTTTCAAGCTGTTTCAATGGTGGATTCTGGTTCTTTGGAGTGTGTATGATTTGTTGGTGAAGAGAAAATGAGTGTTTGATGGCTGTAGAGAGAGATTCGAAGAAGAGGAGTTTTTTGACAGATTTTTGTGAAGGTTGTGTTGTGTCTTGTTTCAATGGCCAATGAGTTGCTATAACACTCCCATGATGTGTGAGTAGCCTGTGGAGCAGGTCAGTAGGGGTGGCTGATCACTATTCCAAGAGTATGGGGGTTTTGGCCAAAAAGTCAAGTTGATTTGTACTTGCAGCATGGGCTATGGCAGCAGCAGTCTAAGGGCATGTCTTGCTTCAGCTTGAGTCAAGGATGACCCTTGGATTGCTTGTGAAAGTCTGCAGCATTTGGATCATGAGTTGTGAGAGATTTTGCAACTTGCCCACTTGTGTTATCTCATGATTTTGGCTATGTAAAAGTGAGAACTCTTGCTGAATTTTTGATGTGGAATGCCTCACTAGATCATGACAATGTATAGAAACCAATTAGTGATCACATAACTCCTTTGAGAATGATTTTGCCAAGAATCCCCCTTTGCACCTTTATGAAAATGGCTTATGGATTCTTGAAAATCAAGTCACACAAATGAGAAATTCCTTGGGCCAATTCTGATTTTATGTCATGTGTAGCATTGGTATGATGATTAGAGGTCATGTTGAAGTCACATAAAGGCTTGCCATGAGAAATTGCAAGTTTTCCATTTGGTGCAAAAGTGAATTTTTAATGATTTTGCTCAACTTTGCAAGGCCATAACTTTTGATCCAAAATGAATTAGGTCATGTTCTTGTACTTTTTGAAAAGGTAATGATCCATTCTACAACTTTCATGACCAAAGTTTTTCCATTTGAAGCTTTTTTGAATCAAAAAGTAAAGGTTGAAAAAGATGCCTAAAATGGCAATTTCATTAAAAGTCAAACTTGCCCAAAAAGTCAACTTTGCAAAAGACTTGAAATTCTTGAATTTTGTGAACTTCCAACATCTTCCATGATCAAATAAAGATCATATACAATCAAAATGATGAAGAACACCCCTTGGTTGGGTCATTGGGGGCCTCAGATGCCCTGATTTTGCACTGACTTGCTTGAAAAGTCAACTCTTGATCAGATGACTTCCCCATGGAATTTCTTCATGAAAATTTATATGCATACTCCCTATACCATATAGAGACCAATAGAAACAAGAATGACCAAAAAAAGTGGAGTTATGGCCTTTGAAACCAAAACCCTAATTCTAGGTCATCTGTGCAGTCAAGCCTGGCTCTGCATCCATACCATTCTCAGTTCTTGTGATTCTTTGACATTCTTGACTTTGAGAGGATATAATATGATGCTTGAACACACATGGACCCCTTTGAAGTGATTGATGACCTTTGGAGTGGCTCAAGAAGCTCTTGGATTGCTCAGATCACAAACCCTAGATGCAGATGACTTTGAATCTATGCAGTGAATCAAAAATGTGATATGAGATGTTATGATTGAGTTTATGCATATGAAAAGATCACAAGCCATGGTGTGAATGGGTGACGGAAAATTTGGGGTGTTTACAGCTACCCCTATTCAAGCATGAGTTAGCTGTGCAGGGTGTAAGCGACGGCTTAACAGGCAAACAAGATAACTTGTGGTTGAATACCAAAGACAGTCCAAAATTTGCACTCACAGAATGAAGAAGAAAAGGGATATAGATTGTAAAGGAAAATAAAGTATATCGTAAAATGTAGGCGACGGAGGACGACCGTCGAGCAGAAGACGACTGCTGCGTAAAGAGCAATGACGGGGACGGCCGACATGCTGGGAAAAGCGGAAAATAAAGCAATGACGGGGACGGCCGACATGCTGGGGATAAAAGGGGTCATGATGGGGACGGCCACCAAGTAAAGCTGTAAAATTCTCTGGGGATTAATGAAACATGACGGGGACGGCCATCAAGTTCATAAAGTAAAGTAACCAACGATGGGGACGGCCATCGGGCTAGAAAAAAGTAAAGGGACCACGACGGGGACGGCCATCGGGTTAAAGAATAAATGAAATAAACAGATGATGAGGTACGGTCATCAAAGGTGAAGGACGATCACCTATCAGGGGACGGCTGCTCTGTTGGGGATAAGATGAGGGACGGTCATCTAAGGTGGAGGACGACCACCTGGCAGGGTACGGCTGCCGAAAGTATCGCGACATAGGACGAATGCCGGATAAAAGGTCAACGATGGGGACGGCCATCGGACGAGCATGATGGAGGACAACCATCAAGAGGTGGAGGACGACCACCTAGCAGGGGACGGCTGCTCTCAAGGTTTATCATGACATAGGACGAATGCCAGATAACCAAAATCAACAATAGGGACGGCCATTGGATAACATGATGAAGGATGATCATCAAAAGGTGGAGGACGACCACCTAGCAGGGGACGGCTGCTAAAGGTTTATCATGACATAGGACGAATGTCAGATAAAAAAAGAAATTGCTTTGTTGGCGATTTACTGGGGAATAGTAAACACGGACGAGTGTTTACATCCAAGAAATAAAGGTATAAGTGTTTAGATGTTTGTGTATAGATTAAAGATGCGGACGAGCATCCTTAAGACTACGATACGGACGAGTATCGGGTAGAAACAAATACTTGACGCATGTTCAGAGATGATGATACGGACGAGTATCAACTGGTTAACAGAGAACATGGACTAGTGCTGAATCTGCGGGGACTCTTCTGGGGAATAGTAGACACAGACGAGTGTCTATATTCAAGAAGACACAAGAAGGTTTGACACAGTGTATGGATTAAAGATGCGGACGAGCATCCTTAAGACTATGATACGGACGAGTATCAGGTAGAAACAAACGCTTGACACACGTTCTGAGATGATGGTACGGACGAGTACCAACTGGTTAACAAAGAACATGGGCTAGTGCTGAATCTGCGGGGATATAAATGGTGTGTACAAGATACGGACGAGTATCTGTATAAGTATGAGCGGTGTATAGATGAGTATTTAACTGCTGGGGAGAGTGACACGGACGAGTGTCGAAAGGAGAAAAGTATAATATGAACAAATATCTGATATACAAAGTGTTTATGTTACTGCACTGGGGAAAATGACACGGACGGATGTCAAGGAAATGTATAAGTATATGTGAATGCAAAGAGGATGTCTTTGGCTTTCTGCTGGGGATATGACACGGACGGGTGCCACAAGGAATATATACTGGTGTTTGGGAATGTAAGGCAACTGTGTTTGCTGGGGGATCTGAGGGGTATTCTGTATGTTGATGGATTGTCATTATTCACAAGTGTTTGATTCAGAACATGGCTTATGATTATGCAATATGTTTGATTTTTGCCGTAATGCTCCGTATTAGACGGAATGCTACGCTTTGTGGGTGAATATGATGCGAATGCCATGATTATGCAAAGATACCAAACCGGGATTCGGATCCCGTTGCTGCGAAGATCTCCGGTCGATCTGTTTGAAATGGACATCCCAGCTGGGGATGAGATCACTGGTAGATCTGATGAGATGATATTTGCTTGGGGGAATAGGTCACTGATAGACCCATCCTGATAATGAGGGACCCAGCTGGGGTTTGGAGAAGCTTTCTTCACTCTGTTGTGATCCCTTCGTGCGCTGCTCTTCTGGATAGAGGCTGAAGTTCTGTGGGGAGATGGTTCCCTGGCTTTTGTACTTAGCTGAGGGGGAAGAATGGTTGGCACCTCGGCTTGGGAGAAGTAACAAGTGGCAACTCAGCTGGGGAGAAGACACTTTGGGTGTTAAGACTGAGTGAGTGTTGATTTGCCAGCTTGTTGGGATGAAGCTTATATGCCCCATGTTGCGCTTCGGACACCTGCAATCCTGCAAAGATAGGGAAACGCACAAGTAATCCCGAGATATCTTTTACTGGATCCCGTTATGAGAGTTCAGACACTCCCGGGAGTAAATATATTCCCTGCAAGCATGTATTATTATTTTTGAAGATAAGCATCTGTATTCATGCAATCAGTTTTTCTTAAGACATCAGACATTTTTGCAAATAAATGTACAAGACGAAAACATGACTGAAAATTTGATTTTATTAATTCATGTGCCCTGAATTGGCGAGATACAGTCAAAGAAACAAATCCCCTGAAATGAGGAGATTGTTACAAATTGAGAAACAAAATACTGGCAATGTTGTCGACGTTTCAAGGGGCTTCCCTTCTGCTATGACTCGTATGACATTTGACGTTCTTCTCGTCTTGCTTTCTGAAGAAGGCTGATTCTGAAAGACGCTTGATCCTTTCGAAGCTTACCAAGTTGTAGGTGATACAGGCGAATTCAGAATGCAGTTGTTCGCTTATTCCCTTATTTTGCATGGATCGCCCTTTCGGGTTTTCAATCCATCGGGATACCCATTTTTGCCTGAGTTGTCCAATGCGGCTTTTCAACTCAGCGGGTGTACATATTTTTTGCTTATTTTCCCTTATTTTTGCCCGAGTCTTTTATTCTGTTTTTGACTTGCCGGGATGCCCTATTTTTGCCTGGACTTACATTCTGTTTTTGTGTCCAGCGGGTCATTTTTATGCGAAGTATTTTTTAACTGCATCTGAATTCACAGGGGACGGGAAGTCTTCACCATCCATAGTACTGAGCATCAGTGCTCCACCAGAGAAAACTTTCTTTACTACAAATGGTCCTTCATAGTTCGGAGTCCACTTGCCCCTGTGGTCTGTATGAGGAGGGAGGATTCTTTTCAGCACGAGATCTCCTATTTGGTATTCTCGGTGCCTAACTTTCTGATCGAAGGCTTTCTTCATTCTTTTCTGATATAACTGCCCATGACAGATTGCAGCCAATCTTTTCTCTTCAATCAGATTCAGTTGTTCGTATCGGGATCGAACCCATTCTGCTTCGTTCAGCTTAACATCCATCAATACCCGTAGGGAGGGTAATTCAACTTCAACAGGTAGGACTGCTTCCATACCATACACAAGCTGATACGGTGTTGCCCCAGTGGATGTTCTGATTGACGTGCGGTACCCATGCAAGGCAAACGGTAGCATTTCATGCCAGTCTTTGTAGGTGACTACCATCTTCTGCACAATCTTCTTGATATTCTTATTAGCTGCCTCAACAGCGCCATTCATCTTTGGCCGGTAAGGAGAAGAATTGTGGTGTTGGATTTTGAAGTCCCGGCACAGCTCTGCCATCATTTTATTATTCAAGTTGGAACCATTGTCAGTAATGATTCGCTCGGGAACTCCGTATCAACAGATGATATCTCTCTTCAGAAATCTGGCTACCACTTGTCTTGTAACGTTTGCATAGGAAGCTGCTTCGACCCACTTGGTGAAATAGTCAATGGCAACCAGGATGAATCTGTGGCCATTCGAAGCAGTCGGTTCAATCTTGCCAATCATGTCAATGCCCCACATAGCAAAGGGCCAAGGTGAAGACATCACATTCAAAGGATTGGGAGGCACATGCACCTTATCCGCATAAATCTGGCATTTATGGCATTTTCTGGCGTAGGCACAACAGTCGGCATCCATTGTGATCCAGTAATAACCCGATCTTAGCAACTTCTTAGCCATGGCATGCCCTCCCGCATGGGTACCAAAGGATCCTTCGTGCACTTCATGCATTAGCAAATCTGCTTCTGTCCTGTCGACGCATCTGAGGAGTACCATATCAAAGTTTCTCTTGTACAGGGAACCATCAGTGTTCAGGAAGAAACTACCAGCAAGCCTTCTCAAAGTCTTCTTATCATTGGAAGATGCACCAGGTGGGTATGTTTGATCCTCCAAGAAGCACTTAATGTCATGGAACCAAGGCTTATCATCTTTGACAACATCTGCTGCGAATACATATGCTGGTCTGTCAAGTCTAGACACTGAGATTTGAGGTACAAAGTTGGCAGCTTGCACTTTGATCATGGATGAAATGGTGGCAAGAGCATCTGCAAATTGATTCTCGTCTCGAGGGATATACTCAAGCTTGACTGTTGTAAAGAAAGTCAATAACCTCCTTGTATAATCCCTGTAAGGTATCAGATGATCTTGGTGTGTATACCATTTGCCGTTGGTTTGATTGATTACCAGAGCTGAATCTCCGAATACAGTCAATGTCTTGATCCTGAGGTCAATGGCTTCCTCAAGACCCATAATGAAAGCTTCGTATTCAGCTTCGTTGTTAGTGCAGTTGAAAGTGAGTTTTGCCGAGAAAGGCATGTGAACTCCTTTAGGTGTAATGAGTACTGCACCAACACCACGACCATTCATGTTAACAGCCCCATCAAACATCATAGTCCATTCTTCTTCCGGGTCAGGCCCTTCAGTATGAATAGGCTCTTCATGATCTTTTGCTTTTATGAACATGATGTCTTCATCAGGGAAGTCAAATCTCATAGGCTGGTAATCATCAATAGGTTGCTCAGCAAGATATTCAGACAATACACTGCCCTTGATGGCTTTCTGAGATGTGTATTGGATGTCATATTCCATGAGGATCATTTGCCATCTTGCAACCCGTCCGGTAAGCGCTGGCTTCTCGAATATGTACTTAACTGGGTCCATTTTGGAGATCAATAAAGTAGTGTGGGTCAACATATACTGTCTCAGTCGGCGAGCAGCCCACGCTAAAGCACAGCAAGTTTTCTCGAGCAGTGAATAACGTTGTTCACAGTCGGTAAACTTTTTGCTTAGGTAGTATATTGCATACTCTTTTCGACCAGACTCGTCATGCTGGCCCAGCACACACCCCATTGACTCTTCCAATACTGTCAAGTACATGATTAGAGGTCTTCCTTCAACTGGAGGCATAAGGATTGGAGGCTCTTGTAAGTACTCTTTGATCTTGTCAAAAGCCTTCTGGCAGTCTTCGTTCCACCTGACCGTCTGTTCTTTTCTTAGCAGTTTGAACAAGGGTTCGCAGGTTGCTGTAAGGTGAGATATGAACCGTGATATGTAGTTCAATCGTCCCAAGAACCCTCAAACTTCTTTTTCTGTCTTCGGTGCAGGCATCTCTTGAATAGCTTTGACTTTATCAGGGTCAACTTCAATCCCTTTCTCGCTCACAATAAAACCCAGCAGCTTACCAGATCGCACCCCGAATGTGCACTTGTTGGGGTTCAACTTCAGTTGGTACTTCCTCAGACGCTTGAATAGCTTTAGCAGATTTACCAGGTGATCTTCTTCAGTGAGGGATTTGGCAATCATGTCATCCACATAGCATTCGATTTCTTTATGGATCATATCGTGGAATAATGTTACCATAGCCCGTTGATACGTTGCACCAGCATTCTTCAGTCCGAATGGCATCACCTTGTAACAGAATGTGCCCCAGGGTGTGATGAAGGTTGTCTTCTCCATGTCTTCAGGTGACATCTTGATCTGATTATATCCTGAAAATCCGTCCATGAAGGAGAATACCGAGAACTGAGTCGTATTATCAACCAATACATCAATGTGAGGTAAAGGGAAGTCATCTTTCGGGCTGGCTCTGTTCAGATCCCGGTAGTCAACACACATTCTCACCTTGTCGTCTTTCTTAGGCACAGGTACTATATTAGCAACCCACGGCGGATAGCTAGTCACAGCAAGGAACCCGGCGTCCCACTGCTTTTGTACCTCTTCTTTGATTTTCATTGCCATGTCTGGGCGAGTGCGGCGCAATTTCTGTTTAACCGGTGGGCAGTCTTCTCTCAAAGGCAGCTTGTGCATAACAATATCGGTGTCCAACCCTGGCATATCCTGGTAAGACCAAGCAAACACGTCCACATACTCTTGAAGCAGGTCAATCAGTTGTCTCTTCACTGAGTCTTGTAAGCAGGCCCCGATTTTAACTTCTTTCACGTCTTCATCTGTACCAAGATTAATCGTCTCTACCTCTTCCTGATGAGGAGTAATAACCCTTTCCTCTTGTCTCAACAATCTGGCTAGCTCTTCAGGAAGCTCATAATCTTCTTCAACCCCTTCATCAGCTTGATTGATTGGATTGTCAAAGTCATACGAAGTCATAGCCGTGCTGTTGTCGGTGCAGTCTGGAAGGCACTCTCTGCAAGGGTTCAGTTTGTTCATTTTAGTGATTGATTTTAATCTTGTTTAGAAAAGTGAAATAAAGTTGTCATTTTGAAAACATTGCCATTTATTTTTTTGTACAAAAAGAAAAATGGAAAAACAGTGAGCGGAAAAGGAAAAGACTCATTTGCAAAAGATGTCTGATATTTCTTTGATTAATCTTGTTGCACAAAAATTACAGATGGCCCGATTATAAAATGAGTCTTGTCATCTTGGGCAAGATGCAAGACTTGATGCATGCTATAAAAATACAGGAAATAATAATTACTCTGCAGGAGTAACTCTTATAATTTCCTGGGAAGACCAGTTTGAGATACTGCTCCCCGGGATCTTTGGACGTATCCAACTCTCCAGGTTGCGGTCGCCTTCATCCTCGTCTTCCAAATTGTTGACAGCATCAGGGGTGAGCATCCCCCCACTAACAAAGTTGGGCTCCTTAGCAGCCTCTGTTTGATCTTGTTGAGTTGGTTTGTAACCCAACCCAAATCTATCCTCTTTCTTCTCCACAGGTAACAGCTTGCCCCAGCCTTGGGCAGTCCCTTCTTCAACAACCTTCCGGGCTTGTTGATATGATGTCATTGAGGTTCCAGGTACAGCAGATGTTTCATTTATGTTCAAGGCCTCAAACCCTTGACTCATCGTTTCGTGGATCTCCCCATCCATCTCAATGTATTTGTATGTAGCCAGATGGCTAACAAAAATATCTTCCTCTCCACAAATAGTAACGACTTGGCCCTCCCACTCGAATTTTAACTTCTGGTGAAGGGTAGAAGTAACTGCGCCAGCGGCATGAATCCAAGGTCTACCCAACAAACAGCTGTAGGCAGGCTGAATGTCCATCACGTAGAAGGTCGTTTTGAAAGTCTGTGGGCCAATCGTTATAGGCAACTCAATTTCTCCCAGAACTGATCTCTTAGAACCGTCAAAGGCTCTCACTACTAGGTTGCTGGGACGTAATTCCAATCCTTCATACTCTAGCTTCACAAGGGCTTTTTTAGGTAAGACATTGAGGGATGATCCTGTGTCTACCAGCACATGGGAAAGAACTGCACCCTTACATTCCATGGTAATGTGCAAAGCCTTATTATGATTGCAGCCTTCCGTAGTCAAATCAGTGTTGGTAAATCCTAGTCCATGACTAGCGTTAACATTTCCAACCACAGCTTCCAACTGATTGACTGTGATCTCTTCTGGCACATAAGCTGCGTGCAAGACTTTTAGTAGTGCGTTACGATGAGCCTCGGAGCACATTAATAATGATAAAATGGAGATCTTGGAAGGCGTCTGGTGAAGCTGGTCCACTATCTTGTAATCACTTTTCTTGATGATTCTCATGAATTCATCAACCTCTTGATCAAAAGGGGTTTTCAAAGCCTCCTTAACAATTTGCTCTTCTTGCACCATGCTCTTCCCTTTTGCCTTGGCAGCAGCTTCTGCCTCAGCAGTGGGTCTTTGAATTTGCGGGGCAAAGAGACGTCCACTTCGAGTGAAGCCTCCGCCTCCTCCCACATTGTCTATTTGTGGTGAAGAAGTTGATGATTCGAGAGTGATTTTCTGTCCTTCGCAGTATAGATCAGAGCCGTAATGCCAAGGGATGGCATTACTGCTTTCATAAGGTACTGGCCCAGGCACTGTGATAGTGACTGGACTGATAGCAGCTGCAGAAGGGACCGCGATAGTCTGTGGATCATAGTATATTGTGACTGGTGCTCTGATAGGAGTGGCGCTTTGTGAGTTGTAGGCCGAATCATTTGCAGGATCATAATAAATTGTAACGGTTGAGACATCTTCATTGTTTGTTGTTGATGTTGTAGGAGACATTGTTGACTGGATGGGTGTTGTTGTTGTAGGAGATTCTGAATGAAGGGGTGCTGAAGTTGTAGAAGGGATGTTTGCTGATATTCGGTCCGTTGAAGTAACAGATGAAGCATTTGTTGACGAAACTGAAAAGTTGTTTGGAACAATGGTTGTTGTAGTTGTAGAAGACTCGGGAACTGTTGTTAAGGAGATTGCTGGATTGGTAGGTATTGATGTTGTGATTTGAAGCAGGCCACTCTGGATGAGACCATCTATGCCATCTCTCAAGTTATCACAACCATTCACTGAAATGTTGCAATAAGCACACCCTAGCTCACATCCCGGGAATATTTGACATTCAAGGAGTTGAGCTTTAATCTCTACCAAGGGTGTCCGAATCTGACCCACACTGGTTATCAAGTAAGACGGCTTGTCTTCTTCAATAGCATTGATTATGGGGCCACCATGGTTTGGCATAGGGTTCTTGTTAACATTTGGTGGTGGTGCAAAGTTTAGAGCCTTAGAATCTACCAAGTCCTGTACCTTCATGTGCAAAGCTCTGCACTTCTCTGTACTATGGCCAGGTGCATTCGAATGAAAAGCACATCTGGCGCTGGCGTCATAATTTCTGGGTAGACTGGCAGGATCTGGAGGTGCCAACGTCCTTAGCTCAACCAGGTTGAGTTTTAGGAGTTGTGGCAATAATGTGGCATAGGGCATAGGGATCAGATCGATCACCCTATTGGCCTGAGACGGTCTCTGTTGAAATGGTCTTTGCTGATTGTTGTTGTTGGTGTTGTTGTAGTTTCTCTGAGGAAGATACTGAGTTTGTTGTTGATAATTTTGTTGCTGTGGTTGATAAGCTGGTTGTGGATGAACTGGAGCGGGAATGGTGACTGCTGCCACAGACCTATGAACATATTGGGGTCTGCCCCTGCTGGTATGGATGGCATTGGCCTCACCAGTTCTTCTTGGGCCCACAAAAGGCTTCCTTGTGTTGCTGGATGAGCTGGCACCGTTGTCAGAAATTTTGCCCATCTTTAATAGGCTCTCAATTCTTTCTCCGGCTATAACGACATCCGCAAAGCTGGTAGAAGAAAAGGCAGCTAGCCTATCAATGTATGTCCCTTGGAGGGTGTTCATAAGCATATCAGCCATCTCCCTCTCTGACATGGGTGGCTGGACAGCAGCAGCTAGCTGTCTCCACCTCTGGGCGTACTCCCGGAAGCTTTCCCTGGATGACTGTGACATTCCCATCAGGAGGGTCCTGTTGGGTGCCATATCCAAATTATACTGGTATTGTCTAATGAAGGCCTCTGCCAAATCCTTCCAAGATCTGATGGTTGCTTTGGTCAAATGAGAGTACCATTCCCTTGAAGCTCCCGTTAAGCTATCCTCAAAATAAAACATCCATAGCTTTTCATCCATGGTATATGCCTTCAACCTCCCCAGAAAGGATTGCAAGTGGGTCCGTGGGCAGGAAGTCCCGTTGTACTTCTCAAAGCACGGTGGTTTAAGTTTGTGGGGAATCCTGACCCCGTCCACTAAGCCCATGTCCATTACATCAAATCCCAAAGAGTTTTGAGACTCCAAGGACCTTAATTTTTCAGCAATTTCATCTAGCCTTCTGTCATAGGCTTCATCCCCAGCTCCCATCACTGTGAACTGATCTTCCTGGGGGTCTTCTTGCAGCACTCTGCCCGTAGTAGCATTCCCTTGTGCATTAGCAGGGATGTTGATCTCTGGATGAAGGTGGGGTCCAAATACAGGTGGGTTGATATGAGGCTGCACCCTCTCATTGTTACTTGTCCCACCAGTCCCTAGATGGGGATCTTCCTGAGTCTGCCTCTCTACCAAGGCTCTTAATCTCTCTTGGCTCTGTGCCAATCCATTCATCACCTCCATAAATTGTGTCATCTGATTCCTCATTTCCAATCTCTCATTGGCCATTTGGTTCCTGACCTCTGTAAGGTCCTGTTGTACCTGGTCCATCTGTATACCCGGAAGGTTGTTGCGGGTGGGATATCTGTGTGGACGGTTGAGTGGGAACACCCGACGTCGAGCAATAGTTCCTGAGATCACAACAGAGTTAGTAACAAAAACAAAACAAACCTACAAAATAAACAAAGGTTAGCATGCAATGCAGTATGCTTATTTGTTTCCAAGGTATCCGGCTTGGCACTTGGTTTTGACCTTTCCAGACCCTTGGGGAAGATGCTTTTGATGTTGCTTGAAGAACTCAGATAAACAAACCAACACATATATTACAAAAAGTAAATGATACATAGTTTGTTTCTTACAAATCATGCCCTCTGAGGGGTCAAAAATACAACATAAAAAATAAAAGTACATGAGATGAAAGCAACAACAAGCAAAAGTCAGACTCCAAGACCAAACTCATCCTCCTGAACTTCCTTGAGAAGTGCTTCAGTCACAGGATCAGCTGGACGCTCTGTGAGATTCCTGATAAGGAGATTCCTGGTAGTAACAGCTGCAGTTAGCTTCTTGTGTTGACTCTGGTCCTTTGACCTCTTCACACCAGCTCTAATCTTCAACTCTGAGATCTCTCTCTGGGTTGCTAGCAGGGCTTCCTGTTGCTCCTTTACACTAGCCTCCAACTGCTCAATCTTGTCTTGAGTCCTTTTATCTTCCAGAGTACGAGCTTCGGTGATCCTGACCCACCTAGCTTGACTCTCCTTTAGATATAAATCAGTCCTGGCCTTCTGGAACTGAGCCTCCTTGCAGGCATTCTTCAAGATCTGCTCTCCAGCCCTGGACTTCTTAATGTAGTCCTCTGACTTCTCAATCCTAGCCAGATGCTCCACCTTTAGCTTTTCTAACCTCTCAATGTCCAGCCGACCATCACTCCTCTCCCAGAGGGTCTTCTGTAGAGCCTGAGTCAACTTCTCATTTCTCTCTTTCAAATTCTCAAACTCCTCTAAGCTGACGGTGGCAGGAGGTGGTGTTGTGGATGGCCCAGGGATATCTTCCATGGTGAAGGGCATCCCAGAAAATTGAGCCCTGGCATGGGACCACTCATAGTACTGTGCTGAGGCCACATTGTTGCATCTTCCCAGAATGGTTACCCCTTTAGTCTGGACATTGTCCCAAGCCCAGGATGCTTGCCTGACAATAGCCAGATTAGGCTTAATCTCACAGTAAAGAGTCTCAGCCAAGTCTTGTGCCTTAGGAGTATGGACCAATGCATAGCCCAGTTGTCTCTTGAATAGCAGAGGGTTATAGTTGATGCAACCCTTTACTCCTATCAGGGGTACATTGGGAAACTGCCCAAAACTGGTAATGATGTCCCTGCCTTTTGTGCTTTGAGTGCACCACCTGATATCAGCTGCAGTTAAAGTAGTGAGTCTTCTAGCCCAATTCCTCTGCTGATGAGGATTCAAAAATGCATCAGTCTTGGGCAAGTGTCTGAGCAACCAGGTATGGAATAGGGGAGCACAGCACCTCACCAATCTTCCTCTTTGCTTTTCATTCCTTTGGTGAACAGAGTAGTAGAAATCTCCCAGTAAGGTGGGCACTGGGTTCCTCAGGATAAAAAGATGGATTGCATTCTTGCTAACAAACTTAGGCTCATCTGCAAATAATAGGACCCCATATATACTAAGGGCCAATAATGCACAGACTGCCTTCCACTCTCCCAAAGAAGCCTTCAGGGTAGTCTGAGAGATCAAGAAATCCAGATGTAAACCAGAGACTTCAGCCTTGGTAGTCATATTCTGCCCAATCAGAACTGGTTCCAGATACAAGGCCTTTTCCACCTCTTCATTACTAGGAAAAGCCATCTTAGGGTTGAAGGGGACTCCCCCCCTGATAGGTACACCAACCAATGATGAATACTCCTCTAATAAAGGTCCCAACTGAAAATCCTGAAAAGTGAAACACCTCAGAGGGGGATCATAGAACTGCAGGCAAGTATGAATCAGGCTCCTCTGTGAAGGGTCCAAATCCATAACCACATCAAGTATGCCTCCATAGTGTTCTCTGAATAGTGGTATATGGTCTGGAGTAATCAAGGTCTGGATCTTCCTGATGTCAGCTAGCTCAGGCTGAAAGAAATGATATGAGATGTTGCTCTTCTTGGGTGCCATGTTGCTGAAGAAGAGCTGAGACAGATGCTGATGATGGCACTGAAGATGGGCCACTGACAGGCTGGTGCAGGTGACTGAAGCAGGTAGCTGATAGCTGAAGTAGATACTGATGAAGATAGGTCTATGCAGATGATGGGGTCAAAACCAAGCCAAAATAAAGTATGGATACCCTGAAAAACAAATAAGCAAATGTTAAAATGATGCAATGATGATGTATGCAAATGATATGCAAGGGTTTGTGACTGAGCTGGATCTGATCAAGTGCTCTGATATAGGTCTATGTATGTTCAAGAAATCCAGATGGAGGTTCACAAGTCCAGTAACCAAGGTGGGGGACTCAAATAAAGAGTCACATGTCCAGGGTTAAAATCACAAGAACTGTTCCAACATGGAGTACTCTTAATCAAAACAAAGTAACAGGGTATGCTGAGGTCAAGGGTACCTGCAAACCTGTAAACAGCCCAACCCCCTCACAGGTAGTGTTCTAAAACAAGGATCCTCAGACTTGGATCAGTTATGAGAAGTGTAAACACTTCTAACCCGGAGGTACAGTGTTTACAATAACCATAAAAAATCCTCCTCTAATTCACCTCAGTTTCTGAAGGTCAATACTAAAGGTCATCCAGACTTAGCAGGCTTCCCAGATAGCCCTAGCACTACAGGAAATCTGTAGCACAGAGTTCTCAAGAAGAAACCCATATTTGAACCGTGTTTCATATTCCCGCACCAGACCGAAATGGAATGGGAAAGAACATGAACCACTCTAGCCTAGGTGTCACTCAGGTGCCAGGTATAGGACCTCAACTCTCAATAGAACCCCACCCATCAAAGCAACAAACCAGATCCAGCCAGACAGCATGACAGTATGATATATGTAAAGCTATAGAGAAAGCAATAAAACAACTGTACATAAAGCAAAAATAAATAAGCATACAAACGCAAATAGCACATAACACCCCAGTAAAACACAAATCAAACAAGCGCTAGGAGGAACCCACAAAAAGAACCAGAAGCCCTGGTTACAGTATAAGGGTCCCCAGCAGAGTTGCCAAGCTGTCGCTCCCACCAAATGACACCGGGGTCAAATGGGGTACAGACGCGAACGGTCGGCGAGAGGAGGTGCGAGAACACACAGGAGTGAACTCACAGGGAATGAAAAGAGTCGCCAGCTAGGCATTTTTATCCCGGAGGAAAGGTAATGCTGCATAGACCTAGAAAGATATGGATAAGACGGTTGCGAACCAGAGAGACTGAGAAAGGGGGTTGGTTACAACCTGGGAAGGTATTAGCACCCAGATTGTCCGTCGTACTCGACGGGATCCACGCTTAAAAGATTTGTGTTTTAAAGGGGTAGTGTCAGTGCAATTTTGTGTATAAAGAGCTGGAACAGGATGCAAGTGTCAGTGTAAAAAAGTATGAAGTGTGTAAATGTACAGTGTCAGTGTAAGGATGAGAGTATGCTCAAGATCATGAGGCTTAAAAGAATGAAACTGAAAGGAGGGGGAATATACAGAGACTTTTGTTCGATAACTGTTAAGTTATGCCTACGTATCCTCTCGTGCAATGAGGAAGTCAGAACACCGTAGTTCGACCCAAAAAGACTGAAAGATGAATTGACTTGTGAACTGCTTACTTGTCTATGCTCAAGTGTATGACCTGTCTTGCTCAGGTGCAAACTGTCTTGCATTAGGCGGAAGAAGCAAGTTCTCGCTCGTGAGTGAAGAGATGAGAAAAGAATCCCGGAGGAGACGATTATTGTTTGTTTTTGTGTTTTCAGTCTTTTATTGCTTTTGAAAGTTTATCATAAGTTAATGAGCTTAAGCCTAAACCAATGGATTTAGTAAACTCATCACATCTTCCCTCTGATTAGGGGTAATGAGAGTACCTTAAGTGTGAAGTCAGCTTCTCACACTTAATCACCTTCGATGTAGGATTAAGATCATTAACCTACTCGTGATTATTTAAATGTTTTTGTTGTTTTTGTTTAGTGTTAAGTAATGAGGTTAAGCCATAATCAAGGATTAAACAGACTCATTACACCATCCTAATAGAAGGATAATAGATGAGAATGTTTAAGCTGAGGAAAACTCCTCAACTTAATCCATGATTAGGGATTAAACTCATGACAAAACAAAGCCTTTATTAGATGGATTTTAGTTAATGATATGATAAAGAAATGATTTTTAGGGTTTGTAAGACAACTTGAGGGGGACTTGTCCATTAACACTAGGGTTAGTCCTTCTTAACCAATTAAGGAAGAATTAGAACCCTAATGCAAGGCCCAAGTTACAAGCTTGATGTCTTGATGATTATTAAGTGGATTGATTAAAGGATTTAAACACATTAAGGGTTTAACACTTAGGATTAAAGTTATACACTCCATCCTAATAGAAGGATGCAGGCATAAGCTTAATCACAAAGCCTTAAAGCCTTTAGGGTTTAGTCCCTGATTATGAGATGAGAAGAGAAGACTCAAAGAGACACAAAGGTAAAACTAAGTGGGGAGACTAATCAAAACCCTAATCATTGTCATGCTTGGTTGTTCCTAAGGTTTGTGAGGTTAACAAGAGAAATCTTCAATGGAACCACCAGGAAGCAGATGAAAGGATCAGGAGAAGCAAAGTAACTTGCTTCATTTAAGAAGACAAGTCACTTGAAGAAAGAAAGTGAGAAGAAAAAGAATGAGCAAGCTCAATCTCAAACACATAATAAAATGCAGCAAGGATGCATGAAAGAGATGAAAAGAAATTGTGAGAAGTGAAGGCAAATTCACTTCTCAAAGTTGCTTACCACCTGAAAAGTTAGTGAAAGGAATGCAATGCAATGCAAAATGGAATGAAATGGCATGATGCAAACCAAAACCAGAAGCAAATATGAGATGATAATGATGTTATGAGATGATGCAAACATGAAACAAGGCATGGGGATGATCATACAAACTTATGGATGCAAATGAAACAAGATAAGAACCATGAACATACATGAAAAGTTATAAAGTGTAAATGACATACAACATGGCAAATGAAAGATGCAATGATCAAACATGCTTCTAATATGTCTTAAGATGTTTAATGAATCAAATGGATGCACAAAATGCTATGGCAAGTCATGTTATGCAAGCAAATGCAAGATGAATGCAAATGAAAGCCCAAATTAGGGTTTATGATCAATGCATCAAACAAAAACCAAAATCAGAAGCAAACATCAAGATAAAAAATTGAAAATGCATTCAAAGGAACCCTAATCCTATACAAACTCACTGCCCAAAGGAGAGGTTCCAACTCTTAACCTAATTAGGGTTATGAATTTCCTAAGATTTCTAGGGTTTTAGGGTACCTTAACAAGAAAAATGCCAAACAAATTGAAAATGAAAGATCAAATCATGCCAATTTAATCTCACAAACTACATGCTAAACAAAATGCAATGCAAAAAGAATCAAAGTCCAACTCTCAATGGTTAGGCAGAAATGATTTTTTGAAGTTTGGATCAAAATAATGCCTTGAAATGATTTTAATTCCATGAAAAATTCTCAAAAGACATCAAGATCAAAAAAGAAATTTGGTTTGAGGGTTGGACAATGTTTCTAAATGATTATGAAGGTTTCATGAATTTTTTGGTGATTTTTAAATACCTAAAAGTATTTTTAATTAATTAATTCTCATTAATTAATTAAAAATAAACTTTTAAATGATTTAAAAATATTTTTTAATGCAAAAAATAAAAATAAAAATGTTTTTGGTTTCTGAAAATTAATAAAAGTGTGTATAAAAATTTTCAGAATTTTTGAATAATTTTTGCTATTTTAAATTAAATGGACAAAAGAAATATAAAACAAATGAATTAAAATTAAAGAAAATGAAAAGTAATCTCATCCAAAGGCTGAGATTTGAATCTAGGAGACAGGGCTTGACTGCTCGCGTCTTTCAAGGGTCAGGATCATTTCTGGCTTAATTAATTTAATTAATCTTAATTAATTTAATAAAAAGGATTAGGGCTAAGTGAATCAATCTGGGCCGTGCATATCTTAACCTAATCACCATCCAAGGGCTATGAATCAAACTGGTAAATTAATTAGGGATTAGGGTTAAGCACTTTCAGGTGACCGGAGGGAAGCTCCGGTCATCTTCTCCGGCGGGACGAAAACCTAAAACCTCCCCTGTGCAATTTCAAGCCCTCAAACCTGCCCAGAAACAAACCCCACACCTCTAGCAACTCAAATCAACAATCAATCATCATTTATCTAGCAAGAACAGGCTGAATCGAAACAAAACAAAATTAGGGCCAAACTTTCAGACATTCATAAAACACTCATTTTTTCACCATTTTCAATTCTAAGCATATCACGATGATCCTTAAAGCATGCACTTTCAGTTTATAACAAAAAATCAAAGCTTTGTGAGAAAGTGTTCTTGGCCATACCTGAGCTGGAAAGCTTCAATGGTGAGCTTCCAGGACCTCCCACTTGTGCAAATGAACTCCCTTGGCCCCTCTGAACTCAATGGAATGCCTCAAAGCTCTTGTGGATGGCTGATTTGAGAGTTTGAGTTCTGATATGGCAAATTTCACAGTCAGGATTTGTAGGGTTTCAAGCTGTTTCAATGGTGGATTCTGGTTCTTTGGAGTGTGTATGATTTGTTGGTGAAGAGAAAATGAGTGTTTGATGGCTGTAGAGAGAGATTCGAAGAAGAGGAGTTTTTTGACAGATTTTTGTGAAGGTTGTGTTGTGTCTTGTTTCAATGGCCAATGAGTTGCTATAACACTCCCATGATGTGTGAGTAGCCTGTGGAGCAGGTCAGTAGGGGTGGCTGATCACTATTCCAAGAGTATGGGGGTTTTGGCCAAAAAGTCAAGTTGATTTGTACTTGCAGCATGGGCTATGGCAGCAGCAGTCTAAGGGCATGTCTTGCTTCAGCTTGAGTCAAGGATGACCCTTGGATTGCTTGTGAAAGTCTGCAGCATTTGGATCATGAGTTGTGAGAGATTTTGCAACTTGCCCACTTGTGTTATCTCATGATTTTGGCTATGTAAAAGTGAGAACTCTTGCTGAATTTTTGATGTGGAATGCCTCACTAGATCATGACAATGTATAGAAACCAATTAGTGATCACATAACTCCTTTGAGAATGATTTTGCCAAGAATCCCCCTTTGCACCTTTATGAAAATGGCTTATGGATTCTTGAAAATCAAGTCACACAAATGAGAAATTCCTTGGGCCAATTCTGATTTTATGTCATGTGTAGCATTGGTATGATGATTAGAGGTCATGTTGAAATCACATAAAGGCTTGCCATGAGAAATTGCAAGTTTTCCATTTGGTGCAAAAGTGAATTTTTAATGATTTTGCTCAACTTTGCAAGGCCATAACTTTTGATCCAAAATGAATTAGGTCATGTTCTTGTACTTTTTGAAAAGGGAATGATCCATTCTACAACTTTCATGACCAAAGTTTTTCCATTTGAAGCTTTTTTGAATCAAAAAGTAAAGGTTGAAAAAGTTGCCTAAAATGGCAATTTCATTAAAAGTCAAACTTGCCCAAAAAGTCAACATTGCAAAAGACTTGAAATTCTTGAATTTTGTGAACTTCCAACATCTTCCATGATCAAATAAAGATCATATACAATCAAAATGATGAAGAACACCCCTTGGTTGGGTCATTGGGGGCCTCAGATGCCCTGATTTTGCACTGACTTGCTTGAAAAGTCAACTCTTGATCAGATGACTTCCCCATGGAATTTCTTCATGAAAATTGATATGCATACTCCCTATACCATATAGAGACCAATAGAAACAAGAATGACCAAAAAAATTGGAGTTATGGCCTTTGAAACCAAAACCCTAATTCTAGGTCATCTGTGCAGTCAAGCCTGGCTCTGCATCCATACCATTCTCAGTTCTTGTGATTCTTTGACATTCTTGACTTTGAGAGGATATAATATGATGCTTGAACACACATGGACCCCTTTGAAGTGATTGATGACCTTTGGAGTGGCTCAAGAAGCTCTTGGATTGCTCAGATCACAAACCCTAGATGCAGATGACTTTGAATCTATGCAGTGAATCAAAAATGTGATATGAGATGTTATGATTGAGTTTATGCATATGAAAAGATCACAAGCCATGGTGTGAATGGGTGAGGGCAAATTTGGGGTGTTTACAAGTGTCTTTTATGTTTTCTTTGTGAAACAATCCCTTGATTAGACTTGTAAATCATGCTAGACAAGCCTACACTATTCTAAGATGGAATGAATGCAAGTACCCCATGGAATAAGGCTATACACAAGGGATCCTTTCATGCATTTATTAAGTGTTTTATTTGGATTTTGTTTGAAGATGAGAATGAAGGGCTAAAGTTGCAAAAGGTAAAAACTAAGGGACTAAGACACAACCCTAGGTTATTTATTAAAATGATGGTCCTAATGGCAAGTGAGGCTTTCTAATCCTAAGGAGAAAAGAATAGAATGCAACTTACTTCCTAGAGAAGTTAAGTTGATTCTACAAAAGTGGGGGAAATCCTACCAAACACAAGTTATGAAAAGTAAAGGAAATTAAATGCATAAAGGAAATAAAAGAATAAGTTGAAGGAAACTTACTTCAATCTTCCCCTCTACAAAACAAAGGTTAATGTGCATTTTTATTTAAAATAATAAAGCAAACATACCCTAATTAAATCCTAATGACTCTCTTAATTCTAGATAACTAAAAAAATGCTAAGACAACAAATACAACACCTACTACAGCCCCTAATACACAAACAGCCATGAAAACAATGCATAATACAAAGCAGCTTTTTACAGCCAGCATGCATCATGAAATGGTAGGTGTAAAAGATCAAATACAGCATACAAACATAACAAACAACATACATTTTACAACACCTATATGCAAAAACAGCTATGAAATGCAAAATCCAGATTTGGTTATTTTCATTTTTTAATGCTCAAACTCAATAAAACATGCACTAAATTCATCATGAACATGCATTTGAACCTAAATCAACCTACACAAATAAAAGAACATGAACATTTTTTAGGAGGATTATGCAAGAATGCATCACATGATGCATTATGCAACAAGTATTCAAAGTATGACACATGAACATGGCATATGAACATAATGAGCATTGATCATGAATGTGAAACATGTTACATCAACAAAGAATGTCAAACTGAATGCAAAATTCAGAATTGAATTAATGTAAAGGATATGATCAAGCATGCAACCAAATGTAACCAAATGCACATACATACATGATTATGTGAAATGCAACATACCTTGATATAATGAAATGTAAAATGACTTAATGCAATGTGAAACATATAAAAACAGAATGCAACATGATTATTCACATGCCAAATGATGCATAAACATGAACAACAAAATGCAAGAAATCAAGCTATGCACAAAGGAACACAAAAACATATAATAAGCAACATGAACGGAAACGCATCGAAACGACTCAAAATGGGGGAATGATGTAACGCCCGTTTATTTAATTAATTATTTAATTAAATATAAGTGTATTGTGTTGTGTTAATTTGCGGTGATTTGCGTATTTAAGTTGATTTCCAAAATATCGGAATATTGTGTTGATAATTATAAGTTGGTTTAGGTCGAATTTAATTAATTAAGTTGATATAAATTATGGAAGAAGATATGAAGTATTTTCGTTTATTGTTGGATATGTCGATCGGGTTGTTTGGACCATTTGGTTAATAATCGTAAGATAATATAATTAAGTCTAGAGAAAATAATTAGTAGTGATTTATTAAATTAAAGTTTGGTGTTGTGGTGAATTTAAGTCGTTAAGTCGGGAAAATAAGTCGGAAGCCGTAGAAATATTTTCGGAGTAAATATTATAGTTGTTGTAGTAGATTAATTAGTGGGCTTGAAACCGTGTTAAAATAACAAATTAAGGGGGTGTTGCAGTTAGGCCCGTTAGTTATAATTGGATTATTATTATTATTATTATTATTATTATTATTATAATAAAGAGAAAATAAAAGGAGAATTAGTCAAGAGGAGAAGTTGAATCAGTAGAAGTTGGAAAAAGTGGAACGTGAAATTGGAGAACGAGGAAAATTAGAGAAAACGGTTACGAGAAGTCACCGTCGGAATCCCAATCGGAAAGTCGATCGGAGATTCGAAGCGACCATCGATTAAGGTAAGGGTGGGGTTCAAACTCTATAATCGGGACTATGATAATTATTATGCGGGATTGGGATTTTATAATTCCTATATTATCCGTGATGATTTTTGGTGTGTTGTTTGTGTGAATTTATTATTGCTAAGAATAATCGATTTGGCATGATTGTGGTTGGAATTAATCGTTGAGAAATTGTCTTGAATTTGGGAATTCTAAAAAAAAAAAAAAAACTAGAATTTAGGGACGGGACCCGTTGTCCAGGAAGGGTGGCGCAGGCCACCCATTGGAAATTGTATTGCGCCATGGATTTGTGGGGTGGGGATGGCGCAGGCCATCCCTTTGTTAAGTGGCCACCTCACATGCCTACGGCCCAGGCCACACCTCACGGCCCTTGCCATGGCTTATTATTTGTTTAATGTATATTACGTTACCTTGTTACCTTTTTGCTTAAAGGAATAAATAAATATAATAAAAGTTTTACTAATTTTATAATAAGAATATAATTAAAGGAATATTATTATAATAACATTATACTAAGTATTAATTATAGTGGAGTTTATGAGTAGTTTTGGCAGAAAGTTAAGTCGTGTCGATTTAGCCGGTTTAGCCGATTTAAGCGGAAAAATTAGTTGTCCGGAATTTAACGAAAATTGTCGAGTTAGTTCGGAATGATAAATAAGTGATTTTAGTCGGTGTACTGGAAATTGAACATAATTTGTAAAATTGATTAGTAATAGTCGTGGAGTATAAAACAATAAAGTTTGTCTGTTTAGCCGAATAAGTGAATTTAAGCGGAAAAATTAGTTGTCCGGAATTTAACGAAAATTGTCGAGTTAGTTCGGAATAATAAATAAGTGATTTTAGTCGGTGTACTTTGTTAATTAGTGTTGAATGTGTGTATTTTCGAGTATAGTTGCGTATGTTGTTTTGTCTCAGTTTGGGAACATTTTTAAGTTAAAGGTCGAAGGACCCATGTTGATTATTTGAGTTGTAGGTCGTAAGACCAATGTTGATGTTCAAGTTGTAGGTCGTATGACCAACGTTGAAAGTTGTAGGCCTATGGCCAAAGTTGAATCGGTGTTGAATTAAAGTTGTGATGTTGTTTGTTGTATGTTGTTGGAGTTGATTGTTGTGATGTGTTGAGTCGTTGTATCATGGCATACACTACATTTCTAAGTTGGAGCAGATGCTCACCACGTTGGCCTGGATTGGCAAATTTATTAAGTTGAAGGCTTATGCCTTGCAGATACCTCGATAACCTGGTATATTTTAAGTTGGGAGTTTTACTCCAATGGTACCACATGCATATGCACAGTCGAGTCACATTCCGTGTCACATTAATTATGTTGTTTGTGTTGTTTGTGTTGACAAGTTGATAAAGTTGTTCTTGTTGCTTACATTGATAAAGTTGTGTACGTTGCTCAAGTTGAATAAGTTGTTTATGTATATTTAGGTGGATTATGTCGTTAAGTTGATTATATTATTATGTTGGACAAGTTGATTATGTTGTTAAGTTGATTATATTATAATGTTGGACAAGTTGATTATGTTGCTAAGTTGATTATATTATTATGTTGGATAAGTTGATTATGTTGCTAAGTTGATTATATTATCATGATGGATGAGTTGATTATAGGATTATGTTGCCTGAGTTGTTTATATATTTATGTTTGTAATGTCGATTATGTTGATATTGAAGAAGTTGAATATGTTGTAAATGTTCGTCGAAGTTGATGAAGGTTTGTATGCTAAGGTTATAGTTGGAATTGATTATGTTGATGTGTGAATTAAGATGATAAAGTATGTTGGTTGTTTGGGGTGTTTAGTAAAACGTTGTTGTGGATAGTGAAAAAATTGTATGATTCTATCTAGCATATTAATTATCATACTCTTGTTTATATGGTTCGATATCTCACCCCTTTTTGTTGTTGAATGTTACCTTGATTGGTAACGTGCAGGTATTCTAGTTTAGAGTTGCTTACTTTCGTAATCAAGTCGGTGTCATCGCTCTGATACATAACACTCGGGGGGATGAACGCTTAGTTGTTTTGTTATTATATTATGTTGTTGTTGAGTTAAGTTGTTTCAACACGAAATGTGTTATTACTAAGTTGATAGGTTGAATAAGATGTTAACTGATGCAAAGTTGAATATTATGAATCCGCTGCCTATTTGTAAAAGTTGCTTTATTTTAAAGAAATGAATAAGAGAGTTGACGTTATGGTTTCATCCTGATTGAAAGTGTTATGTATCGATGTTTACGAAATTAAATGAATTTGTTTAAGTTGAAAAATGTAGCATCCTGTTTTGATGTCGAATTTTTGAAACTCTGATTTATGAATTTCCGCCGGGTAGATTTGGGGTGTTACAAATGAGCTACTGGAAATGGACCCAAAAATTCCCTAAAATCAATACCTAAACATGTATAAACATTAAAGGCACTAGGAAGCAAGGCTAAGCTATCAAATAAGCAAAAAAACCAAAAATCAACAGCGTTAACCGGTTAACGGACCTAAAACTGCACTGTTTGTGGCTAAAACGCAAGCGTTAACCGGTTAACCAAATGGTTAACCGGTTAACACTGATCCAGAATGTGAAAAAAGTTAGGAAATAAGTGCTTTTGGCCACAAACTCGCTTCTAATGATCCCTAACCTACCTAGGAACATGCTAACACTATTTTCTACTCAATTGGAGCTTATTTACACAGCTAACACCTATAACTATCTACACCTTAAATTCTAATCCATTAAGAATCACAAATCGCAAGCAACACATAACGAAACATAATCGATCGCAATCAAAATGAAAAAGCATTTAAAGAATGCTGAAATGGCGAGATGAAGAGAATAACTTAAAGAAGAAGTTATTTAGATCACCAACCTACGAAGCGGAGAAGTGCTTCGGTGAATGTTGCAAGAATCAGAGCTTGATCGAAGAGAAAACCACAAAAACCGCGAAACCGCAAAATAAATGTGTTCTTGGTGCTTGAACCTTCGTGCGCTTCCGATAAGCCGAAATCCTCACAAAAAGCAGTAGCTTCTTCTTCCACAATCCACAAACTAATGGAGGTTGAAGGCTAAGCTTCAAGATCTTCAAGTTTCAATGTGAAACTTGAAGAGCTTCTTCAAAAAGCTTTAGTGAAGAATGGGAAAATGGAGGAAAAGTGAGAGAGAAAAAGTGATTGTGAGAGAATGAAGAAACTTGTGAATGAAAATTGTGTGAGAATCCTTTGGTTTGGATGAAAATGGATTAAATATGGTTTAGGTTTGGGGCCCAAAAATTAGGCTTGGGATCCAAAATTATGGTTTGGTAATGAGGTTAGGATTTAGCAATGGAGCTAGGTTAGGAGAAGGAATATTCTAGAAGATGGTAGAACATGGTAGAAGCTTCCAAGGGAAATGGAGTGGAATTGAAATGGAAAAACAAGAGGGAAAGAGTGAAAGGAAATGTGGAAAGAAAATGGAAGGAAAAGTGGAGGGAAATGTGAAATTAACCACTTTTCAAATGATTTTCTCCTTTTATTTCTTTATGACCCCTCCATCATTTATTGACCAAATTCGAACCATAGGATCATTGTAACCCTAATTTCATGGTCTCGATCTTAAAAGTCAGGAGTCGACCCCTTTTTACCTAGCTCGGTTACCTTTTCCCCGATTCCTCGAATTTCAGTCGTCTGGCCAGTCGAACCTCTTCCTAAATGAATTTGTGGACGAAGTTTGAACCCTAGGAACTTGACATCATATATAAAGCAATAAAATCCTTTTTGAATCATAACCTCATGCCGAAGCCCAGTAAAAGTGAAACCCTAGTTTGGCCTTTTTCATCAGGAGATGTTGCACTGCTTGCCTCCTTCGATTAAACCCCATCTTTCCATGGCTTATGGCTCCAAATGAAGACTTGTGGGATATTGTGAATCCTTGGCACAAGGTTGAGAAGCTTTGTGGCCATTTGATTGCCTTGGTATAGCCTTCAATTACTCCAATCATTGATCACATACCCGTGCCTCAGCTATGCTACACATGATGCAACGTTTTTGGTTATTTGTGAACTTATGTATGCTAAATGACATGCAAAATGTTAAGGATGTGAGAGGGGAAATTTTGAGGTATTACAAAATGTATGGATGCAATGTCAGAATCCAGGATCACAAGATCAGGATCTTGAGTTTAATCTAGAATTTTTAAACACGAAAATTCATGAGTCTGAGGTAAAGATGAAGGATAAGGCTTGCTCTCCTCACAAGGATCTCACCATGTTGAATCTAAAGTTATAAGAACCCCAAAGATGTCAATTCATATGGTTGTTCATCACACACGCCATAAGCATGACGGTTGATTGACTCCCCCATATGAATCTAGTTTGGGTGAGATCTTCGTATCGACAACCCACGAGAGAAAATTTATCGGGAGCCCATACTACGCGAATATAGACACGAGGTTTAAAACAAAGGTCTCAGAGTTATGGACATTTCTCAGGAGCCCATACTACGCGACCATCAATCGATGTTTCGACCAAAATGTTCAGGATCTTAAAGGCCCTCAGAGTCGATGACCTTAATGAAAACAACTGAGCACACACGCCAAAAGCTTGGCGGTCGTCAGTATTCTCATTAGAATCTACTCCAAGTGAGGCTTTAGTATCGACAACCCACGAGAGAAAATTTCTCGGGAGCCCATACTACACAACCTCTCTAACTTATGTTTGTACTCGTAAGCCCGGGTATAGAGCCTTTCCCTCAGGTTTCTTTTGTGTCAAAGTATCGATCCGATATTATAGTACCAAGTAGCCACAAGATGTATAATATGGAAAGCGATAAAGAAAGCAATAAAAATAAACAAGTAAGACATAAAAGAAAACATCCAAACAAGCATAGAAACTGAGACTAGGCTTGACTTGCATAAGGGTGAACCAGTCCCCAGCTGTCGCACCCCGAAAAATACGACCTCGCGATTAAAAGAACCGGGGGTTGGGCAGACATGAGAGTTGCCACCTAATTCTCCTTTATTCCCATAAAGGTAAAGAGAAGATATATATAAAACCCGTCTAAAGAAAGGATAAATACAAAGGTCATCGCAACCATTGTATGGGTTCAGAAGTCGGTTATGCAAGGGGGAGGTATTAACATCCCTCACATCCATCGTACTCGATAGGAACCATCTAAGTTATCACACGCGAAAGGATGTCTATGCTTAATGAGTTACTTGCTAAGGGAAAAGAGTTTATGTCATAAGTTATATTGATCCTAGGTGCTCGGCAAGGATTGAGATCATTGTGCCTACGTACTCCCTCGTGCAATGGGAAAGTCAGAGCCTCGTAGTTCGGCCTACTACGGGTGATGCTTGTTGATTTTATTACCTTTCTTCGATGAAAGGATTTAGGAGTCGAATTGCACTGAAGACTATGGGTAGTTTATTCCGATCGATCCGTCCAAATATCCGGCGTCGAAATAATCGGAGTGAGTAACGAAAGCTCATTATGCTCCTTTCTACCGCTTAAGGCTCGTGGCGTATACTTCTTCTCATATTATTAAAGTGTTTTATTTACCTACGACCGTTTGATGTTGGATCAAGGGTTTGGATCTAAAAGATGACATTTTGGTTTTTTTATTGAGGTTTGATGGCGATCCGCGAAGCACTCTTACGGGTAAATGCAAATGGAAGTTTATTTGTTTATTAGTGAGGCACAATATGCTCGGCTCGCAAGGTTAGGTGGATATGATTCCTAGTCCCTAAGGGTGCTCCTAGCAAACGAAACCATAACCAAAAAATAAATTGCAAGTGTGTGTGAATGCAACCACTTGGTGTTGGACCAAGGGTTCGCGAACTAAGTGAGATCTAAACTAGTACCTAAGGGTGCTCCTAGCGATCAAAACGATAAATGCGGAAAATAAATAAAGTGCATACAAATGGAATGGAGGAGGGATACAAATAAGTTACATGGGATTGCACAGAATAAAAGGTTTCATTGTATTGGCTCAAGAGCAAACGTGTGTGAAGTGTTCTAAACTATTCGGAGGAGTTAGACCATGAATTTAATCGGAAGCGTCGCGATAAAGCTCTTTAACTACCTTAGAACCAATTCAATGTTAGAATCGTTCTATGAGGATTCGAGCGTCTATGTATAATAAAGTGCAAAAATAAAATAAAATAAATTAAATAAAGTACGATAAAATGGTCTCATCATTTAATTGAGATTTCAAGTCGGCTTGCGACGAATCTCAAGATTACTTAGATGTTCATCGGCCATAAAAATGAAAATAAAACGATAAAAGAAACTAAACTAAATGGCCTCATATTGATCAAATTTTCCGATTTAATGAAAATGAAGATATTTAACCGTTTGTTATATCATCGGCCCGAAAGTAATAAATAAAATAAAAACAAAACAAAATAAAATAAAATAAAATATGAGAGGGAAATAAGGTGTAAGTGCAGGCAGTGGTGGTGTTTAGCAGAATCATTTGGGCTTACAAACCCATCAACAAAATCAAAATGTTAAAAGAAATAAAAAAAAAGAGACGTGGTGCAGCGGATACAGGGGTGTGCGTTGGTTTATGTATGGGAGTGTGATAGTGAAATACGGATGGGCCAAGCCCAAAACTTATGATTTAGAGATTAAAAGGTTTTTATGAAAAAACATAATATAAATAAGGGTTTATTTAAATCAATATTAACAACATAGAAAGGAAGTTTGGTTTGGTTTTAATAAATAAAAAATTAAAAAAAAATAGACAGACGTGATAAAAATAAGATTCAACATCAAAAAGAAACAGACGCGATAAAAAACGTTAACTCACATCTCCCTCACGAATACGTTTCAAATACCCACCCAGTTTCACTAAAAAATCATTGGCGTCGGCTTCTCACTCGCGGCGGTCTGTTTCTCTGGTTTTGTGGTTTGCTCGTGATTCTCACCCTCCCTGTCGTCGCAATCAGACCTCTCTGTCTTAGCGTCGGCGTTTTGGTTTTCCGGTGGTGGTGGTGGTGATTGGAGAGATTTGCGTCTCCGGTTTCGGATTTGCGGGTTTACGGTGAAGTTTCTTGAGTTCGGTTTTGACGGCTTCTATGGTTTCAAAGGTTTGTGTGTTTGAGCTACTTTTCATTTTCAAATTTGGATCTTGTTTTTCAAACTCATCTCTCTCACTATGCGGTAGCGTGTTTGGTTGGGTCGAAAAGGCTTGTTTGCGGATTCATTGGTTTGTGAAGGTGGTAAGTGGTGGAGTGAGGTGAAGGTTTTATGGAAGTTTCGGAAGGTTTGTTCTGAGAGTGATTAGAGGGTTGTATTTATAAGGGGAATTGAGAGGGTATTAGAGGAAAAGTGTGTAGAAAAAATTTGGATAAGAATGAAGGATGAAATTGTTGTGCTGGCTGAAAGTTTGTTGGTGGTGGAGGCAATGGAATCTGTTTGGCAACATTGTCATGTGCGTTTGAAATGGTGGAAAGAAGTTTGGGTATTGTACGATGCATTGGGGTATGGATTGTGCGTCATCAACAAATTTGCAAGTGATTATTTGTGAATGGTTTATACTGTGTGTGGGCCTGCATTGTTGTGAAAAAATTGGTTTAGAAACAAAATGAAAAATAATAATAATAATAATAATAAAATAAAAGTAACAATAATAATAATAATAAAAATGGAAAAATAATAATAATAATAATAATAATAATAATAATAATAATAATAATAATAATAATAATAATAGAAATAAAAATGGAAAAATAAAAATAATGATAATTGAAATAAAAATGGAAAATAATAATAATGATAATAGAAAAATGATAAAAAAAAAAGGAAAATAGTAATAAAAATGATAAATGATAAAATGAAAAATAATAATAAAAGAAATATTTGGTTTAAATGAAAAAAAAAGGATATTAAGGAAAATGTTTTTTTTGTAATTTTCGTAAATGGGCTTAAAAAAAGAAATGGGCTTAAAAATAAATTTGGATGAAATGCCTCCACGCAACACACTGACTTTTAGAACTGCACACACATACACACACACACACACACACACAACTGGACAAACTCGAACGACCCGATCTTTCGCACAAATCCTGAAGAAACGAAATGACCTATATTTTTGTTTTTTTTAGAATAATGGCTAAACAGAAATAAAATAACGTGGGTATGACAAATTTGGGGTATGACACATCTACAAACCAATTTTGTAAACATTTACATAAGGGTGTGAAACATAATAGAATACAATTCATCAACAACAATTTGGTTCATAAAAACAACCTCATTTCTTTAATAAAAAACAATTTCATTACATTCACCAAAGAAAATTTCATTACATTCATTATAATGCATTCATCAAGAACAACTACACAACTACTAATTTCAACATTTACAATTCATTACAAGGAAGACAATAATCAACAAAGAAAACATAACACATATGAGCTTTATTTTCATAACCCATGCCTCTTCTCTCAATTTCGATTGCGACTTCAAATTCTTCTTCTTGACACCTTCATACAACTCTCTCAACAACTCATTTGTCTTTAAATCCTTCAACCTTTACTTTTCTGGTTCTTCAATAACATTAACAACTGATTCAAGTAGATCTTCATTCCAAATGAATAAGTCGCAAGTTTCTATAGTCTTCCAAAAAGGGCATCTCCAGGAAAGCCTACCTTTGTTCTGACCATGTTTACAAATATATGATACCACACGAGCATCACAACCATAATTCCTTCCTCGTCGGCTTCACACAGAGTATCTAGACATGTCAATCTATTTTGTTTCACTTGTTCTTGACATTTAGGGGAACAAGAAAGGGGAAGGGAATACTAATGAAAAGAATAGAACAAGAAAGAAGAAGAAATGTTGTGAAGTAATAAGGGACCAGAAAGGGGATGTAGAAGAACACAATAATGAAAGAGGAATATTGATTTACATAAATTAGATTTTCAATCCAATTAAGAGGCTCTACTTATGTGTCTACCTCATAACCCACATGACTTTTACAACACATCCATTAAATTAAAAAAAAATTGTCAATTCATCATCCACATCCTCATCCGTTAACTTAAATTGACGTCAGAGATGAAATTTTGGGACGAAAAACTTTAGGGGGACAATTCCTTGAACGAAATTTTTTGAGGGACTAAAGACGAAGTTTGACTTATTTAGAGAGACAAAAAACTACATTAACCCTTGTTTTAATTATTAATTGAGTTGCGATGAGTCTGAGTAAAAGCGATCATATGATGACAAGTGTTCTAAATTAATGTTTTATATTAATAAGTGTTGCAGAATAGGTTTTTATATTTTTTTAATGTTCTCATATTTTTATTTTAATGTTCTAATTTAATGTGTTCATATTTTTATATTAATAAGTGTTAATATTCTAAATTAATGTTTTCATATTTTTATTTTACTGAAAAATAAACTTCCATTAATATAACTAGATAGACAAATGTGTATCCATGCACCTTTTCATTTCATATTTTTATTTTACTGAAAAAGTAAACTTCTATTAATATAATTAGATAAATGAAAAATTAAATTATTACAATTACAATTATTTTACGTTCAATTATCTAGAGAGAGAAGCTCTCTTCCATCTCTAAACTACTTTTTTCGCAGAATTAATGGTTTAATTTTTGCTAATGTCACGTTATCTATAACTCTTGGTATCAATGGCTTGGAGTAGAGTTTCTTACAGGAGGAAAAGTGAAGATTTAAAACCTAGATGAGATATATTTCCATTTAGGGGTGGGAGAGTAGAAGAGGAAGATAAGGCAAACAATTCCGTTTATTATTCGGAATTCCCGAATCGCATGCGTGCAAGAGACATATTCGTTCTCTTCGGTTGTGTTGGAAATGTGGAGGAGGTCATGGTTTCTCCGAGGCGGAACAAACACGGGAAAATATTCGGATTTGCAAGATTTAGAGGTGTAGAAGACATAAGGTTGTTGGGAGTAAAACTTGATAGTATCACGATAGATGGTAAGAAAATTTACGCAAATCCGCTGAGATATGCGAGGGGGATGACGAAGGGGAAGGTTGCAAGAATCAGTACAAATTCAGATAGAGGAAAGGCATGATATTTAAATATTGGTAAAGACGTAGTCATGAACATTCATAGCAAGATGAAAACTCCTTTTGGGAAAGTTTCTTTTGCTGACTTGTTGAAACGATTCGAAGAACACACCCGATAAAGAGAAGTTTCTAACTTGATATCATACAAATCCAAAAATGAAGATTTGACGAGATTTAGGAAGGCTTTTGTAGGAGTGACAAATACACCAGGTATGGCTTACAATGTCCATACTTATTTTGAGATTGGAGGTGTGTTTTCTATTAGGATTACCCCTTTAGGCTCTAGTTTATGTTTGTTGGACAATTTGGATGAAGGTGTTGTGGAAGAACTGATAGAAGAGGGATCCACGTGGTGGAAATAGTGGTTCTTAGAAATCAAAAGATGGAAAGAATTTGATGTAGATAATGAGAGGGTGGTGTGGATAAGAGTATATGGCATTCCATTCCATGGGTGGAACGTTGATCTCTTTGAGAGTATAAGTAACAAACTGGGAACTTATATTTGTTCAGATGATAATTCCTTCAAGGGCTTGGCCATGGATGTCGCAAGACTGATGCTAAGGGTTGAATCCGGGTTCATTCTTCCGAAGAACATGATTTTGGAGATTGATGATAGGTGTTACACCCTATGCATAAGGGAGAATACTTACAAACCAGTTAGGATTCCGACGACATCACCGAAATTGAAATCCAGAAGCTACTCATTAACTTCGGAGAAGGGATGGTGGGTCGATGATGAAAATGATGAAGAAAATGCAGATAAAAACGAAGAATCTCAGGATCATGGTTCGGAGAAAGGGGGAGAGGAGCTAAACAATACTGGCATGGCGAAGGATGAAGGTACCCCAGCGGGAACTTTGGGAATTTCAGTTGAGGGTGGAGATTCAGAATAAAAAGTTGATTTTAGGGAGGAGGTAAACTGTAGGCCTAGAAGTGGTAGGGAGGATGAAGATGGGGACAGTACAAGTAGGCAACCAGAAGATATAGAAAAAGTCCAATGTACTATAGAAAAAGGAAAATGCTTCATAGTAAGAAAAGGTGAAAACAAGAAATGCAAGAATAAATCTCAACCATTCATTATCACCACTACCCCATGATCCCTATTAAAAAGGAAATTAAATTTAAAATCAATTTAAAATTAACCTCTAAAATAGTGACATGTGTGCATTCTTACATTTTTTTCTTGAAATTCATTCGTACTAAATAGCATTGCTCATAGAAAAAAGGGAGGCACATTTTGGCTTGATTGATAAAACGGTTAGTGAAATTAATGAGCATGCGGATTCCAAAAACAATGATATCGAGACAATCAATGCAGATGATTCCATTTCTTCATTCAAGACTTCAGAGGACAGGGTGGGCTCTATGGACCCATATCTAATTCACTATAGGTTGGATAAAACACAAAAGCACATGCTAATTAAAGTACATGAAGACAGATGGGATATGGAGGAAAACTTTTTGAAAAATAAAAAAGTAAAATACAGAAGGTTGGGGAGCTTAGGGGCACACACATCAAGACCGAAACTTAGTGCAAGAGGAAGGAAAAAAGGAATCAGTAAAACTATAGTGCATGAGGATATGGATAGTATTGTATCAGGAAAATCCTACAACAACGGGATTAATCCGGACCGCTCTTCATTGTCAATTTTTTATACGAACAATCCAGCTGAATCGGATATAGTCAAAAGCAATAAGCAGTTATGGGATAATTTGGATTCTAATGTCGGTAACAAGCTATGGGAGGCAATTTCTAATCTGGGAATTGTGGTGGACGACGCTAAAAAGTTGTACATCAAGAGGCTAGAAGAGGTGGAAATTAGCGATAAAAATAGAATGATGAAAGGGATGGTGGAAGCAAATGGTTTGAAATGATTATAGGAAGTCTCAACATTAGAGGGGGTGGTAGATTAGTGAAGAGGAAGATAATTAGTAACTTAATTAAAAAAGAGAAGGCAGATATGTTCCTCATCCAGGAAACTAAATTGAGGAGATGTCGGAGAATGTGAATAAGAGTTTTTGGGCGAAGGAAGACATTGGTTGGTCTTATTCGGGTTCGTCCGGTTCTTCGGGTGGTTTTATCATTTTGTGGAAGATGGGGAGTTTGGTTGTTTTGAGTGGTTTTAAGGGAGAAGGCTATGTGGGGGTGAACATGGTGTGGAGAGAAGAGGTATTTTACATTGTGAATGTCTATTCTTCTTGCTCCATGATTAAGAAGAGAATTCTCTAGAGTAGGATTTTGGATTTGAAATCTAGATTTTCGGATGGCAAGTGATGTATTGGAGGGGATTTCAATGTGATTGTAAGGGCTAGTGAAAGGTAGGGGAGTGTCATTTGGTGTCGCAAATCGGAGATGAAGGAGTTTTCTGAATTTATTAGTGAAAGTGAGTTAGTAGATGTTGCTTGCAAAGGTAAGAAATTCACGTGGTATAATGGAGAGGGGTCATTTATGAGTCGGATAGACCGTTTCTTGATTTCGGAAGGAGTTATATCGAAATGGGGAATAGTGGGTCAACTTATTGGAGATAGAGATTTATCGGATCATTGTCTGGTTTGGTTGGTGGCGGATGGTTCGGATTGGGGTCCGAAACCTTTCAAAGTGAATAACTAGTGGTTTAAGGATAAAAATTGTCTACCTTTCGTCGAGAAGGAATGGAATCTTCTTAGAATAGAGGGGAGGAGCGGTTACGTTCTAAAAGAAAAGCTTAGACTACTCAAAAATAGTTTAAGGAAGTGGAACTCGGAAGTTTTTTGGAATATTGAGTTGGAGATCGAAGATTGTGTAAAGGAGATAAATGATAGCGATCTTAGGGCCGATTTGGCTACCAATTATTTATCGGAGGTTGAGAGAGAAAGTCGCATAAAGACAAATGATCGGTTTTGGTTGAATCTTAGAATCAAGGAGAACATTCTTATTCAAAAGGCGAGATTAAAGTGGCTAAATGAAGGGGATAGTAATTGTAGGTATTTCCATTGTGTGATGAAAGAAAGACGGAGATGCAACAATATTGGATTCATCAAATCTAATAAAGGTATCTTGGTGTCGTGGAGGATGTCAATGAGGAGGTGAGAAATCACTTCGCTATCAAATTTAAAGAGCCAATTTTTAATAGACCGAATCTTGAAGGGATGGAGTTTAAGTCCCTTACCTATGAAGACAAGATGATGTTAGATAGTTCTTTTTTGGAAGAGGAAATCAAAGAAGCGGCATAGGGTTGTGATGGATCTAAAAGCCCGGGACCGGACGGGTACACTTTATTTTTCATCAAAAAGTGTTGGTACTTTCTAAAAGAGGATTTCCATAGGTGTTTTACAGATTTACACAAGGATTCTATTCTTTCCAAATCTATTATATCTTCCTTTCTCACTTTAATTCCAAAGAATGAGACTCCGATGGGACTTAACGACTATATGCCTATTTGTCTAGTAGGAAGCATGTACAAGGCTTTGGCTAAACTTTTGGCGGGTAGATTAAAGAAGGTTCTTCATTTCCTAATTTCTAAGTGTCAAAGTGTTTTTTTCCCGGGTCGCCAAATGTTGGATGAAGTGTTAGTAGCCAATGAGTTGGTCGATTATGCCACGAAAGAAAATAAAGTTGTCACTTTGTTTAAGGTGGACTTCGAGAAAGCGTATGATAAGGTGTCATGGGACTTTCTTAGGTTCATGATGATGAAGATGGGATTTAGCATGAAGTGGATGTGTTGGATGGAGACTCTTATTTTCAATAGCAAGATATCCGTGTTGGTAAACGTTAGTCCTACTAAGGAGTTCGTAGTGGAGAGAGGTTTGAGGCAATGGGACCCTTTATCCATTTTTTTTTGTTTTGATAACGGATGGACTTACTATGTTGGTTAAAAGATCGGTGGATATAGGAGAGTTTGTGGGGGTAGTGGTCAACCAAAAGTGTTTTCTTGATGTTCTCCAATTCGCGGACGGCACTATCTTGATAGGGGATGGTAGTTGAAAACATTTATGGGCTATAAAATCTGTTCTAAGAGGTTTTGAACTTGTTTCGGGTTTAGGAACCAACTTTCATAAGAGTAAGTTGATATGCATCAACACTACCAACTTTTATCTTGAGGCGGCGACTACTTTCTTGGCTTGTAGGACAGAGTCGAAAGAGTTCACTTTTCTCGGTATTCCCATATGGTTTAATCCTCGAAGAATTTCAACTTGGTCTCCCCTTATCTCAAAATTGAAGAAGAAGTTATCATGTTGGAATGGCCATTTTCTTAGCATGGGAGGAAGAATCACTTTTAAGATCGGTTTTAGGGAGTCTTCCAATATTCTACTTAACTTTTTATAAGATACCGGTGAAGGTTTGGATGGAGATTACTATACTTCAAAGTAGATTTCTTTGGGGAAGTTCGACGGAAAAGAAGAAAATTCATTGGTTAAGGTAGGACTATTTATGTTTTCCGTATGACAAAGGCAGATTAAATTTCAAGAATGTAGAGGTTTTCAATATTAGTCTTTTGCATAAGTGGAGATGGGGGATCCTTGAAGGCTCAGAGGATTTATGGTATCATATGTTGATAGAAAGATACGGGGACATTAGTTTGCTCGTTGCGGGAAGTGTCTCTGCGAAGTCTCGACGGAACTCTTATTCTAATTGGTGGAAGGACATTTTATCCATATCAAAGAAGTTGAAAGATGATATTCTCATGGATAATTGCAACTTCCAAGTGGGAAATGGTTTCCACACACCTTTTTGGAACAACATTTGGAAAGGAGATTTGAGGTTGAAGGAAATGTTCCCAAATCTGCTCCATTTGTCGAAACTAAAAGACATATCGGTAGCTGCGATGGGAGGGTGGATTGGGGGAAGATGGACTTGGAACAATTTTGACATTCCTAATGTTTGTTCATTTTTTGCATGTACCAATATACAACAATCGGGGATGAATTCTAGCTTTTTTCTAGATGATCCCCTATCATTCAGGGAGGTTGGTACTGGTGGATCCACAATTTCGTAGGCAGAATCTAATTCCAATAATCAGTCTAACAGGTATGTAGCCTCTTCACCTACAACTTTGTCTGTCTTTACTGTACGTGCTGCGGGTGAATCAAAAGAAACGTGAGTGATGAATTCTGAGTCTGGTACCACGAATGCAGAAGGACGACAACAGAATATACTGCATAACGCAGCGTCCAATAGTTACAGCATCGAAGATTTTTACGATGGGATGGGATGGGTCCAATCAACTGCTCCTAGTAGCAGTTTTGTGTTTGCGGGTTTTGTTCCTATGTTGGAAATCAAGCATCAGTTACGCTGCTTAATGAATATGTTGTCGAACTTCTCGTCGGAAGCCGAAACAAAAGATACAGTGGGCTGGCAATTGGAGGGGGACTCAAAATTTTCTGTCAAATTTGTTTACTGAAAGGCCTTTGCATACCGAATTCCACTTGGCCCATCTCAAAAACATGACGAGGCTTATCAATTTTTGTGGAAATCAAGGGCACCTATGAATATCAAGGTGTTCGGTTGGAGATGCTTCAGGAACAAACTTCCGACAAAAGAATAACTTCTTTATAGAGGTATTCTAAAACCATCATCCAATCTCAAGTGTGTTTATTGCAATTCTTATGTGGAGTCTCTAAATCACTTGCTTTGGAACTATACAGTTTCTAAGCTAATTGGTTAGGTGGTTCTTTTGATGGAGGATCTAATTGCAAGAAATATTTTTTGGTATGACACCATTTTTACAAATCGAATGGTATTAAGCAGGGTCGTAAAGATTTTGTGTGGTTGGCATCTTGTTGGGTGATTTGGTCTGTTAGAAACGACATTATATTTAGGAATTCTAAATGAAATATTGTAGACATAGTTTGGAGGATTAAATTCTTCTTATGGAGGTGGTTGCTCATAGGTGAAATTTCCTATACCAAATGTAATTTATATGAATTCAACAAAAACCCTATGTTGTATTTGATTTAGGTGTATTTGGTGGGGAATTTCCTTTTTGTCTGAGCTTAGTCTCAATTCTTTTGTAACCAGGACGAGTGATTTGATACTCTCATCAATATACTTATTGCATTAAAAAAAAAATTACAATTATTTTTAACAATTTAATTAGAGTTAATCTAATTTGATATAATATTTATCATATTTTATTCTTTCTTTAATTAGTTTAACTTTTTCTTATGATTATATTTTAATTTTAGTAAAATTTTGAAGTTTTTAATGTTATGTCTTAAAGTTTTGAAACTGAAATATTTGAAACTATTTTTTAATTTTACTTATAATTTAAATATATAAAAAAATTAATTTAATTTTTTTATATTAGAAACTAATATTTTTAAAATTCAAACAAGGATTTTGTTTGAGATTACACTAGATTTTGAATAAATTAATAGAGACATATAGATTTGACAGACATGTCAAATCAATGGAGAAAATAAAACCAAAAAAAATTCAAAGTTAATTAATATTTTATTATGACTCAATTTTTATCATTTATCCAGAATCCCTAGCGCAATCTCTCTGCCGTATTGTCTTAATTTCCACAATTTATTTTCATTATATTTCCTCTGCCATTTACTCAAACAAAACTACTAATAACATCTTAATCGAGAGAAAAGTATAAAATCAATCACAATTTTTAAGTACCACAATCCATGCTGTTTGTTATTCTCTAATTAATTGACTTCAAACACCTATCTTGTGTCTAAAACAATAGCGGTGGACGTTCCTTTTCTAAGATGTGCAGTAGTTTCGATATTTGCTCATGGATGCTCGCTTTATTGATGGTGTGACTGCTGATCTGAGCTATAACAAGGGAATCTAGGATGTTGTTTATCTTAGTCGTTTGTTATCTGTTTTTTAATTTGTTTATCATTGTTGTCTTTGTCTCTTTTGCACTTGTTTGTTATATATAATAACAAATTGAAAACTTTTTAATAATGCACAGGCCAGTTTTTAGAAAGAAATTCAACACTACTGTAACTTTTAGAAAGAATTTTATGATATCTTTAAAACTTACTAAATGTAATTTCATAATGACACTTTTCATGTAGCTGTTTCAAAGCATTGTTAACAGGTTTTGGAATTGTTAAGAAACTAAATAAATATGCAAAGCCAAATCCCAAGTGTTGAACTTAAATCAACAAGATAACAGTACAGAACCCTAGAAAACAACAAGCTTTTCAACACCACTTAATCAATTTCTCTTTCCTTAAGAATTTCTGCTAACCAAGAAATATTCAAATCATTAAAAGCACCTTGCATTCCCATATGTACATGGTTCAGAAAATCTTCAAAGTTAAATTTATGATCTATATAATCGGACGGAACTCGTAATTCTTTGATTTGTGCATTGCATCTTTTCCCCAAATATCCATCCAAATCAAGATGAAGACATCCTCGAATATCAAGAGATTCAAGAAGAGGGCATCCATCTAGAATAGCTAACAATCCATTGTTAGTGAGTCCGCTGTTCAAAATTGTAAGGTGGCGCAGCATAGGCATTGCTTTTGCAATAGCAAATGCTTCATCATCAGACTTATCTTCTACTACCTCAATGTTAGGGCTAAATTTCAGTGATTTCAACAGTGGACAACTTTGGCCTATAATTTCAAACAAACCGGTACTTTGGTCATAACCATAAGAATGAAAAATGTCAAGCTCTTGTAAGAATGGCTGATTCTTAACAGCTTCAATGAATGCTGCAGTTGAAATGCCATAGCATTTTTCAAGCCTTATGGATCTAAGGCTACTGGCACTGAAAATTTCAAAAAGAAAAAAAAGGGAAAAATGGGCTTAAACTAGTTAACATAATTTTCTTATGATCATAACAAATTAATAACACAAATGAAAAAGATATATTACCTATTAGATATATGCATAATGAGATCATTGGTACCGAATTTCTTAATATGAATGTCTTTGAGATGACCACAACTTCTATCAACAGCATAGCGACAAATCTGTTCTAATCTTCTATAATATTTGAAGTAGGAATCTGACTGAGAGAGATCGGTGATTATGTCAATGGTGATACCGGTAAACATGTCAATGGTGCGCCACATGAGAGGGTCCTTGCAAATGTTCCACCAGAGAGGGCACACAACAGATGCACTTGTAACTATTTCAACTGCACCAAGTCTCTGAAGTATGTTGATTGTAATATCTCTAGGAAGTTCAAGCCAATTTGGCTTTGCTGTGATCTCAAAATTCTCAATTGCGATTACTAGGCTCGAACAAGAAGAAGCCATTATGCTGTATGTAAACTAAACAGACATACGTATATTATATAAAGAGTGATGCTCAACGGTTTTCAAAATTAAAATACCGGGAACAACAATAGTCACATCTTTAATTAACTTTGTGGTGTAAAAAAACCATTTGGATACTCAAGAAATTGACTTTGAAAATTACTTCACGTCTTTAACAAATTTGTATTGAGATGTGTATCTTATTAATTAACTTGTGTAGATTTGTAAAGAACACACTCCCACAGCCACATATTATAAAGGGTTAATCGTATAAAAACTCATTGAAATTTTTTTCTAAAATAATTTATTTCCACTATATTTTTTATAATCAAAATAGAATTAACAGCACCGAGAAATTCTTAGGTAGGCAAAGATGGAGAAAATATATACACTCATGACCAATCATAATTATTTTATTAATTAAAAGATAAAAATTAAATTAAATTGAAAATAAATTTAAAATTTTCTCTCTAAGTGGATGTGTATAATAATATGGATTTAGTTACATTTTCATGCAAAAATTTCTCAATATCACAAGGAGTACTCCAACCATAAACTAATTACAAATTAATGACAATCCACAGACTCAAACATCAAGCATAATATTCAAATTTTACCCTATAATTGTTATCATAAGCAAGTCAAAACCAAGATAAGAATTTGATGTTAAAAACTACATCATCAACGGAAGAAGTAATGTTTCTAAACAATAAATTGTTTCTCGTAAACCACAAATCCATATCGTTGCCATCCAAATAAAGTCTACCTTAGACCTCTTAACCTTCTTTCTCACGATCTCCCGAAAGTCGATAAAATTTCCAACCCAGTTGGTAGAGACCACCTCTTCCAATCCTAACCAATGAAACATTATTTTCCAAAAATTTTGGCTAAAAAAAAAACAAACAAATGGAAAATGGTTTTGATTTCGCATAACAGGAAACACAATTCCTATTCTTGTAAGTTGTTCTCTTGTAGGGATCCTTGACCAATAAAACTCCAAGAAAATATCTTAATCTTGGAAGGAACGCAAGAAAATCAAACTTGTTTCAATGATGATACAACTTCGATTTCATAGCACTCTTCTACAGCCACAACATTTAACAGAGTGTAACAACTTTTTACTAAAAAGTTACCATCAATGTTGCTTTGCCACCTAACTTCATCTATAATGCCAGGTGATTTTTCCGGTTGATCAGGACCTTGAGTGGGCCACGAATTGCGCTGATGGTGCTGGATTGTTGAGGAGAGGAAGGGGTATACCTGCAAGACATTCTGATGCCAAAGTAAGTAGAAGACAGAGAATTAGGCAAGTACAAGAGACAGAGTTCTTAGAGTGAATATTGGATATATGACCCTCTCATGTGAGAGGGGTTTATATAATGCCCCCAGTGCTTGGTCATTCATCCCTATTTTAGGTATGGATCATGGATCCCCCGAAAATAAATAACTGCCAGAAACTAGTCGTTGGAGTCCTACCCGGACTATCTGTTATGTCGGACTGATGGTGATACCAGGCAGGACTATTTCGGGGTCGTTTTTGGGTGACTGCCCATTATTGTCGGGCAGGAAAATGGAGGAGGACAAAGATGGTCGGGCATCTCTCCTTAGTCGAGGGGAAAAGGAAAAGTTGGTTCCTTGGCCTTACTGGATTGGAGTTGGACTATTGGGTCATCTTGTATGCAGGAGTGGATTGAGTCGCGTCTATTCAATGAGCCAGTCCAGAATAGGAGCCCCCAAGTAGTTGCTTCTGGTCGTAGGAGTGATGACTTGAGGATAACTCATCATTTGGGGAATGAGTTATATGGTCGGTATGCCTTTCGAGGCATGCCCAGCTGGATGTATACTCGAAATATTATAGGCGTCATGGCCTGCCCGGTGTAACGTCCCATTTTTTATATTTGTTCGTCGGGAATTTTTGGTGCATTGTTGGCCTTGTTTAAGGCGTGTGTCATGTTGTTTTGGCGTAATGTCCTAGTGTGACAGGTAGAATTATGGTGCGATTATTAATAAGTGGGTGTGAGAATAATAATAAGACCAATTAATCAGTATTATTATTATTATTATTATTATTATTATTATTAGGGTTAAATATGTTTTTGGCCCCTACAAATATCTCATTTTTTGAAATAAGTCCCTCTAAATATTTTCTTCAAACATTGGTCATCCAAAACTTTTCCGTTTCGAAATCTAGTCTCACCCGTTAGTTTGAACTAACTGAGGCTGAGTTGGCAAGCCATGTGTGCGTAAGTTAAATTGTTTGCTAGAAAAAATATTAATACATGACACAATTTAAGTGACATGGAAATTGATGTTGATATATCATATTTTCCATATTCTTTTTATATTTCCTAATTTAAAATAAAATAATTAAAAAAATAAAAAATCAAATTGTTCTTGTTCTTCTTATATCTTCATCGTGTTCTTCATTGCAGAAAATGTTGAAAAACGAAAAGAAGGATATGAGGGAGTAAAATTGAAGGAAAAAAAACATTTATGGAATATTATAACAAAATCACAAATCTAGCCTCTTTTCTTATTCAACTTTCCCCTTCACCAACCCATAAATTTGATATAGATGAAGAAATAAAACTCATATCTCTATGCGGTTCTTGTATGTCGTTGTGGAAAGCGGTTTTCACAACCGCCATCTGAACAATTCCAATTGACAATAAAGAGCCGTGTTGCAACCCATTTTCTCTTCAGATCTGCACGCAAATCCCTCTAATTTTCTCAGATATGTCATTTGGCTTTCTCCTTAGATCTATATGTGGGTCCTTACTGATATTGCCATAGGAATGCTTCCTTTATAGATTCTTAGATTTTGATTGCTCCTTTGATTTCTAAAATGTTTGTTAAAGATATGTTGTTGCAGTTGCAAGAGAAAGAAAATTAGATTTCTAAATAGTGATAGGGTTTTTCTGGAACTTTAGTTTCTTTTATTGCTAAAACATTTGTTGGAAAGGAGGATATTAATTAGAGAGTTTTCAGCAAATGAAGATCAAAAATCAATTTTACAATTTTGATTTAGAAACATTTGCTTTGATTTAGGAACAAAACTCACTTTTTCAATTCTGAAGCATTTGATGAATATGATGATATTAAAGCTGATTTTTTTTTTTTATAAAAAAATTTAACAACCTTTGCTTTGATTTGAGATTTGATTTTGGAAGATACGTTACTTTTTTTATTTTGAAATCTTTCCTTATTTTGTGATTATTTGTGTAACTTTGATTTTTATATATAAATCAAATTTTGTATTTTAATTCAATGTTTATTAGGCCAGTTTCCATGTCACTTAAATTGTGCAGTGTAATAATATTTTTTCTAGCAAACAATTTAACTTATGCACACATGGCTTGCCAACTCAGCCTCTGTTAGTTCAAACTAACGGGAGGGACAAGATTTCGAAACGAAAAAGTTTTGGAGGACCAATGTTTGAAGAAATTATTTAGAGGGACCTATTTCAAAAAATGAGATATTTGTAGGGACCAAAAACATATTTAACCCTTATTATTATGAAAATAATATTAGTAAATATTAGGATTATTATTATTATTATTCTGTTTTAATTAAAATAAGGAAGAATTAGTAAAAACCAATATTAGAGGATTAATCAGAATTAGGAAGGGAATTAGTCGTGTTTTTGTGAAAGAACCAATGAGGGCTAGGAAGAGAAAGATCAACTAGGGCATCCTTCATAGAAGAAATTTGTAGGAAAATTCATCCAACTTCGAGGTTAGGGGGGAGAAAGGGATTCTCTTTAGGTGATTTAACATGATGGGGTAGTGAGGGGTTCCTTCCCTCGTAGGAATTTTGTTGTTTATGATATTATGTGATGAATATGTGATTATATGATTGTTGTTGTGAATTCGTGATTGTGCTTATCTGATCTTGGTGATTCTGTTGTAGAATATTATTGTTGTTCTTCTGTTGTATGCATAATCTGTATAAGGTTTTATTGTTGTCGGAGAACAAATATGAATCTAGATCTAGAATGTTGATAAAACTAGAATTAGTAACTTAGATGAAATAATGATGTAACCAAAAGTGTAAAATCATTGTAGAAACCATATTTAGGACTAGTATGAAGTGGAGGAACAAGAATCATAGGAATCAGATGCAGATTGTATGAGGAAACTTGAAAGTGAGACAGCCTCTATTAATACGCGTAACAACATGTCCATACGCATAAGGATGGGCGTAAGATCAGGATAATACGCGTAATAACCATGCAATACACGTATGAATATGGAAATTTAGGGCCCTCTGCCAATTTTCATAAGTTACGCGTGAGGAACTAGGTCATTACACGTAATGTGTAACACCCTTCTACCCCACAAACAATTTAAGTAAAATATTATCAGAGTAATTCATAGAAGGTGTCACATTTCTTCATAAAACATCGATCTAAAATATTATATTAATAATATTATTTCCTCAAATAATCAAATCTATGGCAGCAGAATTATATATTCAAAAATATTTTTCTCTTATCTCATTAAAACATAAAGACCTATTGGTCAAAGTCAACAATTATCATCATTCTCAATTCAACATTTAACAACTCATAAAACCCATCATAACAAAACTAAAATCCAATCATATAAGCATTCTATTTCCCCCGATGTTACATCTACCAGAGCAAGACACCAGACAAATCTATCGCAAACTCATCTTAGATATCTGCAAGTTACCCACAAAAGAGACAACATTTCCAAGCAGGCAGGGTGAGTAATCATAATTCATTATAACAATGCAAGGATATGGAATATAAATAAATTAGAACATCATATCTCCACATCATCAATAATGATATTCAGCAACAACAACATAATCATGAATTCATCTAGAATATGCGATTCTAACCATCCTGATATGCAATATGCACGTGGTACCAATTTCATCGTGAGATGGATACATGACCATCAACCCTCCACAACGGAGCACACCATAATCATCGAGACACTTCAATCCACACAATGGGATTGAAGCTACAAAATAGGTCGAAGCCCCATCGTGAATGTCTTGAAATGCAATGATGCATTACATCGTAAAAATTCATCGAGAAATCAAATACGCATCATCCATTTCATATCTAACAGTTCAAACATCAAATAATCATATAATTTTATCGTAAAAACACACCAAAACCTCATTTCATTAATTATCTCCACTTATCAGGACATAACCAATCATTTCATGTTCAACAGATAATCATCATAAAATCATGTCTTTCATCACGACAACACATCAACCATACTTATTTATCAATCATACAACAAAACAATTTATTCGATTCAACGAGACAACCAAACAACTTCCCTCATCAACAACAACAAGATGCTAATTCACAATAACATCATGTTTATAATCATAAAACCAATTTTTAACAACAAAGCAAACGACTTCCTTCATCAACAACAACAAATCGTCAACTTACAATAGAATCCTATTTTTAATCATAAAACCAACTCAACTTTTTCTAAATATTCATCATTTAAAAATGTATCATTTCACTCATTTTATTTTATTAAATTAAAGTTCATCTCGTTAGCTTTTCGACGCTTCAAACGGGACCTAAATCGGAGTTACGGATCAAAAGTTATAAATTTTTCAAAACTAAAAGTGCCACTGTTACAGTGTTAACCGGTTAACCCATAGCGTTCACCGGTTAACGCCTCATTTTTTCGCCCAAAACGCATATTTTTCACTGGTTAACCGGTTAACACCTATGGTTAACCGGTTAACACCTGTATATAAGCAGTTTTCTGCTGTTTTTACGAATTCTACACCAAAATATCCCAATTTTTCATACGAATTCATCCCAATGCAACCCAAAACTTCTTACCAATCAATAATTAATCACATACAACAACAATGCATCAATTCATACATCAAACACATCATTCTAAATCATCTTATCAATCCTAATTCACCAATTCATACCCTTATAACTCAATCTATGTCATCAAACCTAACAATAACCAAAATCATATCAAACCTAATCTATTCATAAACCAATTCCTATAAAATTATAATAGATTATGAAAACTCCCCATACCTTAGAGGATTTCTCCGATTGACTCTCTTCTCTGGGGTTCTCCACAGCCTCCTGACTCGGAGCTTCCTCTTTCTCCCTCTTCTTCAGAGTACTTCACCAAACACGATAAAATGAGCATTTTGATCGTATAATCCCTTTTGATCAAAACTATCCCAGTTATGTCTTTTCCCACTTTACCCCTCATAATTTTCACAAAAAGACCACCTTACCCTTTTCTTTAATATAATTTCAATAATAATAATAAAATAGTATAATAAAACACTATTTATCCTTATTATATAAATTACTCTTATACTCCAAAATAACCAACATAACATTCATACTTCCACTTCTATTATTTTTAATAATAACCAATAATCTGAATAATACTACATGATTATTCTTATTATTAATATTATTAAAATAATTTCACTACCATGCATCGGGTCACATAACCACCAATTGTCAATTCATTCATATATCCTCAAATAAGCAACAAATACTCATAATCAAATTTGGGGTGTTACAACTCTCCCCCACTTAAAGAATTTTCGTCCTCGAAAATTTATCCGATTCAACTATTTCAACTACTTAATCCATCCAACTAATCAACTTTCGACTCAGAAAGGCAACTCCACATATAATACAAACCATAACTCATAACATCAACGACAACAACAATGTGAATTCTACACAAGTGATACACTTGACAACTAGCATCGTACACAAGATAATACCCAACTCAATAATTCAATAATTGAAGCATTAGAACATCATAACATACGGACACACAACTCCAACACGATATTAATACAACCAACCTAAACATCATTGTTACTCACATATGAGCAACTACACTACGCCATGCGTTCGTTGCGCACTCTGATTGCCTGTAAGGTAGTAACTCCACCAAGTTCAACTTCCAACTCCAAATCACCAAAACAGATATAGTAAAATACTTCGACTTAACTCTTTGGAAGTTTCGTCCCACATATATTCTACACTCTCATAGTTATTGGACACTTCAACTTAGATCTGTAGGACAACACCTCTGACATTCAACATAATTACAACGACGACTACTTCCAAATCTTGGGTAAGATATACATGTACTCTCACGAATTTCCAATTATCCTCAACACAACTACAACCTTACCATCTTTTAACAACACATCCTTCGAAAATCATCTTAATCGCGCAACATCACAGTAACAACATAGGGTACCTGGTCCAACAATTTCTACAAGATAACTCATATCCTTCGCTTCTAACAAATTCAACATATCGAATCCTCGATTCTTACTCATACCAACACAATCCTCCATAAATTCTTATCCGAAACAACACAACTAAACAACTATTTTTGTTCCAACCAAAACTCGTACTTTAATAAACCAACTCACAATTCCCTCTTCTAATACTTGCAACTCAACTTTATATGACATTCTTGTCAAATCACGGTCTTACATTTCCATCTACTTTCCTCTATAATCATCTCAAAAATCTTTAAGTCTCGCGTCACTTAATTCATCACCAAAGAAACAATCCAATTATCTAGAGTTTAACTATGTGTTTCCATATTACTATTCAATTCAAACGCAACTTCATACTATCATCCTTAAATCCGACTAACATTCTTATATACGAATTCACATCAACAAAACAAACAATACTCAAGCGCTCGACTTAACTTCAATCAATCCAACATGCATACTATTACAGCCCGCATGATATATTTATCCATCAATTATGATTTCATCTAATATCAACAATAGATTAAGGGTGATCAGTTCCTCAATTTGTCGATAGACATACAGAAACCATAATTGTGGCATAAATCATCATTAGCCAACACAATAGTGTACTTCAACTCGTGTCCCAGAGTCCGTAAGCATAATGCTCCACCTACTTTATAAGGCTTACCAACGCCTTCTTAGTTTCCTTATATCCAACTTCGACAATTATATCAAAACGTCCAAAAATCCATTCCACAATCTCTTATACATGCTCATAGCATAGCACAACCTTAAATATTTTTCCAACACATGAATCACTACAACATCAAGTACTATCCAATTCGGTTCGTTCCAATTACCACTTTCATCCAAGTTAAGTTTTTTTTTAACAACGTTACTCGGGCATTCGTCCTTTCTCTCAACTCCACCATCTCATACATCGTCACTTTACTCATTCTTATTCAATGTAAATTGCCTCTCAATGCATTCTCCAACACGGTTACAATCTTAAAAATACCTACGGTTTATTCCTAATAGTATTTCACACTTGTCTTTATCTTTCCAAATGTTCTGCAATAGTTGCTCATCTTCAACCACATATTCCTTTTCCAATACAGGCCTCCCAAACACAAAATCATATTCCAAAATAAAGATAATTTCATTTAGATTCCATAACTTCAAAAATCACTCAAATCCGATTTACAAGTAAAAAGTTATCATCCTCACAATGGAACTGGTCAAGAATTCCCGTAGGCAGAATTTAAAAAAATCAGCAGCAGACCCAATTATTAAAATGCACTTATCTCCCTCATCGTAAACCTCTTGAATGTAAATCTTATATGTAAACTGTAGGGAATTTTGTAAGCTTTCTAAAAAGTCTGGAATCGCCTCCATCAGAATAACGAGTAAAAATTTATGCCTCTTCTCGTGACTGCTGCTCCAAGATCGCAAAAACTAGAATTTTGGGATTGATGAATATAAGTTCCATCTCTCTCACTCTTACTTCCAAGCTCTACCAAGAATCTTACTCTACCTCCAACTTCAAAATTACCCGACTTAATCCAACTACACTCAAAGCAGAACTATCTACCGACTTGGTCCGTCAACTTATCATTCCCATCAAAATAAATCTTCCTTCTCAAACATTTCTCATCTAAAATATGCGCACTTCTCAAATCCGACCGATATGAACTCAGAAGTCCAAACTCCTACCGGTCCAGAACAACATCACCTTCACAAACTTGCACTCTTACAACCAACATCAACTCGAACCAACTTCTTCATACCAATAACATTCTGGAGCAAGTCTCTCCCCCACTTAATTCTGAACCAACACCTGCAGACAATGACTAGAACTAACAACAAGTACCGACAGTGTTTCACACACATGCCACGTACTAAGAAATTAACAACATTAAACGATATTGGCCGGACGGACCGACCTGCTCTAATACCACTAATGTAACACCCTTCTACCCCACAAACAATTTAAGTAAAATATTATCAGAGTAATTCATAGAAGGTGTCACATTTCTTCATAAAACATTGATCCAAAATATTATATTAATAATATTCTTTTCTCAAATAATCAAATCTATGGCAGCGGAATTATATATTCAAAAATATTTTTCTCTTATCTCATTAAAACATAAAGACCTATTGGTAAAAGTCAACAATTATCATCATTCTCAATTCAACATTTAACAACTCATAAAACCCATCATAACAAAACTAAAATCCAATCATATAAGCGTTCTATTTCCCCCGATGTTACATCTACCAGAGCAAGACACCAGACACATCTACCGCGAACTCATCTTAGATATCTGCAAGCTACCCACAAAAGAGGCAACATTTCCAAGCAGGCAGGGTGAATAATCATAATTCATTATAACAATGCAAGGATATGGAATATAAATAAATTAGAACATCATATCTCCACATCATCAATAATGAAATTCAACAACAACAACATAATCATGAATTCATCTAGAATATGCGATTCTAACCATCCTGATATGCAATATGCATGTGGTACCAATTTCATCGTGAGATGGATACATGACCATCAACCCTCCACAAAGGAGCACACCGTAATCATCGAGACACTTCAATCCACACAATGGGATTGAAGCTACAAAATAGGCCAAAGCCTCATCGTGAATGTCTTGAAATGCAATGATGCGTTACATCGTAAAAATTCATCGAGAAATCAAATACGCATCATCCATTTCATATCTAACAGTTCAAACATCAAATAATCATATAATTTTATCGTAAAAACACACCAAAACCTCATTTCATTAATTATCTCCACTTATCAGGACATAACCAATCATTTCATGTTCAACAGATAATCATCATAAAATCATGTCTTTCATCACGACAACACATCAACCATACTTCTTTATCAATCATAAAACAAAACAATTTATTCGATTCAACAAGACAACCAAACAACTTACCTCATCAACAACAACAAGATGCTAATTCACAATAACATCATGTTTATAATCATAAAACCAATTTTTAACAACAAAGCAAACGACTTCCTTCATCAACAACAACAAATCGTCAACTTACAATAGAATCCTATTTATAATCATAAAACAACCTCAACTTTTTCTAAATATTCATCATTTAAAAATGTATCATTTTACTCATTTTATTTCATTAAATTAAAGTTCATCTCGTTAGCTTTTCCACGCTTCAAACGGGACCTAAATCGGAGTTACGGATCAAAAATTATGAATTTTTCAAAACTAAAAGTGCCACTGTTACAGTGCAAACCGGTAAACCCATAGCGTTAACCGGTTAACGCCTCATTTTTTCGCCCAAAACGCATATTTTTCACTGGTTAACCGGTTAACACCTATGGTTAACCGGTTAACACCTGTATATAAGCAGTTTTCTGCTGTTTTTACGAATTCTACACCAAAATATCCCAATTTTTCATACGAATTCATCCCAATGCAACCCAAAACTTTTTACCAATCAATAATTAATCACTACAACAACAATTTATCAATTCATACATCAAACACACCATTCTAAATCATCTTATCAATCCTAATTCACCAATTCATACCCTTATAACTCAATCTATGTTATCAGACCTAACAATAACCAAAATCATATCAAACCTAATCTATTCATAAACCAATTCCTATAAAATTATAATAGATTATGAAAACTTCCCATACCTTAGAGGATTTCTCCGATTGACTCTCTTCTCTGGGGTTCTCCACAGCCTCCTGACTCGGAGCTTCCTCTTTCTCCCTCTTCTTCAAAGTACTTCACCAAACACGATAAAATGAGCATTTTGATCGTATAATCCCTTTTGATCAAAACTATCCCAATTATGTCTTTTCCCACTTTACCCTCATAATTTTCACAAAAAGACCACCTTACCCTTTTCTTTAATATAATTTCAATAATAATAATAAAATAGTATAATAAAACACTATTTATCCTTATTATATAAATTACTCTTATACTCCAAAATAACCAACATAACATTCCTACTTCCACTTCTATTATTTTAAATAATAACCAATAATCCGAATAATACTACATGATTATTCTTATTATTAATATTATTAAAATAATTTCATCACCATGCATCGGGTCACATAACCACCAATTGTCAATTCATTCATATATCCTTAAATAAGCAACAAATACTCATAATCAAATTTGGGGTGTTACATAATGTGCAGCGTATGTGGGTATATTATGCATAATGAGCAGCGTATGGGGGGAGGATACGCGTAATGGTGGGCGTAGGAGATGTAGAAGTTGGTCCATACGCGTATGGCCCAAGGAAATATGCGTATGACTAGGCATGTAGGGCAAATTTTTTAGTTTCACGATTTCTATCCCAATTTCGCATCCATTGTCGATTCTTTTGATCTGAGGCATTGAGGATGACCTTAGAACATATTTAATTGAGTATTGGTATGGAGATTGAATTAACGATGAAGCTTAGGAAGATTTAACCAGACGATTAATCGGTTAAGTCGTTTGAGGATCATATTGTTTATTGTGTGGAATTATTGTTGCTTATTGATCGGATGGATCGTGTAGATGTATAATATGGTGGTTATACATGTTGTATGAATATTCATGGTCATGCATGAATTGTAGTATTATTGTTGGGATGAATCGTTGTTGGATGGACGTATGCAATTCATCTATACTATGTTGTGGAGAATGATGGGATAATCATTGCGGGATGGGCGTATGTGATTTATCCGTGTTCGATTGAATGAACAAAAACTGGTTCCACATGCATTGTTTCGTTGTTGAGTCACATTGCATAATTATTGTTATTTTGTTGTTGCATAATTATTGGTGTGATATTGTTGTATATGCTGAATTGTGTGAGGAACTACCCTTGATGTGTTTTATGCACCATTAATATTTGAATTTGTTTCTCACCCCTTTGTTGTTGTTGTTGTGTATGTGCTTCTTTTGAAGAGCAGATAATCCAGGTACCTGAGTGTGCGTGGAAGTCGTGTCTGTTCGAGTCATAGGAATTCTCTGATACGTAACATGGGATGGGGACTTTTGTTGTTTGGTTTATTTTTGTTACGTATCTTTTCATGTTGATTGGAAACTTATAAACCAAATTTATTGAGGATTTATTGTTGATGTTGGAATGTTGCCTAAGTTGAACAAATTATATTTTCCACTATTTTAATCGAGAAGTTTATTGATTATTTATGTTGACATGGCATTCCACTTGTTTTAAACTCTGATTTTTCATATGAAATTATTATTTTATAAACTGGAAAAAGTGGGGTGTTACAATTGTTATCAGAAAAGGTCGGTCCAACTGGCCAGATGTTGTTGTCGAGACAATCCTTAGAATAGGAGTGGTTGTTGTGTTATAATCTGAGATGTTTGTAGTATCAGTATTGCAAGAAGGAATGATGTTGTTCTTGTTGCTGCTATGCAAGCCATGACGCAAGCTATTGAGAACATTGGTCCAGTTGTTGGGAATGTTGAGTTTCGTGATCTGGATCAGTTCAGAAGTAACAAGCCGCCTACTTATGAAGGGTGTATTCTTGATCCATAGGCTGCATAGAAATGGCTGAAGGCTGTTGAGAAAATCTTCAGACCCATGGGGTGTAATGATGATCAGAAGGTGAGGTTTACTCACATGCTTGAGGGCGAAGCTGAAGTCTGGTGGGACAACAGTCTCCAAAGGTTGGAAACTGCAAGTCCTGATGTTACTTGGGTTGTGCTTCATGGTGAGTTTCTGGAGAAGTATTTTCCAGAGGACATCCACAGTGCTAGAGAAGTAGAGTTTTTGGAGCTTAAGCATGGTAGTATGACTGTGGCTGAGTATGTTTCCAATTTTGAGGAGTTAGTGCAGTATTATGCACACTATAACACTGAAGATGCCATGAATTCAAAGTTTTTGAAGTTTGAGAACGAGTTGCATCCTGAGATCAAACAGGGCATTGCTTTCCAAATGATCGGGAATTATCAGGAGCTGGTGAGTAGGAGCAGGATTTATTATAATGGAAACAGAGCTCGGATTGCTAACTACAAAGATGTGAATGACCGAAAGGGTAAGTAGAGATTTAGGGGTACTCCTTATAGTGATCCAGTTGACAAAGGTAAAAAGAAAGTTGCTGCTGACAAGAAGCAAGTGGGGGAGGGGTAAATCCCAATCTTGTGAAGTGTTTCAGATGTGGGAGCACGAGTCATCGTGCTAATACTTGCCAGAATGAAGTGAAGAAATGCTTCAAGTATGGAAGAACAAGTCATGTGGTAGCATATTGTAGAGCTACTATGCCTACTTATTTCAATTGTGGTGAACAGGGTCATATTAGTACGACTTGTCAGAAACTGAAGAAGTCCTAATGAGCTAGTGGGAAGGTGTTTTCTTTAGTAGGAGCCCAATCTACTAATGAGGAGAGTTTCATCAAAGGTACTTGTTTTATTAATAGTACTCCCTTGATTGCTATTATTGATATGGGTGCAACCCACTCGTTTATTTTTGTTGAACGTGTGAAGAGGTTAGGAATTGTACTGCCTACTTTAGATCAGAGGATGATAATCGAGACTCCGTCTATTGGTTATGTGGTTACATCTTTAGTGTGTCTGAAGTGTCCGTTGACTATTTTTGATAAAAATTTCAACGTGGATTTGATTTGTTTACCTCTTGGTAATCTGGATGTTATTTTGGGGATGAACTGGTTGGAGTTCAACGGAGTCTATATTGATTGTTATAGGAAGAAGTTGTTATTTCTTACTCATGAAGAGGAAGTGTTGGATACTTCGTTATCTACTAAAGAGTTGAGAACTTTGTTGGAAGATGAGGCTAAGATGTTTGCATTGTTCTCATATTTATATGTTGAAAGCAAAGTGTCAGTTAGTGAGTTGTCGGATGTGAATGAATTTCCGGAAGTATTTCCTGATGATATTACAGAATTACCTCCGACGAGAGAAGTTGAATTTATTATTGATCTGATTCCTGGTACAATGCCTATTTCTATGGCACCATATAGGATATTTGTGTCAGAGTTGGCAGAATTGAAATCTCATATTGGATAGTTGCTTGATAAGAAGTTTATTAGGCCAAGTGTGTTGCTGTGGGGAGCTTCAGTGTTATTGGTAAAGAAGAAAGATGGTAGTATGTGTTTATACATTGACTACCGTCAGTTGGATAAAGTGACTATTAAGAATAATTATCTGCTTCCGAGGATTGATGACTTAATGGATCAGCTAGTTGGTGCCCGTATTTTTAGGAAGATTGATCTAAGGTCAGGTTACCATCAGATTAGAGTGAAAGAAGGTTATATTCAGAAGACTATATTTAGAAATCGTTATGGACATTATGAATATGTTGTGATGCCTTTTGGAATGTCTAATGCACCAAGTGTATTTATGGAGTATATGAACCATATCTTCCATTCTTATTTGGATCAATTTATTGTGGTATTTATAGATGATATTCTTATTTATTCTAAGGCTAAAGATGATCATAGAGAGCATCTGAGGATTTCATTGCAGGCGTTGAAGGATAATATGTTGTTTGCAAAATTATCAAAGTGTGAGTTATGGCTTAAGAATGTAAGTTTCTTGGGTCATGTAATTTCTGGTGATGGTATAACAGTGGATCCTTCTAAGTTAAGTGTTGTGTTACAGTGTAACCTCCGAAGACAGTTACGAAGATTAGAAGTTTTCTGGGCTTATCAGGCTATTATAGAATATTTATCCAAGGGTTTTCTAATTTAGCATTATCGTTGACTCAATTGAGTAGAAAGAATCAGACGCTTATTTGGGATACAACTTGTGAGGAAAGTTTCGAGGAATTGAAAAAAAAAGACTACAACACCAGTATTGGTCTTTCCAAGTCCTGGTTAACCATTTGTTGTGTATTGTGATGCGTCATGTAACACCCGTATTTAATTAATTAATTTAATTAAATATTATCGTGTGTTTTCCCCAATTAATTGTTGTTAGGTGTTGTTTTGTCGATTATGTCGTTAAGTTGTTTAAGTTGGTATTAAGTCGAGGGTTAAGTCGTGTTTAGGTTATTGGAGTTAATTAAGTCGAATTAATAATAGAATTATTAGTAAGGCGAGTGCTATTTTAGGCCCATTAGTAATTTGGTTAATTAGTGAAACTATAGTATTACTAAGCTGAAAACCTAATTAGAAGAGTTAATCATAATTGGTGAAAGAACAAGTCTTGAGGAAGAACAAGGAAGCTAGGTTTTGAATTTTCATAGAGATTTTTGTTGTGAATTAGAGCTGCCTTCAATCCAAGGTAAGGGTGGGGTTCGAATTCTATAAACGGGATTAGGATAATTCGTATGTAGGTTGGGTATTTCGTATGATTGTTGTTGTGTTCTTGTATGTTTATGTTGTTGTTGATTTCGTATGGATCTGTCATGAAGAATATGCTATGATTGGTGTGCTACTGTCATAAATATGTTCATGTTGTTGTATTTGTTGGACTGGTTTGTTGCAGGAAAATTCATGTAGAAGGGACAATTAGGACTTGTAGTTGAATGTAGTAATTGTTAGATGATGTGTATACAAAAGATTATAGGTCTAAAATCAATGTAGAAACCCAATTAGGCTTGAACTGAGGGATAAAGTTATGAAATTCGTAGCAGAAGTGGGACTGGTGTGAAGAATTGTGGATCACATAGTAGATCTGGTGATATGCGTAACAAGATAAGCCTTACGCGTAACACATGACTGTTACGCAAGCATTATGCGTAAGGGAATGGTGGTGGCACGACCATCTGGCCATTTACGTAGGTGACGTGTATGGGACGCAGGAATTACGCATAATGGAAAAGCTTACGCGTAATGGGTGGAGTAGGGAGAATATTGATACACGTATCAATAGGTCTATACGCGTATGAGCAGAGTGGTGTGCAGAAAATGCAATTTTTGGCGATTCGTCCTGTTTTCACATCTGAGTTGAGCTGAGTTAATTCTAGTGATTAATTAGAGATAAAATAAGTTGATTTTAGTAGATTAGAGGACTAAAATAATTAATTTTGAGATTTAATTAATTAAGCCGTAATTAGTTGGTTTTTCGTGTTGTGGTCGTATTAAGCCAGTGTAAATTGTGTTGTCCCGATTTTGGGAGTTATTAAGTTGCAGGCCGATTGACCAATGTTGATATATGTTATTGAGTTGTTAAGTTGTTGTTTATATTATTATTGTAGTATGACATTCATAAGTAGCATACATTTGCATATTTTCAAGTTGAAGCGAATGCTCAAATATAGTTGGCCTGGATTGTCAAATATGGTTGATGCCTCGATAAACTGGCAGGATTTTAAGTTGGGAGTTTTACTCCAAATGGTAGCACATGCATATATATAAGTTGAGTCGCACTTTAAGTCGCATTATATACATGTTGATAATCGTTGTAGATTGAAGTTGTATGTTGATGTTGCTTGTTTTGTGAAGTGGTGTGATTGTATGATTTCTCGTTTATGTATTGATTATCCTGCTCTTGTTTATATTATTCGGCAGGATAATTGAGGTCGAAAACTTGGATGTTGACATTGAAGCTGAGATGGCATTGTAACACCCCCTTTCTATACCCCAAATAATCAATTAAATCATTTAGGCACATGCTTAAAAATTTCATCAGAGTATAATTAAACATGGTATAAAAGAGGCATGCCACATTATGATTGAAATTAAAAACATACAACACCTGCTCATTTAAAGATATGCAACGATGGGGTAGTTTTTAACATAGGGAATTTAATCCTTACACCCATATCTCCAAAGATATAATTACACAGCGGAAACCAAATCAACAACCTCAAACATATATATTCCCATTCATATATATATATATATATATATATATATATAAACAAGTTTGATGCCAAAAATAATATTCATGTTTATACAAAACATCCATCCAACATATACATCTACACAATGCATCACAAAAATGGCACTAAGCCAACCTAACTACCCGGTGTTACATATCAAAGCCGACCGACCAAAATATGAAGACGAGCTTCACAAAAATATGCCATCCAGCAACCTACTCTGCAATACCTTATAGAGCATCATAAAACAGCAGAAGGGTGAGAAACATTATCATAATAACATTGCATATAATTATATATCTCAACATATAAAAATGCACATAAAACATATTCTCACCACACATTTCATTCCTCATCACCTATACACATCGTAACGTGTACAGACATAATTCAAGCATGTTCATCATGCACCAATTCACATAAACTTACATCATTTATGTTTATTCCTCAATTCTATTTGTTCCGCATAAAGATACGCCTAGCTATGCTTAATCACACATATACATTACAAATGTATAAATCACATACATATACATATCAAACATGCATATATACAATCAAGTATGTTTCATCACACATACTATCATCTCCATAATACTCCAAATAAACATTTACACATTCATGTTTATTTCTGCATATCATAATTAAAATGATAAAATGCAACTCATAGAGACCGACACACGACTCTATGCAGATGCAAATGCGGTACCGACTCAACATTTCAGCAGGTCCACTTAGGAACCAAATGGAATCATCGCTTGTTACCTAAAGTAACTCCCCGTCGGGCATACGATGTTCCCCATTGCTCACACCCCACATAGGCACACAATGTTTATGGATTGCTCACACCCCACACGGGCACACAATCCGATTGCTCACACCCCACACGGGCACACAATCAATGTGAATAAATCACCCATCGCTCACACCCCATACGGGCACACAATGTTTCTGGATTACTTACACCCTACATGGGCACACAATCCGATCGCTCACACCCCACACGGGCACACGATCTTGTTGTAGTCATTGTTCACACTCCACATGAGCACACGATGCTACAACGGATTCACAAAGAATCCCACATCACAAGAATGCATACATTATGCTTACATGAAAAATTACACACAACATTCTTGAAAATGCATACATATTCACAATATAGTTAAGCATTTCATCTCATACAATTAGCATACATTCGCATTTAATTCAAGCAATGTATCTACTTGCCAAATGGCCACAACACAACAATCAAACCCACAATTCCATAATTAACATAATTACGTTTTATCGGAAAAATTGGGTAAATGTCGGCTAAAAATTACTTTTCTTAGCATCATTGGTTTCTACACGTTTCTAGCTTCAAATCGATATAAGGATCACTAAAAACGGATACCCGAAACTCAAGTTACGAAACAAAACGTAAAAACCCGAAAATCCTCCCAGGCTCGCTGAGCGACGAACAGCTCGCTGAGCGAAAATCGCCCTGGAACTTTCGCTAAGCGAGGGGTAGCTCGCTGAGCGACCACTGCGATTTCAGAAAAATACCAGCTGCAAACAGTCTAACCAAGTGACCCCAAAACTCCTCTAAACTCATATAAACATGATCAATAACATGTTCTAGCTATCATACTTCGGTTATAACGATTTCCAACCGATTAATCCATAAATTTCTCACATTTTCTCTCAAACCCTAACTATTCATCTTCTCTAACTTCTACCAAATCCAAAAATCCACAAAATCTAACACATACATAATCATATACAAGATTAAGATAACAATGTTTATCACCCTTACCCGATTATTTCGATTCCTTGGAGCAATCTTGAAGCTTTTCCAACTTTCCCTCTTTTCTCTTCTTTTTCTCTTCTCTCCTTTTCTTTCTTCTCTTTTTCTTTCTCTTCTTACCAACTTTTCTATTTCACTCTTTCTCACTCTCTTATATTTTCTTTCTTCTATTTTTATTTTCTACTCTTTCCAACCAAATATCAATTCTCTCACAAAAATACCAATTCTACTAATTCTAACTTATCACTAATAACAAAAGTCTAAAATACCCTACAATCCAATTTTACCAGAAAATTCACAAAACGGTAAAATCCCACAACATAATATATCATCACATTAATTCCTCAACATCAAATATCACCACGATAATTTCACAAATAAAACAATTATCATACAAATAAAATAAAAGACTCCACAAAACTTTGGGAAAATCGATTTGGGGCATTACAACTCTCCCCCACTTTAGAAATGTTCGTCCTCGAAAATATTACCTGATTCAAACAACTCCGGATACGACTCGCGCATCCCACTCTCCAATTCCCAAGTCATATTGCCTTCCGCAGCGCCTCCCCACGCCACTTCCTCAAGCGCAATATCCTTGCCTCTTAGCTTTTTAATTTCACGATCCAAAATCCTAACCGGTAAAGCTTCCACCGTAAGGTTATCTCCTACCTCAACCTCGTCCATAGGAATAACATGTGACGGATCCGGAACATACTTCCGAAGTTGCGAAACATGGAACACATCATGCAAATTCGAAAGATTCGGAGGCAATGCCACACGATAAGCCACAACACCAACTCGTGTAGTAATCTGAGACGGCCCAATAAAACGAGAAGTCAACTTCTTCGACTTCAAAGCACGACCCACACCCGTAACCGGTGTAACTCTCAAGAACACATGGTCGCCTTCCTGAAACTCAAGATCCTTCCTTCTCTTGGCATGATAACTCTTTTGCCTACTCTGAGAAGCTCTCATCTTTTCCCGAATAAACTTTACTTTTTCCGTCGTTTGTTGTACCATCTCCGGTCCAACTACCGTTCTCTCTCCAGTTTCATGCCAACACAAAGGTGTTCGACATCTTCGACCATACAAAGCCTCAAATGGTGCCATACCAATACTCGAATGAAAACTGTTATTATAGGTGAACTCAATCAACGCTAAATAACTATCCCAAATAACACCTTGTTCTAGCACACAAGCACGCAACAAATCCTCTAGCGATTGATTTGTCCTCTCGGTTTGACTGTCCGTTTGCAGATGGTAAGCCGAACTCAATCTTAGCTTAGAACCCAAAGCCTTTTGCAAACTTTCCCAAAACCTCGATGTAAATCTAGGATCTCTATCCGATACAATACTCTTAGGAAATCCATGTAACTTCACAATCACAGACACATAAATCTCGGCTAGCTTCTCCAAAGAATAACTAATATCCATCGGAATAAAGTGAGCAGATGTAGTAAGTCTATCGACAATCACCCAAATAGCATTATGACCTCTTTGCGTATTCGGCAATCCTGTAACAAAATACATCGATATACTATCCCATTTCCATTCCGGAATATCCAACGGTTGCATCAAACCACTAGGCTTCTGATGTTCCACCTTAGACTTCTGACAAGTCAAACACGCATACACAAAATGAGCTACATCTCTCTTCAATCCGGACCACCAAAAGATCTTCTTCAAATCTTGATACATCTTATTCGCTCCCGGATGAATACTTAAATTACTCTGGTGTCCCTCTTCCAATATCATCTTTTTCAACTCCTCATCATCGGGAATACAAATACGACCATGGAATCTCAAAACTCCAAAATTATCAATCTTGAAATCCTCATTCTCATTCATCATCAAATCGACAAATTTCAAATCCAACTTTTGCTTTTCACAAACGGTTGCAAGAAATCCATTCGTAACACGAAGCATACCAAGTCTCACACTTCTCGGCGTCATCTCGCAAACCAAACTCAAATCTCTAAAATCCTCCAAAAGTTCTCATTCTCTTATCATCAATGCGGATATATGTAACAACTTATGACTCAAGGCATCGGCCACCACATTTTCCTTACCCGGATGGTAATTCAAACCAAAATCATAATCCTTCAAAAGTTCTAACCATCTCTTTTGTCTCATGTTCAATTCCTTTTGATCGAATAAATACTTCAAACATTTGTGATCACTAAAAACTTTAAATCTTGCACCATAAAGATAATGCCTCCAAATTTTTAGAGCAAAAACCACGGCCGCTAATTCCAAATCATGCGTAGGATAATTCTTTTCATGCACTCTCAATAGTCTTAAAGCATAAGCTATAACGTTTCCATCTTGCATCAAAACACCACCTAATCCAAACAATGAAGCATCACAAAACACCACAAATGATTCTGTCGGATTCGGCAAAATCAAGATCGGAGCCATTGTTAACCTTCTCTTAAGTTCCATAAAACTCTTTTCACAATGAATATCCCAAATGAAAGCCTTTCCTTTACAAGTCAACTGCGTTAACGGAAGTGCCAACTTTGAAAAGTCTTCAATAGACCTTCGATAATAACCCGCCAAGCCTAAAAAGCTTCGAATCTCCGTCACTGATCTAGGAACTACCCATTGCATTACCGCATCAATCTTGGATGCATCAACACTAATACCACCATCGGAAATAACATGCCCAAGAAAACTTACCTTCGACAACCAAAACTCGCACTTTGATAACTTAGCATACAATTGCTTCTCTTTCAAAATCTGTAACACAATCCTTAAATTCTCTCCAGGCTCCTCTTGAGACTTAGAATAAATCAAAATGTCGTCGATGAACACAACCACAAAACGATCCAACTGTTCATGAAAAATACGATTCATGTATTCCATAAACACACCTGGCGCATTAGAAACTCCGAATGGCATCACGGAATACTCGTAATGACCATACCGTGTCCGAAAAGCCGTCTTTTGAATATCCTCCTCCTTCACACGAATCTGGTGATATCCTAATCTCAAATCAATCTTACTAAAAACACGCGCACCAACCAATTGGTCCATCAAATCATCAATCCTCGGAAGCGGATACTTGTTCTTAATTGTCACCGTATTCAACTGTCGATAATCAATACATAACCGCATGCTTCCGTCCTTCTTCTTTACTAATAATATTGGTGCACCCCAAGGAGAAACACTCGGTCTAACAAACCTCTTGTCCAACAAGTCATTCAATTTCTTTTTCAATTCTACCAATTCTGAAGCTGACATACGATAAGGTGCCATCGAAATCGGTCTAGTACCCGAAACTAGATCAATAGAAAACTCAACTTCTCTTTCAGGCGGTACATCCCTAATATCGTCCAGAAACACTTCTGGAAAATCACACACCACTAGAAACCTACTTATCTCCACTTCGCCTTCCACTGACCACGATGCAAACAAACCAAACAATTGAACTTCGTCCACTAAAAGTTTCTTCAACTCTTTCGTGGATAGGAAACTCTCTTCTTCATATCATCCAAAGAAGGAAACCTTACTAACTTATTATAAAAATCTATATGAACTCGATTAAATTGCAACCAGTTCATACCCAAGATCACGTCCAAACCTTCCAACGGCAAACAAACTAAATCCATAACAAAATCTTTACCATACATGGTCAAAGAACAACTTACACACACCAAAGAAGTAGTTACCGACCCTGAAGTAGGAGTCTCAATAACCATCTCACCACCCCAAGAAGACATAAACAAATTCAAACGCTTAGCGCACTCAAGAGAAATAAACTAATGAGTCGCTCCTGTATCTATAATAGTAACTAAAGGCGTACTATTAATAAAACATGTACCTTTAATCAAACGGTCTGCACTAGTAGTATCCTTCCCTGCTAATGCAAACACCTTTCCGCCTGCCTGAGCTTGCTTTGGCTTAGTACACTTAGTACTAATGTGATCAACTTCCCCACAATTGAAGCACTTCACAACATTCCTCCTACACTCGGTAGTAGCATGTCCAAGACCTCCACAGTTTAAACATTTCACGATATTCTTCCCACACTCAAAAGACTTGTGGCCTAAATCGCCACACTTGTAACACTTAATGGGGCCAGAACTCCCTCCACCATATCTCCTATCAAAGTTTCCCCTATGTTTTCCCTTATCAACGGGTGTCACATAAGGTCCACTTCTAGCGTGTTGCTTCCCTTTCCTCTCATTCACACTCTTGTAATGTGTAGAACGAGCTTTGCTATCTTCTTCAAAGATTCTACAACGTTCAGTCAAATCTGAAAACATTCTAATCCTCTGATATCCCACAACTTGCTTAATCTCAGGATGCAAACCATTCTCATACTTGATGCACTTAGAAAACTCAGCAGTAGCAGCAGCAAAATGAGGATGAAACTGAACCAATTCCACAAACTTAGCAGTATAGTCAACCACTGACATACTACCTTGCCTCAGCTTAAGGAATTCCATCTCCTTCTTTCCCTTCACACTCTCAGGGTAGTACTTCCCTAAGAATTCAGTACGAAAAACATCCCAAGTTATCTCTTCATCATTCTCCTCAAGAGCTTGACTTCTACCGACCCACCAATCATCGGCTTCTTCCTTAAGCATGTGAGAACCAAGCCTCACCTTACTCTCTTCAGCACAATCCAGGACTCTGAATATTCTTTCAATCTCCTTCAACCAATTCTGAGCACCATCAGGATCGAATCTTCCTTTGAAGACCGGCGGTTGATTCTTCCTGAACTCATCATTCGCATTCACATTCGGCGCTCCCTGCACCGCCCTAGCCATTGCTTCCAAAGCAGCAGCCATAGCATTGTTGTTTCTACCAGCCATATTCTGATTGTTCCCAAAGACAACAACAAAATTAAACAAAAGTTCAATCACAACAACATCAAGACAGACACAACTGACTCGAACACTGGCTCTGATACCACTGAATGTAACACCCCCTTTCTATACCCCCAAATAATCAATTAAATCATTTAGGCACATGCTTAAAAATTTCATCAGAGTATAATTAAACATGGTATAAAAGAGGCATGCCACATTATGATTGAAATTAAAAATATACAACACCTGCTCATTTAAAGATATGCAACGATGGGGTAGCTTTTAACATAGGGAATTTAATCCTTACACCCATATCTCCAAAGATTTAATTACACAGCGGAAACCAAATCGACAACCTCAAATATATATGTTTTCATTCATATATATATATATATATATATATATATATATATATATATATATATATATATATATATATATATATATATATATATCAACACGTTTGATGCTAACAACAATATTCATGTTTATACAAAACATCCATCCAACAGATACATATACACAATGCATCACAAAAATGGCACTAAGCCAACCTAACTACCCGGTGTTACATATCAGAGCCGACCGACCAAAAGATGAAGACGAGCTTCACAAAAATATGCCATCCAACAACCTACTCTGCAATTCCTTATAGAGCATCATAAAACAGCAGAAGGGTGAGAAACATTATCATAATAACATTGCATATAATTATATATCTCAACATATAAAAATGCACATAAAACATATTCTCACCACACATTTCATTCCTCATCACCTATACACATCGCAACGTGTACATACATAATTCAAGCATGTTCATCATGCACCAATTCACATAAACTTACATCATTTATGTTTATTCCTCAATTCTATTTGTTCCGCATAAAGATACGCCTAGCTATGCTTAATCACACATATACATTACAAATGTATAAATCACATACATATACATATCAAACATGCATATATACAATCAAGTATGTTTCATCACACATACTATCATCTCCATAATACTCCAAATAAACATTTACACATTCATGTTTATTTCTGCATATCATAATTAAAATGATAAAATGCAACTCATAGAGACCGACACACGACTCTATGCAGATGCAAATGCGGTACCGACTCAACATTTCAGCAGGTCCACTCAGGAACCAAATGGAATCATCGCTTGTTACCTAAAGTAACTCCCCGTCGGGCATACGATGTTCCCCATTGCTCACACCCCACACGGGAACATAATCAATGTGAATAAATCAGCCATCGCTCACACCCCACACGGGCACACGATCTTTATGGATTGCTCACACCCCACATGGGCACACAATCCGATCGCTCACACCCCACACGGGCACACGATCTTGTTGTAGTCATCGTTCACACTCCACATGAGCACACGATGCTACAACGGATTCACAAAGAATCCCACATCACAAGAATGCATACATTATGCTTACATGAAAAATGACACACAGCATTCTTGAAAATGCATACATATTCACAATATAGTTATGCATTTCATCTCATACAATTAGAATACATTCGCATTTAATTCAAGTAATGTATCTACTTGCCAAACGGCCACAACACAACAATCAAACCCATAATTCCATAATTAACATAATTACGTTTTATCAGAAAAATCGGGTAAAAGTCGGCTAAAAATTACTTTTCTTAGCATCATTGGTTTCTACACGTTTCTAGCTTCAAATCGATATAAGGATCACTAAAAACGGATACCCGAAACTCAAGTTACGAAACAAAACGTAAAAACCCGAAAATCCTCCCAGGCTCGCTGAGCGACGAACAGCTCGTTGAGCAAAAATCGCCCTGGAACTTTCGCTGAGCGAGGGGTACCTCGCTGAGCGACCACTGCGATTTCAGAAAAATACCAGCTGTGAACAGTCTAACCAAATGACCCCAAAACTCCTCTAAACTCATATAAACATGATCAATAACATGTTCTAGCTATCATACTTCGGTTATAACGATTTCCAACCGATTAATCCATAAATTTCTCACATTTTCTCTCAAACCCTAACTATTCATCTTTTCTAACTTCTACCAAATCCAAAAATCCACAAAATCTAACACATACATAATCATATACAAGATTAAGATAACAATATTTATCACCCTTACCCGATTATTTCGATTCCTTGGAGCAATCTTGAAGCTTTTCCAACTTTCCCTCTTTTCTCTTCTTTTTCTCTTCTCTCCTTGTCTTTCTTCTCTTTTTCTTTCTCTTCTTACCAACTTTTCTATTTCACTCTTTCTCACTCTCTTATATTTTCTTTCTTCTATTTTTATTTTCTACTCTTTCCAACCAAATATCAATTCTCTCACAAAAATACCAATTCTACTAATTCTAACTTATCACTAATAACAAAAGTCTAAAATACCCTCCAATCCAATTTTACCAGAAAATTCACAAAACGGTAAAATCCCACAACATAATATATTATCACATTAATTCCTCAACATCAAATATCACCACGATAATTTCACAAATAAAACAATTATCATACAAATAAATTAAAAGACTCCACAAAACTTTGGGAAAATCGAATTGGGGCGTTACAGGCATCACATAAACCAGTGTGCTACTATGTGATGAACAATGGCTACATCGAAGAGCAGAATGCTTTCTTTGAAAGGCCAACTGATGCCATGAGGGGGCATCTAAAGCCTCTCTATATCACATGTAAAGTGGAAAATGTGGTTGTCAACAAAATAATAATGTATTGTGGTGCAACTGTTAACTTGATGCCATATTACTTGCTTTCAAATATTAGCAAGTTCGACACCGATCTGAAGCCTCATAATATGGTTCTTTCCAATTATGAAGGCAAAATTTGCGCTACTTTGGGTCAGTTTGACTGTTGGGACAGTGACTAGGCTTACCTTATTAATGGTGGTCTAAAGCAAGGCAAAATACAACCTTCTATTGGGAAAGGAGTGGATCCATGGCATTGGGCCAATGCCTTCCTCGATGCACCAAAGGGTAGCCATATGAAGGCCTGATGGGATATTGGAGAACATTGAAGGGGATCAAGGGTAATTCAAAGTACCTTTGAATCATGTTGATGGAGTTGAATTGGAGAAGAAGTTGGCATATATTGGGGGATGTACCCCAGCAGAAATTGAATTTACCCCTGACAACTATGTACTCTTCTCATTGTATCTGCATCCTATGGAGGGCTTTCGATGGGATAGATAGGTTGTAGGGGACGAAGGCAATTTCCCACCTTACTTTGGGATGCCACAAATACGCCCATGGGTTGGGGATGCAAGGGAAGTAATAATGACTGAACTCGAAGCACTACAAAGAATTTCGGCCTATGTGGCTGAAACCAAGTTACAAGTGGCCTTGGAGGCCACACAAAATCACATGGTTGTCGAAGCCAATATAGAGTTTATTAAAGGAGATCCTGGTAAAGACTTTGACCCCGAACCACCTTATAAAGCTCTAATATAAGAACAAGACCAAAGGCTTGATGTCATCTATGACAATGAACCTTTAGGTTTTGAGAAGGATCCGTTGTCGGACAACATCAAAATGTTGGCTCAAGATCCTTTGGAAAAAATCGACATAGGAGAAGGTGAAGTTAAAAGGCCTACATACATCAGTGCAAACCTTGACCCACAACTCAAAGTCAAAGTATTCCAGTTACCGAAGGAGTTCAAAGACTGCTTCGCTTGGGATTATGACGAAATTCCCGGTTTGAAAAGAGAGCTTGTCAAACATAAGTTGCCAATCAACCATGGGAAAAATCATGTCAAGAAAAATCCAAGACGGTTTTCCCCAACAATCCTCTCCAATATAAAGGAGAAAATTAAAAGGTTATTTTGATGCAAGTTCATCCGTACGACTAGATATGTCAAATGGTTAGCTAATATTGTACCAATTATAAAAAAGAATGGCTCTTTAAGGGTTTGTATTGATTTTAGAGATTTAAATTATGCAACCCCCAAAGATGATTATTGTATGCCTGTAGTAGAATTGTTAGTCGACTCTGCTGCGGGACAAGAATATTTTAGTATATTGGATGGTTATTCTGGGTACAATCAAATATTCATTGCTGAAGAAGATGTCCCAAAAACTTCTTTTCGATGTCTAGGGGCCTTATACGCCTACGAATGTGTAGTGATGCCTTTTGGTTTAAAAACTGTTGGGGCAACTTATCAAGAAGCAATGAATTCAATCTTCCATGATTTTATAGACACTTTTATGCAAATTTATATTGATGATATTGTTGTTAAGTCTATTTCAGGGAAAGATCACATATACCATCTTCGACATTCCTTTGAAAGGATAAGAATGTATGGTCTCAAAATGAATCCTCTTAAGTATGTTTTTTTTGTATAGGTTGGGGACATTCTAGGCTTTGTGGTCCACAAGAAGGGGATCGAAATCAACCAAAATAAGACCAAATCCATTATGGAAGCGAAAGCTCCATCAACAAAGAGGGAGTTGCAATCACTGTTAGGGAAGATTAATTTCTTGAGGAGATTCATATCTAACCTAAGTGGAAAAATGTAAGCTTTCTCACCTTTGCTTCGAATCAACAAAGAAAGGTTCGATTGGGGGTAAGCACAATAGGAATCTTTAGACAAGATCAAGGAGTACCTGAGCCATCCTCCCATTCTCTCACCACCTTGTAGGAGGGAGAGCATGAGATTGCACATAGCTGCATCAGACAAGACTTTAGGGAGTATGTTGACTCAAGAGGATGATTATGGCGTCGAAATGACCATTTATTACCTTAGTAGAGTTTTAAATGATGCAAAAACTAGGTATAACACAGTAAAAAAATTGTGTTTATGCTTATACTATTCATGTACAAAATTGAAGCAATATATAAAACCAGTTGATGTTTATGTTTCTTCTTGTTTTGACGTTATTAAACATATGTTATCTAAGTCAATCTTACATGGTCGAATTGGTAAATGGGAATTGGAATTAACTGAATATTCTTTAACATATAGGCCTTTAAAGGCAATTAAAGGAAAAATTGTGGCAAACTTTATTGTCGACCACTTTGTTAAAGAAAATGCATTGAAGTATCTTCAGGTCGAAACTTGGAAGTTATACTTCGATGGGTCTAGCCATAAATATGGGACATGCATAAGGGTACTTGTTATTTCTCCTCACAAAATTCCAACAACACTCAAGTATAAAATCAAAGGTTGTTGTTCAAACAATGAGGCTGAATATGAGGATTTGATATCTGGATTTGAGGTATTGTTTGAATTGAGGTAACTCATGTCGAAATAATTGGAGATTCTGAGTTGGTTATAAAACAAGTTACCAAAGAGTACATGTGCATAAAAGAAAATATAATCATGTACTTTGTAGTAGTAATCGATTGCTTAAGAATTTTGAAGCAATTAGTTTTTGACACATCCCAAGATTGGAAAACCAAGTCGCAAATGACTTGGCTCAGATTGCGTCAGGATACAAAATTTCAAAGGAAAAATTGAAAGATGCAATCGAAGTCAGAGGAAAAGTAGTATTAGTTGGGTTAACCCCATCAAACTTAGAAGAAACAAAGTTTGGATACACTGACAAAAACAACTTTGTCATTCTAGTAGTCGACGCTCTAACAGACAAGGATTGAAGAAAACCTATAATAGAGTATCTGAAAAATCCAACATCGTCGACAGAACGAAAGGTTAGGTATCAAGCATTAGGTTATGTCTTATAGGGTAATGAATTGTTTAAAAAGACTCATGAGGGAGTATTGCTCAAGTGCCTTAATGAGTTAGAGGCATATTTGTGTCTCTCGACTGTACATAGTGGGGCATGTGGGGCACATCAAGTAGGTCACAAAATGAAATGACTTTTGTTTCGACAAGGCATGTATTGGCCTACTATGTTAAAATATTGTATTGAATTTCCTAAGGGCTGTCAAGAGTGCCAATTCATTCTGGCATCCAACGTGTCCCTGCAAGTGAACTATATTCTATTATGAAACCATGGCCTAGAGGTTGAGCTTTGGACTTGGTTGGAGAAATTTGACCAGCATATTCTAAGAACCAAAAATACATTTTGGTAGGTATTGACTACTTCACCAAATGGGTCGGAGCAATACCTTTGTGAAATGTTGGCGAGGAAGATGTAATTAAGTTTATTCAAAAGCATTTATTTATAGGTTTGGAATCCCAAAAACTATCACAACAAACCAGAGGTCAATTTTCACTGGTCGAAAGATGAAAGAATTTGCTAAGGAAATAGGTTTCAAACTCCAAACCTCTACGCCTTATTATGCTCAGGAAAATGGCCAAGTCAAAGCGAAAAATAAAGTGGTTATCGGATTGATAAAAAATCATTTGCAAAAAAAATCCAAAAAATTGGCATAAGATATTGGACTAAATTTGTGGGCATGTTGAACCTCCCCTAAAGAGGCAACCAATACCACCCCATTTAGACTTATATTTGGCCATGGTATTGTTCTGCCTGTAGAAATCTATCTTCAGTATATAAGGAACATGATGTTAGATGAATTGGTAGACCTAGATGAGGAAAATCTACATGCTTTGGAGTTACTTAAGAGGCAAAAGAAGAGGGTAGAGAAGTCTTACAATAAAAAGGTGAAGGTCAAAACCTTTTCGACTGGGGAATTGGTATGGAAAGTCATCTTACATATGGATCGAAAGACCAAATCTCTAGGGAAATGGTCCCTAAAATGGGAAGGTCCCTTTCAGGTTATCAACACCTTTACCAATAATACATATGAGATTCAGGAAATTGATGTTGATCAAAGAGTCTTAAAAGTAAATGTCAAATATTTGAAGAAATATAGGCCTATCCTGCAAGAGATTCAGATCAAAGCATAACTTTATTATTGGAAGAGGCCAAAATAGGCTAAAATGGCCAAAAATGGCATACATAAGCTTCAAAGAAATAAAGATGCATAAAATACAGAGAGGTTAAATTATTCATGTCTCTTCCAGTGTCTTGAACAAAGATAATTCATCTAATCCTCATCAGGCTCACCATAGGAGTCCTCCTTTTTGACATGAGAGTCTTCTCTTTTGACACAACTCTTAGAAGTCCCTACATTGTTACCAGGTTTTTTGCTAGTTGCAGTAGACTCCATGGACGTGTTCGTCCCAGAGGATGACATGATTCAGGCGTTAACACTTACCTCATTTTCTTCCACTTTCACAACCTTCTTGTTGGTAGAGAATTTGGTGGAAATGCTCATGTTGAATGCAAAAAGTGATGAATAAAAGACTAGTTAAGAGGATTTTTATAGAAAATTTTAGGGTCATCATACTAGTTAAGTTAGGCCTTGGGAACATATGGGATTTTTCTAGAAAGTTGTTCCAAAGCTTTGCTATTGATATTCTCCAAATCATGGGGATTTGTTCCGTTGGGGCACATGAATATTAAAGCAAAATATGTTTTATAAATTAATGTTTGACTGAATAAGGCGAAATCTCTATAGTTTAGAGATAACATCTTTGGGGCAACCGTCGAAATACTTAGCCATAAGTTTGGCTGAGAGAGGAGTGTTAAAACCTTGTAGAAATAAAAAAATGCAGATCGAAGGTTGAAAACATAAATAAGGGAAAGTAAATAAAAGGTGCAAAGAGCGCCAACAGTGTCATAATTACATAAAGACCACTGAAGGGTCGTTAGAAATTGTTCTTAAATGCAAAAGAATAATAGAGAAGCATTTAAAAGGGAAGCTTCGCCTTTAGACTAAGGAAAACTGTTTTTTGAGTCTGGAGGTGTAGCTCGACCAACTTTTTTTCCAACCTTATTGCAACAAGCTCTTTCTCCAGGCGATGGGCTTCATCGACGTACCCCATGGCTCACCCCATTTCCAGGTCCAACTTCGTGTCAGGCGACTCCTTCAGCTCTTCGATCCTTTTCTCAACTCTAGATATCTTGGTCTTCAATTCTTCGATTTGTAGCTTCCAAGCATTAATATCCTTTATGAGAAAAGCTCGTTCTGCATGCCTTTCATCCTTAACCTTCTCCATCTTCTCCACAGTAGCACTGGACTCAGTTTCTATCGACCAAGTTGAAGCCTCAAGTCCATAAGTGGCCTTAATGGATTTTTAAATATTGGGCAGCTTCTTAAGGTCCTTAGTAAGTTGATTCACAATTAAGGTTAGCTCTAGTAGGAAGCTAGAGATAGCAGGTACAAGGGTTGAGAGGTCGAATTTCTGAAGGGCATCCTTCAGGAAAAGATAGGCAGTTCGATCAGACTCTAAAATTTTGATAATGTCCCCCTTAAAGAATTTCTTCTTGATTGTTTGAAGGATGAAACTAACAAAATCATCAAAAGTTGGAGCCCTAAAGTTAGTTGAACCATTCATATTTTTCTTAGAAGAACTCCATCTCCTTGCAAACACCAATCTGATGAATTCTCTTGGATTGGAGATTCTGAGGTTTTCCAGCTGAGCATCAGTCATGGTGGTTGCACAAGTGAGAATTATATCAGTTCCTGAGGGATGGGGGTTATTGTCAACATTCTCAAGGGGGTTTTGTTGGTCCTCTTCAGCATCACTTTCACCCCCTTCATTTTCCTCATCATTCTTAACATCCTCTCCTTGGTCGCCCGCAAGTTCAGATTGAAGTTGAGGCTATCCTTAACCATCCATGAAATTTGCCAGAGGCTGATTGACAAGGAGATTACGAGGAGAGTGTTTCTTTTCCTCTCCTTGGTCATCTTTAAGTTCCATATGCTAATTGTAATACCCCGTATTTTAATTTAAATGCTCTGGATAATATTAATTAAGATTAATAGGGTTTTGGTGTGCTCTGAGAGTTTTCAATTAAAATAATTATAGCAACTGACGAACTTAAATTAATTAATTAATTAGTATTATCTGACTCATAAGTTTTATTAAATATTTGACTCAGAGACATTTTTGGATACTCTTAATTTGGACCAGTTAGTGTTACTAACTGGTAGATATTGTTGTATTTGTTATAAAAAGAGAAAAAGAAGAGAAAGTTAGGAAGAAGAAAGAAAAGAAAGAAAGGGGAGAAGAGAAAGAAGAAGGAAAACCTAGAAGATAGGAAGGATCTCTTGGAAGAAGAAGAAGTTCATGGAAGATTTTGCTATCATTTCTTCATCATCTTCATTAAACTCCTCGTTGATTTCAAGGTGGGTTCTAGATATAAACTTTTGTTTTAGAATTTTGAAATTCTAGAGTTTTAGGTTAGAAATGATTAATATGATAATCGAAGTTACTAACGGATGAAATGTTGAAATAATCGGGTAGAATAGTCGGTTTATATGTATGTTTAACCTTTTGAGATTGTTTGGATGAACCATTGCATTTTGGGTGAGAAAATGAAGCTTTTGACATGAAAAATTCAGCTTTTTGCTGCTACTGACTGTCGTTAACCGGTTAACCCAGGGCGTTAACCGGTTAACGAGACCCTAATGCGTTAAAGGAAGTGGAAAACCAGAATGGTTAACCGGTTAACCTAGGGCGTTAACCGGTTAACAAGCTGAGGAAAAATATTACTTTTGAAATACTTTGGAAATTCATAACTTCTTTATCATTTATCCAATTTATCCGTTCTTTATACCGATTCGAAGCTAAAAATATGTTCTATCTAATGAGAATGAAAAATAATATTTTGAGCCGACTTTTACCCAACGTTTCTAATTAACCGTAATTATGTTAGTTAGGGAATTATGGTATTAATCGATTTGTGGAATTTATGTTAATCATGAAGATTGAGTGAGAGTAGAGACATTGAGATTATTGTGGGATTAGTTTAATTGTGATAATTAAATTAAAATGATAGATTATATGATTGAGAATTATATAATTAAAGACATCAAGAATGGAGAAAGAGTGAGGAAACCTTACCATAAACCAATAATATGGCCTAGTAATGTAACTAGAAATTATTAGATGGTATAACTTGTGAGATGTTAAGACTACCCTAGGTTGATGCAAAACCGTTGGCGCGTATTACACGGTGTCCTCCGAAAAGTCTTAAGTAAGTCTTGTGGTGGGTATTACACTAAGTCCCACGGGAAGCATCCGTAAAGGCTTGAGGTATCGTGGATGAGGCGGGTAGTGACTTGTGGTGGGTATTACATTGAGTCCCACGAGAAGTCTTGTCGACTTTAGGCTTATGGTGGATATTACACTGAGTCCCACGGAAAGCATGGTTTAGGCTTGTGGTGGGTATTACACTGAGTCCCATGGGAAGCATGGTTTAGGATTGTGGTGGGTATTACACTGAGTCCCACGGGAAGCATGGTTTAGGCTTGTGGTGGGTATTACACCGAGTCTCATGGGAAGCATGGTTTAGGCTTTGTGTGGGTATTACATTGAGTCCCACGGGAAGCATGGTTTAGGCTTATGGTGGGTATTACACTGAGTCCCACGGGAAGCATGGTAGTGGCTTGTGATGGATATTATACTGAGTCCCACAGGAAGTCTTGTTGTTAGCACTTACGATAGGTATTCCACGAAATTCTATGTAAGGTGTTGTGAGCGCTGTATGGACGTTATCTATCCTGTTTTGGTTACTTATTGAGAAGTAACTGAGGATCTTGCGTATTGGTTAGATTGAACCTTAGAGCCGAGAGAACTCTAAGATAGGGAACCCACTGAGATGTTGATATCTCACCCCACTGTTGTTGTTGCTTTTCAGGTTTCTTTTGCAGATTTGATTTACAAGTGGAGTTATGCTCGGGATGTTTCAAGAGAAGTATGGATTTAGTTTCCGTTGTATATTTATCTTCGTACAATAATGGATATTGTATTTGATCTTAGTATTTCTTTTTAGTATGATTTCCATGTCTTGTACCATTGTTGTATTATGTTTTAGAATTGGTCAAGAATGTGAATTGTACTATTAGGCACTTATGATGGTGTCAGTACCAAAATAACACTTTTATGACATTATTCTAGATATATATTATATGGGTGTTACACTAATATAGTAGGTTCTTTGATGTATGTTATGGTTTATACTAGACCTAACACAACATATGCAATAAGTCTTGTAAGCAGGTACGTGACGAATCCTTGAAAAACTCTCTGGCAAGCATTGAAGTGGATTTTAATGTACATAAATGGGTCGTTGAATAGAGTCCTAATTTATGGTGGAACCTTGGGAGAAGATAGTAAAGCAGCAATCAAAGGATACATCGACTCTGATTATGCAGGTTGTATGGATTCCAGAAAATCTATTTCTGAATTTGTTTTCAGTATGTTTGGTACAACAATCAATTGGAAAGCAACACTCCAGAAGGTTGTTTCCTTATTAACCACTGAAGCGAAATATATCACCCTAACTGAAGTTGTGAAGAAAGCATTGTAGCTTGAAGGTTTAGCAAAGGAGCTGAAACTTCAAGTTATAACTGTTAAATGTGATAGTCAAAGTGTAATACAACTGTCGAATAATTCAGCCTATCACGAGCGAACCAAACACATCGATGTGAGATTGCATTTCGTTAGAGGGATAATCGAGCATGGAGAAGCTCAAGTGCTAAAGTTTTCGACATACCATAATGTTGCTGATATGATCACCAAGACATTGCCCAGTTGCAAGTTTTTTCACTGTATGCAGTTGATAATGCTGCATGAACAAAGGTAATTTTGTTTTCTTGTTAGTATAGAGTTTGGTCCAAGGTGGAGATTTTTGAAATATTGTATCAAACTTTGATACGAGAGAGGTTTAGCATAAAGTCGAAGTTAGTTCACATGTTAGAGCAGAAGTTATACATATTGTAGTCGAAGTCAGTTAAAGTATGTATGTCTAATTTGGTCTTGTATTATGGATCCAATTGTTTAAGTTAGCTTATAATCTAAGTTAGTTTATAATGAATAATTGTTTAAAAAAACTCATTAGGTTAATGTGTTAATTTTCTTATATATAACATACTAATCTCTCATATTTAAGAATAAGGAAAATTAGAAAGATAAAATCCTAATTAAAAAATGAGAGAGTTATTTGTTATTCTTATATATTTATAATCTTACTTTAATCGGAAAAAAATAATAACAGTTTAAAATAGGGTTATTTTACCCCAAGTGATATCTACGAATAAATTATTGCTACATAAAATAAATTTTTAAAATTAAATATTTATGGGATATCTTTTTGCTAATTTAAATTTTGATTAATTAGATTTTAAGTATTACATTTTGATGAATTTACATATTAGTTTTTTTTTTTTTTTTTTTTTTTCTATCGAGAGTATTATTGTTTATTAGTCAAATTCTCTCGTTACTTATATCTATCTTACTCATTATCCAAAACACTTGTCTACTTATTTTGATCCGGTGTCACAAACAAATGTCATACCTAAATTTTGTCTTTCATTCAATAAATAGATACATACATATTCGTGACATTTGTATAATTTGTATATCATGATATTCATTTCATCCTATATAACGCTTAAAATATCGACAAATACATTTCATCCGGTTCTATTGACATATACATTGAATTGATTTCCAAATGTACGTAAAATTAACAGGCGAAATTTTTTGAGACTGGGCTTGCAATTATCAATTTTATTGATCAACAGTTCGTATAGTTCAGTCTGCCGTGTCTGTTTTATATTTTCGATTTTGTTTGCGGTTGCGTTTTAATCAATATGAACCTTTTCAACCAGACATTTATTGCAAAATTTGATCTTAACCTATCTGTTTTCTAGAAGTTTATTTCACATAGATCATTTTAGTGTATTCATTTTATTTTTATTTTTTGCATTTTTACGCTCAATTTTTATTTCATTTAATTTGTTTTATTTTTGTTTTTTTTATCAAAATATCAAGAAAAAAATAGAAGAATAAAAAAATAGAGACAAATGCATAGTCATTTGATTTTTATTTGTCACTATTGAAAAATTGTGAGTTTTATTCATTTTATTTCAAATTCCTTATCTTCTCACCTAAGTTACATAAGGGGACAATTGTGACATTTTATTTAATTTGAAAACCCTAAATTGCACTATATAACCTCATGCATCGGCCAATAACCTTCACTTCAATACTCAAATTTCACCATCTTTCTATCATCATCCTTTCACTGCAATAAAACAAACTTTCACCATATACCAAAAGTTGTGCATTATGTGGTCTCTCTCAGCGTGAAAATAATGTGAGTTGTTCATACTAACACTCCATACCAACCTTCTTATTTTCAAAACTGGCCACAAACTTAATAAAACAAAACCACTCACACCATCTCCACCGATATCATCTTGCTCTCACTCTCTTTGAAACAACAAACCAAGCTTCACCATATACAAATCTCTTCTCATTTATTTTTCATGAAAACAACACCACATAACCTTCATATTTTCCTTTGTTTTCATCAACATTTCACTCTTATACTTAAAAAAACTAAATCATAGTGAAATTCAAGTAGACTGATCATAGATGTCTTATGAGATATCAAGATAATTATTTTCTGATTTTTCACACAATTAACAAGTTAAACACAAACAAATATAATTGCAAAAAGTAAAGAACACACAATCAATTATTAATCCAGTTCAATGCAACTCACTTACACTATGAGATATCAATCCAGGAATAAAATCCAATAAATAATATTAATTCAAAGTGAAACAACCTCCAATTTCTAACTTTTCATTTAATCCCTATCGTGCTATATTTATACCTAAGACTCTTCCTAGGTCGAGATCCTTCTCAATTCCCTAACAATCACCATGTGATCACACTCACTCTATGCTTCAAAGTTTTTGAGTGATCAATACTTACTACGCCAAAATGAAGTTTTTACAGCGCAACATCGACAACACTTTTATGCAAAAGCGCTCTTATAAGTTTTCAAAAAAATTCGCTAAAAAAAACGTTTTTAAAGAGTAACCTTAGAAAACGCTTTTTAAAAGTGCTGCTAAAGGTCTAACCTTAGAAAGCGCTCTTATAGGTAGCTTTAAGAAACCGCTTTTCAAAAAGCGTTTTCTAAGATCAATTATTAATTAAAATATATAAAACTTTCATAATCACAAAAATGATAGGGGGTCGAACTCACGCCCTTGAGGTTCCTGAAAAGAATATTATTATTTTTAATGTATTTTTATATTATTTTTCAATTAATTATTCAAACACTCAAAATAAATCATTTTTGAATAATTTTTTGCACATAATTCATTCATACATTCAAAATATTATTTTCAAAAAAATAGTATTATTTGATTAATTTTAAATATTTTAAAGAATTTTACATAATAATAATATTTGATTAATTTCTTTAAAATATTTTAAATAATTTTAAATGATAATAAAAGATAAATTGATTAAGAAATTATTCTAATGGAAACAGATAAGTTGAGTATAGTCGGATTAAAATCGAATAATTTTCGTAATTGGATGTAAAGCAAGGATGATGGTGAATTTTGGAATCAAAATATAGAGAGAGAGAGAGAGAGAGAGAGAGAGAGAGAGAGAGAGAGAGAGAGATGAAACTTATGTTCATCAATCTCAAATTTTGATTTTTGCGATTTTGGAGCAGCTATCAGTAAAAGAGGCATAACGTTTTACTTATAATTTTGATTGGAGCGGTTCGGGACTTTTTGGAAAGCTTACGAAATTCCCTACAGTTTGCATATAAGTTTTGCATTCAGGAGGTTTGTGATGAGGGAGATAAGTGCGTTTTATTAGTTGGGTCTGCTGCTGATTTTTGAAAAATTCTGCATACGAGAATTGTCGACCAGTCCCATCGCAAGGAGGAAAACTTTTTACTCATGAGTCGGTTTCGAGAAATTTTTGAAATTATATAATATGCACAAAATTCTCTTCATGTTGGAATATAATTTTATGATTTGGAGGTCTTTATTGGAAGAGATAATTATGTTCGAAGTTGAGTGACTATTGCTGAAAATTTGAAAAGATGAAAATGTTGATAAGGAATAAAATGTTGGTTTTAGAAGGAATACGAAGGTATCGGAGAATTCATAGCGATGCAATTTATCTCGAATGAAGATTGTTAAAGTGTCGATGTTAGATGATGGTAATATTGAGAAGAAGACGGATGTTTGATTTGTTTTGCTAAGAATTTTAAATTGGATTGTACTCGATGTTGTAGCAACTCCAGTGTTAGAAGAATATTTAAGGTTGTATTATGCTATGAGCATATATAAGAGATGGTGTATTAGATGTTAGAGGATTTGGTATAATTGACGAAGTAGGAACTAAGTAAATTAAGAAGACGTTGGTAAGCCTTAGAGAGTTGGCGGAACATTATGCTACTGACTTTGGGCACGAGTTGAAGTACGCTATTGTGTTGGGTAATGATGATTTATGCCACTGTTATGGTTGTCGGATGTCTATTGAAAAATTGAGGAACTGATCACCCTTATTCTATTGTTGATAGTATACAGAATCATAATTGATGGTTAGATGTGTCATGCCAACTAGTATAGTATGTACATTGAATTGGTTGTAGTCAAGCTGAGTGCTTGAGTATTACTTGTTTTGTCGATGCATATTATTATATGAGAGTATTAGTTGGATTTAAAGATGATAACATAAGTTGCATTTGGATTGAATAGTAATGAGTAAATTCGTAGTTGAACTTTGAATAGTAATGATGATAGCTAAAGTCTTCTCTATTCTTTCCAAGAACCCTAAAAAACCTTCATTTTCTTCTCCAACAATGGCGTCCTCTAAGACTAATGTTTCTCAAAAGAAGGGTCAGAAATCCAAAACTTTCCACTTCGAATAAACTCTTCCACCCTTCAACAACATTTATGAACCAAAAACAATAAAAAAATCCTCAGTTCGCACCCGAACCTTTGAACAACGAAACAAGGAGCTTGTACCGATCTCAGGTAATGATTCCATTCCTGGTAAATGGTTGCCTTTTGTTGTATCTGGTCCTTTAGCTACTGTATAGAGCACAGACAAAAAACTGAAAGAGTTATTTCCTTGCTACCGCAAAACTCAACCTATAGGGCATAAGCACCTCCCTAAATCTGAAGACTCTTCTTCTGACCCACCTCATCTTAACGAACTGGATTTGAAGTACCTCCATGATAGTACCAGGCTGGTTAAAGATATCATCCAGTTTACTGAGTTTGATCTGTGGTTAGCTAGGTTAGAGAAAACTAAGGCTGGCCTTGGAAAAGCATAGGGATATATGATCTTTTAATGCTGACAAAGACGCATATACCATATTGCTTAAACCTCTTGGCCACCTCTTTGTACTTCTGGGATTGCACCCACTATACCTTTTATCTTCCTTGTGGGATGCTTACCCCCACTCTTTTTGACATAGCCTCTATCATAGGGCTTCAACCTGATGGTCCTACTTATGACCCTACCATTGATGCTGAAGACACCATTGGCTTCAATACATCCAAACTGTCATACACCCTGTTCCTCAAGCACCATTCCAAACCGAATGAAGATGCAATTTCTGATAAGGAACATATTGCCTTCCTTACTTTCTAGCTGTCTAGATATGTCTTCTGCGTCAAGTCTTTACAGGTGGAGAAAAAATATCTTCCCTTGGCAAACCAGCTTCACAACAACAAAAAGGTTTGCTTAAGTGAACTTATTCTGGCCAGTCTATATGATTGTCTCAGTGAAGGAGTGACTCGACTGAGGTACCCAAACCACAACTCTAGTACCATGAGTCTCAATGGTCCTCTCTGGCTCCTTTAACTTTGGTTTAATACCACCTTTGAACTTGTATTTCCCAGAAAGGGGAAAGTTGATGAGGAATCATAGGAGATCAGGCTCAGGAGTACCAAAGGCGTTCGACTAGCCAAGCTCACCCCCAATGATGAAGGCGAAACCCTAAAAGGGACCTTTTCTAGTTTTATGATAATGTTTGCACATCAGTATGATTTTACACCGTCCATGGCTCCCTTTGCTGGAAGAAAGTGTGGTCCCAAATGGTTCACTAGGGCTTTTCCCAACTCCCCCAAAAGGAAACTTCACATGGACTCTGTTGGAATTTGGGAAGCCTTTTTAATTCCTAGATTCTTTGATTACAGGCTGAATGGCGGAAAACCCGACATAGTCCTTATTTCTTACCAACCCAATTTGGTATTTAGGAAGTTTGGGCTGAGTCATTTTTTTACAATAATGCTTTTGACGAGGATGATGTTGCTGACTTCTTCGCCAGATGGGAATCTCAGAAGCCGGTCCTGTCTCCTATCTTCTTTCAACCTTCGACCCAGCGTACCCATCTCTTTAATGATTGGTGGCACAAGTATTAAAGTGAGAACTTTCTCACTGCCACTGAATTTTCTGCCCAACTTGACCTTGCTTTTGTTAATGTGCAGGAGAAGGTCAAGAAAAGGAAGTCTGCTCACATCCAAGAGATACAAGCTTTCTAAAAATACTTTGAAACTGTCTATCGGCCATATGATCTTAGTCGAACCATTCGTGAGGCTGCTGTCACTTTGAAGGAGAAAATTTTACAAAATAAGGACAAGATGAAAATCCCTCCAAACGTTCCTCGTGAGAGGCGGTATGAGTTGGCTTTTCGACCGTTTCCCCCAAAATTTCCTCGACTTCCTACTGCTAATTTTGGAGTGGCCCTCACCCCTCCATTTCCAGACTGGTTCGTCTGTGGGGATTCAATTAAAATCCTTTGACAACAGTCTCAGTCGAAAGCTCAAAGAGTGGTTGCGACTAAGCACACACTGGATAGTTTCAAAGGGAACCTTCATATAGGGCTTGAAGGCGTTCGTGTCGAATCCAAAATATATGAAGGTTTAAGGTCTTTATTCCCCCTTATTGAGTAATCAAGTATTAACTCATAACAATTTTTTTTGGCATTTCCAACAATCACCAAAAAAGCCACTGCCAGCAGAGGCGTGGCAATACAGACAGAGAACAAAGAAGGAACTAAGGTATTTCATCATCCTTACCTTCTATAACTTCTTGTGCGTCTGTCTTCTAATATTTGGTTTTTCTGTCAGACAACCAAAAAGCCTTCGACGTCCCCAAGAAAGGGAAAAAAGACTTCAAGTGTTTTCATCGCTATGGACGATGATGAATCCCCTGAGGAGATGCCCCTTAAGAGGAAGAGGAAGACTGCACAGTCTCCTAGTGTTGCTAGCCAACCTTCATCCAAGGTGGCCAAAATTTTGAAAAAGGCACCCACTGAGGGTGGTGTCGAAGCTAAACTTCCCACTCCTATGGCGAAACCTACTGTTGGCCCTCCTGAAAGTGTCAACTCAAGTCCCGGTGGTAAAGAGAATCAGGTACTTAACTTGGCATTTGACCCTTTTTTAATCTCTTCTCACAACCTCGACTTAACTTTTTTTCTTGTCAACAGACTGGTGCAGGCGTTGCCCAACAACCTTCAACTTCCACTCCTTCGCCTACAGTTCTTCTGAACAGCCCAGGTGAGCCCATTTATCTCCCAACTTCTGATTTTGGCTCTAATATAGCTCTTTGGGTGAGATTAAACAACCCATAAATATGGCAGCTTCCCTTCCTTCAACATTCGAAGCCGCACAAAACTCTCATGCTAAAACAACTACTCAGTAGTTTCACACTGATGATTCAGAGCGTGATTATGAGAATGTGACTAGCAAGGACTTTGTTAGCCAAATAAGTAGGCTTGCTAAGGAGATGGACGCAGCCTTTGCTGTTGACAAAGAAGAACATGATAAAGAGACTGAAGAACCTGCCCCCTCTAGCCCAAAAGGTAAAGAGCCAGAGATTGCAGATGATCCCCAAGCTGCTGCTCAAGACAAAGTCTTAAATGATCCTGAGAAGGAGGATGAAGAGGAGGAGGAAGAGTATGATGACTAGGACAAGGATGAGACTGAACAAGAGACGGAGCCTAAAAAGAAATAATCAATCCTGCCTGAAGGAGGTTCTCAACAAAATCATATCATCCACCTTCCAACTCCTGCAGCTGGGGACCAAATGATAGCTCTGAAGCAGTCGAACCCTAGGGAGTATGTTAGGATGAAGCTTCGTAAGAGTCTTGGCTTTTCTGGAAGCAACTCTTCGACAGCTCCTGGGGCCTCTGCTCCTGATGATTATGTTGGTCTAATCCTCAAGAAAATAAAGGACAAATTCTTCAAGAGGGATATCCGCACTACTTTGGACGCATACCCTACTACACACCTTTACCTGAAAGACACATTGAAACAACTGGACCTCTCAACCCTTGATCCTAAGATCTCTATTGCTCTTATGGAGCTAATACTCTGGTGAACCAGATGTCTGATGATCTTAAGCTGGCCCCAAAGGTTAAGGATATCATTCATAAAACTGGAGTCAAAAGTGGTAATGCATGGGATCAAGCCAGGGAAGCTGAGAATGAAGTCGACATGCTAGAGGGCATCAAGGCTAAGAGGGAGAGACAAATAGCTGCCAATAAATTATCCCTTGATGAGGCTAAGCAGAGAAACCTTGAGCTAAGTCAGTTTGACAATGCATAACTGACTGCTGAATTGAAGCGCACTGTTGACCTCATTGATATTGCTGATGCGCTCAACAAGGAGCTTGTTGCTGCCAACTTGACAAGGCTTTCATTGAAAACCGCCTTCTAATCAGCCAACACAATTTTCTTCAATTGCAGTCAAAGCTCCCATTCTGATCTTCGACGGCTTCTGTCACATCTTAGGACTTTATGTTTCCCTCTTCATGTAATTTTCTTTTGGCCCTGATGTGGCCTTTATGTAATGACAATTTATGGCATCATTTCCCCATTTAATTTATGCATTTTTATCACTTTCGACTTACGTTTTCTTTTTCTGCATAAATAATGTGTTTGTTTTTTATTTGGTTGTTGACATAACCTTTAAGTTAGTCAGAAAAGATTCTAACTTACATTTGGGTCAAAGTGTTATTGCTCTACCCTTAATTATGGTGGCGACGTTTCGGCTTTTAATGCCTCATACTTATGTAGCATAAGTTCGTAATTAATCATTGGAGCCAGAATGCCTTTTTAGGATGTTATTCCCAAGGAAGACGTTACGTGCTTTTTGGTTGCCTTTTATCTGGCCAATCAGCGTGTAGGTCTTTCTCCTATAAATAACCCTTATTCAGACCATCTTTTCATCACAACAACATAGAGAATTCTTCAAAAAAAAGTAGATGGCATTGTTTCACACGAATATGATAAGAGCACAAAAAAGAAAGAGAACCTTTCCCCTCGTGTAGGGGTAGTCACTCGTTCCCAGACAAAGGGGGGTAGGACGGCCTCTCCCACCAAGGAACCTCCCAAGAATGAGCAACCATATGATGATGAAGCTGATTAAGATTAGATGAATTCCCTTAATTCCCCCACTGGGGAGGATGTTGAAGTATATGTTTTCTTTTCTTTTGGTTGTTAAACCATGTTTTTTGACTTCCTGTAATTGCAGGCCTTTCATGTCCCTCTTGATAATCAATGAAATTTTTATTTTCTGATATGAATCTCTTGAAGCATTGGCCTATATCTTTTTAAATATTTCCCATTTACTTTGAAGACTCTTAAATCAGCTTCAATCTCATGAATCTCATACGCATTGTTACTAAAAACGTTTGTAACTTGGAAAGGGCCTTTCCATTTGGGTGACCATTTCCCTAAGGATCTAGTCTTTTGATTCATAGGTAATATGACTTTCCACACTAATTCACCAACTGAAAAGGTTTTCAATTTAACCTTTTTGTTATAGGATTTCTCTATCCTCTTCTTCTTCATTTCTAATAAATCTAAGGCATGAAGTCTTTCTTCGTCAAAGTCAAGTAACTCATATAACATCATGACCCAATAGGTTTCAGCTGGAATCTCATAGTGCCTTTGAATTCTTGTGGACTGAAGATATATTTCAAGGGGCAAAACTGCGTCGTGCCCATAAGTAAGTCAAAACGGGGTAGTATTGGTTGCTTCTTTGGGTGAAGTTCGACATGCCCAGAGGATTTGGTCCAATGTCTTGTGCCAATATCTTGGATTCTTACCCACATGTTTTTTATCAAACCAAAAATTATTTTATTCGCTGCTTCGACCTGGCCATTGGCCTGGGCATAATAAGGTGTAGATGTCAAAAGTTTAAAACCCATTTCTGTGGCAAACTCTTGCATCTTTCGACCAGTAAATACAGACCCTTGATCTGTAGTGATTGTTTCTGGGAGGCCATATATATATATATATATATATGATATGTTTCTGAATAAATTTAATTACATCCTCTTGATCGATATTTGGTAATGGGATCGCTTCGACCCATTTGGAGAAATAATCAATCCCTACCAAAATGTACTTATGATTTTTTTAAAATGTTGGTCGAATTTCTCAAACCAAATCCAAAGCCCAACCTCTAAAAGGCCAATGTTTTATTATAGAATGTAATTCACTTGCAGGCATATGTTGGATGCCAGCGTGCACTTGACATTCTTGACATCCTTTGGCAAATTCTATGCAGTCTTTCAACATAGCAGGCTAATACACACCTTGTCGAAATAAAAGCCACTTCATTTTGTGGCCTATTTGTTGTGCTCCACATGCCCCACTGTGGATAGTCGAAAGAGCTAAATATGCTTCAGCCTCACTAAGGAATTTAAGCAATAGTCCTTCAGCAGTCTTTTTAAACAATTCATTCCCCAAAAGAACATAGCTTTAGGCTTGGTATTTGACTTTCCTTTGCGTCGAAGCTATTGGATTTTCTAGGTAGTCCACTAAGGGCTTCCTCCAATCTTTGTCACTTATGCTATCGACCATCAATATTGCAAAGTTTTCTTCATCAACATACCCGAGCTTAGTTTCTTCTAAGTCTAATGGGGCTAGACCCACTGACACAACCTTTCCTCTAACCTCAATTGCATTGTGTAATTTTTCTTTTGAAACTTTATATCCTGATGCAATTTGAGCTAAGTCATTTGAGACTTGATTTTGTAATCTAGGAATGTGTCGAAAGGTTGCTAATTGAAAATTTTTTAACAGCCTATTTACTACTACAAAGTACATAATTAAATTTTCTTTTATGCATTTGTATTCTTTGGTTACTTGTTTTATTACCAACTCTAAGTCTCCCATTATTTTGACATGAGTTGCCCCCAATTCCAACAATACATCAAGTATAACTATTAAAGCTTCATATTTAGCTTCATTGTTAGAACAATGACCTTCAATTTTATACTTAAGTGTTGTTGGAATTTTATTAGGAGAAATAACAAGCACTCCAATTCCAGTCCCATCTTTATGAATAGACCCGTTGAAGTATAACTTCCATGGCTCAATCTCAAGATAATTCAAGGGACTCTCATTTATAGAATGGTCGACTATAAAGTCTGCAACCACTTGCCCCTTAACAAATTTTAAGGGTTTATAAGATAAATAGTACTCAGTTAATGCTAGTGCCCATTTTCCAATTCGACTATGCAAAATAGGTTTGGACAACATATGTTTAAAATAACATCAAAACGAGAAGAAACATAAACATCTACTGGTTTTATATATTGTTTCAATTTAGTACAAGAGTAATACAAATATAGGTGTAAACACCCCAAATTTTCCCTCAACCATTCACACCATGGCTTGTGATCATCTCATATGCATAAACTCAATCATACCATCTCATATCCCATTTTTGATTCACTGCATAGATTCAAAGTCATCTGCATCTAGGGTTTGTGATCTGAGCAATCCAAGAGCTTCTTGAGCCACTCCAAAGGTCATCAATCACTTCAAAGGGGTCTATGTGTGGCCAAGTATCATATTACATCCTCTCAAAGTCAAGAATGCCAAAAAATCACAAGAACTGGGATTGTTGTGGAAGCAGAGCCAGGCTTGACTGCACAGATGACCTGAAATTAGGGTTTTGGTTTCAGAGGCCATAACTTCAAATTTTTTGGTCATTCTTGTTTCTATTGGTCTCTATATGGTATAGGGAGTATGCATATCAATTTTCATGAAGAAATTCCATGGGGAAGTCATCTGATCAAGAGTTGACTTTTCAGACAAGTCAGTGCAAAATTAGGGCATCTGAGGCCCCCAATGACCCAACCAAGGGGTGATCTTCATCATTTTGAGTGTATATGACCTTTATTTGATCATAGAAGAAGTTGGAGGTTCACAAAATTCAAGAATCTCAAGTTTTTTCAAAGTTGACTTTTTGGGGCAAGGTTGACTTTTCATGGAAATGTCATTTTATGCAACTTTTTCAACCCTTACCTTTTGATCCAAAAATGCTTCAAATGAAAAAACTTTGGTCATGAAAGTTGTAGAATAGATCTTTCCCTTTTCAAAAAGTACAAGAACATGACCTAATTCATTTTGGATCAAAAGTTATGGTGCATCAAAGTTGGCTAAAATCACTAATTTTTAGGTTATGCACCAAATGAGAAATTTGCAAAATCTTGTACCAAGGCAATTTGTAACTTCTAATTGATATCAAACCATTACACAAGCATCATACAAGTCCTAAAGTTCAGATTGAACCAAAGAGATCACTTGTTTTATGGTGTTTGGAACAAGATCTTTTCATGAGGACCAAAGGGAACCAAGTTGCAAGAACCATCATAACAATTCATCCACTTGTTGCCTAGCCTGCTGACCAATCCTAGCCTTTCTCCCTCACCTTGCTGCGCAACCCACACCCTTTGTACTTGGCTGGAACATGACCCATGCCTCTCTTACAAGAAGTTGACATTTTGGCAAAAGCTACCACACCTATCACAAAAGGGCATGTCATGTCATCTGACCAATCAACATTGTTTATACAAACAAAATACAAGCTGAACATCACAAGAAGCAAGCCTGAAACAAGCAAGAACACAACTTTCTCATTCTTCACTCTCAAAGCAAAAGCATTCGAAACTCTTCATACAAGCCACAAACACCTAAACAAACTTCACAGACCTTCTCAACACATCACCCTGATCACAAAGCACCCCTAAAATCAACCTGAAACTCAAAGAATCAAGAACACGATTCCCACCTGAGCTTGAACAGAACTTGTTCAAACTCTCAAACTAGCCAACACAAACTCCTTCTAAGCATCCAGACATCATCAAGGGACCATAAGGAGTGGATTGCATAAAGGAGAAAGGCCAGAAAGCTGTAAACTGAAAGCTTCAAAACTCAGGTAGCTCAAGAACTTTTTTTCCAGAAATGATTTTTAAAGTTCCTAAGTTGTTCTTTGTAGTTCACTGATCACTCTGATGTTGTTGGTTTTGAAAATGGTGAAGAGATGAGAGTTTAATCGTGTTCTGAAAGTTTTGCCCTAAAATTTCTTTTGTTTCGATTCATGTGATTGATGAGATATAAATGATGTTTATGTTAGGGTTTTGATTCAGTGAAGTATGGGAAAGATTTCTGTTTGTTTAGATTTCATTTTAGTTGCGTTTTGAAGATTCTAGGAATTTTCAGGTGGGGTTCCCACCGGAGAAGACGACCGGAGGTCTTCTCCGGCCACCTGAAAATAATTAGGGTTTAATCCCTGTAATTAGTGCAGTTTGAATGCTGAGCGTTGGATCCCTTGACTTTGTTGACTTGGCGCGTGATTGAGTGGCCCAGATGCACTCATTAAGCCCTAATCTCAATTAATTAATTCATAAATCAGAATTAGGAAGTTTGAATGTGGACCATTGATCTGCGCGCGTAGTCAACAGCTTCTTCCCCAGAATCCATCCTGGCCATCCTTTGTGTTTACTTTTCATTTTTATTAATATTAATTCATTTGTTTTGCATTTCTTTTGTACATTTATTTAAAAATAGTAAAATCCATTCAAAAATTCTGAAATTTTTTATACAAGTTATTATTTAATTTCAGAACACAAAAATATTTTTATTTTTATTTTTAGCATTAAAAAAGTATTTTTAAATATTTAAAAGTTTCCTTTTAATCAATTAATGAGAATTAATTGATTAAAAATACTTTTAGGTATTTAAAAATCACCAAAAAATTCATGAAACATTTAAAAACATTTAGAAACATTGTCCAACCCTCAAACCAAATTTATTTTTTGATCTTGATGCATTTTGAGAATTTTTCATGGAATTAAAATCATTTTGATGCATTATTTTGATCCAAACTTCCAAAAATCATTTCTGCCTAACCATTGAGAGTTGGACCTTGATTCTTTTTGCATTGCATTGTGTTTGGCATGTAGTTTGTGAGATTAAATGGTCATGATTTGATCTTTCATTTTCCATTTGTTTGGCATTTTTCTTGTTAAGGAGCCCTAAAACCCTAGAAAACTTAGGAAAATCATAACTTGAGCTAGGTTTAGAGTTGGGACTTCTCCTTTGGGCAGTGAGTTAGTATAGGATTAGGGGTCCTTTGAGTGCATTTTCAATTTTTTGTAATGTTGTTTTCTTCTGATTTTGGTTTTTGTTTGATGTGTTGTCCATAAACCCTAATTTGGGCTTCCATATGCATCCATTTTGCATTTGCTTGCATAACTTGACTTGCCATAACATTTTATGCATTCTTGTGATTCATTTAACATCATAAGACATATTGAAAGCATGTTTGATCATTGCATCTTGCATTTCCCATGTTGTATGCCATTTGCATTTCATAACTTTTCATGTATGTTCATGCTCCTTAACTTGCCTCATCTGCATCCATTGGTTCATATGATCATCCTCATGTCTTGCCTCATGTTTGTAGCATCACATAACATCATTAACATCATGTATGTGCTTCTGGTTTTGGTTCACATCATACCATCTCATTCCATTTTGCATTGCATTGCATTTTTCTCACTAACTTTTCAGGTGGTAAGCAACTTTGAGAAGTGAATTTGCCTTCACTTCTCACAACTTCTTTTCATCTCTTTTATGCATCCTTGCTGCATTTTTGTATGTGTTTGAGTTTGAGCTTGCTCATTCTTCTTCTTTTCACTTTCTTTCCTCAAGTGACTTGACTTCTTGAATAAAGCAAGTTACTTTGCTTCTCCTGATCTTTTCATCTGCTTCCTGGTGGTTCCATTGAAGACTTCTCTTGTAAACCTCACAAACCATAGGAACAACTAAGCATGACAATGATTAGGGTTTTTGTTTAGTCTCCCCTCTTAGTTTTACCTTTGTGTCTCTTTTGAGTCTTCTCTTCTCACCTCATAATCAGGGATTAAACCCTAAAGGCTTTAAGGCTTTGTGATTAAGCTCATGCCTGCATCCTTCTATTAGGATGGAGTGTATAACTTTAATCCTAAGTGTTAAACCCTTAATGTGTTTAAATCTCTTAATCAATTCACTTAATAATCATCAAGACATTACACTTGTAACTTGGGCCTTGCATTAGGGTTCTAATTCTTCCTTAATTGGTTAAGAAGGACTAACCCTAGTGTTAATGGACAAGTCCCCCTCAAGTTGTCTTACAAACCATAAAACTCACTTCATCATCATATCACTAATTAAAATCCATCTAATAAAGGCTTTGTTTTGTCATGAGTTTAATCCCTAATCATGGATTAAGTTGAGGAGCTTTCCTCAGCTTAAACATTCTCATCTATTATCCTTCTATTAGGATGGTGTAATGAGTCTGTTTAACCCCTGATTATGGCTTAATCTCATTACTCAACACTAAACAAAAATATCTAAATAATCACAAGTAGGTTAATGATCTTAATCCTACATCATGGTGATTAAGTGTGAGAAGCTGACTTCACACTTAAGGTATTCTCATTACCCCTAATCAGAGGGAAGATGTGATGAGTTTACTAGATCCATTGGTTTAGGCTTAAGCTCATTAATTTATGACAAACTTTCAAAAGCAATAAAAGACTGAAAATACAAAAAACAAACAATAATCGTCTCCTTCGGGATTCTTTTCTCATCATCTTCACTCACAAACGAGAGCTCGCTTCTTCCGTCTAATGCAAGACAGTTTGCACCTGAGCCAGACAGGTCATACACTTGAGCATAGATAAGCAAGCAGTTCACAAGTCAATTCACCTTTCAGTCTCTTTGGGTCGAACTACGGTGTTCTGACTTCCTCATTGCACGAGAGGATACGTAGGCATAACTTAACAGTTATCGAACAAAAGTCTCTGTATATTCCCCCTCTTTCCAGCTTTATTTCTTTTAGCCTCATGATCTTGAGCATTTCACTCCTGTTCTTACACTGACACTTCACTTATATACTTCACTTTTCTCTTACACTGACACCTGTACATTTTGTTTTCCAGCTCTTTTGCACACAAATTTCACTGACACTACCCCTTTAAAACACAAATCTTTTAAGCGTGGATCCCGTCGAGTACGGCGGACAATCTGGGTGCTAATACCTTCCCAGGTTGTAACCAACCCCCTTTCTCAGTCTCTCTGGTTCGCAAACCGTCTTATCCATATCTTTCTAGGTCTATGCAGCATTGCCTTTCCTCCAGGATAAAAATGCCTAGCTGGCGACTCTATTCATCTCCAGTGAGTTCACTGCTGTGTGTTCTCATTGTCCCTCTCGCCGACCGTTTGCGTCTGTACCTTTATCTGGGCCCATTCCCATTTATCGGGAGCGACAATAGGCATAATTTTTCTATCATACTATACCTAGTCTCTGAATCATTTAAAACTCTACTAAGGTAATAAATTACTCTTTCGACGCCATCATCATCCTCTTGGGCTAACATACTCCCTAAAGTTATATCTGAAGCAGCTATGTACAATCTCATACTTTTCTTTCTACAAGGCGGAGAAAGAATTGGAGGGTGAATCAAGTAATCCTTGATCTTGTCGAAGGCTTCCTGTTGAGCTTGCCCCCACTAAAATCCTTTTTTGCCTATACGCAACAAAGGTGAGAAAGCTTGAGTATTCCCACTTAGGTTTGATATGAACCTCCTTAATAAATTGATCTTGCCTAAGAGTGATTGGAGCTCCTTCTTTGTCGAAGGTTATTTAGCCTCCATGATAACTTTAGTCTTATTCTGATTGATTTCGATCCCCTTTTTATGGACCACAAATCCTAGAAAGACCCCTGCCTGCACACAAAAAGCACATTTGAGAGGATTTAAGACCATATTTTCTCATTATTTCAAAGGAACATATAAGATGATAGACATGGTCGAGTCCAGAGATAGACTTTACAACTATGTCATCAATGTAAATCTGCATAAACATATATATGAAATCATGAAAAATTGAATTCATTGCTCTTTGATAAGTTGCCCCTGCATATTTCAAACCAAAAGGCATAACTACCCATTCATAGGTGTCTAAGGCGCCTGGGCATCAAAAAGCAGTTTTAGGGACATCTTCCTCAGCAATGAATATCTGATTGTATCCTGAGTAACCATCTAGCATACTTAGATACTCATATCCTGTAGCAGAATCAATCAACATTTCTGCCATAGGCATCCAATACTCCTCTTTAGGGGTTGCTGAATTTATATCTCTAAAATCTATGCACTTGCATCGAATACTCATTCTTTTTAATTACTGGTACGATATTGGCTAACCATTCAACGTACCTAGCCATGCGAATGAACTTGCATCGAAACAACCTCTCAATCTCCTTTTGATTTTGGTGAGGATTGTTGGGGCAAATTATCTTGGATTTTGTTTGACAGGTTTCTTCCCAGGTTTGATTGGTAGCTTGTGTTCGACGAACTCTCTTTCCAAAACAGGCATTTCATTGTAGTCCAATGCAAAACAATCTTTGAATTCTTTCAACAGGTGGACCACTTCGACCTTAAGTTCTGGGTCGAGGTTGGCATTGATGTATGTAGGCCTTTTCAACTCCCCTTCCCCCAGGTCTATTTCTTCTAAAGGATCCTGAGCTAGCATTTTGGTACTTTCTGACAAAGGGTCCTTCTCAAATCCCAAGGGCTCATTATCATAAATGGCATTAAGCCTCTGATCTGAATCTCTTTGAGCCTTATCTGAGAGCTCTTGGTCGAAATCCTTTTTAGCCTCTAAGGCCGCTTGTTTCCTTATTTCAGCCACATAGGCCGAAATTCTTTTTAACGCGTCAATGTCACTCATTATTACTATCTTCGCTTCCCTATCCTGTAGGCCAGATTTCAGGATTAGGGAAATAAGGTGGGAGATTTCCTGCTTCTCCTACAACCTCTTTATCCCAGTGGAATCCTTCGATGGGATGAAGGTTCAATGTACAGTATGCGTGATCATCTGGTGTGAACTTGAATCCTGCTGGTGCACATGGACCAATATGTGCTAGATTCTTGTTGAACTCCACACCTTCTACGTGATTCACTGGTACCTTAAAGTAACCCTGATCATCTTCGATATTTTCGACAATACCATCTGACCTCCATATGGTGATCCTTTGGTGCATTGAAGATGGCACTGCTCTTATGCCATGTATCCATTCTCTCCCTAACAGGAGGTTATAGTTAGCTTTACTCTCTACCACCATAAAGAGAGTGGGCCTTTTGACTGTCCCACAGTCAAGTCAACTTGTAGGACCCCCATAGTAGGTCCAGTCTTACCCTCATAGTTCGACAGGACCAAGTTATGGGGCTTTAGGTCTGTGTCAAATTTGCCAATTCTGGGTAGCAAGAAATGAGGCATTATGTTTATTTTAGCGCCACAATCAACCAGAATATTTTTGATGGACACATTCTCTAATTTTCCAGTAATATAAAGGGGTTTCAGGTGCCCCTCAAGGCATCAATGGGTCTTTCAAAGAAAGCGTTCTGCTATTTGACTCAACCGTTGTTCATTACATAGTAGCACACTGGTTGATGTGCTACCATTTCTGCTTCAGTATTAGCATTCATATTTTCAACCTCGGTGATGTGGTCGTACCCTCGAGGCATTACTAAAACTACATTTACCAAAACTTCCAGAGAAGCCTCAGATTCACACTCAAAGTTATATGTCATCTCTTCATCTTCGACAACCTTTAACTCAGCTTTTATCTCTGCCTTGATGTTAGCTTCTTTGTTCCTGAACGAAAGTCCTTTGTGCCCCACAGGCACTTTGTTATTAACTTTAAAGTTGTCCTTAGCTCCACCAAGGACATTCGTGTTGGATTAAGCACAATCACCTCTGGAGGCTTCCCTTTGAGCCCTCCTCCTGTGTTGCTCCCTACGCCCATGTGACCTGGACATAGGATTATTACCCTTGTAATTCTCAGACACATACGCAACTTTGTTAGAGGTCTTAACCTCCTTTGTGTATCCCATTGAGGGTCCTCTTTCGATCTCAAATTTTCTCCACTTCTATCCTCCCCATTTGCCTGACTCATCAGGCTTTAATCACATGTCACTAGGAAATTCCCCACTTGGTTTAAATGTGGGTTGTTTGGACTTGAGATACTAGGGCACGCCTCCTTGTTGAAAGGGGTTTGCACGTCTTGGGTCGAAACGGGCATGTTTTTGGGCAGTCTTTTCCTTCTTCCCTCCATGCATCTTATTCGACAGTTGAAGACTTCGAGCAGCCTTTTTTCGAAGATGGAACTACATCTTGGATAGAGCATCACTTCTGACTTCTTATTTTGGCATCACTGCAAGAAATCAACAATTGTCTCATCCTCCTTGGGATAAGCCTTCTTATAGTGATCTTTCTGGACTACAGAATGATCCACCTTCAGCACCTGGTCGTCTATTACTTCGACCATGTTAACATTAACTTCATCCTTGAGTTCCATCTTAGAGAAGTTCAGTTCTAGGCCATTAGTGGCCTCATCCATATTTGTGAAACTCTCGGCAGTTTCTTTGGTAATGAATGAGAGGCTTGACTCTTCAACCTCATCATGGGGGACGATGGTAACCCCAACGTTAAACCTTTTGACATCTGATGATGTCTTGAAGAATCCTTCAGCAGCCTTGCATATCAGTTGTTCCCATTGCTCACTGGTTAATTCCTTATTGGCCTTGAACACTATGGCCTCATTGTTGGGGTTCTTAGTAACCTCAACTGCCACAGGATCAACTATAGCTTCAACTGAATTAGGACTTCCGTTGTCATCAACAACTTGCTTAACAACGTCCACCCAGTTCACTGTAGAAGGCTTAGAGTAATTCACCTCAACCGTCTGAAGAGGATCAATATCTATCTTCATCTGCGCTTTTGGCTTGTCACCGAACTTGAGCCTTCCTTCCTGGATTGCATTTTGCAGCAAATCCCTGAAAAGAAAACATTGAGAAGTTTTATGACCCAAATAATTATGGTATTTACAAAAAACTCTTTTCTTTCTTTGATCTAAAGGTGGTGTTTTAGCACCAGGAGGTACAAGTATTTGTCCATCCTTAACTAGTAAATCAAAAATTTCGTCACACTTAGTGACGTCGAAAGTATATGTTTTCTTTGGAAATCTGTCGTTTTTTCCGACTTCGACTGGATTCTTTCCATTTGAGGGAACTAATAGTTTATAGGAGTAAGGAGGGCCCTGTTTAAGTTCAGCTAAGTCTATCTCGTTATCATCTAGAGGTAGAATTTCATCATAGATGTTTTCGACCTCATCTTGATATTCGACGTAAGATATCTTTTTATGCTTGTTCGCCCTAGCTTTCTCGTCCTTCAGACGTTCAAGCTGTCGAACTCTATCTGCTAATTGGACCATGTCTCTCAGGTACTAGGTATCCAACTTCTTCCTGATTGAATAGTCAAGGCCACCAGCAGCCATTTCGACCAATTCACGCTCAGGTACTTGAGTAAAACATCTTGCCTTAAGCAGTCGAAATCTGTTCAAGTAGTCGTCAATGGACTCATTGAACTTTCGTTTGACGCTGGCCAATTCTTTCAAATTAATCTTAGTCTGACCCATATAGAATTTCTCGTGAAACAAACGCTCTAATTGAGTCCAATTACATATCAAACCAGGTGAAAGAGTAGTGAACCAAGTGAAAGCATTCTTGGTAAGGGAGCTAGGGAAATATTTAATTCTCAGGCTTTCATCATTAGCAATATCCCCAGACTCTATCATGTATTGTGCCACATGTTCGACCATAGATTCTGTTGTATCCCCTGAGAATTTGGTAAATTTGGGAACCTTCGTCCTAGTGGGAAATTCCGATTGGAGTATATAGTCCACTATTGGCAAAGTAATGTTTGGCCTAGCAAAACTAGTGTTTATTCCACTTCGTGCCATGATTTGTTTGACAAGGGCTGCCAAGTTATTCTCTGTTGCTAGATTATTCTGTCAAACTTGTTGGACTACATGGTATGCATCTTGATGTCAATTTACCACTCTCACTCTTGGCTCCTCTTCTATTGGTATCTGTCTTTGACCTCTAATGGGTTCGACATCTACCGGTTCGACCACATGTGGATTCTCATGTTTTAATGGCTGCATAGCTTCTCTTACTTCTAGTAAGTGATGGGGTTGACAAACTGGTGCTGGGACTCCCATGAATTCTGCTATGCGCGCCATTTGAGACACCATATATTGATTCTTCTGAGTCATGTTTTGAATCAAAGGCTGAAAAATCTCTCCCATAGTTTGGGATAAAGTGTGAACCATTTGCATGTTGCTTTCATCCATCTGTTGCCTTAAATAGGCCATATATTCATTTGTCAAATCATGACTCTGAGTCGAATGCTCCAAGCCTCCAGTCTGGTTATTCCTTCTCATACTTATTATAGAACCAGATTCCTGCAAAGGTGAAGGAACCACGTTGTCTGAATAAACTGGATGGGCATTTCTCAATCTTGCCATGGTGGTTGACGCACCAAAGATTTTGGGAAAAGCCTAAGAAAGTGATGTGGGCATATAGGGTATGAACGCAGATGAACTTGGTGGTGGGGTTTGAGAATTTGGCCCAATGTGCTCGAACATTGGCTGAGTATAGTATCTATTAACTGTTTCTCCTGGTCCTGTCGAATGGGCTAGTTCTGACGTCACATTTGGTGTGGTCAAAGCTCCTGTCGAAGGATTGGAGGTTGGGATGGCCTCATTCCTTGGTCCATCTTGTGTGTTTGTGTCGCTCCTGAAGATTTGCATCCCGGTGCAGACGCGAACGGTCGGCGAAAAGATAAGATGAAAATGAATTGAATAGAGTCGCCAGCTAGGCATTTTTATCCCGAAGGAAAGGTAATGCTGCATAAACCTAGAAAGAGATGGATAAGACGGTTGCGAACCAGAGAAACTAAGAAAGGGGGTTGGTTACAACCTGGGAAGGTATTAGCACCCAGATTTTCCGTCGTACTCGACGAGATCCACGCTTACAAGACTGGGTTTAAAGGGGTAGGTGTATGTGCTATTTGTGTGCAAAAGCTAAGGAAAGAAAGTACAAGTGTCACTACAAAAGGGTGAATTGCTCAGGAACTGAGGCTTAGAAAAGAATGTTGAAAGAGGGGGATGACACAAAGACTTTTGTTCGATAACTGTTAAGTTATATGCCTACGTATCCTCTCGTGCAATGAGGAAGTCAGAACACCGTAGTTCGACTCAAAGGGACTGAAGATGAATTTGACTGTGAACTGCCTGCTTGTCTATGCTCAAGTGTATGACTCGTCTGGATCGAGTGCTAACTGTCTTGCATTAGACGGAAGAAGAAAGTTCTCATTTGTGAGTGAGTGTGATGAGAAAAGAATCCCGAAGGAGACGATTATTGTTTGTTTTTTGTGTTTTCAGTTTTGTTATTGTTTTTGGTGTTTTGCATAAGTTAATGAGCTTAAGCCTAAATCAAAGGTAGTAAACTCATTATATCCTCCCTGATTAGGAATAATGAGCCTACTTAAGTGTGAGATAAGCATCTCAACTTAATTACCATGATGATGTAGGATTAAGATCATTAACCTACTTGTGATTAATTAGATGTTTTTTTGGTTTTTTTTTGGTTTAGTGTTAAGTAATGAGTTTAATCTCTAATCACAGATTAGTGAACCCATTATACCATCCTAATAGAAGGATAATAGATGAGCACACTTAAGCTGAGGAAGGTACCTCAACTTAATCCATGGTTAGGGACCAAATTCATTATATAACAAGCCTTTATTAAATGGATTTTAAATAAGGGATGAGATTAAGAAGTAGATTTTATGGTTTGTAAAACAACTTGAGGAGGACTTGTCCAATAAACACTAGGGTTAGTCCCTCTTAACCATAAGGAAGAGTTAGAACCCTAATGTAAGGCCCAAGTTACAAGATAAAGTCTTAGTGATTATTAATGTGTTTTGATTAAGAGGTGTAAACAAATTAAAGGTTTAACACTTAGGATTAAAGTTATACACTCCATCCTAAGAGAAGGATGCATGCATAACCCTAATTCCAAAGTCCTAAAACTTTAAGAGTTTAGTCTCTGATTATGAGATGAGAAGAGAGAAACAAGGAGACTCAAAGGTAAAAATCTAGGGGGTACTATATACAACCCTAAAAATTATCATGCTTGGATATCCTATGGTTTGTGAGGCTTAAGAGGAAAGATCTTCAGGGCCACCAATGGAAGAAGCAGATGAAAAGAGAAGGAGAAAGAAGAACAAGTTACTTACTTCCTGAAGAAGATAAGTAACTTGAAAGTGAGAAGGATGGAACATAAGTGAACAAGTTCACTTCAAGGATATGTTAAAATGCATATGAATGAGATAAAAAGAGGTGAGAGGTGAAGACAAATCCACCTCCCAAAATAACTTACCAAAAGTTCCTGAAAATGTTAGTATGAATGCATAAGACATAAAGCATGAAGAAATGAAATGAAATGAGGTGCAAAGACCAAAGTCAGAAGTGATTATGTAATGCAAATGACATATGAGATGATGCAAAGTCATACAATGTGCATATGAATGGTCATACAAAGATGAGATGCCATTAAAGCATGCTTAGAAGCTAAAAACACATGGATGTTTATGAATGCAAGACATAGAAAATGAATGAAGAAATGATCAAGCAATGTTCAAGTATGTCCTAAGAGATCCAAGATGACTTATGAATGTTTGAAATGTCATGGCAAGTTCACATGATGATGATATGCAAAGATGAATGCAAGTGAACATGAGAAATTAGGGTTTTATGAATACATGAGATGAAAATGACCAAAACAGAAGCCTACAACATGATAAAAAAATGAAACCAAGCTCAATCAAACCCTAAACCTATACAAGATCACACCCCAAAGGAGAAGGTCAGAAGCTAATCCTATTGGAAGCTATGAATTTTCTAAGTTTGCTAGGGTTTTTGGGTGATTCTCAAGGGAAAATGCAAATCAATTTGAAAATGCAAGATAAATTCATGAGGAAAATAACCTAGAAACTACATGCAATATGTGAAACAATGCAAAACGAATCAAGTTCAAACTCTTCATGGTTAGGCAGAAATGAATTTTTCAAATTAGGGTTAGAAAATGTGATTTTAAAGAACCCTAATTCAAAAAAAATTATGAAATTATGATCAAACCTAAAAAGAAATTTGTATGAAGGGTTTGAAAATGTTTCTAAATGTATTGGAATGGTTCATGATTTTTTTTTGTGATTTGTAGAAACCTAAATGTATTTTTAATTAATTAAAATCCATTAATTAATTAAAAATAACATTTAAATATTCTAAAAATACTTTTTAAATGCAAAAAATAAAATAAAAATCATTTTTGGGTTGAGAAAAATATTTGGATCAGAAATGTAAAAGGAAATATTTTTGTGATGTTTTTAGCTATTTTAAATTAAATATGCAAAAGAAATGAATAAAAATGAATTAAAAATGGAATTAAATGGAAGTCAAAGCATCTGAGGGTCAGGGTTTAAACCTAGGTTGACTGGCGCGCAGATGGAGGGCTAGGATTTAATCTGCCTAATTAATTGTAATTTATTTAATTAATCCAGAATTAAAATTAATGAACTGATCTGGACCACACACGCGCGCGTGAAAGACAAGATCCAAGGGCCTAAATTCAAACCTGACTAAACCCTAATTAACTAACCCTAATTACTCTCAGGTGACCGGAGCAAACTCATGTCATCTTCTCCGGCCAAACCCCTCCCCTGAATCTCTCAAATGGCCATGAAACTTCACCAAAATCTCCAGAATCAAACCTTAAACAAACCTAAACACGGATCAACTCTCAAAAATCATTTATCACTCAAGAACATCATGAATCAAAGCAAACAATTTTTAGGTCAGAAAGTTTCCGAGCAAGCATACATAGTCATTTCTCACTCATTTTCGAAACTAAACATATCAGTGTGATTAGGGGAACATGAAGATTGATATTTTAACTTAAATAGCAAGTTCTGGAAAAATTGTTCTTGATGATACCTGAGGTGAAGCTTTCTCAATCTGAGCTTTCTGGACTTCTCCTTGATGCTAAACCAACCCAATGAACTCCCTGAAGCTTCTGAAATGCTTGAATGAGGCTTGTATGGCTTGGTTTTGAAGGTTCAGTTCTGATGAAGGAGGAATCGTGTTTTTGATTTAGGAGGTTTTAGGCCATTTTGAGGGTTGCTTTGTGTTCTATGAGTGGTGTTTAGATGATTGGTGAAGTTTGTTTTAAGGTTTGTAGCTTGTGTTGAGAGAATCGAAGAGAGGAAGGTTTTGGTGGATTTTGTGAATTCTGAGTTGTGGGATGTTTCAGGATCCAAGATGATATGAAATGAGGTCCATGAGGCATGTATGTGAAGTCTTGATTGGTTTGAAGAGTTGTTGTGGCTCAGCTTGATTGGTATGGGAGATTTTGCAAAAAAGTCAAATTTGTGTACTTGGAGGTATGGGCCATGGCAGAGCTGGTTCAATGGGGTTTCTGGCCTCAACAAGATTCATGGAGAGCCATAGAATCAAAGTTATGCAGCTGGCACAAGTGGATGGAAGGATCCAAGGCCTTTTGCACAATTTGTGAGTTTTGGCCCTTTTGAGATTTCTTGAAGATCAAGTCATGAAAGCAATGCAACCTTGGGCCAATTATGACTTTTGAAAGTTGCCTTGACATGTTATGATGCATAGAAGTTGATTAGAGGTCATAGAAAGGCTTGGAAAGTCAATTTGCAAAATTCCCTCTTTGGCATGAACTTGAAAATTATAGGATTTTTGCCAACTTTGAAAGGCTATATCTTGAGTTCTAGGATGAATCAAGACATATTCTAGTACTTTTTGAAAGGGGAAAGACCTAATCTACAACTTTCATGTCCAAGAATTTTTCATTTGAAGCATTTTTGGTCATGAAAGAGGAGGTTGAAAATCTTTCCCAAAATGGAAAGTTTCCATTACAAGTCATTTCCAAAAATGGCAAGTTTGCAATTGGCTCAAAATTCTTCAACTTTGTGAACTTCCAACCACTTATAAGATCAAATAAAGATCATAGAACCTCAATTTGATGAAAATTATCCTTTGGTTCCCTTGTTGGGGGCCTCAGATGCCCTGATTTTGACTTTACTTGCTCAAGAAGTTACCCAATGATCAGATGACTTCCACAATGAATTTCTTCATTAAACTTGGTACACATGATCCTTATAACATATTAAGAACATTAGAAGTAAGAATGACCAAAAAATTTGGAGTTAAGGCCTCTGAAACCAAAACCCTTATTTTGGCCATCTGTGTAGGAAAACCCTAACTCTGCTTCCATGCCTTTGCCATTCTTTGTGATCTCTTGACTTTCATGAACTTTAGGGAGCATAATATGATCATAGAACACACATGGAATATCTTGTAAGGCTTCAAGACCATTGGGATGACTCAAATTGATTCTTGGATTGCTCATATTACAAACCCTAGATGCAGATGAAAATGGAACTATGCAGTGAAACAGATATGCAATATGAGATGGTATGCTTAAACTAATGCAAAAATGAAAGATCACAAGCCAATGTGTGAGAAAAAGTGAGGGCAAATTTGGGGTGTTTACAGTTTGTACTACGAACGTTCGAACTAACCACTTGAGGATTCGACCCACTTGTTGCGGGTATTGAATCACTTGGGTTTCCTTGGCAAGACACCATCCTTCTTGTGTTTCTCCTTTTAGGGATATAATGGTCTGTACTGACTACCTTTACACTTCTCAAATGCATACAAAAAATGTAACCATTCTTTTTACCAGACCGTCCACGTAAAGGAAGTTACGAAACAAGGAAGTTATGAACACTTCTAAAAAAACGATTTGTTTTTATCTTTGCATTGTCCCATATGACGTGCCAATTTGTTTACCCCCAAAATTGGTAAACAACTGCTGGTCCTCTGAAGATACCAAAAATACCCTTAGTTACTCGCAGGATCGACCAGATTGATCCTAGGACTTGTGCTAAGAAAAAGGTTGATTTGGTATATCACGTTTTTGGGAAAAAGGGTCTTGAATCTTTCAACAAGATTCAGAAATTGTTTTAAAAGGAAAATAAAGTAAAAGACAAAGGCTTTCAAAGTAAATTAAGGTAAAAGAAAAGGCTTGAAGTTTTAAAAGAAAGTAAAGACAAGGCTTGAAAATAAATGAAATTTAAAGGCAAGGCGAGGAATGTTAAATTGCTAGAAAGATAAAAGGGCTGAAATTGTAAAGGAGATGCAGTAAATTGCTGAAAAGATAAATGACTTTGAAATGTAAATTGCTTTAAAGTAAAGGCTTTGTAGAGATAAATGGCTTCAAAAGTAAATGACTTGAAGATAAATTTGACATTGAAGATAAATTGGTGGTGTTTCAATCACATACATTCTCACTGCACTCATTTCTCTACACGCGGATACTTTGAATATATGGAGTTACTAGTACATATGATTTCCACACACTTATTATAACACTAGACTAAGCTATTTATATACATTACAAAGTAACCGCTTTCGACGGTTTCTCTTACAACTATCCTAAGATAATGATACTTGTCCCACTATATGTCGAAGAAGCTTCATCTTGCGCCACTTGTCCCTGTCTTTGAATTAAAAACTACACACTTTCCCTCCAAAATTGAACGTGCAAGAACCTTGTAACCGCCATCCTTGTCGAACATACACTTGGTTGAATCCCTCCAATACTTAGAAAATATTACAAACTTAGAATTTTACTAAGTATGAAACTTATAGGCAGGTTCCTTCAACTTTCGTCCTTTAGTTAGTTAGGTCGAAACCTTACTTTTAGCTTATCACAAGAGAACTCTTTTATTGAGACAAAATAACCTCATTAATTGCTAGCTTCGAAATTTAGGGATAACAATATATCTAGTAAGAAACAAGTTATGGATGCTTCATTTTGAGATTCTTCGTTATGTGTTATGTGTTTGAATTTTCTATATATAGGTGCTATGGTTTCTAACTTAATGAATTTTCTATATATAGGGGTTACTTGTGATCAAAGTGTGAAAGTCGAATCGTTTCCCTACAAGTAAATATTTTTTATTTTTGTTTTTGTTTAGTTTAATTAGTATAACTATGGATAAGAAATTGATGTCTTCAAGTCGATTGTCGAAAGAGTACGAGAATGGGGTATCATAATTCGTTAAGTTTGTTGTTGCGCATGCAAAAGACCCCAGTGGAATGAGATATTTTTGCTTGGGTTGTTGTTTTGTGGGCCGGGTTGACGCGATTCAGTTGGCATCGCATTTAAAGAGGAATGGAATTGATCGAAGTTATACATGTTGGAATTTGCATGGTGAGAATAGTAATGGGAATTTTGAACCGGGGGATAATTCGACCTATGCTTCAAATGACAATGGCACAGATACATACAATTATGATCGAGTTGAAGAGATTGCAGAAGCACTTGAAGATGATCTTAAGGATTGTCCTGAAATGTTTGAGAGGTTTGTAAGCGATGCAGAGAAACCGTTGTATAATGGTTGCACTAATTTCACAAGATTGTCTGCGGTATTAAAGTTGTACAACTTAAAGGCGGGCAGTGGATGGTCGGATAAAAGTTTCACAGAGTTATTGGCCCTTATGAAAGATATGCTTCCAGAGGATAGTTTTCTTCCCAATCAAGAATATGAGGCCAAAAAGATGTCGTACTCTATTGGCATGAGCTATGATAAGATACATGTTTGTCCAAACGATTGCGTCTTGTTTTAAAACGAGTATGCATTGTTAAATGAGTGTCCTAAATGCGGTGTTTCTCGATATAAGAAGTAGTTGTCTCTAACAAAAGTCTTATGGTATTTTCCTATAATTCTGAGATTCAAACGCATGTTTCATAGTGAAACCGATCTAAGACCCTTGACTTGGCATGCAGATGAAAGAATTATTGATGGAAAGTTTCGACATCCGGTAGATTCACCACAATGGATGAAAATTGATGATGATTATCCTAAATTCGGAAAAGAAGAAAGAAACCTTCGCTTGTTATTACCTAGTGATGGAATGAACCCACACGGTCTTCAAAGTGTCTCACATAGCACTTGGCATGTGATTTTAATGATTTATAACCTACCTCCATGGCTATGTATGAAACGTAAGTACATTATGTTATCTATGTTAATTTTTGGGCATAAACAACCAGGGAATGACATAAATGTATACTTGAAACCCTTAATTGAAGATTTAAATTTTTTATGGGAGAACGGTGTGGAGGTTTATGATGGGTATAGGAAAGAAAGTTTCAACTTAAGGGTGATGTTGTTTGGCACAATTAATGATTTTCCAGCATACAGAAATCTATCAGGGTACAACATAAAAGGTCAATGTGTGTGTCCTATTTGTGAAGATAAAACATGTTGGACGCAATTGGAGTTTGGTCAAAAGAATGTCTTTCTCAGTCATCGTAGATTCTTAAATTCGAAATATGACTATCGTGGGTGAAGAAAAGCCTTCAATGGAGACACATAACAAGGTAGAGTTCCACCTATATTGATAGGTGATCAAATTTTTGAAAAGATGAAAGATGTGAGTACTCAGTTTGGCAAGCCTTTTGCACATACACTTGTCGAGAAAGGGTGGAAGAATAGGTCAATTTTTTTTGAAATGCCATATTGGAAGTCGTTGTATGTAAGACATTTTCTCGATGTTACGCATATTGAAAAAAATGTGTTTGACAGTGTTATTGGTACGTTACTCAATATACAAGGAAAGTTTAAGGATGGCCATAAAGAAAGAAAGGACTTGATAGTGATGGGGATAAGAACTGAATTACCCTTGAAGAAAGGAAAACGAACATATCTACCACCTACTGCATATACTCTATCAAGAAAGGAGAAACAATATTGTGTAAGTTTCTAAGTGAAGTTAAAGTTCAAGAGGGATACTCTTCAAATATTAGAAGACTTGTGTCTATGAAAGACCTCAAGTTAAAGAGTTTAAAGACGCATGACTGCCATGTTATAATGGAACATTTTCTACCAATAGGTATACGTTCTATTCTACCTAAAAAAGTGAGAAGCGCAATAACTAAATTGTATTTTTTCTTCAAGTCAATTTGCAATAAGGTGATCGATCATGTGATCTTACCAACATTGCAAAACAAAATAGTTATTACTTTGTGTGATCTTGAAATGTATATTCCTCCCTCCATTTTGACATAATGGTTCATCTAGTTGTTCATCTGGTGAAAGAGACACAATTGTGTGGACTAGCCTATATGAGATAGATGTACCCTGATGAACGTTATATGAAAATATTAAAAGGGTATGTGAAAACCGAAGTCGACTAGAGGGTTGTATTGCCGAACGATACATTGTTGAAGAAGAGATTGAGTTCTGTACTGAATATCTATCCAATGTACTATCAATTGGACTCCCTAAATCTCATATTGTCGGAAAAAAAGTAGGAAAAAAGTTAATTGGAAATGAAGTTGTGACAATATCAAGGGCCGAACAGGATCAAGTGCATTTGTATGTTCTGCACAATGAGAATGAGGTTGAGCTGTATGTTGAAATGAATAAGGATGTCCTCCGAGGTTTAAATCCGAAAAGAAATGTGAATTGGATAGTACAAGAGCAGAATCAAAGTTTCATACCTTGGTTTAAGGATCACATTTTCAAAAAGTATTATTCAGATCTCGCTTCAATAACAGAAAGATTGAGATGTTTAGCATATGGTCCAAGTTTGATTGTGTTTTCTTATAGCGCATACGCAATTAATGGGTACACATTTTATACCAAAGAACAAGATGATAAAAGTACTATGCAATATAATGGTGTCACCGTGGTAGCTGAAGCAATGCACGTTTCAAGTGTGAAAGACTTAAACCCCAAATTTTCAAATATGTCATATTTTGGGGTTATCAAGCGCATTTGGGTGTTTGATTATGAGGAGTTTTAGATTCCTATATTTTTGTTGAAAGTGGGCTGAAAACAATAATGGCATATGAATGGATAAGTCGGGATTTTTGCAAGTGGATCTTAATAGGGTGAGGGTACAAAGATGAACCTTTTGTTCTAGCCACTCAAGATAAACAAGTGTTCTATGTCATTGATCCGAAAGTACAAAATGGTCTATAATGCTTTTATCTAACAAAGTAATTGATGAAAACATTGGAGATCAAGGTGATATTGATGTTAATATGGAATCATTTACTATAAACGATCAAGATGAAAATGAAATTCCGGTATGATAGACTCAGATGTCGAAAATGATGTTAAGACATTTAATCTATTACTAATGAACATGGCAAGGCACAAACAACAACAGTATAATATTATGATATACCAGATTCAAACATTCTTCAGGATGTTTAGACATCTGATATGACATTCAACACACATACTGCATAAAATAAAGTAGAAAAGCTGTAAAGAACACATTCAAATTGTTAACCCAGTTCGATGCAAACTCATCTACTCTAGAGGCTACCAAGCCATGAAGGAAATCCATTATGTAGTATCAATTCAAAGACTTATCAACAAACACCACAGTTTAGAGTCTTTTCACTTAATCCCTACCAATGCAACTTCTAGTTAGGAATTCCTAAATATGAGAAACCCATCCTCACTTCCAATAACCTCAGTGATGTCTCACAGTCCCAACACTCAGTTGTTGATATTGACAACTCTTTACCTAACTAACAATTTAAACTAGAAGTCACACTTCCATGATAACATCTAAGAGTTACTTAAAAGCTTCCTCCAAGAACAATACACCTCTTACTTTGCAGCTTCGAGGTTTACAAACAAAACAGACACAACATTGAACCTTGTTGTGCACGGCTGCCACAAGAACACAACCCTAATGATATGTCTATTACATTTTCGGTTGGTTACTAAACCTAGGTTACAAGGTTTCCCTTTATAACCTATTCCCAACTGGATTTGGGCCAAAAAAATACAGCATAATACTTGCTACAAATATGCAGAAAAATATGCTACAAATAAAAAGATCTTCAAATCAACAACTCGCTAAAATATCTCTAAATATAGAAACTATATATTTTTCAATATTTGACTTTTGTCTTCAATGTAAATTTGAGTCATCAAGATCTTTTAAAATCAGCACCATATGGATTGATTCAAATATTCTATATATTTTGTTTCTGTTAAAACATAACAGAATCTTCAATCCATCTTCAGCAGTTTATGATGTTGAATGAACTGTCTTGACATCTCCTTCGACATGTTGATCCAGATGTTGAAACACTTCTACACAACATGTTTAAGCTCACAATAGGACTCCTTGCTTAAGCTATTCTTTATTTTGCAAAGATCATGTACATTTTATTGTTGCTATATTTGTTTTACAAAATTAATGCTAATCTTATAAATACATAACATACAATCTCCCCCTTTGGCAAATTTTGGCTAAAAGAAATAATACAAAAAAAAACATTACATCAGACTTCATCAGCAAAAACAAAAATACAAACACCAGCAACCTTTTCTTCATCATGTTAGGACATGTTGCTTGACATCTTCCTCAGTAGTGGACAAGGAGTAGAAAGTCCTGAATTCTTTGACCAAACTGATCCATTTCGACCTCCTTACCATTCAGAAGAAATACCTCCTAAACTCTGGGAAATACCTCCCGAACTCTGAGAGACTCATTCCTTCAGAGAGGCCAATGGTAGAATACGAGAACAAGTCACTCATTCTCTTATGCAACTCAGAACACAAGTCACAATTGTGTTCAAAACTCAGGACACAAGTCACAAGGACTAAGCTACAACTTCCATCTTGACATCCTGGCCACCACACACTGAACACATCCAATACAAACATTGGAACACAAACTCCAAACTCATCATGAAACCAGACTTTCTCTCCCCCTTTTTAGCCAAAAATTGGCAAAGACATCCCACACACTATAAAACCCATGCACTACTCACCCAGAAGCACAAGAACCCCATCAGAAGGACGAAGGATGAAAACACACACACTATCTGAAGGAGAAAGATAGCTCTCTATAAATAGGAAAAAGCTAACCTTGAAAGTAATGGTGGTGCCTTGAAAAATAGATGCATTCTCGGCCAATGGCCCGTTATTTTAGGCGCAAAAGCTTATATACCTAATAAAGTGAACCGACCAAAACAAGCTTTGAATAAGCACACATTTCACACCTACACCGTCCACTCAACAATCCTGGTTATCTTCAACACACACATGTTCTGAGACATGGTCTGACATCTCACCATATATTTTCTGATAGAAACAAGATAACAACATGGTCCACAACCTTATTAGTATCCACAGATACACTGCAGATAGAAAATTTATTCCATAATACTTTTGGATACACAAGGCACTCCTCAATTGGATCACACATATGGAAGCACATATACATAACCACTAAGTAATACATAACAACCAGTCAAATAATTTACCATACTTAGTAGCACATGTCACAACATAATGTGTAAAATCACAGAACCTGGTCAAGTTACTACTCCCCCTTAACTTCACAAATCGATCTGCACATCATTGTAACACACTCCCCCTATCAAGGATACTACATGCTTCTCTGCACTTGATGAAAGGAAAACATAAGACGCATCTTCATGTCTTCAAGAGCTTACCCTTTGTTCAATTCCCAATTGAACACATTCACTTCTTGTACCAAAGCATACCTGATGCCTTCTTGGTTTGTTGTTATCACAAACTACACATGTTGAACATTTTCTTCAAGCAAGTTTTGACATTAAGCCTTCACACACCAATGGCCATACAATCCACATAATAGTCATCCAAACTAATTCTAACAAGAGAATCAATTTATGAATGTCCACATTCAGACTTCCAAGCAATCAATACCTGAAATACTTCAGTCTGCTCTACATGTTTCTTCTAAGATAGATCATCTACTTCATCATTCTCCCATATGATTAGGCAGACTATAAATTAGAAACAATGTAGACAAACACCCCAGATAATGTCCTAACACCAGTTAGAACATCTTCCACACACCAAGACCTCTCACTAAGATTCTTGATGTGATCCACCAACTAGACTTACTATAGCATAGAAATCCAAGAACTGAAAATCTTCAACAACATTGTGCCACCAGCTTGAATCAGAAATCCAAAAAGAGAGATAAACTATCATCCACCTTCAAGAAGAACAAATCTCCTTGAGTCTTCAATTCATCACTCTTTTACCCAAGAGAAACTTGTTCCAAGATAATCCTCAAGACCAACCAACTGCCACACTTTAATTATCTTGATTCTTCGAATCCACTATAGAGATCAACCAATTGCCACAGTTTAATAACCTCATTTAGGAACCCTCATATGAAAAAGCCAACTGCCACACTTTGTCTTCTTCACGTTTGTCAAAATTCTCTCAAAAATATCCTGATCTACTTATTTTGTAAATCATCCTATCTTTAATTGATGTGCCACTTCACCAACTGAGATTCTTATGTTGAACTAGATGTTTGAACATTATCATTCCACATCAAGATGTTGAACTCATCTCCTTCTTTGTCCACTTAAAAGAACCCCCTCCTTTAACAGAACAAGATTTCCATGCTCTTATAGACTTGATTCATCAACCAAGTTAGAGTAGACAATCCCATTCCGTTGATTCTGCAGAAATTCCTACCAATATCACATATTGATGAGAAACTCCCACTTTTTCTCCAAAGTCTTCAAACCTACCACTGTCTGAACCTTCAGAAGGAATAGTTCAAAACTACACCTCACAACCATACCAAGGATGACACTTTTCCTTGAGTAAAGCAATCTTCACAAAGTTTTGATGATTTTATTTATTCTAACTTCATGAATCTACACACCTTCCTTGTCATGGGAAGAAAAAAACTCCAGCTGCATCCATTAAAAGTAGTCTGCCCTCTTACACCAATAAACCACATATAACACTTTTAACTCCCCTTTTCATGAACAACCAAAGCTCTTTCTGAAGATGAGCATCATTTACTCAGTACACTTTCTGAACCATAAGATTCAGACTACAAATATGCATACTTATTAGATAAATATTAAGTCTCCCATCAAAGTATCCACCTTTATGTATCACATAAAAAATAGACAAATACCAAGTCTCCCATCAAGGTATTTACCATTGGTCAGATAAGATTACCTTTTCACACAAGGTAGGACATGAATCTGACTTCTTCTTCTTCTGTAGGCATCTGATACTTTCTGAGATGATGTTCTAACATTCCTTCAAACATAAGTGTCAGTCACATACACCTCTACAAAAACACATGAAGGTGAACACAGGGGAATCAACCATCAGTAGTTGATCAAGCTACCAGACTAAAACACAAACCTATGCAGCAACTGGACCACTTCAACAAACTTCTCCTTCATACTGTCTTATTTGAGATGTCTTCACACCCAATATATCAATTGATCAACTATATTCACACTAGTCAACTCCACCAGTTGACACAACTTGACCTTCATGTACAAGGAGTCCCTCTGAAATAATACTCCTTGAAGCTCGGGTACTTCACTCTTGCAACAAAGACTAGAAATAAATTTTCCTCAGGAGAACATGACATGTTGATCACTCCTTGATCAACACACATAACTAATAGAAGTTCCAGGGCCAGAACCTTCTTAGACACACCATACAGATGCCTCCTCTTCCAGATCAGGAGTAGGTTCCAAACATTTGTGATATAACCACAACAGTTTAGCACCCAAGCATCTATATAGCCATCCCTTAGACAGCAGAATCATGCATAATTCTAATGTGATGTTCTATCAAAGGATAGGACATCATTTTAAGGATAACACAAAGATATCTATAGACAGAGATATGTCTATTTAAAACAATATTCAGATCTCTAAACAACCACTTCCCTTCATAGTGCCTTGAGTGGACTTGAAAAAGAGCTCCAAGTATCATTAACACACATGACAGAAGCAGATAAACATATATCCCCAACAACATAGGATATATCTCCAGAGAAGATTAATATTCTCAAACAACGGGAGTTATCAGATAGATAAGCAGCAAATATAAACTCCTCAGATACTTCAAGTGTCACAAATCAGCCCTAGCAATATCTCCAGGTGATACCAACAACCATAGGTTTGAAAATAAATCAAACCTGAAACATCAACAACATACCACCATGCTACAACATCATAATAGTCCATCCTCCACTTCTAGGGACCATTCACACAACAAAGAGCTTTTCAATAGACCATTTCTACCTTGACCATGAACCAGAAAGTATCCCCCTTGGATTTCATCCAAATATATACTAGGATGCATGCTCTGATACCAATTGAAATTATGGTATGACAGACTCAGATGTCGAATACGATGTTGAGACATTTAATCTGTTACTTATGAACATGGTAAGGCACAAACAACGGCAGTCTAATATTCTGATATACCAGATTCAAACATTCTTTAGGATGTTTATACATCTGATATGACATTCAGCACACATACTGCATAAAATAAAATAGAAAAGTTGTAAAGAACACATTCAAATTGTTAACCTAGTTCGATGCAAACTCATCTACTCTGGGGGCTACCTAGCCAGGAAGGAAATCCACTATGTAGTATCAATTCAAAAACTTCTCAACAAACACCACAATTTACAGTCTTTTCACTTAATCACTACCAATGCAATTTCTACTTAGGAACTCCTAATATGAGAAACCCATCCTCACTTCTAATCACCTCATTGATATCTCACAGTCCCAACACTTAGTTGTTGATATTGACAGCTCTTTACCTAACCAACAATTCAAACTAGAAGTCAAACTTCCATGACAACATCTAATAGTTTCTTAAAAGCTTCCTCCAAGAATAATAAACCTCTTACTTAGCAGCTTCGAGGTTTATAAACAAAACTACCACAACATTAAACCTTGTTGTGCACGGCTGTCACAAGGACACAACCCTAATGATATGTCTATTACATTTTCGGTTGGTTACTAAACCTAGGTTACAATGTTTCTTTTTATAACCTATTCCCAACTGGATTTGGGCCTAAAAAATACAGCATAATAGTTGCTACAAATATGCAGAAAAATCTGCTACAAATTAAAAGATCTTCTAATCAACAACCTCATAAAATATCTCTAAATATAGAAACTTTATATTTTTCAATATTTGATTTTTGTCTTCAATGTAAATTTGAGTCTTCAAGATCTTTTAAAATCAGCGCCACATGGATTGATTCAAATCTTCTAAATATTCTGTTTTTGTTAAAACATAATAGAATCTTTAATCCATCTTCAGCAGTTCATGATGTCGAATGAATTGTCTTGACATCTCCTTCGATATGTTGATCCAGATGTTGAAACACTTCAACACAATATGTTTAGGCACACAATATGACTCCTTGCTTAAGCTGTTCTTTATTTTGCAAAGATCCTATACATTTTATTGGTGTTATATTTGTTTTACAAAATTAATGCCAATCCTATAAATGCAGAACTTACAGAAAATATTATAGTGAATGCATCATATACTAGAAATGATCATAATGAGGGTATTTGGATCAATCCAACCGTTAGTGTTGTTAAGATATAGGTAGAACATATTCCAACCAAGAAAAGAAAGAGATATGCCTAAAAATGGTACTAATGGCTAGTAATGGATTATAGATTATGGATTTTAGATTTGTCATTTAATTTTTGGATTTTAGATTTGTAATTTAATTTGTCATGTTATATCATTCAATGGATTATAAATTATGGATTTTTATAATTTGTCATTTAATTTTTGTTTATTCTTTCTTACAGGTCTAATGGCTAGTAATGAGGAAGACACACACGAGACACATGATACAAATGAAGCTCACAATGAAGCTTCGAAGACAGAAAGTGAAATAAAACGTGGAATAGAAATTATGAAGTCAATTGTCCGTGCTAGACATAAAGGGGTGAAATTTGATGTACATTGGAGTGATGAGAACCAATTAATTGAGCCTAACATCTCAATGTTGTCTTCATACATTGGTTCACTTGTCCGCCAGCATATTCCAATTACCAGTGATAATTGGAGGAATCCATTGTTGAAAGTTGGTAAAGATAAGATATGGAGTGAGATACAGGTACTTACCAAACATAATTGATGTGTTATTAGATTTTTTTACTTATACTAACATACTTTATGTTTATATGTGTATGGTTTTTTGTAGAGGTCCTTTAATATTGATGAAATCCAGTAGACGTATTGTCTCCAATTGGTCGGAAAGAGGCATAGGGGGTTTAGAGACTTATTATCAAACTAATATATGAGGTATGATGAAAAATAATTTGTTGAAGCAGAACTTCCACACTTGTATGTAGATTTGATTACACCGGAAGAATTGGGAGCTTTTGTAGACAAACGGAAAACCGAAAAATTCAATGTAATGTTATCTTTTCATGTATATTAATTGTATTATATACTTGTTGGATTAGTTTATTCTGATATGACTTAAACTTGTTTATCCAGGATTTGAGTGCCATTAATTGCCAAAGAGCATCAAAACCCGCATATCCATACAGAAAAGGGCGTTTGGGATATGCACGCTCGCATCAACAAATGGTAACTATATATAAATGATACGATCTTATTAATTGTCTCAATATGTTATAATTGACGATCTTATTATTTGTCTCAATGTGTAGTTGGAATAGGAGAAAAGTAAATAAAAATTTCTTCTAGAACATGTTTTGTGGAAGGCTGCTCGTGTGGGCAAGAGTGGAGTTACTAGTGAAGATGTTCAACACGTTTATGAGGAATGTGTAAGTATAACATTATGTATTTAAAATATAATTAATTTTTAATCCCCGCTAATAATTTTTCGATTTTTCAATGAATTTCGTGAGACTCTATCTAAATCCTTACCCACCGATGAGGAGGATTGCAGGAGCATTCTTAGTCGAGTACTAAATGTTCCTGAGTATTCCAATCGGGTGAGGGGTAAAGGATTTGGTGTGACTCCATATTCCTTGTATAAGCAACCAAAGAGAAAAATCCTAGCAATCAAGAAGTGATGCAATCATTGGAGGAACTAAAAGCGCAAGTCCGTGAATTGCAAAAGGATAAAGAGAGATATGAGGCGGAAAAGCGCGGTTCCGGGTTGAAAGATATTAGTGACAAAGCTGGTATCAATTGTGAAATAAAAGTTCCGAGGTAATTAGCACACATTTATTTTAATTAAATTAACACATTTAGTTTAATTGACCTTTATACACATTAACAATTATGCATTCACTATTGCTTTAGGGAATTTCATCTTGTCGGTTGTATTTGTCGTTACCGACTTATCACATGGTTGGCAAGAGAAAAATGCATAGTAGAGTGGGAGAGTTACTTCACCATAATCTGCTCCCTCATGGATATCTTAAAGTGTCAGTTGATATTGCTATAGATAGGGGTGCGGTACTACCTATACCTGACTAGGTTTCAGAGATAACATTGGTAGGAGATGCAATAGGCTTGTTTGTTGCATGGCCGTCAGACCTCATTTTCATAGATGATGTGGTAAGTTTAAAACCATTATGAATCTATTAGTATTTAAATGTAAATTCTAAACCATTATGAAAATCATTCTTAACCATTATGTACATTTTTCTTAAAATATGGTAATGTTAGACTCCTACAAAACCCGCATCAAAGGATAAAAGGGATTTTACCAGAAAAAGAGTTTTTTGCATCACAAAGAGAGGTACATTTGAAGTGTTATTCTATGATCCGAATTAAAAAATTTCATGATTTTCTACTTTACCTAACTTATATGATCCACCAATTCATTTGACACAAGAAAATTCCAATTGACTTTATCATAGGCTTTTTCAAAATCAACTTTGAAAAGAGTACACATCTTGCCTTCCTTTTTGCAAAAATCCACCAATTCATTTTCCACAAGAGCACCATCTAAAAGATGTCTACCGAGAACAAAAGCAGTTTGACACGACAAAAGGATAGTATGTAAAGTAGACTTCAACCTTGTCGCTAGAAGTTTCGCAAGCATATTATAAACACTACCCACAAGGAAAATGGGTTTATACTTATCTAATACCAAAGGATTATTAACCTTAGGCACAAGAGTTAAAAAAAGATGAAGTAATTGCTTTCGAAAGAATCGTCCCCGAGTGAAAACCATTGAAGAAATTAATGATGTCTTCCTTTAAAAACTGGCAACATTTACGGAAGAACAATAAAGAATAACCATCGGGCCCCAGACTTTTGGATCCATCACAATCCCAAATCGCCCCCTTAATCTCCTCTTCCGAGAATGGTAACTCGAGAGTCACACTTTCAACACTACTAAGACATTTGAAAGTGATTCCATCGAGAAGTTGTCTCTCTACCTCTTCTTCACGAAACTTACTAGAAAAGTGATCCAAAACTTCCTTTTTAACCTTGCTCACCGTATCCACCAAGCCATTCTTCGAATTGACCGTCCCGATATAGCTTCGCCTCCTTCTCTCTTTCATGAATCTATGGAAGAATCTACTATTATTATTCCACTTCAATCTCGACTTTTGAATTAACATATTTTCCTTAATCGGAAGATTAAGCCAAAATAGATTTTAAGCTTCCTTCCTCCTTCCAAGAATATCATCAAACCCTTCTACATTGTTATAGGATAACAAAGTATCAACTTCATTCATTTCTCTCAAATTATTCTCCACCTCCAAACCAAACCTACCGAAAACCTCCACATTCCACCATCTAAGCTGATCTTTAAGGATTCTCAATTTCTCCTTCAAGATAAAGCCACTCTGACCGAAGACCTCCAGACTCTCCCACTCCTTCTCTACAAACACAATAAATTTTTTATATGAAAAACACTCATTGTTAACTCTAAATGGTTTTAGACCCCAATTCGCCCCATCCACCACCAACCAAATCGGGCGATGATCCAATATCTCTCTTCTCCCAATAAACTGATCGATCACCCCTCATCTTTCCATGATAGTATCTAATACTAAAAAATGGTCAATCCGACTCATAGCTAAACCATCTCCAATAAACCAACTAAAGTTATCTGCCTTATAAGGGATGTCCAACAAATGGTTCCGATCAAGAAAATTAGAAAACTCCTCCATTTCCGCTCTCCTATAAACAACAGATCTACCTTTGCTTTCACTAGAACAATTAACCGCATTGAAATCCCCACAAAAAATCCACTCTTCATCCAGCCCTTTTCTTTTAAGAGCCAGCAGATTATCCCACAAAACTCTCTTTAAAGCAAAGTCACAAGAAGAACAAATGTTAAAAATATAATAGATGAAATTCCCCCACTCAACCTTCACACCTAGAAAATAATAGCACTAGAACGACCATTGGATTCCAAAGGATAAAAGCCAATCTCTTCGTTAGACCAAAAACTCTTAATGATACCATCTTATAACTTAGACAATTTTGATTCATGAATCAAAAACATGTCGGCATTACCTTTCTTGATCACGTGACTAATCCTTCTTCTTTTCAACAAACTTCTTCCCCCTCTAATATTCCAAGATTCGATAATTATTGGAAACCATTTATATACTCCTTCCTAGTTAGCATTCTCACCTTATTCTCTTTCTCCTTCTCAATAATATTAATCCTATAAATTTTATTCGGATCTATATTTGTCACAGTAAAACTAGAGATAGCCTTCCACAATCTATTACCCGCCTTGCTATCCTAATTCTCTCACATTCTAGAATTATTCCTCATAATAACATATTCTTCCGATTGATCTCCGTACAAACTGAGCCCTCTGTAACGCCCCGAATTTATTTAATTATTTTATTCGGATTATTGCGTGTTGATGTGCATAGAATAATAGATTATCGAAATATAATTTTAATTGAGAATTATATTGTGGTGGATAATCGTATTATTATGTGATAAATAAATTAAATGGAATAAAATAAGAGATAAGGACGAGGTGGTCAATTAGTAAAAGTAGTAAGGGTAAAAGTGGAATATCATAAGTTGAGTCTTAGGGATATGTTGGAAATAAGGAAAAAGGGAAATCATAATCGTATTTGTGAGAGAACGTGAAACGATCGTGGAAATTGTGAAGAGGAGAAAAAGAGTTCGCGAAGAAGATAATTCTCGACAAAACCTAAGGTAAGGGTGGGATTCTTCTATTTAAGGGTTTTATAATGGGAATTGGGTAGGTTGGGGATTAGGGATAGTTGTTGTGATGAATTGGGGAAAAATTATGTTAATTAGTTGGTAGATGTTGTTGTTAGTTGATATTGTTGTGAGTTAGGTGATTAGATGACATATTCTGAGATTATCTGGATGGTATTGGTGATTTGTTGTGAGAAATTCGTAGCAGGTTGGAGTGCTGAGAGCAGAAGTGCGATTTGCGAAATTGCAGAGCTCGCTTAGTAAGCTGGAGCTCGCTTAGCGAGCAGAGTCAGTGAATTCGTCGCTTAGCGAGCTGTGACCCTCGCTTAACAAATCCTGTAGCGCGAAAACTTAATTTTGAAATTTCGAAAAATTACTGAAAATTATTTAATTACTTAGTAATGTCTAGGAATTGATGGAGTGTAGCTGGAGGTAGTGAAAGAAGAGTTATACCCTTAATTGTTTGGATAATTAGTGTACTTTGAATTTAAACATAATTGATATGTTTGTTGAATTTTTTGTTGTTGTGATAAGTTACATATGTTTGTTGGCGGTGCATGTATATGTAATTGTTGTGATATATGATGTTGTTCTGTTTGTGATGGTTGAAGTTGATTTAAGTGGTTGTATGCTAGAAATGCACGATGATAATGATAATTGCAATGTTAATGAATTATCGTATTTAGAACGGTGTTGTGATGAGTAGTTGGATGTAAGTTGTTTTTGTTGATGTTGTATGATGTAATCGTTGCATATATGCATGTATGTCATTGGTGTTGCATGACATGTTGCACAGTTGCATAACATACAAATGCGGGGTATGTCATTGTTGTGATGTTGGTACGGTCATTAAATAGGGATCGTACATGGCCATGAAATAGCGGTCGAGGGTGTGATCATGAAATAAGGATCATACTGGACCATGAAAGAGGGGTCGAGAGTTCCAACGGGAACTGGATCTTGAAATAGAGATCGAATATGGTACCACATGCATAGAGTCAAGTAGAGTCTCATTGCATGATTGTTGTTTTTGTTGTATATGATGTTATGGTAGTATATGATATTGTTGTATATGTGTTGTTGTTGTATGTGATGTCGTTGAGGTGTGTGATAGTTGTTGTTGTAGGTGATGTTGGTGAATAGTTGTTGTTGAGAAGTGGTGCTTTGTTTTCTATACTTGCTTAATTCTCATTATATTACTCTTTTTGATGTAAGTATCTCACCTCTTCTGTTTGAATGTTACCCTTATGTTGGTAACGTGCAGGTGAGCAGGATAAGTCGAGTGGTGGTTAGTGAAGTCAGTGTACTTCACGTCTTTAGGGTGTCGGCTCTGATACGTCGCTTTGGGAGTCGGGACGACTTTGATCTTATTTGTTATTTATTTTGAAAAACATTTTCTTGTAATAGAAGTTTATTGATGTTGATTAAAAAATTATTTCCGCTGCATGTTGAATACTTATTTTTGAAAGCGTGTCATTGAGCAATTTATGATGTTTTATAGTTGATTGTGACACTCAAATAAAAAGGTTGAATATTTTACTCTGATAATTATAAATATTTTCGTGGGGTAATTTGGGTGTTACAAAGTGGTATTAGAGTAGGTCGGTCCGTCCTACCAAGTTGTTATGTCGTCGAGTCGTCGAGTCCTTGAGTTGTTGTGTTGTTGTTAAGTGTTGAGCGTTGTTGATGCATTGTTGTTATGTTGTTGTTGTTGATTCTAAATCATCATTGGATTGTGTTATGTTGTGTGACAGATTTAGAATAGCTGAGAGGAATGATGTTGCACGTGCTGCTTCTATGCAAGCAATGCAAAGGCCGTGCAAAATCCGATGAATGTTGTGGATCGTGAAAGTGACGAGTTCAGGAAGAATGATCCACCAACATTCAAGGGGAGATATGATCCTAATGGAGCACAGGATTGGCTCAAGGAGATTGAGTGGATCTTCAGAGTTATGGAATGTTCAGAGGGAAGCAAGGTACGGTTGGATGCGCACAAACTGGTATCGGAGGCTGATGATTAGTGTGTTGGCACTCGCCAATGATTGGATGCATCTGGTGAGGCAGTCACCTGGGATGTGTTCAAGAGAGAATTCCTGATGAAGTATTTTCCTGAAGATGTTCGGGGAAAGAAGGAAATCGAGTTTTTGGAGTTAAAGCAGGGCAACATGTTTGTGACTGAGAATGTTGTGAAGTTCACTAATTTGGTGAAGTTTTATCCCCATTACAGTGAGGAGACTACTGAGTTATCAAAGTGTGTTAAATTTGAGAATAGATTAAGGCATGATATTAAGCAGGAGATTGGCTATCAGAGAATCCATAGGTTTCCGAATCTGGTGGATTGTTGTAGAATCTTTGAAGAGGACAATAAAGCTCGATCTGAGCACTTCAAAGGTTTAGCTGAGAGAAGCGGTAAGCAACAAGTGAATCGTGGAAAACCTTATGCAGCTCCTACTGATAAAGGTAAGCAGAAATAGAATAGGGAAAAGGCCAAGTGGGGGAGGTGCTCCCACTTTGCTTAAGTGCTATAGATGTGGCGAGACGGGTCATTGTGTCAGTGAGTGCACGAGTGACGTGAAAAAGTGTTTCAAGTGTGGTCATCCTGGACACTTGATTGGTGAGTGAAAGGAAAATCTGGTTACTTGCTACAAGTCTGGGGAGCAAGGTCATATCACTACGCACTGTCAGAAGCCTAAGAAAGCTGCAGTTGGAGGAAAGGTATTTGCTTTGATAGGGACACATACTTCCAGCGAGGATCGTTTGATCAGAGGTATTTATCATATTAATAGTATTATGTTGATCTCTATGATTGAAACTGCTGCGACGTACTGTTTTATTTCTCTTGATTATGTGAGGAAATTAGGACTTATTGTGTCTCCGATGGAAGGAGAGATGGTTATCGAGACTCTTGCTGATGGGTCGTTAACTACTTCTCTCGTATGCTTGAATTGTCCGGTATCGATCTATAGTAAGGACTTTGGTGTAGATTTGGTTTATCAATCATTGAGAGGTATGGATGTTATTTTAGGTATGAATTAGTTGGAATATAACCATGTTCATATTAATTGCTTCATTAAGTCGGTTCGGTTTCTTACTCCTGATGAAGAGGAAGAAGAAGCTGGTTATTTGTCTGCTCAAGAGTTGAAAGAGCTTATGGATGATGAAGCACAAGTTTTGGCGTTGTTCGCTTCGTTGTCGGTGGAGAATGATATGGAAATTAGTGAATTGTAAGTGGTGAGGGATTTTCCGAAAGTGTTTCCAGATAATGTTGTGGATGTGCCGCCAGAGTAATAGGTGGAATTTTGGATCGATCTTGTGCTAGGAACGAGACCTATTTCGATGGCACCGTATCGCATGTCAGCTTCCGAGTTATCTGAGTTGAAGAATTAGTTAGAGGAACTGTTAGAAAAGAAATTTGTGAGACCGAGTGTATCGCCGTGTGGAGCACCGATATTGTTGGTGAAGAAGAAGGATGGTAAACAACTGAATAAGGTGACGATTAAGAATAAGTATCCGCTTCCAAGGATATATGATCTGATGGATCAGTTTGTCGGTGCTTGTGTGTTTAGTAAGATCAATTTGCGATTGAGTCATCATCAAATAAGAGTGAAGGATGAAGATATTCAGAAGACTGCTTTTAGGACTCGGTATGGACACTATGAATATGTAGTGATGCCATTTGGAGTTACTAATGCACCTGGTGTATTCATGGAATATATGAATCGGATTTTCCATGAGTATTTGGATCAATTTGTTGTTGTGTTTATAGATGACATTCTGATTTACTCTAAGTCAGAAGAAGAGCATGCTGAACATTTGCAAATTGTGTTGCAAGTGTTGAAAGAGAAGAAGTTATATGTGAAACTGTCGAAGTGTGAATTCTGGTTGAAAGAGGTAAGTTTTCTAGGTCATGTGATTTCAGAACAAGTGATTATTATGGATCCGTCCAAAGTAGATGCAGTGCTACAATGGGAGACTCTAGAGTCGGTGACAGAGATTAGAAGTTTCTTGGGATTGGCCGGTTATTATCGAAGCTTTATTGAAGGGTTTTCGAAGTTGGCATTTCCGTTGACCCAATTGACTTGTAAGAATAAAGCCTTTGTGTTGGATTCTCAGTGTGAGAAGAGATTTATCAAGCTGAAGAAGAAGTTGACTACTGCGTCAGTTTTGATTTTCCCGAAGGCAAATGAACCGTTTGTGGTGTATTGTGATGCTTCCTTAATGGGTTTAGGTGGAGTATTGATGAAAGATGGTCAGGTTGTGGCGTATGCTTCACGTCAGTTGAGAATTCATGAGAGGAATTATCCTACTCATGATTTGGAATTGGCAGTTGTGGTTTTTGGCTTAAAGATTTGGAGACATTATTTGTATGGTTCGAGGTTCGAGGTGTATAATGATCATAAGAGTTTAAAATACATGTTTGATCAGAAAGAGTTGAATATGAGGTAGAGACATTGGTTAGAATTCTTGAAGGATTATGACTTTAGTTTTAATTATCATCCAAGTAAGGCTAATGTTGTAGTTGATGCCTTGAGTCATAATACATTTCATATGTCGACTATGATGACTAGAGAGTTGGAGTTTATTGAGAAATTCAGAGATATGATTTTGCTTTGTGAACAGACACCTCATAGTGTGATATTGGGAATGATGAAAGTTAATAATGACTTTCTTGATCGTGTTTGAGAGAGTTAGAAATCAGATGTGAAACTGGTGGACTTGATGGTTAATGACGAACGAGTTGGAAATAATGAGTTCCGGGTTGATGAACAAGGAGTACTTAGATTTCGAGATCGTATTGTATTCCTGAAGATCTTGAATTAAAGAGAATGACTCTTGAAGAAGGGCATAGAAGTGGTTTGAGTATTCATCCAGGAGCGACGAAAATGTATCAGGATTTAAAGAAGATATTTTGGTGGCCTCGTATGAAACGAGATGTGGTTCAGTTTTTGTATGCTTGTTTGACTTTCCAGAAGTTGAAAGTGGAACTTCAGAAACCTGTTGGTTTGATGCAACCGTTGGATATACTTGAGTGGAAATGGGATAGTATATCGATGGATTTTGTTACGGGGTTACCTACTACTCCAATAGGGCATGATAACATTTAGGTGATTGTTGATAGGTTGACTAAGTCAGCGTATTTTATTCCGATTGGTATTACTTATTCCTTGCAAATATTGGCAGAGATATATGTTGGTGTAATTGTGAAGTTGCATGGAATGCCATTGAATATTGTGTCAGATAGAGATCTGTGGGTTACTTCAAGGTTTTGGGAGAGTTTGCAAGAGGAATTAGGTTCTAAGTTGAAGTTGAGTTCATCTTATCATCCTCTGACTGATGGACATACAGAGAGGACAATACAAACTTTAGAAGATTTGTTGAGGGCTTGTGTGCTTGAATAAGGAGGTGCTTAGGATAGTCACTTGTCGTTGATTGAATTTACTTATAGCAATAGTTATCATTCCAATATTAGAATGGCACCGTTTGAATCTTTGTATGTTCAAATATGTCGAACACCTTTGTGTTGGCATGAGTCAGGTGAGAGTGTTGTACTTGGACCTGAGATTGTACAACAAACTACTGAGATGGTGAAGTTGATTCGAGATAAGATGAGGACTTCACAAAGTAAGCAGAAGAGTTATCATGACAAGAGAAGGGAGGATCTTGAGTTTCAAGAAGGGGATCATGTATATTTTAGGGTTACTCCGGTGACCGGTGTGGGAAAAGCTTTGAAGTCGAGGAAACTTACTCCTAAATTCATTAGGTCGTATCAGATTTCGGCGAGAGTTAGACCTGTTGCTTATAGAGTGGAGTTTCCACCGAGATTGTCAAATTTGCATGATGTGTTTCATGTGTCATAACTTCAGAAGTATGTTATGGATCCGTCACATGTGATACCAATGGATTAAGTTGAGGTAAGAGATAATCTTACGGTTGAAGCATTACCTGAATGAATTGATGATCAGGAGGTAAAGTAGTTGAGAGGCAAGGAGATTGTCCTTGTGCGAGTGGTTTGGGGAGGAGTTGTCGGTGGGCATATGACTTGGGAATTGGAAAGCAAGATGTGAGAGTCATATCTGAATCTATTTGCTTGAGGTAAGTTTTCGAGGACGAAAACCTTTTTAAGTGGGGGAGAGTTGTAACGCCTCGAATTTATTTAATTATTTTATTCGGATTATTGCATGTTGATGTGTATAGAATAATAGATTATCGAAATATAATTGCAATTAAGAATTATATTGTGGTGGATAATTGTATTATTATGTGATAAATAAATTAAAAGGAATAAAATAAGAGATAAGGACGAAGTGGTCAATTGGTAAAAGTAGTAAGGGTAAAAGTGGAAGATTATAAGTTGGGTCTTAGGGGATATGTTGGAAATAAGGAAAAAGGGAAATCATAATCGTATTTGTGATAGAACATGAAACGACCGTGGAAATTGTGAAGTGGATAAGAAGAGTTCGCGAAGAAGAGAATTCTCGACAAAACCTAAGGTAAGGGTGGGATTCTTCCATCTCTAAGGGTTTTATAATGAGAATTGGGTAGGTTGAGGATTAGGGATAGTTGTTATGATGAATTGGGGAAAATTATGTTAATTAGTTGGTAGATGTTGTTGTTAGTTGATATTGTTGTGAATTAGGTGATTAGATGACATATTCTGAGATTATCTGGCTGATATTGGTGATTTGTTGTGAGAAATTCGTAGCAGGTTGTAGTGTTGAGAGCAGAAGTGCGATTTGCAAAATCATAGAGCTTGCTTAGCGAGCAGAGTCATTGAGTTCGTCGCTAAGCGAGCAGTGACCCTTCTTAGCAAGTCCTGTAGCGCGAAAAACTAATTTTTAAATTCCGAAAAATTACTGAAAAATTATTTAATTATTTAGTAATGTCTAGGAATTGATGGAGTGTAGCTGGAGGTAGTTAAAGAAGAGTTATACACTTAATTGTAGGGATAATTAGTGTAATTTGAATTTAAACATAATGATATGTTTGTTGGATTTGTTATTGTTGTGATAAGTTACATATGTTTGTTGGTGGTGCATGTATATGTAATTGTTGTGATATATGATGTTGTTACATTTGTGATGGCTGAAGTTGATTTATGTGGTTGTATGCTAGAAATGCACGATAATAATGATAATTGTGATGTTAATGAATTGTCGTATATGGAACGGGGCTGTGATGAGTAGTTGGATGTAAGTTGTTGTTGTATGATGTAATCGTCACATATATGCATGTATGTCATTGGTGTTGCATGACATGTTGCACAATTGTATAACATACCAAGGTGGGGTATGTCATTGTTGTGATTTTGGTGCTGTCATGAAATAAGGATCGTACGTGGCCATGAAATATGGGTCGAGGGTGTGATCATGAAATAGGGATCATATTGGACCATGAAAGAGGGGTCGGGAGTTCCGACGAGAACTGGATCTTGAAATAGAGATCGGATATGGTATTGCATGCATAGAGTCAAGTAGAGTCTCATTGCATGATTGTTGTTGTTGTATATGATATTGTGGTAGTATATGATATTATTGTATTTGTGTTGTTGTTGTATGTGATGTTGTTGAGGTGTGTGATAGTTGTTGTTGTATGTGATGTTGGTGAATAGTTGTTGTTAAGAAGTGGTGCTTTATTTTCTGATACTTGCTTAATTCTCATTATATTACTCTTTGTGATGTAGGTATCTTGTAACACCCAAATCATCCCACGAAAATATTAATAAAATCAGAGTAATATTTTCAACTTTTATTTGAGTGTCACAATCAACTTCATAAATGGCTCACTCATACGTTTTTAAAAACATTTATTCAACATGCAGCGAAAATTAATTTTAAACCAACACAATTTAACTTCAATTACAAAAGTGTTTTCAAAAGAAATAAAAATTAAAAACAACGTCGACCCAACTCCTAAAGCGACGTATCAGAGCCGACACCCTAAGGACGAGAAGTACACCGACTTCACTGACCATCACTCGACTTATCCTGTTCACCTACACGTTACCAACGGGAGGGTAAAATTCAAACAGAAGGGGTGATATACTTACATCATAAAGATAATATAATAAGAATTAAGCAAATATCATAAAATCACACTGCTTCTCAACAACAATTATTCGATAACATCACACATAACAACGACACATAAACCACAACATCATATACAACAACCACAATAATCATGCAATGAGACTCAACTTAACTATATGCCTTCAATACCATGATTCGATCTCTATTTCAAGACCCCGTTCCCGTCGGAACTCTCAACCCCTCTTTCATGGTCCGTATGATCCCTATTTCATGATCACACCATCGGCCCCTATTTCATAACCACGTACGATACCTATTTCATGACCGCACCAACATCACAACAACGACATACCCAATCGTGGTATGTTAAACAACTATGCAACATGTCATGCAACATCAATACCATACATGCATACTCACAATAACTACAGCATGCAACAACAACAACAACAACAACGCAACCACATATCGCAACATCAATCAACATACTACTAATTATCATCATCACGATTATTATGCATTTCATAACATATAATCATATAATTCAACTCATATCATAATAACACAGCACACAACATATCATATACTCATATATCATTAATAAGCATATGAAGCACAACATCACAACAACAATGACCACAACGAACACATACATCATGTTTAAATTCAAATCACCCTAATTATCCCTATAATTAAATGTATAGCTCCTCTCTCACTACCTCCAACTGTACCCCATCAGTTCCTAGGCATTACTAAGCATAAAATAATTTTTTCAATAATTTTTCATAATTTAAAAATTAATTTTCACGCTCCAGGGCTCGCTAAGCGAGGATCATAGCTTGCTAAGCACCGAACTCCCTGACTCTTCTCGCTAAGCAAGCTCTGCGGTTTCGCAAATCGCAACTTTGTTCCCAACACTCAACCTGCTACAAAATATCTCACACACACATCGCCAATCATAGCCACAATTCCCAATATTCATCAATTTTATCATCTAATACATACAATTATCACTATTACAACTAACGACACATAATTCCATCCAATTTCTCTTCCATTAATTAAAACTTCAATCCATAGTCCTCAACCTACCCAATCCCCATTATAGAACCTTTAAGATGGAAGAATCCCACCCTTACCTTAGGTTTCGTTGAGAAATTCTTCTTCTTCTTTACGAACTTTTCACGAATAAACCCTTTTTTCTCTTCTTCTCCTCTTCACACCTCTTCACGCTCGTTCTTGTTCTCTCCCAAATACGATTATGTTTTCTCCTTTTCCTTAATTCTAACATAACCCCTAAGACCCAACTTATGATCTTCCCCTTTTACCCTTATTGCTTTCACCAATTGACCCCATTGTCCTTATCTCTTATTTATTCCATTTATTTTATTTAACACCTAAAAATACAATTATCCACCAAAAATATAATTTAACATCACAATTATATTCGATAATATATATTATTCTTCAAACACCACGACACACATTCTCAAATAAAATAGTTAAATAAATTCGGGGCGTTACAACTCTCCCCCACTTAAAAGGTTTTCATCCTCGAAAACTTACCTCAAGCAAAAAGATTCGGATACGACTCTCGTATCCCGCTTTCCAATTCCCAAGTCATATGCCCACTGTCTGCTCCTCCCCAAACCAATCACACAAGGACAATCTTTTTGCCCCTCAACTGCTTTACCTCCCGATCATCAATTCGTTCCGGTAATGCTCCCACCGTAAGATTATCTCTTACCTCAACTTCACCCATCAGTATCATATGTGACAGATACGAAACATACTTCCAAGGTTGTGACACATGAAACACATCATGCAAATTGGACAATCTCGTTGGCAACGCCACTCTATAAGCAATAGGTCCAACTCTTACCGAAATATGATACGTCCCAATAAACTTAGAAGTAAGTTTCCTCGACTTTAAAGCCCTTCCAACACCGGTCATTGGAGTAACCCTCAAGAATACATGGTCTCCTTCTTGAAACTCAAGATCCTTTCTTCTCTTATCATGGTAATGCTTTTGCCTACTCTGTGAAGTCTTCATCTTACTTGATTCAACTTTACCATCTCAGTAGTCTGTTGCACAATGTCAGGTCGAAGTACAACACTCTCACAAGTTTTATATGTTATGCAAAACAAATTCTCAAAGTTGAACTATCAAAGAAGAAACAAATTTCAAAAGAAAATAAAAGAAAATATCAAAATATGATGAAAATTGATCAAGGTCAAAAATAAAAATTATCAAAAATTATTTAAATGCTAAAATATGACTCATGAATTTTTTTGATGATTTTTAAATGCATGAAAGTATTTTTTAAAATTAAAATTGGAAACTATGCAAAAATGTAAAATAAATTGTGAAATAATGAGCCAGGGGTGCAGGGAAAGTAAAATTCACGTTATAAATGATCAATGGGCCCAAGGGAGGGGGTTCAGAAAGTAATCAAAAGTCCAGATCCACAAAGCGCAGTCAACATTCTTATAATGGAATTTAGTCAACATCAAAGACCTAGATTTATACCACACAATGGATCCAATGCATATGATTAAGTCAACACAACACATAGTAAGAAAGATATGAGGTTCATATTCACATGCTTATGATAACAACCCTAGGGATATGCACACAAAGCACAATCAGATTTAAAATTATAAAAGAATGCACGTGATCGGCCACACCTCATTTTAATGCGCTATCCAAATAATAGCCAATGGATCAAAACAATGAATGATGGAGATTGCATCTTCCTCAAAAAAAACTTCGGTCACCTGCAAATTACCAGACGCCAGAGCCCTAGCTCTGGTCGTCTTCTCCAATGGACAGCTCCTAAAAAATTTCCAAAAACTAAAACTAAAGCTACAGTTCCACTCAAAACTCCATGCTGACTTCAAATATCATGTTAATTTTACCTAATCATGCATGTACAGTTCAAATCGAAGCAAAACATCTTTGAACACAAAACTTCAGATCCATAATTCATCCATAATACACGTTCAAATCACTAAAAAATTACACCAGGATGATCAACACAACACAAGGATCATAATGCACACATTAAAAATAAGAAACCATGAGATTAAATTGGACTCACCTGAAAGTTGAACCAAGCCAAAATACTCCTAGAAATCCAGCAGGAATGTACAGATCTTCCTCTTTTGACCTCTAATTGCAAAATTTTACCAGATACCTGATCTTAGGTTATACGAAGAGAATCAAGACAGTGCATGCCTATATGCATATTCTAATCAAGATCAAGACAACGTATTTGTTAATACGGATCTTGAAGTCGTACACGTCCATCCTACAGACTGGAGTGTACCAAGTCCATTGTTGCTATGGCAAGCCAGTAGTCTCCTGGCGTCCTACAAAAGACATTTTCCCACTTTTAGCTGTTACTTTTGGTTACCTTTATCATCAGGCAGTTGTTTTCCTTCCGACTCATGCCAACACTGAGGTGTTCTACATCTTTGACCATACAAATCCTTAAACGGTGTCATTCTGATACTAAAACGATAACTATTGATATACTTAAACTCAATCAACGACAAGTGACTATCCCAAGCACCTCCTTGTTCAAGCACACAAGCCCTCAAAAGATCCTCCAAAGATTGTATCGTCCTTTCTGTCTGTCCATCAGTCTGAGGATGATAAGCTAAACTCAACTTCAACTTCGAACCCAATGCCTCTTGCAAACTCTCCCTAAACCTCGAAGTGAACCTCAGATCTCTATCCATACAATTCTCAAAGGTATTACATGCAACTTCACAATTACACCCACATATATCACTGCCAATCTCTGCAAAGGATAAGTTATATCAATCAGAATAAAATGTGATGACTTCGTCAACCTATTAACAATCACCCAAATGGCATCATGCCCTCTTGGAGTAGTAGGTAACCCCGTAACAAAATCCATCGATATACTATCACATTTCCACTCGGGTATATCCAACGGTTGCATCAAACCAACAGGTTTCTAATGTTCCACTTTCGACTTCTGACAAGTCAAACACGCATACACAAATTGAGCCACATCTCATTTCATACTAGGCCACCAAAATATCTTCTTTAAATCCTGATACATTTTTGTCCCTCCTGGATGAATACTCAATCCACTCCTGTGCCATTCTTCAAGAATCATTCTCTTCAGATCCACATCATTAGGACTACATATATAATTTCGAAATCTAAGTACTCACTGTTCATCAACCCAAAACTCATTACTTCCAACTCATTCATCATTAACCATCAGGTCCACCAATTTCACATCCGACTTCTGACTCTCTCGGACACAATCAAGAAAATCATTATTAACCTTCAGCATTCTCAACATCACACTATGAGATGTCTGTTCATAAACCAAACTCATATCTCTTAATTTCTCAATCAATTCCAATTCTCTAACCATCATAGCTGACATATGCAATGTCTTCCGACTCAAAGCATCATCTACAACATTAGCCTTACCCGGATGGTAATTCAAACTAAAGTCATAATCCTTCAGAAATTTTAACCAACGCCTTTGCCTCATATTCATCTCTTTCTGATTAAACAGGTATTTCAAACTCTTAGATGACTATAAACTTCAAACCTTGAACCATACAAGTAATGTCTCCAAATCTTTAAGACAAAACCAACATCTGCCAACTCCAAATCGTGAGTAGGATAATTCCTCTCATGAATTCTCAACTGATGCGAGGCATACGTCACAACCTGACCATCCTGCACCAATACTCCACCTAAACCCATCAAAGAAACATCGCAATACACCACAAACAGTTCATTCGCTTTTGGTAAAATCAAAACAGGCACGATAGTCAATTTCTTCTTCAGTTCAATAAAACTCTTCTCACACTAAGAATTCTACACAAACGCCTTTTTCATACAAGTCAATTGGGTCAACGGAAGTGCCAACTTCGAAAACCCCTCAATAAACCTCTGATAATAACAGGCTAATCCCAAGAAACTTTTAATCTCTGTCACTGACTTCGGAGTCTCCCATTGTAGTACTGCATCTACTTTGGACGGATCCACAACAATCCCTTGTTCTGAAATCACATGACCCAGAAAAATCACCTCATTCAACCATAATTCACACTTCGACAACTTTTCATAAAGCTTCTTCTCTTTCAACACTTCACAATTCACAAATGTTCAACATGATCTTCTTCTGACTTAGAGTAAATCAGAATTTCATCTATAAACACAACAACAAATTGATCCAAATACTCATGGAAAATTCGATTCATATACTTCATGAATACACCAGGTGCATTAGTAACTCCAAATGGCATCACTACATATTAATAGTGTCCATACGAGTTCTAAAAGTAGTCTTCTGAATATCCTCGTCCTTCACTCTTATCTGGTGATAACCCGATTGCAAATCGATCTTACTGAACATACAAGCACCAACCAATTGATCCATCAGATCATCCATCCTTGGAAGCGGATACTTATTCTTAATCGTCACCTTATTTAGTTGTCTATAGTCAATATACAATCTCATGCTACCATCCTTCTTCTTCACCAACAATACCGGTGCTCCCCACGGTGATACACTCGGTCTCACAAATTTCTTTTCTAACAGTTCCTATAACCGTTTCTTCATCTCAGATAACTCGGATGCCGACATACGATACGATGCCATCGAAATAAGTCTCGTTCATGGCACCAGATCAATATTAAATTCCACTTCCCTCTCTGGCGGCACATCCATAACATCATCAGGAAACACTTCCGGAAAATCCCTCACCACTTGCAATTCATTAATTGCCATATCATTCTCCACTGACAACGATGCAAACAATGCCAAAACTTGCGCTTAATCATCCATAAGCTCTTTCAACTCTCGAGCAGACAAATAACCAACTTCTTCTACCTCTTCACCAGGAGTAAGAAACCGATCCGTCTTACTGAAGAAATTAATATGAACATGGTTGTACTCTAACCAATTCATACCTAGAATCACATACACACCTCTCAATGGCAAACAGATTAAATCTACACCAAAGTCCTTACCATAAATCGATAACGGATAATTCAGACATGCGAGAGAAATAGTTAACGACCCATCAGCAGGAGTCTCGATAACCATCTCTCCTTGTATCAGAGACACAACAAGTCCCAATTTCCTCACACAATCAAGAGAAATAAAACAGTGCGTTGCACCAGTGTCAATCATAGCAATCAAATAAATACTATTAATATGACAAATACCTTTTATCAACCAATCCTCGTTGGAAGTTTGTATTCCTGTCAAAGCGAACACCTTTCCTCTAGTTGCAGCTTTCTTGGGCTTCTGACAATGCATACTGTAACGCCCCGATTCGATTTTCCAAATTTTGTGGAGTCTTTTATTTTATTGTATGATAATTGTTTTATTTGTGAAATTATCATGATGATATGTTATGTTGAGGAATTAATATGATATATTGTAAGATTTTACCGTTTTGTGAATTTATGGGTAAAATTGGATAAGAGGGTACTTTAGATATTTGTTAATTAGTGTTAAGTTAGAAATTAGTAGAATTGGTATTTTTGTGAGAAAATGATATTTGGTTGGAAAGAGTAGAAAATAGAAATAGAAAGAAAAGAGAGTATAAGAGAGTGAGAAAGAGTGAAATAGAAAGTTAGAAAAGGAAAGAGAAAGAAAAAGAGAAGAAAGAAAAGGAGAGAAGAGAAAAAGAAGAGAAAAGGGGGAAAGTTGGAAAAGCTTCAAGATTGCTCCTAGGAATCGGTATAATCAGGTAATGGTGATAAACATTATTATCTTAATCTTGTATATGATTATGTATGTGTTAGATTTTGTGGGTTTTTGATTTGGTGGAGTTTTAGAGAAAATGAAAAGTTAGGTTTTGATGAGATTATGAGAAATTTATAGATTAATCGGTTAGAACTTGATATAACCGAAGTATGAGGATGGATACATGTTAATAATCATGTTTGTTGAGTTTTGGAAGAGTTTTGGGGGCTTTTTATAGGTCTGTTCGCAGCTGGAAATTCTGGAAATCGCAGTGGTCGCTCAGCGAGCTACCCCTCGCTCAGCGAAAGTTCCAGGGTGATTCTCGATCAGTGAGCGAGAGGGCGCTCAGCGAGCTTGTAGGTTTTGAGAGGTTATGTGTTTTAATCCCTAACTTTAGTTTCGGGTATCCATTTTTAGTGATCCTTATATCGATTCGAAGCTAGAAATGCGTAGAAACTAATGATGCTAAAATATGTAATTTTTAGCTGACTTTTACCCGACTTTTCCGATAAAACGTAGTTATGTTAATTATGGAATTGTGGATTTGATTGTTGTGTTGTGGCCGTTTGGCAAGTAGATACATTGCTTGAATTAAATGCGAATGTATGCTAATTGTATGAGATGAATGCATAACTATATTGTGAATATGTATGCATTTTCAAGAATGTTGTGTGTCAATTTGCATGTAAAGCATAATGTATGCATTCTTGTGTTGTGGGATTCTTTGTGAATCCGTTGTAGCATCGTGTGCTCATGTGGAGTGTGAGCGATGACTGCAACAAGATCGTGTGCCCATGTGGGGTGTGAGCGATCGGATTGTGTGCCCGTGTGGGGTGTGAGCAATCAAGAAATATCATGTGCCCGTGGTGGGTGTGAGCGATGGGTGATTTATTCACATTGATTGTGTGCCCGTGTGGGGTGTGAGCAATCAGATTGTGTGCCTGTGTGGGGTGTGAGCAATCCATAAACATTGTGTGCCCATGTGGGATGTGAGCAATGGGGAACATCGTGTGCCCGACGGGGAGTTACTTTAGGTAACAAGCGATGATTCCATTTGGTTCCTGAGTGAACCTGTTGAAACGTTGAGTCGGTACCGCATTGCATCTGCATAGAGTCGTGTGTCGGTCTCTATGAGTTTCATTTTATCATTTTAATTATGATATCCAAAATAAACATGAATTTGCATATGTTTATTTGGAGTATTATGGAGATGAGAGTATGTGTGATGAAATATACTTATTTGTATATATGCATGTTTGATATGTGTATATGTATGTGATTTATACATTTGTAATGTATATGTGTGATTAAACATAGCTAGACGTATGTTTATGCAGAATGAATAAAATTGAGGAATAAACATAAATAATGTAAGTTTATGTGAATTAGTGAATTGGTGCATGATGAATATGCTTGATTTTGTGTATGTACACGTTGCGATGTGTATAGGTGATAAGGAATGAATTGTGGTGAGAATACGTTTTATGTGAATTTTATATGTTGAGATATATAATTATATGCAATGTTATTATGATAATGTTTCTCACCCTTCTGCTGTTTTATGATGCTCTACGAGGCATTGCAGAGTAGGTTTGTTGGAGGTCTTTTTTGAAGCTTGTCTTCATCCTTTTGGTCGGTCGGCTCTGATATGTAGCATCGGGTAGTTAGGGTTGGCTTAGTGCCATTTTTGTGATACATTGTATATGTATTTTGGTGATGAACGTTTTGTATAAACATGATATATTTGGTGAATCAAACTTGTTGATATATGAAAATATATATATGCATGTTTGATGTTGTTGATTTAGTTTCCGCTGTGTAATTATATCTTTAGAGATATGGGTGTAAGGATTGAATTTCCTATGTTGAAAACTACCCCATCGTTGCATATCTTTAAATGAGCAGGTGTTGTATGTTTTTAATTTCAAGCATAATGTGACATGCCTCTTTTATACCATGTTTAATTATACTCTGATGAAATTTTTAACATGTGCCTAAATGATTTAATTGATTATTTGGGGGTATAGAAAGGGGGTGTTACATTAAGTGGTATCAGAGCCAGTGTTCGAGTCAGTTGTGTCTGTCTTGATGTTGTTATGATTGAACTTTTGTTTAATCTTGTTATTGCCTTTGGGAACAATAAGAATATGGCTAGTAGAAACAACAATGTTATGGCTGCTGCTTTGGAAGAAATGGCTAGGGCGGTGCAGGGAGCGCCGAATGTGAATGCGAATGATGAGTTCAGGAAGAATCAACCGCCGATCTTCAAAGGAAGATTCGATCCGGATGGTGCTCAGAATTGGTTGAAGGAGATTGAAAGAATCTTCAGAGTCATGGACTGTGTTGAGGAGAGTAAGGTGAGGCTTGGTTCTCACATGCTGAAGGAAGAAGCCGATGATTGGTGGGTCGGTAGAAGTCAAGCCCTTGAGGAGGGTGATGAAGAGATAACTTGGGAAGTTTTTCGTACTGAGTTCTTAGGGAAGTACTATCCCGAGAATGTGAAGGGAAAGAAGGAGATGGAATTGGTTCAGTTTCAGTTTCATCCTCATTATGCTGCTGCTACTGCTGAGTTTTCTAAGTGCATTAAGTATGAGAATGGCTTGCGTCCTGAGATTAAGCAAGATGTGGGATATCAGAGAATTAGAAGGTTTTCAGATTTGACTGAATGTTGTAGAATCTTTGAAGAAGATAGCAAATCTCGTTCTACGCATTACAAGAGTGTGAATGACAGGAAAGGTAAGCAACAAGCTAGGAGTGGACCTTATGTGACACCCACCGATAAGGGAAAACATAGGGGAAACTTTGATAAGAGATCTGGTGGAGGGAGTTTTGGCCCCGTTAAGTGTTACAAGTGTGGCGATTTGGGCCACAAGTCTTTTGAGTGTGGGAAGAATATTGTGAAATGTTCAAACTGTAGAGGTCTTGGACATGCTACTACCGAGTGTAGGAGAAATGTTGTGAAGTGCTTCAATTGTGGGGAAGTTGGTCACATTAGTACTAAGTGTACTAAGCCGAAGCAAGCTCAGGCGGGCGGAAAGGTGTTATCATTAGCAGGGAAGGATACTACTAGTGCAGATCGTTTGATTAAAGGTACGTGCTTTATTAATAGTACGCCTTTAGTTACTATTATTGATACGGGAGCGACTCATTCGTTTATTTCTCTTGAGTGCGCTAAGCGTTTGAATTTTTTTATGTCTTCTTGGGGTGGTGAGATGGTTATTGAGACTCCTGCTTCAGGGTCGGTAACTACTTCTTTGGTGTGTGTAAGTTGTTCTTTGACCAAGTATGGTAAAGATTTTGTTATGGATTTAGTTTGTTTGTCGTTGGAAGGTTTGGATGTGATCTTGGGTATGAACTGGTTGCAATTTAATCGAGTTCATATAGATTGTTATCATAAGATAGTAAGGTTTCTTTCTTTGGATGATGATGAAGAAGAGAGTTTCCTATCCACGAAAGAGTTGAAGAAACTTTTAATGGACGAAGTTCACTTGTTTGGTTTGTTTGCATCGTTGTCAGTGGAAAGCGAAGTGGAGATAAGTAGGTTTCCAGTGGTGTATGATTTTCCAGAAGTGTTTCCGGATGATATTGTCGCTCCCAGGATTTTCATCCTAGTACAAACGCGAAAGTGGCGCGGAAAAAGATTCGCCAGCCAGACATTTTTATCCCGAAAGAATGGGAAAGGTAATGTTGCACAAACCTAAGGAAGAAGGAAAAAGACGAGGCCTTGCGAACCAAAGATTTGGGTCCGGAAGTCGGTTACAAATTGGGAAGGTATTAGAACCCCAATATGTCTGCCGTACCCGACGGGATCCATGCTTGTAAGTCTGTTTCAAAGGGTGAAAAAAATGACATGCTGTTTGAATAAAAGAATGGCTATTTGGAATGGAATGAAAATGAGAAAAGAAATGGAATTGAAAAAATGGGAATAAAGGGGGAAAATGTAGGGAAAAAGAAAGATTGTGCTCGAATGGGCTCTACCCCACTGCCTACGTACCTCATCGAGATAAATGAGGATCAGAGACGCCGTAGTTCGTCTAACTAAGGCTGAAACTTGTTTGTGTTTTTTATGATGACGTTGCCATAGCTCTAGCTCAAGTGTTACTGGCTCTAACTCGAGGGTGTTTACCGTATCGCTGTTTGAACTGTCGAGACAAGTCATGTTCGTCCACAAGGAGTATGAGATGAGAAAAGAAGACGCGATGTCTTGGTTCGTTGTCTTTTAGAAGAAGTGTTTTGAGTTTGTGTTTATTGTATGTACAACACTAAAGACTATGACACAGGAGCGAATACTTTCCAAGATCGCCCCCAATGAAACGCTTGTAAAGCATCCTAGAAGAGTGAAGGAAACCTCCACTAATCATTTCCCGTATTGCTTAAGGCTCGTGACGCATCGTACACATTTTCCTTTATTAAGTGTTTTTTGATTTTCTTTTAAGATGAGAAGTGAGACTCAAGTTATAAAAGGAAAAAATTCTAAGGGAAACTAGACTTACCCTAAGTTAGTTGAGTTTAAAGATAACCTATGGTTAGTGAGGTTCGAGAGATTAAATCTACCTAAGGATATTAGACTAGAAGTACAAGTACAAAAAGTAATGAACATGGTCCTCTTAAGTCATGGTGGGTAAAAACGTGAATGAAATGTAAATGGGATGAATGATGGATCGGGTGGGTCGATTGCGTGGTGCTGAGACGCACGACTTATGGTGTGCAACATACAAGGCTTGCTTTTGGTGTAATGGAGTGGAACGATGGTAATCGAGGAATCCTAAAGTCACATGAAACTTTATTTATTTATTTGAAAATTTACTCGACGTTGGATCGAGTATCTTATTTATTTTTGAGATTTTGGTTTTCTATCGATTCGTTTTATCTTTTCTATCCTAGTTATAGAAACTATACAAGCATACAAGTTCTAAGCTATTACATCACACAGTACACAAAACATAATCGAGGCATAACAAAATATAATCCAAGTCCATAAGCAAATCCTCGGAAAATACCTTGCACAAAAGGAAAATTGTTAGTAAATGAAAATGAAAATGCATATGCAATAATATGATGGAAATGAATTAAAATGACAAAAATATAAAAAGTCATGGAAAAAATGTGAAATTAATTCCCTAGGGTCTCTAATCTGATTATAACATTGTGTAAAAAAATCACTTGAAAATTCAAAGTCTAACCTTGTCAAATGATCACTTAAACTTACCTAAAGTTCAATCACAATTTTGCACAAATCACACTACCAAAATAGTGGATAAAATGGCCTAAAAAATACACCAAAAATATTCTAGGTACTATTACTTGTCCTCTAATAATACCAAAAAGAATGGACCAAAACTGTTACAGGAAATGGTAGAAATAAAATATACAAATTTATGTGTTCATGTGAGAATTCAATATAAAATCAATTAAATGAAAAAATCGAAATTAAATTGGAAAATGATTAAATTCAGAAAGTAAAAATTGGGAAAACTTCTAAACTGAATTAAGATTCTATCATAATTTTTGTGGAATTTTATTGAGCTTTTTAATATTTTTTATAAATTAAATCGAAATGGTGTAAAAATAGAAAATTAAAAGAATAAAAGAAATAGAAAATGGGGGGGGGGGGTGAGAAAGTAGTGTTTTTTAGTTGAAAAGACAACTGGGCTCGAGAATGGGGGTGCGAATAGCCTTATTCCAAGGCCCAAAACACACTAAACCTGAAGGTCTATGGTTTGGTCTCTAGTCAACATATATTGACTCGATCCAGGACGCTTGATCTAAAGACCTTTCCAGTAATCACATCTGACGGTTAGAAAACAAAAGGTGTAGGTGTATGGAAACGCATAGGATAAACCACACAAAGGAGCCTACCGGACGGTGACAAGTGTCACTTCCGGTGTGGCTGAAGATTCCCAAATGCCTCATCCTCATCTAACTCTCTCTGAAATTTAAAACAGATTAATTGTTTTTTTATGGCGGATTAATTACCTCTTTATGACAGATTAATTACTTTTGTTATTCAATCCCTATTAATCCTCTCACTTATTTAATCACAATTATAAAAAACAAAAATACATTGAACCACAACTAAACATCTGAGAAACAATCAAAAACCCTAGGCCCCTTTTCTTCTTCCTTCTCACGGCGGCGCCCATTTCTTCTTCTTCCTCCACCTAAAACAACAAACCGTAATCCATTGATGTAAACCAAAAACGCCGACGGAGTAGCCGAAGACGACGCCCCCTATGTTCCCGTCTCCCTCCAAACTTTACAATTTCGTCATACCAAACCCTAAACCGTCCTCTCACTCCTAATCCGAAAAAACCAAAATCCATGGATGTTCGTTCAACATCAAGAACAATAATCAACATGTAACGAACGACGAAATCTTGAGTTCATACCTTATGGATCAAAGTCATTTCGACGACGTCAATGAAGAAGACACCACCGTTGTTTCGATGCCGCCACGATGTTGAGTACGATTCTAATTGATGAATGAAAGCGCGATGATGGAGCTTTTGTTATTCTGACGCCACCGCCGTGCGAAATGCTTTTCAGGTACGCGTTTGAGTTCACATCCTCTTCTTGTTGTCTGAGATTCATTCCTACGTGAGTTTATCCTGAAACTTATTCGTCACAAATTGTTGTTTGACTATGGCGTAGAACTTTCTATGTTGCTGTGATAAGAGGGAGCGTGATGAGGCTCTTAAGTTGATGAAGACCTGACGAAGGTGCGGAAAATCCGTTACGGTTTGCTACAGTTATCGAAGTTTTTGTTTTTTGGGCGCACTAATGATGATCAATGATGCAGGTTCAAGGTTGAAGAGAATGGGAGAGATTGACGAAGAAAGGGATGAAGATTCAGGATGAAGTGTGATTGAAGGATGTTCTTGATGCAGCTTCACTAACTTGTGCAAATTTGTATTGATTTTGCAGGTTATATGAAGAAGAATCTTGAGGATGGTGATGGATGAAGATTGTAGAGTGAGGTTGAGATCGATGATGATGCAGAAATGGAAGAATGGTGAAGAAGAAGTGAAGATGAGGATGAATGAATCAGAAGAAATATGGAGAAAATGGTGAAGAGTGAAAGAGGGATTGAAGAAGAAGGATGAAAATGAATGATGAATTTGAGGAAGAAGAATCGAAAAATTGAGGAGCCACCAACTGCAGCAAAATCCTGATTTTATAGAAGATAGATGGTGATTTATCAGGTAAAAATCGGTTACCTTTCTGTTTGATATTCAGTTAGGATTTCTGTTATGAATTGGTTAAAGTTAGTTTAAGTTTGTTGAAAATTCTGTTAAGTTAGTTGTATTCTTCTCAGCTTCTTCTTCTATTTTCTTTGCTGATGTGCCCTTACGAAATAGTGGCGAATTTGTGTAATCTGTTTTTCTGTTCTGAATATTGCATTTCAAAGTCTTATGTACATACCATTCTTTTGTTATTTGAAAGGAGATTGATGAGAATGGCTTATGATTCAGGTCAATGATAATGATTAATTTGTGTATGACATTGCTTGTTGCAGGGCTGTTGATGACACTATCCGGGAAAAGCATGGATGACCGTTAGCATAGAGGCACCATCTTTGCAGCATGAAGAAGCATGAAGAAACGCGACATAGCATGGATTATTTGATAGCTTGAGAAGACGGAAAAGCGGCGATCAAAGTGAAGTTGAAGAGGAATTAGGCTTGGAATAAATGGGGGGTTGACTGTTTGACCAAAAATCAACGGTTGACCAAAAGTCAATTGTAGGTCAAACCCCATTTTTTATGTAATTTTCCATGGACTCTCTTGTAATGCACTTTTGAAGAAAGTTTGCTAGCCATCCATACTTTTGGTTGATTTTATTTCCAACATTCATGAAAAACTTTAGTTGCCTCAAATATTCATTCTCCTTTACTTTTTTCTGTAACCGTACCCCTTCCATTGTTTGGATATTATTTATTTCTCAATGGTAGTAAGCCAATTAAGGACAATAAGCTTGTATTATGACAAAAAATGATGAGGGGCTTCTGGACACGGATAAAAATTGCCTGGAAAAAAATGAATGGTCTACTAATAAAAGCAAAGATGTTATTATCATGGGACCAAATTAGTTTAGAATGACTATTGGTATGGACAGTTGGACTAAATCATTTAAGATTGATATTTGGAATTTGGATAAAGAAACAAAAATATATTAAAGAACAAGGTTGATTCACTTGGAAAAGAAATGGGCTTAATGGGCTTAAAAACGGATGTAAAATGGTTAAATATTATTTGCTTTGAACTCAAACAAACCGTATGAACATTTTTAATCTCACTTGAATCCATAAACCCAAGTTAATCTCCTCAAGAGCCCTATCTTCAATGCGACCTTCTAATCCATATCGAACCAGACATTGCCAATGGCCTTGATCACCCATGTTACTGTTTCGAACCCTTGAACATAACAAGGAGGGAGACACACAATGAAACCTTGATACCCAATGATTCTCAGTTGATGAAATGCTAGGTTGAGAATGTATGCGCCAATACTTCTTTTAGTAATTTTTGCTTTTGACAATGATAGAATCCATTGAGTGGCAAAACGCACTAATGTCATACTTCATAAGGAAAACTCTTGATGGCCAAATGATCGGGGGAATAAAACTTAATCAAACATTGATGGTAAGTATCGAAGAATAATAATACCTTTGACTAGTATGCTAGCCCAACCTCGAGGATAAACATATGCACAAGAGACAAGCCATAATTGCTGATCTTTGTATTTTTCAACGAACCACATCTGCCCAAGAGATAAAACCCTGATTCTCCAAGCCTTTGATTCCAGCAGCATGCTTATGAAAATGAACGTATGATTGTTATATGACCTAGCTGGCAAAGGCAAATGGTGGCGAAACCTAAAAATCCGGTAGTGGTAATAAAATAGGAGGGAAAATTTTGGGGTGCTACAGCTGCCCCTATTCAATCGCTGTAGACCTGAATGGGTGATAGCAGTGGCTTTCAAACATTTTAAGGTATGCAGGGATTGAATACTAGAAGCAACCAGAAAATTTGCACTCTGTGACATAAGAACAGGGAAATAAACTCAACCAAATGAACTCTGCTTGGATATAATTATGATGGGAAGAAATAGTAAACAGGGGATGCCTTTTGAGTGATGTCAGATGACTACTGACTTGCCACACTACGGGAGGACTTTTCAACAATCGAATTTTAAGATACTTTGCCACCCTGAGGATGGAATCTTGGAGATTTGCCACACTGCGGGTGGACTTCTGCTCACTGCGGGAGACTTCTGCCCACTGCGGGGGACTTTAGAAATTTGCCACACTGCAGGTGGACTTCTGCTCACTGCGGGAGACATTTGAAACTTGCCACCCGAAGATGGACTTTGGCCAGTCTGTGGCTGGACTTTTGCTTGCTGTGGGAGACTTTTGAAATTTGCCACCCGAAGATGGACTTTGGCCAGTCTGTGGCTGGACTTTTGCTTGTTGCGGGAGACTTTTGCCCACTGTGGGGGACTTTTGAAATTTTCCACCCGAAGATGGACTTTGGCCAGTCTGTGGCTGGACTTTTGCTCGCTGTGGGAGACTTTTGAAATTTTCCACCCGAAGATGGACTTTGGCCAGTCTGTGGTTGGACTTTTCCTCGCTGTGAGAGACTTTTGAAATTTGCCACCCGAAGATGGACTTTGGCCAGTCTGTGGCTGGACTTCTGCTCACTGTGGGAGACTTTTTCCCACTGCGGGGGACTTTTGCCCACTGTGGGGGACTTTTGAAACTTGCCACCCGAAGATGGACTTTGGCCAGTCTGTGGCTGGGCTTTGAAATCTGCCATCCGAAGATGGATTTTGGCCAGTTTGTAGCTGGGCTTTGAAATCTGCCACCCGAAGATGGACTTTGGCCAGTCTGTGGTTGGGCTTTGAAATCTGCCACCCGAAGATGGACTTTGGCCAGTCAGTGGTTGTGCTTTGAAATCTGCCACCCAAAGATGGACTTTGGCCAGTCTGTGGCTAGGCTTTGAAATCTGCCACCCGAAGATGGACTTTGGCCAGTCTGTGGCTGAGCTTTGAAATCTGCCACCCGAAGATGGACTTTGGCCAGTATATGGCTGGGCTTTGCATATGTTGAATTGCATGGCATGTTGCCCATGACACTGGGGATGTTATGTCTTGAGTATTGTTAATGAACTGGTGTGAATGTAAAAGAAATTCCTGACGTGGAAGTAATAAGTCTCTGCTAACTCTGTGGGGAATCACAATGATCGCGGAATCGATCTCGAGCAGCCCTGTGGGAATAACATCTTTGTTGGAGAAGAGCGTGAATAATTCATTTTTCCCGAATTACCACCTTTGCCAAAAATAAATTGGACTTTAGACTTGAGGACTGTGCCAGGGGATACTTTGACTATTGGGGATTATCCACTCTCATGGATCTGCTGGGGAGGAGAATGATTTATCTGAAATCTGCTAGGGGAATGGGAATTGCCTTAGATCTGTTGAGGAACCGAGATCAAGGAAACCATCTGAAGGAAAAAACTTGGTGACCTTACTGGGGATAACTTCCATTCGTCTGTTGGGGATAACCAAAACCGAGACACGTCCTACTGAGGAGGAAATATTTCAAGTTGTCTCGTGCTGGGGATCAGTTGCTTCTGTATGGATTTTACCTCAAGAGGATTTTACAAAAGACTTGGTGTCTTTAAACTCTTAGGTATTTTAACGACTGCATGAATCAGCGTAACAGCCTTGCTGGGGAGGTAACCATTGCCAATGCAGATGAGTTTGGAGCTGTAAGGAATGTTGAATGAGATAATTGGCTTGACGAGAAACCGCTAGATGGGTAATGGACTCAATCAGTAAGAGTTATGATAAGAGGGTGCCATAGAAACTCTTTGAGAATGTAAATGTACTGGTACTCTGAACTTTGGGTAAATGCCTCTGATCGTCTGTCTTCGGGAAAGAATGAACTCTCGTACTATTGGGGTGGCCTGCCCCAGTATGAGTACTTGAATAGTTTTGTACTTGACTGACTAATCTTCGCTCTTGGAGAGATTTGAATCTCAAAATGATTGCCCCAACCTGGCTCAATTTTGAAGATATTGCTCGATGTAACTGCCCCGGATGGGTCAGCTCTTTAATTTTGAAGAGATTGCTCGACGTAACTGCCCCGGATGGGTCAGCTCTTTAATTTTGAAGAGATTGCTCGACGTAACTGCCCTAGATTGACTAGCTCTTACCATGGCTGGTCGGGAAAGTCCTTACTCAATGGAGCTTTTGCATAAAAGTGCACCTCGACGTGACTGTCTTTTAGGAGTTTCAGACTTTTCAACTTGGCAAGCTTAAGCTTCTGGATTGAATTTCCGCATGTGAACCATTTATGATTCCAAACAAATGTATGCAAGCAAAAAATGTTTTTTCTTAGAATGAAAATTCTAATGCAGCACACATGTTAATCTTGAAGTTTTGAAAAGAGATCGCAAACCTTCGTGAGCGAATCACTGGTTAAGATACGACATTATTTTGAATGAAAGTATGTACATACAATACCAACAAATGTCTTTTAGCATAACTCATAGGAGTCAGGAACACGGTCTCGTAGTAGTACGCTCTCAAATTAACCCTGTTTCAGTTAGGACTTTTGAGGGTTGTATCGTGGCCTGGTTCACGGTTACAGAAACAAAGGATATAGGCCCGAAGTTTATTTGTGCCCACCCACTCTTCGTGATGTTCTCCATTCCTATGTTCAGCTAGTTTTCACAAGCATCCACCTTTCATAAGGTTTTCGTATTGATTGAGGAACCATTGCTGCTATCGGTTCAAGCACCAATCAGGTTATTGTTGAGAGTTAGTCACTCCTCTATCTTTCGTGTCTGTGCCACACGACTTTGTTCTCATTTGAGGATCTTTCTTGTGTAATCCTTTCCGTCTTTTGCTTTTGCGTTATTTTGCTTTATCCCTAACTTTTGCCTGGACTGATTCTTGTGAATCTTTGATTGTGAAGTCCAGCGGGATGCCCTGACTTTTGCCTAAGTCGCTTGTTTTCAAGTTTCGACTTAGCGGGCTTTTTCTTTTCTTTTTCTTTTTGTATTTTGAACAAGTCGTGTGACACTATTTGCCTTGATTGCTTTGCGAGGGTTGTGACTGCCTTATTCTTTGGTCGACGAGGGATAACCGTTGTGGTTTTCAATCTTTGGACCTTTTGAATTGGATAACCATTGTGGTTTCGGGTCTTTGGACCTCTTGATTAGCATAGTAGAATGCAATGGATCTTCAAATACACTCCTTTATGAAAGCCTGAACGCTTGGTCCTGACTAGCTGACATCTACCCTGCCCCTGGGTTACATGTGAGGGTTTTTTCATTTTAAAAAGAAACTCCTACTTCAAGGCTCAAAGGGGTTAGTAAGGGTCTATCTTCCATATATCTCCAGTGTTTAGGGATTTGAAACAAAGCCTTTACATCGTCAACAGGGCCTTACTCGAGAGCACACAATTAGAGATTTTGCGTTTTTGTTTCGTCATTATCCTTCATAGAATTTAAGCACGACAATCGGTATTGCGATGTACACATGCAAAATTATAAGGGAATGCAAATTAATTACTTCAAGAAAAACATGTGAGTTTTATTATTGCTAACATTCAAAAGCAAACAAATTTCATACATGTAGACAAATGTTTAGCACATAAAAGAAACTACAAATGGAAATGCAGTAAAGAAACTGAATATTGCCGTAGTTGAGGAGGTTTGACTCCGTCTGGACCTGTCAGTCTTGGACACTTTCAGCGATCAATAGCTCTTTCACAAACTTGTGATCTTCTAGTTGCAGCCGTATGCCCAACCATGGAAATCATACCTCTTCTTCTAGTTATTCAGACTCTGACACGAGACATCTGAAGGAAAAAGTGAAGCTGGGGAGTAAGGTTGCCCCATAAGGTTGCTCGGAAAGACCTGACGATCTTTTGCCTACGTATCTCCATTGACTGATGACCAATGAAGAATCAGAGCGACGTAGTTCCCCTCAATAGGGATGAAAATGAACAATGAAGAAAGGCAAACACTTAAATGCCATCACTGAAAGTACTTGAATACTGTTGGCTTTATTTACTTCATGAATACCCCGACGTCCTGGGTGATTAACTCGAAGACTTCAACTTAACGTGGACCATCTGGTAGAACAACCGTGACACCGGTTCTGTCGTGATTAGGCATCGGATTCTGGAGTACCTTTGGATGAGGAAAAAATTGATTGCCTTGGACTCAATTAGGTCTTGTACCTTGTTCTAAAAAGCCCAACATTTCTCGATACTGTGCCCCTGGGCACCTGAATGGAACTCGCACCTGGCATTTGAATCAAAATTTGGTGGTAGATTATCAGCAGAAGGAGCCCTCATGGTTCGGAGCTCAACCAGGTTCAACTTCAGCAGCTCTGGAAGCAATACAGCATATAGACATGGGATAGGATCAAGTCTACGGTCCCTCGCTCTTGTTTTTTCCTGAAATGGTCTCGGTGCCTGTTGTTGCTGACCCTGAGATTGTGATTGAAAATTTCGTTGTTGACATTGCGTTGGACGCCTGACATGTCCCTGTACTCTCTTACTCATACTCAGCCGAGGAGCGAATGAAGATTATTGATGTAGCCCCTTTGAAGACTTGGCCTGAGCAATGATTCTAGAAGAAGGAAAATTGACCACCTCTTTTGTATTCCTGCATGCTTTATCTTGCGGTACTTCCGACCCGGTCAGTCCAAAAGTGATTACGCCTTCGTCAATTAAGTCTTGCACTTGATGTTTAAACTCCTTGCAATCATTAACATCATGTCCGGGAGCTCCAGAATGAAAAACACAGTAAGCGTAGGGATTCCAACTTTGGTGAAGTTTACCGGAAGGAGGAGTTAGCTCGCGATACTCAATCAACCCCATTTTGAACAGTTGTGGGCATAATTCAGCATAAGACACGGGTATCGGATCAATAACCCTCTCTTTCTCCTGTTGATGACGGGTTGCTAACAATGGAGGAGCTATAGATGAAACCTGTTGAAGTCTTTCTCCTGGAAACCAAGGCGTAGCAGCTGAGGAGGATCCCTGATAAGGAAAGAAAGTGCTCACTTCTTTGGTAACGATTGGTGTAGGATCATTTAGTTCACATGTGGAGTTGGTTCCTATCTGATTCTCTTCCTGACTGCCAAGTGGCGATTGCTGGTGAAGAGATTCAAACCGTAGAGGAAATCCACCTAACAAACCTTGATTTAGTGGACATCCCAAAGAGATGGGAGAAACAGGACCTTCTGTTTGAAAAGCAGACACACAGCTATTTTCCTTTTTTGACATAGCATTCATGATTCCTGTAAGCAGCTTTATCTGAGTCTTTATCAAGTTGAATTCTTCTCTCAACAATTTCTGATCCTGGGACAACGCTCGAATGTCCACTATAAAATGCCCCAGTTGGGCCTTCATCTCAGTCACCTCCGCTCGGAGTTGTTCCATGTCTAAACCTTGACAATCGTGATTCAAATTGGCCATTCTGGAGAGAAACCAAGTCAGGATAAGAATTTGTCTCTGAACACCTGTCAAGAATGCAAGGATGTATGCAAATGTCATGTTCGGTTATTGCCAAGGAATCTATCTGTTTTGATCCAAGTTTTAATGTAGAAAAATCTGACGATTTAATTCAGATATGTGATCCTTGGAAGTAACTGAACATGTATGCTAAAATGCCATGATGTCATGTATGCAACTGACATGTGATCAGCGGTCTGACGCTGGTGGATCAGATAGCCAAGTGTTGGTGAGGAGTCATAATATCATTATCTCCGTGCAGAAGTTTCAACATTCTTAACAAAGTATCATATAGGACCAGATCATATCATGGAGTAATACTGGCAAAAGCGGGTATGTTGGAAGTTTAGGGTTCCTGCAAACCTGTAAACCCCTCCCAATCTCACGGGTAAGCTACTACAGGTCAACATCACGGACTCTCAAAGCCGAGTAGCAATAATACATTCACCATTTTCGAGAAATGGCTCATGACCAAATCAGGGAATCGGTTTGGCATTATGTACTACTCAGGGAGGCCTCAGCTGAATTCCGAAAAAACAAGCATCCCTCATAAGTTCCCGGCTTCAAGCACTGAAGTCGAGAAACAATAGTACATTCATCCCGAAGGGTACAATACTACCGTCATACGACCAGTCACTTTAACGGGGTTCCTATGAGAGAACAAGGTCATCCTATGTGATTTCCTAGTGGGCCCTCGGGTGCGAATGGGTTTGCCACAAAATGTGGTCTGCCACTGTCACCACTGGAGAGGGTTGTTTCCACTAAGGTCCTCGATGATCGGTTCCCAGTGTTAGCAGCTCAGGTGGGAACATTCTATGGTCTGCCTAGGCAGTATAGAACATATCCCAAGAGAGCTTGATCTGGGTGTGGGACTCGTGAAAACTACACGTGCTCAAAACCACGCAAGCCACACGACTGCCCACTCTAAATCCTATGTGTATACTCAAGTCGGGTATTTGGCTTATCTCACAATAATCCCATCCCGCCAAGGAAAACCAGAACAACCAGTACAATATATGCCAGTATATGCGACAGTAAAGTAAAGTGCAGAAAGCTGTAAATAAAATTGTAAAGGAAAGCGATAAACTGTAAATAAAACAGTAAAGCTAAACTAAAGTATAAGAGCGAATGAATAAACACCCAAGGAAAACAAAAACAGACAAGCGCTAGGATTAACTCTCAAAGGGGAAACCAAAGATTCTGGATCCCCAGTAGAGTCGCCAGCTGTCGCTCCCGGGATTTTCATCCTAGTACAAACGCGAAAGTGGTGCGGAAAAGGTAGAGTCGACATCCAGACATTTTTATCCCGAAAGAATGGGAAAGGTAATGTTGCACAAACCTAAGGAAGAAGGAAAAGGACGAGGCCTTGCGAACCAAAGATCTGGGTCCAGAAGTCGGTTACGAATTGGGAAGGTATTAGCACCCCAATCCGTCCGCCGTACCCGACGGGATCCACGCTTGTAAGTTTGTTTCAAAGGGTGAAAAAAATGATATGTTGTTTGAATAAAAGAATGGCTATTTGGAATGGAATGAAAATGAGAAAAGAAATGGAATTGAAAAAATGGGAATAAAGGGGGGAAATGTAGGGAAAAAGAAAGATTGTGCTCGAATGGACCCTACCCCACTGCCTACGTACCTCATCGGGATAAATGAGGATCAGAGACGCCGTAGTTTGTCTAACTAAGGCTGAAACTTGTTTGTGTTTTTTATGATGACGTTGCCATAGCTCTAGCTCAAGTGTTACCGGCTCTGACTCGAGGGTGTTTACCGTATCGCTGTTTGAACTGTCGAGACAAGTCATGTTCGTCCGCAAGGAGTATGAGATGAGAAAAGAAGACGCAATGTCTTGGTTCGTTGTCTTTTAGAAGAAGTGTTTTGAGTTTGTGTTTATTGTATGTACAACACTAAAGACTATGACACAGGAGCGAATACTTTCCAAGATCGCCCCCAATGAATCGTTTGTAAAGCATCCTAGAAGAGTGAAGGAGACCTCCACTAATCATTTCCCGTATTGCTTAAGGCTCGTGACGCATCGTACACATTTTCCTTTATTAAGTGTTTTTTGATTTTCTTTTAAGATGAGAAGTGAGACTCAAGTTATAAAAGGAAAAAATTCTAAGGGAAACTAGACTTACCCTAAGTTAGTTGAGTTTAAAGATAACCTATGGTTAGTGAGGTTCGAGAGATTAAATCTACCTAAGGATATTAGACTAGAAGTACAAGTACAAAAAGTAATGAACATGGTCCTCTTAAGTCATGGTGGGTAAAAACGTGAATGAAATGTAAATGGGATGAATGATGGATCGGGTGGGTCGATTGCGTGGTGCTGAGACGCACGACTTATGGTGTGCAACATACAAGGCTTGCTTTTGGTGTAATGGAGTGGAACGATGGTAATCGAGGAATCCTAAAGTCACATGAAACTTTATTTATTTATTTGAAAATTTACTCGACGTTGGATCGAATATCTTATTTATTTTTGAGATTTTGGTTTTCTATCGATTCGTTTTATCTTTTCTATCCTAGTTATAGAAACTATACAAGCATACAAGTTTTAAGCTATTACATCACACTACACAAAACATAATCGAGGCATAACAAAACATAATCCAAGTCCATAAGCAAATCCTCGGAAAATACCATGCACAAAAGGAAAATTGTAAGTAAATGAAAATGAAAATGCATATGCAATAATATGATGGAAATGAATTAAAATGACAAAAATATAAAAAGTCATGGAAAAAATGTGAAATTAATTCCCTATGGTCTCTAATCTGATTATAACATTGTGTAAAAAAATCTCTTGAAAATTCAAAGTCTAACCTTGTCAAATGATCACTTAAACTTACCTAAAGTTCAATCACAATTTTGCACAAATCACACTACGAAAATAGTGGATAAAATGGCCTAAAAAATACACCAAAAATATTCTAGGTACTATTACTTGTCCTCTAATCATAGAAAAAAGAATGGACCAAAAATGTTACAGGAAGTGGTAGAAATAAAATGTACAAATTTATGTGTTCAAGTGAGAATTCAATATAAAATCAATTAAATGAAAAAATCGAAATTAAATTGGAAAATGATTAAATTCAGAAAGTAAAAATTAGGAAAACTTCTAAACTAAATTAAGATTCTATCATAATATTTGTGGAATTTTATTGAGCTTTTTAATATTTTTTATGAATTAAATCGAAATGGTGTAAAAATAGAAAATTAAAAGAATAAAAGAAATAGAAAAGGGGGGGGGGGGGGTGAGAAAGTAGTGTTTTTTTAGTTGAAAAGACAACTGGGATCGAGAATGGGGGTGCGAATAGCCTTATTCCAAGGCCCAAAAAAAACTAAACCTGAAGGTCTATGGTGTGGGCTCTAGTCAACATATATTGACTCGATCCAGGACGCTTGATCTAAAGACCTTTCCAGTAATCACATCTGACGGTTAGAAAACAAAAGGTGTAGGTGTATGGAAACGCATAGGATAAACCACACAAAGGAGCCTACCGGACGGTGACAAGTGTCACTTCCGGTGTGGCTGAAGATTCCCAAATGCCTCATCCTCATCTAACTCTCTCTGAAATTTAAAACGGATTAATTGTTTTTTTTATGGCGGATTAATTACCTCTTTATGACAGATTAATTACTTTTGTTATTCAATCCCTATTAATCCTCTCACTCATTTAATCACAATTATAAAAAACAAAAATACATTGAACCACAACTAAACATCTGAGAAACAATCAAAAACCCTAGGCCCCTTTTCTTCTTCCTTCTCACGGCGGCGCCCATTTCTTCTTCTTCCTCCACCTAAAACAACAAACCGTAATCCATTGATGTAAACCAAAAACGCCAACGGAGTAGCCGAAGACGACGCCCCCTATATTCCCGTCTCCCTCCAAACTTTACAATTTCATCATACCAAACCCTAAACCGTCCTCTCACTCCTAATCCGAAAAAACCAAAATCCATGGATGTTCGTTCAACATCAAGAACAATAATCAACATGTAACGAACGATGAAATCTTGAGTTCATACCTTATGGATCAAAGTCGTTTCGACGAAGTCAATGAAGAAGACACCACGGGTTGTTTCGATGCCGCCACGATGTTGAGTACGATTCTAATTGATGAATGAAAGCGCGATGATGGAGCTTCTGTTATTCTGACGCCACCGCTGTGCGAAATGATTTTCAGGTACGCGTTTGAGTTCATATCCTCTTCTTATTGTCTGAGATTCGTTCCTCCGTGAGTTTATCCTGAAACTTATTCGTCACAAATTGTTGTTTGACTATGGCGTAAAACTTTCTATGTTGCTGTGATAAGAGGGAGCATGATGAGGCTCTTAAGTTGATGAAGACCTGATGAAGGTGCGGAAAATCCGTTACGGTTTGCTGCAGTTATCGAAGTTTTTGTTTTTTGGGCGCACTAATGATGATCAATGATGCAGGTTCAAGGTTGAAGAGAATGGGAGAGATTGATAAGAAAGGGATGAAGATTCAGGATGAAGTGTGATTGAAGGATGTTCTTGATGCAACTTCACTAACTTGTGCAACTTTGTATTGATTTTGCAGGTTATATGAAGAAGAATCTTGAGGATGGTGATGGATGAAGATTGGAGAGTGAGGTTGAGATCGATGATGATGCAGAAATGGAAGAATGGTGAAGAAGAAGTGAAGAGGAGGATGAATGAATCAGAAGAAATATGGAGAAAATGGTGAAGAGTGAAAGAGGGATTGAAGAAGAAGGATGAAAATGAATGATGAATTTGAGGAAGAAGAATCGAAAAATTGAGGAGCCACCAACTGCAGCAAAATCCTGATTTTATAGAACATAGATGGTGATTTATCAGGTAAAAATCGGTTACGTTTCTGTTTGATATTCAGTTAGGATTTTTGTTATGAATTGGTTAAAGTTAGTTTAAGTTTGTTGAAAATTTTGTTAAGTTAGTTGTAGTTTTTTCTTCTCAGCTTCTTCTTCTATTTTCTTTGCTGATGTGCCCTTACGAAATAGTGGCGAATTTGTGTAATTTGTTTTTCTGTTCTGAATATTGCATTTCAAAGTTTTATGTACATACCATTCTTTTGTTATTTGAAAGGAGATTGATGAGAATGGCTTATGCTTCAGGTCAATGATAATGATTAATTTGTGTATGACATTGCTTGTTGCAGGGCTGTTGATGACACTATCCGGGAAAAGCATGGATGAACGTTAGCATAGAGGCACCATCTTTGTAGCATGAAGAAGCATGAAGAAACGCGACATAGCATGGATTATTTGACAGCTTGAGAAGACGGAAAAGCGGCGATCAAAGTGAAGTTGAAGAGGAATTAGGCTTGGAATAAATGGGGGGTTAACTGTTTGACCAAAAATCAACGGTTGACCAGAAGTCAATTGTAGGTCAAACCCCATTTTTTATGTGATTTTCCTTGGACTCTCTTGTAATGCACTTTTGAAGAAAGTTTTCTAGCCATCCATACTTCTGGTTGATTTTATTTCCAACATTCATGAAAAACTTTAGTTGCCTCAAATATTCATTCTCCTTTACTTTTTTCTGTAACCGTACCCCTTCCATTGTTTGGATATTATTTATTTCTCAATGGTAGTAAGCCAATTAAGGACAATAAGCTTGTATTATGACAAAAAATGATGAGGGGCTTCTGGACATGAATAAAAATTGCCTGGAAAAAATAATGAATGGTCTACTAATAAAAGCAAAGATGTTATTATCATGGGACCAAATTAGTTTAGAATGACTATTGGTATGGACAGTTGGACTAAATCATTTAAGATTGATATTTGAAATTTGGATAAAGAAACAAAAATAGATTAAAGAACAAAGTTGATTTACTTGGAAAAGAAATGGGCTTAATGGGCTTAAAAACGGATGTAAAATGGTTAAATATTATTTGCTTTGAACTCAAACAAACTGTATGAACATTTTTAATCTCACTTGAATCCATAAACCCAAATTAATCTCCTCAAGAGCCCTATCTTCAATGCGACCTTCTAATCCATATCGAACCAGACATTGCCAATGGCCTTGATCACCCATGTTACTATTTCGAACCCTTGAACATAACAAGGAGGGAGACACACAATGAAACCTTGATACCCAACGATTCTCAGTTGATGAAATGCTAGGTTGAGAATGTATGCGCCAATACTTCTTTTAGTAATTTTTTCTTGTGACAATGATAGAATCCATTGAGTGGAAAAACACACTAATGTCATACTTCATAAGGAAAACTCTTGATGGCCAAATGATCGGGGGAATAAAACTTAATCAAACATTGATGGTAAGTATCGAAGAATAATAATATCTTTGACTAGTATGCTAGCCCAACCTCGAGGATAAACATATGCACAAGAGACAAGCCATAATTGCTGATCTTTGTATTTTTCAACGAACCACATCTGCCCAAGAGATAAAACCCTGATTCTCCAAGCCTTTGATTACAGCAGCATGCTTATGAAAATGAACGTATGATTGTTATATGACCTAGCTAGAAAACACAAATGGTGGTGAAACCTAAAAATTCGGTAGTGGTAATAAAATAGGAGGGAAAATTTTGGGGTGCTACAGATATTAAGGATGTACCGCCGGAAAGAGAAGTTGAGGTTTCTATTGATCTAGTTTCGGGTACTAGACCGATTTCGATGGCACCGTATCGTATGTCAGCTTCAGAGTTGGTAGAATTGAAGAAGCAGTTGAATGACTTGTTGGATAAGAGGTTTGTTAGGCCGAGTGTTTCTCCTTGGGGTGCGTCGGTATTGTTGGTAAAGAAGAAGGATGGAAGTATGCGGTTATGTATTGACAATCGACAGTTGAACAAGGTAACAATTAAGAACAAGTATCCGCTTCTGAGGATCGAAGATTTGATGGACCAATTGGTTGGTGTGCGTGTTTTTAGTAAGATTGATTTGAGATCAGGATATCACCAGATTCGTGTGAAATAGGAGGATATTCAAAAGACGGATTTTAGGACACTGTATGGTCATTACGAGTATTCCGTGATGCCATTCGGAGTTTCTAATGCGCCGGGTGTGTTTATGGAATACATGAATCGTATTTTTCATGAACAGTTGGATCTTTTTGTCATTGTGTTCATCGAAAACATTTTGATTTACTCTAAGTCTCAAGAAGAGCATGAAGAGCATTTAAGAATTGTGTTGCAGATTTTGAAGAGAAACAATTGTATGCTAAGTTGTCAAAGTGCGAGTTTTGGTTGTCGAAGGTAAGTTTTCTTGGGCATGTTATTTCTGATGGTGGTATTAGTGTTGATCCATCCAAGATTGATGTTGTAATGCAATGGGAAGTTCCTAGATCAGTTACGGAGATTCGAAGTTTTTTAGGCTTGGCGGGTTATTATCGGAGGTTTATTGAAGGATTTTCAAAGTTGGCACTTCCGTTAACGCAGTTGACTTGTAAAGGAAAAGCTTTCATTTGGGATATTCATTATGAAGAGAGTTTTATGAAACTTAAGAGAAGGTTAACAACGACACCGATCTTGATTTTGCCGAATCCGACGGAACCATTTGTGGTGTTTTGTGATGCTTCATTGTTTGGGTTAGGTGGTGTTTTGATGCAAGATGGAAAGGTTGTGGCTTATGCTTCAAGACAATTGAGGGTGCATGAAAAGAATTATCCTATACATGATTTGGAATTAGCGGCTGTGGGTTTTGCTCTAAAAATTTGGAGGCATTATCTTTATGGTGCAAGGTTCGAAGTTTTTAGTGATCACAAAAGTTTGAAGTATTTATTCGATCAAAAGGAATTGAACATGAAACAAAGGAGATGGTTAGAACTTTTGAAGGATTATGATTTTGGTTTGAATTACCATCTAGGTAAGGTGAATATGGTGGCCGATGCCTTGAGTCGTAAGTTGTTACATATGTCCGCATTGATGATAAGAGAATGGGAACTCTTGGAGAATTTTAGAGACTTGAGTTTGGTTTGTGAAATGACGCCGAGAAGCGTGAGACTTGGTATGCTACGTGTTACGAATGATTTTCTTGCAACCGTTTGTGAAAAGCAAAAGTTGGATTTGAAATTTTTCGATTTAATGATGAATGAGAATGAGGATTTCAAGGTTGATGGTTTTGGAGTTTTGAGATTCCGTGGTCGTATTTGTATTCCCGATGATGAGGAGTTGAAAAAGATGATATTGGAAGAGGGACACCGGAGTAATTTAAGTATACATCTGGGAGCGAATAAGATGTATCAAGATTTGAAGAAGATCTTTTGGTGGTCCGGATTGAAGAGAGATGTAGCTCATTTTGTGTATGCGTGTTTGACTTGTCAGAAGTCTAAGGTGGAACATCAGAAGCCTAGTGGTTTGATGCAACCGTTGGATATTCCGGAATGGAAATGGGATAGTATATCGATGGATTTTGTTACGGGATTGCCGAATACACAAAGAGGTCATAATGCTATTTGGGTGATTGTCGATAGACTTACTAAATCTGCTCACTTTATTCCGATTGATATTAGTTATTCTTTGGATAAGCTAGCTGAGATTTATGTTTTTGTGATTGTGAAGTTACATGGAGTTCCTAAAGTATTGTATCGGATAGAGATCCTAGATTTACATCAAGGTTTTGGGAAAGTTTGCAACAGGCTTTGGGTTCTAAGCTAAGATTGAGTTCGGCTTACCATCCGCAAATGGATGGTCAAACCGAGAGGACAATTCAATCGTTAGAGGATTTGTTGCGTGCTTGTGTGCTAGAGCAAGGTGGTGTTTGGGATAGTTATTTAGCGTTGATTGAGTTCACCTATAATAACAGTTTTCATTCAAGTATTGGTATGGCACCATTTGAGGCTTTGTATGGTCGGAGATGTCGAACACCTTTGTGTTGGCATGGAACCGGAGAAAGAACGGTAGTTGGACCGGAGATGGTACAACAAACGATGGAAAAAGTAAAGTTTATTCGGGAGAAGATGAGAGCTTCTCAGAGTAGACAAAAGAGTTATCATGACAAGAGAAGGAAGGATCTTGAGTTTTAGGAAGGCGACCATGTGTTCTTGAGAGTTACACCGATTATGGTGTGGGTCGTGCTTTGAAGTCGAAGAAGTTGACTTCTCGTTTTATTGGACCATATCAGATTACTGCACGAGTGGGTGTTGTGGCTTATCGTGTGGCGTTTCCTCCGAATCTTTCGAATTTGCATGATGTGTTCCATGTTTCGCAACTTCGAAAGTATGTTCCGGATCCATCGCATGTTATTCCTATGGACTAGATTGAAGTAAGAGATAACCTTACGGTGGAAGCTTTGCCGGTTAGGATTTTGGATCGTGAAATTAAGAAGCTAAGAGGCAAGGATATTGCGCTTGTGAAAGTGGTGTGGGGAGGCGTTACGGGAGGCAATATGACTTGGGAATTGGAGAGTAGGATGCGCGAGTCGTATCCGGAGTTGTTTGGACCAGGTAATATTTTCGAGGACGAAAATTTCTAAAGTGGGAGAGAGTTGTAACGCCCCGATTCGATTTTCCCAATTTTGTGGAGTCTTTTATTTTATTGTATGATAATTGTTTTATTTGTGAAATTATCATGATGATATGTTATGTTGAGGAATTAATATGATATGTTGTGAGATTTTACCGTTTTGTGAATTTTCGGGTAAAATTGGATAAGAGAGTATTTTAGATATTTGTTAATTAGTGTTAAGTTAGAAATTAGTAGAATTGGTATTTTTGTGAGAAAATGATATTTGGTTGGAAAGAGTAGAAAATAGAAATAGAAAGAAAAAAGAGTATAAGAGAGTGAGAAAGAGTGAAATAGAAAGTTAGAAAAGGAAAGAGAAAGAAAAAGAGAAGAAAGAAAAGGAGATAAGATAAAAAGAAGAGAAAAGGGGGAAAGTTGGAAAAGCTATAAGATTGCTCCTAGGAATCGGTATAATCAGGTAAGGGTGATAAACATTGTTATCTTAATCTTGTATATGATTATGTATGTGTTAGATTTTGTGGTTTTTTGATTTGGTGGAGTTTTAGAGAAAATGAAAAGTTAGGTTTTGATGAGATTGTGAGAAATTTATGGATTAATCGGTTAGAACTTGATATAACCAAAGTATGAGGATGAATACATGTTAATAATCATGTTTGTTGAGTTTTGGAAGAGTTTTGGGGGCTTTTTATAGGTCTGTTCGCAGCTGGAAATTCTGAAATCGCAGTGGTCGCTCAGTGAGCTACCCCTCGCTCAGCGAAAGTTCCAGGGTGATTCTCGCTCAGCGAGCGAGAGGGCTCTAAGCAAGCCTGTAGTTTTTGAGGGGTTATATGTTTTAATCCGTAGCTTTAGTTTCGGGTATCCGTTTTTAGTGATCCTTATATCGATTCGAAGTTAGAAATGTGTAGAAACTAATGATGCTAAAATATGTAATTTTTAGCTGACTTTTACCCGACTTTTCCGATAAAACGTAATTATGTTAATTATGGAATTGTGGGTTTGATTGTTGTTTTGTGGCCGTTTGGCAAGTAGATACATTGCTTGAATTAAATGCGAATGTATGCTAATTGTATGAGATGAATGCATAACTATATTGTGAATATGTATGCATTTTCAAGAATGTTGTGTGTCATTTTGCATGTAAAGCATAATATATGCATTCTTGTGTTGTGGGATTCTTTGTGAATCCGTTGTAGCCTCGTGTGCTCATGTGGAGTGTGAGTGATGACAACAACAAGATTGTGTGCCCATGTGGGGTGTGAGCGATCAGATTGTGTGCTCGTGTGGGGTGTGAGCAATCTAGAAACATCGAGTGCATGTGTGGGGTGTGAGCGATGGGTGATTTATTCACATTGATTGTGTGCCCGTGTGGGGTGTGAGTAATCGGATTGTGTGCCCGTGTGGGGTGTGAGCAATCCATAAACATTGTGTGCCCATGTGGGGTGTGAGCAATGGGGAACATCGTGTGCCCGACGGGGAGTTACTTTAGGTAACAAGCGATGATTCCATTTGGTTCCTGAGTGAACCTGTTGAAATGTTGAGTCGGTACCGCATTGCATCTGCATAGAGTCATGTGTCGGTCTCTATGAGTTTCATTTTATCATTTTAATTATGATATGCAAAAATAAACATGAATGTGCATATGTTTATTTGGAGTATTATGGAGATGATAGTATGTGTGATGAAATATACTTATTTGTATATATGCATGTTTGATATGTGTATATGTATGTGATTTATACATTTGTAATGTATATGTGTGATTAAACATAGCTAGACGTATGTTTATGCGGAATGAATAAAATTGAGGAATAAACATAAATAATGTAAGTTTATGTGAATTAGTGAATTGGTGCATGATGAATATGCTTGATTTTGTGTATGTACACGTTGCGATGTGTATAGGTGATAAGGAATGAATTGTGGTGAGAATACGTTTTATGTGCATTTTATATGTTGAGATATATAATTATATACAATGTTATTATGATAATGTTTCTCACCCTTCTGTTGTTTTATGATGCTCTACGAGGCATTGCAGAGTAGGTTTGCTGGAGGTCTTTTGTGAAGCTTGTCTTCATCCTTTTGGTCGGTCGGCTCTGATATATAGCACCGGGTAGTTAGGGTTGGCTTAGTGCCATTTTTGTGATACATTGTATATGTATTTTCGTGATGAACATTTTGTATAAACATGATATATTTGGTGAATCAAACTTGTTGATATATGAGTATATATATATATATATATATATATATATATATATATATATATATATATATATATATATATATATATATATATATATATATATATATATATATGCATGTTTGATGTTGTTGATTTTGTTTCCGATGTGTAATTATATCTTTGGAGATATGGGTGTAAGGATTGAATTTCATATGTTGAAAACTACCTATCATTGCATATCTTTAAATGAGCAGGTGTTGTATGTTTTTAATTTCAAGCATAATGTGACATGCCTCTTTTATACCATGTTTAATTATACTCTGATGAAATTTTTAACATGTGCCTAAATGATTTAATTGATTATTTTGGGGTATAGAAAGGGGGTGTTACACATACTGATATGACCTTGCTACCCATAGTTGTAGCAAGTAACCAGGGTTTCCTTGCACTCAACAATCATTTGTCCAGGATGACCAGATTTGAAACACTTCTTCGTGTCACTCGTGTACTCACTGACACGATGACCCAACTCAACACACCTATAACACTTAAGCGAAGTAGGAGCACCTTCCCCAATTGGCCTATTCCCCTCGTTCTGCTTCTGCTTACCCTTATTGGCAGGAGCTGCATAAGGTTTTCCACGAATCATTTGTTGCTTACTTCTTCTCTCAGCTAAACCTCTGAATTGCTCAGATCGAGCCCTACTGTCTTCTTCAAAGATCCTACAATAATCAACCAGATCCGAAAACCTACGGATCCTTTGATAGCCAATCTCCTGCTTGATCTCAAGCCTCAATCCATTCTCAAATTTAACACACTTCGAAAACTCGGCAGTTTCTTCATTGTAATGTGGATAGAACTTCGTCAAATCAGTGAACTTCGCAGCGTACTCAGTCACAGATATGCTGCCATGTTTCAGCTCTAAAACATTTATCTCCTTCTTTCCCCGAACATCTTCAGGAAAGTACTTCCTCGGGAATTCTCTCTTGAACACAGCCCAGATAACTGCCTCACCAGATGCATCCAATTGTTGGCGAGTGCCAACCGACCAATCATCAGCCTCAGATACCATTCTCTGCGCTTCAATCGCACCTTGCTTCCCTCAGAACATTCCATAACTCTGAAGAACCTCTCAATCTCCTTGAGCCAATCATGTGCTCCATCAAGATCATACTCCCCCTTGAATGTTGGTGGATTATTCTTCTTGAACTCGTCACTTTCATGATCCCCAGTATTCCTCGGATTTTGCACGGCCTGTGCCATCGCTTGCATAGCAGCGACAAGTGCATCATCATTCCTCCCAGCCATTCTAAATCTGTCATATAACACAACATAACCCAAAAATGAATTAGAACTAACAACAACAACATAACAACAACGCATCAACAATGCTCAACACTCAACAACAACAAAACGACTCAACGAATCTACGACTCGAAGACTCAACTACTTGGTCGGACAGACCAACCAGGCTCTGATACTGTAGAAGCAAGCTTCTAAAATCATATTTTGATGATAACAACAAATCTACCAAGTCTTGAAAGCAAGCAAAAAGGATCGTTCAAAGATTCATTCAAAAAGTCTTCATAAAGACAATGATTCTCATTGGAAGGTATAACTCATTTCTCATGAACCAATAATGTCTATTAAGTGTTCAACTTAGGATGCACTCATACTTGTAATTGTCTAAAACTAATCATTGTGCATGCCTTGTTACTGATCTTAATCTTAAAAGAATTTTTCTGATTTCTGATCAAGTAACCGGTTACCCATGGGGTAGTAACCGGTTACCACTGTTCAAAATCAGAAATTGATTTATTCAAATTATGAATTTTGTCTTATATTTTTTTCAAACTGAATTGAGATATCCTTTCATATTTTTGTACCTTTTCCAAGAGGTATCTTGTATCATATTTAAACTATTTTGTGCAGAATTTTTAAACAACCTCCTACACAATTTTCATGAAACTTTCTCTTACTAAAAAATCTAAAACTTTCTAAAGTGCACTAAATTCAATATTTTCATACACTTTAGTGAACACTGATATCCATTGTTTGTGAGTGAGAAATATAAAAGGAGAAGATAAATATTGCTTGATATTACAAGACTTCAAAATTTCTACATTTCATCTAATTCTAAGAATTATTTCTTGTATTGACTTGTGATCAAGGATTGTTGGACACAAGGGTTAGTTCTTGCAAGAGGATTGTTCTTGCACACTATTTGGTGTATAGTTTGTAGAAAGTAGGCCTCACTGGTTTATGGTGTGATAGGTTGTACAATCTAAAACTATAGTGAAAATCTCTTACGAGGTGTAAGGGGACTGGATATACCTTCGGATTGTGAAGGGATCCAGGATAATTGCTTGTGTCTTTTTACTTTCTGCCTTACCGCTTTCTTTTCTTAAACACTTAAAAGAGAAAAATCCATCCACCGATAAAATAACCGAGAAAATTTCATATAACCTAATTCACCCCCCCCCCCCCTTTTAGGCTATCTTTGTAACTACAATTGGCATCAGAGCAAGTTATAGGTAACTTGTTCCTAGAGATTCAGCATGGCTTCCGCAAGTACAAATTCGGTTTTCAAAGATGGTGGAAGTAGCAGTAAGCCCCCACTCTTCTCCAGGGAATATTTTGATTTCTGGAAAATTAGAATGAAAGCATATTTTGAAGCCCAAGGAGAAGGTATATGAGAAGCAATCGAAGAAGGTCCACACAATCCTGTTAACATGATCAATGATGTTGGAACTGCGAAGTTAAAAAACACATATGATGAAGACGATAAGATAAAAATTCTAAATGAGAAGAAGTCAATCAACATACTCCAAAGCGCCCTCAGTATGGACGAGTTCTTCCGTGTATCACAGTGTAAATCAGAAAAGAGAGATTTGGGACACCTTGGTAGAAACGCATGAAGGAACTATTGAAGTAAAGATATCGAGGCTAAACACATTGAGTCAAGAATATGAGATGTTCTGTATGCAGCCCGGTGAATCTATCGTTGCCTTGCAGAAGAGATTTGTCCATCTATTGTTGCCTTTCAAATTGTTCAACTTAAAAGAGTTTTAGAAAGATATGAAAAAGGTCAAATTGGCTTGGAGGAAATTATTAGGCATCAAAGATATCCTAATGATAAAAGTGGTTTAGGATATTCTAAGTTTTCCAAACCAAGCACAAATGAGACCATTTTTGTGAAATCAAGTGAACAAGTTGTTAAGGAAAAGGCAACCAATTCTAAAAGTGTGCATCAAAGTCATAAAAAGAAAAGAATTGTTAAGAAAAAGAGTTATGTTCCTAGATATAAAAGTCACTTTCAATCTACTTATTTTTATTATGGAATCAAAGGGCACACACCTAATGCTTGCTATGTGCGCAATATTGGTGTTGCTAAAGGGCATTATGTGTGGGTTGAAAAGGGTACTAACTATCAAGGACCCAAAGCAATTTGGGTACCTAAAGTTACTTGATTTTGTTTTGTAGGTATGCTTGAAGACAACTTCTAATCAATGGTATCTTTATAGCGGTTGTTCAAAGCATATGACGGGTGACATCAACAAATTTTCAAATCTATCTTTAAAGGCCAAAGGATACGTTACTTAGGATGATGATAATAAAGGAAAAATCCTTGGAGTAGGAACCGTTGGTGCATCTCCATTTACAATCATCGAAGACGTTCTTTATGTTGAAGGCCTTAAACACAACCTACTTAGCATAAGTCAATTGTTTGATAAAGGATTCCGAATCAACTTCACAAAGGATGAATGTTTGATAGAACATGAAGTCACCCATGCATTTTGCTAAAAGGTAAAAGATTTAATAATATTTTTATGATTTCATTTGATGACTCTTCCTTGAAGGTAAAATGCTTAATGGCAAACAACAACAAGGCGTGGCTATGGCATAAAAGATTTGCTCACATTCACATGGAGCACTTAAACAAGTTGATAAAGTATGACCTAGTTGTTAGTCTTCCAAAGATAAAGTTCATCAAGGATAAGCTTTGTGACACATGTCAAAAGGGAAAGCAAACCAAGACAACTTTCAAGTCCAAGAAAGTGGTGTCCACATCAAGACCACTTAATTTGTTGCATATGGATCTCTTCGGTCTATCAAGAATGAAAAGCTTCGAAGGTAATCTTTATGCTTTAGTTATTGTTGATGATTTCTCTCGATATACGTGGACATTGTTTTTAGTGCAGAAAAGTGATGCTTTCAAAGAATTCAAGAAATATGCAAAGAAAATACAAAACGAGAAGTCACTCACTATAGCCTCCATTAGAAGCGATCATGGTGGAGAATTCCAAAACTCACCCTTTGAAGAATTTTGCAAAGAGCATGGAATTTATCACAACTTTTCCGCACCAAGGACTCCTCAACAAAACAGTGTCGTAGAAAGGAAGAATAGGTCATTGGTGGAGCTTGCAAGAACAATGCTTAGCGACTCAAATCTCCCTAAGTACTTTTGGGCGGATGCGGTTAGCACATCTTGTTTTGTAAGCAACCATGTCAACATTCGACCAATTCTCAAGAAGACTCCGTATGAGTTGTTAAAGGGTAGGAAACCGAACATATCATTCTTTCACATATTCGGATGCAAGTGTTTCGTTCTCAACAATGACAAGTACAATCTCGGTAAGTTTGATGAGAAGTCCGACGAAGGTATATTCCTTGGTTACTCCCTCTCTAGTAGAGCTTTTAGAATTTTCAATAAAAGAACTCTTACTATTGAAGAATCTATTCATGTTTCGTTTGATGAGACTAACCCCTCGAAAGAGGATAATATTATTGTTGATGATGATGATATAGTAGATACGCCACAGCAACAAAAGGAGATATCAAAGGATCAAGTGATACCACAAGAAGATAACTCACCAATCATTGAAGAACATCAAGATCTTCCGAAGGAATGGAGAACTCATAGAGATCACCCGATAGATAAAGTTATTGGTGATATTAGCCAAGGCATTGCAACTCGACTAAATCTCAAGGATGCTTGTCTCAACATAGCTTTTGTGTCTCAAATTGAACCAAACAAAATCGATGAAGCCTTAGGCGACGATCAATGGATAGTAGCGATGCAAGAAGAACTCAACCAATTTGAAAGGAATCAAGTTTAGAGTCTTGTACCAAGACTGGACAACAAGCGCATCATAGGAACAAGATGGGTGTTCAAGAACAAACTTGACGAGAATGGGATCATAGTTCGTAACAAAGAAAGATTAGTAGCACAAGGATACAACCAAAAAGAAGGAATTGCTTTTGATGAAACGTTCGCTCCGGTAGCAAGGTTAGAAGCAATTATATTATTACTTGCTTACGCTTGTTCTATGAATTTTCAGTTGTACCAGATGGATGTCAAAAGCGCTTTCCTGAATGGCTACATCAATGAAGAAGTCTATGTTAAACAACCTCCGGGTTTTGAAGACTTCAAGAATCCCTCTCATGTCTACAAGTTGAAGAAGGCTCTTTATGGCTTAAAGCAAGCACCAAGAGCGTGGTATGACCGTCTCAGCAACTTCCTATGTGAGAAGGGTTTTACAAAAGGAAAGGTTGACAAGACATTGTTCATAAAGAAGTTCAAAGGTAACACCTTATTGGTTCAAGTTTATGTCGACGACATCATCTTCGATTCAACAAACAAAGATCTTTGTGAAGAGTTTTCACTTATGATGCAAGGAGAATTCGAGATGTCCATGATGGGAAAAATGAACTATTTCCTTGGAATTCAAATCAAGCAAACAAAGGATGGAATCTTCATCAACCAATCCAAGTATTGCAAGGAATTATTGAAAAGATTCTATATGGATAGTTGTAAGTTGATGTCCACTCCTATGGGATCTGGAACGTATGTTGATCAAGATGAATCCGACACTTCAATTGATATCACAAAGTATCGAGGTATGATCGGTTCATTATTATATTTGACGGAAAGTCATCCAGACATTATGTTTAGTGTTTGTTTGTGTGCACGCTTTCAAGAAAATCCAAAGGAATCGCATATCACCGCCGTGATGAGGATTATGAAGTATCTCAAAGGAACAATGAATGTCAGACTATGGTATCCAAAAGGTAGTACATGTTCGTTAATTGGTTATTCTAACGCTGATTATGCAGGATGTAAGACCGATAGAAAAAGCACAAGTGGAACTTGTCACATTCTCGGGAATGCACTAGTGTCATGGGCATGTAAGAAGAAAGCATGCGTTGCACTTATCACGGCCGAAGCGGAGTACATCGCAACAGGAAGTTGTTGTGCACAGATCTTGTGGCTTAAGCAACAACTCGTTGATTTCAGTATAGATCTTGGTTACATTCCTCTCTGATGCAACAACACAAGTGCCATCAACATCAAAAAGAACCCGGTCATGCATTCAAGGACAAAGCACATAGACATCCGACATCATTTCCTTCGATATAACGTGCTCAACATAGATGTAGATGTTACTTTCGTGGATACACACAACCAACCTGCTGACATATTCACTAAACCTTTGGCGAAAGAACCTTTCTTCAAGATCCGGCGAGAACTTGACATTCTCGATGAAGGTGACATCTAAACTTAGCTTAAAAATTACTTGTTATGTGTTATAGTAGCTTAAAATATTATTATTTTCATTTTTGTATCACAAAATGCTAGCACTCAATTTTCGCCGTTTTTTATTTTTCTCTCTTCCGGATACCCGAAAATAATCGGTTTCAAAATATTTTTTGATCAAAAGTTGCGTAATATTATGTGCTAACACTTTGTGAAAAGTTTTTGTCAAAAATATATACCATTTTCTTGCTACATAGTTGTTGTATTTTTTTTAAAAAAATTGAAAATTTGAAGCAAGTAACCGGTTACCACTGCCATTTTCTGAATTTTTTTTATACGCAAAATGCTTTATGAAATACTACATGTTTTCTTTTCTTCTTTTCCTCTATATCTTAAATGTATATTTTTGGAACACTAAAGTCTTGTTCACTCCTTGGAAACCTAATATCCATTTACTCTCTCATCCTCCCACCTTCCTCTCATTAACACTTTTGACCAAAATTACTCACATTTAAAACCCACTCATAATCTACCACCTTATAACCCTAACTTCACAAGAACAACTCATCTTCACCTCTCTCCCTTCCAAAATTCGAAAATCCTCACCAAACTCTAACTTAATCCTCTCTTCCATGGCCACCTCAAAGAATAGGGGAAAGCAACAAAATATGGATTCTGGCTCTGACTCTGACACTAATAAGGAGCAGTTCATGAAACCTCAGAAGCAAAGGAGACTTGACATTGACATTTGCTCCCGGAAGTTCATGAGCATAAAATATGTGAACTTTGAAGAGTTCCCTTCTCATAGCTTCACTTTTGAAGCTCTTCTGGATGCATCTGGTGTGAAGAGCTGGTTGCTGACACAGGAAAAATCTATCCTGACTTGGTAAGAACTTTCTATAACACTCTTTATTTTGGAGAAGATGAATTTGGTGATGAACAATTTACTGCTAAGGTCAATAAAAAGGAAATAGAGGTTACTATTGAAAATATAGGAACCATTCTTGATATACCATCTGAAGGATATGAGTTCAAAGTTGGTTTTATGCCAAACACTGAAAGATGGAATAATTTTGACACATTAGCTTATTTTATTGAAAGATCAAGAGGAACACATGATGATTTACTCGGTAGGCAGGTTCAATCTTCCCGGATCATCACATATGCAAAATCATTAACTGTTAGTGACTGCATGCTTCATTACATCTTGGCTTATGTGTTGGTGCCAAAATGCTCCAACTTTGCTCAAGTTAGTGAACTTGAGTTGATGTTGTTCCATTCTTTGAAGGAGGATTGGCCAATCAACTGGGCCTATGTCATATTTCATCACATGAAGCATCAAGTTCGTCTTGGTAGCGGTCTGCCGTACATCCGCTTCGTGTCAAATATTTTGGAACATTTTGGTATCTCTAGTTCAAGAGAACCTCACTTTGAGATGACGGTCAAGCAAAATGAAATCAACTTGGTCACGGCTACTAAGAACACCGGTATCATTTGTGGTCCAAATGGGTTGTATGGATATAAAGAAGATTTTGCCGCTCAAGCCGCTCCGGAAGGTGGTTATACAAATGAATTCCTCTACAATGAAATTGTAAGCCTCAAAACCACCATGAACCATTGTCGCTCCCCCGAAAAGACACCAGGTCATATAGGGTACAGACGCGATTGGTCGGCGAAAGGAGAAATGAAATGAAGACGAATAGAGTCACCAGCTATGCATTTTTATCCTGAAGGAAAGGTAATGCTGCATAAACCTAGAAAAGGATGGATAAGACGATTGCGAACCAGAGAAACTGAGAAAGGGGGTTGGTTACAACCTGGGAAGGTATTAGCACCCAGATTGTCCGTCGTACTCGACGGGATCCATGCTTAAAGATTGTGTTTAAAGGGGTAGTGTATGTGCTATCTGTGTGCAAAAGCTGGAAAAGAATATACAAGTGTCAGTGCAAAAGGGGTGAATTGCTCAGGACTAAGGCTTAGAAAAGAATGCTGAAAGAGGGGGAAGACAAAGAGACTTTTGTTCGACAACTGTTAAGTTATGCCTACGTATCCTCTCGTGCAATGAGGAAGTCAGAACACCGTAGTTCGACTCAAAGAGACTGAAAGATAAATTGACTATGAACTGCTTGCTTGTCTATGCTCAAGTGTATGACCCGTCTGGCTCGGGTGCTAACTGTCTTGCATTAAACGGAAGAAGCAAGTTCTCGTTTGTGAATGAGTGTGATGAGAAAAGAATCCTGAAGGAGACGATTATTGTTTGTTTTTGGTGTTTTCAGTTTTGTTATTGTTTTTGGTGTTTTGCATAAGTTGATGAGCTTAAGCCTAAATCAAGGGCTTGTAAACTCATTATATCCTCCCTGATTAGGGATACTGAGCCTACTTAAGTATGAGATAAGCGTCTCAACTTAATTACCATGATTATGTAGGATTAAGATCATTAACCCATTTGTGATTAATTAGGTGTTTTTGGGTTTTGTTTAGTGTTAAGTAATGAGTTTAATCTCCAATCACAGATTAGTGAACTCATTACACCATCCTAATAGAAGGATAATAGATGAGAACACTTAAGCTGAGGAAGATACCTCAACTTAATCCATGGTTAGGGATTAAATTCCTTATATAACAAGCCTTTATTAAGTGGATTTTAATTAAAGGGATTAGATTAAGAAATGGATTTTATGGTTTGTAAGACAACTTGAGGGGGACTTGTCCATTAAACACTAGGGTTAGTCCTTCTTAACCAAAAGGAAGAATTAGAACCCTAATGTAAGGCCCAAGTTACAAGATAAAGTCTTGATGATTATTAGGTGATTCGATTAAGAGGTTTAAACAAATTAAAGTTTTAACACTTAGGATTAAAGTTATACACTCCATCCTAAGAGAAGGATGCAGGCATAACCCTAATTCCGAAGTCCTAATACTTTAAGAGTTTAGTCTCTGATTATTGAGATGAGAAGAGAGACTCAAGGAGACTCAAAGGTAAAAAGCTAAGGGGGACTAATCACAACCCTAATTATTATCATGCTTGGATATCCTATGGTTTGTGAGGCTTAATAAAGATCTTCAAGGAAGCCACCAATGGAAGAAGCAGATGAAAGGAGGAGGAAGCAAGAGAATGAGTTACTTACTCCATTGAGGAAGATAAGTAACTTAAAGAAAGAAAGTGAGAGAGATGGAACCCAAGTGAATCAAATTCACTTTAAATACAAACAAGATGCAAATGAAATAGATGATAAGAAATGAGAGGTGGAGGCAAATCCACCTCCCAAAATGACTTACCAACAGTTCCTGAAAAGTTAGCATGGATGTATAAAGTATAAAGCATAAAGAAATGAAGTGAAATGAGATAAAATGAGATGAAATGACCAAAGTCAGAAGTTTTTATGCAATGCAAATGTCATGTAATATTATGCAAAGTCATACAAGGTGCACATGTGTGATCATACAAAGATGAGATGCAAAGGAGGCATGCTTTGAAGTTGAAAACACATGAAAGTTTATGAAATGAAATGAATGCTAATCATGGAAAATGGATTAAGAAATGATAAAGCAAGGTTCTAACATGTCCTAATATGTCTAATATAACATATGAATGCATGAAATGTCATGTTAAGTTCATGTAATGATGCATATGCAAGGTGAATGCAAATGAACATGAGAAATTAGGGTTTTATGAACATGTGAGATGCAAATGGATAAAACAGAAGCAAATGACATGATAAAAATTTGTAAACAAGCTCAAACAAACCCTAATCCCATACTAGGTCACACCCCAAAGGAGAAAGTCAGAAGCTTAACCAATCAAAAGTTATGATTTTCCTAAGTTTTCTAGGGTTTTTGGGTGGTTCAAAGGGAAAAATGCAAATAAAATTGAAAATGCAAGATAAATTCATGAAGAAAAATACCAATAAACTACATGCAATATGTAACACAATGCAAAAAGAATCAACTTCAAACTCTTCTTTGTTAGGCAGAAATGATTATTTAAAGTTAGGGTTCAAAAATATAATTTTAATGACCATTAATTCAAAGAAAATTGACAAACTATGATCAAACCTAAAAATAAATTTGTGTGAAGAGTTTGAAAATGTTTTTAAATTCATTGGGATGATTCATGATTTTTTTGGTGATTTTTAGAAACCTAAATGTATTTTTAATTAATTAAAATACTTTAATTAAATAAAAATAACATTTAAATATTTTTAAAATACTTTTTTAATGCAAAAAATAAAATAAAAATTATTTTTGGAAAGAGAAAAATATTTAAAGTCAGTATGCAAAAGAAAATATTTTTTGGATGCTTTTTGATATTTTATATAAATTGTACAAGAAAATGCAATAAAAATGAAATAAAAATGATTTAAATGAGAAGTATGCAGATCTGATGGTCCAGATTCAAATGGAAAAAGAGGGAGTTGACTGCGCGCGCAATCCAATGGTCAGAATTCAAACTGGCTAATTTTTTTGATTTTATATTAATTAATTAGGATTAAGAACTAATGGCGCATCTGGACCACTCATTGCCTAAACCTAATCAACATCCAACGGCCACGCACGCATCTGGGCAACTAACCCTAATTAGGGTTCTAATCACTTTCAGGTGACCGGAGCTAGCTCCGGTAATCTTCTCCGACAGGTCAAACACCCTAACTTCTTCCCTAGGTCAAATTAAACTCTCTAAAGCTCCAGAAATGATCATTAAACATCAACAAGCAAGAATCAAGCATCAAAAACAATTTATTTCACGCATACATGATGAATCGAAGCAAAAATCATTTCACGGGAAAAATTTCAGAACATCATGAAAAGCTTATATCTCAACCATTTTCAATTTTAAACACATCAGGGTGATCAGTGAATGATGAGGAATCATTTAGAAACTTAAAAGAGAAGTTCTGGAAAAAAAGTTCATCATAGCTACCTGAGTTGAAGCTTTGTGTTCTTGAGCTTTCTGACCTTTCCCTTGGTTCAAATCCACCCCAATGAACTTCCTGATGATGATGAGAAGCTTAGAGCAAGCTTGTATGGTCTGGTTTATGAGCTTCAGTTCCTCTGCACCAAGAATCGTGTTTTGTGTGATGATTTTCGAAGAGAGGAAATTTTTGATGGATTTTGTGAAATCTGAGTTGTGGGATGATTCAGGCTCTTGTGTGTTATGAAATGGCTTGCATAATGTTTGTTTAAGCCAATGGGATTGATCAGAAAGTTGTTATGGCACAGGCTGATTGGTATGGGGTGATTTTGCAAAAAAGTCAATTTTGGTGTACTTGAGGTATGGGCCATGGCAGGTCTAGCTTTTTGGGGTGTCTGGCCTCAGCAAGATTCATGGAGAGCCATAGAATCAAGATTATGCAGCTGGCATAAGTGGATGGAAGGATCCAAGGCATTTTGCAAATTTTGGGAGTTTTGGCCCTTTTGTGATTTCTTGAAGTTCAAGTCATGAAAACCCTAAGTTCAATGCACAATTCTGATTGTTTGAAGTTCATTTGACATATTGTGAAGTGTTTGTGTACATTAGAAGTCATTAGAATGCTTGAATATGCCAAAATGCAAAATCCCTCTTTGACATGAAACTTGAAATTATAGGATTTTTGCCAACTTTGAAAGGCCATATCTTGAGTTCTATGATGAATCAAGACATGTTCTTATACTTTTTGAAAAGGGAAAGACCCAATCTACAACTTTCATGACCAAGAATTTTTCATTTGAAGCATTTTTGGTTATGAAAGAGGAGGTTGAAAAACTTTCCCAAAATGGAAAGTTTGCATTTCAAGTCATTTCCAAAAATGGCAAGTTTGCAATTGGCTCAAAATTCTTCAATCTTGTGAACTTCCAATCTCTTCTAAGATCAAATAAAGATCATAGAACTTCAATTTGATGAAAATACCCCTTTGGTTCCATTGTTGGGGGCCTCAGATGCCATGATTTTGACTTAACTTACTCAGGAAGTTACCCAGTGAACATATGACTTCCACAATGAGTTTCTTCATCAAACTTGGTACACATGATCCTTATACCATATTGAAAACATTAGAAAATAAAATGGCCCAAAAATTTGGAGTTAAGGCCTCTGAAACCAATACCCTAATTTTGGTCATCTGTGTAGTGAAAACCCTAGCTCTGCTTCACTGCCTTTGCCAGTTCTTGTGATTTCTTGACTTCCATGAACTTTGAGGAGCATAATATGATGATAGAACACACATGGACCCTCTTGGAAAGCTTTGAGGCCTTTGGGATGGCTCAGATTGATTCTTGGATTGCTCAGATCACAAACCCTAGATGTAGATGAACTTGAACTATGCAGATGAAACAAATATGCAATATGAGGTGGTATGCCTATGTTAATGCAAACATGAAAGATCATGAGGCATGGTGTGATAAAGAGAGAGGGCAAATTTGGGGTGTTTACAGCTGCCCCTATTCAAACATGAGTTAGCTGTGCAGGGTGTAAGCGCCTGGCTTAACAGACAAACAAGATAACTTGTGGTTGAATACCAAAGACAGTCCGAAATTTGCACTCGCTGGATAGAAGAAGAAAAGGGATATAAATTTTAAAAGGTAGTATAGCATGATTATTAAATGAAGGCGATGGTGGACGACCATCGAGCAGAGGACGACTGCTGGGGATAAATGGTAAGCCAAGCAATGACGGGGACGGCCGACAAGTTGAGGAAATAAAGAGACCATGACGGGAACGACCATCAGGTGAAGAAACAAGATTCTCTGGGGATTAAAGTAAAAGCAATGATGGGGACGGCCATCAGGCTTGGCAAGTAAAGTAAACAACAATGGGGACGACCATCGGTTTAAAGAATAAATGAAATAATGATGAGGGACGATCATCAAGGGTGAAGGATGATTACCTAGCAGGGGACAACTGCTCTTTATCACGACATAAGACAAATGTCGGATAGAAAAGGTCAACAATGGGGACGGCCATCGAATAAGCATGATGAAGGACGATCATCAGGAGGTGAAGGATGATCACCTAGTAGGGTACGGCTGCTCTCGGGGTTCATCACGACATAGGACGAATGTCAGATAACAAGATCAACAATGGGGACGACCATCGGATGAAATGATGAGGGACGGTCATCAAAAGGTGGAGGACAATCACCTAGAAGGGGACGGCTGCTCTTTATCACGACATAGGAAGAATGTCGGATAGAAAAGGGTTCCATTAATGGGGACTCCGTTGGGGAAGGGGATGAGGAACGGTCATCCAAAGGTGAAGGACGAACACCTAGCAGGGGACGGCTGCCAAAAGTATCACGACATAGGACGAATGTCGGATAGAAGAAAGTTGTTTTGTTGGTGACTTACTGGGGAATGGTAAACACGGACGAGTGCTTACGCTTAAGAATAAAAAGGTATAAGTATTTGACGCTGTGTATAGATTAAAGATGCGGACGAGCATCCTTAGGACCATGATACGGACGAGTATCAGTAGAAACAAACGCTGACGCGTGTTCAGAGATGATGATACGGACGAGTACCAACTGGTTAACAAAGAACAAGGACGAGTGTCGGATTTGTTAAGGAGTGATATAAACAAGATACGGACGGGTATCAAAGACTTTTGTATAAGTATGAGTGAGTATTGGTTTGTTGGTGAAGTATGAGCAAGACACGGACTAGTGTTTGATCTGTTGGGGGATGCATGACACAGACGAGTGTCAAATATATACTATACATAAACAGGCATCTGTTTTGAGAATGCAAAGGATATGCTTTGGCTTTCTATGGGGATAGGACGACACGGACGAGTGTCGAAAAGAACATGTTATGAACAAGTATCTGTGCTAGCCGAAAGTGTTCTGGCGACCTTACTGGGGAAGGATGACACCGGCGAGTGTCAAAAAGAGCATGTAGGTATCTGTATTTGAGAGTGCAAAAGGGACGCTTTGGCTTTTATTTGTAGGGGATATGAGTTTTGTATATTGCTGATGAAACATTGATGGTAATTGCAGGCGACCGGCTCGAACCTGGCTTGTGATCATGCGAATGTTTGATTTTTGCCGTAATGCTCCGTATTAGACGGAATGCTACACTCTGTGTGGGGAATATGATGCAAATTCTATGATTATGCAAAAGAGAAACCGATCTGGGATTCAGATCCTGATGAAGATTTATGGCTGATCTGCTTGGAAGAATAACCCGGCTGGGGAAGGGATCATTGGTAGATCTATCAGGAGGAAGAGCTCTGCTTGGGGAAATAGATCATTGGTAGATCTATCCGAAAGGAGAACTCAGCTAGGGAGAAGGAAACTTCAGCAACTCTGTAGGGGATGGATCTCAGGCATTGCTCTTCTGGGGAGAGAATGGAAACTTTGTGGGGAGACAGTTCCAATAACTTTGCTGAGGATGAGAGAGATCCGACACTCTGGTGGGGAACAGAGAGTTCTTTGAACACCTTGTTGTGGAAGAATTATCAGGTATTGCTCGGGAGATCCTGCTTGGAGAGGAGATAACTTCTGGGAGTAGCATGTTGGGGATTCAATGCTTGGCATGCCCCATGCTGTGTATTGAATACCTACAACCTGTTAAGACAAAAGAGACGCATAAGTATCCCGAGGTATACCTTACCGGATTCCGTCATAGGAGTTAGAATTTCCTGAAAGTAATATATTTCCTGCAAGCATTTATTAAAAATGGCTCATTTGTTTTATGCAAGTGTTGTATCATGAATATCGGACATTTTGCAAACGAAACAAAAATGTACAAAACGAGGTGTGACTGAAAATTCTGATTTTATTAATCTGGGTGCCCTGAATTGGCAAATACAGTTAAAGAAACAAATCCCCTGAAATGAGGAGATTGCTATAAATTAAGAAAATAAAAGTGTTGGCAATGTCGATGACGACGTTCCAGTGAACTTCCTTTGCTATGACCTGTATGACCTTGACATTCTTCTCATCTTTCTTTCTGAAAAAAGCCGATTCTGACTGATGCTTTATCCTTTCGAAGCTTGCCATGTTATGTGAGTGATACAGATGAATTCAGAATGCAGTTGTTCGCTTATTCCCTGATTTTGCGTGGATCGCCCTTTCGGGTTTTCAATCCATCGGGATACCCATTTTTGCCTGAGCTGTCTAATGCGGCTTTTCAACTCAGCGGGTGTACATTTTTTTATTTATTTTTCCCTTATTTTTTCCCGAGTCTTTTATTTTGTTTTCGACTCGCCAGGATGCCCTATTTTTGCCTGGACGTACATTCTGTTTTTATGTCCAGCGGGTCATTTTATGCGAAGTATTTTTTAACTGCATCTGAATTCAAAGGGGATAAGAAATCTTCACCATCCATAGTAGTGAGTATCAGTGCTCCACCAAAGAAAACCTTATTTACTATGAATGGACCATCTTAGTTTGGAGTCCATTTGTCCCTGTGGTCTGTATGAGGAGGAAGAAGTCTTTTCAGCACAAGATCTCCCACTTGGTATTCCCGAAACCTGACTTTTAGATCGAAGGCTTTCTTCATCCTTTTCTGATATAACTGCCCATGACAGATGGCAGCTAGCCTTTTCTCTTCGATCAAATTCAGTTGATTGTACCAAGACCGGACCCATTCTACTTCGTCCAGCTTTACATCCATCATTACTCGTAATGAGGGTAGCTCAACTTCAACAGGTAGGACAACTTCCATACCGTATACAAGCTGATAAGGCGTTGCCCCAGTAGAGGTTCTGATTGAGGTTAGATACCCATGCAAAGCAAATGGTAGCATTTCATGCCAGTCTTTGTAAGTAACCACCATTTTCTGCACAATCTTCTTGATGTTTTTGTTAGCCGCCTCAACAGCACCATTCATCTTTGGCCTGTAAGGAGAAGAATTGTGATGTTGGATTTTGAAGTCCCGGCACAGTTCTACCATCATTTTGTTGTTCAAATTGGAACCATTATCAGTAATGATTCGCTCGGGAACTCCATATCGACAGATGATGTCTCTTTTCAGGAATCTGGCTACCACTTGTCTGGTGACGTTTGCATACAAAGCTGCTTCAACCCACTTGGTGAAGTAATCAATGGCTACTAGGATGAATCTGTGGCCATTTGAAGTAGTTAGTTCGATCTTTCCAATAATGTCAATGCCTCACATAACAAAGGGCCAAGGTGAAGACATCATGTTCAAAGGATTCAGAGGCACATGCACTTTGTCTGCGTAGATCTGGCATTTGTGGCATTTCCTAGCATAGGCACAACAGTCTGCATCCATTGTGATCTAGTAGTAACCCGATCTTAATAGTTTCTTAGCCATTGCATGTCCTCCAGCATGGGTGCCGAAAGATCCTTCATGCACCTCGTGCATCAGCAAGCCTGCTTCTTTCTTATCAACACATCTGACCATGTCAAAGTTTCGCTTGTATAATGAACCATCGGCATTAAGGAAGAAACTATCGGCCAACCTTCTTAATGTCTTCTAATCATTGGATGATGCCCCAGGTGGGTATGTCTGATCCTCTAAGAAGCATTTGATGTCATGGAACCAAGGCTTGTCATCTTAAGCAATGTCCATAGAGAAAACGTATGCTGGTCGGTCCAATCTGGATACCAAAATCCGAGGCACATAATTGGAAGTTTGAACCTTGATCATGGATGAAATGGTAGCTAAAGCATCCGCGAAATGATTTTCGTCTCGGGGGATGTACTCAAGTTTGACTGTTGTGAAGAAAGTCAATAATCTCCTCGTATAGTCACGGTATGGAATCAGATGCTCTTGGTGAGTGTACCATTTGTCGTTGGTCTTATTGATTACCAAAGTTGAATCTTCGAATACATTCAATGTTTTGATCCTGAGGTCAATGGCTTCCCCAAGACCCATGATACATGCTTCGTATTCTGCTTCGTTGTTAGTGCAAGCAAAGGTGAGATTTTTCCGAGAAAGGCATATGAACTCCTTTAGGAGTAATGAGCATTGCACTAACTCCACGACCATTCATATTGACATCCCCGTCAAACATCATTGTCCATTCTTCTTCGGGATCAGGCCCTTCAGTGTGAACTGGTGTAACACGGTGGGAGAACTGACTTTTAGTCATGTTGCGGATAGCAAGAGTCGCCACCGACTTTTATTTTATCCAAAAGGAAAGGACATAAAAGAACAGTAAAGACCTTAAAAAGATTTTGAGTTCGGGGGGTAGGTTATATAAAGGGAAGGTGTTAGCACCCTTTATATCCATGGTTATCCATGGGCTCTTAGTAACTTAGCTCACCTTGAATTGTTTTGAGAAAGGTGTAGTGTGTGATTAGATACTTTCTAAGTACTTTGTAATGATCCTCGTATGGATGTATACAAAGACTTGTTTTTGAAAATTTGTTTGAAAAGTGAGGTGTAAAAAGTATTTTGAAATGTGTGAGCAAGTAATTAAGAGGAACCTATCCTATATTAAGTCTTTATTGTTCTTATGTTCTTTTAATGGTAAGACTATCCCTATTATTAAGGAATAGGTAGTCATTACCTTGGATGTGAGAAGGGACATGTGTAGGGACATCTGAATATAGGCAACTGCAAGGTGTCTTTAGCAATTCGTAGGGACTTATCATCTTTTATTCGAAGGGACAAGATCATTTATCGTAGGCAACCTCGAAGGGACTTGATCTTATAAACTGAAGGGACTTGATGATATTTGTGAAAGGACTTTGCTTAGGACACCTTACTTGACCTTTTGAAATAGGCAACATGAGAGGTAACCCTAGAAAGTGCAAGATGGCGATCAAAGATCGACTTACGTGTGTGCGTGTTTATCTTCAAATATTTATCTTTTTAAGTTAATTTTAATCACAAGTATGTTATTCACACCCTAGAATTACTAACCATACAGTAAATATATTCATAATAAAAATAAAGCAAAAATATAAAACTAAACTATTACAAAGCTTCGGGACAATTACAATATAATCGAGAAATATAATAACGATAAATAATAATAAATAAGCAATAATAATCAGTAATAATAAGAATTAAGATAAAAGGTTAGAAAGATAAAAATAAGAGAAATAAGAAATTATCAAATTAATATTAGAAAAAAAAGACTTTTTTAAATATTTAATTAAGAAAATAGGTTTTTAATAAGAAATAACTACTAAATTATTTACATATTTAACAAATGATTAATGATTAATTATAATTTATAAAAATATTAGGTTAAATTTTAAAGTTAAGAAAAATTAGGGTTAGGGTTAGGGTTAGAAAAATTAGGGTTAGGGTTGTAATCATGAGAATTAGGGTTTTTAATTATTAATTTAAAGATAATCAATTTATTTACAAAATATATACAACATTAATAATAAATATAAAGTTATATAAAAATAATAATTATGAACAATTTGATTTTTTTGAGAAAATAAATTATGAATTTTAAAAATATAGGTTTTTTATATAAGAAAATAATATATACATTTTATTTTAGAAATTGTTATTTAGAAATTAATTAAATTAAATAAATATAATATAAAAGAAAACAAAAAAAATTGAAGAAAAAGACATACCTGGGGCTGGGATTCGAACCCAGGCCCTAAGCTTCAATCTCTCAGTCCCACGTCCACTACCACTAGGCCAAGCGCGTCCTTGTGTCTATGATACGAGTAACATTCCTTTTGTTATAATCCTGTGAAAATAAAAAAAAATATAGCAAAACAAAATGGCCTGGGGGGGATCGAACCCAGGACCATCACATTCACAAGCAAACACACAAACCAGCTGAGCCACATGGGGCGCGTTCAGCATATAATCCACATACAAACATTATATTTTAAAAACAGTTTTTGAATTTGATTTTTGGCGCCACTGAACTTCATCTTCTTCCTTGGTTGCTGCGAAATTTCCTATGAAATTACATACAACCTTTCCTGCACACGAAAACCTACAAAATTCGTAACATCTTATATCCATACAATTTTGCCAAATTGATCATGCCAACATGATCAATACAGTTCATTTAACTTATTTATGTTATTAAAATGCATTTATATTAGCTGAATCAAGAAACCCTAATTCAAAGCTTGAAACCCTAACATGGCCGAATCCGTATTAGTCAGTGAATCTCCAAGATATTTGCCCAAAATCCATCCTCACATGATAATAAACAAAGTTAGATACACAAAAATAATTTATGACACATGAATAAGAGGAATCAAAACTTTCAAAAATATGAACAAGATGGAATCGGTATGCATGGTTCAGCATGATTTGAATGCAAATAAGGATTGAAATAGCATTAGGGAACCCTAGGGATCATGTCTCAACCTTCAAAACTCCTTAATACCTCCTGTAAATCAAAACCCGAATTGGTGTTTTTCTTTGAAGTTTTTGAAGTTTGATTCTTGTATTGGAGGCTGCCAAAATTCGTCCCCTTGCTTGTGATCACTTGTATGTATATATTGGAAGCAAATTAGGTCAGAAAATTGTAGGTTTATGGGCCTTGTAAGGATTACTTGATCATGAAGATTCAACTTGCTTATTTAGTCAAAAAATCACACAAATCCTTTCCTCTTTGGTCTAGCACGAATTTCAATCTCCCAATCAACTTTAAATCATGTTTATGAGTTTCTAGAATGAAGATCATATAAAATATTGAGCCTTTCATATTTTATTTTGATTTAAAATGATTTTTAATGTATAAAATCAAAATAAATAAAATATAATAAATAAAAATCTTAATAAATGATTTTTGGTTCGTGCATGATGTCATGGTAGTGATTGGGTCATAAAAATGCAAGCCCATGTGGAAAGAATTGGTTCTAAGATCCCATTTGCTCAATAAACCCCTCAAAAATATCCCAACTTTGCAAACACACAAATCCCTCAATTTTAAGGGTATGGAGGTGTTCTTGGAAATTTTGGAAAGCTTAAAGAGTCCTCTAACAAACCTCTTTGGTTTGATGTCCATATCCTTTACCATTCTCAAGTTATGCCCTTTGGAAGATGTTGATTTTTTGTTGACTTTTGAAATGACCTATAATGTCTTAGCCCATACCTTCCAAATGAAGCATTTTTGGGCTTGGCTTGTGAGACACAAAGTTTTAGAGAATTCAATTTCCTTCAAAATGAGCTTTGGATGGAAAATTCTTGATGAAGCATGTGAAAGTAATGGCTGGTCAAAGTTCAGTTGACTTTTCCTGTGAAAACCCTAATTTAGAAACTCTTGATTCTTGATGATCTGAAATCTCTTTGATGAATCATGATCAACCCTTGATCAAATGATGAATTTTACTTCATATACTTGATGTTGGAAAAAAATCATGAAGTTTGACTTTGGTTTGTCCATAGTTGACCTCAGTTTGACTTTTTAACTACTTTGAATGATTTTAGCCTATCTGATCATCTGACTGAGCAAACCTTTTGGGAAAGCCTTGAAACTTGACATAAGGATTCTTGAAGACATGTGGGATGTTATGAAGTTCACTTGAGGCCTTAGAAGTCCATTTAGCCTGATGAAACTCAAAACCCTAGTTTAGGATGCATTGCTTAGGAGGATGTTTTGTCTGAGGGAATTGTCAAATTTTCTGACTAATTGTGAGCCTTGTGAACCTCTTGGGATACCTTGTGAACCTTGTGAATCTCTTGGGACATCTTGGTACACAATTCCTTGACTAGGTGAGGGAAAATTTTGGGGTGCAACAGCTGCCCCTGTTCAATTTTCTGAAACCTGAGGGGGTAGATTGGCCTGTGTGCCATTCGTGACTTGGAAGGTTGAAGGGGATTGAACACAAAAACCCAAAAATTTGCACTCGCCGGTGTGTAAAGTAATACTGCTGATTTGTTGTATTTTCTTGAATGTGCTTAAAGATGCCACTCGGAGGGACTGAAGATGGGCTTATAGATGCCATCCATAATATCAGAAGGTGATAGTATCTTTATATTGTCACTGGATATCAGTACTAGGTCTTCGTATAGGCCGTCTCTGAATCATTTTTGTAACATGGTTTGAGTTGAATGTCAGCACTAGATCTTCGTATAGATCGTCTCTGCATTATCTCTAGGGAAAAAGAATATCCTTCATTAAGTGTCAGTATTTAGATCTTCGTATAGATCGGCTCTGAACCATCTTTAGGAACATACTTTAATTTAAGCATCAGAATCAAATCTTCATGGCGATCTTTTCTGAATTGCTTTTGGTAATATCTTGGGCTAAGTACAAGATCTTCGTATCGATCATTTATGTACCATCCCACAGATAAACTGTTGCATAGACCATTAGAAATAAATCTTCGTAGCGATTATCTCTTCTGGAAATATCCCGGATTAAGTAATAGATCTTTGTATAGACCATTTATATACCCTCCTAAGGATAGAAAGAATATCAGGATTAAATCTTCGTGACGATTACTCCTGAACTTCTTCTGAAAGACTCTCTTGGATTAAGTGCTAGATCTTCGTATAGATCATTTGTACATTATCCCAAAGATGGTTGACCATTGGAAATAAATCTTCGTAACGATTATCTCCTCTGGAAATATCCTGGATTAAGCACTAGATCTTCGTATAGATCATTTACGTACCCTTCCAAGGACAACTTGAGTATTGATTATCAGAAATGAATCTTCGTAGCGATTATCCCTGAATTAAGTATCAGTACTAGATCTTCGTATAGATCGTCTCTGAACTGTTTTGAGTTATTGATAGTGTTTATCTGCCTGCAACTATCCTGAAAATAAAAGGTTAGTTTATGCAATATGTATGCTTATGATATGATGTAAATGATGTATGTATGAATCATGCAGCCTGAAGTGTTTGGGTATCTCTGTATAACAACTGATGGCTAGGGAAAATAAATCCCGGTCCGTTGCTGAGGAATATGAGGACTTCGTTCCCGTCTTGTTTGATAGTATGGTACTTATAACCTCATGTCTTCGTTCGTCGTACTTCTTATTGAAGGAACAAGTTCCTGAGTATCCTAAATAAGGATAAAAGAGATGGACATAAATCCGAGGGGAGATGTTACTTGAAAAGGTTATTCTATGGGGATGGACCAACGAAGCTTCGTTGAATTTCTACCTTCGTTCGTCCTTAGTAAATACTATTACTGCATTTTATGCATTTCTGGTAAACATCAATCATATTCAAAAGCATACATACATTCAAACATAACCAATGGACGTTTTCGTTTAAGTAAACAGGGTAAAAGTAAATCTGGATTCAAAGATGAGATTTTATTTATACACAGGTAAGTTTGTACAAAGAGACAGAAATCCTAGTAAGAGGAATTCGTCATAAAAGTTTTACAAAAACAAAGAAAAACAGCTATGTGAGAAATTATCCTATTGAGTTTCAATTCCACTATTGCCATTATCTTCAAGTATCTCATCCTTTGTTGCTTGGACGAAAACGATTGGATTGATCTTTATCTGTTTGAACTTGATTTAGGTAGCACCAACAGTTGGAGTTATATGGGTGATCTAACGAGACATAGTCATACGCTTTAATCCCTAACTTTTTCCTGGATTGCCTTTTCAGGTTTTCAATCCACCGGGATACCCTTTTTTTGCCCAAGCCACCCTTTCAGGTTTTCGACTTGCCGGGTGTACATTTTTTATATATATATATCCCTAATTTTTGCGTCATGGCACCTCCTGAAAATACTCTCTTGACCACAAATGGTCCTTCGTATGTAGGAGTCCACTTACCCCTAGGATCACCTTGTGGTAATATAATACGCTTGATTACCAAGTCACCAGTCTGATATACCTTTGGCTTAACCTTCTTATTAAAAGCTTTGATCATCCGTTTCTGGTACATCTGACTGTGACAAATAGCTGCCATCCTTTTCTCATCAATCAAATTTATCTGGTCAAGTCGAGTCTGAATCCACTCATCTTCATCCAAGCTTGCATCCTTCATGATTCTTAAGGAAGGGATCTGAACTTCAATGGGTAAAACTGCTTCCATACCATAGACTAAGGAGAATGAGGTTTCCCATGTTGAAGTACGTATTGTAGTACGATAACCATGAAGAGCAAATGGTAACATTTCATGCCAATCCTTGTAAGTAACAGTCATCTTCTGTAGAATCTTCTTGATGTTCTTATTGGCAGCTTCTACTGCCCCATTCATCTTTGGACGATACGGAGAATAGTTGTGATGCTTAATCTTAAACTGCATGCAGAGATCAGTAATCATGGTGTTGTTCAGATTAGAGCCATTGTCCGTGATAATCCTTTCAGGGATGCCATACCTACATATGAGATTATTCTTAATGAATCGAGCCACAACATTCTTGGTAACAGATGCAAATGAGGCTGCCTCCACCCACTTTGTAAATTAATAAATGGCAACCAAGATGAAACGATGCCCATTAGAAGCAGTAGGCTTGATCTCACCAATCATATCAATGCCCCACATGGCAAAAGGCCAAGGAGCAGTCAACACATTCAATGGAGCTGGAGGTATATGTATCTTATCAGCATAAATCTGACATTTGTGACATGTTTTAGAATGTTGATAGCAGTCAGCTTCCATGGTAGACCAATAGTAACCTGCTCTCAATATCTTCTTTGCCATGGTATGACCACTAGAATGAGTGCCAAAGATCCCATCATGCATGTCTTCCATAATCTCTGTTGCTTCCTTCTTATCCACACAACGAAGCAAAGTCGAATCATGATTGCGCTTGTACAAAATTTCGTTATTCAAGAAGAACTTAGCAGAAAACCTCCTCTGAAATTTCTTATCTTTGACAGATGCCCCTTCAGGGAACTCCTGAGTTTCAAGATATCTTTTCACTCATAGAACCAAGGCTTTTCCTCTCTCCTTCAGTATCAATCTCATTGCAGTATGCAGGCTTCTCAAATCTATCAATAGTGATCTTGGGAGCTTCATCATCCCAGCTAATCTCAAACATAGATGCCATGGTGGCTAGTGCATCTGCCAACTGATTCTCTCCTCGTGGAATATGTCCAAATGTAATCTCTTCAAAGTACGGGATCAAAGACAACACATGCTCTCTGTAGGGAATGAGATTTTCATGCTTGGTATCCCAATCTCCTTTAATCTGACTAACTACCAGGGCTGAGTCTCCATATACATCTAGGAACTGAATCTTCATTTCAATGGCAGTTCTAATACCCATGATACATGCCTCATACTCGGCCATGTTATTGGTACAATAGAAACAAAGTCTTGCAGTAATTGGAGTATGATAACCTTCAGGGGAAATGATCACAACACCAACACCATTACCAAGCGCGTTAGAAGCTCCATCAAAAACCATAGTCCATCGGGATCCTTGTTCAGGTCCGTCTTATTGTCCAGGTTCTTTGGTAATAATCATAATGTCTTCATCAGGGAACTTAAAACCCATTGACTGATAATCATCCACTGCCTGATGAGCCAAATGATCAGCTACCACACTCCCCTTAATAGCTTTCTGAGTGGTGTACTGTATATCATATTCTGTTAAAATCATTTGCCATCTCGCTATGCGTCCGGAGAGAGCAGGTTTCTCGAATATGTACTTGATTGGATCCATCTTTGAAATCAATAAGGTAGTATGAGTCAACATATATTGTCTTAGTCGGCGAGCAGCCCATGCCAAAGTGCAACAAGTTTTCTCGAGTAGTGAGTATCTTGTTTTATAGTCGGTAAACTTTTTGCTAAGGTAGTATATTGCCTGCTCTTTCGACCAGACTCGTCATGTTGCCCCAACACACACCCCATTGAGTTGCTAATACTGTTAAGTACATAATCAAGGGTCTTCCATCAACTGGTGGCATCAAAATTGGAGGTTCTAGAAGATATCTCTTGATTTCATCAAAGGTTGTCTGGCACTCATCATTCCACTCCATTACCTGATCTTTCTTCAACAACTTGAAGATTGGCTCACAGGTAGCAGTTAGCTGGGAAATAAATCTTGCAATGTAATTCAGTCCTCCCAAGAAACCTCTATCTTCCTTTTCAGTACGGGGAGCCGGCATCTCTTGTATGGCTTTCACTTTTGCAGGATCTACTTCAATACCTTTTCCACTGACAATGAAACCCAGGAGTTTACCAGACCTAACTCCGAAAGTACACTTATTTGGATTCAATCTTAGCTTGTATTTCTTCAACCTCTCAAAAAACTTATGCAGATGATCAAGGTGTTGTTCTTCATTCTAGGACCTGGCTATCATATCATCCACATATACCTCTATCTCATGATGAATCATATCGTGAAACAAAGCCACCATAGTACGCTGATATGTTGCCCGGGCGTTCTTCAAACCAAATGGCATCACCTTATAACAAAAAGTGCCCCACTGTGCAACAAATGTAGTCTTCTCCATATCTTCAGGTTCCATCTTTATTTGATTGTAACCAGAGAAACCGTCCATGAAGGAGAATACCTTATCCTGAGCTGTGTTGTCTACCAAAACATCAATATGTGGAAGTGGAAAGTCATCTTTAGGACTGGACTTGTTCAAATCCCTGTAATCCACACACATGTGTACCTTACCATCCTTCTTAGGTACCGGTACCACGTTTGCAACCCATTGAGGATAAGAAGTCATAGCTAAGAATCCTGCATCAAACTGTTTCATCACTTCTGCTTTAATCTTTTCTGACATTTCAGGACGCATGCGACGAACCTTCTGCTTCTTTGGACGACAATCTTCTTTTACTGGTAAACGGTGAACTACAATGTCTGTATCCAACCCTGGCATATCTTTATAGGACCAAGCAAAGATCTCCACATAATCACGTAACATCTGGATCAATTTGTTCTTAACACCTTCCTCTAACTCAGCTCCTATCTTGACCCCTTTCTTGTTTTCTTCAGTTCCCAGATTCACAACTTCGATTGGCTCTTCATGTGGCTGTATAGCTTTCTCTTCTTGTTGTAACAACCTAGCAAGCTCTACAGGTACTTCAGAATCTTCCTCCTTTCCATCTTCAGCTTGATAGATCGGATTCTCGAAATTATAATTAGCAATAGTATAATTGTAATCAACAGGATCCAGAGTGGATGAGGATCTGCATTTTAGTGATGTCGGTGTGTGTAAGAACACAGCTGATAAAACAAAAATAAAAAAGAATAAAAGAAAGACAAGGAGCACAATATTTACGAAAACGAAACGTCCATTGATTTTTATTGAATGAAGTATGCAAATGAAATGACATCCCGAAACAAGCATACCATTGTGCCCCGGGTAAGACACAAGGCTTAAAATTTTAATTGTTCGAAATTACTAACTTAAAATAAAAACACAGTAATAGTATTTACTCCTGACTAAAGGAGATAGGAATAACATCTTCAGTCTTCTAATTGTTGAGCCCATCACCCATGGTAGGAAAGATCCAATCATCCAGGTTGTAGTCTTCATGATAGTCACCCATAACATTGATTTGATCTCTTATGACCCCTTGATTAGTGATACGAACAGCACGAGCACGACGAACATCCTTCTGAGATTCTGCAGTGAAACCCAAACCAAACTTGTCAGACTTGTAAGGGATGTTGGGAAGCTGACCCCAAATAGCAGAACCACCTTTTGCAACCACAGCCTTAGCATCTTTGAGGGAGGCCATTGCAGGAGGTATGTTAGTAACCATAGGAACTCTTTCAGGAACAGGAACAGACTGAGGAGCAGGGACAGAGCAAGGAACAACTTCAAATGTTTGACATGGAGTTTCAACCATCTCACCCTCTATTTCTACATATTTGAAAGTATTCACATGGCTCACCATGTACTCTTCTTCACCATAGATAGTGACAATTTTGTTCTTCACCGGATATTTCAACTTCTGATGCAAGGTGGAAGTCACAACACCTGCCCCATGGATCCAGGGGCGCCCAAGCAAACAAGAATACGCAGGACGAATATCCATCACATAGAAAGTAGAGTTGAAGACTTGAGAGCCTACTTTGATCGGGAGGTCTACTTCTCCATGTACCACTCTTCTTGAGCCATCAAAGGCCCTCACCATTACATCACTTGGTCTTAACATAACATCTTCAGGACTGAGCTTGTTCAGAACCTCTTTAGGGAGCACATTCAATGAAGAACCATTATCCACCAGTACATGAGACAAGGTAGTGCCTTTACGTTCAATGGAAATATGCAGAGCTCTGTTATGGTTTCTCTTGGCAGGAGTCAAATCAGCGTCAGAAAAACCCAGTCCATTATCACAAGTCAGATGTGCCACACAATTCTCAAATTGATCCACAGAAATCTCATTTGGCACATGAGCAGTCTTCAGGAACTTGATTAAGGCTTTAGCATGAGCCTCAGAACACAGCAACAAAGATAACATGGAGATTTTGGAGGGAGTATGCCCCAATTGGTCAACAATATCATAATCACTCTTGCGAATGATCTTCAGTACTTCTTCCATCTGTTTAGAAAGATTTTCAGCAGTCGGTGCCTCATCTTGCACAGGTTCAATTACAGGACCTTTGCCCCGAGCATCAGTACTTGGCTCAGAAATTGAAGTAATAGTTGGAGTAACTGCACTTTTAGAGGTAGCCTGAGGGGAGAAAACTCTTCCACTTCTAGTAATCTTACTAGATCCAGCAATGTTGTCAATATCAAGATCAACATCAGTAACAGGTGCATTGGTCAAAGGTTCTTGTTTAACACCATGGATATAAACATCAGAACCATAATTCCAGGGTATAGCTTTATCAGAAGTATAAGGAATAGGGCCAGGAGTGGGGATGATCATGGGAGCCACCCTAACTTCAGCAATAGTCTTCACAAGGCCTTCAGCAGTAATCCTGACAGGACCTTTAGGAGTGATCTTGACAGGGCCTTTGGAGGTAATCTTCACTGGTACTTTATCAACCATAGCTACATCTTCAAGCTTCGTACTTCGAGTCAGATGTTCACACATACTTTCCCCAGAAGGAGTCCTCTCAAACAATATAGTATAATTGTCCATGAGGCGTTGAATACATCCTTCAACTTCCAGCAGCTATCAGGTTTGTAAGCACAATAAAAACAGTCTTCATTGCAACCTGGAAAGAACCCAGCCTGCACCAGCTTCTTCTTGATAATGGATAGGGGTGTAGTCACATCTGCTACTGAGGAAACATAGGAAACCTCATCAACAACATTAACAGTCTTTTCATGGTTGGGCATAGGAGCAGTGATCACATTTGGGGTCCCAGGGGGGTCAAATTCAATCTCCCCAGCTTCAATCATGTCTTGAATCTTGTTTTTCAACACCCAACAGTTGTTGGTGTCATGTCCCGGACTATTAGAATGATATGCACATCTTGCATTAGGATTGTATCGAGTAGAAGATGTATTAGGATTCTGAAGAGGATCCCTCAAAGTAATGAGTTCCCCTTTCAACACGTGTTGCAAGGCTTGGGCCAGTGACATGTTGATCTTGGTGAACTGTCTTCTAGGCTTCTGTTGATTGTCTTGTTGTGGCTCTGGTGCTGCGGGAGTAGGATTGGAAATATGAACTGCTCCCACATATTGGTGACTCCTGTTACGACTATGTTGACCATACACAGCATTAGATTCCTTCTTCCCACTAGGGGGCTTCTTTGCAGTGCTTGATGAAGAGGCACCCATTTGTATCTTACCACTTCTTATACCACTTTCCACGCGTTCTCCAATCATTATCAGTTCAGTGAAACCAGATGATGAGCTTCCAATAAGGTGACTATAAAAAGGACCATTCAGCGTACTCATAAACATCTCCACCAACTCCCTGTCAGTCAGAGGAGGTTGAACTCTGCCAGCCAGGTCTCTCCATTTCTGGGCATACTCCTTGAAACTCTCCTTAGCACCCATAGACATGCTTTGGAGCTGCATGCGAGTAGGTGCTAAATCAACATTATATTGGTATTGCCTATAGAAGGCCTCAACAAGATCATTCCAATCACGAATATTAACACTTTCCAGTTGATAGTACCATTCCAATTAAGCTCTAGACAAGCTCTCTTGGAAGAAATGAATCCATAACTTCTTATCAGCAGTATGTGGTTGAATCCTCCGGACATAGGACCTTAGGTGCAGCTTAGGACATGAAACACCATCATATACCACAAAAACAAGAACCTTGAAGCCAATAGGTATAACCACTCCAGAAACTAAACTCAAGTCTTCAAAATCAAGCCCAGAAGATTTTTGTAGCTCCATAGCGTTCATTCTATCTACCAACATCTTATACTTCTCCTCACTAGTAGGATCATGATAATAGTTTGCCTCAGAATCAGAATCTCCCACAGTATCATGGAGACTACCTCCCTCTTTCTCAGAATTCTCAGACTCAGAATCCTCAATCTGTTCCTTTGTCTTGATAGGATCTCTGAACCTTCTGCCCAGGTTAATAAGGCCTCCTGATTTCCTAGTCTTCTTCTTCTTCTTAGCCAGCAGTGTCTTCAGCTCATCTTGTCCTTTGGACAAGTTCAGGATCAGCTCTTGGAATTGTGCATTCTGAGCCTGGAGATCTTTGACAGTCTGTTCAAGAGCCATTTCTGCTGAAATAAACAGCGAGAAGATAAGATACCTGTTCATAAGAAACCTGTGATGCAATGATATGGTATGTAAATGCATATGCAATGTTTTCAAGGACTGCAGGATTTAAATTTGTTTAAACAACCAGAAAGTAAACTTTTATTAGTAATCAATAAACTTGTTTGCCCCTTGGGCTTACAATAAAAAATGAAATGAATATAAAGATGGGGTTTTAAGTCTCCCATGGACGTTTCCTCTTTGTGTTGAGGTATGAGTTGAGATTCCGCTCCTCGTGAAGTTGTCTTGTCAGCTCCAGGATTCTTTCTTGACTAGCTTTGAAATGAGCCTCAAAAGTATCCCTTTGCTCCTTCAACTGGATCTAGGACCTCTGTAACTCTTCCATGTCAGTGGGCATATCTGGATGAAGAATAATATAAGGAGTATCTCCTTCAGCAACAGGGTCCATAGTAACTAGCAGGATAGCAGGATATGGCATCATAAGAGTCTGAGCACGTGCTCGTACCCATCTGAGATAAGGTTCCATAGGAATAGTATACTTTGGTTCCAGAGTCTTGCTGTCAACCTTGTTCACTTTACCCCAAGCTCGTATGAACCTTTGACGGTAACCTTGCAGATCGTTGTCGTAGTCGAACATAATACCTTGAATAAGCATGTCATGAGGACCCTCACTCCGAGCATAACCAAACTGATGTAGAGCTAAAGAAGGGTTGTAAGTAATGCCCCCTATTATGCCAAGGAGTGGCACATTAGGGAACTCTCCACACCGGTCAATGATAGTAACATTCTCCATAGATCGAGAGCACCAATGAATATCTGAATGAGAAAGTGACATAATCCTCTTAGACCACCTTAACCCTTGTTCATTCTTCATCACTGATCGAGGAAGGTGAGAAATAAACCACCTAGATAATAAAGGTATGCAGCATATCAGAGTTCCTCGTGCCTTCGTAGTACGGGTATGGAGAGAATGTAAGATGTCTCCAAGTAATGTAGGCACTGGATTGTGAGTCAGAAATATGTTGATGGCATGTACGTCTATGAACTGGTCTGGATTGGGGAACAACACTAAGCCATAGATCAATAGGGATAAGATCTTCTCAAAAGCATCATGACTCATAGCCTTCAAGAACACTTGAGCTTTCTCCATCAATACCTTAGCAAGAATACCCTTAACTCCACTCCTTGTTTCTAGGACAATGTCTGATTTCTTCAAATGTAGGGCTGCAGCAATGACTTCAGGTTTAGGCTCCTTCTCTAAGCCTGTAAAGGGTCTCTGATCAAGGATAGGTATACCCAGTAGTTTAGAGAACTCCTCCATTGTAAGAACCAGCTGATAGTCGGGGAATGTGAAGCAGTGATGTTTAGGATCAAAGAACTGAAATAGGACACTCATCATGTCTTCATTGAACCCTGAAATGACTAGATCCAGTAGGTAACCATGCTTCTTGATGAACTGGGAGTTTTCAGAAACTTGAGAGACCAATTCCTTAAGCTTAGGAGGTATTCCTACAAAGTTGATCCGGATAGTATTCCTACGAGCAGAAGGCATGACCTGCAACAAAGAACAAAGATAAATCCTTTGGTCCTTGAAATGGTTAGTGAAAATGCTATACTTATGACGCATGATGATGTTATGATGTTATGCTCAATCACAAACATGTGGCACACACAAACAAGTCACACCATAGCCCTAGGTTTAAAGGATTGCATGAGGTTTAAAGGTAAGTACCCTCCCCTGATGTTAGTTGGTTCATCCTGTCCTACAAAAGTAACCAGGTTCTAAGGGATCTCAATATCACTGATCCTTCACAAGGGTGGTTGTTCAGTAGGCAACTTACTTGCCAACCAAAACCCTCCAAGTTTTGGATCTCAATGAGCGTAGTATCGAGTATCAACCAACTTCAGTCTTCACCAAAGCCGGCTATCTCACTACTTTCTAAAGGCCAAGATAGGATAACTAGGGTTCTAAAAGTTAGTTAGTGTATTGACAACATATGGCAGCCTCATATTATCCTCAACTTGCTTAAGGAACATAAGCACCAACCAAGAAGTCACACTAACTATGGCCACCAGATCAACCATATCGGTATATGCTATACAGTTTCCTTGGTCTATTGCCATTTACCTAAGGTACACTAGATCCGAGTTAGGATCTTTCACACATAAGAGCCCCAACAAGTAAAGTAAAGCAAACAAATCAAACAAATTTAATGTGATCTAATTCCTAAGGGTACCCCTCTTTTATTAATCCCCAGTAGAGTCGCCAGTTCTGTAACACGGTGGGAGAACTGACTTTTAGTCATGTTGCGGATAGCAAGAGTCGCCACCGACTTTTATTTTATCCAAAAGGAAAGGACATAAAAGAAAAGGAAAGACCTTAAAAATATTTTGAGTTCGGGGGGTAGGTTATATAAAGGGAAGGTGTTAGCACCCTTTATATTCATGGTTATCCATGGGCTCTTAGTTACTTAGCTCACTTTGAATTGTTTTGAGAAAGGTGTAGTGTGTGATTAGAAACTTTCTAAGTACTTTGTAATGATCCTCGTATGGATGTATACAAAGACTTGTTTTTGAAAATTTGTTTGAAAAGTGAGGTGTAAAAAGTATTTTGAAATGTGTGAGCAAGTAATTAAGAGGAACCTATCCTATATTAAGTCTTTATTGTTCTTATGTTCTTTCAATGGTAAGACTATCCCTATTATTAAGGAATAGGTAGTCATTACCTTGGATGTGAGAAGGGACATGTGTAGGGACATCTGAATATAGGCAACTGCAAGGTGTCTTTAGCAATTCGTAGGGACTTATCATCTTTTATTCGAAGGGACAAGATCATTTATCGTAGGCAACCTCGAAGGGACTTGATCTTATAAACTGAAGTGACTTGATGATATTTGTGAAGGGACTTTGCTTAGGACACCTTACTTGACCTTTTGAAATAGGCAACATGAGAGGTAACCCTAGAAAGTGCAAGATGGCGATCAAAGATCGACTTACGTGTGTGTGTGTGTTTATCTTCAAATATTTATCTTTTTAAGTTAATTATTCTAAGTTAATTTTAATCACAAGTATGTTATTCACACCCTAGAATTACTAACCATACAGTAAATATATTCATAATAAAAATAAAGCAAAAATATAAAACTAAACTATTACAAAGCTTCGGGACAATTACAATATAATCGAGAAATATAATAACGATAAATAATAATAAATAAGCAATAATAATCAATAATAATAAGAATTAAGATAAAAGGTTAGAAAGATAAAAATAAGAGAAATAAGAAATTATCAAATTAATATTAGAAAAAAAAGACTTTTTTAAATATTTAATTAAGAAAATAGGTTTTTAATAAGAAATAACTACTAAATTATTTACATATTTAACAAATGATTAATGATTAATTATAATTTATAAAAATATTAGGTTAAATTTTAAAGTTAAGAAAAATTAGGATTAGGGTTAGAAAAATTAGGGTTAGGGTTGTAATCATGAGAATTAGGGTTTTTAATTATTAATTTAAAGATAATCAATTTATTTACAAAATATATACAACATTAATAAAAAATATAAAGTTATATAAAAAAACAATTATGAACAATTTGATTTTTTTGAGAAAATAAATTATGAATTTTAAAAATATAGGTTTTTTTATATAAGGAAATAATATATACATTTTATTTTAAAAATTAATTAAATTAAATAAATATAATATAAAAGAAAACCAAAAAAATTGAAGAAAAAGACATACCTGGGGCTGGGATTCGAACCCAGCCCTATGCTTCAATCTCTCAGTCCCACATCCACTACCACTAGGCCAAGCGCGTCCTTGTGTATATGATACGAGTAACATTCCTTTTGTTATAATCCTGTGAAAATTAAAAAAAAATATAGCAAAACAAAATGGCCTGGGGGGGATCGAACCCAAGACCATCACATTCACAGGCAAACACATAAACCAGCTGAGCCACATGGGGCGCGTTCAACATATAATCCACATACAAACATTATATTTTAAAAACAGTTTTTGAATTTGATTTTTGGCGCCACTGAACTTCATCTTCTTCCTTGGTTGCTGCGAAATTTCCTAAGAAATTACATACAACCTTTCCTGCAAATTTTCCTGCACACGAAAACCTACAAAATTCGTAACATCTTATATCCATACAATTTTGCCAAATTGATCATGCCAACATGATCAATACAGTTCATTTAACTTATTTATGTTATTAAAATGCATTTATATTAGCTGAATCAAGAAACCCTAATTCAAAGCTTGAAACCCTAACATGGCCGAATCCGTATTAGTTAGTGAATCTCCAAGATATTTGCCCAGAATCCATCCTCACATGATAACAAACAAAGTTAGATACACAAAAATAGTTTATGACACATGAATAAGAGGAAGCAAAACTTTCAAAAATATGAACAAGATGGAATCGGTATGCATGGTTCAACATGATTTGAATGCAAATAAGGATTGAAATAGCATCAGGGAACCCTAGGGATCATGTCTCAACCTTCAAAACTCCTTAATACCTCCTGTAAATCAAAACCCAAATTGGTGTTTTTCTTTGAAGTTTTTGAAGTTTGATTCTTGTATTGGAGGCTGCCAAAACTCGTCCCCTTGCTTGTGATCACTTGTATGTATATATTGGAAGCAAATTAGGTCAGAAAATTGTAGGTTTATGGGCCTTGTAAGGATTACTTGATCATGAAGATTCAACTTGCTATTTTAGTCAAAAAATCACACAAATCCTTTCCTCTTTGGTCTAGCACGAATTTCAATCTCCCAATCAACTTTAAATCATATTTATGAGTTTCTAGAATGAAGATCATATCAAATATTGAGCCTTTCATATTTTATTTTGATTTAAAATGATTTTTAATGTATAAAATCAAAATAAATAAAATAAAATTAATAAAAAATTTTTATAAATTATTTTGGTTCGTGCATGATGTCATGGTAGTGATTGGGTCATAAAAATGCAAGCCCATTTGGAAAGAATTGGTTCTAATATCCCATTTGCTCAATAAACCCCTCAAAAATTTCCCAAATTTGCAAAGACACAAATCCCTCAATTTTAAGGCTATGGAGGTGTTCTTGGACATTTTGGAAAGCTTAAAGAGTCCTCTAACAAACCTCTTTGGTTTCATGTCCATATCCTTTACCATTCTCAAGCTATGCCCTTTGGAAGATGTTGACTTTTTGTTGACTTTTGAAATGACCTATAATGTCTTAGCTCATACCTTCCAAATGAAGCATTTTTGGGCTTGGCTTGTGAGACACAAAGTTGTAGAGAATTCAATTTCCTTAAAAATGAGCTTTGGATGGAAAATTATTGATGAAGCATGTGAAAGTTATGGCTGGTCAAATTCAGTTGACTTTTCCTGTGAAAACCCTAATTTAGAAACTCCTAATTCTTGATGATCTGAAATCTCTTTGATGAATCATGATCAACCCTTGATCAAATGATGAATTTTACTTTATATACTTAATGTTGGCAAAAAATCATGAAGTTTGACTTTGGTTTGTCCACAGTTGACCTCAATTTGACTTTTTAACTGCTTTGACTGATTTTAGCCTATTTGATCATCTGACTGAGCAAACCTTTTGGGAAAGCCTTGAAACTTGACTTAAGGATTCTTAAATACATGTGGGATGTTATGAAGTTCACTTGAGGCCTTAGAAGTCCATTTATCCTGATGAAACTCAAAACCCTAGTTTAGGATGCATTGCTTAGGAGGATGCTTTGTCTGAGGGAATTGTCAAACTTTCTGACTAATTGTGAGCCTTGTGAACCTTGTGAACCTCTTGGGATACCTTGTGAACCTTGTGAACCTTGTGAATCTCTTGGGACATCTTGGTACACAATGCCTTGACTAGGTGAGGGCAAATTTTGGGGTGCAACAACTGGCTCTTCACAATCTTTCGCTTTTAAGTACATGATGTCTTCATCAGGGAAGTCAAATCTCATGGGCTGGTAATCATCAATGGGTTGCTCAGCCAGATAGTCAGACAGTACACTGCCTTTGATGGCTTTTTGAGATGTGTACTGAATGTCATACTCTGTCAGAATCATTTTCCATCTTTCAACCCTTCCGGTAAGTGCTGGCTTCTCAAATATGTACTTGACAGGGTCCATTTTTGAGATCAATAAAGTAGTGTGAGTCAACATGTAATGTCTTAGTCGGCGAGCACCCCACGCTAAAGCACAACAAGTTTTCTCGAGCAGTGAATAATGTTGTTCACAGTCGGTAAACATTTTGCTTAGGTAGTATATTGCATACTCTTTTCGACCAGACTCGTCATGCTGGCCCAACACACACCCCATTGATCCTTCTAATACTGTCAGGTACATTATCAGAGGTCTTCCTTCAATTGGAGGCATGAGAATTGGAGGTCCTTGAAGGTACTCCTTGATCTTGTCAAAAGCTTTCTGACAATCGTCGTTCCACCTGACTGTTTGTTCTTTTCTTAATAGCTTGAACATGGGATCATAGGTTGCAGTAAGGTGAGATATGAACCTTGATATGTAGTCCAATCTACCTAAGAACCCCCGAACTTCTTTTTCAGTCCTAGGTGCAGGCATCTCCTGAATGGCTTTGACTTTGTCGGGATCAACCTCAATTCCCCTTTCACTTACGATAAATCCCAGCAACTTACCAGAACGTACCCCGAATGTGCATTTGTTGGGGTTTAACTTCAATTGATACTTTCTCAGATGCTTGAACAACTTTAGCAGATTTACCAGATGGTCTTCTTCAGTAAGGGACTTGGCAATCATGTCATCCACGTAGCATTCAATTTCATTGTGGATCATATCATGGAATAACATTACCATAGCCCATTGATAAGTCGCACCGGCATTCTTCAGTCCAAAAGGCATTACCTTGTAACAAAATGTGCCCCAATGTGTGATGAAGGTTGTTTTCTCCATGTCTTCGGGTGACATCTTGATCTGATTATACCCAAAAAAACCATCCATGAAAGAAAACACCGAGAACTGAGCTGTGTTGTCGACCAATACATCAATGTGAGGTAATGGGAAATCATCCTTCGGGCTAGCTTTATTCAGATCCCGGTAATCCACACACATACGTACTTTGCCATCTTTCTTAGGCACTGGTACAATGTTAGCGACCCACGGTGGGTAACTAGTTACAGCAAGGAAACTGGCGTCCCACTGTTTTTGTACTTCTTCCTTAATCTTCATGGCCATATCTGGGCGAGTACGACTTAACTTTTGCTTCACTGGAGGGAAATCTTCTTTTAATGGTAGCTTGTGCATGACAATATCTGTATCTAGACCTGGCATGTCTTGATAGGACCAAGCAAAGACGTCGACGTATTCTCGAAGCATGTTGATAAGCTGTTCTTTTACTGAAGCTTGCAGACCGGCCCTAATCTTTACTTCTTTCAAATCCTCCTCGGTACCAAGATTAACTGTTTCAACCTCCTCCTGATGAGGAGTAATCACTTTCTCCTCTTGCCTCAACAAACTGGCTAACTCTTCAGGTAACTCATAGTCTTCTTCAACCCCTTCATCGGCTTGATTAATTGGGTTGTCGAAGTCATACAAGGTCATAGCAGTGTTGTTGTCGGTGAAATCTAGAGGATAATCTCTGCAAGGGTTGAGATTTGTTCATTTTAGTGATCAATTTTAATCTTGTTCAGAAAATGAAGTTATTTATTTTGAAAACATTGCCATTTTATTGTTTTGTACAAAAGTGAAAAATGAAAAGAAAATGAGCGAAAAAGAAAATTGTTTGCAAAAGATGTCCGATGTTCATTGATATTCCATTTACACAAAATTACAAATATGGCCCTATTACAAAATGAGTCCTGACACCTTGGGCAAGATGCAGGACTTGATGCATGCTGAAAAAAAAGCAGGAAATAATAATTACTCTGCAGGAGTAACCCTTATAATTTCCTGGGAAGACCAGTTAAGGACATGGTGACTCGGGATCCTTGGACGAATCCAGCTCTCAAGGTTGAGGTCGCTTTTCGCCTCGTCTTCCACGTTATTGACAGCATCCGTGGTGAGCATCCCCCCACTGATGAACTTGGGCTCTTTAGCAGCCTCTGCTTGATCTTGTCGGAATGGTTTGTAACCCAAACCGAATTTGTCCTCCTACTTCTCCACTGGTAGTAGCTTGCCCCAGCCTTGGGCATTTCCATCTTCAACAACCTTCCGGGCTTGCTGATAGGAGACAATTGAAGTACCCATCCTATCCTCCTGGGATGCAGCAAATACTTCTGTTGTCACCTCATTGACGTTCAATGCTTCGAACCCTTGGCTCATATTTTCATGGATTTCACCATCCATCTCAATGTATTTGTATGTAGCCAGCTGGCTAATAAAGATGTCATCTTCACCACAGATGGTGATAATTTGTCCTTCCCACTCATATTTCAACTTCTAGTGAAGGGTCGACGTAACTGCGCCAGCGGCGTGAATCCATGGTCGACCCAACAAATAGCTGTAGGCCGGCTGAATGTCCATCACATAGAAAGTAGTCTGAAAGACCTACGGACCGATTATCACAGGAAGCTCCACCTCTCCAAGAACAGACCTCTTAGAGCCATCAAAAGCTCTGACCACCAGATTGCTTGGTCGGAGAGCTATTCCATCATACTCAAGCTTGACAAGGGCTTTCTTTGGCAAGACATTGAGTGAGGACCCAGTGTCAACAAGAACATGCGAGAGCACAGCCCCTTTGCATTCCAGGGTGATGTGTAAAGCTTTGTTGTGGTGACGTCCTTCCGTTGTCAAGTCAGCATTGGTGAAACCTAGCCCATGGCTAGTATTAACATTAGACACCACTGTCTCGAGCTGATTCACTGTGATCTTCTCTGGCACGTAGGCAGCGTGCAAGACTTTAAGTAGTGCATCTCGATGAGCTTCGGAACACAACAACAGGGATAAGATGGAGATCTTGGAAGGGGTCTGGTGGAGCTGATCCACAATCTTGTAGTCACTTCTCTTAATTATCCTCATAAATTCATCCACATCCTGATCAAAGGATGATTTATGGGCTTCTTTTGGTACAGGTTCTTCAGGTGCCACACTTTTACCTTTGGCTTTGGCAGCAGCCTCTGCCTCAGTATTGGTCTTTGGAGCTTGTGACGCGAAGAGGAGTCCGCTTCGGGTGAAGCCTCCGCCTCCCCCGATATTATCCACTTGGGATGTATGAACCGAAGAATCAAGAAGGACTCTTTCTCCATTGCAGTAAAGGTCTGAACCATAGTGCCATGGTACAACATTGTCTTTATCATATGGAATAGGCCCTGGCACCATGATGGTGACTGGACTAACTACAGCAGAGGTAGGGACCGTTATTGTCTGTGGATCATAAAAGATGGTAACAGGACTTCTGGTTGATGTTGGTGGTGATTGATTGAAGCTTGGTTGTTGCTGAAATTGTTGCTGAGATTGTTGTTGATAATTGTTGGAAACAGGGACCGTTGTAGGGTCGTAATAGATGGTTATCGTGGAGACGTTGTTGTTGGTGGTTTCTGTAGTTGTAGAAGTAGATGCAATTGAACTTTTGTTTGTTGAAGTGATGGAAGAAATGGTTGCTGATTTTGTAGATGTGTCTGTAGGAACAATTGTTTTTGCAGTTGTAGGAGAAATACTTGTTGTTGACAAAGGAGTTGTTGGTGTTGTAGAAGCTGTTGTTGTTATTTACAGGATACTTTCTTTGATCAAGCCATTGATGCCATTCCTCAAGCTTGCACACCCATTCACGGAAACCTTGCAAGATTCACAACAGGCCTCACAACCTGGAAACACCTGGCATTTTAAAAGCTGAGCTTTAACCTCTGCCAGAGGTGTTTGAATACTTGCAGTATCTTCAATTAAATTCATGGGTGAGCCCTCCTCGATTGCATTTATCCTTGGCCCACCATGGATGGGCATGGGATTATTCGTTACATTAGGAGGTGGTGCAAAATTTAGGGCCTTTGAATCTACCAAATCCTGTACCTTCATGTGCAGAGCCCTGCACTTTTCTGTAGCATGACCAGGTGCATTAGAATGAAAAGCACACCTGGCGTTGACGTTGTAATTTCTTGGAAGGTTCTGAGGATCTGGTGGAGCCAATGCCCTTAACTCGACAAGATTAAGCTTTAGGAGTTGTGGCAACAATGTGGCATATGGCATTGGTATAGGGTCAATCACCCTGTTAACCTGAGATGGTCGTTACTGGAAAGGGTGTTGTTGTTGGTTGTTGTTGTTGTTGTTGTTGGATCTTTGTTGAGGAAACTGTGGCTGTTGAGGAAAGTGTTATGGTTGTTGAGTATATTGAGGAGGTGGAGTATGGATAGTGATAGCGGCAATTGATCTTGGCAGATATTGTGGTCTTCCTCTGCCCATGTGTTGCACCCCACAATTTTCCCTCACCAAGACAAGACATTGTGTACTAAGAGTTTCACAAGGTTCACAAGGTTCACAAGACATCTCATGAGGTTCACAAGGTTCACAATTAGTCAGAAAGTTTGGCAATTCCCTCAGACAATGCATCCTCCTAAGCAAGGCATCCTAAACTAGGTTTTTGACTTTCATCAGGCTAAATGGACTTCCAAGACTTCAAGTGAGCTTCATAGCATCCTATATGTGTGCAAGAATCCCCATGTCATGTTTCAAGACTTTTCCCAAAGGTTTGCTCAGTCAGATGATCAGATAGGCTAAAATCAGTCAAAGTAGTTAAAAAATCAAACTGAGGTCAACTGTGGTCAAACCAAAGTCAAAATTCATGATTTTTTGCCAACATCAAGTTTATGAAGTAAAATTCATCATTTGATCAAGGGTTGATCATGATTCATCAAGGAGATTTCAGATCATCAAGAATCAGGAGTTTCTAAATTAGGGTTTTCACAGGAAAAGTCAACTGAACTTTGACCAGCCATAACTTTCACATGCTTCATCAAAATTTTTCCATCCAAAACTCATTTTGAAGGAATTGAATTCTCTACAAATTTGTGTCTCACAAGCCAAGCCCAAAAATGCTTCATTTGGAAGGTATGAGCTAAGACATTATAGGTCCTTTTAAAAGTCAACAAAAAGTCAACAACTTCCAAAGAGCATAACATGAGATTGGTAAAAGATATGGACATGAGACCAAAGAGGTTGGTTATAGGACTCTCTAATATTTCTAAAATGTCCAAGAACACCTTCATAGCATTAAAATTGAGGGATTTGTGCCCTTGCAAAGTTGGGAAATTTTTGAGAGGTTTATGAAGCAAATGGGGTCTTAAAACCAAAATCCACCAAATGGGCTTGCTTTTTTATGACCCAAACACTTTCATGACATCATGCACGAATTAAAAATTATTTATTCATATTTTTATTCATTTTATTTTATTTATTATGATTTTTTACATTAAAAATCATTTTAAATCAAAATAAAATATAAAAGTGTGAATATTTGATTTGATTTTTGTTTTAGAAAGTCTTAATATTCATTTAGAGGTGATTGAAACCATACAAAATCAGATCATTCAAAAATAGCAATGAGATATCCAAGTTTTCAATATTTTTAAAGACATATCTTTTTCAATCTCTATGGATCAAAAAGTCCAAAGGATGGACTAGTTTCTTGACCTAATTTTATTACATGATATATAAACAACATAAAGCACACAAGAGAAGAAAATTCGCAGCAGCCAAGCATCATCTTCAAACTTCAAATTTCTCACAAAAATTCAAATTCGGTTTTGCAATTTCAGCCATTTAAAGGAGGTTTTTAAGGTTGAGAAAGTTTCCTTGAGGTGGCTTGAACATGTTTGAATGATCATATGCATCAAAAGCATCATAAACCATGAAAACCGAACTCACTTTCATCTTGAATTTCAAGTTTTCGATTTCACTAACATATGTATTATGAACTGTTTTTGATAATTGATATGTGTTTGTTGTGATGCCTAGAATGATTCTGGACATTTGGATTGAAGAATCATAGCCTAATCGTGGAATTGCCATTGTTAGGGTTTTGCCTGCCGTTTAGGGTTTTCGATTAAATAAATATAAATGGATTCTAATAACACTAATGAACTATCTAAGACATGGGGATCACAATGCTATGATCAACTTGGTGAAATTTTACAGTTTTAATGGTGTTTCAAAAAGCTAGGTTTTTCTGTAAAATTCGTGTGCAGGTAAATTCGCAGGAAATTCTGTGGATAATTTCATAGCAAAATTCGCAAGTCTCAAGGAAGAAGATGGAGTCTTGGCGCCAACTGGAATTTTGAAATTGTGACTTAATATTTTTAGAATTTGTTTCCATTATATTTCAACTAATATGGTTTGGCTCAGTTGGTAAGGATGCGCGTATGGGAGGCCAATGACCAGGGTTCAAATCCTGGCTTGGTAAATTCTTTTTCTTGCAATTTTCTTTTGTTTTCCAGGCTTGCTATATGATGATCCTGGGCCATTCCCTATCAGCTAGCGCGCGCCAGCCCAGTGGTTTTGATCCCCTCCAGGTAAAGGGGAGGTCCTGGGTTCAAATCCAGGCCTCCCCATTTTTTTTTAAAACTTTGTTTTCTTATTTTCTTTTAATTATTATTTTCTATTATATATTATTATTATTATTGAATTTGTTTTATATTTAATTAACAAAAATCTATCTTAAACTTAATTAAAATTTTATTTTCATAAATTTCATAATATATTTTATAAAGTAAATTTACATGTAATTTTAATTTTCATTTATAATTTGTAAATAAATCAATTAATATTTTAATTAAACATTCAAACCCTAATTTTATTTTCTTAAATTTCTAACCCTAATTTTTTATTTAACTTTAAATATTAAACTTAATTAATTTTTTCTAATATATAAGTAAATAATTAATCTTGTTTTGTAAATAATTATTATATTGTTTATTATCATTATTCTAATTACTTTATTATTTTCTTCTTAAAAATTCTTCAAAATTGTTTGCTTAATTTAAAAATATTCTCTTAAAGTTATATATATTTTTTGTATATTTGTGCTAACCTCTTCTTCTTATAATTATTTTATTACTAACCATTTTAATTATAATTTCTTTATTATATATATTTATTATTTATATTATAATGTAATTGCGAAAGCCTTGTAAAAGTCGTAGGTTTATTATTGTTTTTATTTTATTGTTTATAAATATTCTTGCCATGGTTAGTAACTATAGGGAGTGATAACATGTTTGTGATTTAAAATTAATTTAGTATAACTAATTTAATAAGATAAATATATGAATATGAACACTCACACACGTAAGTCGATCTTTGATCGCCATCCTACACTTTCTAAGGTTACCTCTCATGTTGCCTACTTCTAAAGGTCAAGTAACACTACGCCAAAAATGACTTTTAACAGCGCATCTTAGACAGTGCTTTTAAAAGAAAGCGCTGTCTAAGGTTAAAATTAAAATAAAACACGGAAAATGTTCCAAAAAAATAATGAAAGCGCTGTCTAGGGGGGGTCTTAGACAACGCTTTTGAGAAAGCGCTGTCTAAGACCCCACCTTAGACAACGCTTTTAGAAAGCGCTTTTAAATATAGACCTTAGTCAGCGCTTTTGATAAAGCGCTGTCTAAAGTCTTTAAATTTTAAAAAAAAATAAAACCAAAAGCGCTGTCTAAGGGGGGGGGGTTTAGAAAGCGCTTTTAGAAAGCGCTGTCTAAGGCATACCTTAGAAAGCGCTTTCCACAAAAGCGTTGTCTAAGGTCTAATTAAAATAAAATTTCAGACTCCATTTCTATTTTCATACTCTGTTCTTTTGTTTTCCCTCCTGCGAACCGTTGTAACCCTAACAGCGAAAACCATAACAACGAACACGAATACTCCTCCATTTTTCGGTTTCAATCATTGAACGTGTTTGAAGAATCGTACGTGTCTCGACATTTGGGTGTTGACTTCGTTTTTCGTTTCTACTGTTCTTCATTGCGGTATGTTCTTCATTTCTTCATTTCTTCATTTCTTCGGTTTCAGTAGTATTATCATGGATTTGAGTTTTACATTTGATGCTTGTAGAGCCAATAATGTGTTACAAGAGTGAAGTATCTCAAATCCTTTATTTATGATTTTTGTTTCTTAACAGTTGTTCTGATTTTTCATGCTATGTTATTTAGGGAAATATCAGTATTTTGAGATTAAATGGTTATTTATTCAGAGTACTATGGTTCTGGTGATATAATGTTGGAAAGCAATCAAAAAGATTGTGTGATGACTAATAATTATAACTTGATGTTTTTTTGTTTAACTTTGTTGAGATGTTCAATATTGTTCAAACTTGATGTTTCCTTAGTGATTTTACTTGAAGATTGAATTGGTAGTTTTTTTTCTTTTTAACTGTGAGAGTGTTGTTCATCTCACTTTTAGTTGCCACATCACAAGATAGAATCCATGGAGGACATGACAGGTCCACTAACATTTCATTCTAAAGCAACAACAGTTTGCTTTCTGGCTGCAAATCTAGCCAAAAGATTTCTCCCATAAAATGATTGAACGAACTCTTATATAGTTATAGGTATAGTTATAGGTATATTGTAATAGAAAAAGTTTGATTCTTGTAATATAAAAAATGAAAGTGATGAGGTAATTAAAGTTGGTATATCGGCGTATCGGATACGTTATTGAAGTTTATATTAACATTGGTTATGTATACGTTATTGAAGTTTAAAATTAATTGAACTTTAAAATTGTTAGGATATTCAAAGATACTACCTTAGTTATGTATTTTCGTCTGGATTGATTGTTTACCTTAATAAGTAGGAAAACCATGGATAAAACATGGATCTGTGCCGATCGAATGACCAAAGAGTACGAGAGTGGGGTTGCGGAATTCGTTAAGTATGTTGTTCAACACGCTGAAAACCCCAGACGAATGCATTGTCCTTGCTTGCGTTGTTGTTATATTGGTAAGGTTGACGCACATGGATTGAAATCGCATTTGCTGAGGCATGGAATTGATCAAAGTTATCAGTGTTGGATATTTCATGGTGAGAAAATTAACGAGAATGTTGAATCGAGTGGAAAAAGTAATACGACCTATGCTTCATACAACAAAGACACGGAAACATACGATTGTGATCGAGTTGAAGAGATTGTAGAAGCACTGGAAGAAGATCTTCATGATTGTCCTAAAATGTTTGAGAGGATGGTAAGCGATGCAGAGAAACCGTTGTACAAAGGTTGCACTAAATTCTCAAGACTGTCTGCGGTATTAAAGTTGTACAACTTAAAGGCGGGCAATGGATGGTCGGATAAAAGTTTCACAGAGTTGTTGGCCCTTATGAGAGAAATGCTACCGGATGATAATGTTCTTCCTAATCGAACCTATGAGGCAAAAAAAATGTTGTGCTCTATTGGCATGAGCTATGATAAGATACATGCTTGTCCTAACGATTGCATTTTGTTTCGTAACGAATATGCAACGTTAACTGAGTGCCCTAAATGCGGTTTGTCTCGATATAAGAAAAGATTATCTCCCGCAAAAGTCTTATGGTATTTTCCGATAATTCCGAGATTTAGGCGCATGTTTCGTAGTGAAACCGATGCAAGACATCTTACTTGGCATGCAGATGAAAGAATTATTGATGGAAAGTATCGGCATCCGGCTGATTCACCACAGTGGTCGAAGATTGATAATGATTATCCTGAGTTTGGATCAGAAGCAAGAAACCTTCGATTGGCATTATCTACTGATGGAATGAACCCACATGGTCTTCAAAGTATCTCACATACCACATGGCCTGTGATTCTTATGATTTATAACCTACCTCCGTGGCTATGTATGAAGCGTAAGTACATGATGTTATCTATGTTAATCTCTGGGCCTAAACAACCAGGGAATGACATAGACGTATACTTGACACCTTTGATCGAAGATTTAAAGATTTTGTGGGAGAACGGTGTGGAGGTTTATGATGGATATAGGAAAGAAAGTTTCAATTTGAGGGCGATGTTGTTTGGCACAATTAATGATTTTCCAGCATACGGGAATCTATCTGGGTATAGCATTAAAGGTCAACGTGCGTGTCCTGTTTGTGAAGACGGAACCGATACGATTCGATTGGAACTTTGCCAGAAGAATGTGTTTCTCGGTCATCGTAGATTCTTACATTCTAAACATCACTACCGTGGGTGGAGAAAAGCATTCAATGGAGACACCGAACATCGTAGAGCTCCACCCGCATTGTCAGGTGAACAAGTTTTTGAAAAGGTGAAAGATGTGCGTACTGAGTTTGGCAAGCCTTTTGCACATAAGATTGTGAAAGGTGGGTGGAAGAAAAGGTCGATATTTTTTGAATTGCCATATTGGAAGTCTTTGTACGTGAGACATTTTCTCGATGTTATGCATATTGAAAAAAACGAATTTGAAAGTGTTATCGGTACATTACTCAATATAAAAGGCAAGTCTAAGGATGACCTTAAAGCAAGGGAGGACATGTTAAAAATGGGAATGAGAACTGAATTAGCACCCGTGAAGAAAGGAAGACGAACATATCTACCACCTGCTGCTTTTACTTTATCTAGAAAGGAGAAAAAAAATTTGTGTAAGTCTCTGAGTGAAGTTAAGGTTCCAGAAGGATACTCATCAGATATCAGAAGACTTGTTTCTATGAAAGACCTCAAGTTGAAGAATTTGAAGACACATGATTGCCATGTTATAATGGAACATTTTCTACCGATAGGTATACGTTCTATTTTGCCAAAAAAAGTAAGAAGTGCCATAACTAAATTGTGTTTTTTCTTTAGGTCAATCTGTAGTAAGGTGATTGATCCCGAGATCTTACCAACACTACAAAAAGAGATTGTAATTACCTTGTGTGAGCTTGAAATGTATTTTCCTCCGTCTTTTTTTGACATAATGGTTCATTTAGTTGTTCATCTTGTGAAAGAGACACAGTTGTGTGGACCAGCTTATATGAGATGGATGTACCCTGCTGAACGGTATATGAAAATATTAAAAGGGTACGTGAAATCCCGAAGTCGACCAGAGGGTTGTATTGTTGAACGATACATTGTTGAAGAAGCTGTTGAGTTTTGTACTGAATATTTGTCTAACGTTCAATCGATTGGACTCCCCAGAGCTCAGATTTTCGAAAAAATGGAAGGTAAAAAATTAATTGGGAATAAAATTGTGACAATATCAAGGGATCAACGGGATCAAGTTCATTTGTATGTTCTGCACAATAATAATGAGGTTGAGCCATATGTTGAAATGCACAAGGATGTACTCCGAAGGTTAAATCCGAACAGAAATGAAAATTGGATAGTTATAGAGCACAATCAAAGTTTCATACAATGGTTGAAGGATCATATTTATTCGAAGCGCTCTTCAGATCCTTCTTCGGTAACAGAAAGGTTGAGATGTTTGGCATATGGTCCTAGTTTTCATGTGTTTTCTCATAGCGCATACTCAATTAATGGATACACATTTTATACCAAAGAACAAGATGATAAGAGTACTATGCAAAATAGTGGTGTCACCGTGCTAGCTGAAGCAATGCATATATCAAGTATGTAGGACTTAAACCCCAAATATGCAAATTTGTCATATTTTGGAGTTATTGAGCACATTTGGGTGTTTGATTACAAAAAGTTTCAGATTCCCATCTTTGGTTGCAAGTGGGTGAATAGTAGTGGCATACGAATGGATAAGTCTGGATTTTTGCAAGTTGATCTTACTAGGGTGGGGTACAAAGATGAACCTTTTATTCTAGCATCTCAAGCTAAACAAGTGTTCTATGTGAATGACCCAAAGAGTACAAAATGGTCTATAGTGCTTTTCTCTAACAAAGTGACTGATGATAGCGGTGTCGATCAATGTGATATTGATCTTGAGAATGAGTCATGCATTAGACGGAATGAGTTGAATAGAAATGATGAAGTTGAGGATCTTATACCGGATGAGTCATATATAAGAAACGATCATAATGAGGGAATTTGGATCAATTCATCCGTACGCATTGCTAAGAAACAAGTGATTAATATTCCAACAAAGAAAAGAAAGAGATGTTAGTGACTGAGGTAAATTATGCATGGTTTCTTTATTTTTTTGTTTTCAATTGCTTTGATTATAAGTTATATCTGATAATGCATGATTTCGTTATATTTTTTTTTCAATTGCTTTGATTATAAGTTATATCTGATAATGCATGATTTCTTTATTTTTTTGTTTTCAATTGCTTTGATTATAAGTTATATCTGATAATGCATGATTTCGTTATATTTTTGTTTTCAATTGCTATGATTATAAGTTATATCTGATAATGCATGATTTCTTTATTTTTTTGTTTTCAATTGCTTTGATTATAAGTTATATCTGATAATGCATGATTTTGTTATATTTTTGTTTTCAATTGCTATGATTATAAGTTATATTTGATATTTGATGGTTTCCTTGGTTTATTACAGGTTAGACATGGCTGATGACCAACATGAGGAAGTTAGTAAAAAAGTATCCGCGGAAGAAGAAATTCGAAGAGGCATCACAGTAATGAGAAGGGTGGTCCAAGGAAGATCTCGAGGCATCATACTAGATGTCTATTGGAGCCACCAGGGACAGCTTATAGAACCTAATGGGCATACCTTAACTAGTTTTATCGGTGCACTAGTAAGGAATGAAATTCCCATTACCTGTGATGATTGGAGAAACAAAGAGCTGAATGACTCCAAAGAAAAAATTTGGAGTGAGATAAAGGTACAATCATTTGGCCCTTAATTATACGGTATCAATTATGTTTTTTCAATTACCGATACTAACTATCAATCTGTATGTTTTTCTTAGCGATGTTTTAACATCGAAGAAGAAAGAAGAGGTTTTTGTATGAAATTGGCCGGAAAGCTTCTAAGAGGGTTTCGAACATTTTTATCATCCAAGTTCCTTAGGGATGCGGATGGTAATTATGTGGATGTGGAGCTTTCTAAAAAATATGAAAGTTTGATATCAGCTGAAGAATGGGAAGCTTTCAAATCCAAAAGACAAGACCCGGTTTTTAAAAGAATAAGTGCCACAAATCGGGAAAGAGCATCAAGTCCCGCATATCCATACCGAAAAGGACGTGTCGGATATGGACGCTTAGAACAATCCATGGTAAGTATTTATAAATTGCGATAACAAATTTGTTCATCATATATTAGTTTTATCTGATCAAATTGTATGACTTAATGTGTAGCTGCAGAAGGAGAAAAGTTCAGAAACATCTCTTCCTGCACATGTTTTGTGGAAGGAAGCCCGTGTGGGCAAATCTGGAGTTCCTCAAGAAGAAGTTTTACACGTATACCAGAAATGTGTAAGTATAACATTTTTTCATTAATTGAATAACATTTTTATACACAAATATTTGACAAGTATACGGTATTCATCTGATTTTTCAGGAGGCGCTATCTCAGTCTTTATCTCCCGATGATACTAGGAGCATACTTAGTCAGGCATTAGATGTCCCTGAGTATTCTGGTCGGGTGAGGGGTAAGGGATTTGGAGTCACTCCGACCTCCCTGAGTGTTAAAAAGGAAAGGCTCCTAGTAATCGGGAGCTTCATGCAAGATTGGAAGCCATGCAAGCTGAGCTTGATGCATTGAGGAGAGAAAGAGAGGCTAGCGCCTCAGCATGTTTCAAAGATGGTTCGGACAAAGACAGTATCAATTGTACCTTTCAGCCGAACATTCCAGAGGTAATTACATATAATTGTCTTAAATTGAACTATTTGCTTAAATTATGTATTTGACATATATACACATTAACAATTTTTTGTTATTATTGGTTTTAGGGCATTTCCCATTGTCAGCTATATTTGTCGTCACCATACTATCGGATGGTTGGCAAGGGAAAAGTGCATAACGTTAGCGGAGTATTACTCCACACTAGAGAGCTCCCTGCTGGATGTTTGAAGGTATCGGTTGATATTGCAGTTGAGCCGAATGCATCATTACCATATCCTAACGATGATTCTGATGCAACAACGGTGGACGAAGCAGTAGGTTCGTTTGTTGCATGGCCGACAAACCTCATATGCGTAGGATATGAGGTATGCCTAAAACCTATGTTAACTTTAATGTGTATATTCAAAGTTTTTACGCGCATTTTACGTACATATTTTCCTTGGTTATGTTAAATAGACTCCCACAAAATCCAAATCAAAAGATAATGCGATTCCGCGGCATACCGAGTCCGTGGTTTCAAGAAAAGAGGTAATATACACTTATATGACATATATTCATGGAAGTTGTTACATTCTTAATTTGATCTAACTATTTATATGACATGTAGCTTCAAGAAAATGAGGTTAGCAACGCCTCCGCACAACAAAAAAAGGAGGTTAGCAACGCCTCCGCACGGGTAAAAAGTGCTGGTGCTAAGAAGACCGTAGCTAGGAAAAAACCTACCACCAAGTATAGGTCGTGCCTCAGGACATTTCTAGAGATGACCGATATACCGACCGGAGGTGTTCGGAATGTACATATGGAGGTAGGGATTTTCGGCTTTGATTACGACCAAATGATTGGTAATGAAGACTTCATGCAAGTTTTTGGTCGTGAAGAAATCGGCGTCAACGTTGTCAATACATATATTAGGTAAATCCGGTCTACTTTGTTTTATTAATTGAACAACTTATTTACTTTATGTTTCAAAAGAGGTGTCTAATGTTAATGATGTTTTTATATTAGGTTTTGTATGACAAATTGATGCGCCCCAATGGTTTGGACGTGTCATTCGGATTCTTAGCACCCGCGACCATCAACTTAAGTTTAATCTTAAGTAGACCGGATACCGTGATGGAGTACGTTCTTCGGATCCTCATGGACAATAAAGATGCGGAGAAGTTGTTTTTTATACCGTTTAATACCGGGTTAGAATTTCATTCTAAATTCATCTATTATAATTTTTTTCCAAGTTAACATCTAACATTTGCTTAATCATTACAGTGGACATTGGTTGTTGCTCGCAATCAATCCTATCCGAGAAATCGTGTATTATCTTGACTCGTTAGGAAATGATTGGACAACATACCCGGATATGAAGGTCATAATTGACACGTAAGTGAGAATGTTCAAAATTTTTCTTAGTTTATGTGAATTGTTCTAATTGCTTCATTTTTATTTTATTAGCATCCTACAAGCTTTTCGGGCCCAACGAGATATCCAAACCTCAAGGAGGGGCGCCAACTCCATTACATGGATTCAAGTGGCGGTATATTTTTAATTATCACATTTTTTATTATATTAGTGATGACACTTGATAAAACTTAGGATTTATCCATATTTTTTTTTTCATATGTAGTGTCCTCAACAACGTAATCAAATAGATTGCGGGTATTTCATGTTGAGGTTTATGCGAGATACTCTTGTTTTGGGCCGATTAGAGATTCCCACCGATGTATGTATTTCTAACTTATGAGTTATTTTTATATTTACACATATCTCATATAATTAAATAGTTGAAATTAATTCAAACTATGTTATATTATTATGTAGTACTTTGATGAATTCAAGTGTGCATTTTATACAAAGGATCAAGTGGACGAAATCAAAGAGGAATGGTGTCAATTCATCATAGAGCTCAATGTTTTAAGTAATGACTTGTAAATTTGTAGTATATTGTACATGACTTGTAAATTTGTACATAAATTTGTGTAATTATATTGTACATTTGTAGTATATGTAATGACTTGTAAATGTGTACATAAATTTGTATATATTTTGATACATTTAAGGCAAAATTGGTTTGAATTGGTATATATATATTTGTTAGCCAAAAATTGGTAGAAAAAAGGCCAAAATGGTTTGAAATGGAATATATAAAATGTGATATTTGTCTGCCAAAATTTGGTTGAAAACAGGTAGAAATTCTGGTTTATAAACCTGGAAAAAATGTGGTTTAAAACAAAAGCTGCAAAAAATTTCGTATACCTTAGACAGCGCTTTTGGCAAAAGCGCTGTCTAAGGGGGGGCTTAGAAATCGCTTTTGGCAAAAGCGCTGTCTAAGGGGGGGGGGGGGGGGGGCTTAGACAGCGCTTTTGAAAAGCGTTGTCTAAGGTATACCTAAAAAAATTAAAATAGGAGGGGATTAGACAGCGCTTTCACCAAAAGCGCTGTCTAAGGTATATGGGCTTAGAAAGCGCTTTTTCAAAAGCGCTGTCTAAGGTATTCCTAAAAGCGTTGTCTAAGGGTACCTTAGACAGCGCTTTTAAGATTTAAAAAAGCGCTGTCTAAACCTTTAGCAGCGGAGGTTTAGACAGCACTTTAAAGCGCTGTCTAAGGCTAAAAAAAGCGTTGTCTAAGGTCTTGTTTGGCATAGTGTAAGGTGTCTTAAAGCAAAGTCCCTTCACTAATATCATCAAGTCCCTTTAAGTTTATAAAATCAAGTCCCTTCGAGGTTGCCTACGGAATAATGATCTTGTCCCTTCGAAATAAAAAGATGATAAGTCCCTATGAATTGCTAAAGACACCTTACAGTTGCCTGAATACAGATGTCCCTTCACATGTCCCTTTAACATCCAAGGTAATGACTACCTATTCCTTAATAATAGGGCTAGTCTTACCATTGAAAGAACATATAAGAACAGTAAAGATTTAACATAGGGTAGGTTCCTCTTAAGTACTTGCTCACCTCTTCAAAATACTTCATTACACTTCACATTTCAAACAAATTTTCAAAACAAAGTCTTTATATACATCCATACGAGGATCATTATAAAGTACTTAGAAAATTTTAATCACACACTACACTTTTCAAAACAATTTAAAGTGATCTAAGTAACTAAGAGCCCATGGATAACCATGGATATAAAGGGTGCTAACACCATCCCTTTGTATAACCTACCCCCCGAACTCAAAATCTTTTTAAGGTCTTTCCTGTTCTTTTATGTCCTTTCCTTTCGAATAAAATAAAAGTCGGTGGCGACTCTTGCTATCCGCAACATTTAACTAAAGTCAGTTCTCCCACCGTGTTACACCATGTGTACAGAATTTGTTTCACCGGATCTGCGGGGCCCTGCAAATGGCTTCCTTGCACTGCTTGAACTGGCGCCGTCTTCAGAAATCTTTCCCATTTTCAATAAGCTCTCAATTCTTTCCCCAGCTATAACCACGTCTGCAAAGCTAGTGGAAGAGAATGCAGCCAACCTATCAATATAAGTCCCCTGGAGGGTGTTCATGAACATATCTGCCATTTCCCTTTCTAACATCGGTGGTTAAACGACAGCAGCTAATTGCCTCCATCTTTGGGCGTACTCTCTAAAGCTTTCCCGAGAAGACTGTGACATTCCCATCAGAAGGGTTCTGTTTGGAGCCATGTCCAGATTATATTGATATTGACGAATTAAAGCCTCGGCCAAGTCTTTCCAATTCCTAACTGTGGCCCTGGTCAAATGAGAGTACCACTCCTGGGATGCCCCTGTCTAGTTATCCTCAAAATAAAACATCCACGGTTTTTTATCCATGGTGTAGGCTTTCAATCTCCCCAGGAAAGATTGGAGATGGGTACGAGGGCAGGATGTACCGTTGTATCTTTCAAAACAGGGAGGTTTGAACTTGTGAGGAATTCTAACCACCTCCACTAATCCCATATCCATGACATCAAAATCCAGAGAGTTTTGAGACTCCAGAGACCTTAGCTTTTCTGCTATTTCGTCCAACCGACGATCGTAGACTTCGTCTCCTGCCCCAACCACAGTAAATTGCTCTTCCTGAGGGTCCTCCTGCAAGGCCCTCCCTCCAGTGTTGCCTTGGGTGTTTCTTATAGCATTGATTTCTGGGTTCAGATGAGGTCCAAATTCTGGGGGATCAGTATGAGGTTGTACGTGATCATTGTTGATGGTACCCCCTGTGCCTGGGTTGTTTTCTTCGGGAGTTTGTCGCTCGACTAACTCTCTTAGTCTCTCCTGGCTTTGAGCCAATCTAGTCATCACTGCCATAAACTGGTTCATTTGGCCCCTCATCTCAGTCCTTTCATTGGCCATTTGGGTTCTCACATCAGTCAAATCCTGTTGAACCTGATCCATTTGTAAGCCCAGAAGGTTGTTTCTTGTCGGATACTGGTGCACTCTATTGACGGGGAACACTCTTCTACGAGCAATGTTTCCTAAAATCACAACAAAGTGAGAAACAACAACAAAACAAAAACCTACAAAACAAAGAAAAGATGTTAGTATGCAATGCAGGATGCCTATTTGTCTTTCCAGGGGTATCCGATTTGGTTCTTTGGTTTTGACCTTCCAGATCTCGAGGAATGATGATGTTGAAGAGAGATTAAGCCCACAAACCATATATTACAAAGTGTAAAGATACATAGTTTGATTACAATAAAGTCCCCACGGTGGGTCAAAATACATCAACCAAAGCAAAAGTACAAACGAAATGAAGTACAAAAACAAAGAAATCAAACATCCAATCCATAATCATCCTCTCTGACTTCATTCAGGAGAGCCTCAGTCACTGGACCAACTGGATGCTCTGTGATGGTTCTGATAAGAAGGTTCCTGGTGGCAATGGCACTGGTCAACTTCTTATGCTTGTCCTGGTCCTTTGATCTCTTCAACCCCGCCCGGAGTTTCAACTCAAAGATCTCCTTCTGTGCTGCTAACAAGGCTTCCTTATTCTTCTTCTCACTAGCTTCCAGCTGCTCTATCCTAGCCTGGGTCCTCTGATCTTCCTGTGAACGAGATTTAGTAATTCTGATCTACCTAGCCTGACTCTCCTATAAGTAGTGTTCAGATCTAGCCTTTTGAATCTTGGCTTCCTTGTAAGCATTCTTTAACACTAACTCCCCGGCTCTTGCCCTTCTGATGTAATCATTTGTCTTCTCAATCTTGGTCAAGTGCTCAATCCGGAGCTTCTCTAACCTTTCATTATCCAAACGACTGTCATTCCTCTCCTAGAGGGTCTTCTTTAAAGCTTCCGAGAGCTGAGTAATCCTTTCCTTCAATTTCTCAAACTCCTCCAAACTGACAGTAGCTACAGGATCCACTGCTGATGGTCCAGGCACATCCTCTAAGGTGAATGGCATACGGGTGATCTGTCCCCTGACACGAGACCAATCAAGATACTGAGCTGAAGCTATGTTGTTGTACTTTCCAAGAATAGATGTCCCCTTAGTCTGAATATTATCCCAAGCCCAGGAAACTTGTCTGGAAATGTCAAGGTTGTATTGAATATCACAATAAAGGGTTTCTGACAAGTCTTGTTCTCTTGGTGGATGTACCAAGGCATACCCTAATTGCCTTTTGAATAGAAAAGGATTGTAGTTGATGCAACCCTTTACTCCAATCAGGGGTACATTGGGATACTTCCCACAGCTGGTGATGATATCTTTGCCCTTGGTGCTTTGAGTGCACCATTTGATATCTTCTGAAGTGAGGGCAATCAATATCTTAGCCCAGTTCCTTGGCTGATGGGGATTCAAGAAAGCGTCTGACTTCGGTAAGTGCCTCAATAGCCAGAAGTTGAAGAGAGGTGCACAGCATCTGACTAATCTTCCCCTCTACTTCTCATTCCTTTGATGCACTAAATAATAAAAGTCTCCAAGCAAGGTAGGGACTGGATTCCTCAACAGGAAGAGGTGGATAGAATTCTTGCTTACAAACTTAGGCTTGTCTGCAAACAAGATGACTCCATATATGCTGAGGGCAAGAAGAGCACAGACAGTGTCCCACTTCCCTGCTGCAGCATGAAGGGTGGCCTGGGTAATCAAGAAATCCAAGTGAAGGCCTGGGATTCCAGCCTTGGTGGTCATGCTCTGATCAATGAGAGTGGACTCCAAGTGCAAAGCCTTAGCTATATCTTCATTCTTGGGAGCAGTCATCTCAGGGTTGAAAGGAATCCCCCTCCTGATGGGGACACCTAACAACATGGAAAATTCCTCTAGCAAAGGGCCCAACTGGAAATTTGGGAAAGTGAAACATCTGAGAGGAGGGTCATAGAACTGGAGATAGGTGTGGATCATACTCCTCTGTGATGCATCCAGGTCCATGATCATGTCCATAATGCCACCATAATGTTCCCTGAATAAAGGGACATGATTAGGAGTGATGAGTGACTGAATCTGTCTGATGCCTGTCAAAGTGGGCTCAAAGAAATTATAGGTGATGTTTCTCTTTCTGGATGGGTCCATGTTGACAATGGATGCTGATGAAGAAGACTGAGGATAATTGCTGATAAAGGCGACTGAAGAAGATGCTAAAGAAGAATCTCTGATGAAGACAACTGATGAAGAGAGCTGAAAAGAATCTCTCATGAAGATAGCTGATGAAGAGGCTGATGCAGATAACTGAAGGAATCTGAGCAGTAGAACAGGTCAAAACCAAACCAAAGATAAGATGTGGATACCCTGTAAAACAAATAGACAAATGTTAAATGATGCAAAATGATGTATGCAGAATGATATGCAAAGGGTTTGTGATCAAGTGTTGGATCTGTTATCTGCCTTGATAGGGTCCATGTGTGTTCATAAGTCCGGATGAAGGCTTAAAGGACCAGTAACCAGGTGGGGGACTCAAATAAAGAGTCACAAGTCCAGGGTTTCACAAGAACAGTCCAAAATGATGCAACCTTAACAAAACTAGTAACAAGGTATGATGAGGCCAAGGGTTCCTGCAAACCTGTAAACATCCCAACCCCCTCACATGTATTGTTCTAGAACAAGGATCCTCAGACTTGGATCAGTTATGAGAAGTGTAAACACTTCTAACCCGGAGGTACAGTGTTTACAATAATCATAAAGGTTCCTCCTCTAATTCACCTCAGATGCTGAAGGTCATAAAAAGGACATCCAGACTTAGCAGGCTTCCCAGATAGCCCTAGTACTACAGGAAATCCGTAGCACAGAGTTCTCAAGAAGAAACCCATGTCTGAACCGTGTTTCATATTCCCGCACCAGACCGAAATGGAATGGGAAAGAATATGAAGCCACTCTATCCTATATGTCACTCAGGTCCCCGTTATGGAACCTTGCTCACTCAATAATCCCTCCCACCAAAACAGACAAGAGATCCAGCACAAATGATATGATGATAACAATATGAAATGCATATAAACAGTAAAATGAAAGCAATAAATAAAGTTGTACAGAAAGCAATAAATAAAGCAATAAACAACAAGCACAAGTAGCACATAACACCCCCATAAACACAAATCAAACAAGCGCTAGAAGAAACCCACAAAAGGAACCAGAAGCCCTGGTTGCAAGAGATGTTCCCCAACAGAGTCGACAAGCTGTCGCTCCCCCGAAAAGACACCAGGTCAGATAGGGTGCAGACGCGATCGGTCGGTGAAAGGAGAAATGAAATGAAGATGAATAGAGTCGCCAGCTAGGCATTTTTATCCCGAAGGAAAGGTAATGCTGCATACACCTAGAAAAGGATGGATAAGACGGTTGTGAACCAGAGAAACTGAGAAAGGGGGTTGGTTACAACCTGGGAAGGTATTAGCACCCAGATTGTCCATCGTACTCGACGGGATCTACGCTTAAAGATTGTGTTTAAAGGGGTAGTGTATGTGCTATCTGTGTGCAAAAGCTGGAAAAGAATATACAAGTGTCAGTGCAAAAGGGGTGAATTGCTCAGGACTGAGGCTTAGAAAAGAATGCTGAAAGAGGGGGAAGACAAAGAGACTTTTGTTCGATAACTGTTAAGTTATGCCTACGTATCCTCTCGTGCAATGAGGAAGTCAGAACACCGTAGTTCGACTCAAAGAGACTGAAAGATAAATTGAATATGAACTGCTTGCTTGTCTATGCTCAAGTGTATGACCCGTTTGGCTCAGGTGCTAACTGTCTTGCATTAAACGGAAGAACCAAGTTCTCGTTTGTGAATGAGTGTGATGAGAAAAGAATCCCGAAGGAGACGATTATTGTTTGTTTTTGGTGTTTTCAGTTTTGTTATTGTTTTCGGTGTTTTGCATAAGTTGATGAGCTTAAGCCTAAATCAAGGGCTTGTAAACTCATTATATCCTCCCTGAATAGGGATACTGAGCCTACTTAAGTATGAGATAAGCGTCTCAACTTAATTACCATGATGATGTAGGATTAAGATCATTAACCCATTTGTGATTAATTAGGTGTTTTTAGGTTTTGTTTAGTGTTAAGTAATGAGTTTAATCTCCAATCACAGATTAGTGAACTCATTACACCATCCTAATAGAAGGATAATAGATGAGAACACTTAAGCTGAGGAAGATACCTCAACTTAATCCATGGTTAGGGATTAAATTCATTATATAACAAGCCTTTATTAAGTGGATTTTAATTAAAGGGATTAGATTAAGAAATGGATTTTATGGTTTGTAAGACAACTTGAGGGGGACTTGTCCATTAAACACTAGGGTTAGTCCTTCGTAACCATAAGGTAGAATTAGAACCCTAATGTAAGGCCCAAGTTACAAGATAAAGTATTGATGATTATTAGGTGATTCAATTAATAGGTTTAAACAAATTAAAGGTTTAACACTTAGGATTAAAGTTATACACTCCATCCTAAGAGAAGGATGCAAGCATAACCCTAATTCCAAAGTCCTAAAACTTTAAGAGTTTAGTCTCTAATTATTGAGATGAGAAGAGAGACTCAAGGAGACTCAAAGGTAAAAAGCTAAGAGGGACTAATCACAACCCTAATTATTATCATTCTTGGATATCCTATGGTTTGTGAGGCTTAAGAAAGATCTTCAAGGAAGCCACTAATGGAAGAAGCAGATGAAAGGAGGAGGAAGCAAGAGAATAAGTTACTTACTCCATTGAAGAAGATAAGTAACTTAAAGAAAGAAAGTGAGAGAGATGGAACACAAGTGAATCAAATTCACTTCAAATAAAAACAAGATGTAAATGAAAGAGATGAGAAGAAGTGAGAGGTGGAGGCAAATCCACCTCCCAAAATGACTTACCAAAATTTCCTGAAACGTTAGCATGGATGTATAAAGTATAAAGCATAAAGAAATGAAGTGAAATGAGATGAAATGACCAAATTCAGAAGTGTTTATGCAATGCAAATGTCATGTAATATGATGCAAAGTCATACAAGGTGCACATGTGTGATCATACAAAGATGAGATGCAAAGGAGGCATGCTTTGAAGTTGAAAACACATGAAAGTTTATGAAATGAAATGAATGCTAATCATGGCAAATGGATTAAAGAAATGATCAAGCAAGGTTCTAACATGTCCTAAGATGTCTAAGATGACATATGAATTCATGAAATGTCATGGAGAGTTCATGTAATGATGCATATGCAAGGTGAATGCAAATGAACATGAGAAATTAGGGTTTTATGAACATGTGAGATGCAAATGGTTAAAACAGAAGCAAATGACATGATAAAAATTTGTAAACAAGCTCAAACAAACCCTAATTCCATACTAGGTCACACTCCAAAGGAGAAGGTCAGAAGCTTAACCAATCAAAAGTTATGATTTTCCTAAGTTTTCTAGGGTTTTTGGGTGGTTCAAAGGGAAAAATGCAAATCAAATTGAAAATGCAAGATAAATTCATGAGGAAAAAGACCTATAAACTACATGCAATATGTAACACAATGCAAAAAGAATCAATTTCAAACTCTTCTTTGTTAGGCAGAAATGATTTTTTAAAGTTAGGGTTCAAAAATATGATTTTAATGACCCTTAATTCAAAGAAAATTGACAAACTATGATCAAAACTAAAAATAAATTTGTGTGAAGAGTTTGAAAATGTTTCTAAATGCATTGGGATGATTCATGATTTTTTTGGTGATTTTTAGAAACCTAAATTTTAATTAATTAAAATACTTTAATTAATTAAAAATAACATTTAAATATTTTTAAAATACTTTTTTAATGCAAAAAATAAAATAAAATTTATTTTTGGAATGAGAAAATTATTTAAAGTCAGAATGCAAAAGAAAATATTTTTTGGATGCTTTTTGATATTTTAAATAAATTGTACAAGAAAATGCAATAAAAATGAAATAAAAATGATTTAAATGAGAAGTATGCAGATCTGATGGTCCAGATTCAAATGGAAAAGGAGGGAGTTGACTGTGCGCGCAATCCAATGGTCAGAATTCAAACTGGCTAATTAATTTGATTTTATATTAATTAATCAGAATTAAGAACTAATGGCGCATCTGGACCACTCATTGCCTAAACCTAATCAACATCCAACGGCCACGCACGCATCTGGGCAACTAACCCTAATTAGGGTTCTAATCACGTTCAGGTGACCGGAGCTAGCTCCGGTCATCTTCTCCGGTAGGCCAAACACCCTAACTTCTTCCCTAGGTCAAATTAAACTCTCTAAAGCTCCAGAAATGATCACTAAACATCAACAAGCAAGAATCAAGCATCAAAAACAATTTATTTCACGCATACATGATGAATCGAAGCAAAAATCATTTCACGAGAAAAATTTCAGAACATCATGAAATTCTTATTTCTCAACCATTTTCAATTTTAAACACATCAGGTGATCAGTGAAGCATGAGGAATCATTTAGAAACTTAAAAGAGAAGTTCTAGAAAAAAAGTTCATCATAGCTACCTGAGTTAAAGCTTTGTGTTCTTGAGCTTTCTGACCTTTCCCTTGGTTCAAATCCACCCCAATGAACTTCCTGATGATGATGAGAAGCTTAGAGCAAGCTTGTATGGCCTGGTTTATGAGCTTCAGTTCCTCTGCACCAAGAATTGTGTTTTGGTTTGGCTGTGTTTTAGGCTATGGTGATGGATGGGAAATGATCCTGGGGTGATGCTGAGTTGATTGGTGGAAGAAGTTTGAAGTTTGAGTGGTTGTGTGATGATTTTCGAATAGAGGAAGTTTTTGATGGATTTTGTGAAATCTGAGTTGTGGGATGATTCAGGCTCTTGTGTGTTATGAAATGGCTTGCATAATGTTTGTTTAAGCCAATGGGATTGATCAGAAAGTTGTTATGGCACAGGCTGATTGGTATGGGGTGATTTTGCAAAAAAGTCAATTTTGGTGTACTTGAGGTATGGGCCATGGCAGGTCTAGCTTTTTGGGGTGTCTGGCCTCAGCAAGATTCATGGAGAGCCATAGAATCAAGATTATGCAGCTGGCATAAGTGGATGGAAGGATCCAAGGCATTTTGCAAATTTTGGGAGTTTTGGCCCTTTTGTGATTTCTTGAAGTTCAAGTCATGAAAACCCTAAGTTCAATGCACAATTCTGATTGTTTGAAGTTCATTTGACATATTGTGAAGTGTTTGTGTACATTAGAAGTCATTAGAATGCTTGAATATGCCAAAATGCAAAATCCCTCTTTGACATGAAACTTGAAATTATAGGATTTTTGCCAACTTTGAAAGGCCATATCTTGAGTTCTATGATGAATCAAGACATGTTCTTGTACTTTTTGAAAAAGGAAAGACCCAATCTAAAACTTTCATGACCACGAATTTTTCATTTGAAGCATTTTTGGTTATGAAAGAGGAGGTTGAAAAACTTTCCCAAAATGGAAAGTTTGCATTTCAAGTCATTTCCAAGAATGGCAAGTTTGCAATTGGCTCAAAATTCTTCTATCTTGTGAACTTCCAACCTATTATAAGATCAAATAAAGATCATAGAACTTCAATTTGATGAAAATACCCCTTTGGTTCCATTGTTGGGGGCCTCAGATGCCCTGACTTTTACTTAACTTGCTCAGGAAGTTACCCAGTGAACAGATGACTTCCATAATGATTTTCTTCATCAAACTTTGTACACATGATCCTTATAAGATATTGAGAACATTAGAAAAAGAATGGCCCAAAAATTTGGAGTTAAGGCCTCTGAAACCAAACCCTAATTTTGGTCATCTGTGTAGTGAAAACCCTAGCTCTGCTTCCATGCCTTTGCCAGTTCTTGTGATTTCTTGACTTCCATGAACTTTGAGGAGCATAATATGATGATAGAACACACATGGACCCTCTTGGAAAGTTTTGAGGCCTTTGGGATGGCTCAGATTGATTCTTGGATTGCTCAAATCACAAACCCTAGATGCAGATGAACTTGAACTATGCAGATGAAACAAATATGCAATATGAGGTGGTATGCCTATGTTAATGCAAACATGAAAGATCACAAGCCATGGTGTGATAAAGAGTGAGGGCAAATTTGGGGTGTTTACAACCATAATCACCCAAAGACCACTCGTAGCCTCGAAAAATTAATGAAGATGTTTCAGAAATTCTCTCCTTCTCAACCTTCTAAAGCGGGGAATTCGGATGGTTACGAAGACGATATGGATGAAGATGGTTCCGGAAGTGACTAGGATTTAGTGCATGTTTTATTTATGTTTTTTTTATGTTCTTAGTTTAAGATTTCTATTTAAGTCTTTATGTTGTTAATTTACCTTTCCCGTACCATATTGCTTCTTAAAATTCAGTTATGCTTATGTTCATAAAAACTCATGTTTCGTATAATATATGTTTGGTTCTTGTTTCTATATGATTATCTATTTTATGACTTATATCACTTTTAAAGATTTCATGTGCTAACTTATTATTAAAGTACTTTTCCCATCCTTTTTGTGGATGACAAAGGGGGAGAAGTCTTTAGTATGCATTCTTGTTTCTCTCACTATGCAGAATTGTTTTTACAAACCTTCTAGTATCACTTTAAGGGGGAGCACCTTCAAAGGGGGAGTTTTTGGAGAAACCAAGAAGCAAACTTCTTTTTTCACTTTTGGTTGTCATCATAAAAAAGGGGGAGATTGTAGAAGCAAGCTTCTCAAATCATATTTTGATGATAACAACAAATTTATCAAGTCTTGAAAGCAAGCAAAAAAGATCCTTCAAAGCTTCATTCAAAAAGTCTTCATAAAGACAAGGATTCTCATTGGAAGGTATAACTCATTTCTCATGAACCAACAATGTCTATTAAGTGTTCAACTTAGGATGCACTCACACTTGTTATTGTCTAAAACTAATCATTGTGCATGCCTTGTTACTGATCTTAATCTTAAAAGAATTTTTCTGATTTCTGATCAAGTTACCGGTTACCCATGGGGTAGTAACCGGTTACCACTGTTCAAAATCCAGAAATTGATTTATTCAATATTTGAATTTTGTCTTATATTTTTTTCAAACTGAATTGAGATATCCTTTCATATTTTTGTATCTTTTCCAAGAGGTATCTTGTATCATATTTAAACTATTTTGTGCAGAATTTTTAAACAACCTCCTACACAATTTTCATGAAACTTTCTCTTACTCAAAAATCTAAAACTTTCTAAAGTGCACTAAATTCAATATTTTCATACACTTTAGTGAACACTGATATCGATTGTTTGTGAGTGAGAAATATAAAAGGAGAAGATCAACATTGCTTGATATTACAAGACTTCAACATTTCTACATTTCATCTAATTCTAAGAATTATTTCTTGTATTAACTTGTGATACAGGATTGTTGGACATAAGGGTTAGTGCTTGCAAGAGGATTGTTCTTGCACACTATTTGGTGTATAGTTTGTAGAAAGTAGGCCTCACCGGTTTATGGTGTGATAGGTTGTACGATCTAAAACTATAGTGAAAATCTTTTACAAGGTGTAAGGGGACCGGATGTACCTTTGGATTGTGAAGGGAACCAGGATAATTACTTGTGTCTTTTTACTTTCTGCCTTACCGCTTTCTTTTCTTAAACACTTAAAAGAGAAAAATCCATCCACCAATAAAATAAACAAGAAAATTTCATATAACCTAAATGGCATCACTACATATTCATAGTGTCCATACGAGTTCTAAAAGCAGTCTTCTGAATATCCTCATCCTTCACTCTTATCTGGTGATAACCCGATTGCAAATCGATCTTACTAAACATACAAGCACCAACCAATTGATCCATCAGATCAACCATCCTTGGAAGCGGATACGTATTCTTAATAGTCACCTTATTTAGTTGTCTGTAATCAATACACAATCGCATGCTACCATCCTTCTTCTTTACCAACAATACCAGTGCTCCCCACGGTGATACACTCGGTCTCACGAATTTCTTTTCTAACAGTTCCTCTAACCGTTTCTTCAACTCAGATAACTCGGAAGCCGACATACAATATGATGCCATCGAAATAGGTCATGTTCCTGGCACCAGATCAATATTAAATTCCACTTCCCTCTCTGGTGGCACATCCATAACATCATCAAGAAACACTTACGCTTCATCATCCATAAGCTCTTTCAACTCTCGAGCAGACAAATAACCAACTTCTTCCGCCTCTTCACCAGGAGTAAGAAACCGAACCGACTTACTGAAGCAATTAATATGAACATGGTTGTACTCTAACCAATTCATACCTAGAATCACATACACACCTCTCAACAACAAAAAAAATAAATCTACACCAAAGTCCTTACCATAGATCGATAACGGACAATTCAGACATACGAGAGAAGTAGTTAACGACCCATCAGCAGGAGTCTCGATAACCATTTCTCCTTGCATCAGAGACACAACAAGTCCTAATTTCCTCACACAATCAAGAGAAATAAAATAGTGCATTGCACTAGTGTCAATCATAACAATCAAATAAATACTATTAATATGACAAATACCTCTTATCAACCAACCCTCGCTGGAAGTCTGTATTCCTGTCAAAGCGAACACCTTTCCTCCAGTTGCAGCTTTCTTGGGCTTCTGACAATGCATACTGATATGACCTTGCTACACATAGTTGTAGCAAGTAACCAGGTTTTCCTTGCACTCAACAATCATTTGTCCAGGCTGACCACACTTGAAACACTTCTTCATGTCACTCGTGTACTCACTGACACGATGACCCAACTCAACACACCTATACCACTTAAGCGAATTAGGAGCACCTTCCCCACTTGTCCTATTCCCCTCATTCTGCTTCTGCTTACCCTTATTGGCAGGAGCTGCATAAGGTTTTCCACGAATCATTTGTTGCTTACTTCTTATCTCAGCTAAACCTCTGAAGTGCTCAGATCGAGCCATATTGTCTTCTTCAAAGATCCTACAACAATCCCCCAGATCCGAAAACCTACGGATCCTCTGATAGCCAATCTCCCGCTTGATCTCAAGCCTCAATCCATTCTCAAATTTAACACACTTCGAAAACTCAGCAGTTGCTTCACTATAATGCGGATAGAACTTCATCAAATTAGTGAACTTCGTAGCGTACTCAGTCACAGATATGTTGCCCTATTTCAGCTCTAAAAAATTTATCTCCTTTCCCTGAACATCTTCAGGAAAGTACTTCCTCAGGAACTCTCTCTTGAACATAGCCCAGGTGACTGCCTCACCAGATGCATCCAATCGTTGGCGAGTGCCAACCGACCAATCATCAGCCTCAGATACCATTCTCTGCGCTTCCAATCGCACCTTGATTCCCTCAGAACATTCCATAACTCTGAAGAACCTCTCAATCTCCTTGAGCCAATTGTGTGCTCCATCAAGATCATACTCCCCCTTGAATGTTGGCAGATTATTCTTCCTGAACTCGTCACTTTCATGATCCCCAGTATTCCTCGGATTTTGCACGGCCTGTGCCATCGCTTGCATAACAGCGGCAAGTGCATCATCATTCCTCCCAGCCATTCTAAATCTGTCACATAACACATTAAAACCCAATAATGATTTAGAACTAACAACAACGCAACAACAACGCATTAACAATGCTCAACACTCAACAACAACACAACGACTCAACGAATCTAAGACTCGACGACTCAACTACTTGGTTGGACGGACCAACCAAGCTCTGATACTGTAGAAACAAGCTTCTCAAATCATATTTTGATGATAACAACAAATCTATCAAGTCTTGAAAGCAAGCAAAAAGGATCGTTCAAAGCTTCATTCAAAAAGTCTTCATAAAGACAAGGATTCTCATTGGAAGGTATAACTCATTTCTCGTGAACCAATAATGTCTATTAAGTGTTCAACTTAGGATGCACTCACACTTTTTATTGTCTAAAACTAATCATTGTGCATGCCTTGTTACTGATCTTAATCTTAAAAGTAACCGGTTACCCATGGGGTAGTAACCGGTTACCACTGTTCAAAATCCAGAAATTGATTTATTCAAATTTTGAATTTTGTCTTATATTTTTTTCAAACTGAATTGAGGTATTCTTTCATATTTTTGTACCTTTTCCAAGAGGTATCTTGTATCATATTTAAACTATTTTGTGCAGAATTTTTAAACAACCTCCTACACAATTTTCATGAAACTTTCTCTTACTCAAAAATCTAAAACTTTCTAAAGTGCACTAAATTCAATATTTTCATACACTTTAGTGAACACTAATATCCATTGTTTGTGAGTGAGAAATATAAAAGGAGAAGATCAACATTGCTTGATATTACAAGACTTCAATATTTCTACATTTCATCTAATTCTAAGAATTATTTCTTGTATTGACTTGTGATCCAGGATTTTTGGACACAAGGGTTAGTGCTTGCAAGAGGATTGTTCTTGCACACTATTTGGTGTATAGTTTGTAGAAAGTAGGCTTCACCGGTTTATCGTGTGATAGGTTGTATTATCTAAAACTATAGTGAAAATCTCTTATGAGGTGTAAGGGGACTGGATGTACCTTCGAATTGTGAAGGGAACCAGGATAATTGCTTGTGTCTTTTTACTTTCTGCCTTACCTCTTTCTTTTCTTAAACACTTAAAAGAGAAAAATCCATCCACCGGTAAAATAACCGAGAAAATTTCATATAACCTAATTCACCCCCCCCCCCTCTTAGGCTATCTCTGTAACTACAGATACCACTTTGTAACTCCCAAATCACCCCACGAAAATAATAATAAAATCAGAGTAAAATTTTCAACTTTTATTTGAGTGTCACAATCAACTTCATAAACGACTCACTGATACGTTTTCAAAAACATTTATTCAACATACATCGGAAATAAATTTTAAACCAACACGATTTAACTCCAATTACAAAAGTGTTTTCAAAAGAAATAAAAATTAAAAGCAACGTCGACCCAACTCCCAAAGCAACATATCAGAGCCGACACCCTAGGGACGAGAAGTACACCGACTTCACTGACCATCACTCGACTTATCCTGTTCACCTGCATGTTACCAACGGGAGGGTAACATTCAAACACAAGGGGTGAAATACTTACATCATAAAGATAATATAATAAGAATTAAAAAAGTATCATAAAATTACACCTCTTCTCAAAAACGACTATTCGACAACATCACACACAACAACGACACGTAAACCACAACATCATATACAACAACCACAAAAATCATGCAATGAGACTCAACTTGACTCTATGCATGCGGTACCATGATTCGATCTCTATTTCAAGATCTTGTTCCCGTCTGAACTCTTGACCCCTCTTTCATGGTCCAGTATGATCCCTATTTCCTGATCACACCCTCGACCGCTATTTCATGACCACGTACGATCCCTATTTCATGACCGCACCAACATCACAACAATTACATACCCAATCATGGTATGTTAACCAACTATGCAACATGTTATGCAACATCAATGACATACATGCATACTCACAATAACTACAACATGCAACAACAACAACGCAACCACATATCGCAACATCGATCAACATACTACTAATTATCATCATCACGATTATCATGCATTTCATAGCATATAATCATATAATTCAAATAATATCATAATAACATAACACACAACATTTCATATACTCATATATCATTAATAAGCATATGAAGCACAACATCACAACAACAACGACCACAACAAACATATCAATCATGTTTAAATTCAAATCACCCTAATTATCCCTACAATTAAGTGTATAGATCATCTCTCACTACCTCCAACTTTAACTTTTTTACCCCAAAATTTTCCCTCACATATTCAAGACAATATGTCTCAAGAGGTCTCCTAATAGTCACAAGATTCTCAATTGCTCAAATAGATTCAAGGTTTCATCAGACAAAGCCTCCTCCTAAGCAATGGATCTTAAATTAAGGTTTTGAGTTTCCCAAGGTAAATTGAACTTATAAAGCCTCAAGTGGACTTCATGATATCCCATATAATTCAAAGGATCCTCATGTCAAGTTTCAAGGCTTGCCATACAAGTTTGGTCAGTTAGATGCTTAGATAGTCAAAAATCAGTTAACTTGGTTAAAAAGTCAATTGTGGTCAACATACAGTCAAACTTTCAGATTTTTGGTCAACATCAAGATTATGAAGTAATATTCATCATTTGATCAAGGGTTGATCATGATTCATCAAGGAAACCTCAAATTCATCAAGAATCAGAAGTTACTAAATTAGGGTTTCTTAAGGGAAAAGTCAATTGTACTTTGACCAACCATAACTTTCACATGCTTCATCAGAAATTTCCGATCCAAAGCTCATTTTGAAGGAAATTCAATTCCCTACAACTTTGTGTCTCACAAGTCAAGGCCAAAAATGCTTCATTTGAGAGATATGAGCCAAGACATTACAGGTCCTTTAAAAAGTCAACAAAAAGTCAACTTTTTCAAAAGCTCATAACTTGAACATGGAAGATCAAATGGACATGGGACCAAAAGTAGTAATTATAGGACACTCTAAGATTTCTAAAAAGTCTAAGAACACATCCATGGGATAAAATTGAGAGAGTTATGCATTTTTGAAGTTGGACAAATTTGAGGAGGTGTATAAGGCAAATAATGACCAAAACTTAAGTTTTTGCCAAATGGGTCCATATTTTTATAATCCAAACTTTATCATGAGATAACCCACGACCCATAAATCATATATTCTGATTTTTTATGTAAATTTTACATTTTATTGGATTTAATTTATTTAAATTCAATTTTAATTAGAATAAATATTGAAAAATCAAATATTTGATCTTAGGATTATTTTGGGATCAGATTTTGATGTTTATTATCATTATATGGATCCAAAATTCGTGCAAGACCAAAGAGGAAGTGTATCATAATCAAGTATGCAAAAATAGAATGATTGAAATCACCATTGAAAACCAAATCAAATATTCTTCATCCAAGCCCAAATTTTGATCAAAATTACACTCTCTATAAATACTCATTATCCATACAAGTCAAGGGGAGGAAATTCCTGCACAAAAAAACCCTAGAGAATTTTTCAAAAAAAGGTAAATTAGGGCAACCATAAAAAAACTTGTGTTAGCAAGATTCCACGACTTTTCCACAATCAATCATCCTCAAGGAGATCCCAGGAGGCTATCCCAACCATTGTTGAAGGTTGAAAACTCGTGAAACACGACCTGCATGCATGGTCGCGCCTCTGCTTTTTCTTCTTTTCGAATCTTTTATTTTATGCACTTTTAATTATTGATCATTACAGGTCCTTTAATATGTTGTTTAAGATCATTTAGATCCATTGTTTGCAGGTTTAGGTGCGATTATAAGGAATCACCATTTGTTAGGGCATAAAGCTTCCATTGATTGAAACTCATTATCCAGTCACTTATAGGCAAACAGACACCACCATTGAATTCCTAGGGTCCAAATTAGTAGGAATGGATGGTTTTAATTTGTTAAAACTTGCGTTTTTTTTTAATTTCAGGTCATTTAGCTACGAAAAAGTCGTAGCTAAATCGTAGTAGATCTGCAACAAACTCATAGCAAAATTCGCAGGTGGGAAGGTAGAAGACAATTGCGTGGCATTGTGCGATTGGTTGGCTTTGGTTTTCGCTTGATGTTTGTTATATAATTTGTTTGCTTCTATTTATTATCACATGCAGGCACATGGCTTGGTGGCAAAGATGAGAGTTTACAACCCTTTGGGTCTGGGTTTGAAACCCAGCACCCCCTCCCCCTATTTTTTTTACTCTTTTTCTTATTATTTTTCTAACTCTTTTCTTTTTCATTTTCTTTTTAATTTTTATTAACTAATTAACTATTAAACATTTTTTAACCAATAACAATTTATAAAATCAATAACTTTTTTTCTTTTTATTTTGTAAATAAAATACACACAAAAAAATATTTTCTTCATAATTAAATTAATTAATGATTTAAACTTCAAAAAATCGTAAAAAAAACTTTTTTTTAATAAAAAAATTCAATTTATCGATTTTAATCAAATTCTCCCATATTTCTTCTTATTTCGCTATTATTTGTCCCAATTTTATTTTTTATCATTTATTTAGAACAAGTGTATAGGTTTATTAATTACATTGTAACATTTAATTTTCTGCACTTTTATTTTCCGCACTCCCCGATTTAAAATATGTATCCCCTCCCCATGATGTAATAGTTTAGGGTTTTTTTTTCGCTATTAATTTCCGCAAATATTAAACTGCGTGGTTAGTAATAATAGGGTGTGAAAAGACTTGTATGCAAAAATCAAATTGGACTTAGCCCACTAATCCAAAAGATAAAATAATTGAATACGACACACTTTTCACACATGCACCTCTAGGGTATCCCCTCTTGTTGTCTTACGAAAATGGTCAAGTCCCTCGAACGTAGAGATGTCTTAGCAAAGTTACCTAAATAAAAATCATCAAGTCCCTCCGGAAAAAGATCATAGTCCCTCGACGGCCCTTCAAGTTGCCTACGAATAAATGATCTCGTCCCTCGATGACCCTGTTATCCCTAAATTTCAACGCTAGCAATTAATGAGGTTATTTTGGCTTAATAAATGGATTATTGTATTATGAGCTAAAAGGAGGTTTTTTATCTTACTTAAAGGATGAGAGTCGAAGGGACCCACCTACTATTTTCATATTTAGTGAAATTCTAAGTTTGAATTAATTTCTAAGTGTTGAGAGGATTCGACCAAAGGCATGTTCGACAGAGATGCCAGTTATCAAAGGTCTTCACACGTTCAACATGGAAGGTAAAATGGGTGATCTTAAATTTAAATACAGAGACAAGTGGCGCAAGATAAAGCTTCTCCAACAAGTAGTGGGACAAGTGTCACCATCTTAGCATAGTTTTAGGAAGAAACCATCGAATGCGGTTACTTTGTAATGTATATAAATAGATATGTTTAGTATGTGAATAATTGTGTGGAAATCATATGTACTAGTAACTTCGTAGACTCAAAGTATCTCGTGTAGAGAAACGAGTGCAGTGAGAATGTACGTGATTGAAGCACCACAAAATTTATCTTTATGTTAATTTTATCTTCAATGTCAAATTTACTTTCAAGTATTTTACTTTCAAATCTTTTACCTTTGAAGTCATTTATCTTCTTCAAACCTTTACATTGAAAGCCTTTTACATTTCAAATCCATTTACATTTCCAAGAAAATTTACTTTTCATGCACTTTACTGCGATCCTTTACAATTCAAGCATCTTTACATTTTTTTGCCTTGTCTTTACTTTCATTTAACTTTTAAGTCTTCTCTTTACTTTCATTTAAATTTCAAGTCTTGCCTTTTTACATTCCTTTATCTTTTAAAAGCCTTTGTCTTTTATTTTGTTTTCTTAGTCAAAACAAATCTTTGAGTCTTGTCATAAAGATTCATAGACACTTTCCCAAAAACATCGCGATTACGCAAGCAATCAAAATCTAGCACATGTCCTAGGATCGATCTGGTCGATCCTGTGAGTAACCAAGGGTATTTTAGGTATCTTTGGAGGACCAGCGCTTGTTTACCAATTTTTGGGGTAAACAAATTGGCACACCTGGTGGGACAGTGCTATTTTTTGTAACTTCCTTGTGTTGTAACTTCCTCTACGTGGGTACATCAGTCGAAAGGGCGGTTATTTTTCATGCATGCATTTGAGAAGCGGGAAAGTATCCAACACAGACGACTATATACAAGAAGAAGAAGAAACACAAGAGAGATGGCGTCTAGCCAGGGAAATACAAGTGATTCACTTCCCGCAACGAACGGATCAAATCCTCAAGTGAGTAGCTCTAACACTTACAATACAAATGTATGAGAGGGATTGAGAAACGAGGCCGTACCAGTCTCCAACCCTTCGACAGGGGTTTCGACAACATCAACATTGGTGTCAAAACCAACCCCTTCGACAAGTCCAGGAGAAGTTAACATGCCTTATTCACAACCAGTGTTGGAATACATTGGGCCAAGTACACAGACTCCACCACCTAGTTCGACTGCATTGAGACCTGTTGGACCTGCTCTGGCTCAGCAATACCCTTCACTCTTTGGGCCATCAACTACCTCCATGGAAGGAGTAAGGATGCACCTCCTATTTTTTCTGATCATGCTATTCCTTCACCGTTGTGGGAGTCTGGTTCAGCTATAAACATGAGAAGAAATAGCCAAGTTGGTGTAGGGGGCATTCGACGCCAAGCCATGCCCTGACAAATGAGTCTGCAACCTATTTGAGGCAGCAGATGGATGAAAGTAACATGCAACTGGTTCATAATTTATCTCAAACAATGGGAGAAATATTTCAACCTTTGATTCGGAATACAGATCAGACGAATCAACGAATGGTAGCCCAAATGGCGCACATAGCAGAATTCATGGGGTTCCAGTATTGCCTCGACGTCCAAATCAAGCAGTGAATATGGAAGAGCTTGTGTAACCACATAATTGTATGGATCCCCCAAGGGTCAAACCATTTGAGCCTGAGCCTGTTAGGGATCAAAGACAAACCCCAGAGGAGGATGAACTAAGAGTAAGAGTAATAAAAAGGTATCAAGATGCAGATCAAGTGGTTCACCAGGTTTGGCAGAACAATTTGGCAGTAGAGAACAATCTAGCAGCTATGGTCGAACGAATAATGGCCAGAAGTGGGATAAACACAGGCTTTGCTAGGCTAAATTTCACTTCACCAATAGCCGAATATTTACTACAAGCAGAACTACATCCTAGGACAAAGGTTCCTAAATTCACTAAGTTCTCGGGGGATACAACTGAATCTACAATTGAGCATGTGGCATGTTACGTAATAGAAGTAGGGGAACTAGCGAATGACGAAAGCCTCAGGGTCAAATATTTCCCTAGTTCTCTCACCAAAAATGAGTTTAATTGGTTTACCATGTTGCCACCTGGTTCAATTTGTAATTGGAATCAATTAGAGCGTTTGTTTCATGAACAGTTTTACATGGGACAAACTAAGATCAACCTGAAAGAACTGGCTAGTGTCAAAAGAAAGTTCAATGAATATGTTGATGATTACTTGAACAGATTCCGACTACTCAAAGCCAGATGCTTTACACAAGTACCTGAACGTGAATTAGTCGAAATGGTTGTTGGTGGCCTTGATTATTCCATCAGGAAGAAGCTGGATACTCAGTACCTGAGGGACATGGCCCAGTTAGCCGATAGAGTTCGACAGCTTGAACGTCTTAAGGACGAAAAAGCTAGGGCGAATAAACATAAAAAGATAGCATACGTGGACTATCAAGATCAGGTCGAGGAAGTCAATGACGAATTCGTATCCTTAGAAGATAGTGAGATGGACCTAGCTGAACTTAAGCAAGGTCCTCCGTATGCTTGTAACCTTCTAGTTCCCTCTAATGGAAAAAACCTTGTCGAAGCTGAAAAGAACGACTGATATCCTAAGAAAACATATACTTTCGATGTTACTAAATGTGACAAATTTTTTTTTATTTATTAGTTAAGGATGGACAAATACTTGTGCCACCAGATGCTAAAATTCCGCCTTTAGATCAACGAAAGAAAAGAGGTTTTTGTAAATACCATAACTACTTGGGTCATAAAACTTCTCAATGTTTTCTTTTCAGGGATTTGGTGCAGAATGCGTTCCAGGAGGGAAGGCTCAAGTTCGGAGATAAGCCAAAGACACAGATGAAGATTGATACGGATCCTCTTCAAGTGGCTAAAGCTAATTACACTGAGCCTACAACAATAAATTTGGTTGATGTTGTTGAACAGGCTGCTGATGATGACGATGCCCTGGGGTAGTCGTAGCCGTAGCAGAGCCAGTGGCGGCTAGGGTTACTGAGGACCCTACACATGATGCTACAATAATCATGGCTAAAGGAGATCTGACTGAGGGACAATTAGAGCGCCTGATATGTATGGTTGTTGAAAGGTTCTTTAAGACTTCACCAGAGGTCAAAAGGTTTGACACAGAAGTCACTATTGGACCATATGAAAAGGATGAAGAAGTAAATCTCCTAATGACAACTAAGGAGACTACTGAAAATGTCAGCAAGGATATAGAGGCCACTGACGGCCTTAACCTTGACTTCTCCAAAATGAAACTGAAGGATGAAGCCAATGTTAACATGGTTGAAATAACTTAGAACCAGGAGGCCCAGATTGACGATTCTAGGCCTCGGAAGAATGGCTATGCAAGGGCTTACCCTAAAGAGGGTGAAAGCATTATTGATTTCTTGCAAAAGTGTCAAAACAGGAGGTCAGAAGTTATGTTATGTCCTAGATGTAGTTCTAGATTCGACAAAGAGGCTGCCAAAAGCCTTCAGAAAATGGATAAGGCTGGAGGAAGGCACAAGCCGAAGGTTGATCTCAAACAAAGGCATTTTGAACCATGACATACTAATCAGGACAATGGAGACCAATCCCTTAAGCCAAAGTGTCCTTCATTCAAGCATACTAGGGAGATCCCTATTGACAAATGGTATCAGCCAAATGAGTCTAACAAAAAGGGAGCCCTAAGATGGAAAAAGATTGACCTTGAAAGAGGACCTTCTCTGGGATATAGAAAGAAGATCAGAACATCGAACAAATTTGTGTATGTATCTGAGAATTAAAAGGGGAGGAACCCTATGACTAGGTCACAATGGCGCAAGGAGCAATGACGTAGGAAGGCTAAGAGAGAAGCCTCCAAAATAAATGTTGCTGAATCAAGCACCAATGTGGTTGATAAAGAAGGTAACAACCTCAAAATAAAAGCAAATAATAATATGCCCGTGGGGCATAAAGCCCTTTCATCAAAGAATAAGGAAGTTGAAATCAAGGCATAGATCAAAGCTGAACTGAAAGTTGTCGAAGACGAAGAAATGACAGATAACGTTGATTGTGGATCAGAAGCATCCTTCGATGTCTTGGTGAATTTAGTTTTAGTGATGCCCAGGGAGTATGACCATGTTACTGAGGATGATGACCTGGATGCTAGAACTGAAGCAGAAATGGCAGCACACAAGCCAGTGTGCTACTATGTTATGAATAATGGATGCGTTGAAGAGCAGAATGCCTTCTTCGAACGTCCTTCTGAAGCTATGAGGGGGCATCTAAAACCCATATATATCACCAGTAAGGTGGAAGACGTGACGATTAACAAAATTCTGGTGGATCGTGGTTCCACAGTAAACATCATGCCACATTTCTTGTTGCCTAAGATTGGAAAGACCGACACGGACCTTAAGGTGCATAATTTGGTCTTGTCAAACTATGAAGGCAAAATTGGACCTACTATGGGGGTCCTCCAAGTGGACTTAACTGTGGGGACAATCACCAGACCCACTCTCCTTATGGTGGTTGAAAGCGAAGCAAACTATAACCTCCTGCTGGGGAGGGAGTGTATACTTGGTATTGGCGCGGTACCATCTTCAATGCATCAAAGGATTACTATAAACACCCCAAATTTGCCCTCTCACTTTCTCATTCCTTGGATTATGATCACACATATTGCATAGCATATCATTGCATCTTACATTACATAATTTATCCTTTAGCAACTCACTGCATAGTTGCATAACTAGGGTTTGTGATCAGGTGAACCCAAGGGGTGATTTGAGCAATCTCAGAGGCCTTGAAGCATGCCAATAAGGTCCTTGAATGTTCTATGGTTGTTTTTATACCCCCATGTTTTCTTTGAAGTCAAGAAATCTCAAGGGATTGCAGAGCTATCCAGGCAAACTTAAGGCTCCTACACAGATGACTTGAAAATTAGGGTTTTGGGTTTGAGGCCCTTACACCCAAAATATTTTGTCATTCTTGATTCCATTGGTCTTTATATGATATTGGGAGCTTGTTTATGAAGTTTGATGCAAAAATTCACTGAGGAAGTCATCTGATCAAGCTGTAACTTGTTGTGCAAGAAAAGTCAGAATTAAGGCATCTGAGGTCTCAACCAAGGGTTCCAAAGGTTCATTTACATCATTTTGAGATCCTATGACCTTTATTTTGTCTTAGGATAGGTTGGATGATCACAAGATTGAAGAATTTTGAGCCAAGTCAAAAGTTGCCAAAAATGGACATTACTTGAAATGCAAACTTTCCATTTTGGGAAAGATTTTCAACCTCCTCTTTATTGATAAAAAATGCTTCAAATGAAATTTTGTTAGACATGAAAGTTGTAGATTGGATCTTCCCATTTTCAAAAAGTACAAGAACTTCTCTTGATTCATCCTAGAACTCAAGATATGGCAAGTCAAAGTTGGGAAAAATCTTGTAATTTTCAAGTTTAGGCCAAAGAGGGAAATGTGCAAAAGTGAATTTCAGACCTCTATGTGACTTCTAATCCACTCAAATGCATCATGGCATGATCAAACAACATCCCAAAGTCATATTTGAGCTTTGAACCAAGGGATTTCATGACTTGTTTCTCAAGAAATCACAAAATTGCAAAATTGCAAAACCTATGCAAACTCATGATCCAAGCCATACAGCTCATAACAATTGATCCTAGGGCTCTCCTTGAAGCCAACTGAAGTAGCTCAAACCCTCAAATCAGCTCTGCCATGGCCCATACCTCAAGTACATAACATTTGACTTTTTGGCCAATTGAACCATATCAATCCCACAGTGCATAGCAACTCTTCTGACTCATTTCATTTGTTTATGCAAAAGCCTAAGGATCATAAAAGAGGGCTCACAAGAACTCAGAACCACCACACACTCAGTTTGCACAAATATCCCCCAAAAACTTCCTCTCTTCGATTCTCCCAATCCAGCCATCAAACTTCACAAATTCCTTCACCAATCAACCACACATCACTCAGAGAACAAGAACCAACCATTAAAATGACTTGAAACATCACACATCAAAACCTCCATTTTTGCCATATCAGAACTGGACCTCTCAAACCAGCCACTTTCAAAGCATTCTAAGCATTCCATTAGCCTCAGGAGGTTCAAAGGAGGCCATTTGCACTAGAGGGAGGCTCTGAAAGCTCATATTTGCAGGTCACCAGCTCAGCTATACTCAAGAACTTTTTGTCTCAAAGCTTTAATTTCTTGTCATAGAATGAAAATGCATGCTCTAAGGATCACATAGATGTCTTTAGAATTTAAAATGATGAAGAAATGATCATGTTATGTGCTTCTAAAATTTTGCCCGTGTTTTTGATTTGCTTCGATTCAGCTTGTTCTTGTGTTATAAATTGTGTTTGATGATTGATTTGAGTTCCTTGAAGTGTGGGGATGGATTCTGGGCAGGTTAGAGGTCTTGTAGAGGCCTAGGGAAGAAGTTGTGTGTTTGGACTCGCCGGAGAAGATGACTGGAGCACCGTTCCGGTCATCTGAAAGTAATTAGGGTTTGAGGGTGATTAGGGTTTCCAGATTAAACATAGGCCATTGGATTTTGATTAGGTTAAGGAATGGACGGTCCAGATAATTCATTAGCCCTAATTTTAATTAAATAAAACAAATTATAATTAATTAGCTCAGATTAAATGTGAGCCTTTAGATTGCGCGCGTTTAGGAGGTCAAGCTGACTTGCGCCCTTAGCCCTTGATCTCTCTTTCATGCAATCCGAGCCCTTCATTTTAATTACTTTTCATTTTATTTTCATTTATTTCATTTTGTTTCCTTTTATTTATAAAAAATAGCAAAACACTTTTAAAAATTCTGATTTTTTTACACTTTCACTCTAATTAATTTTTAAAAACCCAAAAACATTTTTATTTTCATTTTTTACATTAAAAATTTATTTTTAAATCATTTAATTGTATTATTTAATTAATTAATGCATTTTAATTAATTAAAAATACTTTTAGGTATTTAAAAATAACCAAAAAAATCATGAAGCATCCTTGAACATTATAATCAATTTAAAAACTCATTTCACTCATTTATTTTAGGTTTTGATTCTATTTTAAGAATTAAACTTGAATTAGGGTTTTCAAAATCCCCTTTTTCACAACCTAACTTCTAAAATTCACTTCTGATCAATGATAATGAGTTTGTGCTTGGTTATTTTTGCATTCTTTTACATGTTGCATCTAGTATCTAGGACGTTTAAATCATATTTTTGCATTGCATTTTCAATTTTATATGCATTTTTCTTTGAGAGGTACCCAAAACCCTAGCCTAACTTAGAAAAACCATAACTTGACTTTGGTATAGCTTCTGACTTCCATCTTTGGGGAGTGTTCTTGTGTATGTTTAGGGTTTGTTTGGTTGCAATTTCAAATTTTTATCATGTTTTTTGCTTCTATTTTGATCATGGACATCTCATGCATTCTAAAATCTTTAATTTGCCATGTATACTTGCATTCATCTTTGCATATCCTCATCATATATACTTGTCATGACATCTCATGAATTTGTATGTAATCTTAGACACCTTAGGTCATGTGAGAATATTGGTTGATAATTGTCACATTCATTTGGTATGTTTTGTATGCATTACATCTTATGTATGGTCATGTGTTTTTAAGCTTCTAACATGTTTGTTTTGCATCCAACACTTGTATGATCATACATAAGCATTGTACATGAATTTGCATCTTTTCATAACACATTTTCATCATGTGTTTTCTTCTGGTTTGGATCATTGCACCTTCATTTGCTTCATTTCATCTCATTTCATACCTTATGCATTCATATTAACCCTTTCAGGTGCTTCAGGTAAGTTGATCAGGATGTGGATGTGCATCCACATCCAACATCTTTTTATCCTTTCATATGCATCTTTACTTGTATTTGAAGTGAATTTGATTCACTTCTTTTCTCTCTTGCTCCTATCCCACTCTTAGGTTACTTAACTTCTTCAGGAAGTAAGTAACTTATTCTTCTATCTCCTTCCTTTTTCATCTGCTTCTCCTTCCTTGGTGGCCAATTTGAAGACCTTCTTTATGCCTCACAAACCATAGGAAATACCAAGCATGATAACTTTAGGGTTGTGAATAGTCCCCCTTAGTTTTTACCTTTTGAGTCTCCTTGAGTCTCTGCTTCTCATCTCAATAACAAAGGCTAAACAGTTAAAGTTTTGGGGCTCTATATTAGGGTTATACCTGTATCCTTATCTTAGGATGGAGTGTATAATTGTGATACTTAGTGTTAAACCTTTAAGTTGTTTCCACATTCTAATCAAAACACCTAATAATTATCAGGACTTAAGCTTGTAACTTGGGCCTTATATTAGGGTTACATCTCTGCCTTTGGGTCAGAGGGACTAACCCTAGTGTTTAATGGACAAGTCCCCCTCAGGTTTAGTCTTACAAACATAAAATTCACTTCTTAATCTAATCTCTAATTAAAATCCACTTTAATAAAGGTTTGTTATATAATGATTTTAATCCCTAACCATGGATTAAGTTGGGGTATCTTCCTCATCTTAAGTGTCCTCATCTATCATCCTTCTCTTAGGATGGTGTAATGAGTTCACTAATCCCTGATTTGAGATTAAACTCATTACTTAACACAAAACAAAAAAAACAAAAAAAAAAAAAACTTAAAAATTACAAGTAGGTTAATGATCTTAATCCTGTATCATTAGGGTAATTAATTTGAGATATTCACCTCACACTTAAGTAGACTCATTATCCCTAATCAGGGGTGATATAATGAGTTTATGACCATTGATTAAGGCTTAAGCTCATTATCCTATGCAAAACACCAAAAACAATAAAAAAACTGAAAACACAAAAACAAACAATAAACGTCTCCCCCGAGATTCTTTTCTCATCACACTCACTCTGAAAATGAGAACTCGCTTCTTCCATCTAATGCAAGACAGTCAGCACTTGAGCCAGACGAGTCATACACTTGAGCATAGACAAGCAAGTAGTTCACACCAAAACATCAAGTCTCTTTGAGTCGAACTATGGTGTTCTGACTTCCTCATTGCACGAGAGGATACGTAGGCATAACTTAACGGTTATCGAACAAAAAGTCCCCATGTCTCTCCCCTCTTCTCTTTCTAGCTTTCTTTTCTTAGCCTTAGTTTGAACTCCTGTTCTTTCTTTTGCACTGTCACTTTGTACATCCATCTCTTTTATACACAGTTAGCACGTACACTTTCCCCCTTTTAAAAAAAAACACAATCAGGTAAGCATGAATCCCGTCGAGTACGATGCACGATCTGGGTGCTAATACCTTCCAAGGTCGTAACCGATCCCCTTACCCAGTCTCTTTGGTTCACAACCGTCTTATCCACTTCTTTCTAGGTTTATGCAGCATTACCTTTCCTTTGGGATAAAAATGCCTAGCTGGCGACTCTATTCAACCTTCATCATCTGACCGTTCTCGCCGACAGTTCGCGTTTGCACCGAGACGAAAGTCCGGGGAGCGACAGCTTGGCGACTCTGCTGGGGATTTCTTTGCAACCAGAGCTTCTGAGTTCCTGAGAGGGTTTCTCCTAGCGCTTGTTTGTTTGTGTTTACGGGGGTGTTATGTGTATACGTGTTTGTTTTTTTGCTTTATTTATCGCTTTCTGTACAGCTTTATTTATTGCATTTGTTTTATCACTTTCGTTTACTGCTTTCTGCACTTCATTGTTATTATTGCATCACTGTGCTGGATTTTGGTTTACCTTGGTGGGTGGGGTATTCCAGTGAGAAAGGCTCAATACAAAGGCCTGAGTGATACATAAGATTAGAGTGGTTTCGTATTCTTTCCCATTCCATTTCGGTCTGGTGAGGGAATATGAAAACACGGTTCAGATATGGGTTTCCTTTTGATAACTCTGTGCTACGGATCTCCTGTAGTGCTAGAGCTATCTGGGAAGTCTTCTAAGTCTGAATGACCTTTCTAGATGACCTTCAGCATCTGAGGTGAATTAGGGAAAGATTCTTTATGATTAAGGTAAACATTGTACCCTCCAGGTTAGATGTGTTTACACTTCTCATGATAAATCCAAACCTAAGGATCCTTGTTCTAGTACATACATGTGAGAGGGTTGGGATGTTTACAGGTTTGCAGGAACCCTTGACCTCATCATACCTTTCTACTAGAGAATGTTTATAAGGTTGTACTATTTTTGGGTTGATTCTTTGTAACCCGGACTATTGACTCTTTATTTGAGTCCCCCACCCAGTTACCGGTTCTCAAACCTCCATCTGAAACTCTAGACACTCAAGGACTCCACCAAAGGACAACTGATAATCCAGCACATGATTACAAACCCTTGCATATCATCATCATACATCATATTGCATCATTTCTAACATTTGTCTATTTGTTTTACAGGGTATCCACTTTTCTTGGTTTGGTTTTTACCGTTCTTCTGCTCAGCCTATCTGCTACAACACTTCTTCAGTTATCTCCTTCAGCACATATCTTCAGGATGGATTCAACAAGGAAAAGAAACATCACCTATCATTTCTTCGAGTATCCCTTAGCAGGCATTAAACAGATACAGGCCCTCATTACTCCTGATCATGTACCTCTGTTCAGAGAAAGTTATGGTGGAATCTTAGGCATAATCATGGACCTGGATACATTGAAAAGGAGCATGATTCACACTTATCTGCAGTTTTATGACCCTCCCCTGCGTTATTTCACTTTTCCAGACTTCCAGATAGGTTTGTTGCTGGAAGAGTACTCCATGTTGTTGGATATCCCCATCCGAAGAGGAATTCCTTTCAATCCTGAAATGACTCCTCCAAAGAATGAAGACATAGCCAAAGCACTACATCTGGAAGTAACCACCATTAATGAACACATGACTTCCAAAGTTGGAATCCCAGGCCTTCATCTGGATTTCTTGATTACTTAGGCTACGAAGCACGCTGCAAAAGGGAATTGGGATATTGTATGTGCTCTCCTAGCTCTCAGCATTTATGGTATCATTTTGTTTGCAGACGAGCCTAAGTTTATAAGCAAAAATTCCATCCACATCTTCATGATAAAGAACCCGGTTCCCACCTTATTAGGATACTTTTATTACTCAGTTCATCAGAGGAATGAGAAACAGAGAGGAAGACTGGTAAGATGTTGTGTACCTCTTTTCTACAGTTGGTTGATGAAACATATGAGGAAGACGAAAGCTTTCTTAAATCCACATCAGACAAGGAATTGGGCTAAGAGGATGATTGCCCTTACTTCAGAAGATATCAGGTGGTGTACTCAGAACACCAAAGGTCGAGATATAGTAACCAGTTGTGGTCAATACCCAAATGTGCCTCTCATTGGAGTGAAGGGTTGCACCAACTACAATCCTTTACTTTTCAAAATATAGTTGGGGTATGCCTTGATACATCCACCTAGGGAGAAAGACCTAGCAGAATCTCTTTATTGTGCTGTTCAAAACAACCATGCCACTGTCCGACAAGCAGCCTGGGCTTGGGATAATATACAGACTAAAGGAACCGCCATTCTGGGAAAGTACAATAACATAGCCTCTGCTCAGTACATTGAATGGTCGCACATTAGAGGACAGGTTACTCGTATGCCATTCACCCTGGAGAATGTACCAGGGCCATCAGAAGTTGAGCCCATAGCCACAGTGAGCCTGGAAGAGTTTGAAAAGCTGAAGGAAAGAAATACACAGCTCGCCGACGCTTTAAAGAAGACCCTTTGGGAAACGAATGATGCTCGTTTAGACATTGAGAGGTTAGAGAAGTTACACATCGAGCATATAACCAAGATTGAGAAGACTGAAGACTTCATCAGGAAAGCCCGAGCAGAGGAACTTGTGTTGAAGAATGCATGTAAAGATGCAAAGATTCAGAAGGCAAGAGATGAGCATTATTTGGAAGAGAGTCATGGTAGATGGGTCAGAATAACTGAGGCTCGTTTGAAAGAAGATCAGAAGATGCAAGCCAAGATAGAGCAGTTGGAGTCCAGTGAGAGAAGAAGCCAAGAAGCACTTCTAGCCGCTCAGAAGGAAATCTCAGAGTTAAAACTCCAGGCAGGGTTAAAAAGATCCAAAAGAGCAAGATAAGTATCAGAAGATGACGAATGCCATCATAACCAGAAATCTTCTCATCAGGACCATCACAGAGCACCCAGCTGGACCTGTGACTTATGCTCTCCTGAAGGAAGTCAGGGAGGATGCATATGGATTGGATGTCTGATTTTCTTTGTACTTGTTGTTTTATGTATTTCGACTCACAATGGGAGTTTGCTTTGTTGTATTCATGAACTGATTGTATTATAGTTTATGTATTATTGTTGTATTCCGACTCGCCATGGGAGTTTTTATTTTGTTCTACTCATGAACTGGTTGTATTTTGGCAATGCCACTGGTATTCTATGTATTATTGGTTTTTGTGGATTTCATTCGCTCCGACATCTTTATCTCCTCCAAGGGGTCTGGAAGTTCAAAACCAAGAACCAAACCGGATACCCTCGAAAGACAAATTGGCATATTGCATTGCATTCTAACCACATACCTTTTGTTTTGGCAGGTGTTTTGTTTTTGTTTTCTCACTTTGTTGATTGTTGCAGGAAATATTGCTCGCAGAAAGGTCTTTTTCGTCAACCGAGTCCACAGATATCCAACTCAACACAACCTTCCGAGTCTACAAATGGATCAGCTACAACAGGAACTGACAAATGTGAGGACTCAAATGACAGATGTGAGGACAGAGGTGAGGACTCAAATGAATCAATTTATGGCTGTGATGACTGGACTGGCCCATACCCAGGAAGGGTTGAGGGAGTTGGTCGAGCGGAAAACCCCAGAAGATAACCATGCAGGCACTGGAGGTACTAGTAACAACGAACGCGAGCAGCCGCGAACGACTCCGGTAGTGTTTGGACCCGACAACAATCCTGAAGCTAGTATCATTGGGAATGGCCAAAGGAATACTGGAGAACGTATTCTACAAGAAGATCCTCAAGATGAGCAATTTATAGTGTTATGTGCTGGGGTTGATGAAGCTTATGACCGTCGGTTGGACGAGATATCAGAAAAATTAAGATCCTTGGAATCCCAGAACTCCTTGGGATTTGATGTAATGGACACGGGCCTAGTTGAGGGGGTAAGGATTCCCCAAAAATTCAAACCCCCGTGTTTTGAGAAGTACAATGGGACTTCCTGTCCTCGCACTCATTTACAGTCCTTTCTAGGAAGGCTGAAGGCATACACTATTGATGAGAAGCTATGGATGTTTTATTTTGAAGATAGCTTGACCGGGGCATCCAAAGAATGGTACTCACACTTATCCAGGGCCACCGTCAGAAATTGGAAAGATTTGGCTGAAGCTTTTGTGCGCCAGTATCAATACAACTTGGACATGGCACCTAACAAGACTCTCCTAATGGGAATGTCTCAATCTTCGAGGGAAAGTTTCCGTGAGTACGCTCAGAGGTGGAGACAGCTGGCTGCTGCTGTCCAACCGCCAATGTCAGAAATAGAGATGGCTGACATGTTCATGAATACCCTGCAAGGAATTTATATTGATAGACTTGCTGCTTTCTCTTCCACTAGCTTTGCTGATGTGGTCATAGCGGGAGAGAGAATTGAAAGTTTGCTGAAGATGGGCAAGATTTCTGATAATGGCGCCAACTCCAGCAACACAAAGAAACCATTCTCCGGACCCCGAAGGACAGGAGAAACTAATTCAGTGCATATTGGCAGAGGTAGGCCTCGGTATTTGCAAAGGTCAGTGGCTGTTGTCACCATTCCTATTCCAGCACCTCAGCAACAACAGTTCCCACAACAGCAGCAGAGACCTTACAACAACAATAATCAACAACATCGTCCATTTCAACAAAGGACTTCTCAGACCAACAAGGTAATCGATCCCATTCTGATGCCCTATGCAGTGTTACTCTCACAACTGTTGAAACTCAACTTGATTGAATTGAGGACTTTGGCTCCACCATATCCTCTCAACCTTCTAAGAAATTATGATGTCAATGCAAGATGCTCCTTCCACTCAAATGCTCCCGGCCATGCCACAGAAAAGTGTAGGGCCCTGCATATGAAGGTCCAAGACCTGATTGATTCCAAAGCCGTAAACTTTGCACCTCCTCCGAGTGTCACAAAAAACCCAATACCTAATCACGGTGGACCAAGGATTAATGCTATCGAGGAAGACCAACCAGCAATCCTGATTGATGATATTGCAAGTGTTCGAACACCTCTGGCCAAGGTGAAAGCTCAGCTTTTAAAATGCCAAGTGTTTCTAGGTTGTGAAGCCTACTGCGAAGCTTGTAAGGTTACTACTAATGGTTGCGCAAGTCTGAAGAATGGTATCAACAGTCTGATTAAGGAAGGCATCCTGCAGATAACATCAACAGTTCAAGCTTCTACAACTGCAACGGAAATCACTTCTACAAATACAGCAAAAATCATCTCAATGGAATCAGCTACAACAACAACAAACACCAGCAGTGATATTTCGACAGTTACTATCTACTACGACCCGACAACGGTCCCTGTTCTAGAATCTCACAATAATAATTTCCAGCAGCATTCTCGCCAACATCATCCCAGCAACACTCTCTCATCAGTTTGTCGGCTTCCTGAATCTGTGCCACTTTCAGTCAGACCCCATGTTACTATATAATACGATCCGCAGACAATCATGACTCCTTCTTCTACTGCAATTAGTCCGGTGACCATCACGGTGCCTGGGCCAATTCCTTATGATAACAACAGTGTCGTGCCTTGGCATTATGGTTCGGATCTTTACTTCCACGGAAGAAAAGTCACTCTTGACTCCTCAACATCTGCACCGTAGGTAGACAATGTAGGGGGAGGCGGAGGCTTCACTAGAAGCAGACGTCTCTTCGCTTCACAAATTCCCAGAACTAATGCCGAAAAGGAATCGGCTGCGAAAGCTAAAGGCAAAAGTGTGGTGCCAGAAGAACCCACTGCAAAAGAAACTCAGAAGACACCTTTTGATCAGGATGTAGACGAGTTTATGAGAATTATCAAAAGAAGTGACTACAAAATCGTGGATCAGCTCCACCAAACACCCTCCAAGATCTCCATATTATCACTGCTTATGTGTTCCGAGGCTCACCGGAATGCACAACTCAAAGTCCTGCACGTAGCTTATGTGCCTGAAGAGATCACTGTCAATCAGTTGGAATCAGTAGTTGCAAATGTTAATACTAGTCATGGACTAGGCTTTACCGATGTTGATTTGACTACAGAGGGGCGTAACCAAAACAAGGCATTACACATCACTCTGGAATGTAAAGGGGTTGTGCTATCGCACGTCCTTGTTGAAACTGAATCATCACTCAATGTCCTACCAAAGAAAGCCTTAGTCAAACTGGAGTATGATGGTATATCCCTCCGTCCAAGCAACCTAGTTGTAAGAGCTTTTGATGGTTCTAAGAGATCGGTTCTCGGAGAGGTGGAGCTTCCTGTGGTAATTGGCCCACAAGTTTTCAAAACTACCTTCTACGTGATGGACATATAACCTGCCTACAACTGTTTGTTGGATCGACCATGGATCCATGTCGTCGGCGCGGTAACGTCAACCCTTCACCAGAAGTTAAAATATGAGTGGGAAGGTCAGATTATCACTATCTGTGGAGAAGAAGACATCTTTGTCTGTCACCTGGCTACGTACAAGTACATAGAAATGGATGGAGAAATCCATGAAACCATGAGCCAAGGTTTTGAAGCTTTAAATGTCAACGAAGCTACAACTGAGGTGTTTGCTGCATCCCAAGAGGAGAAGACTGGTACCTCAATTGCTTCCTACAAACAGGCTCAGAAGGTTGTGGAAGAAGGGAATGCCCAAGGCTGGGGCAAGCTGCTGAAGGTGGAAATGAAGGAAGACAAATTCGGTTTGGGTTATAGACCATCTCGACAAGTTCAAGAGGAGGCTGCTGGAGGGCCAAAGTTCATAAGCGGGGGAATTATGGCCCCTGATGTTGTCAACACTCTGGAAGACGAGGCTGGGAGTGACTACAACCTGGAAAACTGGATCCGTCCAAGAATCCCGGGCCAACAAGCTCTCAACTTGTCTTCCCAGGAAATTATAAGGGTTACTGCTGCAGAGTAATTATTATTTCCTGTTTTAAGCATGCATCAAAGTCTTGCGTCTTGCCCAAGATGTCGGGACTCATTTTGTAATAGGGCCATATGTATTTGTGCTAATTGAATATTAATGAACAATGGACATCTTTTTGCAAACAACCTTTTTCGCTCACTGTCTTTTCATTTTTGTTATTTTCACACAAAGCAATAAATGGCAATGTTTTTCTAAATAAAAACTTCATTTACTTACTTTTTCTAAAAACAAAATAAAATCAATCACTAAAATGAACCAAATCTCAACCCTTGCAGAAATAGCCCTCCAGATTGCACTGACAATGACACTGCTATGACCTTGTATGACTTCGACAATCCGATTAATCAAGCAGATGAAGGGGTTGAGGAACACTACGATTTACCTGAAGAGTTAGCCAGGTTTTTGAGACAAGAGGAAAAGGTGATTGCTCCTCATCAGGTGGAGGTTGAGACTATTAACCTTGGTACCGAGGAAGTTGTGAAGGAAGTGAAGATTGGAGCCAGTCTGCAAACCCCGGTAAAAGAACAACTTATTAGTATGCTGTGAGAATATGTCGATGTCTTTGCTTGGTCCTACCAAGATATGTCGGGTTTGGATACAGATATTTTCATGCATAGGTTGCCATTAAAAGAGGATTGCCCGAAGGTCAAATAGAAGTTGTGCCGTACTCACCCTGACATGGCCATGAAAATCAAAGAGGAAGTACAAAAGCAGTGGGATGCCGGTTTTCTTGCTGTAACTAGTTACCCGTCGTGGGTTGCTAACATTGTACCCGTACCTAAGAAGGATGGAAAGGTGCGTATGTGTGTCGATTACCCGATCTGAACAGAGCAAGCCTGAAAGATGACTTCCCATTACCTCACATTGATGTATTGGTAGACAACACAACTCAGTTCTCGGTATTTTCCTTCATGGACGGATTTTCTGGATACAATCAGATCAAGATGTCACCTGAAGACATGGAGAAGACAACCTTCATCACACCATGGGGCACGTTCTGCTATAAAGTAATGCTGTTTGGTTTGAAGAACACCGGTGCAACATATCAATGGGCTATGGTAACATTATTCCACGACATGATCCATAAAGAAATTGAGTGTTACATGGATGACATGATTGCCAAGTCCCTCACAGAGGAAGAGCATTTGGTAAATATTTTGAAACTTTTCAAGTGTATGAGGAAATATCAGTTAAGGTTAAACCCCAACAAGTGCACATTCGGGTACGTTCTGGTAAGCTGCTGGGGTTTATTGTGAGCGGAAGAGGAATTGAGGTTGACCCTATTGCACCCCAAAATTTGCCCTCCCCTAGTCAAGGAATTGTGTACCAATGTGTCCTAAGAGGTTCACAAGGTTCACAAGATTCACAAGGTTCACAAGGTATCCCAAGAGGTTCACAAGGTTCACAATTAGTCAGAAAGCTTGGAAGTTCCCTCAGACAAAGGCTCCTCCTAAGCAGTGCACCCTAAACTAGGGTTTTGGATTTCATCAGGCTAAATGGACTTCCAATGCCTCAAGTGAACTTCATAACATCCCACATGTCTTCAAGAATCCCTATGTCAAGTTTCAAGGCTTTCCCAAAAGGTTTGCTCAGTCAGATGATCAGATAAGCAAAAATCAGTCAAAGTGGTTAAAAAGTCAAATTGAGGTCAACTGTGGTCAAACCAAAGTCAAACTTCATGATTTTTTGCCAACATCAATTTTATGAATTAAAATTCATCATTTGATCAAGGGTTGATCATGATTCATCAAAGAGATTTCAGATCATAAAGAATCAGGAGTTTCTAAATTAGGGTTTTCATAGGAAAAGTCAACTGAACTTTGACCAGCCATAACTTTCACATGCTTCATCAAAAATTTCCCATCCAAAGCTCATTTTTAAGTAAATTTAATTCTCTAAAACTTTGTGTCTCACAAGCCAAGCCTAAAAATACTTCATTTGAAAGGTATGAGCCAAAACATTATAGGTCATTTCAAAAGTGAACAAAACGTCAACATCTTCCAAAGTGCATAACTTAAAAATGGTAAACGATATGGACATGAGACCAAAGAGGTTTGTTAGAGGACTCTTTAAGTTTTCCAAAATGTCCAAGAACACCTTCATAGCCTTAAAATTGAGGGATTTATGCCTTGTCAAAGTTGGGAGATTTTCAAGGGGTGTATGAAGAAAATAAGGGCTTAAATCTAATTTTTTCCAAATGGGCCTATCATTTTGCAACCCAATCTTCATGATAACATCAAGCACGACCCAATTCAAATATTTTCTGATTTTTATAATTTATTTATTATTTATTTGGATTTTATTCATTAAAATTCATTTTAAATCAAAATAAAATATGAAAATACAAATATTTGATTTGATTCTTCTTCTAGAATCTCTTAAACATCATTTAAGTTGATTTGATACTCTCTAATTTCGTGCACAACCAATTTGGAAACATATCATATGATTATTTTTTATATTTTTGACCATAGCTTTCTTCACAATCAAGCAACCCATACAACTCCAACCAAGCCCAAATTCTTAACCTAATTAAATTACTATATAACCACAACAATATCACAAGACAAAAAAGGAGGATAGAGAGCAAGAGGATGATATTCATACTTTAAAATTTCACATAATTCAAAATTAGGTTTTCACAATCCACCACTTTTACAAGTTGATTAAAGACTGTAAATGAATCCTTGAGGTTTCCTGAACCTATTCCAATCATCCTCATCATCAAATTCATGCCAAATCATATAAACCAAATTCATATTCTTGCTTTTCTTTTAATTTTTTCAATTTCAATGATTTATGCATGATTAATTGATTTTGATTACATAATATGTTTGATTGTGTAGATGGTTTTTGGATAGTTGGATTTAAGTTTCGATGCAGGAATCATAGGGCACTGTAACACCCCAAATTTGCCCTCTTCATTTTAAGCATCATATCACATCATATTCATCATGAACATATCATTTTCTTAGCATCCTAGCATGGAAAGATGAGGCATAACATTTCTCATGACCTAGCATTAGGCATATGATCATCTGTGGAGGTTCTTGAAGCATTTCAAGCCATGACAAGGGGCCCAATGGTTTTGTACAAGTCCTATGAGGGGTCTACATTGCATTTACAAGTTCAAGTTCATTTGCAAAAGCTCAGAAGGTTGGAAGATCATCTGAGAATCCAGGCTAAGGCAAAGCTCCTACACAATGGTCCTAAACTAGGGTTTGAGATTCAAGCATGAAAACCTCAAAAATTTGGCCATTTCATTTGGGAAAAGTCTTTTATATGTCAAAAGGATCCTAGATACCAATTTTCATGAGAAAATTCCTTGTGGAAGTCAGGAAATTCTTCAGTTGCTTGCAGATGAAGTAATTGGTCAACTGTGCCTTTAAAAAGTCAACTGTGTGATTTCAAGGGGTCCAACCCAATTTTTCTAGCTAAGGGATGTCCTTACAATGTTATAAGAGGTTTGGAAAGTTCAAAGTTCAAGAATCATGAAGATTTGAGGGTTTTTGCAAAATTGGTGCAAAGTTGGTTTTAAGGAAATTCCATTTTTGGCAACTTTTGCCCTAAAATTCAAGTGAGCTTAACATGATCAAAAATTATTCAAATGGACCAAAGTCAAACATGAAATTTGGAGATTGAGACCTCCCATTTTCAAAAAGTACAAGTACTTTTTTATAGCATTCCTGGTTTGTGATATATGGCCCTCGAAAATTTCACTAAATTAGGGCAAAATGCAAAGTTTCATGCATGCACCAAGGGCCAAAAGGTTCAAAACTCAATTTCAAGTGTTGGAATGGATCAAGTTTGTTTACAAAGTTAAAATACAAGGAAAATGGCACACTTTGCTCCAAAGAAATTCACAAATTCGTGCCAAGTGAGAGTGTTGCTTCACAAATGAAAAAAAATGCATATTCATGAGAAAAGTGTGACAACTTTGATCTAAGGGCCAAGATCTTTTGGATTATGATTAAGGGTGCAGATTAGAGTGCACATGGGGCTGAAGGCCAAGTAGAGCATGAAGATTGCATGATATCACACAAAACTTGCAAGAATTGCAAAATCACTCAAACTTTTTCCTCCCACGTGCAAATCACACCATTTCTTCAGCATTAGGTCATGAGATCATATATAACAAATTAGGGTTTCAAAATCCCTCAGCTCTCTCTCAATCTTCCATTTCAAAAATCTTGTACAACTTGCAATTTCTCCAAAATCTCCTCATACACGAGCTCTTTCCAAAAACCAATTGTAGATCCTTGATCATTGGAAGCTTAGGATCACAAATATCACCATTATTCAAGCTGTCTCTCAAGATCAACAACCTTGCCATTTCAGGGCAGGTGCTTGCAAAGCTCAAGATCCAGCCATATTCAAGGCTTTAGGTGCATTTATTTTATATCTAGAGTGAATTTGGAGTGATTTGCATTCATCATCTGGCCTTCTATCAAGCTCTCTCAAGATCTGCAACTCAGGTATGCCTTGGAATCTTCAGATTTGAAAATGAAATTGGTTGTGCATTTTATGATCCTTGATGTTCACTGATCATTCTTCCATGTTTAGTTTCAAAATTGGTGCATAAATGAGCTTGTAATGTGGTTTCAAAGTTTCATGGTCACACCTGTTTTCAGTCGATCCAAGAGATTCTTTGAGCTTTTGAATTTTTCATGTCCATTTTTGAACTCAGCGTAGCTTGTTTAGTCAATCTGGAGCTTATCTTTCATTTTTATGTAGATTTGTTCATGTGTTGATGTTTCCGGTTCCGGAACCCTAGCTCCGGTCACCGGAATCTGCAATTTGGTTATTAGGGTTTATGAGGTTAGTGGTGACCTCCCAGCCCTTAGATCTCTCCTCTCTGCGTCCAGGATCACGCCACGCGTTTAAGTGACCACCCTCCCATTCACGTGAGTTTCCAACTCTGTTTTAATGCTTCATATAACACACCTCACCATAATACACATGTGTCCTCACCTCTGAACCAATACATTGTCCACGTCAATTAATGAGGAGAGTCATGAGATGCGTTCGTTTCATCTAAAGGCCATGTTATTTTCCATTTATTTCCCTGAATTTCCACACTATTTCCTGTATTCCAGCGCAGGTCCAATGGGCCATAGTTTCTTTTTGCACCCACTTCATTCCAAGCCCAATTCATTTGAACGTAATTCTTCACTATCCACATCTCCCAGCCAATTTCCTTATTTTATTTCTTTTTATTTTATTTTTCTTTATTTCATTTTGGTTTCTAATTATTAAAAATACCTCCAAGTCGCAAAAACTTCCAAATTAATTCATGAGTCTTCATTTGAGTTTTCTTTATTTTTCCATATTTTTCTTTTCCATTTATTTTCACTATCCACGTGTCATTTAATTTCCTCTTTTAATTAATTCATTTTGAATCCTTTTTGAGTACCCTGTCTTGTTCAATTTCCATAGGGTTCATTGTTTTGAGTTTAGTGTTGATTCCTTTTGCTCTGGATTCCTAAGAGGATGTACTTTATGTGTGATTTTTCCCCTGATTTTTAGAAATTTTTTCATTGGGTTTTGGCCTTTGCCTTGTGATGGAAGTTTCTTAACCCTAGTTCATGTTCTTGCCTTCATTTGACCTACTTGGCTTCTGAATTTCTCCCAATCTTTTTGGCTCATTGTTATATCATGTTTGAGGATCATTTGTCTTAAGTTGTGGAATTTTTAGATGCATTTTTGATTTGATTTGAATTTTGCTTTGTACCTTGTCCCATTTTGCTTCCTTTTGATCTTAAGCTCTCTCATTGGCTTAGAAGGGCACTTGTGCCAACTTATTCTTCTCATTTGGGGTCTCTTTGGGGTATGGTTACCTTTCTGATCTTAGCTTAGGGTTTGTGTCTTAGAAATTTTTGTGTTTGGCTTACCTTTTGAGTTCATCTTTTCTTATGTGCTTTCACTTCATTTCCTTAATTCTTTCACCTCATTATGTGATTGTTTGGTCTTGTACCTCTCTTCTCTTCATCTTTCTAGCTTCTTAAGCTCTTCTTTGATTTGTTTTGGTTCTGGTCTTGTGCATTGAGTTCATGTCTTGTGCATTTTGCTTTGCATCTCATTCAGTTTGCATTTGTTTGCCATGTGATTCATTATGCTTCATATTTGTTTTGTATGCTTCATTCCTCATTCTTGTAACTTGCATTTGCATTGTGCATTTGTATATATGACTTCACTTCTGTTTGTATGATGTTGGCATGACACTTGTTTCATTTTGCTTTGCTTTTGTGCTTATGTTGCTAACCTTTCAGGGGCTATGGTAAGTGAGAGGTGTGGAAGTGATTTCCACATCTCCAAATCTCATCTCTTCTTCTTCTTATTTCTTAATTGAGCTAACCCTTTGATTGTTGGGCTTAGGCCTTGCTCATCTCATCCTTCTTCTTCTTCTCTTCTTCTTTCTTTCTTCATTAGGATAGTAAACCACATTAACCTTAGGACATCCATGCATGACAACACTTAGGATTCTTTAGTCCCCCATTAGACTTTTACCTTTAAGATCCTTTTGGTTTCTTTTCTCTTCTCATCTCATAATCTTAAAGAAAACACTTAATAAAGTTTGAAGTAATACCTTGAGCAATATCCTTATCCCATGAGGTACTTGTAGTCTTCCCATCTTGAGATAGTACAAGCTTACTTTGTGATGCACAAGTCTGATCAAGGTATCTTCTTCATCAAGAAAAGTATAAAAAACACTTCTTCATTGTAAATACCAAAAACACTTAATAAGTTAATGAGTTAGTGAGCTTAGGCCCTAATCTTTGGGTTCAAGTTTTGGGGATTTTCTCCTTACTTGGGTGTGCTTGTTCTATTATTCCATCTTGGAATGTAGTGACAAGTGCACATTCCATTGAAAAGAGCTTGAGTTCACTTCCTTGTGACACACTCATAAAAAGCTTCTAAAAAACACAAACAAACAATAAGCGTCTTTCCTTCAGGAATTCTTTTCTCATCTCCTTCGCTCTGTACGCGAACTTGCTCCTACTTGTCATTTTGCAAGACGGTTACGCACTCGTTGTCCGAGTCTGCAACACCTGAGCATTGGCATAGGAAGTTCAAGCCTTAATTCACAAGCAATTTCCTTGCCACCCCTAGTTAGGGGAACTACGGCGTCTTTGATCCTCATTATCCTGATGAGGTACGTAGGCAGCAGGGTAGGGCCCGTTCGAGCACAATCTTTATTTTTCCCTACATTTTTCCTTTTCTTTTCTTATTCAGTTCTTTTCTCAGTTTCTTTCCAGTTCATTTCTTTTTTTTCTTTGCAGCAGCTTTCATACCCTCACCCTTTGAAACAGTTTTCTTTGCAAGCATGGATCCCGTCGGGTACGGCGGACGATCTGGGTGCTAATACCTTCCCAGGTCGTAACCGACTCCCGAACTCAGTCTTTTTGGTTCGCAGGACCCGTGTCCTTCCTTTTCTTTTCTTCTGGTTTGTGCAGCATTACCATTCCCGTTCCTTCGGGATAAAAATGCCTGGCTTAGTTCCAGGGGTTAGAATCCCTTACAAGTTCAAGGTCCCAACTTTTGAGAAATACAATGGCACAACATGCCCCAAGACCCACCTTCAGTCATTTGTAGGGAGGATCGCTGCTCACACTGATGATGAAAAGCTTTGGATGTACTATTTCCAGGACAGCCTGGTTGGGGCCTCCCTAGAATGGTATATGAAGCTTAGTAGAGTCAACATTAAGAGCTGGAAGGACTTGGCAGAAGCTTTTGTGAGACAATACCAGTATAATTTGGACATGGCTCCAAATCACACTCAATTGCAACATATGTCTCAAACTGCTAAGGAGGGTTTCAAAGAATATGCTCAAAGGTGGCGTCAGCTCACTACCAGAGTGCAACCACCGCTGCTGGAGAATGAGATGGCTGACATGTTTATGGGGACTTTGCAAGGTGTGTTTATTGAAAGATTGGCGTCGTGTTCAGCCACCAAATTCAACGACACAGTAATTGCTGGAGAGAGGGTAGAGACCTTGTTAAAGATGGGAAAGATCCAAGATACAAGCGTGAGCAGCTCGAATGGAGCAAGAAAAGCTTTCAGCGGACCCCCAAGAAGAAGAGAAGGGGAGACCAATGCTGTGTTCGGCCGAGGACAGGGCCGTGGATATAGAAGACCATACGAGCATGTGGCAGCAGTCACAATTCCTTCTAATCCTGTGCAGCAGATGCAACCACAAAAACAACAACAACAACAACAACAACAGCCGCAACGTAACAACTATCATCAGAGACCTTATCAGCCAAGGCAAACTCGCCCGGCTAATAGGGTGCTTGAGGCAATCCCTATGACTTATGCTGCTTTGCTACCAAGACTGCTGGACCTGAATTTGATTCAATTGAGAACTTTGGCACCACCACCACCTGGAGAGCTTCTAGTTGGGTACAATGTCAATGCAAGATGCGCTTTCCACTCAGGGGCACCCGGGCACTCAACTGAGAAGTGCAGGGTGCTACAGCACAAAGTTCAAGACCTGATAGACTCCAAGGCGATTAACTTCGCACCACCGCCGAATGTTACTTCGAACCCTATTCCGAATCACGGAGGGGCTAGAATCAATGTTGTTGAGGGTGGTGAGAAGTTAAGTCTTATTCTGAGCATAGAAGAGGTGAAGACTCCGTTGATGGTAGTTAAGGAGAGACTGCTGAAAGGTCAAGTGTTTCCGGGTTGCAGTTCTATTTGTGAAGAATGTTTGAATTCAGAGAATGGGTGTGAGAATCTGAAGATGGGATTGCAGAGTTTGATTGATGAGGGATCTTTGCAGTTTAACAAAGTTGATGCTAAAGCTGATGATGTGTCCACCATAACCATATTTTATGATGAAGCTGAGATGCCTGCCAGAAGAGAGCCTGTTACCATTTATGCTCTGGAAGTTAGTCCTGTGACTATCACCGTGCCTGGGCCTGTTCCTTATACAGACGATAAAGCCATTCCATGGCATTACGGCTCAGATGTGTACGTGGCTGGACAGAAAGTGGAGAGCGAGTATGTTGCTATTGACCCGACTGTAGTGAACGTCAGAGGGGTTGGAGGTTTCACAAGAAGTGGTCGTTTATTTGCTCCCCCAGTTCTGAGAGGGGATCCTGAGGCTGAGGCTTCGGCAAAAGCTAAAGGAAAGCAAGTTGTGACTGATGAGACAACAACTCCTGTTGCTGGGCAGGCAACCTTTAAAAAGGAGGTCGAGGAATTTATGCGCATAATCAAAAAGAGTGATTATAAGGTGGTCGAGCAGTTGAACCAGACACCTTCCAAGATATCCATTCTATCTTTGTTGATGTGTTCTCCTGCACACAGAGAGGCCTTGTTGAAAGTGTTGTAGATGGCCTATGTTCCTCAAGAAATCAGTGTCAATCAACTTGAAGCTATAATGGGCAGTGTTAATGCAAGCCATGGGCTGGGCTTTACAGACAGAGACCTCACATCAGAGGGCCAAAACCATAACAAAGCACTACATATCACTATGGAGTGCAACGGTGCTGTGTTGTCACATGTTCTTGTTGATACAGGCTCTTATCTTAATGTACTTCCGAAGAAGGCATTAATGAAGCTCAATGTTGATGGTATTGTCCTGAGGCCTAGTGATTTGATTGTCAAAGGTTTTGATGGGTCTAGAAGGTAAGTTTTTGGAGAAGTTGAGTTGCCTGTGAAAATAGGCTCTCAAGTATTCAAAAGTATCTTCTACGTCATGGACATTCAGCCCGCGTATAGCTGCTTGTTGGGACGCCCATGGATTCATGCAGCTGGAGCTGTAACCTCCACCCTGCATCAGAAGCTCAAATATGTGGTTGATGGCCAAGTGATCATAGTATGCGGAGAGGAAGACATCTTTGTAAGCCACTTGTCAACGTTCAAATATGTAGATATGGATGTAGAAATTCATGAGACTTTATGCCAAGCCTTCGAAGCAGTTAACGTCAGCATCTTGACTCCAGTGGAGAAGAGCAGTGAGAAAGAAGGTACTTCCATCCATTCCTACAAGCAGGCAAAGGAGGTAGTTCAGTCAGGAAGTGCCCAAGGCTGGGGCAAGTTGCTGGAGCTAGAAAAGAAAGACGACAAGTTTGGTTTGGGTTATCAACCTGGTGGATCTACTCCAAGTGGTAAGGCCATTACCTTTACAAGCGCTGGGATGCTCGAACGCAACCAGATTTGTGTGACAAGCCAAGATGGAGACAGTGATGGTGACTGGGACAACTGGATTCACCCGTGTGCGCCCGAAGAGGAGCTGAAGAACTGGTTTGCTGAAGACATTGTCCAAGTTACCTGGCACTCAGAGTAATTCATTTGTTTCTTTTTATTAGCATACTGCATTGTCAAATCCAGCATTCTGCCCAAGATGCTAGGATCCGTTGTATTGGGCCACCATGTTTTGTATGCATCTTATTTTACCATGAAATAAAGGACATTTTCAGACAAATTGTGTTCTCTTTCTTTGTTTTTAAACTTTTCACAAAAAATATAAAAATGGCAATGTGTTTTCCCTTTTTGTTTTTGTGTTTGCGTCTCTTTTCAAAATAAGCAGATTCTGAAATAAGCACATCATCTGTGCAGTGTTGATCATCCGGATTCTATTGATAACATTCCTGCTATGACCATGCATGACTTTGACAATCCTGTCTACCAAGCTGATGAAGGAGTTGAGGAAGACTGTGAACTCCCTGAAGAATTGGTCAGATTGTTGAAACAAGAGGAACGGGTTATTCAGCCTCATCAAGAAGAAATTGAGATCATCAACATCGGCACTGAAGATGTGAAGAAAGAGATCAAGATTGGGGCCAGTCTGCAGGCCGGAGTTAAGAAAGAGCTGATCAGTATGCTGCGAGAGTATGTGAATATCTTTGCTTGGTCATATCAAGATATGCCAAGGTTGGATACCGACATCATTGTGCATAAGCTACCTTTGAGAGAGGATTGTCCTCCTGTGAAACAGAAGTTGAGAAGAACTCGTCCTGACATGGCGATGAAGATCAAAGAGGAGGTTCAGAAGCAATGGGATGCCGGGTTCCTTGCCGTAACTAGTTACCCACCTTGGGTAGCTAACATTGTGCCTGTAGCAAAGAAGGACGGCAAGGTCTGGATGTGCGTTGACTACCGGGATTTGAATAGGGCAAGCCCAAAAGATGACTTTTCGTTGCCACACATTGACGTGTTGGTAGACAATACTGCTCAATTTTCGGTATTTTCCTTCATGGATGGCTTCTCCGGATATAATCAGATTAAGATGGCACCGGAAGACATGGAGAAAACAACGTTCATTACCCCGTGGGGTACATTCTGCTATAAGGTCATGCCCTTTGGTTTGAAGAACGCCGGGGCAACTTATCAGCGGGCGATGGTCACATTGTTCCATGACATGATACACAAGGAGATTGAGTGTTATGTGGACGATATGATTGTTAAGTCCCGAGACGAAGAAGAGCATCTGGTCAATCTTAAGAAGCTGTTTGATAGACTGATAAAATACAAGCTGAGGTTGAATCCAAACAAGTGCACTTTCGGAGTGCGTTCTGGGAAACTGCTGGGTTTCATTGTTAGTCAGAAAGGAATTGAGGTAGATCCTGCTAAAGTAAAATCAATTCAAGATATGCCTGCACCGAGAACAAAAAAAGAAGTGCGCGGGTTTTTAGGGAGGTTGAACTACATTTCTCGGTTCATATCTCATCTAACTTCCACGTGCGAACCAATATTTAAATTGCTAAGAAAAGAGCAAACGGTCAGGTGGAACAAAGACTGCCAAAGAGCTTTCGACAAAATAAAAGAATATTTGCAGGAGCCTCCAATTCTAATGCCTCCAGTGGAAGGAAGACCTTTGATCATGTACTTGACCGTGCTAGAAGGGTCAATGGGGTGTGTTCTAGGCCAACATGACGAGTCTGGTCGAAAAGAGTACGCTATTTATTACCTTAGCAAAACGTTTACCGACTGTGAATCCCGTTACTCACTGCTCGAGAAAACTTGTTGCACTTTGGTATGGGCTGCTCGCCGACTGAGACAGTACATGTTGACTCATACCACACTGCTAATTTCTAAAATGGATCCTGTCAAGTACATCTTTGAGAAACCAGCGTTAACCGGAAGGGTTGCTAGGTGGCAGATGATTTTAACTGAATATGACATCCAGTATACTTCTCAGAAAGCCATCAAAGGAAGTGTATTGTCGGATTACCTTGCACAACAACCTCTTGAAGATGATTATCAGCCAATGAAGTTTGATTTCCCTGATGAGGACATCATGTACCTCAAAGCAAACGATTGCGAGGAACCACTACCGGAGGAGGGACCAGACCCTGAATCCAAATGGAAGTTGATGTTTGATGGGGCAGTCAATATCAATGGACGTGGAGTTGGTGCCGTTCTTATCACTCCCGAAGGTGTTCACTTTCCCTTCGCTGCCAGAATTACTTTTGGCTGCACCAACAATGAAGCGGAATACGAGGCATGCATAATGGGAATAGAGGAGGCAATTAATCTTCGGATTAAGAACCTCGATATATTTGGAGATTCAACCCTCGTCATTAACCAAGTTACCGGAAAGTGGTATACGCATCAAGAGCATTTAATTCCATACAGGGATTATGCTAGAAAACTGTTGACATTCTTCACGACAGTTAAACTTCAGTACATACCACGTGATGAAAATCAGTTTGCCGACGTATTGGCCACTCTTTCTTCGTCTATCAAAGTCTTGTGTTGGAATTATGTGCCCAGAATTGACATCTCCAGGCTTGACGCTCCAGCTCATGCCTTCTCTATAGACGCCGTGTCTAATGAGAAACCTTGGTATTTTGATATCAAGTTATTCCTGGAAAAGCAAGAATACCCAGCTGGGGCATCTTCCAATGACAAGAAGACCTTGAGGCGACTTGCTGCTAGCTTCTTCTTGAATACAGACGGGGTTTTGTACAAGAGAAACTTTGACATGGTCTTGCTCAGATGCGTGGATCACGAAGCAAGCCGGTTAATGCAGGAAGTCCACGAAGGATCTTTCGGTACCCATGCAGGAGGGCATGCTATGGCTAAGAAATTGCTGAGATCAGGGTATTACTGGATGACAATGGATGCAGACTGTTGTTCATTCGCTCGTAAATGCCACAAGTGCCAGATATATGCAGACAAAGTGCATGTTCCTCCAAGCCCGCTCAACGTCATGTCATCTCCTTAACCCTTTTCTATGTGGGGCATTGACATGATCGGGAAGATAGAGCCAACTGCTTCAAATGGTCATCGCTTCATTCTGGTCGCGATTGATTACTTCATAAAGTGGGTTGAAGCAGCATCTTATGCCAACGTCACTCGTCAAGTAGTGGCAAGATTTCTTAAAAGAGATATCATATGCAGATACGGAGTGCCCGAAAGGATCATTACTGACAATGGTTCTAATCTCAACAACAAGATGATGGCAGACTTGTGTCGGGACTTCAAGATTCAACATCATAATTCTTCTCCTTACCGACCAAAGATGAATGGTGTGGTAGAGGCAGCAAACAAGAATATCAAGAAGATTGTGCAAAAAATGGTTGTCACTTACAAAGATTGGCATGAGATGTTACCATTCACGCTGCATGGGTACCGAACGTCAGTCAGGACGTCAACTGGGGCAACTCCCTTCTCTTTGGTATATGGCATGGAAGTAGTCCTGCCTGTTGAAGTAGAGATTCCTTCATTGCGTGTGATGATGGATGTAAAGCTTGATGAGGCTGAATGGGTGCGTGCTCGTTACAATCAGCTGTGTCTAATTGAGGAAAAGAGATTAGCGGCTATTTGTCATGGTCAGCTTTATCAGAGGAGAATGAAGCGAGCATTCGACCAACGAGTACGTACTCGAGAGTATCAGGTAGGAGAGCTTGTGTTGAAGATGATCGTTCCTCCAGGTTCAGATCACAGGGGCAAGTGGACCCCAAACTACGAAGGACCATTCATAGTGAAGAAAGTCTTCTCAGGAGGAGAACTAATGCTCACCACTATGGATGGAGATGACTTCCAATCCCCTGTTAACTCGGACGCAGTTAAAAAATACTTCGCATAAAGAGACCCGCTGGACACAAAATCAGAATTAAAGTCTAGGCAAAAAAAGGGCATCCCGGCGAGTTAAAACAGAATAAAAAGCTCAGGCAAAAGTTAGGGAAAATATATTTTAAAAAAAGTACACCCGCTGAGTTGAAAAGCCACATCGGACAACTCAGGAAAAAAAGGGTATCCCGGTGGATTGAAAACCCGAAAGGGCGATCCACGCAAAACAAGGGAATAAGCAAACAACTGCGATCCGAGTAATCTGAACCACGTCATCGTTTCACACAACCTGACAATCAGAAGGATAGGAAATAGTCCCCTCATCTTCTCAGAAAGCAAAGGCAAGAATGGAGAGTTTTGAAGACATGTTGGTCATAGCAGAAATGGAACTCATTGGGATGCCGTGCCCATTGCCATTAGGATAGTTTCTTTTCTCAATTTTATGGTGGCTACCTCTTTCCAGGTGGTTGCTTCCTGATGTAAAATATTTGCCTACTCAGAGGCCTTTCAATAAAAAGAATATTCAGTCAAAAAGTTGTGTGTGTTTATTTTTGTTTGCAAAATGTCCTGAATTTTCGGCAAAAATAGCATTGCATTTAAACATGGTGATAATTTGAAAGAAAATGACATGCAGGGAAACACTGTAAACCCTCTTTGAGTGTCGGGTGACGATGGATGAACAGATCATACCATGCAAGTCCCCGGGGCACACTTGTGTTTTTTGTTGTTGCAGGTTGCAGGATGGCGTCACATTCTCCCAAGCAGAATCTTCCCCAGCTAAGCCTTGGCAAGCAGCCCAAGTAGTTTATTCTTCCCTAGTGGAGTATGCCCAGTAGGAAGCTGAATGCTTGATGTCCCCACAGAGCTTAGAATTGGCAAAATTCTCCCCAGCTAGAGCATTGTTGAAGCATCTTTCCCAGCCAAGTCTGAAGATGATCTTTCCCCACAGAGTTCATATTTGATTTTTCACTTCCGTCTGCGAAATATTCCCCAGCGAAGTTGTCATTCTTTTGGTTAATATGATGATACAGTCAGGTATTCATCACAGTCATAGTTAGGTGTCAAGGCCTCTCAACTTGTCTTCCCCTACAGAGTTGTAACTCTTGTGGCCAATCAGGCATGTGTTTGTTGTTCGTCTGCAATCTCCAACACTCGTCTGTGTTCAGGCTTTATTGCTGCTTGTCTGCATCTTTCAACACTCGTCTGTGTTGTAACTTTGGCATTGCTTGTTTGCTTTCCCCAGCAGTGGTCCATGATTACCTTGACATTGCTCGTATGCAATTTCCAATACTCGTCTGTGTTTGGTATCCAGTATTTGCTGATGCTTGTCTGCACTGCCCAACACTCGTCTGTGCTTGATATCCTTGTTATTGTTCGTATGCAATTTCCAGCACTCATTTGTGCTTGATATCTTTGTTGTTTGCTCGTCTGCAATTTCCAACACTCGTCTGTGTTTGATATGGTACCTTGTTTGCTTGTTTGCATTCTCCAACACTCGTCTGTGTGTTATCTGTTTGAAGCTCGTCTGCTTTGTTTGGATACTCGTCTGTATTATCCCCAGCACTCGTCTGTGTGTTATCTGTTTGAAGATCATCTGCATTGTTTGGATACTCGTCTGTATCATCCATAGCACTCGTCTATGTTAGCTTATATCTGTATGTGTGGATTTGCTGTTTATCCTGGTACCTCTTTTGTATTGCTACTCCAAATGCTCGTCTGTGTTTGAACTTCTGGTATTCGTCTATACCAGTGGCTGATACTCGTCTGTATCATTGTCATAAGCGCTCGTCTGTATTTCTCAGATCATCGTCTGATACTCATCTGTATCATTGACTTTTGACACTCGTCTATGTTATCTTGATGATCACCCAATACTCGTCTGTATTGAAGAGGTTTAAAATCCTGACTGTGGGAATAAAGGTCAAAATGGTTACCGGTCCTGGCGTAACAGGTATACCCGAAGGAGGCTCGTCTGTCTCAGGCACCAATTATTGTTGCACCTGGCGTAACAGGTTTGCTCGAAGAAGACTCGTCTGTCTTATACCATATATCCACGGATAATATATGAAGAAGGTTCGTCTACCTTGTTTATGCATGTCTATCCCACAGACTTTAGTGCATCCCGGTCCTGGCGTAACAGGTATATCCGAAGGAGGTTCGTTTGTCTCAAGTCATTTGTTCTTGCAAAGTGTTTGAGGACTCGTATGTCCAGTTCCTGGCGTAACAGGATTGTTCGAAGAAGACTCGTCTGTAAATATGCTCTTATTCCATATAACAGTTTCAACTTGGAAGAAGCTCGTTTGCTTTTTTCTCCCCTTCAGTCACCAAAGAGTCATTTGGTTGGGTTTATTTCCCAGTTTTGCATTCTTCGTCAGAGTGCAAATTTCAGGTCTTCTTGGTATTCAACCACAGTTTATCTTGAACGGTCGGTAGCCCGTGCTATCGTCCTTTTCAGATTAACAATTATTTGAATAGGGGCAGCTGTAACACCCCAAATTTTCCCTCTTCATTTTAAGCATCATATCACATCATATTCATCATGAACATATCATTTTCTTAGCATCCTAGCATGGAAAGATGAGGCATAACATTTCTCATGACCTAGCATTAGGCATATGATCATCTGTGGAGGTTCTTGAAGCATTTCAAGCCATGACAAGGGGCCCAATGGTTTTGTACAAGTACTATGAGGGGTCTACATTGCATTTACAAGTTCAAGTTCATTTGCAAAAGCTCAGAAGGTTGGAAGATCATCTGAGAATCCAGGCTAAGGCAAAGCTCCTACACAATGGTCCTAAACTAGGGTTTGAGATTCAAGCATGAAAACCTCAAAAATTTGGCCATTTCATTTGGGAAAAGTCTTTTATATGTCAAGAGGATCCTAGATACCAATTTTCAGGAGAAAATTCCTTGTGGAAGTCAGGAAATTCTTCAGTTGCTTGCAGATGAAGTAATTGGTCAACTGTGCCTTTAAAAAGTCAACTGTGTGATTTCAAGGGGTCCAACCCAATTTTTCTAGCTAAGGGATGTCCTTACAATGTTATAAGAGGTTTGGAAAGTTCAAAGTTCAAGAATCATGAAGATTTGAGGGTTTTTGCAAAATTGGTGCAAAGTTGGTTTTAAGGAAATTCCATTTTTGGCAACTTTTGCCCTAAAATTCAAGTGAGCTTAACATGATCAAAAATTATTCAAATGGACCAAAGTCAAACATGAAATTTGTAGATTGAGACCTCCCATTTTCAAAAAGTACAAGTACTTTTTCATAGCATTCCTGGTTTGTGATATATGGCCCTCGAAAATTTCACTAAATTAGGGCAAAATGCAAAGTTTCATGCATGCACCAAGGGCCAAAAGGTTCAAAACTCAATTTCAAGTGTTGGAATGGATCAAGTTTTTTTACAAAGTTAAAATACAAGGCAAATGGCACAGTTTGCTCCAAATAAATTCACAAATTCGTGCCAAGTGAGAGTGTTGCTTCACAAATGAAAAAAATGCATATTCATGAGAAAAGTGTGACAACTTTGATCTAAAGGCCAAGATCTTTTGGATTATGATTAAGGGTGCAGATTAGAGTGCACATGGGGCTGAAGGCCAAGGAGAGCATGAAGATTGCATGATATCACACAAAACTTGCAAGAATTGCAAAATCACTCAAACTTTTTCCTCCCACGTGCAAATCACACCATTTCTTCAACATTAGGTCATGAGATCATATATAACAAATTAGGGTTTCAAAATCCCTCAGCTCTCTCTCATTCTTCCATTTCAAAAATCTTGTACAACTTGCAATTTCTCCAAAATCTCCTCATACACGAGCTCTTTCCAAAAACCAATTGTAGATCCTTGATCATTGGAAGCTTAGGATCACAAATATCACCATTATTCAAGTTGTCTCTCAAGATCAACAACCTTGCCATTTCAGGGCAGGTGCTTGCAAAGCTCAAGATCCAGCCATATTCAAGGCTTTAGGTGCATTTATTTTGCATCTAGAGTGAATTTGGAGTGATTTGCATTCATCATCTGGCCTTCTATCAAGCTCTCTCAAGATCTGCAACTCAGGTATGCCTTGGAATCTTCAGATATGAAAATGAAATTGGTTGTGCATTTTATGATCCTTGATGTTCACTGATCATTCTTCCATGTTTAGTTTCAAAATTGGTGCATAAATGAGCTTGTAATGTGGTTTCAAAGTTTCATGGTCACACCTGTTTTCAGTCGATCCAAGAGATTCTTTGAGCTTTTGAATTTTTCATGTCCATTTTTGAACTCAGCGTAGCTTGTTTAGTCAATCTGGAGCTTATCTTTCATTTTTATGTAGATTTGTTCATGTGTTGATGTTTCCGGTGCCGGAGCCCTAGCTCCGGTCACCGGAATCTGCAATTTGGTTATTAGGGTTTATGAGGTTAGTGGTGACCTCCCAGCCCTTAGATCTCTCCTCTCTGCGTCCAGGATCACGCCACGCGTTTAAGTGACCACCCTCCCATTCACGTGAGTTTCCAAATCTGTTTTAATGCTTCATATAACACACCTCACCATAATAAGCATGTGTCCTCACCTCTGAACCAATACATTGTCCACGTCAATTAATGAGGAGAGTCATGAGATGCGTTCGTTTCATCTAAAGGCCATGTTATTTTCCATTTATTTCCCTGAATTTCCACACTATTTCCTGTATTCCAGCGCAGGTCCAATGGGCCATAGTTTCTTTTTGCACCCACTGCATTCCAAGCCCAATTCATTTGAACGTAATTCTTCACTATCCACATCTCCCAGCCAATTTCCTTATTTTATTTCTTTTTCTTTTATTTTTCTTTATTTCATTTTGGTTTCTAATTATTAAAAATACCTCCAAGTCTCAAAAAATTCCAAATTAATTCATGAGTCTTCATTTGAGTTTTCTTTATTTTTTTATATTTTTCTTTTCCATTTATTTTCATTATCCACGTGTCATTTAATTTCCTCTTTTAATTAATTCATTTTGAATCCTTTTTTAGTACCCTGTCTTGTTCAATTTCCATAGGGTTCATTATTTTGAGTTTGGTGTTGATTCCTTTTGCTCTGGATTTCTAAGAGGATGTACTTTATGTGTGATTTTCCCCCTGATTTTTAGAAATTTGTTCATTGGGTTTTGGCCTTTGCCTTGTGATGGAAGTTTCTTAACCCTAGTTCATGTTCTTGCCTTCATTTGACCTACTTGGCTTCTGAATTTCTCCCAATCTTTTTGGCTCATTGTTATATCATGTTTGAGGATCATTTGTCTTAAGTTGTGGAATTTTTAGATGCATTTTTGATTTGATTTGAATTTTGCTTTGTACCTTGTCCCATTTTTCTTCCTTTTGATCTTAAGCTCTCTCATTGGCTTAGAAGGGCACTTGTGCCAACTTATTCTTCTCATTTGGGGTCTCTTTGGGGTATGGTTACCTTTCTGATCTTATCTTAGGGTTTGTGTCTTAGAAATTTTTGTGTTTGGCTTACCTTTTGAGTTCATCTTTTCTTATGTGCTTTCACTTCATCTCCTTAATTCTTTCACCTCATTATGTGATTGTTTGGTATTGTACCTCTCTTCTCTTCATCTTTCTAGCTTCTTAAGCTCTTCTTTGATTTGTTTTGGTTCTGGTCTTTTGCATTGAGTTCATGTCTTGTGCATTTTGCTTTGCATCTCATTCAGTTTGCATTTGTTTGCCATGTGATTCATTATGCTTCATATTTGTTTTGTATGCTTCATTCCTCATTCTTGTAACTTGCATTTGTATTGTGCATTTGTATATATGACTTCACTTCTGTTTGTATGATGTTGGCATGACACTTGTTTCATTTTGCTTTGCTTTTGTGCTTATGTTGCTAACCTTTCAGGGGCTATGGTAAGTGAGAGGTGTGGAAGTGATTTCCACATCTCCAAATCTCATCTCTTCTTCTTCTTATTTCTTAATTGAGCTAACCCTTTAATTGTTGGGCTTAGGCCTTGCTCATCTCATCCTTCTTCTTCTTCTCTTCTTCTTTCTTTCTTCATTAGGATAGTAAACCACACTAACCTTAGGACATCCATGCATGACAACACTTAGGATTCTTTAGTCCCCCATTAGACTTTGACCTTTAAGATCCTTTTGGTTTCTTTTCTCTTCTCATCTCATGATCTTAAAGAAAACACTTAATAAAGTTTGAAGTAATACCTTGAGCAATAGCCTTATCCCATGAGGTACTTGTAGTCTTCCCATCTTGAGATAGTACAAGCTTACTTTGTGATGCACAAGTCTGATCAAGGTATCTTCTTCATCAAGAAAAGTATAAAAAACACTTTTTCATTGTAAATACCAAAAACACTTAATAAGTTAATGAGTTAGTGAGCTTAGGCCCTAATCTTTGGGTTCAAGTTTTGGGGATCTTCTCCTTACTTGGGTGTGCTTGTTCTATTATTCCATCTTGGAATGTAGTGACAAGTGCACATTCCATTGAAAAGAGCTTGAGTTCACTTCCTTGTGACACACTCATAAAAAGCTTCTAAAAAACACAAACAAACAATAAGCGTCTTTCCTTCGGGAATTCTTTTCTCATCTCCTTCGCTCTGTACGCGAACTTGCTCCTACATGTCATTTTGCAAGACGGTTACGCACTCGTCGTCCGAGTCTGCAACACCTGAGCATTGGCATAGGCAGTTCAAGCCTTAATTCACAAGCAATTTCCTTGCCACCCCTAGTTAGGGGAACTACGGCGTCTCTGATCCTCATTATCCTGATGAGGTACGTAGGCAGCGGGGTAGGGCCCATTCGAGCACAATCTTTATTTTTCCCTACATTTTTCCTTTTCTTTTCTTATTCAGTTCTTTTCTCAGTTTCTTTCCAGTTCATTTCTTTTTTTTCTTTGCAGCAGCTTTCATACCCTCACCCTTTGAAACAGTTTTCTTTGCAAGCGTGGATCCCGTCGGGTACGGCGGACGATCTGGGTGCTAATACCTTCCCAGGTCGTAACCGACTCCCGAACTCAGTCTCTTTGGTTCGCAGGACCCGTGTCCTTCCTTTTCTTTTCTTCTGGTTTGTGCAGCATTACCATTCCCGTTCCTTCGGGATAAAAATGCCTAGCTGGCGACTCTATTCTTTTCTGCGCCACTTTCGCGTTTGTACCAGGATGGAAATTCGGGGAGCGACAGGCACCATGGAGAACTAAACTATTGGTTAATCTGTTGTAATCTATTTTCGTCGATACTTCGAAGGCTGCAGTAGTGATAAGCATTCAGGCTGACAGGTAAGTCAGGTAAGTACTAGTGTTTCGATTTACTCCGAATTTTTTCCAGAAGTTCAGAAAAAAATCGACAAACAATACTCTTTTAGAATTGAATTCTAAAAGATTTTGACCCTCAAAATCGCAAATTCCTCTTTTTTCTATTTTATTTGATTTATTTTCTATTTTCATATTCTCAAAAAAATCTAAAAAATATTGTGCGTTCTTTATTTGATTTTATTAGATTTTTAGCATCGTTTTAATATTTTTTAGATTTTATTTTAATCGCTTTTCTTATTTTTCATTATTTTAAAATCTGCAGCGATTTTATTTAATCCTGTTTATTTCTTTTTTTATTCTTCCAATAGTATATACCAAAAATATGCAGGTGGGAGGAAGAAGATGGTGTGTGGCATGCACTGATTGGCCTAGTGACAAAGACCTAAGGTTGAAAGTATGAGGGCGTGGGTTCAACACTCATTCCCAACATTTTGGCAAAGAAACGTGGGTTCAACACTCATTCCCAATATTTTGGCAAAGAAACGTGGTGTAGCGTAGTGGCTGAAGGTTTTTGTTGGCAAAGGCAAAGTCAGGGGTTCAACACCAACCCCCAATATTTTGGGTATCTCTAACTTTATTTTTCCCTTTTTCATCAAATTATGTATTTTCTTTGAATTTCCTTATTATTATTATTAAACTAATTTCTAAAAGATAAAACAAAATCCTTTTTTTATTTTATTTTTAAAACTTATATTTTTTTATATAAACCTTAAACCTATTTTTTGTAAAACCTTTTTCTTTTATAAATCTAAATCTTAATTTTTTCATAAACCTTAATTTTTTTTCATAAACCTTTTTCTTTTATAAATCTAAATCTTAATTTTTTCATAAACCTTAATTTTTTTTCATAAACCTTAATTTTTTCATAAATCTTAATTTTTTTTTCATAAACCTTAATTTTTTTCCCTAAACCTTAATTTTAAACCTAAGTCTTAATTTTTTTTTCATAAACTTTAAACCCTAAAAATTTAGCCCTAATCTTTATCTTAAAACCCAGATTTCGCCCTAATTTTTACCCTAAAATTTTTCCTAAACCTTAAATTTTTTTAAACCTTAAAATTTTTCTCAAACCCTAACCCTAATTGTTTTCTTAACCTAGTTTGCAAACTTTTTTCTTCTAATTTATTCACTCATTTTTATGTTATTCATTCACTGTTTGTCTGATTATGTAACTATTTTGCCTTTGTAATAATTGGTTTTTTTATTATTATTTTCCGCCATTATTATTATTATGTAACTGCCCCTAAGCCATGTAATAGTGTAGGAATTTTATTTTCTGGCTTTTAATTTCTGCCATTTATTTTTCATATTAACTGTGTGGTTAGTAAATAGGGTGTGGAAACTATTTGTAATTAAAATTAATTTAGATAATTAACTTTAAAAGATGAATATCTAAAAATAATACTCACACACGTAAGTCGATCTTTGATCGCCATCTGTACTTCCTAGGGTATTCCTCTTGGTTGCCTTATCTAAATGGTCAAGTCTCTCGAATATAAGGGTGTCTTAAGCAAAGTCCCTTCATAAAATCATCAAGTCCCTACAAGTTTAAAAGATCAAGTCCCTTCGAGGTTGCCTACGGAATAATGATCTTGTCCCTTCGAATAAATGATGATAGTCCCTACAAATTGCTAAAGACATCCCTTAAGTTGCCTTCTATGACCATACGATAACCATACGCTTGTCCCTTAACACATCCAAGGTAATGACTACCTATTCCTTAATAATATGGATAGTCTTACCATTAAAAGAACATACGAGAATATAAAAGACTTAATCTAGGGTAGGTATCTCTTAGTTGCTTGCTCACTCTTCAAAAATACTTTTCACACCTCACAATACTTTCTTAAACATTTTTCAAAATAAGGCTTTGTATACATCCATACGAGGATCATTACAAAGTACTTAGAAAAATTTCTAATCACACACTACACTTTCCAAAAACAATTTAAGTGAGCTAAGTAACTAAGAGCACATGGATAACCATGGATATAAAGGGCGCTAACACCTTCCCTTTGTATAACCTACCCCCCGAACCCAAGTTTTTTAAAATAGGTCTTTCCTGTTCTTTTATGTCCTTTCCACTTGGATAAAATAAAAGTCGGTGGCAACTCTTGCTATCCGCAACATGACTAAAAGTCAGTTCTCCCACCGTGTTACAGAACTGGCGACTCTGTTGGGGATTTAATAAAAGAGGGGTACCCTTAGGAATTAGATCACTTAAATTGTTTGCCTTGTTTGCTTTATATTACTTGTTGGTCTTTATGTGTGAAAGATCCTAACCCGGATCTAGTGTACCTTAGGTAAATGGCAATAGACCAAGGAAACTGTACGGCGTATACCGATATGGTTGATCTGGTGGCCATAGTTAGTGTGACTTCTTAGTTGGTGCTTATGTTCCTTAAGTAAGTTGAGGATAATATGAGGCTGCCATATGTTGTCAATACACTAACTGACTTTTAGAACCCTAGTCATCCCATCTTGGCCTTTAGAAAGTAGTGAGATAGTCGGCTTTGGAGAAGTCTAAAGTTTGTTGATACTCGATACTACACTCATTGAGATCCTAAACTTGGAGGGTTTTGCTTGGCAAGTAAGTTGCCTACTGAACAACCACCCTTGGGAAGGATCAATGATATTGAGATCCCTTAGAACCCGGTTACTTTTGTAGGACAGGATGAACCAACTAACTTTAGGGGAGGGTACTTATCTTTAAACCTCATGCAAGCCTTCAAACCTAGGGCTATTGTGTGACTTGTTTGTGTGTGCCACATGTTTGTGATTGAGCATAACATCATGACATCAATGCATCATAAGCATAGAAATTTCACTAATCATTTCAAGGACCAAAGGATTTATCTTTGTTCTTTGTTGCAGGTCATGGCTTATGTTCGTAGGAATACTATCCGGATCAACTTTGTAGGGATACCTCCTAAGCTTAAGGAATTAGGCTCTCAAGTTTCTGAAAGATCCCAGTTCATCAAGAAGCATGGTCACCTACTTGACTTGGTTACCTCAGGATTTGATGAAGACATGATGAGTGTCCTGTTTCAGTTCTTTGACCCTAAACATCACTGTTTCACATTCCCCGACTATCAGCTGGTTCCTACAATGGAGGAGTTCTCCAAACTGTTGGGTATACCTATCCTCAAAAAGAGACCTTTCACAGGCTTAGAGAAAGAGCCTAAACCTGAAGTCATTGCTGCAGCCCTACATTTGAATAAATCAGACATTGTTCTAGAAACAAGAAGTAGAGTTAAGGGTATTCTTGCTAAGGTATTGATGGAGAAAGCTCAGATATTCTTGGATGCTATGAGCTATGATGCTTTTGAGGAGATATTAGCCTTAGTAATCTATGGCTTAGTGTTGTTCCCTAATCCATACCAGTTCATAGACGTACACGCCATCAACATATTTTTGGCTCATAATCCAGTGCCTACATTACTTGGAGACATCTTACACTCTCTTCATACTCGTACTACGAAGGCACGAGGAACTCTGATGTATTGTATACCTCTATTGTCTAGGTGGTTTATTTCTCACCTTCCCCGATCAGTGATGAAGAATGAACAAAGGTTAAGGTGGTCTAAGAGAATCATGTCACTTTCTCATTCAAATATTCATTGGTGCTCTAGATCTATGGAGAATGTTACCATCATTGACCGTTGTGGGGAATTCCCTAATGTGCCACTCCTTAGCATAAGAGGGGGAATTACCTACGATCCTTCTTTAGCTCTACGCCAGTTTGGTTATGCTCGGAGTAATGGTCCTCATGACATGCTCATTTAAGGTATTGTGTTCGACTACGCCAACGATCTTCAAGGTTACCGTCAAAGGTTCATACGAGCTTGGGGTAAGGTGAACAAAGTCCCTTCATAAAATCATCAAGTCCCTACAAGTTTAAAAGATCAAGTCCCTTCGAGGTTGCCTACGGAATAATGATCTTGTCCCTTCGAATAAATGATGATAGTCCCTACGAACTGCTAAAGACATCCCTTAAGTTGTCTTCTATGACCATACGATAACCCTACGCTTGTCCCTTAACACATCCAAGGTAATGACTACCTATTCCTTAATAATATGGATAGTTTTACCATTAAAAGAACATACGAGAATATGAAAGACTTAATCTAGGGTAGGTATCTCTTAGTTGCTTGCTCACTCTTCAAAAATACTTTTCACACCTTACAATACTTTCTTAAACATTTTTCAAAACAAGGCTTTGTATACATCCATACGAGGATCATTACAAAGTACTTAGAAAAATTTCTAATCACACATTACACTTTCCAAAAACAATTTAAGTGAGCTAAGTAACTAAGAGCACATGGATAACCATGGATATAAAGGGTGCTAACACCTTCCCTTTGTATAACCTACCCCCTGAACCCAAGTTTTTTAAAATAGGTCTTTCCTGTTCTTTTATGTCCTTTCCACTTGGATAAAATAAAAGTCGGTGGCGACTCTTGCTATCCGCAACATGACTAAAAGTCAGTTCTCCCACCGTGTTACAGACCCCGACAAAGTTAAAGGAATTCAGGAAATGCCTGCACCTATGACACTAGAATAAAAAGGTTGAAAATTTTACTCTGATAATTATAAATATTTCCGTGGGGTAATTTGGGTGTTACACCCTCCATACTTCCCAACAAAATTGAGGTCGTATTACCTTCAAAATCATGTCCCTCTTTCCCACAAACCATCAGTTTTACTACAACATTGATGGACTTATTGATGAGAGACTTCGTCCGCTTTCTTTTGATATTCTGGTTAAATTTAAGGTTCGATTCAAAACTGAGGCGATACTTCACACGTTTCGGTTTTCTAGATTTAACCTGGTTTGAGTCCACATCAATAGACTTGATACTATTGGACACAGAGATGAAACAAGGGACTTTCGAACCTGATGAGGCTGGAATCTGGTCACTTCTAGAAAACAGTTCTAGATTGTCATTATTTTTCTTATTATTTAGCTTTACATGAACTATAGCAGCATCAAAAGTATCGTTACCATCAACTACTGGATCCAGCTGCTTGACAACAAAAGCTTCAGTAGACACGGCGCCTATTCTACCACTGTTGCTAGGAGATACACCACCTAATACAACCCTCTTCATATCACCGCAATTGTGCAACACACCTTCCCATATGATTAGGCAGACTATAAATTATAAACAATGTAGACAAGCACCCCAGATAATGTCCTAACACCAGTTAGAACATCTTCCAAAAACCAAGACCTCATCACTAAGATTCTTGATGTGCTCCACCAACTAGACTTACTATAACATAGTAATCCAAAAACTGAAAATCTTCAACAACATTGTGCCACCAACATGAATCAGAAATCCAGAAAGAGAAATAAACTTGCATCCACCTTTAAGAAGAATAAATCTCCTTGAGTCTTCAACTCATCACTCTTCTTCCCAAGAGCAACTTGTTCCAAGACAATCCTCAAGACCAACCAGCTGCTACACTCTGATTATCTTTATTCTTTGAATCCACTATAGAGATTAACCAATTGCCACAATTTGATCACCTCATTTAGGAACCCTCATATGAAAAAGCCAACTTCCACACTTTGTCTTCTTCACTTTTGTCAGAATTCTCTAAAAAATATTCTGATGTACTTATTTTGTAAATCATCCTATCTTTAATTAATGTGCCACTTCACCAACTGGGATTCTGATGTTGAACTAGATGTTTGAACATTATCATTCCACATCGAGCTGTTGAACTCAGCTCCTTCTTCTACTACTTGAAAGAACCTCCTCCCTTAACAGAACAAGAGTTCCATGCTCTCATAGACTTGATTCATCAACATAGTTAGAGTAGACAACCCCTATTCTATTGATTCTGCAGAAATTCCCACCAATATCACATATTGATGAAAAACTCCCACTTTTTCTCCAAAGTCTTCAAACCTGCCACTGTCTGAACCTTCAGAAGGAATAGTTCAAAACTACACCTCACAGCCATACCAAGGATGACACTTTTCCTTAAGTAAAGCAATCTTCACAAAGTTTTGATGATTTTATCAATTATAACTTCATGACTCTACACACCTTCCTTGTAATGGGAAGAACAAAACTCCAGATGCATCCAACAAAAGCAGTCTGCCCTCTTGCACCAGTAAACCACAAATAGCACTCTTAACTCCCTTTTCATGAACAGCCAAAGCTCTTTTGGAAGATGAGAATTAGTTACTCAGTACACTTTCTAAACCATAAGATTCAGACTGCAGATATGCATACTTCTCAGATAAATACTAAGTCTCCCGTCAAAGTATCCACCTTTATGCATCACATAAACAATAGACAAATACCAAGTATCCTGTCAAGTTATTTACCATTGGTCAGATAAGATTACCTTCTCACACAAGGTAGGACATGAATCTGACTTCTTCTTCTTCTTCTGCAGGCATCTGACACTTTGTGAGATGATGTTCTAACATTCCTTCAGACATCAGTATCACTCACATACACATCCACAAAAACACATGCAGGTGAACACAGTGGAATCGACCATCAGTAGTTGATCAAGCTATCAGACCAATACACAAACCTATATAGCAGTTGGAACACTTCAACAGACTTCTCCTTCAGACTCAGTCTTCAGATTGTTTGATTTGAGATGTCTTCACACCCAATATAGCAATTGATCAGCTATATTCACACTAGTCAAATCCACCGGTTGACACAGCTTGACATTCATGTACAAGGAGTCTCTCTGAAATAATACTCCTTGAAGCTCAGGTACTTCACTCCTACAGCAAAGACCAAAAATAAACTATCCTCAGAAGAACAAGACACGTTGATCACTCCTTGATCAATACATACAACTAAGATATGTTCCAGGGCCAGAACCTTCTTAGACACACCATACAGATGCATCCTCTTCCAGATCAGGAGTAGGTTCCAAACATGTGTGATATAACCACAATAGTTTGACACCCAAGTATCTATACAGCCAGCCCTTAGACAAAAAAATCATGCCTAATTCCAATGTGATGTTCTATTAAAGGATATGACATCATTCTAAGTGTCGCTCCCCGGACTTTCGTCCCGGTGCAAACGCGAACGGTCGGCGATGTTGGAGGTTGAGGTTGAATAGAGTCACCAACTAGGCATTTTTATCCTGAAGGAAAGGTAATGCTGCATAAACCTAGAAGGGTATGGATAAGACGGTTGAAAACCAAAGAAACTGAGAAAGGGGGTTGGTTACGACCTGGGAAGGTATTAGTACCCAGATCGTCCATCGTACTCGACGGGATCCACGCTTACTTGATTGTGTTTAAATGGGAATGGTGAATGTGCTAAACTGTGCATAAGGAGCTAGGGGGAAAAGAATGTACAGAGTGTCACTGCAAAAGGAAAGTGAATACTCAAAACTGAGGCTAAGGAAAGAGAAACTGGGAGGAGGAGAGGGGGAAGACAAAGAGACTTTTGTTCGATAACTGTTAAGTTATGCCTACGTATCCTCTCGTGCAATGAGGAAGTCAGAACACCGTAGTTCGACTCAAAGAGACTGGGTGATTTTGTTGTGAACTGCTTACTTGTCTATGCTCAAGTGTGTGACTCGTCTGGCTCGAGTGCTAACTGTCTTGCATTAGACGGGAGAAGCGAGTTCTCGTTTTCAGAGTGAGTGTGATGAGAAAAGAATCCCGGAGGAGACGTTTATTGTTTGTTTTTGTGTTTTCAGTTTTTTTTTATATTTTTTGGTGTTTTGCGTAAGATAATGAGCTTAAGCCTAAATCAAGGGTTGTAAACTCATTATATCCTCCCTGATTAGGGATAATGAGCCTACTTAAGCATGAGATGAAGATCTCAACTTAATTACCATGATGATATAGGATTAAGATCATTAACCTAATTTGGTAATTATTAAGTGTTTTTGGGTTTTTGTTTAGTGTTAAGTAATGAGTTTAATCTCTAATCAGGGATTAGTGAACTCATTACACCATCCTAAGAGAAGGATGATAGATGAGGACACTTAAGATGAGGAAGATACCTCAACTTAATCCATGGTTAGGGATTAAATTCATTATATAACAAGCCTTTATTAAGTGGATTTTAATTAAAGGGTGAGATTAAGAAGTGGATTTTATGTTTGTAAGACTAACTTGAGGGGGACTTGTCCATTAAACACTAGGGTTAGTCTCCCTAAACCATAAGGAAGAGATGTAACCCTAATATAAGGCCCAAGTTACAAGCTTAAGTCTTAATATTTATTAGGTGTTTTGATTAGAAGGTGTAAACAAATTAAATATTTAACACTAAGGATTAAAGTTATACACTCCATCCTAAGATAAGGATGCAGGCATAACCCTAATTCAAAGTCCTAAAGCTTTAAGTGTTTAGCCTTGGTTATGAGATGAGAAGAGAGACTCAAGGAGACTCAAAGGTAAAAAAAAACTAAGGGGATACTATATACAAACCTAAAATTATCATGCTTGGATGTTCCTATGGTTTGTGAGGCTTAAAGAAAGATCTTCAGGAGGCCACCAAGGAAGAGAAGCAGATGAAAAAGAGAAGAGAGAGGAGAATAGGTTACTTACTTCCTGAAGAAGATAAGTAACCTAAGAGAAAGAGAAAAGAGAAAGAGAGAACAAGTGAAGCAAGCTCACTTCAAAGATAAATAATAAATGCAAATGAAAAGATGAGAAGAGGTGGGATGTGAAGGCAAATCCACATCCCAAACAACTTACCATAAGCCCCTGAAAGGTTAGTGTGAGATGCATAAGGAAAGAAATGAAATGAAATGCAACAAGCAATGATGCAATGACCAAGACCAGAAGCAATAATGAAATGTAAATGTGTCATGAGATAATGCAAAGTCATACATGATTCATATGAATGATCATACAAAGGATGAGATGCAAAACAAACATGTTAGGAGCTTAGAAACACATGGATACACATGAAAAGCAATGAATGCAAAGCATACCAAATGAATGAAGAAATGATCAAGAAATGTTCAAACATGTCCTAAGATGTCTAAGATGACATACAAATGCTTGGAATGGCATGGCAAGTTCACATGATGATGATATGCAAAGATGAATGCAAATGAACATAGAAAATTAGGGTTTTATGGAAGCATGAGATGCACATGGTCACAACAGAAGGAATACACATTATAAAAATTTAAAAATGCACTCAAATGAACCCTAAAAACTCTCAAGATCACTCCCCAAAGATGGAGGTCAGAAGATATACCAAAGTCAAGTTATGATTTTTCTAAGTTAGGTTAGGGTTTTGGGTGGTTCTTCATGAAAAATGCAAAACAATTTGAAAATGCAATGCAAAATTATGAGTTAAATAACCTAGATACTAGACGCAAAGTATGAAACATGCAAAAAGAACCAAATGCAAACTCATCATGGTTGATCAGAAATGATTTTTGAAAGTTAGGGTTAGAAAAATGTGAATTTTAGAAACCCTAATTCAAAGTAAATTGTGAAAATATGATCAAACCTAAAAATAAATTTGTGTGATGAGTTTGTAAATTGTTCTAAATGTATGAGAATGCTTCATGATTTTATTGGTGATTTTTAAATACCTAAATGTATTTTTAATTAATTAAAATGAATTAATTAATTAAATAAAACATTTAAATGATTTAAAAATACATTTTTAATGCAAAAATTAAAAATAAAAATGTTTTTTGAGTTTTGAAAAATATTTGAAATGAAAATGCAAAAAATGATGATTTTATAAATATTTTTGCTATTTTAAATAATTATATGAAACAAAATGAAAATAAAATAAAAATAAATATAAAAGTATGCAAAAGGAGAGGCTGAGATCTAAAGATGATGAGATTAGTGGCTAGGAAAGGAAGTCAGCGTGACTTCAAAGTAAACAGATCCTGAGGCCTAGATTTAAAATTCCAATTGGCGTGTGATCCTAAGGCTGATATTGCATCTGACTAATTAATCCAATTTTATATTAATTAATTGCATTTAGGGTTAAGTGAGTAAATCTAGGCCATCCACACGCGCGGTTAAGAACAAATCCAAGGGTCAACATTTAAATTGGCTAATTAATTAGGATTAGCCCTAATGACCTTCAGGCGACCGGAGAAGAGCTCCGGTCGTCTTCTCCGACGTGTCCCTCACCTGAGCTCACTCAAAACACCACCCCAAGCCCCCAAAATCTCCAGAATGAATCATCTAACATCCCTAAACAAGAATCCAGCCCCAAAACTCATTTATATTGCATCAAACAAGAGAATCGAACAAGAACATGAAAACAGACAAAATTTCAGAACCACCATACACACTCATTTCTCAATCATTTTCAAAAGTAAAGACATCACAATGATCAGGGGAGCATTTAGATTCATTCTATAACATAAAAGAAAGGTTCTGGAAAAAATTGTTTGAAGAAGCTACCTGAGCTGGAGCTTTCTAAACTCGAGATTTCTGGCCTCTTTCTTTGTGCAATCAACCTCCAATGATCCCCCTTGAGTGAATGGAGTGCTTAGATGGAGCTTAAATGGCTTGGTTTGCGTGATTATGTTAGTCTAAGGCAAAAATCGTGTTTTGGTTATGGGGGTTTTCAGGCCATTGTAAGTGGTGCTTTGTGATCCTTGAGTGGTGTTTAATTGATTGGTGAAGGAATGAGTGAGTTTGAGTGGCTAGGCAGTGAGATTTGAATGAATGAAGTTTTTTAATGTTTTTGGCAATCTGAATTTATGAGAGCATTAAGGCTTGTGTGTTATGTGTTTTGGGTTGCTTGAGGTTTGTATAAACAATTGTGATTGGTTCAGAGAGTTGTTGTGGCACAAGTTGATTGGTATGAGAGGTTTTGCAAAAAAGTCAAAAGTTTGTACCATGAGTATGGGCCCGGGACAGAGGAGATTTCTGGCTTGATTTTGCTTCAGCTTTATTCAAGGAGGACCATTGGATTGGATTTTATGATCTGTAGTGCTTGGATTGCAAGATAACATAGCTTTTGCAATTTTGCAACTTTGGAAATTTTGTGAAGATTAGGCATGAAAACTTGTGAAGCAAGGCAAGGATTTGGTCTTGTAATGTTGCATGATCATATTATGGCATGTAGAAGTCAATTAGAAGTCATGAAAGTGCTTAGAACTTGAATTTGCAAAATTTCCTCTTTGGCATGAACTTGAAATTTATAAGATTTTTGCCAACTTTGAATCATAATATCTTGAGTTCTAGGATGAATCAAGATGATTTCTTGTACTTTTTGAAAATGGGAAGATACAATCTACAACTTTCATGTTCAACAATTTTTCATTTGAAGCCTTTTTGATCAAGAAAGTGGAGGTTGAAAATCTTTCCCAAAATGGAAAGTTTTCATTACAAGTCATGTCCAAAAATGGAAAGTTTGCAAATGGCTTGAAATTCTTCAATCTTGTGAACTTATAACCACTTCTAAGATCAAATAAAGATCATAGAAACTCAAAATGATGAAGATTACCCTTTGGTACCATTAGTGGTGGCCTCAGATGCCCTGATTCTGGCTTTTCTTGCACAATAAGTTATCCATTGATCAGATGCCTTCCACCGTGAATTTTCTCATCAAATTTGGTACACATGATCCTTATAACATATATAGACCATTAGAATCAATAATGACCAAAAATTTTGAGATTAAGGGCCTCAAACCCAAAACCCTAAATTTAGGTTATCTGTGTAGAAACTACTCAGTCTGCTTGAACACCTTTGCAATGCTTTGTAATTTTTTGACTTTAATGAACTTTGGGGAGCATAAGATGATCATATAACACTCATGGACCATCTTGTAATGCTTAAAGACCTTTGAGATAGCTCAGATCACTTCTTGGATTCTCCTGATCACAAACCCTAATTGTGCAACTTATGCAGTGAAACAAATATGCAATGTGAGATGATATGCTTATGCAAATGAAATATGAAAGATCATAAGCCATGGTGTGATAAAAAGTGATGGCAAATTTGGGGTGTTTACACTAAGGATCACACAAAGAGATCTATTCACAGAGATAGGTATGTTTAAAACAATCTTTAGATCTCTAAACAACCACTTCTCTTCACAGTACCTTGAGTGGACTTGAAAAAGAGTCTCCAAGTATCATTAGCACAGATGATAGAAGCAGATAGACATATATCTCCAACATCCATAGGTTTGAAAATAAATCAAACTTGTCACATCAATAGTATACCACCATGATACAACATCAGAATAGTCAATCCTCCTCTTCTAGGGACCAATCACACAACAAACAACTTTTCAGTAGACCACTTCTACCTTGACCATGAACTAGAAAGTATCCCCCTTAGATCTCATCTAAACACAGACTAGGATGCCTGCTCTGATACCAATTGAAATTCTGGTATGACAGACTCGGATGTCGAATACGATGTTGAGACATTTAACCTATTACTAATGAACATGGCAAGGCACAAACAACATCAGTCTATTATTCTGATATACTAGATTCAAACATTCTTCAGGATGTTTAGATATCTGATATGACATTAAACACACATACTGCATAAAATAAAACAGAAAAGTTGTAAAGAACACATTCAAATTGTTAACCATGTTCGATGAAAACTCATCTACTCTGGGGGCTACCAAGCCAGAAAGGATATCCACTATGTAGTATCAATTCAAAGACTTCTCAACAAACACCACTGTTTACAGTCTTTTCACTTAATCACTACCAATGTAAATTTTACTTAGGAACTCCTAAATATGAGAAACCCATCCTCACTTCTAATCATCTTAGTGATGTCTCATAATCCCAACACTGAGTTGTTGATATTGACAGCTCTTTACCTAATCAACAATTCAAACCAGAAGTCACACTTACATGACAACATCTAAGAGTTGCTTAAAAGCTTCTTCCAAGAACAATACACCTCTTACGTAGCATCTTTGAGGTTTATAAACAAAACAACCACAACATTGAACCTTGTTGCACACGGATGCCACAAGAACACAACCCTAATGATATGTTTATTTAATTTTTGGTTGGTTACTAAACCTAGGATACAAGGTTTATTTTTATAACCTATTACCAACTGGATTTGGGCCTAAACAATACAGCATAGCAACTGCTACAAATATGCAGAAAAATCTGCTACAAATAAAAAGATCCTCAAATCAACAACTCCCTAAAATATCTCTAAATATAGAAACTCTATATTTTTCAATATTTGATTTTTGTCTTCAATGTAAATTTGAGTCTTCAAGATCTTTTAAACTCAGTGCCACTTGGACTGATTCAAATCTTCAAAATATTCTGTTTCTGTTAAAACATAACAAAAACTTCAATCCATCATCAACAGTTCATGACGTCGAATGATCTGTCTTGACATCTCCTTCGACATGTTGATCTAGATGTTGAAACACTTCAACACAACATGTTTTGGCGCACAATAGGACTCCTAGCTTAAGTTGTTCTTTATTTTGCAAAGATCATGTACATTTTATTGTTTCTATATTTGTTTTACAAAATTAATGCCAATCCTATAAATACAAAACTTACAGAAAATATTATAGAGAATGCATCATATACTAGAAATGATTATAATGAGGGTATTTGGATAAATCCAACCATCTGTGTTGTTAAGAGGCGAGTATAACATATTCCAACAAAGAAAAGAAAGAGACGTGCCTAAAAATGGTACTAATGGCTAGTAATGGATTATAGATTATGGATTTTAGATTTGTCATATAATTTTTGGATTTTATATTTGTCATTTAATTTATCATATTATATCATTCAATAGATTATAGATTATGGATTTTTATAATTTTTCATTTAATTTTTGTTTTTTCTTTCTTACAAGTCTAATGGATAGTAATGAGGAAGACACACATGAGACATATGATGCAAATGAAACTCAGAATGAAGCTTCGAAGGTAGAAAGTGAAATAAAACATGGAATAACAATTATGAAGTCAATTGTCCGTGCTAGAGACAAAGGGGTGAAATTCGATATACATTGGAGTGATGAGAACCAATTAATTGAGCCTAATAGTTCAATGTTGTCTTCATACATTGGTTTACTTGTCCGCCAACATATTCCAATTACCAGTGATAAATGGATGAATGCATTGTTGAAAGCTGGTAAAGATAAGATATGGAGTGAGATACAGGTACTTACCAAACATGATTGATGTGTTATTAGATTTTTTTATTATACTAACACACTTTATGTTTATATGTGTATGTTTTTTTTGTAGAGGTCCTTTAATATTGATGAAAGTCGGCAGAAGTATTGTTTCCAATTGGCCGGATAGAGACATAGGGGGTTTCGAGCCTTATTATCAAACAAATATATGAGGGATGATGAAAACAAATTTGTTGAAGTAGAACTTCCACACTTGTATGCGGATTTGATTACACCGGAAGAATGGGGGCTTTTGTAGCCAAATGGAAAACCGGAAAATTCAATGTAATGTTATATTTTCATGTCTATTAATTGTATTATGTACTTGTTGAATTAGTTTGTTCTGATGTGACTTAAACTTGTTTATCCAGGATTTGAGTCCCATTAATCGCCAAAGAGCATCAAAACCCGCATATCCATACAGAAAAGGGTGTTTGGGGTATGCACGCTTATAGAAACAAATGGTAACTATATATAAATGATCTGATCTTATTAATTGTCTCAATATTTTATAATTGACGATCTTATTATTTGTCTCAATGTGTAGTTGGAAGAGGATAAAAGTGAAGAAAAATCTCTTTCGGGACATGTTTTGAGGAAAGTTGCTCGTGTGGGCAAGAATGGAGTTACTAGTGAAGATGTTCAACATGTTTATAAGGAATGTGTAAGTATAACATTATGTCTTTAAAATATAATTAATTTTTAATCCCCGCTAATAATTTTTCGATTTTTCAATGAATTTCATGAGACCCTATCTAAATCCTTAACCACCGGTGAGGAGGATTGAAGGAGCATTCTTAGTCGAGTACTAAATGTTCCTGAGTATTCCAGTCGGGTGAGGGGTAAAGGATTTGGTGTGACTCCATCTTCATTGTATAAGAAAACAAAGAGAAAAAATAATAGCAATCAAGAAGTGATGCAATCATTGGAGGAACTAAAATCGCAAGTCCGTGAATTGCAAAAGGATAAAGAGAGATATGAGGCGGAAAAGCGCGGTTCCGGGTTGAAAGATACTAGAGACAAAGCTAGTATCAATTGTGAAAATAAAATTCCCGAGGTAATTAGAATACATTTATTTTAATTGACCTTTATACACATTAACAGTCATGCATTCACTATTGCTTCAGGGCATTTCATCTTGTCGGCTGTATTTGTCGTTACCGACTTATCGCATGGTTGGAAAGGGTAAAGTGCATAACAGAGTGGGAAAGTTACTTCACCATAATCTGCTCCATCATGGATATCGAAAAGTGTCAGTTGATATTGTTATAGATATGGATGTAATACTACCTATACCTGACTTGGTTTCAGAGATAACAATGGTGGGAGATGCAATAGGCTCGTTTGTTGCATGGCCGTCATACCTCATTTTCATAGATGATGAGGTAAGTTTCAAACCATTGTGAATCTCTTAGTATTCAAATGTCAATTCTGAACCATTATGAAAATCATTCTTAACCATTACATACATTTATTGACAATATGGTAATGTTAGACTCCTACAAAACCCGCATCAAAGGATAAAGGGATTTTGCCGGAAAAAGAGTCTGTTGCATCACAAAGAGAGGTACATTTAAAGTGTTATTCTATGATCCGAATTCAAAAGTTTCATGATTTTCTACTTTACCTAACTTGTATGATCCACCAATTTATTTGCCACAAGAAAATTACAATTGACTTTATCATAGGATTTTTCGAAATCAACTTTGAAAAGAGTACACATCTTGCATTCCTTTTTGAAAAAATCCACCAATTCATTTGCCACAAGAATACCATGTAAAAGATGTCTACAGGAACAAAAACACTTTGATGCGGCAAAATGATAGTATGTAAGTAGACTTCAACCTTGTCGCTAGAAGTTTCGCAAAGCACCTTATAAAGACTACCCACAAGGAAAATGGGTTTATACTCATCTAATCCCAAAGGATTATTAACCTTAGGCACAAGAGTAAAAAAAGATGAAGTAATCTCTTTCAAAAGAACCGTCCCCGAGTGAAAACCATTGAAGAAATTAATGATGTCTTCCTTTAAAAAGTGCCAAGATTTATGGAAGAACAATAAAGAATAACCATCAGGCCCCAGACTTTTGGATCCATCACAATCCCAAACCTCCCCCTTAATCTCCTCTTCCAATAACGGTAACTCGAGAGTTGCACTTTCAACACTACTAAAACATTTGAAAGGGATTCCATCGAGAAGCTATCTCTCTACCTCTTATTCACGAAACTTACTAGAAAAGTGATCCAAAACTTCCTTTTTAACCTTGCTCACCGTATCCACCAAGCCATTCTCTGAATTGACCGTCCCGATATGGTTTTTCCTCCTTCTCTCTTTCATGAATTTATAGAAGAATCTACTATTATTATCCCCATCGTTATTCCACTTTAATCTCGCCTATGGAATTAACATATTTTCCTTAATCCGAAGATTAAGCCAAAATCAATTTGAAGCTTCCTTCCTCCTTCCAAGAATATCATCAAACCCTTCTACGTTGTTATAGGATAACAAAGCATCTGCTTCATTCATTTATCTCAAATTATTCTCCACATCCAAACCAAACCTACTGAAAACCTCCACATTCCACCATCTAAACCAATCTTTAAGGATTCTCAATTTCTCCTTCAAGATAAATTCACTCCGACCAAAGACCTCCAAACTCTCCCACTCCTTCTCTACAAACACAATACATTTTTATCCGAAAACCACTCGTTGTTAACTATAAATGGTTTTGGACCCCAATCATCCCCATCCACCACCAACCAAATCGGGCAATGATCCAATATCTTCCTTCTCCTAATAAACTGACCGACCCCCCCCCCATCTTTCTATGATAGCATCTGATACGAAAAATGGTCAATCCGACTCATATATAAACCATCACCACTAAACCAACTAAAGTTAGCCCCCTTACAAGGGATGTCCAACAAATGGCTCCGATCAATAAAATTAGAAAACTCCTTCGTTTCCGCTCTCCTATAAACAACAGATCTACGTTTGCATTCACTAGCACATTTAACCACATTGAAATCCCCACAAAAAATCCACTCTTCATCCAGCCCTTTGCTTTTAAGAGCCAACAGATTATCCCACAAAACTCTATTTAAAGCCAAGTCACAAGAAGAATAAATTTTAACAATATAATAGATGAAATCCCCCCACTCAACCTTCACACTTAGAAAATAAGACCACTAGAACAACCATTAGATTCCAAAACAGAAAACCCAATCTCTTAGTTACACCAAAAACTCTTAATGATACCATCTTGTAACTTAGACCATTTTGATTCATGAATCAAAAACATGTCGACATTACCTTTCTTGATCACGTGACTAATCCTCCTTCTTTTCAACAAACTTCTGCCCCCTCTAATATTCCAAGATATGATAATCATTGGAAACCATTTATATTCTCCTTCCTAGTTAGCATTCTCACATTATTCTCTTTATCCTTCTCAATAATATTAATCCTATAAATTTTATTTGGATCAATATTTGTCACACCAAAACTAGAGATAACCTTCCACAATTTATTACCTTCCTTCTATCCAGATTCTCCCACATTCTAGAATTATTCCTCATAATAACATATTCTTCTGCTTGGTCTCTGTACAAACCGAGCCCTCTGATGTGTATAGAATAATAGGTTATCAAAATATATTTGTAATTGAGAATTATATTGTGGTAGATAATCGTATTATTATGTGATAAATAAATTAAACGGAATAAAATAAGAGATAAGGACGAGGTGGCCAATTGGTAAAAGTAGTAAGGGTAAAAGTGGAAAATCATAAGTTTGGTCTTAGGGGTTATGTTGGAAATAAGGAAAAAGGGAAAAAATAATCGTATTTGTGATAGAACGTGAGACGATCGTGGAAATTGTGAAGAGCAGAAGAAGAGTTCGCGAAGAAGAGAATTCTCGACAAAACCTAAGGTAAGGGTGGGATTCTTCCATCTCTAAGGGTTTTATAATGGGAATTGGGTAGGTTGAGGATTAGGGATAGTGGTTGTAATGAATTGGGGAAAACCTATGTTGATTAGTTGGTAGATGATGTTGTTAGTTGATATTGTTGTGAGTTAGGTGATTAGATGACATATTCTGAGATTATCTGGCTGGTATTGGTGATTTATTGTGAGAAATTCGTAGCAGGTTGGAGTGTTGAGAGCAGAATTGCGATTTGCAAAATTGCAGAGCTCGCTTAGCAAGCTGGAGCCCGCTTAGCAAGCAGAGTTAGTGAGTTAGTCGCTTAGCGAGCAATGACCCTCGCTTAGCGAGCCCTGTAGGGCGAAAAATTAATTTTTAAATTCAGAAAATTTATTTAATTACTTAGTAATGTCTAGGAATTGATGGAGTATAACTGGAGGTAGTGAAAGAAGAATTATACACTTAATTGTAGGGATCATTAGTGTAATTTGAATTTAAACATGATTGATATGTTTGTTGGATTTGTTGTTGTTGTGATAAGTTACATATGTTTGTTTGTGGTGCATGTATATGTAATTATTGTGATATATGATGTTGTTCTGTTTGTGATGGTTAAAGTTTATTTAAGTGGTTGTATGCTAGAAATGCATGATGATAATGATAATTGCGATGTTAATGAATTGTCCTATGTGGAACGGTGTTGTGATGACACTACGGTAAAAAAGGGCATAGAGAGCACTTTTTTTGCCCTTAGAGAGCGTTGTCAAAGGTTGCGCTGTCATAGGTAAAGACAACGTTTTTTATATAGAAAAAGCGCTTTTAAAGGCCTACTTTAGAAAGCGCTTTCTAAAGTAGGCTTTTAAAAACGCTTTTACCGTAGAAAGCGCTCTCTAAGATAGGTATTTAGACAGCGCTTTTAAAACGCTGTCTATTGTATTTTTTTTTTAAATTATTAATTTTTTTTCATTACTTTAGAGAGTGCTTTTAAACAAAAAGCGTTTTCTTTGGTCCCCCTGTAGAGAGCGCTTTTGTAAAGCGTTGTCTATTGTATTTTTATAAAAAAAAATTAATTTTTTTAAAATTACTTTAGAGAGCGCTTTTAAACAAAAAGCGATTTCTTTGGTCCCCCTTTAGAGAGCGCTTTTGTAAAGCGCTCTCTAAAGTATACCTATAATTTTTATTTTATTTTTTCTATAACTTTAGAGAGCGCTTTTAGGAGAAAGCGCTTTCTTTTGTGGACTTTATAGAACTTTTTTTTAAAGCACTCTCTAAATTATACCTATAATTTAACAGATTTTTTTAAAATCCCATTTTATCCATTTTTTAATGCAGAAACCTGTATAATTTTTGTATGCAGAAACCTGTATAATTTTTTTATGCAGAAAATTCACATTATTATAAACCTGTAAACCATTTCAATCCATTCCAAACAAACCAATATAAACCATTTTATTCACATATAAACCATTTCCTTTACATATAAATCATTTCATTTCAATCCATTATAAACCAATATAAACCATTTCAACATTCTCGATATTTATCACCGGAAATCACAATATAAATATTTACATATAGCACAAGTCATTTACAATAAATAATTCCATTTCATTTACATAATCATATATACCTTAAAATATTCTTTTTTCTATAATATATTCGCACAATTCCTCCATAATTTCACCAACTTTTGTGACTGTGTAACGAGGACATGTGAATTCTTCAAAGTACTACAAAACAAAATATGCATTAATTAGTTAGTATCCGATAGTATGCATAGAATACGATAAATATGCATTATGACATAAAACATAATTCTTTCATAATATGCATTATGACATATCCGATAAACACAATTCCTCCATATATAGATCTTATACCTTAAAACACTTTTATAGATCTTATACCTTAAAACACTTTTATAGATCTTATACCTTAAAACACAATTCCTCCATAATATGCATTATGACATATTCGATAAATATTAAAATAAATCCTAAGTTATAAATCCATGCATACCTGAATAGGAATCTCTAATTTATCCAATTGAAGGATTTCTCTCATGAACCTCAAAACGTAGTACCTTCAGTCTATGCCATTTTTCTATCGAGGACACTACACATAGACAACCAAATAAGAATTAATATATAGTTGTTTTGTGTTATCAAGTAGCATCACTAATAAGCAACATTGTGAAAATAAAATTAATCTACTTGCACATGGATCCATGGAATAGTGTTTGCTTTAGCCCATGCTACTCGAAAATCTCTTTGTGCTAGGTACACTAGTATAGATCTATAAAAGAAAAATGTAAATTCAGAATAATCTCATAGAAATAATTAAATATACAAATACACACGAATATATTTCAAACAATCTCACTTACTTATCAAGGACATCCTTCATACTCGGATATGTTGACCAATCATGCTCCAATGAATTCATATAATAGACCACTTATTTTTTAGGATTAATGGCAACCAACAACCAGTGTCCACTGTAAAATATAACAAAAGTTTAGATGGATAATTTCTATGCAAAAGAAATAAAGAATAGAATGAAATTAGAATGAAAATCTTACTTGTGTCCAGTATTATACGGTAAAAAAAAACAAAGTTTCTGTGTTGGCCGCCATATATCTCTCAACTAAGTGGTCTCTTACTGTATCTGCATTCAAACCAATTGTCGTTGCATTGACACAGGTGGAAACAAAGAAACGGAATCAGTTTGACAATTGCGTCCCGCACATGATTTTGTCATACAAGAACCTTAAATAAAAACATATATAATAAACATTAGACTATTTTCATTTAAATGTTCCAATAAATTGTTCAACTAAATAAATAATATTAATAGATTGATCATACCAGATGTAGGCATGCATAACAGTGATGCCTAATGTTTGATGCCTAAAAATCTGCTCCATTTCCTCTCTTCCGATTATCTCGGAATGAGGAAAACCAAAAACACCCTCGTCCATATCTATTTGATGAATACAACCTTGCATCACATCTGATACTGACACAAGTGTCTCAAGACACATCCGAAAGCAATTTGTTGTAGAAGCTCTTTTTGCCGTAGTGGTTCTTGCAGGAACCTTTTTCTTGCTCTCGACTAGTTGTGAAGCTTTAACAGGAACCTAATAATCATATAAGTTAGGTAAAGTAGAAAATCATAAAACCTTTGAATTCGGATCATAGAATAACACTTTAAATGTACCTCTCTTTGTTGTGATGCAACCGACTATGTTTCCAGCAAAATCCCTTTAGATGCGGGTTTTGAAGGAGTCTAAAATTACCATATAGTAAAAAAATGTACGTAAGATTCAGAATTGACATTTGAATACTAAAATATTCATAATGGTTTTAACCTTACCTCGTCATCTAAGAAAATGAGGTCTGACGGCCATGCAACAAACGAGCCTATTGCATATCCTAATAATGTTATCTCTGAAATTGTGTCAGCTGGTATAGGTAGTACCGCAACCATATCTATAGAAATACCAACTGACACTTTCAGACATCCATGAGGGAGCGGCTTATGGTGAATAACTCATCCGCTCTGTTATACACTTTCCCCTTGCCAACCATGCGATAAGTATGTAACGACAAATACAGCCGACAAGAGGAAATGCCCTAAAACAAAAGTGAATGCATAACTGTTAATGTGTGTAAAGGTCAATTAAAATAAATGTGTTAATTTAATTAAAATAAATATGTGCTAATTACCTCAATAATTTTATTTTCACAATTGATACTAGCTTTGTCACTGGTATCTTTCAACCTAGAACTGCTCCGCCTCATATCTCTCTTTGTCCTTTTGCAATTCACGGTCTTGCGCTTTAAGTTACTCCAATGATTGCAACACTTATTGATTGCTAGGTTTTTTTCTTTTTGGTTTCTTATACAAGGAAGATGGAGTCACACCAAATCCGTTACCCCTCACCCGACCAGAATACTCAGGAACATTTAATACTTGACTAAGAATGCACCTGCAATCCTGATCCTCACCGGTGGTTAAGGAATTAGATAGACTCTCCTAAAACTCATTGATAAATCGTAAATTGTTAATGGGGATTAAAAATTAATTATATTTTAAGGACATAATGTTATACTTACACATTTCTCATAAACCTACTGAACGTCTTCACTAGGAACTCCATTCTTTCCCACACGAGTAGCCTTCCACAAAACATGTTTCAGAAGAGATTTTTCTTCACTTTTCTCCTCTTCCAACTACACATTGATACAAATAATAAGATCGTCAATTATAACATATTGATACAATTAATAAGATCATATCATTTATATAGTTACCATTTGTTGCTATAAGCGTGCATATCCCATTCGCCCTTTTCGGTATGGATAAGCGAGTTTTGATGCTCTTTGGCGATTAATGGCACTTAAATCCTGGATAAACAAATTTAATTCATATCAGAACCAACTAATGCAAAGATAAACAAGTATATAATACAATTAATATACATGAAAAGATAAACAAGTTAACATTAAATTTTTCAGTTTTCCGTTTTTTTACAAAAGCGTCCCATTCTTCTGGTGAGATCAAATTTGCATACAAGTGTGGAAGTGTTGCTTCAACAAAAAATTTTTGATCATCCCTCAGATATTTGTTTGATAATAACGCTTAAAATTTCTTATGTCTCTTTCCGACCAATTGGAGACAATACTTCTGTCGGCTTTCATCAATATTAAAGGACCTCTACAGAAAAACATACACATATAAACATAAAATGTGTTAGTATAAGTCAAAATAAGAAATATAATCACACATCCATCATGTTTGGTAATTAAGTACCTATATCTCACTCCATATCTTATCTTTACCAGCTTCCAACAATGGATTCCTCCAATCATCACTGGTAATTTGAATGTGCTGGAGGACAAGTGAACCAATGTATGAAGCCAACATTGAACCGATATGCTCAATTATTTAGTTCTCATCACTCCAGTGTACATCAAATTTCACCCCTCTAGCACGGTGAATTGACCTCATAATTGTTATTCTACGTTTTATTTCACTTTCTACCTTCGAAGCTTTTTCCTGAGCTTCATTTGTATCATGTGTCTCGTGTGTGTCTTCCTCATTACTAGCCCTTATACCTGTAAGAAAGAAAAAACAAAAATTAAATGACAAATTATAAAAATCCATAATCTATAATCCATTGAATGATATAACATGTCAAATTATAATGACAAATCTAAAATTCAAAAATTAATTGACAAATCTAAAATTCATAATCTATAATCCATTACTAGCCATTAGTACCTTTTTTAGGCACGTCTCTTTCTTTTCTTGGTTGGAAGATGTTCTACCTGTCTCTTAACAACACGAACGGTTGGATTGATCCAAATAACCTCATTATGATCATTTCTAGTATATGATACATTCGCTATAATATTTTCATCTTGATCATCTCTAGTAAATGATTCAATATCAACATCAATATCACCTTGATCTCTAATGTTTTCATCAATTACTTTGTTAGATTAAAGCACTATAGACCATTTTGTACTTATCGGATCAGTGACATAGAACACTTGTTTAGCTTGAGAGGCTAGAATAAAAGGCTCATATTTCATAGACACGAGTCTTCTAATATCTGAAGAGTATCCTTCTGGAACTTTAACTTCACTTAGAAACTTACACAATACTTTTTCTCCTTTCTAGATAGAGTATATGCAGCAGGTGATAGATATGTTTGTATTCCTTTCTTCAAGGTTCCTAATTCAGTTTTTACCCCCATCGCTATGAAGTTCTTTCTTGCTTTAAGGTCATCCTTAGACTTTCCTTGTATATTGAGTAATGTACCAATAACACTGTCGAACACATTTTTTTCAATATGCATAACATCGAGAAAATGTCTTACATACAACGACTTCCAATATGGCAGTTCAAAAAAAATTGACCTCTTCTTCCACCCTTTCTTGACAAGTGTATGTGCAAAAGGCTTGCCAAACTGAGTATTAACATCTTTCACCTTTTCAAAAATTTGATCACCTGTCAATATAGGTTGAGCTCTACCTTGTTCTGTGTCTCCATTGAAGGCTTTTCTCCACCCACGGTAGTGATGTTTCGAATTTAAGAATCTACGATGACCGAGAAAGACAATCTTCTGACTAAACTCCAATCGCGTCCAATCTGTGTTATCTTCACAAATAGGACACGCACATTGACCTTTTATGATGTACCCTGATAGATTTCCATATGCTGGAAAATCATTAATTGTGCCAAACAACACCACCCTCAAGTTGAAACTTTCTTTCCTATACCTGTCATACCCATAATTAGTCCTACCATTTTAAAATTCTCATTTTACCTGAATGTATTTCACTTTGCATCATTTGTACAACATAGCTTATTTTTCATCATAAATAATGTTTAAAATGTCAGCCAAGATGAATTCTCGGATATGAAGATAGATCAGTTGAATTAATATTTAATTGCACGCAAATTTAATGTACGGAAAATTTCAAAATTGATCTTGGAGACGCCATTATTCTATGTCTGACATAGATCAACCTGGTGTGCTCATTTCAGTTTTTCGGCAACTTTTTTAGTAGTTTTTTTTATCAGCTGAGCCATTTAATCGATCTACTTATTTTAAAATTTGGCCAAACGCTGTATTTTTCCGTGTCATTTATTTCGCGTTGATAATTTTATTTTATTCAGTTTAATTTTTCGAACAAATTCGCATCCGACTTTTATTCATTTTCATTTTTATTTTATTTTATTTTAATCAAAATTATTAATATAATTAATTATTAGTAATTAAATAATTAATTTGAATTTATTTAGATTTTATTTACTTACTAATCTTTAATTACCATTAATAATAATTTAAAAGAAATGACAAAATACTTGCATTGGATCCACAAATATCTCCTCAATTGCCAGCTCACAAAAAAAAAAGAGGAATATTTTCTCTAGCATAGTACACACGTTTCATCCCACCCATTCTTTATATTCGCTCACGCAAATCCTCACTCTCTTAATTTCATAGACAACTTGCAGACCCAATATACCACTCCCAACTCCCACTACTTATTCTCTCTCTCTCTGTGCCATTTCCGATTTTCCCTTAAAAAAACAATCCTCACATAATACCACTCACCCTCATCTCACATATTTCTTGAGACTCTCTCTCTCTCTCCCTTTTTTATTCAATAAATCACACCTCTCTTTCTCTCAATAAACTTTATATCCTCTATTTCATAAAAAGAACAACCACTCACAGTCTCCTTCAAACACAACCTTCATCGCCAGTAATACATCATACCACCACCACAATGTTGCACAAACCGTTTTCATCTTCAAAACAACAACCACATCATAAATCTTCTCCAACAAAACCTACCCAAAAATCCATTAACACCATTCACCAAGATCTCTCCAAGAACACAGATCACGTTGTAGCAAGTCACAATAGATGAGCAACCTCGACCGCTCCGATCTACATCAGTAGCACAAAACAGCGACAACATTCAACGATATTGGTAATACTTTAGCCTTTTTTTTTCTCTATTTATGTATAATAGGGAGGTTTGAGGTTTTCGTTTCGGTTTTACAGCGTTCAACTTTGAAAAACATCAAAGCTAATATGTATTTGAACTAAACGATTTCCTTGTTGATTGCTGATGATTTCTTGTTGATAACTTTTCCTATGTCTGCAATTTCATGGCATGAGTGTGCTGGTTTGTACCATTGCGACTGTGTTTTTATGTTCGATTTGACAATGCTTCCTTTTTACAACATCGTGATTCGTTGTTGTTATGGTGTTGAGTTGGTGAATATTGTTGAGCTGATGAACATTATGTGAGTTGATGAATATTATGTGATGTGGATTCTATCTCGGTTTGTTTTTTAAAGTTCTATGATGTGGATTCTATTTCATGACTGGGTTAAAACAAGCTTCTGGTTATTGGTATGAGAAACAATGCATGGCGCTCTACTATTATATTTGGCTTGTTCTATTGTTAGTTTTTTTAGTGAAATATTGTTTATTATTATTTAGAATTTGGTTTGTTTTTCATAATGACACTATATGGTTTTTTAGTAGTTCCATCTGCAATTTAAGTTTTAAACATTATTTTAAATTTCGAGTTATAAGGGTTGACAATGATGAGAAGAATACTGAGTCATGTTATTTTTTTCAATTTCATCACTTTACTTGACGGTTATAATGGGTTTTTTTTCAAAAGGTTTTGGTCAGATAATTTTGCAACAACAGTACCATATGTTTCTTTTTATTATAATTTGTTTTTTATTTGTTTATTTTAGTATAAGTTTTTTTGAGAATTAGATGACTTTAGTCTCTTTGAGAATTAGATAGCTTAGTCTTAATTATTATTGAAAATTTTGTTTTGAATTCTACATTGAAAGGTTTACACGTGATGCTTCATAGAATTATTAAGTTTAGAAATTTTTTTCTCTTTTCTTTTTCTCCTTTTCATTATATTAATAATGTATTAATATATATTTTTCATTTGGTAATTTTCTTAGTTATACTAATTGTGTTTTCTATTATTAGAGTAAATTTGATAATAATTTGTTAGTTTGAAAATCAAATTTTGTTTTTTTATCATTGCATTGCAATTTCGGAGCATAAATCGATTGTGCTTTCGAGAACCGCATGGATGCATAAATTCTCGCTCGACATCTCGGTTAATGATGAGACCATCTGATTTAAATTCAATTCATTTATTTATTTCCGCATTTCAAAAATATCGATTCGACTCCTCATAGAACGATTTTAACATTAAAATCAGTTCTAAGGTAGTTAACAAACCAAATTTTGACGCATCCGAAAAGGTCCAATGCCTCCGAATAAAAAGGTCGAACGCCTCCGAACAGTTCGAAAACACTGCACACACGCTTCCTCTTGGGCAAACTACAACGATACCCTTTATTTCTCGTGATCCCTTGTAACTCGCATGTATCCCTCTCCCATTACTGTGTACGCATTTTATTTTCCGTATTTTATCGATTTTGTTTAGTTCACGAACCCTTGGTCCAACGCCAAGCGGTTACACTTGCACACTTGCACTTTATTTTCGTTTTCGTTTTGTTTTCTATGACTCTCGTGTCTTCCCAGCGCGCGGCTCTTCTCCTTTAGATCGCATAAGGTCGTATTTTTCGGGGTGGGACAGCTGGCGACTCTGCTGGGGACTGGTTCACCCCTATACAAGTCAAGCCTAGTCTAGGTTTCCATGCTTGTTTGGATGTTTGCTTTTATGTCTTACTTGTCTTTTTATTGGTTTCTTTATCGCATTCCATATTATATATCTTGTGGCTCCTTGGTACTATGATATTGGATCGATACATTGATCACAAAAGAAACTTGAGGGAAAGGCTTTATACCCGGGCTTACGAGTACAAACATAAGTTAGCGAGGTTGTGTAGTATGGGCTCCTGAGGGAACCACTCTCATGGGTTGTCGATACGAAAACCTCACTTGGAGTAGATTCTAATGAGAATACTGATGACCGTCAAGTTCTTGGCGTGTGTGCTCAGTTGTTTTCATTAGGGTCATCGACTCTGAGGACCTTTAGAACCTTTTGGTTAAAACATCGATTGATGGTCGCGTAGTATTGGCTCCCGAGAAATTTGCTCTTGTGGGTTGTCGATACGAAGACCTCACTCAGAATAGACTTTCTCAATGGAGTTGATTGACTGTCAAGAGCTGACATGTGCATCAAACATTTGAGCAAAGTCCATAACTCTGAGGTCTTTGTTTAAACCTTGTGTCGATGATCGCGTAGTATGGGCTCTCGAGAAAATTTGCTCTCGTGGGTTATCGATACGAAGATCTCACCCAAAATAGATTCATATGGGGGAGTCAGTCAACCGTCATGCTTATGGCGTGTGTGATGAACAGCCATATGAATTGACAACTTTGGGGTCCCTAAAACCTTAGAGTCTACCCAGTGAGTTCCTGATCAGAGTATCCTCTATTCGTACCTCGGACTCATGAGTTCCTGTTATCAAATTCTGGATTAACACCAGATCTTGTTCTTGTGATCCTGGATTCTGACATTGCATATCATCGCATTTGCATTAATTATTCATCTTGCATTTCATTCCAAAGCCGAAAACTCATTTCATGTCCCTCCATCTTCAGTAAATCAAGCTGGTTTCCCGACGCCCGTATCGTGCTAGACGCCCGTACCTAACTCGAGCCAACACTAGAAGACTAATGGACGTGATTCAAGAAGAGAAAGTTGTTATGAGAGAATAGATTGACTCGGTTAAGAACAAGATTGACCAGATTTATGAGACCATACAAGCTTTGGCTAGGATGGAAGAACGTCACGAAGCTGCTACCAGAATGAACAATGCTCTAGTGCAAGGATCTACCTCGCGCGCAATGCCTTCAGTTCCAGTTCCAAATCCTTTGGTATATGGTTTGCCTCCAGGCTTCACTCCTACTGTTGAAGAGGTCACTTCCCAACCAATACCTACCTCTGGTGTTACTGTTGGTGCTATTCCTCAAGCTCAACCTATTCCAACTCAAGTCCAGTTTCCTCATGCTGAAGAGGATCATCAAGTTGAGTATGAGATGCATACTGCTGTTCCAATCACCAATCCTCATGCTGTTCAAGAATTCGAAGCTATAAAGATGTGTCGTGAGTTAGCTGAAAAACTCTTAATCATGGAAGGACACAATTCAACCTCTCTGAGTGCCTCAGACATGTGCCTAGTTCCGGATGTTGTGATCCCTGCTAAATTCAAACTGCCAGAATTCGAAAAATACAAAGGCCTCAGTTGTCCTGAACTCCATTTGAGGATGTATTGCAGAAAAATGGCTGATCATGCCAAAGACGACAGACTCATGATCCATTGCTTCCAAGACAGCCTATCTGGAGCGTCTCTAGAATGGTACATGCAACTTTAGCGTAATAATGTGCGTACTTGGCTTGATCTATCTGATGCATTCAAAAAGCAGTACAAGTACAACACTGACTTAGCTCCGAACCGTACTCAACTTCAGAGTATGACTCAAAAGGAGAACGAATCCTTCAAAGAGTATGCACAACACTGGAGGGAACTAGCCGCCAGAGTGCATCCTCCATTGGTTGACCGTGAATTGATCGATATCTTCATGGGCACCTTACAAGGGCAATACTACGAGAAGCTGATCAGCAGCGTGTCTTTAGGTTTCTCAGACATGGTGATTGTTGGAGAAAGAGTCGAAGAAGGTCTGAAAAATGGAAAAATCCAAGGAGGTTCTAGCAACCAAGCCAGTGTCAAGAAGCCTTTCAACGAGTACAAAAAGGGCGAAACAAATGCCATTTTAACTGCAAGTGGGAAACCTCAACAGAGTGCGCCTACTTCAATCCCCTACTATCAGTACCCGTATGTTGCTGTTGCACAATACACTCCTGTGCCATATCAACCAGTTCCTCCAATGCCTTATCAGCCAGCTATTCAAGCTCCATTTCCACCTCAGATGGCTTATCAACCACGTCCATATCCTCTAATTGTTGTTGCGCAATATGCACCCAATCCATACCAACAACCGGCTTATCCACAACAGACTGGTCAACAACAGCAACGCGCTCCTCAACAGCGCCCACAATATCAACAAAGAAGGCCTAAAAGAAACGTTGATCCACTGCCTATGTCATATGGAGAAATATTCAATGGGCTGATGGCGAAGGGAACTCTTGTTTTGAAAGACCTGCCACCTCAAATTGGTAACGCCCGAGACTATGACGCCAATGCTCATTGTGGGTATCACAAAGGTGCTCCAGGTCACACAATTGAGAACTGCAGAGTATTCAAGCACAAAGTTCAAGACTTAATCGACTCTAAGGATCTCACCTTCACCCAGAAGAATCTGAATGTCTAGAACAATCCAATGCCGCCGTACGGTGCCAGCAAGTGAAAGCTTTTGAAGGGGTTATTGAAGAACAAGCTGAGTGGTCTCTAACTTTGAGCAAGTCAAATCAAGAGAAGTTCATTCCTCAAATCAAGGCAGTCATCGCCATTTATCATTTCGCATTCTTGTTATTTTGTATTGTTTGTTAAGTACTATTTGCTTTGAACATTATCGTTTGTACTTGGTTTTGCTAATATTATGTTTATGCATGTTTTGAATCAATCTATTCGCATTCGCTCATCATTTATCATTTATCGTAAAAATCACAAAAAATATTCCCTCACTTCACTTTAGCAAATATTTGAGGGAGGATGATGAAAATGAAATACCCATAACTGTTGCGGTGCTTTCGGATAAAACCTCGTCAATGATGTACATGCATTTTTTCAAATCCCCAAACACTAGAGATATAAGGTGTTAATCCCTAGTCAACCACTTCGAGCCTAGAAGTAGGAGTTTCTTTCGGATACAAACCCTTATATTTAACTCGGGGCAGGGTAGTGTTCAGTTAACCTGACTATACCTTCAAATCGCAAGATGAGACATCCCGTCGGAGGACCATCAACAAATTACTTGGCAGTCACAACATTCAACAAAATAAAAAAAATAGAAAAGAAAAAACCGCTAAGTTGAGCACCCAAAGGGAGACTTAGTTCGCAAAAAAAAACAAATCAAAAGAGGAGCTCAAATCCTCAGCAAAAGCAAAACAAATATCAATGACCACCAAATCAAGAATCAAAGGGTCACCAACAAAATAAGATGACTGCCATTTTCAAGCGAACTTTAAAGCTTCATCTTCACTCTTGCAAAGTCAATACAAATGCATGTGTAAAAGTTAATTGAACATAGGACTAAAGAACATTACGAAGAAGGGTGGGTACAAATCAAACTTTGAGCCTTATAACTTTTGTTTATCAAACCATTAACCAGACCACGTTACAACCCTCAAAAGTCCTAATTGAGGCAGGGTTTATTCTGAAAGCATGCTACCGACAAGGTTGTGTAAACTGACTCCCATATATTTGCTAATATTCAATCTCGATTGCACATTATTCTTGCTGCATCTTTAACGCACTTTCTAAATTAGCACCTCGTTTGGACTAATGGTCCATTCGTCACACTTTCACAGCATTCAAATAAATTGACTTTTTCAAAACTCGCACAAACTTTACATTAACATTACCATTTGTGTATGAACAATTTAATTTCAAAATTAGTACTTGACATCAAGACATCCCAACAAGGAGCAATCAAAAGAGAAATTTGAACTTCATTGGTGCCAACATGAATCAATACTACATCAACAGTCCAATCAGGGGAAAAACATCTTCAACAGCCCAATCAGGGGCAATTTATCTCAAAGTCCATTAATTATGGGCAAAATCATTCTTAACAGCTAAATCAGGGGCAGGATCGCCTTCAAAGGCTCAATCAGGGGCAGACACCTACCAAATCCAGACACTGGGGCAGATCATGTCATGGTCATTCTCAAAGTTTCCCCACCAGAATTCTTTCCAATACCCTACAGAGAGGGGCAAGCAAACAAGGAGCAAATCTTACTATCTATTTTCCCTGGCTGAATAAGCAGATCTTGTCAGGCGTTAGTAATCATTCAAAGCAAAGCAATCTTCATGTGCCAATTAAGTCGCTCCGCTCATCAATAAGTGACCAAACTTGGGGCATCCAGATTCATCTTCTGACCACGCATCGTCGAAGATCAAGTGTCGGGGAATCAAACCCTCCATCCACCCAAAGTCCAAACACCATTGGCAACTACCAGACCAAAAGTCCACCAAGCTGGCACCTTTCAATCGCTCATGTGCATCATTATTCATCATCAACGTCATACGCATCATTTACATCAATCATTTACAACATGTGCATCATATGCATACCTAAATAAATCAACTTTTCATACTCCCAACATTTTAACTTTCAGCAATGCATAAACACTTCCATCGTATCTCCATCATTATGGAATACCATTTCAAAAACAAACAAGCATAGTTGCATAATTCAGGATCCAGGATCAACCCAAGATTCCAGGCCTTTCCCCAACAGAAGTCAGGATCCATGGTCGATCGAAGATTCCAAAGATTCTCCTAGGTATTTTTAACCAAAACGTCCCTGTTGGATATTTATCTTCAAGATTATTTAATTTTCTGTTACTCAGCATCGACCTAACATCAAGTGCTGGGGTCGCATTATCATCCTTGCGGTGGTAAGCGATTATTTAATTTTCTGTTACCCAGCATCGACCTAGCATCGAGTGTTGGGGTCGCATTATCATCCTTGCGGTGGTAAGCGATTATTTAATTTCCTGTTACTCAGCATCGACCTAGCATCGAGTGTTGGGGTCGCATTATCATCATTGTGGTGGTAAGCAATTATTTATTTTTCTGTTACTCAGCATCGAACTAGCATCGAGTGTTGGGGTCGCATTATCATCCTTGCGGTGGTAAGCAATTATTTAATTTTCTGTTACTCAGCATCGACCTAACATCGAGGGTTGGGGGTCGTATTATCATCCTTGCGGTGGTAAGCGATTATTTAATTTTCTGTTACTCAACATCGACCTAGCATCGAGTGTTGGGGTCGCATTATCATCCTTGCGGTGATAAGCGATTATTTAATTTTCTGTTACTCAGCATCGACCTAGCATCGAGTGCTAGGATCGCATTATCATCCTTGCGGAGGTAAGCGATTATTTAATTTTCTGTTACTCAGCATCGACCTAGCATCGAGTGCTGGGGTCGTATTATCATCCTTGCGGTGGTAAGCGATTATTTTTTTTTTGTTACTCAGCATCGACCTAGCATCGAGTGTTGGGGTCGCATTATCATCCTTGCGGTGATAAGCGATTATTTAATTTTCTGTTACTCATCATCGACCTAGCATCGAGTGTTGGGGTCGCATTATCATCCTTGCGGTGGTAAGCGATTATTTAATTTTCTGTTACTCAGCATCGACCTAGCATCGAGTGCTGGGGTCGTATTATCATCCTTGCGGTGATAAGCGATTATTTAATTTTCTGTTACTCAGCATCGACCTAGCATCGAGTGCTGGGGTTGTATTATTATCCTTGTGGTGGTAAGTGTTGCACCCCAAAATTTGCCCTCACCTAAACAAGACATTGTGTACTAAGGGGTCCCAAGAGGTTCACAAGGTTCACAAGGTATCCCAAGAGGTTCACAAGGTTCACAAGGTTCACAAGGTATCCCAAGATGTTCACAAGGTCCAAGAGGTTCACAAGGTTCACAAGGTTCACAATTAGTCAAAAAGTTTGACAACTCCCTCAGACAAAGCATCCTCCTAAGCAATGCACCCTAAACTAGGTTTTTGAGTTTTATCATTCTAAAGGTACTTCCAAGGCTTCAAGTGAGCTTCATAGCATCCTATATGTCTTCAAGAATCCCTATGTCAAGTTTCAAGTCTTTCCCAAAAGGTTTGCTCAGTCAGATGATCAGATATGCAAAAATCAATCAAAGTGGTTAAAAAGTCAAACTAAGGTCAACTATGTTCAAACCAAAGTCAAACTTCATGATTTTTTGCCAACATCAATTTTATGAAGTAAAATTCATCATTTGATCAAGGATTGATCATGATTCATCAAGGAGATTTCAGATCATCAAGAATCAGGAGTTTCTAAATTAGGGTTTTCACAGGAAAAGTCAACTGAACTTTGACCAGCCATAACTTTCACATGCTTCATCAACAATTTTCCATCCAAAGCTCATTTTGAAGGAAATTGAATTCTCTACAACTTTGTGTCTCACAAGTCAAGCCCAAAAATGCTTCATTTGGAAGGTATGAGCTAAGACATTATAGGTCATTTCAAAAGTCAACAAAAAGTCAACATCTTCCAAAGGGCATAATTTGAAAATGGTAAAATATATAGACATGAGACCAAATAGGTTGGTTAGTGGACTCTCTAAGCTTTCTAAAATGTCCAAGAACACCTTTATAGCCTTAAAATTGAGGGATTTGTGCCTTTGCAAAGTTGGGAAATTTTTGAGAGGTTTATTGAGCAAATGGGGTCTTAGAACCAATTCTTTCCACATGGGCTTGCATTTTTATGACCCAATCTCTACCATGACATCATGCACGAATCAAATATTATTTATTCAGATATTTATAGTTTATTTTTTATTTATTTTGATTTTATTCATTAAAAATCAATTTAAATTAAAATAAAATATGAAAACTCAATATTTAAATGTGATTCTTGTTCTAGAAGGTCATAAATATTGTTGAGAGATGATTGATCTGATCCAAATTCGTGCTAGACTAGATTGGCATACAAAGATTTGATTTTTCACATATTTTGATCAAGAGATTTCTTCACACTCAAGTTATGAAAGAAAGCCCACAAATCCACAAAGTTATGACCTAATTATGTTCACTATATATCCATAAGCATAAAGCATAGCAAGAGGACGATTTTTTAGAGCCTCCAAGAACACCATTGAACTTCAAATTTTCACACAAAAATTCACATTCGTTTTTTGACCTAGAGACACTTTCAAGGCAAAACAAAGGTTGCTTTAGCTTCCTTGAGGCTCACTGATCATGTTTCAATCATTTGCAGCATCCAAATCATCACTAATTGCATAAACCGAATCAAGCTTGTTCTTTTTTTTTTATTTTTTTCCGATTTCGATTGTTTATGTGTTGTTGATGAATTCTAACTATATATTCTTGTTAGCCATGATGTTTAGGTTGTTTCTGGGCAGAGAGATATAAGAATCATAACCTGAATCGAAAACCACCATTGTTAGGGTTTATGATGGTCGTTTAGGGTTTCTCAATTAAACCAATATAAATAAATTCTAAAGACATCAATGAACTGTGTATGGTGTGTGGATCATGTATATGTGATCAATTTGTTGAAATTTTACATATTGTGAGAGATCCAATTTTCGCAGGTTCTTGAAAGTGAGAATTCGTAGGAAAATTCGTAAGTGTATTTGCAGGAAATTTCGCAGGTAATATGAAGAAGATGAAGTCAGTTGGCGCGCAGGAGGAAATTCAAATTTAGACTTAATATTTTATTGGTTTATTTTCATATTATATCAACTAACATTGCTTGGCCCAGTGGTAAGGGTTTGCGCGTGTTGTTGGTTGTAACCTGCGTTCGATCCTTGGTGACAACATCTTTTTGTTTATTTTTCCATTATTCAATTGACTTAATATATTATGTTTGATTGCTGATTAGTTTGTAGACGCACCCCATGTGGCTTAGTGGCTGGAGTGTTTGGTTGTTGTTGTGATGGTCAGGGGTTCGAATCCTAGGTTCCAACATTTTTTCCATAATTCTTTTTGTTTTGCAGGTTTATAATATAATGATTTTGTTGCATATGGTTATCACCAGCGCATGCTGGCTCAGCTGGTTTTGAGTGTTGTTGTTGAGGTAAGGGACCTGGGTTCAAATCCCAGGTCCTATCTTTTTAGGGTTTTGTCATATTTTCATTATTTTAACTATTTTCTTATTTTTAATTTAATTTAATATAATTCAAATAATTTCTAAATAATAATCAATAATATTTTCCTAAAACCTTATATTTTCTAAAAATCATATTTTTATTTTCTTAAATATAAATTATTTGTATTTATTTTATAATATGTTTATATTAATTATCATGTATTTTTTGTAAATAAATTAATAATGTATAATTATAATTAAAAAACCCTAATTTTCTTAATTTAAATATTAACCCTAATTGTTGGTCAACCCTAATTTTATCCTAACCCTAAAAATTAACCTAATTTTTTCTAAACCCTAATTAAATCATTAATCTATTTTTATTAATATGTAAATAATTTGTTATTTATTTATTATTACTAAGCTTATTTTCTTAATTAATTTCTAAAACTTTTCTAATATTAATTTTTCTTGCTAAATTCTTATTTCCTTTATTTATTATTCTAACCCTTATTTTTATTTTATTATTATTAATATTTGATTATTGCTTATTTATTATTATTATTATTATTATATTTATCAATATTATTTTTATTATTATGTAATTGCTAAAGCCATGTAATAGGTTTATATCTTTGCTTTACTTTTGTAATTATTTACTGTATGGTTAGTAATATTTGGGTGTGCATAACCTATGTGTAATTAAAATAACTTAGAAAATTAACTTAAATAAGATAAATACTTGAATATGAACACTCACACACGTAAGTCGATCTTTGATCGCCATCTTGCACTTCCTAAGTTACCCCTCTTGTTTGCCTTAAATATGGTCAAGTCCCTCGAATATAGGGGTGTCTTAAGCAAAGTCCCTTCATAAAATCATCAAGTCCCTACAGTTTAAAAGATCAAGTCCCTTTGAGGTTGCCTATGGAATAATGATCTTGTCCCTTCGAATAAATGATGATAGTCCCTACGATTTGCTAAAGACACCCTTACGTGTTGCTTTCTATGACCATACGATGACCCTACACTTGTCCCTTTACAAATCCAAGGTAATTACTACCTATTCCTTAATAATAGGGACAGTCTTACCATTGAAAGAACATACTAGAACATGAAAGACTTAATCTAGGGTAGGTACCTCATAGTTACTTGCTCACACTTTTCAAACTTACTTTTACACCTCACAATTTCAAACAAGACTTTGTATACACTCATACGAGGGTCATTACCAAGTACTTAAAGAAATTTTTCTAATCACACACTACACTCTTGCAAACAAGCAAAGTGAGTTAAGTAACTAAGAGCCCATGGATAACCATGGATATAAAGGGTGCTAACACCATCCCTTTGTATATCCTACCCCCCGAACTCAAGTCTTTTAAAATAGGTCTTTCCTGTTCTTTTATGTCCTTTCCTTATGGATAAAATAAAAGTCGGTGGCGACTCTTACTATCTGCAACATTATAGAAAGTCAGTTCTCCCACCGTGTTACAGAACTGGCGACTCTGCTGGGGAGTTACTAAGTAAAAGAGGGGTACCCTTAGGAATTAGATCATGTAAATTGTTTTCCTTGTTTGCTTTATACTTATCTGTTGGGCTCTTATGTGTGAAAGATCCTAACCCGGATCTAGTGTACCTTAGGTAAATGGCAATAGACCAAGGAACTGTACGGCGTAAACCGATATGGTTGATCTGGTGGCCATAGTTAGTGTGACTTCTTGGTTGGTGCTTATGTTCCTTAAGAAAGTTGAGGATAATATGAGGCTGCCATATGTTGTCAATACACTAACTAACTTTTAGAACCCTAGTTATCCCATCTTGGCCTTTAGAAAGTAGTGAGATAACCGGCTTTGGTGAAGACTGAAGTTGGTTGATACTCGATACTACGCTCATTGAGATCCTAAACTTGGAGGGTTTTGGTTGGCAAGTAAGTTGCCTACTGAACAACCACCCTTGGGAAGGATCAATGATATTGAGATCCCTTAGAACCCGGTTACTTTTGTAGGATAGGATGAACCAACTAACTTCAGGGGAGGGTACTTACCTTTAAACCTCATGCAAACCTTCAAACCTAGGGCTATTGTGTGACTTGTTTGTGTGTGCCACATGTTTGTGATTGAGCATAACATCATAACATCATCATGCATCATAAGCATAGCATTTTCACTAACCATTTCAAGGACCAAAGGATTTATCTTTGTTCTTTGTTGCAGGTCATGGCTTCTGCTCGTAGGAATACTATCCGGATCAACTTTGTAGGAATACCTCATAAGCTTAAAGAATTGGTCTCTCAAGTTTCTGAAAACTCCCAATTCATCAAGAGGCATGGTCACCTACTGGATCTAGTCACTTCAGGGTTCAATGAAGACATGATGAGTGTTCTGTTTCAGTTCTTTGATCCTAAACATCATTGTTTCACATTCCCCAACTATCAGCTGGTTCCTACAATGGAAGAGTTCTCCAAGCTACTGGGTATACCTATCCTTGATCAGAGACCTTTCACAGGCTTGGAAAAGGAGCCTAAACCTGAAGTCATTGTTGTAGCCTTACATCTGAAGAAATCAGACATTGTCCTAGAAACAAGAAGTGGAGTTAAGGGTATCCTTGCCAAGGTATTGATAAAGAAAGCTCAAGTGTTCCTGAAGGCTATGAGTTATGATGCTTTTGAGGAGGTCTTGGCCTTACTAATCTATGGCCTAGTGTTGTTCCCTAATCCAGACTAGCTCATAGACGTACACGCCATCAACATATTTTTGACTCGCAATCCAGTGCATACATTACTTGGAGACATCTTACATTCTCTCCATACCCGTACTACGAAGGCACGAGGAACTTTGATGTGCTGCATACCTCTATTGTCTAGGTGGTTTATTTCTCACCTTCCTCGATCAGTAATGAAGAATGAACAAGGGTTCAGGTGGTCCAAGAGGATTATGTCACTTTCTCATTCAAATATTCATTGGTGTTCTAGATCCATGGAGAATTTCACTATCATTGACCGTTGTGGAGAGTTCCATAATGTGCCACTCCTTGGCATAAGAGGGGGCATTACTTACAACCCTTCTTTAGCTCTACGTCAGTTTGGTTATGCTCGGAGTGATGGTCCTCATGACATGCTTATTCAGGGTATTGTGTTCGACTACGACAACGATCTGCAAGGTTACCGCCAAAGGTTTATACGAGCTTGGGGTAAAGTGAACAAGGTTGACAGCAAGACTCTGGAACCAAAGTACTTCATTCCTATGGAACCTTATCTCAGATGGGTACGAACACGTGCTCAGACTCTTATGATGCCTTATCCTGCTATCCTGCCAGTTACCATGGAGCCTGTTGCTAAAGGAGATACTCCTTATATCATCCTTCATCCAGACATGCCCACTGACATGGAAGAATTGCAAAGGTCCTGGATCCAGTTGAAGGAACAAAGGGATACTTTTGAGACTCATTTCAAAGCTAGTCAAGAAAGAATCCTGGAGCTGACACGACAACTTCACGAGGAGCGGAATCTCAACTCATACCTCAATACAAAGAGGAAACGTCCATGGGAGGCTTAAAACCCCATTTTTGTATTCATTTCATTTTGTTGTAAGCCCAAGAGGCAAACAAGTTTATTACTTACTAATAAAAGTTTACTTTCTGGTTGTTTAAACAAATTTAAATCTTGTGGTCCTTGAAAACATTGCATATGCACCTACATACCATATCATTGCATCACAGGTTTCTTATGAACAAGTATCTTATCTTCTCGCTGTTTATTTCAGCAGAAATGGCTCTTGAACAGACTGTCAAAGATCTCCAGGCTCAGAATGCACAATTTCAGGAGCAGATCCTGAACTTGTCCAAGGGACAAGATGAGTTGAAGACACTGCTGGCTAAGAGGAAAAAGAAGACTAGAAAATCAGGGGGCCTCATCAACCTGGGTAGAAGATTCAGAGGTCCCATCAAGACAAAAGAAGAGGTTGAGGATTCTGAGTCTGAGAATTCTGAGAAAGAGGGAGGTAGTCTTCATGATACTGTAGAAGATTCTGATTCTGAGGCAAACTATTATCATGATCCTGCTAGTGAGGAAAAGTACAAGATGTTGGTAGACAGAATGAACGCTATGGAGCTACAAAAATCTTTTGGGCTTGATTTTGATGATTTGAGTTTAGTTTCTGGAGTGGTTATACCTATTGGCTTCAAGGTTCCTGTTTTTGTGGTATATGATGGTGTTTCGTGTCCTAAACTGCACCTGAGATCCTATGTCCGGAGGATTCAACCACATACTGCTGACAAGAAACTGTGGATTCATTTCTTCCAAGAGAGTTTATCTGGAGCTCAATTGGAGTGGTATTATCAACTGGAAAGTGTTAATATTCGTGATTGGAATGATCTTGCCGAGGCCTTCTATAGGCAATACCAATATAATGTTGATTTAGCGCCAACTAGCATGCAGCTCCAGAGCATGTCTATGGGTGCTAAGGAGAGTTTCAAAGAGTATGCCTAGAAATGGAGAGACTTGGATGGCAGAGTTCAACCTCCTCTGACTGACAGGGACCTGGTGGATATGTTTATGAGTACACTGAGTGGTCCTTTTTATAGTCACCTCATTGGAAGCTCATCATCTGGTTTCACTGAGTTGATAATGACTGGGGAACATGTGGAAAGTGGTATAAGAAGTGGTAAGATACAGGTGGGTGCCTCTTCATCAAGCACTGCAAAGAAGCCTCCAAGTGGGAAGAAGGAGTCTAATGCGGTGTATGGTCAACATAGTCGTAACAGGAGTCATCAATCTGTGGGAGCAGTTCACATCTCCAATCCTTCCCCTACAGCACCAGAGCAACAACAGAACAATCAACAGAAGCCTAGAAGAAAGTTCACCAAGATCAACATGTCACTGGCCCAAGTCTTGCAACACATGTTGAAAGGGGAACTAATTACTTTAAGGGATCCTCCTCAGAATCCTAATACATCCTCTCCTTGGTACAATCCTAATGCAAGATGTGTATATCATTCTAATAGTCCGAGACATGACACCAACAACTGCTGGGTGTTGAAAAACAAGATTCAAGACATGATCGAAGCTGGGGAAATTGAATTTGACCCTCCTGGGACCCCAAATGTGATCACTGCTCCTATGCCCAATCATGAGAAGACTGTTAATGTTGTTGATGAGGTTTCTTATGTTTCCTCAGTAACAGATTTGACTACTCCTCTATCCATTATCAAGAAGAAGCTAGTGCAAGATGGGTTCTTTCCAGGTTGCAAGGAAGACTGTTTTTACTGTGCCTATAAACCTGATAGTTGCTGGAAGTTGAAGGATGGTATTCAACGCCTCATGGACAATTACACTATATTGTTTGAGAGGACTCCTTCTGTGGAAAGTATGTGTGAACATCTGACTCGAAACACGAAGCTTGAAGATGTAGATATGGTTGATAAAGTACCAGTGAAGATTACCTCTAAAGGTCCTGTCAGGATTACATCCAAAGGACCAGTGAATATTATTGTTGAAGGCCCTGTGAAGACTATTGCTGAAGCTAGAGTGGATCCCATGATCATTACCACTCCTGGCCCTGTTCCTTATACTTCTGATAAAGCTATACCTTGGAATTATGGTTCTGATGTGTATATCCATGGTATCAAGCAAGAGCCTTTGGCTGACCCTCCTATTGCCAACCACAATCTTGATATTGACAATATTGCTGGATCTAGTAAGGTCACCAAAAGTGGAAGAATCTTCTCCCCTCAAGACACCTCTAAAAGTACAGTTACTCCAGCTCATACCTCTAATTTTGGGCCAAGTACTGATGCCCGGGGAAAAGGTCCTGTGATTGAACCTGTGCAAGCTGAGGCACCAACTGCTGAAAATCTTTCTAAACAGATGGAAGAAGTACTGAAGATCATTCGCAAAAGTGATTATGATATTGTTGACCAATTGGGGCATACTCCCTCCAAAATCTCCATGTTATCTTTGTTGCTATGTTCTGAGGCTCATGTTAAAGCCTTAATCAAGTTCTTAAATACTGCTCATGTGCCAAATAAAATTTTTGTGGATCAATTTGAGAATTGTGTTGCACATCTGACTAGTGATAATGGTCTGGGTTTTTCTGATGCTGATCTGACTCCTGCCAAGAGAAACCATAACAGAGCTCTGCATATTTCCATTGAATGTAGGGGCACTACTTTGTCTCATGTGCTGGTGGACAATGGTTCTTCATTAAATGTGCTCCCTAAAGAGGTTCTGGACAAGCTCAATCCTGAAGATGTTGTGTTAAGACCAAGTGATGTAGTGGTAAGGGCCTTTGATGGTTCAAGAATAATGGTACATGGAGAAGTAGACCTCCCGATCAAAGTAGGCTCTCAAGTCTTCAACTCCACTTTCTATGTGATGGATATTTGTCTTGCGTATTCTTGTTTGCTCGGGCGCCCCTGGATCCATGGGGCAGGTGCTGTGACTTCCACTTTACATCAGAAGTTGAAATATCCGGTGAAAAACAAAATTGTCACTGTCTATGGTGAAGAAGAGTACATGGTTAGCCATGTGAATACTTTCAAATATATAGAAATGGAGGGTGAAATGGTTGAAACTCCGTGTCAAACATTTGAAGTTGTTCCTTGCTCTGCTCCTGTTCCTCAGTATGTCCCTGCTTCTGAAAGAGTTCTTGTGGTTACTAGAATGCCTCCTGCAATGGCCTCCCTCAAAGATGCTAAGGTTGTGGTTGAAAAATAATCTCAGAGGACTGTTCGTCGTGCTCGTGTTATTCGTATCACTAATCAAGGGGTCGTAAGAGATCAAATCAATGTCGTGGGTGACCATAACGAAGACTACAACCTGGATGATTGGATCTTTCCTACCATGGGTGATGGGCTCAACAATTGGAAGGCTGAAGACGTTATTCCTATCTCCTTTAGTCAGGAGTAAATACTATTACTGTGTTTTTGTTTTAAGTTTGTAATTTCGAACAATAAAACCTTTTAAGCCTTGTGTCTTACCCGGGGCACAATGGTATGCTTGTTTCGGGATGTCATTTAATTTGCATACTTCATTCAATAAAAATCAATGGACATTTCGTTTTCGTAAATATTGTGTTCCTTGTCTTTCTTTTTCTATTTTATCAGCTATGTGTTCTTACACACACCCACATCACTAAAATGCAGATCCTCATCCACTCTGGATCCTGTTGATAACAGTTCTACTATTGCCAATTATAATTTTGAGAATCTGATCTATCAAGCTGAAGATGGAAAGGAAGAAGATTGTGAAGTACCTGTAGAGCTTGCTAGGTTGTTACAACAAGAAGAGAAAGCTATACAGCCTCATGAAGAGCCAATCGAAGTTGTGAATCTGGGAACTGAAGAAAACAAGAAAGAGGTCAAGATAGGGGCTGAATTAGAGGATGGTGTTAAGAACAGACTAATCCAAATGTTATGTGATTATGTGGAGATCTTTGCTTGGTCGTATGAAGATATGCCAGGGTTGGATACTGACATTGTGGTTCACCGTTTACCGGTAAAAGAAGATTGTCGTCCAAAGAAGCAAAAGGTTCATCGCATGCGTCTTGAAATGTCAGAAAAGATTAAAGCAGGGGTGATGAAACAATTTGATGCAGGGTTCTTAGCTGTGACTTATTATCCTCAATGGGTTGCAAACATGGTACCGGTACCTAAGAAGGATGGTAAGGTACGCATGTGTGTGGATTACAGGGATTTGAATAAGGCCAGTCCTAAAGATGACTTTCCACTTCCACATATTGATGTTTTGATAGACAACACTGCTCAGCATAAGGTATTCTCTTTCATGGATGGTTTCTCTAGTTATAATCAGATTAAGATGGCACCAGAAGATATGCAGAAGACTACATTTGTTACACAATGGGGCACTTTTTGTTATAAGGTGATGCCATTTGGTTTGAAGAACGTTGGGGCAACATATCAGCATGCTATGGTGGCTTTGTTTCATGATATGATTCACCATGAGATAGAGGTATATGTGGATGATATGATAGTCGGGTCCCAGAATGAGGAACAACACCTTGATCACCTACACAAGTTGTTTGAGAGGTTGAAGAAATACAATTTGAAGTTAAATCCAAACAAATGTACTTTTGGAGTTAGGTCTGGTAAACTCCTGGGTTTCATTGTCAGTGGAAAAGGTATTGAAGTGGATCCTGCAAAAGTAAAAGCTATACAAGAGATGCCTGCTCCCCGTAATGAGAAGGAAGTCAGAGGTTTCTTGGGATGACTGAATTACATTGCAAGATTTATTTTCCAGCTAATTGTTACCTGTGAGCCAATCTTCAAGTTGTTGAAGAAAGATCAGGTAATGGAATGGAATGACGAGTGCCAGGTAGCCTTTGATGAGATCAAGAAATACCTCCAAGAACCTCCAATTTTGATGCCACCAGTTGATGGAAGACCCTTGATTATGTACTTAACAGTATTAGACAACTCAATGGGGTGTGTGTTGGGGCAACATGACGAGTCTGGTCGAAAAGAGCAGGCAATATACTACCTTAGCAAAAAGTTTATCGACTGTGAAACAAGATACTCACTGCTCGAGAAAACTTGTTGCGCTTTGGCATGGGCTGCTCGCCGACTAAGACAGTATATGTTGACTCATACTACCTTGTTGATTTCAAAGATGGATCCAATCAAGTACATATTCGAGAAACCTGCTCTCTCCGGACGAATAGCAAGATGGAAAATGATTCTAACAGAATATGATATACAGTACACCACTCAGAAGGCCATTAAAGGTAGTGTGGTAGCTGATCATTTAGCTCATCAAGCAGTGGATGATTATCAGTCTATGAATTTTGAGTTCCCGGATGAAGACATTATGATTGTTACTAAAGAACCTAGACAATATGACGGACCTGAACAGGGATCCCGATGTACTATGGTTTTTGATGGAGCTTCTAATGCGCTTGGTAATGGTGTTGGTGTTGTGATCATTTCCCCTGAAGGATGTCATACCCCAATTACTGCAAGACTTTGTTTCTATTGTACCAATAACATGGCTGAATATGAGGCATGTATCATGGGTATCAAAGCTTCCATTGAGATGAAGATTCAGTTCCTGGACGTATATGGAGATTCAGCCCTGGTAGTTAGTCAGATTAAAGGAGATTGAGATACCAAGCATGAAAATCTCATTCCTTACAGAGAGCATGTGTTGTCTTTGATCCCATATTTTGAAGAGATTACTTTTGGACATATTCCACGAGGAGAGAATCAGTTAGCAGATGCATTAGCCACCATGGCATCTATGTTCGAGATTAGTTGGGATGAAGAAGCTCCCAAGATCACTATTGATAGATTTGAGAAGCCTGCGTACTGCAATGAGATTGACACTGAAGGAGTAGAGGGAAAGCCTTGGTTCTATGAAGTGAATAGGTATCTTGGAATTCAGGAGTTCCCTGAAGGGGCATCTGTCAATGATAAAAAGTTTCTGAGGAGGTTTTCTGCTAAGTTCTTCTTGAGTAATGGAATTTTGTACAAGCGCAATCATGATTCGACTTTGCTTCGTTGTGTGGATAAGAAGGAAGCAACAGAGATTATGGAAGACATGCATGATGGGATCTTTGGCACTCATTCTAGTGGTCATACAATGGCTAAGAAGATTCTGAGAGCAGGTTACTATTGGTCTACCATGGAAGCTAACTGCTATCAACATTCCAAAATATGTCACAAGTGTCAGATTTATGCTGATAAGGTGCATATACCTCCAGTTCCATTGAATGTGTTAACTGTTCCTTGGCCTTTTTCCATGTGGGGCATTGATATGATTGGTGAGATCAAGCCTACTACTTCCAATGGGCATCGTTTCATCCTGGTTGCCATTGATTACTTTACAAAGAGGGTGGAGGCAACCTCATTTGCATCTGTTACTAAGAATGTTGTGGCTCGATTCATTAAGAATAATCTCATATGTAGGTATGGCATCCCTGAAAGGATTATCACAGAAAATGGCTCTAATCTGAACAACACCATGATTACTGATCTATGTACGCAGTTCAAGATTAAGCATCACAACTCTTCTCCGTATCGCCCAAAGATGAATGGGGCAGTAGAAGCTGCTAATAAAAACATCAAGAAGATTCTACAAAATATGACTGTTACATGCAAGGATTGGCATGAGATGTTACCATTTGCTCTTCATGGTTATCGTACTACAATACGTACTTCAACAGGGGCAACCCCATTCTCCCTAGTCTATGGTATGGAAGCAGTTCTACCCATTGAAGTTCAGATCCCCTCCTTAAGAATCGTGAAGGATGCAGGCTTGGGTGAAGATGAATGGATTCAGACTCGACTTGACCAGATAAATTTGATTGATGAGAAAAAGTTGGCAGCTGTTTGTCACGGTCAGATGTACCAGAAACGGATGATTAAAGCTTTTTATAAGAAGGTTAAGCAAAAGGTATATCAGGCTGGAGACTTGGTAATCAAGTGTATCACATTACCACAGGGTGATCCTAGGGGCAAATGGACTCCTACATATGAAGGACCATTTGTAGTCAAGAGGGTATTCCTAGGAGGTGCCATGATGCTTACTACTATGGATGGAGAAGATTTCCCACAGCCCGTAAACGCAGACATAGTTAAAAAATACTACGCATAAAAAGAGACCCGCTAGGTTGACTTGCCTAGGCAAAAATAAGGGCATCCCGGCGAACCAAAAGGGTTCGGGCAAAAATTAGGGATATATATATATAAAAGAATGTACACCCGGCAAGTCGAAAACCTGAAAAGGCGGCTTGGGCAAAAAAGGGTATCCCGGTGGATTGAAAACCTGAAAAGGAAATCCAGGCAAAAGTTAGGGATTAAAGCGTATGACTATGTCTCGTTGGATCACTCATGTAATCCCAACCGGTTATGCTACCTAAATCAAGTTCAAACAGATAAAAATCAATCCAATTATTTCCATCTCAACAGCAAAAGACAAGATACTTGAAGATAATGGCAATAGTGGAATTGAAACTCAACAGGACTATTTCTCACATAGCTGCTTTTCTTTGTTTTTGTAAAACTTTTACGACAAATTCCTCTTACTAGGATTTCTGTCTCTTTGTACAAACTTTCCTGTGTATAGGCTACTTTCTAAAATAAATAAAATCTCGTCTTTGAATTCAAATTTACTCTTACCTTGTTTACTTAAACGAAAACGTCTGTTGGTTGTGTTTGAATGTATGTTTGCTTTTGAATATGATTGATGTTTACCAAAAATGCATAAAATGCAGTAATAGTATTTACTAAAGACGAGCGAAGGTAGGAATTCAACGAAGCTTCGCCGGCTCATCCCCACAGAGTAATCTTTACGGATATCCATACAAGATACTTCAAGTAAATACTTCCCACTCAACGAAGTCTTCAGGCAATTTTATATCCTTCGAAGAATTAAGTCTCTCGGATTTATGTCCATCTCTTTTATCCTCAGTCAGGATATTTGGGAACTTATTCCTTTAATAGAAAGTACGACGAACAAAGACGGGAGGTTCTGAGTACCATATTATTAAACAAGACGGGAACAAAGTCCTCATATTCCTCAGCAACGAACCAGGATTTATTTTCCCTAGCCAGCAGTTGTTATACAAAAATACCCAGACACTTTAGGCTACATGATTCATACATACATCATTTACATCATATCATAGCATATGCATCCATAATACATATGAAATTTACTTAAGAGCATCATACCATGCATGCATACATCAAGTAATCTTGCATAAACTAACCTTTTCTTTTCAGGATAGTTGCAGACAATAAATACTATCAACAAATCAAAACAGTTCAGAGACGATCTATACGAAGATCTAGTACTGATACTTAATTCAGAGATAATCGCTACGAAGATTCATTTCTGATAATCAATTCTCAAGTTGTCCTTGGAAGAGTACGTAAATGATCTATACGAAGATTTAGTGCTTAATCCAGGATATTTCCAGAGGAGGTAATCGTTACGAAGATTTGTTTCTGATGATCAACTGTCTTTGGGATAGTGTGTAAATGATCTATACAAAGATCTAGCACTTAATCCAAGAGATTCTTTCAGAAGAAGTTCAGGGATAATCGCCACGAAGATTTGATCCTGATATTCTCTTTGTCCTTTGGAAGGTATGTAAATGGTCTATACGAAGATCTAATACCTAATCCGGAATATTTCCAAAAGAAATAATCGCTACGAAGATTTATTTCTAATGGTCTATGCAACAGTTTATCTGTGGGATGGTACATAAATGATCGATACAAAGATCTTGTACTTAGCCCAAGATATTACCAAAAGCAATTCAGAAAAGATCGCCACGAAGATTTGATTCTAATGCTTAAATTAAAGTATGTTCCTAAATATGGTTCAGAGCCGATCTATACGAAGATCTAAGTACTGACACCTAATGAAGGATATTTCTTTTCCCCCAGAGATAATGCAGAGACGATCTATACGAAGATCTACTGCTGACATTCAACTCAAACCATGTTACAGGAATGATTCAGAGACGGCCTATACGAAGACCTAGTACTGATATCCGATGACAACATAAAGATACTATCACCTTCTGATATTATGGATGGCATCTATAAGCCCATCTCTAGTGGCATCTTTAAGCCCATTCAAGCATATACAACCAATCAGCAGTGTTACTTTACGCACCAACGAGTGCAAATTTTTGGGCTTTTGTGTTCAATCCCCTTCAACCTTCCAAGTCACGAATGGCACACATGCCAATCTAACTCCTCAGGTTTCAGAAAATTGAACAGGGGCAGCTGTTGCACCCCAAAATTTGCCCTCACCTAGACAAGACATTGTGTCCTAAGGGGTCCCAAGAGGTTCAAAAGGTTCACAAGGTATCCCAATAGGTTCAAAAGGTTCACAAGGTATCCCTAGAGGTTCACAAGGTTCACAAGGTTCACAATTAGTCAAAAAGTTTGACAACTCCCTCAGACAAAGCATCCTCCTAAGCAATGCACCCTAAACTAAGGTTTTGAGTTTTATCATGCTAAACGGACTTCCAAGGCTTCAAGTGAGCTTCATAGCATCCTATATGTCTTCAAGAATCCCTATGTCAAGTTTCAAGGCTTTCCCAAAAGGTTTGCTCAGTTAGATGATCAGATATGCAAAAATCAGTCAAAGTGGTTAAAAAGTCAAACTAAGGTCAATTGTGGTCAAACCAAAGACAAACTTCGTGATTTTTTGCCAACATCAATTTTATGAAGTAAAATTCATCATTTGATCAAGGGTTGATCATGATTCATCAAGGAGATTTCAGATCATCAAGAATCAGGAGTTTCTAAATTAGGGTTTTCAAAGGAAAAGTCAACTAAACTTTGACCAGCCATAACTTTCACATGCTTCATCAAATATTTTCCATCCAAAGCTCATTTTGAAGGAAATTGAATTTTCTACAACTTTGTGTCTCACAAGCCAAGCCCAAAATGCTTCATTTGGAAGGTATGAGCTAAGACATTATAGGTCATTTCAACAGTCAACAAAAAGTCAACATCTTCCAAAGGGCATAATTTGAAAATGGTAAAAGATATGGACATGAGACCAAAGAGGTTGGTTAGAGGACTCTCTAAGCTTTCTAAAATTTCCAAGAACACCTTTATAGCCTTAAAATTGAGGGATTTGTTCCTTTGCAAAGTTGGGAAATTTTTGAGAGGTTTATTGAGCAAATGGGGTCTTAGAACCAATTCTTTCCACACGGGCTTGCATTTTTATGACCCAATCTCTACCATGATATCATGCACGAATCAAATATTATTTATTCAGATTTTTATAGTTTATTTTTTATTTATTTTGATTTTATTCATTAAAAATCAATTTAAATTAAAATAAAATATGAAAACTCAATATTTAAATGTGATTCTTGTTCTAGAAGGTCATAAATATTGTTTAGAGATGATTGATCTGATCCAAATTCGTGCTAGACTAGATTGGCATACAAAGATTTGATTTTTCACATATTTTGATCAAGAGATTTCTTCACACTAAGTTATGAAAGAAAGCCCACAAATCCACAAAGTTATGACCTAATTCTGTTCACTATATATCCATAAGCATAAAGCATAGCAAGAGGACGATTTTTGAGAGCCTCCAAAAACACCATTGAACTTCAAATTTTCACACAAAAAGTTACATTCGTTTTTTGACCTAGAGACACTTTCAAGACAAAACAAAGGTTGCTTTAGCTTCCTTGAGGCTCACTGATCATGTTTCAATCATTTGCAGCATCCAAATCATCACTAATTGCATAAACCAAATCAAGCTTGTTCTTGTTTTTATTTTTTTCCGATTTCGATTGTTTATGTGTTGTTGATGAATTCTAACTATATATTCTTGTTAGCCATGATGTTTAGATTGTTTCTGGACAGAGAGATTGAAGAATCATAACCTGAATCGAAAACCACCATTGATAGGGTTTATGATGGTCGTTTAGGGTTTCTCAATTAAACCAATATAAATAAATTCTAAAGACATCAATGAACTGTGTATGATATGTGGATCATGTCTATGTAATCAATTTGTTGAAATTTTACATATTGTGAGAGATCCAATTTTCGCAGGTTCTTGAAAGTGAGAATTCGCAGGAAAATTCGTAAGTGTATTTGCAGGAAATTTCGCAGGTAATATGAAGAAGATGAAGTCAGTTGGCGCGCAGGAGGAAATTCAAATTTAGACTTAATATTTTATTGGTTTATTTTCATATTATATCAACTAACATTGCTTGGCCCAGTGGTAAGGGTTTGCGCGTGTTGTTGGTTGTAACCTGCGTTCGATCCTTGGTGACAACATCTTTTTGTTTATTTTTCCATTATTCAATTGACTTAATATATTATGTTTGATTGCTGATTAGTTTGTAGACGCACCCCATGTGGCTTAGTGGCTGGAGTGTTTGGTTGTTGTTGTGATGGTCAGGGGTTCGAATCCTAGGTTCCAACATTTTTTCCATAATTCTTTTTGTTTTGCAGGTTTATAATATAATGATTTTGTTGCATATGGTTATCACCAGCGCATGCTGGCTCAGCTGGTTTTGAGTGTTGTTGTTGAGGTAAGGGACCTGGGTTCAAATCCCAGGTCCTATCTTTTTAGGGTTTTGTCATATTTTCATTATTTTAACTATTTTCTTATTTTTAATTTAATTTAATATAATTCAAATAATTTCTAAATAATAATCAATAATATTTTCCTAAAACCTTATATTTTCTAAAAATCATATTTTTATTTTCTTAAATATAAATTATTTGTATTTATTTTATAATATGTTTATATATAATTATCATGTATTTTTTGTAAATAAATTAATAATGTATAATTATAATTAAAAAAAACCTAATTTTCTTAATTTAAATATTAACCCTAATTTTTGGTCAACCCTAATTTTATCCTAACCCTAAAAATTAACCTAATTTTTTCTAAACCCTAATTGAATCATTAATCTTTATTTTTATTAATATGTAAATAATTTGTTATTTCTTTATTATTACTAAGCTTATTTTCTTAATTAATTTCTAAAACTTTTCTAATATTAATTTTTCTTGCTAAATTCTTATTTCCTTTATTTATTATTCTAACCCTTATTTTTATTTTATTATTATTAATATTTGATTATTGCTTATTTATTATTATTATTATTATATTTATCATTATTATATTTATTATTATGTAATTGCTAAAGCCATGTAATAGGTTTATATCTTTGCTTTACTTTTGTAATTATTTATTGTATGGTTAGTAATATTAGGGTGTGCATAACCTATGTGTAATTAAAATAAATTAGAAAATTAACTTAAATAAAATAAATACTTGAATATGAACACTCACACACGTAAGTCGATCTTTGATCGCCATCTTGCACTTCCTAAGTTACCCCTCTTGGTTGCCTTAAATATGGTCAAGTCCCTCGAATATAGGGGTGTCTTAAGCAAAGTCCCTTCATAAAATCATCAAGTCCCTACAGTTTAAAAGATCAAGTCCCTTTGAGGTTGCCTACGGAATAATGATCTTGTCCCTTCGAATAAATGATGATAGTCCCTACGAATTGCTAAAGACACCCTTACTTGTTGCTTTCTATGACCATACGATGACCCTACGCTTGTCCCTTTACAAATCCAAGGTAATGACTACCTATTCCTTAATAATAGGGACAGTCTTACCATTGAAAGAACATACTAGAACATGAAAGACTCAATCTAGGGTAGGTACCTCATAGTTACTTGCTCACACTTTTCAAACTTACTTTTACACCTCACAATTTCAAACAAGACTTTGTATACACCCAAACGAGGGTCATTACCAAGTACTTAAAGAAATTTTTCTAATCACACACTACACTCTTGCAAACAAACAAAGTGAGCTAAGTAACTAAGAGCTCATGGATAACCATGGATATAAAGGGTGCTAACACCTTCCCTTTGTATAACCTACCCCCCGAACTCAAGTCTTTTAAAATAGGTCTTTCCTGTTCTTTTATGTCCTTTCCTTATGGATAAAATAAAAGTCGGTGGCGACTCTTGTTATCCGCAACATTATAGAAAGTCAGTTCTCCCACCGTGTTACAATAAGCAATTATTTATTTTTCTGTTACTCAGCATCGACCTAGCATCGAGTGCTTAGGGTCGCATTATCATCCTTGTGGTGGTAAGTGATTATTTAATTTTTTGTTACTCAGCATCGACCTAGTATCAAGTGTTGGGGTCGCATTATCATCCTTGCGGTGGTAAGCGATTATTTATTTTTTCTGTTACTCAGCATCGAGTGTTGGGGTCGCATTATCATCCTTGCGGTGATAAGCGATTATTCAATTTTCTGTCAACCTATTTTTGTTTTGTATCGCCTTTATTTTCCAATTTTAATCATCGATTTATTGCACATTTTCTTTTGCGGACAAATTCGGAGTCTGTTAGTATCAAATTGTCTTATACCTTGAAAGTATGAATACAGGCCAATTCATTTTACTCGGTCTAAGCCAATTCGATAGGGGCAACTGTCATACCCCAAATTAGTCCTACCATTTTAAAATTCTCATTTTACCTGACTGTATTTCACTTTGCATCATTTGTACAACATAGCTTATTTTTCATCATAAATAATGTTTAAAATGTCAGCCAAGATGAATTCTCGGATATACAGATAGATCAGTTGAATTAATATTTAATTGCGCGCAAATTTAATGTACGGAAAATTTCAAAATTGAGCTTGGAGACTCCATTATTCTATGTCTGACATAGATCAACATGGTGTGCCCATTTCAGTTTTTCGGCAACTTTTTCAGTAGTTTTTTTATCAGCTGAGCCATTTAAACGATCTACTTATTTTAAAATTTGGCCAAACGCTGTATTTTTCCGAGTCATTTATTTCGCATTGATAATTTTATTTTATTCAGTTTAATTTTTCGAACAAATTCGCATCCGACTTTTATTCATTTTCATTTTTATTTTATTTTATTTTAATCAAAATTATTAAAATAATTAATTATTAAGTAATTAAATAATTAATTTGAATTTATTCAGATTTTATTTACTTACTAATCTTTAATTACCATTAATAATAATTTAAAAGAAATGACAAAATACTTGCATTGGATCCACAAATATCTCCTCTATTTCTAGCTCACAAAAAAAAAAGGAATATTTTCTCTAGCACAGTACACACGTTTCATCCCACCCATTCTTTATATTCGCTCACGCAAATCCTCACTCTCTTAATTTCATAGACAACTTGCAGACCCAATATACCACTCCCAACTCCCACTACTTATTCTCTCTCTCTCTCTCTCTATGCCATTTCCGATTTTCCCTTTAAAAAAAAATCCTCACATAATGCCACTCACCCTCATCTCACATATTTCTTGACTCTCTCTCTCTCTCTCTCTCTCTCTCTCTCCCTTTTTTATTCAATAAATCACACCTCTCTTTCTCTCAATAAACTTTATATCCTCTATTTCATAAAAAGAACAACCACTCACAGTCTCCTTCAAACACAACCTTCATCGCCGGTAATACATCATACCACCACCACAATGATGCACAAACCGTTTTCATCTTCAAAACAACAACCACATCATAAATCTTCTCCAACAAAACCTACCCACAAATCCATTAACACCATTCACCAAGATCTCTCCAAGAACACAGTTCACGTTGTAGCAAGTCACAATGGATGAGCAACCTCGACCGTGTAGATGCACGCCTTCAACCTCGAGATTTTGATGAAGACAACACGGTACATGCTTTTCAGATCTGCAAAAAGTCAAGAGCTCCAACTGATCAAGCTACAAGCAACCGACATGGCGATCAAGCTTCTTATGCATCATCGTTTTACTTCATGCTTGGACGCTTTTGTTTAGGTATATCAATCCCTCTTTTAAATTGATGTACAAGTGTTCACTCATTCAATCATATGTTAGCATATTGCATAAAATACTTTGATAAATTTTTTCAAACCGTTTAACACTTTTTGAAAACATTCTGTTTCTGTTTTTAACAGTGTTAACCGGTTAACCATTTGGTTAACCGGTTAACGGGTTCAAAATTTCAGAAAACTAGTTAACATTTATAGGCGTTAACCGGTTAACCATTTGGTTAACCGGTTAACACTGTAAGAATTTTGAAAAATGTTTCTTTGAATTTCAATTCACACCTTTTGATTATATCTCTTCATAAATTATTTTGTTTCATAATTTTCATACCTTTTCAAAAGGGTGTCTTGATTATTATAAAATCTAAATTTTTTCAAATTAAAACAAAACACCTCCTACAATCTTTTATGAAAATCACTTAAATCAAATTCACCAATATTCAAATATTTTTATTCTTCCAAAAGTGTTCATAAGATCTTCATCTTTCATATTGCATGTTTGAACACTTGTATTGATATTTGAAAAGTGATTTGTGTACATAGGAGAAGATAATTATTGATATCCAATCTTTGTATTACTCACTCAATATTACAAAAGTATAGAAAAGTATTTCTATTTGTGACTTGTGTTCCAAGGATTGTTTGGACATAAGGGTAAGTGTGGCAAGAGGATTGTTCTTGCACACTTGTTAGTATAGTTTGTTAGAAAGTAGGCCTCACCATTGAAGGTGTGATAGGTTGTACTTTTTCTAAAACCTAGTGGAAATCTCTTTCAAATTGAAAGGGGACTGGATGTACCTTCGGACTGTGAAGGGAACCAGGATAATTCTCTGTGTCACTTTTATTTTCTGCCTTACTGCTTTCCTTCCATACACACTTAAAAGAAAAATTCTATCCATCAAAGAAAAAGAATCGAGAAAAATTATAACACCTAATTCACCCCCCCCCTCTTAGGCGCATTCTGATCCTACAATTGGCATCAGAGCAGGTTTAGGTAACCTGTTCCTATAAGATCCTTATGGCTTCCGCAAACTCGAATCTTGTTTTCAAAGATGGTGGAAGTAGCAACAAGCCTCCGCTCTTCTCCGGCGAATACTTCGATTTCTGGAAAATCAGAATGAGGGCATATCTTGAAGCCCAAGGAGAAGGCATATGGGAAGCAATCGAAGAAGGTCCGCATAATCCCGTAAATGTGATCAACGGCGTTGGAACCGCGAAGTTGAAGAATATGTATGATGAAGATGATAAAAGGAAGATCCTAAATGAGAAGAAAGCAATCAACATACTTCAAAGCGCTCTTAGTATGGACGAATTTTTTCGTGTATCACAATGCAAATTGGCAAAGGAGATTTGGGATACTTTGATAGAAACACATGAAGGAACAACAGAAGTTAAAAGATCAAGGCTTAACACGTTGAGTCAAGAATATGAAATGTTCCGCATGCAGCCCGAAGAATCTATTGTGGCTTTACAAAAAATATTTGTTCATCTAACTAACCATTTGATTGCACTCAGAAAGACCTTCACCAACGATGATCGTAATTTGAAAGTTCTAAGGTCTTTAACAAGGGAATGGCAACCGAAAGTGACCGCAATCTCGGAGAAGAAGAGTCTCTCAACAATGACATCCGCATCTCTATTCGGAAAACTTCAAGAGCACGAGTTGGAACTTGGAAGGCTCGAGAAGCATGAAAGCCAAGAGAAAAAGTCCAAAGGAATTGCTTTGAAGATTGACACGAAGGATGACAAAGATGACGAGATCTCCGAAGATGAGAACTTCATGCTTCTTGTTAAGAAGCTTGGTAAGTTCTTTAACAAAAATAATAATTCTTCTTTTCCTAAAAAGAATAAACATTTCAGGAAGAAGGATGCATCCACATCAAATCAAGAAGTTACATGCTATGAATGTGGAAAGCAAGGTCACATAAAACCGGATTGTCCAAGACTTGCGAAGAAAGGAGGATTCAAAGGCAATAAGGACTTCAAAAATAAAAAGGCCTATGTCGCATGGGATGACAATGAAGTTAGTTCATCATCGGAATCGGAAAGCGACAAATGTGCAAATATGGCGTTAATGGCGTCACATCACTCCGATGAAAAAAATGACAAGGTTAGTAGTAACTTTTCAATTTATGAAAATGATGCACAAGAAGTCATAGATGAACTTCTAAAGGAATGTAAGACTTTGTACAAAAATATTTCATCCCAAAAGAAGAAAATATTATCTTTAGAAGAACAAAATGCATCTTTTGAAAAATACATTGAAAATGAAAAACAAAAATTAAAGGATGAAAAACAAAGCCTTACATGTAAAAATTGTGAGTCATTGTCCTTTCAAATTGTTCAACTCAAAAGAGTTTTAGAAAGATATGAAAAAGGTCAAATTGGCTTGGAGGAAATTCTTAGGCACCAAAGATATCCAAATGATAAAAGTGGCCTAGGATATTCTAAGTTTTCCAAACCAAGCACAAGTGAAACCATTTTCGTAAAAGCTAGTGAACAAATTGTTAAGGAAAAGACTAACAATGCTAAAACTATGCATCAAAGTCATAAAAGGAAAAGGATTATTAAGAAACAAAAATATGTTCCTAAATTTAAAAGTCAATTTCAACCTATTTGCTTTTATTGTGGAATCAAAGGCCATACACCTAATGCTTGCTATGTGCGCAACATTGGTGTTGCTAAAGGGCATTATGTGTGGGTTGAAAAGGGTACTAACTATCAAGGACCCAAAGCAATTTGGGTACCTAACAAAACTTGACTTTTTTTGTAGGTATGCTTGAAAACAACTTCTACGCAATGGTATCTCGATAGCGGTTGTTCAAAGCATATGACGGGAGACATCAACAAATTTTCGAGTCTAACACTTAAGGCCAAAGGATACGTTACTTACGGTGATGATAATAAAGGAAGAATTCTTGGAGTTGGAACCATTGGTGCGTCTCCTCATACAATCATCGAAGACATCCTTTATGTGGAAGGCCTTAAACACAACCTTCTTAGCATAAGTCAATTGTGTGACAAAGGGTTCCGAATCAACTTCACAAAGGAGGAATGTATGATAGAACACGAAGTCACTCATGAACTCTTGCTAAAAGGTAAACGATTTAATAACATTTTTATGATTTCTTTTGATGACTCTCTCTTGAAGGTGAAATGCTTAATGGCAAACAACAACGATGCATGGCTTTGGCATAAGAGGATTGCTCACATTCACATGGAGCATTTGAATAAATTATTAAAGCATGATCTAGTTGTTGGTCTTCCAAAGATGAAGTTTATCAAGGATAAGCTTTGTGACGCATGTCAAAAGGGGAAGCAAACCAAAACATCCTTCAAGACCAAGAAAGTGATATCTACTACAAGACCACTACAATTGCTACATATGGATCTTTTCGGTCCATCAAGAACAAAAAGCTTCGGAGGTAACGTTTTTGCACTAGTTATTGTTGATGATTTCTCTAGATACACTTGGACTTTGTTTTTAGTGCAGAAAAGTGATGCCTTTAAAGCATTCAAGAAGTATTCCAAGCAAATTCAAAATGAGAAGTCACTCTCAATTGTTTCCATAAGAAGCGACCATGGTGGCGAATTTCAAAATTCATCATTTGAAGATTTTTGTGAAGAGCATGGAATCTCTCACAACTTTTCCGCACCAAGGACTCCTCAACAAAACGGTGTCGTAGAAAGGAAGAATAGGGCACTAATGGAACTTGCAAGGACAATGCTTAGCGACTCAAATCTTCCTAAATATTTTTTGGCGGATGCGGTTAGCACGGCGTGTTTTGTAAGTAACTGTGTCAATATTCGACCTATTCTCAAGAAGACCCCATATGAGTTGTTCAAGGGAAGGAAACCCAACATATCTTTCTTCCACATATTCGGATGCAAATGCTTCGTTCTCAACAACGGTAAGGACAACCTTGGTAAGTTTGATGAGAAATCCGATGAAGGTATTTTTCTTGGATATTCTCTATCAAGTAAAGCTTTTAGAATTTTCAATAAACGTACTCTTACCATTGAAGAATCCATACATGTTTCGTTTGATGAGACTAATCCCTCGAAAGAGGATAATATTATTGTGGATGATGATGATGATGTAGTAGATCTATCACAACAACAAAAGGAAATATCAAAAGAACAAGCAATATCACGAAGAACCCGGTTATGCATTCAAGAACAAAGCACATAGATATCCGACATCACTTCCTTCGAGATCATGTTTTAAACGGAGATGTAGATGTTACGTTCGTGGATACACACAATCAACTCGCCGACATATTCACAAAACCATTGGCTAAGGAGCAATTTTTCAAGATTCGACGAGAACTTGGTATTCTCAATGAAGGTGACATCTAATCTTAACCTAAAAATTTATTGTTATATGTTTATTGCATTATGTGTGCTTATATTTGTTTTTGCTCACTTTTATGTCATAAAATGCTAGCACTCACATTTCACTGTTTTCGGTTTTTCTCACTTTCGTATACCCGAAATAAATCGGTTTCAAAATATTTTTTGATCGAAAGTTGCGGAATGACAAGTGCTAACACTTTATGAAAAAAAAATTGAAAAATTCCCTCCAATTTTTCCCCACAAAGCTGCTGGACTTTTAAAAATTTTTGAAATTTTTTGTCCGTTAACCGGTTAACGAATCGGTTAACCGGTTAACACCTTCAAAACAGCAGTCCCTGCCTGCGTGACAGTCTCTGTTTCTTTTATAATTTTGTTTTTCTTTTTTCTTCTTTTATGTTGTCTTGTGTTTTTTTATGTTTAATTGATGCATGGTATCTCTTTCCAACACCTCATAAATCTATTCCTCTTCCTTTGACCTACCATTAAACTCCACTTACTCACTTTTTCAAACTGTCCATCTCCTCCATTAAACCCCACTACATTGTAACTCTCATAAAAACTCCATCTCTTTCACTTCACTCTCCACTACATCAAACCCTAATCCGAAAATACTCTCCCTCACCCTCAAAGCTAAGCTTCATCTTCATGGCTTCAAGAAAGGGAAAAGCTTCAGTGTCAGCATCAAGGTCTAGCAGTGAAGAAGACATGCCTATGGAATCTACCAATAAGAGATGATTGGATTTCCGAGTTCGGGTTCGACATCTCCTCAAGGGTAAGTATGTGAACCTGAAATCTTTTGAATCTTTTAAGTTTCCGGCATTACTAGAATATCAAGGAATGCTAGATTTTATTGACGATAATGGAAAGGTATATCCGGATTTGGTGAAGTCTTTCATGAACAACATGACTCTCAATTGTGATGATAGGGATAAGCATCAACTTTTTGCTACTATTAGAGATTGTGAGATTGAGGTTGACCTAGGTACTCTTGCTACATCTTTGTCTTTTCCATACTCGGGAGTGTTTCTCCGAAAGGGTGTCAACCATGATGAGGGCAAATGGGCCAATTATGATAAGATGGAATACTACTATCACATCTGTAGGTTTCCAAAGGCAGCCGTGATATCCGGCCAGCGTACCTCTCGGGTACTTTGCTATGCGAAGAATCTCTCTGTGGATGACCGGATGCTTCATTATGTCATTTGCCATGTCTTGCTGCCCAAGGACTCCAATCAATCCCAAATCAATGATTTGGAAATGCAAGTGCTCTTTGCCATCAAGAACAAGATTAAGATTAATTGGCTTCCTACCATGCTATATCATTTGAAGCAACAACTCTCTTTGAAGACTCGCTTACCGTATGGCCGCCTCCTCTCAAGGATTTTGGAACTTACCGATATGGAAATCGGTCGAGAACCGTTTATTGCTATGACTATTATGGGAAATGAAATCAACAGAGTCACAATCATCAAGAACACCGGCATTGTTCAAGCCAATGATGGAACTTATAAGTATGATGACGGATCCTCCACCTCCATCCCACCTATTCCGGAAATCGGCGTTACCAATGACTTCCTCTACTCAACCATGATGTCACACCACCATGAAGCTATGTGTGCCATCAAAAGCCTTCGGAACCTTGTCCTAAGCTCCCGAACCACCACCGAGCATGTTGATGAGGATGTGGACGGTACCGAAGAAGAGGAAGATGATGATGAGAATGTAGAAGCACGCCTTCAACCTCGAGATTTTGATGAAGACAACACGGCACATGCTTTTCAGATCTGCAAAAAGTCAAGAGCTCCAACTGATCAAGCTACAAGCAACCGGCATGGCGATCAAGCTTCTTATGCATCATCGTTCTACTTCATGTTTGGACGCTTTTGTTTAGGTATATCAATACCTCTTTTAAATTGATGTACAAGTGTTCACTCATTCAATCATATGTTAGCATATTGCATAAAATACTTTGATAAATTTTTTCAAACCGTTTAACACTTTTTGAAAACATTATGTTTCTGTTTTTAACAGTGTTAACCGGTTAACCATTTGGTTAACCGGTTAACGGGTTCAAAATTTCAGAAAACTAGTTAACATTTATAGGCGTTAACCGGTTAACCATTTGGTTAACCGGTTAACACTGTAAGAATTTTGAAAAATGTTTCTTTGAATTTCAATTCACACCTTTTGATTATATCTCTTCATAAATTATTTTGTTTCATAATTTTCATACATTTTCAAAAGGGTGTCTTGATTATTATAAAATCTAAATTTTTTCAAATTCAAAAACAAAACACCTCCTACAATCTTTTATGAAAATCACTTAAATCAAATTCACCAATATTCAAATATTTTTATTCTTCCAAAAGTGTTCATAAGATCTTCATCTTTCATATTGCATATTTGAACACTTGTATTGATATTTGAAAAGTGATTTGTGTACATAGGAGAAGATCATTATTGATATCCAATCTTTGTATTACTCACTCAATATTACAAAAGTATAGAAAAGTATTTCTATTTGTGACTTGTGTTCCAAGGATTGTTTAGACATAAGGGTAAGTGTGGCAAGAGGATTGTTCTTGCACACTTGTTAGTATAGTTTGTTAGAAAGTAGGCCTCACCATTGAAGGTGTGATAGGTTGTACTTTTTCTAAAAACTAGTGGAAATCTCTTTCAAATTGAAAGGGGACTGGATGTACCTTCGGACTGTGAAGGGAACCAGGATAATTCTCTATGTCACTTTTATTTTCTGCCTTACTGCTTTCCTTCCATACACACTTAAAAGAAAAATTATATCCATCAAAGAAAAAAAATCGAGAAAAATTATAACACCTAATTCACCCCCCCCCCCTCTTAGGCGCATTCTGATCCTACATACCGCTCCGATCTACATCAGTAGCACAAAACAGCGACAACATTCAACGATATTGGTAATACTTTAGCCTTTTTTTTTCTCTATTTATGTATAATAGGGAGGTTTGAGGTTTTCGTTTCGGTTTTACAGCGTTCAACTTTGAAAAACATCAAAGCTAATATGTATTTGAACTAAACGATTTCCTTGTTGATTGCTGATGATTTCTTGTTGATAACTTTTCCTATGTCTGCAATTTCATGGCATGAGTGTGCTGGTTTGTACCATTGCGACTGTGTTTTTATGTTCGATTTGACAATGCTTCCTTTTTACAACATCGTGATTCGTTGTTGTTATGGTGTTGAGTTGGTGAATATTGTTGAGCTGATGAACATTATGTGAGTTGATGAATATTATGTGATGTGGATTCTATCTCGGTTTGTTTTTTAAAGTTCTATGATGTGGATTCTATTTCATGACTGGGTTAAAACAAGCTTCTGGTTATTGGTATGAGAAACAATGCATGGCGCTCTACTATTATATTTGGCTTGTTCTATTGTTAGTTTTTTTAGTGAAATATTGTTTATTATTATTTAGAATTTGGTTTGTTTTTCATAATGACACTATATGGTTTTTTAGTAGTTCCATCTGCAATTTAAGTTTTAAACATTATTTTAAATTTCGAGTTATAAGGGTTGACAATGATGAGAAGAATACTGAGTCATGTTATTTTTTTCAATTTCATCACTTTACTTGACGGTTATAATGGGTTTTTTTTCAAAAGGTTTTGGTCAGATAATTTTGCAACAACAGTACCATATGTTTCTTTTTATTATAATTTGTTTTTTATTTGTTTATTTTAGTATAAGTTTTTTTGAGAATTAGATGACTTTAGTCTCTTTGAGAATTAGATAGCTTAGTCTTAATTATTATTGAAAATTTTGTTTTGAATTCTACATTGAAAGGTTTACACGTGATGCTTCATAGAATTATTAAGTTTAGAAATTTTTTTCTCTTTTCTTTTTCTCCTTTTCATTATATTAATAATGTATTAATATATATTTTTCATTTGGTAATTTTCTTAGTTATACTAATTGTGTTTTCTATTATTAGAGTAAATTTGATAATAATTTGTTAGTTTGAAAATCAAATTTTGTTTTTTTTATCATTGCATTGCAATTTCGGAGCATAAATCGATTGTGCTTTCGAGAACCGCATGGATGCATAAATTCTCGCTCGACATCTCGGTTAATGATGAGACCATCTGATTTAAATTCAATTCATTTATTTATTTCCGCATTTCAAAAATATCGATTCGACTCCTCATAGAACGATTTTAACATTAAAATCAGTTCTAAGGTAGTTAACAAACCAAATTTTGACGCATCCGAAAAGGTCCAATGCCTCCGAATAAAAAGGTCGAACGCCTCCGAACAGTTCGAAAACACTGCACACACGCTTCCTCTTGGGCAAACTACAACGATACCCTTTATTTCTCGCGATCCCTTGTAACTCGCATGTATCCCTCTCCCATTACTGTGTACGCATTTTATTTTCCGTATTTTATCGATTTTTTTAGTTCACGAACCCTTGGTCCAACGCCAAGCGGTTACACTTGCACACTTGCACTTTATTTTCGTTTTCGTTCTGTTTTCTATGACTCTCGTGTCTTCCCAGCGCGCGGCTCTTCTCCTTTAGATCGCATAAGGTCGTATTTTTCGGGGTGGGACAGCTGGCGACTCTGCTGGGGACTGGTTCACCCCTATACAAGTCAAGCCTAGTCTAGGTTTCCATGCTTGTTTGGATGTTTGCTTTTATGTCTTACTTGTCTTTTTATTGGTTTCTTTATCGCATTCCATATTATATATCTTGTGGCTCCTTGGTACTATGATATTGGATCGATACATTGATCACAAAAGAAACTTGAGGGAAAGGCTTTATACCCGGGCTTACGAGTACAAACATAAGTTAGCGAGGTTGTGTAGTATGGGCTCCTGAGGGAACCACTCTCATGGGTTGTCGATACGAAAACCTCACTTGGAGTAGATTCTAATGAGAATACTGATGACCGTCAAGTTCTTGGCGTGTGTGCTCAGTTGTTTTCATTAGGGTCATCGACTCTGAGGACCTTTAGAACCTTTTGGTTAAAACATCGATTGATGGTCGCGTAGTATTAGCTCCCGAGAAATTTGCTCTTGTGGGTTGTCGATACGAAGACCTCACTCAGAATAGACTTTCTCAATGGAGTTGATTGACTGTCAAGAGCTGACATGTGCATCAAACATTTGAGCAAAGTCCATAACTCTGAGGTCTTTGTTTAAACCTTGTGTCGATGATCGCGTAGTATGGGCTCTCGAGAAAATTTGCTCTCGTGGGTTATCGATACGAAGATCTCACCCAAAATAGATTCATATGGGGGAGTCAGTCAACCGTCATGCTTATGGCGTGTGTGATGAACAGCCATATGAATTGACAACTTTGGGGTCCCTAAAACCTTAGAGTCTACCCAGTGAGTTCCTGATCAGAGTATCCTCTATTCGTACCTCGGACTCATGAGTTCCTGTTATCAAATTCTGGATTAACACCAGATCTTGTTCTTGTGATCCTGGATTCTGACATTGCATATCATCGCATTTGCATTAATTATTCATCTTGCATTTCATTCCAAAGCCGAAAACTCATTTCATGTCCCTCCATCTTTAGTAAATCAAGCTGGTTTCCCGACGCCCGTATCGTGCTAGACGCCCGTACCTAACTCGAGCCAACACTAGAAGACTAATGGACGTGATTCAAGAAGAGAAAGTTGTTATGAGAGAATAGATTGACTCGGTTAAGAACAAGATTGACCAGATTTATGAGACCATACAAGCTTTGGCTAGGATGGAAGAACGTCACGAAGCTGCTACCAGAATGAACAATGCTCTAGTGCAAGGATCTACCTCGCGCGCAATGCCTTCAGTTCCAGTTCCAAATCCTTTGGTATATGGTTTGCCTCCAGGCTTCACTCCTACTGTTGAAGAGGTCACTTCCCAACCAATACCTACCTCTGGTGTTACTGTTGGTGCTATTCCTCAAGCTCAACCTATTCCAACTCAAGTCCAGTTTCCTCATGCTGAAGAGGATCATCAAGTTGAGTATGGGATGCATACTGCTGTTCCAATCACCAATCCTCATGCTGTTCAAGAATTCGAAGCTATAAAGATGTGTCGTGAGTTAGCTGAAAAACTCTTAATCATGGAAAGACACAATTCAACCTCTCTGAGTGCCTCAGACATGTGCCTAGTTCCGGATGTTGTGATCCCTGCTAAATTCAAACTGCCAGAATTCGAAAAATACAAAGGCCTCAGTTGTCCTGAACTCCATTTGAGGATGTATTGCAGAAAAATGGCTGATCATGCCAAAGACGACAGACTCATGATCCATTGCTTCCAAGACAGCCTATCTGGAGCGTCTCTAGAATGGTACATGCAACTTTAGCGTAATAATGTGCGTACTTGGCTTGATCTATCTGATGCATTCAAAAAGCAGTACAAGTACAACACTGACTTAGCTCCGAACCGTACTCAACTTCAGAGTATGACTCAAAAGGAGAACGAATCCTTCAAAGAGTATGCACAACACTGGAGGGAACTAGCCGCCAGAGTGCATCCTCCATTGGTTGACCGTGAATTGATCGATATCTTCATGGGCACCTTACAAGGGCAATACTACGAGAAGCTGATCAGCAGCGTGTCTTTAGGTTTCTCAGACATGGTGATTGTTGGAGAAAGAGTCGAAGAAGGTTTGAAAAATGGAAAAATCCAAGGAGGTTCTAGCAACCAAGCCAGTGTCAAGAAGCCTTTCAACGAGTACAAAAAGGGCGAAACAAATGCCATTTTAACTGCAAGTGGGAAACCTCAACAGAGTGCGCCTACTTCAATCCCCTACTATCAGTACCCGTATGTTGCTGTTGCACAATACACTCCTGTGCCATATCAACCAGTTCCTCCAATGCCTTATCAGCCAGCTATTCAAGCTCCATTTCCACCTCAGATGGCTTATCAACCACGTCCATATCCTCTAATTGTTGTTGCGCAATATGCACCCAATCCATACCAACAACCGGCTTATCCACAACAGACTGGTCAACAACAGCAACGCGCTCCTCAACAGCGCCCACAATATCAACAAAGAAGGCCTAAAAGAAACGTTGATCCACTGCCTATGTCATATGGAGAAATATTCAATGGGCTGATGGCGAAGGGAACTCTTGTTTTGAAAGACCTGCCACCTCAAATTGGTAACGCCCGAGACTATGACGCCAATGCTCATTGTGGGTATCACAAAGGTGCTCCAGGTCACACAATTGAGAACTGCAGAGTATTCAAGCACAAAGTTCAAGACTTAATCGACTCTAAGGATCTCACCTTCACCCAGAAGAATCTGAATGTCTAGAACAATCCAATGCCGTCGTACGGTGCCAGCAAGTGAAAGCTTTTGAAGGGGTTATTGAAGAACAAGCTGAGTGGTCTCTAACTTTGAGCAAGTCAAATCAAGAGAAGTTCATTCCTCAAATCAAGGCAGTCATCGCCATTTATCATTTCGCATTCTTGTTATTTTGTATTGTTTGTTAAGTACTATTTGCTTTGAACATTATCGTTTGTACTTGGTTTTGCTAATATTATGTTTATGCATGTTTTGAATCAATCTATTCGCATTCGCTCATCATTTATCATTTATCGTAAAAATCACAAAAAATATTCCCTCACTTCACTTTAGCAAATATTTGAGGGAGGATGATGAAAATGAAATACCCATAACTGTTGCGGTGCTTTCGGATAAAACCTCGTCAATGATGTACATGCATTTTTTCAAATCCCCAAACACTAGAGATATAAGGTGTTAATCCCTAGTCAACCACTTCGAGCCTAGAAGTAGGAGTTTCTTTCGGATACAAACCCTTATATTTAACTCGGGGCAGGGTAGTGTTCAGTTAACCTGACTATACCTTCAAATCGCAAGATGAGACATCCCGTCGGAGGACCATCAACAAATTACTTGGCAGTCACAACATTCAACAAAATAAAAAAAATAGAAAAGAAAAAACCGCTAAGTTGAGCACCCAAAGGGAGACTTAGTTCGCAAAAAAAAACAAATCAAAAGAGGAGCTCAAATCCTCAGCAAAAGCAAAACAAATATCAATGACCACCAAATCAAGAATCAAAGGGTCACCAACAAAATAAGATGACTGCCATTTTCAAGCGAACTTTAAAGCTTCATCTTCACTCTTGCAAAGTCAATACAAATGCATGTGTAAAAGTTAATTGAACATAGGACTAAAGAACATTACGAAGAAGGGTGGGTACAAATCAAACTTTGAGCCTTATAACTTTTGTTTATCAAACCATTAACCAGACCACGTTACAACCCTCAAAAGTCCTAATTGAGGCAGGGTTTATTCTGAAAGCATGCTACCGACAAGGTTGTGTAAACTGACTCCCATATATTTGCTAATATTCAATCTCGATTGCACATTATTCTTGCTGCATCTTTAACGCACTTTCTAAATTAGCACCTCGTTTGGACTAATGGTCCATTCGTCACACTTTCACAGCATTCAAATAAATTGACTTTTTCAAAACTCGCACAAACTTTACATTAACATTACCATTTGTGTATGAACAATTTAATTTCAAAATTAGTACTTGACATCAAGACATCCCAACAAGGAGCAATCAAAAGAGAAATTTGAACTTCATTGGTGCCAACATGAATCAATACTACATCAACAGTCCAATCAGGGGAAAAACATCTTCAACAGCCCAATCAGGGGCAATTTATCTCAAAGTCCATTAATTATGGGCAAAATCATTCTTAACAGCTAAATCAGGGGCAGGATCGCCTTCAAAGGCTCAATCAGGGGCAGACACCTACCAAATCCAGACACTGGGGCAGATCATGTCATGGTCATTCTCAAAGTTTCCCCACCAGAATTCTTTCCAATACCCTACAGACAGGGGTTAGCAAACAAGGAGCAAATCTTACTATCTATTTTCCCTGGCTGAATAAGCAGATCTTGTCAGGCGTTAGTAATCATTCAAAGCAAAGCAATCTTCATGTGCCAATTAAGTCGCTCCGCTCATCAATAAGTGACCAAACTTGGGGCATCCAGATTCATCTTCTGACCACGCATCGTCGAAGATCAAGTGTCGGGGAATCAAACCCTCCATCCACCCAAAGTCCAAACACCATTGGCAACTACCAGACCAAAAGTCCACCAAGCTGGCACCTTTCAATCGCTCATGTGCATCATTATTCATCATCAACGTCATACGCATCATTTACATCAATCATTTACAACATGTGCATCATATGCATACCTAAATAAATCAACTTTTCATACTCCCAACATTTTAACTTTCAGCAATGCATAAACACTTCCATCGTATCTCCATCATTATGGAATACCATTTCAAAAACAAACAAGCATAGTTGCATAATTCAGGATCCAGGATCAACCCAAGATTCCAGGCCTTTCCCCAACAGAAGTCAGGATCCATGGTCGATCGAAGATTCCAAAGATTCTCCTAGGTATTTTTAACCAAAACGTCCCTGTTGGATATTTATCTTCAAGATTATTTAATTTTCTGTTACTCAGCATCGACCTAACATCAAGTGCTGGGGTCGCATTATCATCCTTGCGGTGGTAAGCGATTATTTAATTTTCTGTTACCCAGCATCGACCTAGCATCGAGTGTTGGGGTCGCATTATCATCCTTGCGGTGGTAAGCGATTATTTAATTTCCTGTTACTCAGCATCGACCTAGCATCGAGTGTTGGGGTCGCATTATCATCATTGTGGTGGTAAGCAATTATTTATTTTTCTGTTACTCAGCATCGAACTAGCATCGAGTGTTGGGGTCGCATTATCATCCTTGCGGTGGTAAGCAATTATTTAATTTTCTATTACTCAGCATCGACCTAACATCGAGGGTTGGGGGTCGTATTATCATCCTTGCGGTGGTAAGCGATTATTTAATTTTCTGTTACTCAACATCGACCTAGCATCGAGTGTTGGGGTCGCATTATCATCCTTGCGGTGATAAGCGATTATTTAATTTTCTGTTACTCAGCATCGACCTAGCATCGAGTGCTAGGATCGCATTATCATCCTTGCGGAGGTAAGCGATTATTTAATTTTCTGTTACTCAGCATCGACCTAGCATCGAGTGCTGGGGTCGTATTATCATCCTTGCGGTGGTAAGCGATTATTTTTTTTTTGTTACTCAGCATCGACCTAGCATCGAGTGTTGGGGTCGCATTATCATCCTTGCGGTGATAAGCGATTATTTAATTTTCTGTTACTCATCATCGACCTAGCATCGAGTGTTGGGGTCGCATTATCATCCTTGCGGTGGTAAGCGATTATTTAATTTTCTGTTACTCAGCATCGACCTAGCATCGAGTGCTGGGGTCGTATTATCATCCTTGCGGTGATAAGCGATTATTTAATTTTCTGTTACTCAGCATCGACCTAGCATCGAGTGCTGGGGTTGTATTATTATCCTTGTGGTGGTAAGTGTTGCACCCCAAAATTTGCCCTCACCTAAACAAGACATTGTGTACTAAGGGGTCCCAAGAGGTTCACAAGGTTCACAAGGTATCCCAAGAGGTTCACAAGGTTCACAAGGTTCACAAGGTATCCCAAGATGTTCACAAGGTCCAAGAGGTTCACAAGGTTCACAATTAGTCAAAAAGTTTGACAACTCCCTCAGACAAAGCATCCTCCTAAGCAATGCACCCTAAACTAGGTTTTTGAGTTTTATCATTCTAAAGGGACTTCCAAGGCTTCAAGTGAGCTTCATAGCATCCTATATGTCTTCAAGAATCCCTATGTCAAGTTTCAAGTCTTTCCCAAAAGGTTTGCTCAGTCAGATGATCAGATATGCAAAAATCAATCAAAGTGGTTAAAAAGTCAAACTAAGGTCAACTATGTTCAAACCAAAGTCAAACTTCATGATTTTTTGCCAACATCAATTTTATGAAGTAAAATTCATCATTTTATCAAGGATTGATCATGATTCATCAAGGAGATTTCAGATCATCAAGAATCAGGAGTTTCTAAATTAGGGTTTTCACAGGAAAAGTCAACTGAACTTTGACCAGCCATAACTTTCACATGCTTCATCAACAATTTTCCATCCAAAGCTCATTTTGAAGGAAATTGAATTCTCTACAACTTTGTGTCTCACAAGTCAAGCCCAAAAATGCTTCATTTGGAAGGTATGAGCTAAGACATTATAGGTCATTTCAAAAGTCAACAAAAAGTCAACATCTTCCAAAGGGCATAATTTGAAAATGGTAAAATATATAGACATGAGACCAAATAGGTTGGTTAGTGGACTCTCTAAGCTTTCTAAAATGTCCAAGAACACCTTTATAGCCTTAAAATTGAGGGATTTGTGCCTTTGCAAAGTTGGGAAATTTTTGAGAGGTTTATTGAGCAAATGGGGTCTTAGAACCAATTCTTTCCACATGGGCTTGCATTTTTATGACCCAATCTCTACCATGACATCATGCACGAATCAAATATTATTTATTCAGATATTTATAGTTTATTTTTTATTTATTTTGATTTTATTCATTAAAAATCAATTTAAATTAAAATAAAATATGAAAACTCAATATTTAAATGTGATTCTTGTTCTAGAAGGTCATAAATATTGTTGAGAGATGATTGATCTGATCCAAATTCGTGCTAGACTAGATTGGCATACAAAGATTTGATTTTTCACATATTTTGATCAAGAGATTTCTTCACACTCAAGTTATGAAAGAAAGCCCACAAATCCACAAAGTTATGACCTAATTATGTTCACTATATATCCATAAGCATAAAGCATAGCAAGAGGACGATTTTTTAGAGCCTCCAAGAACACCATTGAACTTCAAATTTTCACACAAAAATTCACATTCGTTTTTTGACCTAGAGACACTTTCAAGGCAAAACAAAGGTTGCTTTAGCTTCCTTGAGGCTCACTGATCATGTTTCAATCATTTGCAGCATCCAAATCATCACTAATTGCATAAACCGAATCAAGCTTGTTCTTTTTTTTTATTTTTTTCCGATTTCGATTGTTTATGTGTTGTTGATGAATTCTAACTATATATTCTTGTTAGCCATGATGTTTAGATTGTTTCTGGGCAGAGAGATATAAGAATCATAACCTGAATCGAAAACCACCATTGTTAGGGTTTATGATGGTCGTTTAGGGTTTCTCAATTAAACCAATATAAATAAATTCTAAAGACATCAATGAACTGTGTATGGTGTGTGGATCATGTATATGTGATCAATTTGTTGAAATTTTACATATTGTGAGAGATCCAATTTTCGCAGGTTCTTGAAAGTGAGAATTCGTAGGAAAATTCGTAAGTGTATTTGCAGGAAATTTCGCAGGTAATATGAAGAAGATGAAGTCAGTTGGCGCGCAGGAGGAAATTCAAATTTAGACTTAATATTTTATTGGTTTATTTTCATATTATATCAACTAACATTGCTTGGCCCAGTGGTAAGGGTTTGCGCGTGTTGTTGGTTGTAACCTGCGTTCGATCCTTGGTGACAACATCTTTTTGTTTATTTTTCCATTATTCAATTGACTTAATATATTATGTTTGATTGCTGATTAGTTTGTAGACGCACCCCATGTGGCTTAGTGGCTGGAGTGTTTGGTTGTTGTTGTGATGGTCAGGGGTTCGAATCCTAGGTTCCAACATTTTTTCCATAATTCTTTTTGTTTTGCAGGTTTATAATATAATGATTTTGTTGCATATGGTTATCACCAGCGCATGCTGGCTCAGCTGGTTTTGAGTGTTGTTGTTGAGGTAAGGGACCTGGGTTCAAATCCCAGGTCCTATCTTTTTAGGGTTTTGTCATATTTTCATTATTTTAACTATTTTCTTATTTTTAATTTAATTTAATATAATTCAAATAATTTCTAAATAATAATCAATAATATTTTCCTAAAACCTTATATTTTCTAAAAATCATATTTTTATTTTCTTAAATATAAATTATTTGTATTTATTTTATAATATGTTTATATTAATTATCATGTATTTTTTGTAAATAAATTAATAATGTATAATTATAATTAAAAAACCCTAATTTTCTTAATTTAAATATTAACCCTAATTGTTGGTCAACCCTAATTTTATCCTAACCCTAAAAATTAACCTAATTTTTTCTAAACCCTAATTAAATCATTAATCTATTTTTATTAATATGTAAATAATTTGTTATTTATTTATTATTACTAAGCTTATTTTCTTAATTAATTTCTAAAACTTTTCTAATATTAATTTTTCTTGCTAAATTCTTATTTCCTTTATTTATTATTCTAACCCTTATTTTTATTTTATTATTATTAATATTTGATTATTGCTTATTTATTATTATTATTATTATATTTATCAATATTATTTTTATTATTATGTAATTGCTAAAGCCATGTAATAGGTTTATATCTTTGCTTTACTTTTGTAATTATTTACTGTATGGTTAGTAATATTTGGGTGTGCATAACCTATGTGTAATTAAAATAACTTAGAAAATTAACTTAAATAAGATAAATACTTGAATATGAACACTCACACACGTAAGTCGATCTTTGATCGCCATCTTGCACTTCCTAAGTTACCCCTCTTGTTTGCCTTAAATATGGTCAAGTCCCTCGAATATAGGGGTGTCTTAAGCAAAGTCCCTTCATAAAATCATCAAGTCCCTACAGTTTAAAAGATCAAGTCCCTTTGAGGTTGCCTATGGAATAATGATCTTGTCCCTTCGAATAAATGATGATAGTCCCTACGATTTGCTAAAGACACCCTTACGTGTTGCTTTCTATGACCATACGATGACCCTACACTTGTCCCTTTACAAATCCAAGGTAATTACTACCTATTCCTTAATAATAGGGACAGTCTTACCATTGAAAGAACATACTAGAACATGAAAGACTGAATCTAGGGTAGGTACCTCATAGTTACTTGCTCACACTTTTCAAACTTACTTTTACACCTCACAATTTCAAACAAGACTTTGTATACACTCATACGAGGGTCATTACCAAGTACTTAAAGAAATTTTTCTAATCACACACTACACTCTTGCAAACAAACAAAGTGAGTTAAGTAACTAAGAGCCCATGGATAACCATGGATATAAAGGGTGCTAACACCATCCCTTTGTATATCCTACCCCCCGAACTCAAGTCTTTTAAAATAGGTCTTTCCTGTTCTTTTATGTCCTTTCCTTATGGATAAAATAAAAGTCGGTGGCGACTCTTACTATCTGCAACATTATAGAAAGTCAGTTCTCCCACCGTGTTACAGAACTGGCGACTCTGCTGGGGAGTTACTAAGTAAAAGAGGGGTACCCTTAGGAATTAGATCATGTAAATTGTTTTCCTTGTTTGCTTTATACTTATCTGTTGGGCTCTTATGTGTGAAAGATCCTAACCCGGATCTAGTGTACCTTAGGTAAATGGCAATAGACCAAGGAACTGTACGGCGTAAACCGATATGGTTGATCTGGTGGCCATAGTTAGTGTGACTTCTTGGTTGGTGCTTATGTTCCTTAAGAAAGTTGAGGATAATATGAGGCTGCCATATGTTGTCAATACACTAACTAACTTTTAGAACCCTAGTTATCCCATCTTGGCCTTTAGAAAGTAGTGAGATAACCGGCTTTGGTGAAGACTGAAGTTGGTTGATACTCGATACTACGCTCATTGAGATCCTAAACTTGGAGGGTTTTGGTTGGCAAGTAAGTTGCCTACTGAACAACCACCCTTGGGAAGGATCAATGATATTGAGATCCCTTAGAACCCGGTTACTTTTGTAGGATAGGATGAACCAACTAACTTCAGGGGAGGGTACTTACCTTTAAACCTCATGCAAACCTTCAAACCTAGGGCTATTGTGTGACTTGTTTGTGTGTGCCACATGTTTGTGATTGAGCATAACATCATAACATCATCATGCATCATAAGCATAGCATTTTCACTAACCATTTCAAGGACCAAAGGATTTATCTTTGTTCTTTGTTGCAGGTCATGGCTTCTGCTCGTAGGAATACTATCCGGATCAACTTTGTAGGAATACCTCATAAGCTTAAAGAATTGGTCTCTCAAGTTTCTGAAAACTCCCAATTCATCAAGAGGCATGGTCACCTACTGGATCTAGTCACTTCAGGGTTCAATGAAGACATGATGAGTGTTCTGTTTCAGTTCTTTGATCCTAAACATCATTGTTTCACATTCCCCAACTATCAGCTGGTTCCTACAATGGAAGAGTTCTCCAAGCTACTGGGTATACCTATCCTTGATCAGAGACCTTTCACAGGCTTGGAAAAGGAGCCTAAACCTGAAGTCATTGTTGTAGCCTTACATCTGAAGAAATCAGACATTGTCCTAGAAACAAGAAGTGGAGTTAAGGGTATCCTTGCCAAGGTATTGATAAAGAAAGCTCAAGTGTTCCTGAAGGCTATGAGTTATGATGCTTTTGAGGAGGTCTTGGCCTTACTAATCTATGGCCTAGTGTTGTTCCCTAATCCAGACTAGCTCATAGACGTACACGCCATCAACATATTTTTGACTCGCAATCCAGTGCATACATTACTTGGAGACATCTTACATTCTCTCCATACCCGTACTACGAAGGCACGAGGAACTTTGATGTGCTGCATACCTCTATTGTCTAGGTGGTTTATTTCTCACCTTCCTCGATCAGTAATGAAGAATGAACAAGGGTTCAGGTGGTCCAAGAGGATTATGTCACTTTCTCATTCAAATATTCATTGGTGTTCTAGATCCATGGAGAATTTCACTATCATTGACCGTTGTGGAGAGTTCCATAATGTGCCACTCCTTGGCATAAGAGGGGGCATTACTTACAACCCTTCTTTAGCTCTACGTCAGTTTGGTTATGCTCGGAGTGATGGTCCTCGTGACATGCTTATTCAGGATATTGTGTTCGACTACGACAACGATCTGCAAGGTTACCGCCAAAGGTTTATACGAGCTTGGGGTAAAGTGAACAAGGTTGACAGCAAGACTCTGGAACCAAAGTACTTCATTCCTATGGAACCTTATCTCAGATGGGTACGAACACGTGCTCAGACTCTTATGATGCCTTATCCTGCTATCCTGCCAGTTACCATGGAGCCTGTTGCTAAAGGAGATACTCCTTATATCATCCTTCATCCAGACATGCCCACTGACATGGAAGAATTGCAAAGGTCCTGGATCCAGTTGAAGGAACAAAGGGATACTTTTGAGACTCATTTCAAAGCTAGTCAAGAAAGAATCTTGGAGCTGACACGACAACTTCACGAGGAGCGGAATCTCAACTCATACCTCAATACAAAGAGGAAACGTCCATGGGAGGCTTAAAACCCCATTTTTGTATTCATTTCATTTTGTTGTAAGCCCAAGAGGCAAACAAGTTTATTACTTACTAATAAAAGTTTACTTTCTGGTTGTTTAAACAAATTTAAATCTTGTGGTCCTTGAAAACATTGCATATGCACCTACATACCATATCATTGCATCACAGGTTTCTTATGAACAAGTATCTTATCTTCTCGCTGTTTATTTCAGCAGAAATGGCTCTTGAACAGACTGTCAAAGATCTCCAGGCTCAGAATGCACAATTTCAGGAGCAGATCCTGAACTTGTCCAAGGGACAAGATGAGTTGAAGACACTGCTGGCTAAGAGGAAAAAGAAGACTAGAAAATCAGGGGGCCTCATCAACCTGGGTAGAAGATTCAGAGGTCCCATCAAGACAAAAGAAGAGGTTGAGGATTCTGAGTCTGAGAATTCTGAGAAAGAGGGAGGTAGTCTTCATGATACTGTAGAAGATTCTGATTCTGAGGCAAACTATTATCATGATCCTGCTAGTGAGGAAAAGTACAAGATGTTGGTAGACAGAATGAACGCTATGGAGCTACAAAAATCTTTTGGGCTTGATTTTGATGATTTGAGTTTAGTTTCTGGAGTGGTTATACCTATTGGCTTCAAGGTTCCTGTTTTTGTGGTATATGATGGTGTTTCGTGTCCTAAACTGCACCTGAGATCCTATGTCCGGAGGATTCAACCACATACTGCTGACAAGAAACTGTGGATTCATTTCTTCCAAGAGAGTTTATCTGGAGCTCAATTGGAGTGGTATTATCAACTGGAAAGTGTTAATATTCGTGATTGGAATGATCTTGCCGAGGCCTTCTATAGGCAATACCAATATAATGTTGATTTAGCGCCAACTAGCATGCAGCTCCAGAGCATGTCTATGGGTGCTAAGGAGAGTTTCAAAGAGTATGCCTAGAAATGGAGAGACTTGGCTGGCAGAGTTCAACCTCCTCTGACTGACAGGGACCTGGTGGATATGTTTATGAGTACACTGAGTGGTCCTTTTTATAGTCACCTCATTGGAAGCTCATCATCTGGTTTCACTGAGTTGATAATGACTGGGGAACATGTGGAAAGTGGTATAAGAAGTGGTAAGATACAGGTGGGTGCCTCTTCATCAAGCACTGCAAAGAAGCCTCCAAGTGGGAAGAAGGAGTCTAATGCGGTGTATGGTCAACATAGTCGTAACAGGAGTCATCAATCTGTGGGAGCAGTTCACATCTCCAATCCTTCCCCTACAGCACCAGAGCAACAACAGAACAATCAACAGAAGCCTAGAAGAAAGTTCACCAAGATCAACATGTCACTGGCCCAAGTCTTGCAACACATGTTGAAAGGGGAACTAATTACTTTAAGGGATCCTCCTCAAAATCCTAATACATCCTCTCCTTGGTACAATCCTAATGCAAGATGTGTATATCATTCTAATAGTCCGAGACATGACACCAACAACTGTTGGGTGTTGAAAAACAAGATTCAAGACATGATCGAAGCTGGGGAAATTGAATTTGACCCTCCTGGGACCCCAAATGTGATCACTGCTCCTATGCCCAATCATGAGAAGACTGTTAATGTTGTTGATGAGGTTTCCTATGTTTCCTCAGTAACAGATTTGACTACTCCTCTATCCATTATCAAGAAGAAGCTAGTGCAAGATGGGTTCTTTCCAGGTTGCAAGGAAGACTGTTTTTACTGTGCCTATAAACCTGATAGCTGCTGGAAGTTGAAGGATGGTATTCAACGCCTCATGGACAATTACACTATATTGTTTGAGAGGACTCCTTCTGTGGAAAGTATGTGTGAACATCTGACTCGAAACACGAAGCTTGAAGATGTAGATATGGTTGATAAAGTACCAGTGAAGATTACCTCTAAAGGTCCTGTCAGGATTACATCCAAAGGACCAGTGAATATTATTGTTGAAGGCCCTGTGAAGACTATTGCTGAAGCTAGAGTGGATCCCATGATCATTACCACTCCTGGCCCTGTTCCTTATACTTCTGATAAAGCTATACCTTGGAATTATGGTTCTGATGTGTATATCCATGGTATCAAGCAAGAGCCTTTGGCTGACCCTCCTATTGCCAACCACAATCTTGATGTTGACAATATTGCTGGATCTAGTAAGGTCACCAAAAGTGGAAGAATCTTCTCCCCTCAAGACACCTCTAAAAGTACAGTTACTCCAGCTCATACCTCTAATTTTGGGCCAAGTACTGATGCCCGGGGAAAAGGTCCTGTGATTGAACCTGTGCAAGCTGAGGCACCAACTGCTGAAAATCTTTCTAAACAGATGGAAGAAGTACTGAAGATCATTCGCAAAAGTGATTATGATATTGTTGACCAATTGGGGCATACTCCCTCCAAAATCTCCATGTTATCTTTGTTGCTATGTTCTGAGGCTCATGTTAAAGCCTTAATCAAGTTCTTAAATACTGCTCATGTGCCAAATAAAATTTTTGTGGATCAATTTGAGAATTGTGTTGCACATCTGACTAGTGATAATGGTCTGGGTTTTTCTGATGCTGATCTGACTCCTGCCAAGAGAAACCATAACAGAGCTCTGCATATTTCCATTGAATGTAGGGGCACTACTTTGTCTCATGTGCTGGTGGACAATGGTTCTTCATTAAATGTGCTCCCTAAAGAGGTTCTGGACAAGCTCAATCCTGAAGATGTTGTGTTAAGACCAAGTGATATAGTGGTAAGGGCCTTTGATGGTTCAAGAATAATGGTACATGGAGAAGTAGACCTCCCGATCAAAGTAGGCTCTCAAGTCTTCAACTCCACTTTCTATGTGATGGATATTTGTCTTGCGTATTCTTGTTTGCTCGGGCGCCCCTGGATCCATGGGGCAGGTGCTGTGACTTCCACTTTACATCAGAAGTTGAAATATCCGGTGAAAAACAAAATTGTCACTGTCTATGGTGAAGAAGAGTACATGGTTAGCCATGTGAATACTTTCAAATATATAGAAATGGAGGGTGAAATGGTTGAAACTCCGTGTCAAACATTTGAAGTTGTTCCTTGCTCTGCTCCTGTTCCTCAGTATGTCCCTGCTTCTGAAAGAGTTCTTGTGGTTACTAGAATGCCTCCTGCAATGGCCTCCCTCAAAGATGCTAAGGTTGTGGTTGAAAAATAATCTCAGAGGACTGTTCGTCGTGCTCGTGTTATTCGTATCACTAATCAAAGGGTCGTAAGAGATCAAATCAATGTCGTGGGTGACCATAACGAAGACTACAACCTGGATGATTGGATCTTTCCTACCATGGGTGATGGGCTCAACAATTGGAAGGCTGAAGACGTTATTCCTATCTCCTTTAGTCAGGAGTAAATACTATTACTGTGTTTTTGTTTTAAGTTTGTAATTTCGAACAATAAAACCTTTTAAGCCTTGTGTCTTACCCGGGGCACAATGGTATGCTTGTTTCGGGATGTCATTTAATTTGCATACTTCATTCAATAAAAATCAATGGACATTTCGTTTTCGTAAATATTGTGTTCCTTGTCTTTCTTTTTCTATTTTATCAGCTATGTGTTCTTACACACACCCACATCACTAAAATGCAGATCCTCATCCACTCTGGATCCTGTTGATAACAGTTCTACTATTGCCAATTATAATTTTGAGAATCTGATCTATCAAGCTGAAGATGGAAAGGAAGAAGATTGTGAAGTACCTGTAGAGCTTGCTAGGTTGTTACAACAAGAAGAGAAAGCTATACAGCCTCATGAAGAGCCAATCGAAGTTGTGAATCTGGGAACTGAAGAAAACAAGAAAGAGGTCAAGATAGGGGCTGAATTAGAGGATGGTGTTAAGAACAGACTAATCCAAATGTTATGTGATTATGTGGAGATCTTTGCTTGGTCGTATGAAGATATGCCAGGGTTGGATACTGACATTGTGGTTCACCGTTTACCGGTAAAAGAAGATTGTCGTCCAAAGAAGCAAAAGGTTCATCGCATGCGTCTTGAAATGTCAGAAAAGATTAAAGCAGGGGTGATGAAACAATTTGATGCAGGGTTCTTAGCTGTGACTTCTTATCCTCAATGGGTTGCAAACATGGTACCGGTACCTAAGAAGGATGGTAAGGTACGCATGTGTGTGGATTACAGGGATTTGAATAAGGCCAGTCCTAAAGATGACTTTCCACTTCCACATATTGATGTTTTGATAGACAACACTGCTCAGCATAAGGTATTCTCTTTCATGGATGGTTTCTCTAGTTATAATCAGATTAAGATGGCACCAGAAGATATGCAGAAGACTACATTTGTTACACAATGGGGCACTTTTTGTTATAAGGTGATGCCATTTGGTTTGAAGAACGTTGGGGCAACATATCAGCATGCTATGGTGGCTTTGTTTCATGATATGATTCACCATGAGATAGAGGTATATGTGGATGATATGATAGTCGGGTCCCAGAATGAGGAACAACACCTTGATCACCTACACAAGTTGTTTGAGAGGTTGAAGAAATACAATTTGAAGTTAAATCCAAACAAATGTACTTTTGGAGTTAGGTCTGGTAAACTCCTGGGTTTCATTGTCAGTGGAAAAGGTATTGAAGTGGATCCTGCAAAAGTAAAAGCTATACAAGAGATGCCTGCTCCCCGTAATGAGAAGGAAGTCAGAGGTTTCTTGGGATGACTGAATTACATTGCAAGATTTATTTTCCAGCTAATTGTTACCTGTGAGCCAATCTTCAAGTTGTTGAAGAAAGATCAGGTAATGGAATGGAATGACGAGTGCCAGGTAGCCTTTGATGAGATCAAGAAATACCTCCAAGAACCTCCAATTTTGATGCCACCAGTTGATGGAAGACCCTTGATTATGTACTTAACAGTATTAGACAACTCAATGGGGTGTGTGTTGGGGCAACATGACGAGTCTGGTCGAAAAGAGCAGGCAATATACTACCTTAGCAAAAAGTTTATCGACTGTGAAACAAGATACTCACTGCTCGAGAAAACTTGTTGCGCTTTGGCATGGGCTGCTCGCCGACTAAGACAGTATATGTTGACTCATACTACCTTGTTGATTTCAAAGATGGATCCAATCAAGTACATATTCGAGAAACCTGCTCTCTCCGGACGAATAGCAAGATGGAAAATGATTCTAACATAATATGATATACAGTACACCACTCAGAAGGCCATTAAAGGTAGTGTGGTAGCTGATCATTTAGCTCATCAAGCAGTGGATGATTATCAGTCTATGAATTTTGAGTTCCCGGATGAAGACATTATGATTGTTACTAAAGAACCTAGACAATATGACGGACCTGAACAGGGATCCCGATGTACTATGGTTTTTGATGGAGCTTCTAATGCGCTTGGTAATGGTGTTGGTGTTGTGATCATTTCCCCTGAAGGATGTCATACCCCAATTACTGCAAGACTTTGTTTCTATTGTACCAATAACATGGCTGAATATGAGGCATGTATCATGGGTATCAAAGCTTCCATTGAGATGAAGATTCAGTTCCTGGACGTATATGGAGATTCAGCCCTGGTAGTTAGTCAGATTAAAGGAGATTGAGATACCAAGCATGAAAATCTCATTCCTTACAGAGAGCATGTGTTGTCTTTGATCCCATATTTTGAAGAGATTACTTTTGGACATATTCCACGAGGAGAGAATCAGTTAGCAGATGCATTAGCCACCATGGCATCTATGTTCGAGATTAGTTGGGATGAAGAAGCTCCCAAGATCACTATTGATAGATTTGAGAAGCCTGCGTACTGCAATGAGATTGACACTGAAGGAGTAGAGGGAAAGCCTTGGTTCTATGAAGTGAATAGGTATCTTGGAATTCAGGAGTTCCCTGAAGGGGCATCTGTCAATGATAAAAAGTTTCTGAGGAGGTTTTCTGCTAAGTTCTTCTTGAGTAATGGAATTTTGTACAAGCGCAATCATGATTCGACTTTGCTTCGTTGTGTGGATAAGAAGGAAGCAACAGAGATTATGGAAGACATGCATGATGGGATCTTTGGCACTCATTCTAGTGGTCATACAATGGCTAAGAAGATTCTGAGAGCAGGTTACTATTGGTCTACCATGGAAGCTAACTGCTATCAACATTCCAAAATATGTCACAAGTGTCAGATTTATGCTGATAAGGTGCATATACCTCCAGTTCCATTGAATGTGTTAACTGCTCCTTGGCCTTTTTCCATGTGGGGCATTGATATGATTGGTGAGATCAAGCCTACTACTTCCAATGGGCATCGTTTCATCCTGGTTGCCATTGATTACTTTACAAAGAGGGTGGAGGCAACCTCATTTGCATCTGTTACTAAGAATGTTGTGGCTCGATTCATTAAGAATAATCTCATATGTAGGTATGGCATCCCTGAAAGGATTATCACAGAAAATGGCTCTAATCTGAACAACACCATGATTACTGATCTATGTACGCAGTTCAAGATTAAGCATCACAACTCTTCTCCGTATCGCCCAAAGATGAATGGGGCAGTAGAAGCTGCTAATAAAAACATCAAGAAGATTCTACAAAATATGACTGTTACATGCAAGGATTGGCATGAGATGTTACCATTTGCTCTTCATGGTTATCGTACTACAATACGTACTTCAACAGGGGCAACCCCATTCTCCCTAGTCTATGGTATGGAAGCAGTTCTACCCATTGAAGTTCAGATCCCCTCCTTAAGAATCGTGAAGGATGCAGGCTTGGGTGAAGATGAATGGATTCAGACTCGACTTGACCAGATAAATTTGATTGATGAGAAAAAGTTGGCAGCTGTTTGTCACGGTCAGATGTACCAGAAACGGATGATTAAAGCTTTTTATAAGAAGGTTAAGCAAAAGGTATATCAGGCTGGAGACTTGGTAATCAAGTGTATCACATTACCACAGGGTGATCCTAGGGGCAAATGGACTCCTACATATGAAGGACCATTTGTAGTCAAGAGGGTATTCCTAGGAGGTGCCATGATGCTTACTACTATGGATGGAGAAGATTTCCCACAGCCCGTAAACGCAGACATAGTTAAAAAATACTACGCATAAAAAGAGACCCGCTAGGTTGACTTGCCTAGGCAAAAATAAGGGCATCCCGGCGAACCAAAAGGGTTCGGGCAAAAATTAGGGATATATATATATAAAAGAATGTACACCCGGCAAGTCGAAAACCTGAAAAGGCGGCTTGGGCAAAAAAGGGTATCCCGGTGGATTGAAAACCTGAAAAGGCAATCCAGGCAAAAGTTAGGGATTAAAGCGTATGACTATGTCTCGTTGGATCACTCATGTAATCCCAACCGGTTATGCTACCTAAATCAAGTTCAAACAGATAAAAATCAATCCAATTATTTCCATCTCAACAGCAAAAGACAAGATACTTGAAGATAATGGCAATAGTGGAATTGAAACTCAACAGGACTATTTCTCACATAGCTGCTTTTCTTTGTTTTTGTAAAACTTTTACGACAAATTCCTCTTACTAGGATTTCTGTCTCTTTGTACAAACTTTCCTGTGTATAGGCTACTTTCTAAAATAAATAAAATCTCGTCTTTGAATTCAAATTTACTCTTACCTTGTTTACTTAAACGAAAACGTCTGTTGGTTGTGTTTGAATGTATGTATGCTTTTGAATATGATTGATGTTTACCAAAAATGCATAAAATGCAGTAATAGTATTTACTAAAGACGAGCGAAGGTAGGAATTCAACGAAGCTTCGCCGGCTCATCCCCACAGAGTAATCTTTACGGATATCCATACAAGATACTTCAAGTAAATACTTCCCACTCAACGAAGTCTTCAGGCAATTTTATATCCTTCGAAGAATTAAGTCTCTCGGATTTATGTCCATCTCTTTTATCCTCAGTCAGGATATTTGGGAACTTATTCCTTTAATAGAAAGTACGACGAACAAAGACGGGAGGTTCTGAGTACCATATTATTAAACAAGACGGGAACAAAGTCCTCATATTCCTCAGCAACGAACCAGGATTTATTTTCCCTAGCCAGCAGTTGTTATACAAAAATACCCAGACACTTTAGGCTACATGATTCATACATACATCATTTACATCATATCATAGCATATGCATCCATAATACATATGAAATTTACTTAAGAGCATCATACCATGCATGCATACATCAAGTAATCTTGCATAAACTAACCTTTTCTTTTCAGGATAGTTGCAGACAATAAATACTATCAACAAATCAAAACAGTTCAGAGACGATCTATACGAAGATCTAGTACTGATACTTAATTCAGAGATAATCGCTACGAAGATTCATTTCTGATAATCAATTCTCAAGTTGTCCTTGGAAGAGTACGTAAATGATCTATACGAAGATTTAGTGCTTAATCCAGGATATTTCCAGAGGAGGTAATCGTTACGAAGATTTGTTTCTGATGATCAACTGTCTTTGGGATAGTGTGTAAATGATCTATACAAAGATCTAGCACTTAATCCAAGAGATTCTTTCAGAAGAAGTTCAGGGATAATCGCCACGAAGATTTGATCCTGATATTCTCTTTGTCCTTTGGAAGGTATGTAAATGGTCTATACGAAGATCTAATACCTAATCCGGAATATTTCCAAAAGAAATAATCACTACGAAGATTTATTTCTAATGGTCTATGCAACAGTTTATCTGTGGGATGGTACATAAATGATCGATACAAAGATCTTGTACTTAGCCCAAGATATTACCAAAAGCAATTCAGAAAAGATCGCCACGAAGATTTGATTCTAATGCTTAAATTAAAGTATGTTCCTAAATATGGTTCAGAGCCGATCTATACGAAGATCTAAGTACTGACACCTAATGAAGGATATTTCTTTTCCCCCAGAGATAATGCAGAGACGATCTATACGAAGATCTACTGCTGACATTCAACTCAAACCATGTTACAGGAATGATTCAGAGACGGCCTATACGAAGACCTAGTACTGATATCCGATGACAACATAAAGATACTATCACCTTCTGATATTATGGATGGCATCTATAAGCCCATCTCTAGTGGCATCTTTAAGCCCATTCAAGCATATACAACCAATCAGCAGTGTTACTTTACGCACCAACGAGTGCAAATTTTTGGGCTTTTGTGTTCAATCCCCTTCAACCTTCCAAGTCACGAATGGCACACATGCCAATCTAACTCCTCAGGTTTCAGAAAATTGAACAGGGGCAGCTGTTGCACCCCAAAATTTGCCCTCACCTAGACAAGACATTGTGTCCTAAGGGGTCCCAAGAGGTTCAAAAGGTTCACAAGGTATCCCAATAGGTTCAAAAGGTTCACAAGGTATCCCTAGAGGTTCACAAGGTTCACAAGGTTCACAATTAGTCAAAAAGTTTGACAACTCCCTCAGACAAAGCATCCTCCTAAGCAATGCACCCTAAACTAAGGTTTTGAGTTTTATCATGCTAAACGGACTTCCAAGGCTTCAAGTGAGCTTCATAGCATCCTATATGTCTTCAAGAATCCCTATGTCAAGTTTCAAGGCTTTCCCAAAAGGTTTGCTCAGTTAGATGATCAGATATGCAAAAATCAGTCAAAGTGGTTAAAAAGTCAAACTAAGGTCAATTGTGGTCAAACCAAAGACAAACTTCGTGATTTTTTGCCAACATCAATTTTATGAAGTAAAATTCATCATTTGATCAAGGGTTGATCATGATTCATCAAGGAGATTTCAGATCATCAAGAATCAGGAGTTTCTAAATTAGGGTTTTCAAAGGAAAAGTCAACTAAACTTTGACCAGCCATAACTTTCACATGCTTCATCAAATATTTTCCATCCAAAGCTCATTTTGAAGGAAATTGAATTTTCTACAACTTTGTGTCTCACAAGCCAAGCCCAAAATGCTTCATTTGGAAGGTATGAGCTAAGACATTATAGGTCATTTCAACAGTCAACAAAAAGTCAACATCTTCCAAAGGGCATAATTTGAAAATGGTAAAAGATATGGACATGAGACCAAAGAGGTTGGTTAGAGGACTCTCTAAGCTTTCTAAAATTTCCAAGAACACCTTTATATCCTTAAAATTGAGGGATTTGTTCCTTTGCAAAGTTGGGAAATTTTTGAGAGGTTTATTGAGCAAATGGGGTCTTAGAACCAATTCTTTCCACACGGGCTTGCATTTTTATGACCCAATCTCTACCATGATATCATGCACGAATCAAATATTATTTATTCAGATTTTTATAGTTTATTTTTTATTTATTTTGATTTTATTCATTAAAAATCAATTTAAATTAAAATAAAATATGAAAACTCAATATTTAAATGTGATTCTTGTTCTAGAAGGTCATAAATATTGTTTAGAGATGATTGATCTGATCCAAATTCGTGCTAGACTAGATTGGCATACAAAGATTTGATTTTTCACATATTTTGATCAAGAGATTTCTTCACACTAAGTTATGAAAGAAAGCCCACAAATCCACAAAGTTATGACCTAATTCTGTTCACTATATATCCATAAGCATAAAACATAGCAAGAGGACGATTTTTGAGAGCCTCCAAAAACACCATTGAACTTCAAATTTTCACACAAAAAGTTACATTCGTTTTTTGACCTAGAGACACTTTCAAGACAAAACAAAGGTTGCTTTAGCTTCCTTGAGGCTCACTGATCATGTTTCAATCATTTGCAGCATCCAAATCATCACTAATTGCATAAACCAAATCAAGCTTGTTCTTGTTTTTATTTTTTTCCGATTTCGATTGTTTATGTGTTGTTGATGAATTCTAACTATATATTCTTGTTAGCCATGATGTTTAGATTGTTTCTGGACAGAGAGATTGAAGAATCATAACCTGAATCGAAAACCACCATTGATAGGGTTTATGATGGTCGTTTAGGGTTTCTCAATTAAACCAATATAAATAAATTCTAAAGACATCAATGAACTGTGTATGATATGTGGATCATGTCTATGTAATCAATTTGTTGAAATTTTACATATTGTGAGAGATCCAATTTTCGCAGGTTCTTGAAAGTGAGAATTCGCAGGAAAATTCGTAAGTGTATTTGCAGGAAATTTCGCAGGTAATATGAAGAAGATGAAGTCAGTTGGCGCGCAGGAGGAAATTCAAATTTAGACTTAATATTTTATTGGTTTATTTTCATATTATATCAACTAACATTGCTTGGCCCAGTGGTAAGGGTTTGCGCGTGTTGTTGGTTGTAACCTGCGTTCGATCCTTGGTGACAACATCTTTTTGTTTATTTTTCCATTATTCAATTGACTTAATATATTATGTTTGATTGCTGATTAGTTTGTAGACGCACCCCATGTGGCTTAGTGGCTGGAGTGTTTGGTTGTTGTTGTGATGGTCAGGGGTTCGAATCCTAGGTTCCAACATTTTTTCCATAATTCTTTTTGTTTTGCAGGTTTATAATATAATGATTTTGTTGCATATGGTTATCACCAGCGCATGCTGGCTCAGCTGGTTTTGAGTGTTGTTGTTGAGGTAAGGGACCTGGGTTCAAATCCCAGGTCCTATCTTTTTAGGGTTTTGTCATATTTTCATTATTTTAACTATTTTCTTATTTTTAATTTAATTTAATATAATTCAAATAATTTCTAAATAATAATCAATAATATTTTCCTAAAACCTTATATTTTCTAAAAATCATATTTTTATTTTCTTAAATATAAATTATTTGTATTTATTTTATAATATGTTTATATATAATTATCATGTATTTTTTGTAAATAAATTAATAATGTATAATTATAATTAAAAAAAACCTAATTTTCTTAATTTAAATATTAACCCTAATTTTTGGTCAACCCTAATTTTATCCTAACCCTAAAAATTAACCTAATTTTTTCTAAACCCTAATTAAATCATTAATCTTTATTTTTATTAATATGTAAATAATTTGTTATTTCTTTATTATTACTAAGCTTATTTTCTTAATTAATTTCTAAAACTTTTCTAATATTAATTTTTCTTGCTAAATTCTTATTTCCTTTATTTATTATTCTAACCCTTATTTTTATTTTATTATTATTAATATTTGATTATTGCTTATTTATTATTATTATTATTATATTTATCATTATTATATTTATTATTATGTAATTGCTAAAGCCATGTAATAGGTTTATATCTTTGCTTTACTTTTGTAATTATTTATTGTATGGTTAGTAATATTAGGGTGTGCATAACCTATGTGTAATTAAAATAAATTAGAAAATTAACTTAAATAAAATAAATACTTGAATATGAACACTCACACACGTAAGTCGATCTTTGATCGCCATCTTGCACTTCCTAAGTTACCCCTCTTGGTTGCCTTAAATATGGTCAAGTCCCTCGAATATAGGGGTGTCTTAAGCAAAGTCCCTTCATAAAATCATCAAGTCCCTACAGTTTAAAAGATCAAGTCCCTTTGAGGTTGCCTACGGAATAATGATCTTGTCCCTTCGAATAAATGATGATAGTCCCTACGAATTGCTAAAGACACCCTTACTTGTTGCTTTCTATGACCATACGATGACCCTACGCTTGTCCCTTTACAAATCCAAGGTAATGACTACCTATTCCTTAATAATAGGGACAGTCTTACCATTGAAAGAACATACTAGAACATGAAAGACTCAATCTAGGGTAGGTACCTCATAGTTACTTGCTCACACTTTTCAAACTTACTTTTACACCTCACAATTTCAAACAAGACTTTGTATACACCCAAACGAGGGTCATTACCAAGTACTTAAAGAAATTTTTCTAATCACACACTACACTCTTGCAAACAAACAAAGTGAGCTAAGTAACTAAGAGCTCATGGATAACCATGGATATAAAGGGTGCTAACACCTTCCCTTTGTATAACCTACCCCCCGAACTCAAGTCTTTTAAAATAGGTCTTTCCTGTTCTTTTATGTCCTTTCCTTATGGATAAAATAAAAGTCGGTGGCGACTCTTGTTATCCGCAACATTATAGAAAGTCAGTTCTCCCACCGTGTTACAATAAGCAATTATTTATTTTTCTGTTACTCAGCATCGACCTAGCATCGAGTGCTTAGGGTCGCATTATCATCCTTGTGGTGGTAAGTGATTATTTAATTTTTTGTTACTCAGCATCGACCTAGTATCAAGTGTTGGGGTCGCATTATCATCCTTGCGGTGGTAAGCGATTATTTATTTTTTCTGTTACTCAGCATCGAGTGTTGGGGTCGCATTATCATCCTTGCGGTGATAAGCGATTATTCAATTTTCTGTCAACCTATTTTTGTTTTGTATCGCCTTTATTTTCCAATTTTAATCATCGATTTATTGCACATTTTCTTTTGCGGACAAATTCGGAGTCTGTTAGTATCAAATTGTCTTATACCTTGAAAGTATGAATACAGGCCAATTCATTTTACTCGGTCTAAGCCAATTCGATAGGGGCAACTGTCATACCCCAAATTAGTCCTACCATTTTAAAATTCTCATTTTACCTGACTGTATTTCACTTTGCATCATTTGTACAACATAGCTTATTTTTCATCATAAATAATGTTTAAAATGTCAGCCAAGATGAATTCTCGGATATACAGATAGATCAGTTGAATTAATATTTAATTGCGCGCAAATTTAATGTACGGAAAATTTCAAAATTGAGCTTGGAGACTCCATTATTCTATGTCTGACATAGATCAACATGGTGTGCCCATTTCAGTTTTTCGGCAACTTTTTCAGTAGTTTTTTTATCAGCTGAGCCATTTAAACGATCTACTTATTTTAAAATTTGGCCAAACGCTGTATTTTTCCGAGTCATTTATTTCGCATTGATAATTTTATTTTATTCAGTTTAATTTTTCGAACAAATTCGCATCCGACTTTTATTCATTTTCATTTTTATTTTATTTTATTTTAATCAAAATTATTAAAATAATTAATTATTAAGTAATTAAATAATTAATTTGAATTTATTCAGATTTTATTTACTTACTAATCTTTAATTACCATTAATAATAATTTAAAAGAAATGACAAAATACTTGCATTGGATCCACAAATATCTCCTCTATTTCTAGCTCACAAAAAAAAGGAATATTTTCTCTAGCACAGTACACACGTTTCATCCCACCCATTCTTTATATTCGCTCACGCAAATCCTCACTCTCTTAATTTCATAGACAACTTGCAGACCCAATATACCACTCCCAACTCCCACTACTTATTCTCTCTCTCTCTCTCTATGCCATTTCCGATTTTCCCTTTAAAAAAAAATCCTCACATAATGCCACTCACCCTCATCTCACATATTTCTTGACTCTCTCTCTCTCTCTCTCTCTCTCCCTTTTTTATTCAATAAATCACACCTCTCTTTCTCTCAATAAACTTTATATCCTCTATTTCATAAAAAGAACAACCACTCACAGTCTCCTTCAAACACAACCTTCATCGCCGGTAATACATCATACCACCACCACAATGATGCACAAACCGTTTTCATCTTCAAAACAACAACCACATCATAAATCTTCTCCAACAAAACCTACCCACAAATCCATTAACACCATTCACCAAGATCTCTCCAAGAACACAGTTCACGTTGTAGCAAGTCACAATGGATGAGCAACCTCGACCGTGTAGATGCACGCCTTCAACCTCGAGATTTTGATGAAGACAACACGACACATGCTTTTCAGATCTGCAAAAAGTCAAGAGCTCCAACTGATCAAGCTACAAGCAACCGACATGGCGATCAAGCTTCTTATGCATCATCGTTTTACTTCATGCTTGGACGCTTTTGTTTAGGTATATCAATCCCTCTTTTAAATTGATGTACAAGTGTTCACTCATTCAATCATATGTTAGCATATTGCATAAAATACTTTGATAAATTTTTTCAAACCGTTTAACACTTTTTGAAAACATTTTGTTTCTGTTTTTAACAGTGTTAACCGGTTAACCATTTGGTTAACCGGTTAACGGGTTCAAAATTTCAGAAAACTAGTTAACATTTATAGGCGTTAACCGGTTAACCATTTGGTTAACCGGTTAACACTGTAAGAATTTTGAAAAATGTTTCTTTGAATTTCAATTCACACCTTTTGATTATATCTCTTCATAAATTATTTTGTTTCATAATTTTCATACCTTTTCAAAAGGGTGTCTTGATTATTATAAAATCTAAATTTTTTCAAATTAAAACAAAACACCTCCTACAATCTTTTATGAAAATCACTTAAATCAAATTCACCAATATTCAAATATTTTTATTCTTCCAAAAGTGTTCATAAGATCTTCATCTTTCATATTGCATGTTTGAACACTTGTATTGATATTTGAAAAGTGATTTGTGTACATAGGAGAAGATAATTATTGATATCCAATCTTTGTATTACTCACTCAATATTACAAAAGTATAGAAAAGTATTTCTATTTGTGACTTGTGTTCCAAGGATTGTTTGGACATAAGGGTAAGTGTGGCAAGAGGATTGTTCTTGCACACTTGTTAGTATAGTTTGTTAGAAAGTAGGCCTCACCATTGAAGGTGTGATAGGTTGTACTTTTTCTAAAACCTAGTGGAAATCTCTTTCAAATTGAAAGGGGACTGGATGTACCTTCGGACTGTGAAGGGAACCAGGATAATTCTCTGTGTCACTTTTATTTTCTGCCTTACTGCTTTCCTTCCATACACACTTAAAAGAAAAATTCTATCCATCAAAGAAAAAGAATTGAAAAAAATTATAACACCTAATTCACCCCCCCCCCTCTTAGGCGCATTCTGATCCTACAATTGGCATCAGAGCAGGTTTAGGTAACCTGTTCCTATAAGATCCTTATGGCTTCCTCAAACTCGAATCTTGTTTTCAAAGATGGTGGAAGTAGCAACAAGCCTCCGCTCTTCTCCGGCGAATACTTCGATTTCTGGAAAATCAGAATGAGGGCATATCTTGAAGCCCAAGGAGAAGGCATATGGGAAGCAATCGAAGAAGGTCCGCATAATCCCGTAAATGTGATCAACGGCGTTGGAACCGCGAAGTTGAAGAATATGTATGATGAAGATGATAAAAGGAAGATCCTAAATGAGAAGAAAGCAATCAACATACTTCAAAGCGCTCTTAGTATGGACGAATTTTTTCGTGTATCACAATGCAAATTGGCAAAGGAGATTTGGGATACTTTGATAGAAACACATGAAGGAACAACAGAAGTTAAAAGATCAAGGCTTAACACGTTGAGTCAAGAATATGAAATGTTCCGCATGCAGCCCGAAGAATCTATTGTGGCTTTACAAAAAATATTTGTTCATCTAACCAACCATTTGATTGCACTCAGAAAGACCTTCACCAACGATGATCGTAATTTGAAAGTTCTAAGGTCTTTAACAAGGGAATGGCAACCGAAAGTGACCGCAATCTCGGAGAAGAAGAGTCTCTCAACAATGACATCCGCATCTCTATTCGGAAAACTTCAAGAGCACGAGTTGGAACTTGGAAGGCTCGAGAAGCATGAAAGCCAAGAGAAAAAGTCCAAAGGAATTGCTTTGAAGATTGACACGAAGGATGACAAAGATGACGAGATCTCCGAAGATGAGAACTTCATGCTTCTTGTTAAGAAGCTTGGTAAGTTCTTTAACAAAAATAATAATTCTTCTTTTCCTAAAAAGAATAAACATTTCAGGAAGAAGGATGCATCCACATCAAATCAAGAAGTTACATGCTATGAATGTGGAAAGCAAGGTCACATAAAACCGGATTGTCCAAGACTTGCGAAGAAAGGAGGATTCAAAGGCAATAAGGACTTCAAAAATAAAAAGGCCTATGTCGCATGGGATGACAATGAAGTTAGTTCATCATCGGAATCGGAAAGTGACAAATGTGCAAATATGGCGTTAATGGCGTCACATCACTCCGATGAAAAAAATGACAAGGTTAGTAGTAACTTTTCAATTTATGAAAATGATGCACAAGAAGTCATAGATGAACTTCTAAAGGAATGTAAGACTTTGTACAAAAATATTTCATCCCAAAAGAAGAAAATATTATCTTTAGAAGAACAAAATGCATCTTTTGAAAAATACATTGAAAATGAAAAACAAAAATTAAAGGATGAAAAACAAAGCCTTACATGTAAAAATTGTGAGTCATTGTCCTTTCAAATTGTTCAACTCAAAAGAGTTTTAGAAAGATATGAAAAAGGTCAAATTGGCTTGGAGGAAATTCTTAGGCACCAAAGATATCCAAATGATAAAAGTGGCCTAGGATATTCTAAGTTTTCCAAACCAAGCACAAGTGAAACCATTTTCGTAAAAGCTAGTGAACAAATTGTTAAGGAAAAGACTAACAATGCTAAAACTATGCATCAAAGTCATAAAAGGAAAAGGATTATTAAGAAACAAAAATATGTTCCTAAATTTAAAAGTCAATTTCAACCTATTTGCTTTTATTGTGGAATCAAAGGCCATACACCTAATGCTTGCTATGTGCGCAACATTGGTGTTGCTAAAGGGCATTATGTGTGGGTTGAAAAGGGTACTAACTATCAAGGACCCAAAGCAATTTGGGTACCTAACAAAACTTGACTTTTTTTGTAGGTATGCTTGAAAACAACTTCTACGCAATGGTATCTCGATAGCGGTTGTTCAAAGCATATGACGGGAGACATCAACAAATTTTCGAGTCTAACACTTAAGGCCAAAGGATACGTTACTTACGGTGATGATAATAAAGGAAGAATTCTTGGAGTTGGAACCATTGGTGCGTCTCCTCATACAATCATCGAAGACATCCTTTATGTGGAAGGCCTTAAACACAACCTTCTTAGCATAAGTCAATTGTGTGACAAAGGGTTCCGAATCAACTTCACAAAGGAGGAATGTATGATAGAACACGAAGTCACTCATGAACTCTTGCTAAAAGGTAAACGATTTAATAACATTTTTATGATTTCTTTTGATGACTCTCTCTTGAAGGTGAAATGCTTAATGGCAAACAACAACGATGCATGGCTTTGGCATAAGAGGATTGCTCACATTCACATGGAGCATTTGAATAAATTATTAAAGCATGATCTAGTTGTTGGTCTTCCAAAGATGAAGTTTATCAAGGATAAGCTTTGTGACGCATGTCAAAAGGGGAAGCAAACCAAAACATCCTTCAAGACCAAGAAAGTGATATCTACTACAAGACCACTACAATTGCTACATATGGATCTTTTTGGTCCATCAAGAACAAAAAGCTTCGGAGGTAACGTTTTTGCACTAGTTATTGTTGATGATTTCTCTAGATACACTTGGACTTTGTTTTTAGTGCAGAAAAGTGATGCCTTTAAAGCATTCAAGAAGTATTCCAAGCAAATTCAAAATGAGAAGTCACTCTCAATTGTTTCCATAAGAAGCGACCATGGTGGCGAATTTCAAAATTCATCATTTGAAGATTTTTGTGAAGAGCATGGAATCTCTCACAACTTTTCCGCACCAAGGACTCCTCAACAAAACGGTGTCGTAGAAAGGAAGAATAGGGCACTAATGGAACTTGCAAGGACAATGCTTAGCGACTCAAATCTTCCTAAATATTTTTTGGCGGATGCGGTTAGCACGGCGTGTTTTGTAAGTAACTGTGTCAATATTCGACCTATTCTCAAGAAGACCCCATATGAGTTGTTCAAGGGAAGGAAACCCAACATATCTTTCTTCCACATATTCGGATGCAAATGCTTCGTTCTCAACAACGGTAAGGACAACCTTGGTAAGTTTGATGAGAAATCCGATGAAGGTATTTTTCTTGGATATTCTCTATCAAGTAAAGCTTTTAGAATTTTCAATAAACGTACTCTTACCATTGAAGAATCCATACATGTTTCGTTTGATGAGACTAACCCCTCGAAAGAGGATAATATTATTGTGGATGATGATGATGATGTAGTAGATCTATCACAACAACAAAAGGAAATATCAAAAGAACAAGCAATATCACGAAGAACCCGGTTATGCATTCAAGAACAAAGCACATAGATATCCGACATCACTTCCTTCGAGATCATGTTTTAAACGGAGATGTAGATGTTACGTTCGTGGATACACACAATCAACTCGCCGACATATTCACAAAACCATTGGCTAAGGAGCAATTTTTCAAGATTCGACGAGAACTTGGTATTCTCAATGAAGGTGACATCTAATCTTAACCTAAAAATTTATTGTTATATGTTTATTGCATTATGTGTGCTTATATTTGTTTTTGCTCACTTTTATGTCATAAAATGCTAGCACTCACATTTCACTGTTTTCGGTTTTTCTCACTTTCGTATACCCGAAATAAATCGGTTTCAAAATATTTTTTGATCGAAAGTTGCGGAATGACAAGTGCTAACACTTTATGAAAAAAAATTGAAAAATTCCCTCCAATTTTTCCCCACAAAGCTGCTGGACTTTTAAAAAATTTTGAAATTTTTTGTCCGTTAACCGGTTAACGGATCGGTTAACCGGTTAACACCTTCAAAACAGCAGTCCCTGCCTGCGTGACAGTCTCTGTTTCTTTTATAATTTTGTTTTTCTTTTTTCTTCTTTTATGTTGTCTTGTGTTTTTTTATGTTTAATTGATGCATGGTATCTCTTTCCAACACCTCATAAATCTATTCCTCTTCCTTTGACCTACCATTAAACTCCACTTACTCACTTTTTCAAACTGTCCATCTCCTCCATTAAACCCCACTACATTGTAACTCTCATAAAAACTCCATCTCTTTCACTTCACTCTCCACTACATCAAACCCTAATCCGAAAATACTCTCCCTCACCCTCAAAGCTAAGCTTCATCTTCATGGCTTCAAGAAAGGGAAAAGCTTCAGTGTCAGCATCAAGGTCTAGCAGTGAAGAAGACATGCCTATGGAATCTACCAATAAGAGATGATTGGATTTCCGAGTTCGGGTTCGACATCTCCTCAAGGGTAAGTATGTGAACCTGAAATCTTTTGAATCTTTTAAGTTTCCGGCATTACTAGAATATCAAGGAATGCTAGATTTTATTGCCGATAATGGAAAGGTATATCCGGATTTGGTGAAGTCTTTCATGAACAACATGACTCTCAATTGTGATGATAGGGATAAGCATCAACTTTTTGCTACTATTAGAGATTGTGAGATTGAGGTTGACCTAGGTACTCTTGCTACATCTTTGTCTTTTCCATACTCGGGAGTGTTTCTCCGAAAGGGTGTCAACCATGATGAGGGCAAATGGGCCAATTATGATAAGATGGAATACTACTATCACATCTGTAGGTTTCCAAAGGCAGCCGTGATATCCGGCCAGCGTACCTCTCGGGTACTTTGCTATGCGAAGAATCTCTCTGTGGATGACCGGATGCTTCATTATGTCATTTGCCATGTCTTGCTGCCCAAGGACTCCAATCAATCCCAAATCAATGATTTGGAAATGCAAGTGCTCTTTGCCATCAAGAACAAGATTAAGATTAATTGGCTTCCTACCATGCTATATCATTTGAAGCAACAACTCTCTTTGAAGACTCGCTTACCGTATGGCCGCCTCCTCTCAAGGATTTTGGAACTTACCGATATGGAAATCGGTCGAGAACCGTTTATTGCTATGACTATTATGGGAAATGAAATCAACAGAGTCACAATCATCAAGAACACCGGCATTGTTCAAGCCAATGATGGAACTTATAAGTATGATGACGGATCCTCCACCTCCATCCCACCTATTCCGGAAATCGGCGTTACCAATGACTTCCTCTACTCAACCATGATGTCACACCACCATGAAGCTATGTGTGCCATCAAAAGCCTTCGGAACCTTGTCCTAAGCTCCCGAACCACCACCGAGCATGTTGATGAGGATGTGGACGGTACCGAAGAAGAGGAAGATGATGATGAGAATGTAGAAGCACGCCTTCAACCTCGAGATTTTGATGAAGACAACACGGCACATGCTTTTCAGATCTGCAAAAAGTCAAGAGCTCCAACTGATCAAGCTACAAGCAACCGGCATGGCGATCAAGCTTCTTATGCATCATCGTTCTACTTCATGTTTGGACGCTTTTGTTTAGGTATATCAATACCTCTTTTAAATTGATGTACAAGTGTTCACTCATTCAATCATATGTTAGCATATTGCATAAAATACTTTGATAAATTTTTTCAAACCGTTTAACACTTTTTGAAAACATTCTGTTTCTGTTTTTAACAGTGTTAACCGGTTAACCATTTGGTTAACCGGTTAACGGGTTCAAAATTTCAGAAAACTAGTTAACATTTATAGGCGTTAACCGGTTAACCATTTGGTTAACCGGTTAACACTGTAAGAATTTTGAAAAATGTTTCTTTGAATTTCAATTCACACCTTTTGATTATATCTCTTCATAAATTATTTTGTTTCATAATTTTCATACCTTTTCAAAAGGGTGTCTTGATTATTATAAAATCTAAATTTTTTCAAATTCAAAAACAAAACACCTCCTACAATCTTTTATGAAAATCACTTAAATCAAATTCACCAATATTCAAATATTTTTATTCTTCCAAAAGTGTTCATAAGATCTTCATCTTTCATATTGCATATTTGAACACTTGTATTGATATTTGAAAAGTGATTTGTGTACATAGGAGAAGATCATTATTGATATCCAATCTTTGTATTACTCACTCAATATTACAAAAGTATAGAAAAGTATTTCTATTTGTGACTTGTGTTCCAAGGATTGTTTAGACATAAGGGTAAGTGTGGCAAGAGGATTGTTCTTGCACACTTGTTAGTATAGTTTGTTAGAAAGTAGGCCTCACCATTGAAGGTGTGATAGGTTGTACTTTTTCTAAAAACTAGTGGAAATCTCTTTCAAATTGAAAGGGGACTGGATGTACCTTCGGACTGTGAAGGGAACCAGGATAATTCTCTATGTCACTTTTATTTTCTGCCTTACTGCTTTCCTTCCATACACACTTAAAAGAAAAATTATATCCATCAAAGAAAAAAAATCGAGAAAAATTATAACACCTAATTCACCCCCCCCCCCCTCTTAGGCGCATTCTGATCCTACATACCGCTCCGATCTACATCAGTAGCACAAAACAGCGACAACATTCAACGATATTGGTAATACTTTAGCCTTTTTTTTTCTCTATTTATGTATAATAGGGAGGTTTGAGGTTTTCGTTTCGGTTTTACAGCGTTCAACTTTGAAAAACATCAAAGCTAATATGTATTTGAACTAAACGATTTCCTTGTTGATTGCTGATGATTTCTTGTTGATAACTTTTCCTATGTCTGCAATTTCATGGCATGAGTGTGCTGGTTTGTACCATTGCGACTGTGTTTTTATGTTCGATTTGACAATGCTTCCTTTTTACAACATCGTGATTCGTTGTTGTTATGGTGTTGAGTTGGTGAATATTGTTGAGCTGATGAACATTATGTGAGTTGATGAATATTATGTGATGTGGATTCTATCTCGGTTTGTTTTTTAAAGTTCTATGATGTGGATTCTATTTCATGACTGGGTTAAAACAAGCTTCTGGTTATTGGTATGAGAAACAATGCATGGCGCTCTACTATTATATTTGGCTTGTTCTATTGTTAGTTTTTTTAGTGAAATATTGTTTATTATTATTTAGAATTTGGTTTGTTTTTCATAATGACACTATATGGTTTTTTAGTAGTTCCATCTGCAATTTAAGTTTTAAACATTATTTTAAATTTCGAGTTATAAGGGTTGACAATGATGAGAAGAATACTGAGTCATGTTATTTTTTTCAATTTCATCACTTTACTTGACGGTTATAATGGGTTTTTTTTCAAAAGGTTTTGGTCAGATAATTTTGCAACAACAGTACCATATGTTTCTTTTTATTATAATTTGTTTTTTATTTGTTTATTTTAGTATAAGTTTTTTTGAGAATTAGATGACTTTAGTCTCTTTGAGAATTAGATAGCTTAGTCTTAATTATTATTGAAAATTTTGTTTTGAATTCTACATTGAAAGGTTTACACGTGATGCTTCATAGAATTATTAAGTTTAGAAATTTTTTTCTCTTTTCTTTTTCTCCTTTTCATTATATTAATAATGTATTAATATATATTTTTCATTTGGTAATTTTCTTAGTTATACTAATTGTGTTTTCTATTATTAGAGTAAATTTGATAATAATTTGTTAGTTTGAAAATCAAATTTTGTTTTTTTTATCATTGCATTGCAATTTCGGAGCATAAATCGATTGTGCTTTCGAGAACCGCATGGATGCATAAATTCTCGCTCGACATCTCGGTTAATGATGAGACCATCTGATTTAAATTCAATTCATTTATTTATTTCCGCATTTCAAAAATATCGATTCGACTCCTCATAGAACGATTTTAACATTAAAATCAGTTCTAAGGTAGTTAACAAACCAAATTTTGACGCATCCGAAAAGGTCCAATGCCTCCGAATAAAAAGGTCGAACGCCTCCGAACAGTTCGAAAACACTGCACACACGCTTCCTCTTGGGCAAACTACAACGATACCCTTTATTTCTCGCGATCCCTTGTAACTCGCATGTATCCCTCTCCCATTACTGTGTACGCATTTTATTTTCCGTATTTTATCGATTTTTTTAGTTCACGAACCCTTGGTCCAACGCCAAGCGGTTACACTTGCACACTTGCACTTTATTTTCGTTTTCGTTCTGTTTTCTATGACTCTCGTGTCTTCCCAGCGCGCGGCTCTTCTCCTTTAGATCGCATAAGGTCGTATTTTTCGGGGTGGGACAGCTGGCGACTCTGCTGGGGACTGGTTCACCCCTATACAAGTCAAGCCTAGTCTAGGTTTCCATGCTTGTTTGGATGTTTGCTTTTATGTCTTACTTGTCTTTTTATTGGTTTCTTTATCGCATTCCATATTATATATCTTGTGGCTCCTTGGTACTATGATATTGGATCGATACATTGATCACAAAAGAAACTTGAGGGAAAGGCTTTATACCCGGGCTTACGAGTACAAACATAAGTTAGCGAGGTTGTGTAGTATGGGCTCCTGAGGGAACCACTCTCATGGGTTGTCGATACGAAAACCTCACTTGGAGTAGATTCTAATGAGAATACTGATGACCGTCAAGTTCTTGGCGTGTGTGCTCAGTTGTTTTCATTAGGGTCATCGACTCTGAGGACCTTTAGAACCTTTTGGTTAAAACATCGATTGATGGTCGCGTAGTATTGGCTCCCGAGAAATTTGCTCTTGTGGGTTGTCGATACGAAGACCTCACTCAGAATAGACTTTCTCAATGGAGTTGATTGACTGTCAAGAGCTGACATGTGCATCAAACATTTGAGCAAAGTCCATAACTCTGAGGTCTTTGTTTAAACCTTGTGTCGATGATCGCGTAGTATGGGCTCTCGAGAAAATTTGCTCTCGTGGGTTATCGATACGAAGATCTCACCCAAAATAGATTCATATGGGGGAGTCAGTCAACCGTCATGCTTATGGCGTGTGTGATGAACAGCCATATGAATTGACAACTTTGGGGTCCCTAAAACCTTAGAGTCTACCCAGTGAGTTCCTGATCAGAGTATCCTCTATTCGTACCTCAGACTCATGAGTTCCTGTTATCAAATTCTGGATTAACACCAGATCTTGTTCTTGTGATCCTGGATTCTGACATTGCATATCATCGCATTTGCATTAATTATTCATCTTGCATTTCATTCCAAAGCCGAAAACTCATTTCATGTCCCTCCATCTTCAGTAAATCAAGCTGGTTTCCCGACGCCCGTATCGTGCTAGACGCCCGTACCTAACTCGAGCCAACACTAGAAGACTAATGGACGTGATTCAAGAAGAGAAAGTTGTTATGAGAGAATAGATTGACTCGGTTAAGAACAAGATTGACCAGATTTATGAGACCATACAAGCTTTGGCTAGGATGGAAGAACGTCACGAAGCTGCTACCAGAATGAACAATGCTCTAGTGCAAGGATCTACCTCGCGCGCAATGCCTTCAGTTCCAGTTCCAAATCCTTTGGTATATGGTTTGCCTCCAGGATTCACTCCTACTGTTGAAGAGGTCACTTCCCAACCAATACCTACCTCTGGTGTTACTGTTGGTGCTATTCCTCAAGCTCAACCTATTCCAACTCAAGTCCAGTTTCCTCATGCTGAAGAGGATCATCAAGTTGAGTATGGGATGCATACTGTTGTTCCAATCACCAATCCTCATGCTGTTCAAGAATTCGAAGCTATAAAGATGTGTCGTGAGTTAGCTGAAAAACTCTTAATCATGGAAAGACACAATTCAACCTCTCTGAGTGCCTCAGACATGTGCCTAGTTCCGGATGTTGTGATCCCTGCTAAATTCAAACTGCCAGAATTCGAAAAATACAAAGGCCTCAGTTGTCCTGAACTCCATTTGAGGATGTATTGCAGAAAAATGGCTGATCATGCCAAAGACGACAGACTCATGATCCATTGCTTCCAAGACAGCCTATCTGGAGCGTCTCTAGAATGGTACATGCAACTTTAGCGTAATAATGTGCATACTTGGCTTGATCTATCTGATGCATTCAAAAAGCAGTACAAGTACAACACTGACTTAGCTCCGAACCGTACTCAACTTCAGAGTATGACTCAAAAGGAGAACGAATCCTTCAAAGAGTATGCACAACACTGGAGGGAACTAGCCGCCAGAGTGCATCCTCCATTGGTTGACCGTGAATTGATCGATATCTTCATGGGCACCTTACAAGGGCAATACTACGAGAAGCTGATCAGCAGCGTGTCTTTAGGTTTCTCAGACATGGTGATTGTTGGAGAAAGAGTCGAAGAAGGTCTGAAAAATGGAAAAATCCAAGGAGGTTCTAGCAACCAAGCCAGTGTCAAGAAGCCTTTCAACGAGTACAAAAAGGGCGAAACAAATGCCATTTTAACTGCAAGTGGGAAACCTCAACAGAGTGCGCCTACTTCAATCCCCTACTATCAGTACCCGTATGTTGCTGTTGCACAATACACACCTGTGCCATATCAACCAGTTCCTCCAATGCCTTATCAGCCAGCTATTCAAGCTCCATTTCCACCTCAGATGGCTTATCAACCACGTCCATATCCTCTAATTGTTGTTGCGCAATATGCACCCAATCCATACCAACAACCGGCTTATCCACAACAGACTGGTCAACAACAGCAACGCGCTCCTCAACAGCGCCCACAATATCAACAAAGAAGGCCTAAAAGAAACGTTGATCCACTGCCTATGTCATATGGAGAAATATTCAATGGGCTGATGGCGAAGGGAACTCTTGTTTTGAAAGACCTACCACCTCAAATTGGTAACGCCCGAGACTATGACGCCAATGCTCATTGTGGGTATCACAAAGGTGCTCCAGGTCACACAATTGAGAACTGCAGAGTATTCAAGCACAAAGTTCAAGACTTAATCGACTCTAAGGATCTCACCTTCACCCAGAAGAATCTGAATGTCTAGAACAATCCAATGCCGTCGTACGGTGCCAGCAAGTGAAAGCTTTTGAAGGGGTTATTGAAGAACAAGCTGAGTGGTCTCTAACTTTGAGCAAGTCAAATCAAGAGAAGTTCATTCCTCAAATCAAGGCAGTCATCGCCATTTATCATTTCGCATTCTTGTTATTTTGTATTGTTTGTTAAGTACTATTTGCTTTGAACATTATCGTTTGTACTTGGTTTTGCTAATATTATGTTTATGCATGTTTTGAATCAATCTATTCGCATTCGCTCATCATTTATCATTTATCGTAAAAATCACAAAAAATATTCCCTCACTTCACTTTAGCAAATATTTGAGGGAGGATGATGAAAATGAAATACCCATAACTGTTGCGGTGCTTTCGGATAAAACCTCGTCAATGATGTACATGCATTTTTTCAAATCCCCAAACACTAGAGATATAAGGTGTTAATCCCTAGTCAACCACTTCGAGCCTAGAAGTAGGAGTTTCTTTCGGATACAAACCCTTATATTTAACTCGGGGCAGGGTAGTGTTCAGTTAACCTGACTATACCTTCAAATCGCAAGATGAGACATCCCGTCGGAGGACCATCAACAAATTACTTGGCAGTCACAACATTCAACAAAATAAAAAAAATAGAAAAGAAAAAACCGCTAAGTTGAGCACCCAAAGGGAGACTTAGTTCGCAAAAAAAACAAATCAAAAGAGGAGCTCAAATCCTCAGCAAAAGCAAAACAAATATCAATGACCACCAAATCAAGAATCAAAGGGTCACCAACAAAATAAGATGACTGCCATTTTCAAGCGAACTTTAAAGCTTCATCTTCACTCTTGCAAAGTCAATACAAATGCATGTGTAGAAGTTAATTGAACATAGGACTAAAGAACATTACGAAGAAGGGTGGGTACAAATCAAACTTTGAGCCTTATAACTTTTGTTTATCAAACCATTAACCAGACCACGTTACAACCCTCAAAAGTCCTAATTGAGGCAGGGTTTATTCTGAAAGCATGCTACCGACAAGGTTGTGTAAACTGACTCCCATATATTTGCTAATATTCAATCTCGATTGCACATTATTCTTGCTGCATCTTTAACGCACTTTCTAAATTAGCACCTCGTTTGGACTAATGGTCCATTCGTCACACTTTCACAGCATTCAAATAAATTGACTTTTTCAAAACTCGCACAAACTTTACATTAACATTACCATTTGTGTATGAACAATTTAATTGCAAAATTAGTACTTGACATCAAGACATCCCAACAAGGAGCAATCAAAAGAGAAATTTGAACTTCATTGGTGCCAACATGAATCAATACTACATCAACAGTCCAATCAGGGGAAAAACATCTTCAACAGCCCAATCAGGGGCAATTTATCTCAAAGTCCATTAATTATGGGCAAAATCATTCTTAACAGCTAAATCAGGGGCAGGATCGCCTTCAAAGGCTCAATCAGGGGCAGACACCTACCAAATCTAGACACTGGGGCAGATCATGTCATGGTCATTCTCAAAGTTTCCCCACCAGAATTCTTTCCAATACCCTACAGACAGGGGCAAGCAAACAAGGAGCAAATCTTACTATCTATTTTCCCTGGCTGAATAAGCAGATCTTGTCAGGCATTAGTAATCATTCAAAGCAAAGCAATCTTCATGTGCCAATTAAGTCGCTCCGCTCATCAATAAGTGACCAAACTTGGGGCATCCAGATTCATCTTCTGACCACGCATCGTCGAAGATCAAGTGTCGGGGAATCAAACCCTCCATCCACCCAAAGTCCAAACACCATTGGCAACTACCAGACCAAAATTCCACCAAGCTGGCACCTTTCAATCGCTCATGTGCATCATTATTCATCATCAACGTCATACGCATCATTTACATCAATCATTTACAACATGTGCATCATATGCATACCTAAATAAATCAACTTTTCATACTCCCAACATTTTAACTTTCAGCAATGCATAAACACTTCCATCGTATCTCCATCATTATGGAATACCATTTCAAAAACAAACAAGCATAGTTGCATAATTCAGGATCCAGGATCAACCCAAGATTCCAGGCCTTTCCCCAACAGAAGTCAGGATCCATGGTCGATCGAAGATTCCAAAGATTCTCCTAGGTATTTTTAACCAAAACGTCCCTGTTGGATATTTATCTTCAAGATTATTTAATTTTCTGTTACTCAGCATCGACCTAACATCAAGTGCTGGGGTCGCATTATCATCCTTGCGGTGGTAAGCGATTATTTAATTTTCTGTTACCCAGCATCGACCTAGCATCGAGTGTTGGGGTCGCATTATCATCCTTGCGGTGGTAAGCGATTATTTAATTTCCTGTTACTCAGCATCGACCTAGCATCGAGTGTTGGGGTCGCATTATCATCATTGTGGTGGTAAGCAATTATTTATTTTTCTGTTACTCAGCATCGAACTAGCATCGAGTGTTGGGGTCGCATTATCATCCTTGCGGTGGTAAGCAATTATTTAATTTTCTATTACTCAGCATCGACCTAACATCGAGGGTTGGGGGTCGTATTATCATCCTTGCGGTGGTAAGCGATTATTTAATTTTCTGTTACTCAACATCGACCTAGCATCGAGTGTTGGGGTCGCATTATCATCCTTGCGGTGATAAGCGATTATTTAATTTTCTGTTACTCAGCATCGACCTAGCATCGAGTGCTAGGATCTCATTATCATCCTTGCGGAGGTAAGCGATTATTTAATTTTCTGTTACTCAGCATCGACCTAGCATCGAGTGCTGGGGTCGTATTATCATCCTTGCGGTGGTAAGCGATTATTTTTTTTTTTGTTACTCAGCATCGACCTAGCATCGAGTGTTGGGGTCGCATTATCATCCTTGCGGTGATAAGCGATTATTTAATTTTCTGTTACTCATCATCGACCTAGCATCGAGTGTTGGGGTCGCATTATCATCCTTGCGGTGGTAAGCGATTATTTAATTTTCTGTTACTCAGCATCGACCTAGCATCGAGTGCTGGGGTCGTATTATCATCCTTGCGGTGATAAGCGATTATTTAATTTTCTGTTACTCAGCATCGACCTAGCATCGAGTGCTGGGGTTGTATTATTATCCTTGTGGTGGTAAGTGTTGCACCCCAAAATTTGCCCTCACCTAAACAAGACATTGTGTACTAAGGGGTCCCAAGAGGTTCACAAGGTTCACAAGGTATCCCAAGAGGTTCACAAGGTTCACAAGGTTCACAAGGTATCCCAAGATGTTCACAAGGTCCAAGAGGTTCACAAGGTTCACAATTAGTCAAAAAGTTTGACAACTCCCTCAGACAAAGCATCCTCCTAAGCAATGCACCCTAAACTAGGTTTTTGAGTTTTATCATTCTAAAGGGACTTCCAAGGCTTCAAGTGAGCTTCATAGCATCCTATATGTCTTCAAGAATCCCTATGTCAAGTTTCAAGTCTTTCCCAAAAGGTTTGCTCAGTCAGATGATCAGATATGCAAAAATCAATCAAAGTGGTTAAAAAGTCAAACTAAGGTCAACTATGTTCAAACCAAAGTCAAACTTCATGATTTTTTGCCAACATCAATTTTATGAAGTAAAATTCATCATTTGATCAAGGATTGATCATGATTCATCAAGGAGATTTCAGATCATCAAGAATCAGGAGTTTCTAAATTAGGGTTTTCACAGGAAAAGTCAACTGAACTTTGACCAGCCATAACTTTCACATGCTTCATCAACAATTTTCCATCCAAAGCTCATTTTGAAGGAAATTGAATTCTCTACAACTTTGTGTCTCACAAGTCAAGCCCAAAAATGCTTCATTTGGAAGGTATGAGCTAAGACATTATAGGTCATTTCAAAAGTCAACAAAAAGTCAACATCTTCCAAAGGGCATAATTTGAAAATGGTAAAATATATAGACATGAGACCAAATAGGTTGGTTAGTGGACTCTCTAAGCTTTCTAAAATGTCCAAGAACACCTTTATAGCCTTAAAATTGAGGGATTTGTGCCTTTGCAAAGTTGGGAAATTTTTGAGAGGTTTATTGAGCAAATGGGGTCTTAGAACCAATTCTTTCCACATGGGCTTGCATTTTTATGACCCAATCTCTACCATGACATCATGCACGAATCAAATATTATTTATTCAGATATTTATAGTTTATTTTTTATTTATTTTGATTTTATTCATTAAAAATCAATTTAAATTAAAATAAAATATGAAAACTCAATATTTAAATGTGATTCTTGTTCTAGAAGGTCATAAATATTGTTGAGAGATGATTGATCTGATCCAAATTCGTGCTAGACTAGATTGGCATACAAAGATTTGATTTTTCACATATTTTGATCAAGAGATTTCTTCACACTCAAGTTATGAAAGAAAGCCCACAAATCCACAAAGTTATGACCTAATTATGTTCACTATATATCCATAAGCATAAAGCATAGCAAGAGGACGATTTTTTAGAGCCTCCAAGAACACCATTGAACTTCAAATTTTCACACAAAAATTCACATTCGTTTTTTGACCTAGAGACACTTTCAAGGCAAAACAAAGGTTGCTTTAGCTTCCTTGAGGCTCACTGATCATGTTTCAATCATTTGCAGCATCCAAATCATCACTAATTGCATAAACCGAATCAAGCTTGTTCTTTTTTTTTATTTTTTTCCGATTTCGATTGTTTATGTGTTGTTGATGAATTCTAACTATATATTCTTGTTAGCCATGATGTTTAGATTGTTTCTGGGCAGAGAGATATAAGAATCATAACCTGAATCGAAAACCACCATTGTTAGGGTTTATGATGGTCGTTTAGGGTTTCTCAATTAAACCAATATAAATAAATTCTAAAGACATCAATGAACTGTGTATGGTGTGTGGATCATGTATATGTGATCAATTTGTTGAAATTTTACATATTGTGAGAGATCCAATTTTCGCAGGTTCTTGAAAGTGAGAATTCGTAGGAAAATTCGTAAGTGTATTTGCAGGAAATTTCGCAGGTAATATGAAGAAGATGAAGTCAGTTGGCGCGCAGGAGGAAATTCAAATTTAGACTTAATATTTTATTGGTTTATTTTCATATTATATCAACTAACATTGCTTGGCCCAGTGGTAAGGGTTTGCGTGTGTTGTTGGTTGTAACCTGCGTTCGATCCTTGGTGACAACATCTTTTTGTTTATTTTTCCATTATTCAATTGACTTAATATATTATGTTTGATTGCTGATTAGTTTGTAGACGCACCCCATGTGGCTTAGTGGCTGGAGTGTTTGGTTGTTGTTGTGATGGTCAGGGGTTCGAATCCTAGGTTCCAACATTTTTTCCATAATTCTTTTTGTTTTGCAGGTTTATAATATAATGATTTTGTTGCATATGGTTATCACCAGCGCATGCTGGCTCAGCTAGTTTTGAGTGTTGTTGTTGAGGTAAGGGACCTGGGTTCAAATCCCAGGTCCTATCTTTTTAGGGTTTTGTCATATTTTCATTATTTTAACTATTTTCTTATTTTTAATTTAATTTAATATAATTCAAATAATTTCTAAATAATAATCAATAATATTTTCCTAAAACCTTATATTTTCTAAAAATCATATTTTTATTTTCTTAAATATAAATTATTTGTATTTATTTTATAATATGTTTATATTAATTATCATGTATTTTTTGTAAATAAATTAATAATGTATAATTATAATTAAAAAACCCTAATTTTCTTAATTTAAATATTAACCCTAATTGTTGGTCAACCCTAATTTTATCCTAACCCTAAAAATTAACCTAATTTTTTCTAAACCCTAATTAAATCATTAATCTATTTTTATTAATATGTAAATAATTTGTTATTTATTTATTATTACTAAGCTTATTTTCTTAATTAATTTCTAAAACTTTTCTAATATTAATTTTTCTTGCTAAATTCTTATTTCCTTTATTTATTATTCTAACCCTTATTTTTATTTTATTATTATTAATATTTGATTATTGCTTATTTATTATTATTATTATTATATTTATCAATATTATTTTTATTATTATGTAATTGCTAAAGCCATGTAATAGGTTTATATCGTTGCTTTACTTTTGTAATTATTTACTGTATGGTTAGTAATATTTGGGTGTGCATAACCTATGTGTAATTAAAATAACTTAGAAAATTAACTTAAATAAGATAAATACTTGAATATGAACACTCACACACGTAAGTCGATCTTTGATCGCCATCTTGCACTTCCTAAGTTACCCCTCTTGTTTGCCTTAAATATGGTCAAGTCCCTCGAATATAGGGGTGTCTTAAGCAAAGTCCCTTCATAAAATCATCAAGTCCCTACAGTTTAAAAGATCAAGTCCCTTTGAGGTTGCCTATGGAATAATGATCTTGTCCCTTCGAATAAATGATGATAGTCCCTACGATTTGCTAAAGACACCCTTACGTGTTGCTTTCTATGACCATACGATGACCCTACACTTGTCCCTTTACAAATCCAAGGTAATTACTACCTATTCCTTAATAATAGGGACAGTCTTACCATTGAAAGAACATACTAGAACATGAAAGACTGAATCTAGGGTAGGTACCTCATAGTTACTTGCTCACACTTTTCAAACTTACTTTTACACCTCACAATTTCAAACAAGACTTTGTATACACTCATACGAGGGTCATTACCAAGTACTTAAAGAAATTTTTCTAATCACACACTACACTCTTGCAAACAAACAAAGTGAGTTAAGTAACTAAGAGCCCATGGATAACCATGGATATAAAGGGTGCTAACACCATCCCTTTGTATATCCTACCCCCCGAACTCAAGTCTTTTAAAATAGGTCTTTCCTGTTCTTTTATGTCTTTTCCTTATGGATAAAATAAAAGTCGGTGGCGACTCTTACTATCTGCAACATTATAGAAAGTCAGTTCTCCCACCGTGTTACAGAACTGGCGACTCTGCTGGGGAGTTACTAAGTAAAAGAGGGGTACCCTTAGGAATTAGATCATGTAAATTGTTTTCCTTGTTTGCTTTATACTTATCTGTTGGGCTCTTATGTGTGAAAGATCCTAACCCGGATCTAGTGTACCTTAGGTAAATGGCAATAGACCAAGGAACTGTACGGCGTAAACCGATATGGTTGATCTGGTGGCCATAGTTAGTGTGACTTCTTGGTTGGTGCTTATGTTCCTTAAGAAAGTTGAGGATAATATGAGGCTGCCATATGTTGTCAATACACTAACTAACTTTTAGAACCCTAGTTATCCCATCTTGGCCTTTAGAAAGTAGTGAGATAACCGGCTTTGGTGAAGACTGAAGTTGGTTGATACTCGATACTACGCTCATTGAGATCCTAAACTTGGAGGGTTTTGGTTGGCAAGTAAGTTGCCTACTGAACAACCACCCTTGGGAAGGATCAATGATATTGAGATCCCTTAGAACCCGGTTACTTTTGTAGGATAGGATGAACCAACTAACTTCAGGGGAGGGTACTTACCTTTAAACCTCATGCAAACCTTCAAACCTAGGGCTATTGTGTGACTTGTTTGTGTGTGCCACATGTTTGTGATTGAGCATAACATCATAACATCATCATGCATCATAAGCATAGCATTTTCACTAACCATTTCAAGGACCAAAGGATTTATCTTTGTTCTTTGTTGCAGGTCATGGCTTCTGCTCGTAGGAATACTATCCGGATCAACTTTGTAGGAATACCTCATAAGCTTAAAGAATTGGTCTCTCAAGTTTCTGAAAACTCCCAATTCATCAAGAGGCATGGTCACCTACTGGATCTAGTCACTTCAGGGTTCAATGAAGACATGATGAGTGTTCTGTTTCAGTTCTTTGATCCTAAACATCATTGTTTCACATTCCCCAACTATCAGCTGGTTCCTACAATGGAAGAGTTCTCCAAGCTACTGGGTATACCTATCCTTGATCAGAGACCTTTCACAGGCTTGGAAAAGGAGCCTAAACCTGAAGTCATTGTTGTAGCCTTACATCTGAAGAAATCAGACATTGTCCTAGAAACAAGAAGTGGAGTTAAGGGTATCCTTGCCAAGGTATTGATAAAGAAAGCTCAAGTGTTCCTGAAGGCTATGAGTTATGATGCTTTTGAGGAGGTCTTGGCCTTACTAATCTATGGCCTAGTGTTGTTCCCTAATCCAGACTAGCTCATAGACGTACACGCCATCAACATATTTTTGACTCGCAATCCAGTGCATACATTACTTGGAGACATCTTACATTCTCTCCATACCCGTACTACGAAGGCACGAGGAACTTTGATGTGTTGCATACCTCTATTGTCTAGGTGGTTTATTTCTCACCTTCCTCGATCAGTAATGAAGAATGAACAAGGGTTCAGGTGGTCCAAGAGGATTATGTCACTTTCTCATTCAAATATTCATTGGTGTTCTAGATCCATGGAGAATTTCACTATCATTGACCGTTGTGGAGAGTTCCATAATGTGCCACTCCTTGGCATAAGAGGGGGCATTACTTACAACCCTTCTTTAGCTCTACGTCAGTTTGGTTATGCTCGGAGTGATGGTCCTCGTGACATGCTTATTCAGGATATTGTGTTCGACTACGACAACGATCTGCAAGGTTACCGCCAAAGGTTTATACGAGCTTGGGGTAAAGTGAACAAGGTTGACAGCAAGACTCTGGAACCAAAGTACTTCATTCCTATGGAACCTTATCTCAGATGGGTACGAACACGTGCTCAGACTCTTATGATGCCTTATCCTGCTATCCTGCCAGTTACCATGGAGCCTGTTGCTAAAGGAGATACTCCTTATATCATCCTTCATCCAGACATGCCCACTGACATGGAAGAATTGCAAAGGTCCTGGATCCAGTTGAAGGAACAAAGGGATACTTTTGAGACTCATTTCAAAGCTAGTCAAGAAAGAATCCTGGAGCTGACACGACAACTTCACGAGGAGCGGAATCTCAACTCATACCTCAATACAAAGAGGAAACGTCCATGGGAGGCTTAAAACCCCATTTTTGTATTCATTTCATTTTGTTGTAAGCCCAAGAGGCAAACAAGTTTATTACTTACTAATAAAAGTTTACTTTCTGGTTGTTTAAACAAATTTAAATCTTGTGGTCCTTGAAAACATTGCATATGCACCTACATACCATATCATTGCATCACAGGTTTCTTATGAACAAGTATCTTATCTTCTCGCTGTTTATTTCAGCAGAAATGGCTCTTGAACAGACTGTCAAAGATCTCCAGGCTCAGAATGCACAATTTCAGGAGCAGATCCTGAACTTGTCCAAGGGACAAGATGAGTTGAAGACACTGCTGGCTAAGAGGAAAAAGAAGACTAGAAAATCAGGGGGCCTCATCAACCTGGGTAGAAGATTCAGAGGTCCCATCAAGACAAAAGAAGAGGTTGAGGATTCTAAGTCTGAGAATTCTGAGAAAGAGGGAGGTAGTCTTCATGATACTGTAGAAGATTCTGATTCTGAGGCAAACTATTATCATGATCCTGCTAGTGAGGAAAAGTACAAGATGTTGGTAGACAGAATGAACGCTATGGAGCTACAAAAATCTTTTGGGCTTGATTTTGATGATTTGAGTTTAGTTTCTGGAGTGGTTATACCTATTGGCTTCAAGGTTCCTGTTTTTGTGGTATATGATGGTGTTTCGTGTCCTAAACTGCACCTGAGATCCTATGTCCGGAGGATTCAACCACATACTGCTGACAAGAAACTGTGGATTCATTTCTTCCAAGAGAGTTTATCTGGAGCTCAATTGGAGTGGTATTATCAACTGGAAAGTGTTAATATTCGTGATTGGAATGATCTTGCCGAGGCCTTCTATAGGCAATACCAATATAATGTTGATTTAGCGCCAACTAGCATGCAGCTCCAGAGCATGTCTATGGGTGCTAAGGAGAGTTTCAAAGAGTATGCCTAGAAATGGAGAGACTTGGCTGGCAGAGTTCAACCTCCTCTGACTGACAGGGACCTGGTGGATATGTTTATGAGTACACTGAGTGGTCCTTTTTATAGTCACCTCATTGGAAGCTCATCATCTGGTTTCACTGAGTTGATAATGACTGGGGAATATGTGGAAAGTGGTATAAGAAGTGGTAAGATACAGGTGGGTGCCTCTTCATCAAGCACTGCAAAGAAGCCTCCAAGTGGGAAGAAGGAGTCTAATGCGGTGTATGGTCAACATAGTCGTAACAGGAGTCATCAATCTGTGGGAGCAATTCACATCTCCAATCCTTCCCCTACAGCACCAGAGCAACAACAGAACAATCAACAGAAGCCTAGAAGAAAGTTCACCAAGATCAACATGTCACTGGCCCAAGTCTTGCAACACATGTTGAAAGGGGAACTAATTACTTTAAGGGATCCTCCTCAAAATCCTAATACATCCTCTCCTTGGTACAATCCTAATGCAAGATGTGTATATCATTCTAATAGTCCGAGACATGACACCAACAACTGCTGGGTGTTGAAAAACAAGATTCAAGACATGATCGAAGCTGGGGAAATTGAATTTGACCCTCCTGGGACCCCAAATGTGATCACTGCTCCTATGCCCAATCATGAGAAGACTGTTAATGTTGTTGATGAGGTTTCCTATGTTTCCTCAGTAACAGATTTGACTACTCCTCTATCCATTATCAAGAAGAAGCTAGTGCAAGATGGGTTCTTTCCAGGTTGCAAGGAAGACTGTTTTTACTGTGCCTATAAACCTGATAGCTGCTGGAAGTTGAAGGATGGTATTCAACGCCTCATGGACAATTACACTATATTGTTTGAGAGGACTCCTTCTGTGGAAAGTATGTGTGAACATCTGACTCGAAACACGAAGCTTGAAGATGTAGATATGGTTGATAAAGTACCAGTGAAGATTACCTCTAAAGGTCCTGTCAGGATTACATCCAAAGGACCAGTGAATATTATTGTTGAAGGCCCTGTGAAGACTATTGCTGAAGCTAGAGTGGATCCCATGATCATTACCACTCCTGGCCCTGTTCCTTATACTTCTGATAAAGCTATACCTTGGAATTATGGTTCTGATGTGTATATCCATGGTATCAAGCAAGAGCCTTTGGCTGACCCTCCTATTGCCAACCACAATCTTGATGTTGACAATATTGCTGGATCTAGTAAGGTCACCAAAAGTGGAAGAATCTTCTCCCCTCAAGACACCTCTAAAAGTACAGTTACTCCAGCTCATACCTCTAATTTTGGGCCAAGTACTGATGCCCGGGGAAAAGGTCCTGTGATTGAACCTGTGCAAGCTGAGGCACCAACTGCTGAAAATCTTTCTAAACAGATGGAAGAAGTACTGAAGATCATTCGCAAAAGTGATTATGATATTGTTGACCAATTGGGGCATACTCCCTCCAAAATCTCCATGTTATCTTTGTTGCTATGTTCTGAGGCTCATGTTAAAGCCTTAATCAAGTTCTTAAATACTGCTCATGTGCCAAATAAAATTTTTGTGGATCAATTTGAGAATTGTGTTGCACATCTGACTAGTGATAATGGTCTGGGTTTTTCTGATGCTGATCTGACTCCTGCCAAGAGAAACCATAACAGAGCTCTGCATATTTCCATTGAATGTAGGGGCACTACTTTGTCTCATGTGCTGGTGGACAATGGTTCTTCATTAAATGTGCTCCCTAAAGAGGTTCTGGACAAGCTCAATCCTGAAGATGTTGTGTTAAGACCAAGTGATGTAGTGGTAAGGGCCTTTGATGGTTCAAGAATAATGGTACATGGAGAAGTAGACCTCCCGATCAAAGTAGGCTCTCAAGTCTTCAACTCCACTTTCTATGTGATGGATATTTGTCTTGCGTATTCTTGTTTGCTCGGGCGCCCCTGGATCCATGGGGCAGGTGCTGTGACTTCCACTTTACATCAGAAGTTGAAATATCCGGTGAAAAACAAAATTGTCACTGTCTATGGTGAAGAAGAGTACATGGTTAGCCAAGTGAATACTTTCAAATATATAGAAATGGAGGGTGAAATGGTTGAAACTCCGTGTCAAACATTTGAAGTTGTTCCTTGCTCTGCTCCTGTTCCTCAGTATGTCCCTGCTTCTGAAAGAGTTCTTGTGGTTACTAGAATGCCTCCTGCAATGGCCTCCCTCAAAGATGCTAAGGTTGTGGTTGAAAAATAATCTCAGAGGACTGTTCGTCGTGCTCGTGTTATTCGTATCACTAATCAAGGGGTCGTAAGAGATCAAATCAATGTCGTGGGTGACCATAACGAAGACTACAACCTGGATGATTGGATCTTTCCTACCATGGGTGATGGGCTCAACAATTGGAAGGCTGAAGACGTTATTCCTATCTCCTTTAGTCAGGAGTAAATACTATTACTGTGTTTTTGTTTTAAGTTTGTAATTTCGAACAATAAAACCTTTTAAGCCTTGTGTCTTACCCGGGGCACAATGGTATGCTTGTTTCGGGATGTCATTTAATTTGCATACTTCATTCAATAAAAATCAATGGACATTTCGTTTTCGTAAATATTGTGTTCCTTGTCTTTCTTTTTCTATTTTATCAGCTATGTGTTCTTACACACACCCACATCACTAAAATGCAGATCCTCATCCACTCTGGATCCTGTTGATAACAGTTCTACTATTGCCAATTATAATTTTGAGAATCTGATCTATCAAGCTGAAGATGGAAAGGAAGAAGATTGTGAAGTACCTGTAGAGCTTGCTAGGTTGTTACAACAAGAAGAGAAAGCTATACAGCCTCATGAAGAGCCAATCGAAGTTGTGAATCTGGGAACTGAAGAAAACAAGAAAGAGGTCAAGATAGGGGCTGAATTAGAGGATGGTGTTAAGAACAGACTAATCCAAATGTTATGTGATTATGTGGAGATCTTTGCTTGGTCGTATGAAGATATGCCAGGGTTGGATACTGACATTGTGGTTCACCGTTTACCGGTAAAAGAAGATTGTCGTCCAAAGAAGCAAAAGGTTCATCGCATGCGTCTTGAAATGTCAGAAAAGATTAAAGCAGGGGTGATGAAACAATTTGATGCAGGGTTCTTAGCTGTGACTTCTTATCCTCAATGGGTTGCAAACATGGTACCGGTACCTAAGAAGGATGGTAAGGTACGCATGTGTGTGGATTACAGGGATTTGAATAAGGCCAGTCCTAAAGATGACTTTCCACTTCCACATATTGATGTTTTGATAGACAACACTGCTCAGCATAAGGTATTCTCTTTCATGGATGGTTTCTCTAGTTATAATCAGATTAAGATGGCACCAGAAGATATGCAGAAGACTACATTTGTTACACAATGGGGCACTTTTTGTTATAAGGTGATGCCATTTGGTTTGAAGAACGTTGGGGCAACATATCAGCATGCTATGGTGGCTTTGTTTCATGATATGATTCACCATGAGATAGAGGTATATGTGGATGATATGATAGTCGGGTCCCAGAATGAGGAACAACACCTTGATCACCTACACAAGTTGTTTGAGAGGTTGAAGAAATACAATTTGAAGTTAAATCCAAACAAATGTACTTTTGGAGTTAGGTCTGGTAAACTCCTGGGTTTCATTGTCAGTGGAAAAGGTATTGAAGTGGATCCTGCAAAAGTAAAAGCTATACAAGAGATGCCTGCTCCCCGTAATGAGAAGGAAGTCAGAGGTTTCTTGGGATGACTGAATTACATTGCAAGATTTATTTTCCAGCTAATTGTTACCTGTGAGACAATCTTCAAGTTGTTGAAGAAAGATCAGGTAATGGAATGGAATGACGAGTGCCAGGTAGCCTTTGATGAGATCAAGAAATACCTCCAAGAACCTCCAATTTTGATGCCACCAGTTGATGGAAGACCCTTGATTATGTACTTAACAGTATTAGACAACTCAATGGGGTGTGTGTTGGGGCAACATGACGAGTCTGGTCGAAAAGAGCAGGCAATATACTACCTTAGCAAAAAGTTTATCGACTGTGAAACAAGATACTCACTGCTCGAGAAAACTTGTTGCGCTTTGGCATGGGCTGCTCGCCGACTAAGACAGTATATGTTGACTCATACTACCTTGTTGATTTCAAAGATGGATCCAATCAAGTACATATTCGAGAAACCTGCTCTCTCCGGACGAATAGCAAGATGGAAAATGATTCTAACATAATATGATATACAGTACACCACTCAGAAGGCCATTAAAGGTAGTGTGGTAGCTGATCATTTAGCTCATCAAGCAGTGGATGATTATCAGTCTATGAATTTTGAGTTCCCGGATGAAGACATTATGATTGTTACTAAAGAACCTAGACAATATGACGGACCTGAACAGGGATCCCGATGTACTATGGTTTTTGATGGAGCTTCTAATGCGCTTGGTAATGGTGTTGGTGTTGTGATCATTTCCCCTGAAGGATGTCATACCCCAATTACTGCAAGACTTTGTTTCTATTGTACCAATAACATGGCTGAATATGAGGCATGTATCATGGGTATCAAAGCTTCCATTGAGATGAAGATTCAGTTCCTGGACGTATATGGAGATTCAGCCCTGGTAGTTAGTCAGATTAAAGGAGATTGAGATACCAAGCATGAAAATCTCATTCCTTACAGAGAGCATGTGTTGTCTTTGATCCCATATTTTGAAGAGATTACTTTTGGACATATTCCACGAGGAGAGAATCAGTTAGCAGATGCATTAGCCACCATGGCATCTATGTTCGAGATTAGTTGGGATGAAGAAGCTCCCAAGATCACTATTGATAGATTTGAGAAGCCTGCGTACTGCAATGAGATTGACACTGAAGGAGTAGAGGGAAAGCCTTGGTTCTATGAAGTGAATAGGTATCTTGGAATTCAGGAGTTCCCTGAAGGGGCATCTGTCAATGATAAAAAGTTTCTGAGGAGGTTTTCTGCTAAGTTCTTCTTGAGTAATGGAATTTTGTACAAGCGCAATCATGATTCGACTTTGCTTCGTTGTGTGGATAAGAAGGAAGCAACAGAGATTATGGAAGACATGCATGATGGGATCTTTGGCACTCATTCTAGTGGTCATACAATGGCTAAGAAGATTCTGAGAGCAGGTTACTATTGGTCTACCATGGAAGCTAACTGCTATCAACATTCCAAAATATGTCACAAGTGTCAGATTTATGCTGATAAGGTGCATATACCTCCAGTTCCATTGAATGTGTTAACTGCTCCTTGGCCTTTTTCCATGTGGGGCATTGATATGATTGGTGAGATCAAGCCTACTACTTCCAATGGGCATCGTTTCATCCTGGTTGCCATTGATTACTTTACAAAGAGGGTGGAGGCAACCTCATTTGCATCTGTTACTAAGAATGTTGTGGCTCGATTCATTAAGAATAATCTCATATGTAGGTATGGCATCCCTGAAAGGATTATCACAGACAATGGCTCTAATCTGAACAACACCATGATTACTGATCTATGTACGCAGTTCAAGATTAAGCATCACAACTCTTCTCCGTATCGCCCAAAGATGAATGGGGCAGTAGAAGCTGCTAATAAAAACATCAAGAAGATTCTACAAAATATGACTATTACATGCAAGGATTGGCATGAGATGTTACCATTTTCTCTTCATGGTTATCGTACTACAATACGTACTTCAACAGGGGCAACCCCATTCTCCCTAGTCTATGGTATGGAAGCAGTTCTACCCATTGAAGTTCAGATCCCCTCCTTAAGAATCGTGAAGGATGCAGGCTTGGGTGAAGATGAATGGATTCAGACTCGACTTGACCAGATAAATTTGATTGATGAGAAAAAGTTGGCAGCTGTTTGTCACGGTCAGATGTACCAGAAACAGATGATTAAAGCTTTTTATAAGAAGGTTAAGCAAAAGGTATATCAGGCTGGAGACTTGGTAATCAAGTGTATCACATTACCACAGGGTGATCCTAGGGGCAAATGGACTCCTACATATGAAGGACCATTTGTAGTCAAGAGGGTATTCCTAGGAGGTGCCATGATGCTTACTACTATGGATGGAGAAGATTTCCCACAGCCCGTAAACGCAGACATAGTTAAAAAATACTACGCATAAAAAGAGACCCGCTAGGTTGACTTGCCTAGGCAAAAATAAGGGCATCCCGGCGAACCAAAAGGGTTCGGGCAAAAATTAGGGATATATATATATAAAAGAATGTACACCCGGCAAGTCGAAAACCTGAAAAGGCGGCTTGGGCAAAAAAGGGTATCCCGGTGGATTGAAAACCTGAAAAGGCAATCCAGGCAAAAGTTAGGGATTAAAGCGTATGACTATGTCTCGTTGGATCACTCATGTAATCCCAACCGGTTATGCTACCTAAATCAAGTTCAAACAGATAAAAATCAATCCAATTATTTCCATCTCAACAGCAAAAGACAAGATACTTGAAGATAATGGCAATAGTGGAATTGAAACTCAACAGGACTATTTCTCACATAGCTGCTTTTCTTTGTTTTTATAAAACTTTTACGACAAATTCCTCTTACTAGGATTTCTGTCTCTTTGTACAAACTTTCCTGTGTATAGGCTACTTTCTAAAATAAATAAAATCTCGTCTTTGAATTCAAATTTACTCTTACCTTGTTTACTTAAACGAAAACGTCTGTTGGTTGTGTTTGAATGTATGTATGCTTTTGAATATGATTGATGTTTACCAAAAATGCATAAAATGCAGTAATAGTATTTACTAAAGACGAGCGAAGGTAGGAATTCAACGAAGCTTCGCCGGCTCATCCCCACAGAGTAATCTTTACGGATATCCATACAAGATACTTCAAGTAAATACTTCCCACTCAACGAAGTCTTCAGGCAATTTTATATCCTTCGAAGAATTAAGTCTCTCGGATTTATGTCCATCTCTTTTATCCTCAGTCAGGATATTTGGGAACTTATTCCTTTAATAGAAAGTACGACGAACAAAGACGGGAGGTTCTGAGTACCATATTATTAAACAAGACGGGAACAAAGTCCTCATATTCCTCAGCAACGAACCAGGATTTATTTTCCCTAGCCAGCAGTTGTTATACAAAAATACCCAGACACTTTAGGCTACATGATTCATACATACATCATTTACATCATATCATAGCATATGCATCCATAATACATATGAAATTTACTTAAGAGCATCATACCATGCATGCATACATCAAGTAATCTTGCATAAACTAACCTTTTCTTTTCAGGATAGTTGCAGACAATAAATACTATCAACAAATCAAAACAGTTCAGAGACGATCTATACGAAGATCTAGTACTGATACTTAATTCAGAGATAATCGCTACGAAGATTCATTTCTGATAATCAATTCTCAAGTTGTCCTTGGAAGAGTACGTAAATGATCTATACGAAGATTTAGTGCTTAATCCAGGATATTTCCAGAGGAGGTAATCGTTACGAAGATTTGTTTCTGATGATCAACTGTCTTTGGGATAGTGTGTAAATGATCTATACAAAGATCTAGCACTTAATCCAAGAGATTCTTTCAGAAGAAGTTCAGGGATAATCGCCACGAAGATTTGATCCTGATATTCTCTTTGTCCTTTGGAAGGTATGTAAATGGTCTATACGAAGATCTAATACCTAATCCGGAATATTTCCAAAAGAAATAATCACTACGAAGATTTATTTCTAATGGTCTATGCAACAGTTTATCTGTGGGATGGTACATAAATGATCGATACAAAGATCTTGTACTTAGCCCAAGATATTACCAAAAGCAATTCAGAAAAGATCGCCACGAAGATTTGATTCTAATGCTTAAATTAAAGTATGTTCCTAAATATGGTTCAGAGCCGATCTATACGAAGATCTAAGTACTGACACCTAATGAAGGATATTTCTTTTCCCCCAGAGATAATGCAGAGACGATCTATACGAAGATCTACTGCTGACATTCAACTCAAACCATGTTACAGGAATGATTCAGAGACGGCCTATACGAAGACCTAGTACTGATATCCGATGACAACATAAAGATACTATCACCTTCTGATATTATGGATGGCATCTATAAGCCCATCTCTAGTGGCATCTTTAAGCCCATTCAAGCATATACAACCAATCAGCAGTGTTACTTTACGCACCAACGAGTGCAAATTTTTGGGCTTTTGTGTTCAATCCCCTTCAACCTTCCAAGTCACGAATGGCACACATGCCAATCTAACTCCTCAGGTTTCAGAAAATTGAACAGGGGCAGCTGTTGCACCCCAAAATTTGCCCTCACCTAGACAAGACATTGTGTCCTAAGGGGTCCCAAGAGGTTCAAAAGGTTCACAAGGTATCCCAATAGGTTCAAAAGGTTCACAAGGTATCCCTAGAGGTTCACAAGGTTCACAAGGTTCACAATTAGTCAAAAAGTTTGACAACTCCCTCAGACAAAGCATCCTCCTAAGCAATGCACCCTAAACTAAGGTTTTGAGTTTTATCATGCTAAACGGACTTCCAAGGCTTCAAGTGAGCTTCATAGCATCCTATATGTCTTCAAGAATCCCTATGTCAAGTTTCAAGGCTTTCCCAAAAGGTTTGCTCAGTTAGATGATCAGATATGCAAAAATCAGTCAAAGTGGTTAAAAAGTCAAACTAAGGTCAATTGTGGTCAAACCAAAGACAAACTTCGTGATTTTTTGCCAACATCAATTTTATGAAGTAAAATTCATCATTTGATCAAGGGTTGATCATGATTCATCAAGGAGATTTCAGATCATCAAGAATCAGGAGTTTCTAAATTAGGGTTTTCAAAGGAAAAGTCAACTAAACTTTGACCAGCCATAACTTTCACATGCTTCATCAAATATTTTCCATCCAAAGCTCATTTTGAAGGAAATTGAATTTTCTACAACTTTGTGTCTCACAAGCCAAGCCCAAAATGCTTCATTTGGAAGGTATGAGCTAAGACATTATAGGTCATTTCAACAGTCAACAAAAAGTCAACATCTTCCAAAGGGCATAATTTGAAAATGGTAAAAGATATGGACATGAGACCAAAGAGGTTGGTTAGAGGACTCTCTAAGCTTTCTAAAATTTCCAAGAACACCTTTATAGCCTTAAAATTGAGGGATTTGTTCCTTTGCAAAGTTGGGAAATTTTTGAGAGGTTTATTGAGCAAATGGAGTCTTAGAACCAATTCTTTCCACACGGGCTTGCATTTTTATGACCCAATCTCTACCATGATATCATGCACGAATCAAATATTATTTATTCAGATTTTTATAGTTTATTTTTTATTTATTTTGATTTTATTCATTAAAAATCAATTTAAATTAAAATAAAATATGAAAACTCAATATTTAAATGTGATTCTTGTTCTAGAAGGTCATAAATATTGTTTAGAGATGATTGATCTGATCCAAATTCGTGCTAGACTAGATTGGCATACAAAGATTTGATTTTTCACATATTTTGATCAAGAGATTTCTTCACACTAAGTTATGAAAGAAAGCCCACAAATCCACAAAGTTATGACCTAATTCTGTTCACTATATATCCATAAGCATAAAACATAGCAAGAGGACGATTTTTGAGAGCCTCCAAAAACACCATTGAACTTCAAATTTTCACACAAAAAGTTACATTCGTTTTTTGACCTAGAGACACTTTCAAGACAAAACAAAGGTTGCTTTAGCTTCCTTGAGGCTCACTGATCATGTTTCAATCATTTGCAGCATCCAAATCATCACTAATTGCATAAACCAAATCAAGCTTGTTCTTGTTTTTATTTTTTTCCGATTTCGATTGTTTATGTGTTGTTGATGAATTCTAACTATATATTCTTGTTAGCCATGATGTTTAGATTGTTTCTGGACAGAGAGATTGAAGAATCATAACCTGAATCGAAAACCACCATTGATAGGGTTTATGATGGTCGTTTAGGGTTTCTCAATTAAACCAATATAAATAAATTCTAAAGACATCAATGAACTGTGTATGATATGTGGATCATGTCTATGTAATCAATTTGTTGAAATTTTACATATTGTGAGAGATCCAATTTTCGCAGGTTCTTGAAAGTGAGAATTCGCAGGAAAATTCGTAAGTGTATTTGCAGGAAATTTCGCAGGTAATATGAAGAAGATGAAGTCAGTTGGCGCGCAGGAGGAAATTAAAATTTAGACTTAATATTTTATTGGTTTATTTTCATATTATATCAACTAACATTGCTTGGCCCAGTGGTAAGGGTTTGCGCGTGTTGTTGGTTGTAACCTGCGTTCGATCCTTGGTGACAACATCTTTTTGTTTATTTTTCCATTATTCAATTGACTTAATATATTATGTTTGATTGCTGATTAGTTTGTAGACGCACCCCATGTGGCTTAGTGGCTGGAGTGTTTGGTTGTTGTTGTGATGGTCAGGGGTTCGAATCCTAGGTTCCAACATTTTTTCCATAATTCTTTTTGTTTTGCAGGTTTATAATATAATGATTTTGTTGCATATGGTTATCACCAGCGCATGCTGGCTCAGCTGGTTTTGAGTGTTGTTGTTGAGGTAAGGGACCTGGGTTCAAATCCCAGGTCCTATCTTTTTAGGGTTTTGTCATATTTTCATTATTTTAACTATTTTCTTATTTTTAATTTAATTTAATATAATTCAAATAATTTCTAAATAATAATCAATAATATTTTCCTAAAACCTTATATTTTCTAAAAATCATATTTTTATTTTCTTAAATATAAATTATTTGTATTTATTTTATAATATGTTTATATATAATTATCATGTATTTTTTGTAAATAAATTAATAATGTATAATTATAATTAAAAAAAACCTAATTTTCTTAATTTAAATATTAACCCTAATTTTTGGTCAACCCTAATTTTATCCTAACCCTAAAAATTAACCTAATTTTTTCTAAACCCTAATTAAATCATTAATCTTTATTTTTATTAATATGTAAATAATTTGTTATTTCTTTATTATTACTAAGCTTATTTTCTTAATTAATTTCTAAAACTTTTCTAATATTAATTTTTCTTGCTAAATTCTTATTTCCTTTATTTATTATTCTAACCCTTATTTTTATTTTATTATTATTAATATTTGATTATTGCTTATTTATTATTATTATTATTATATTTATCATTATTATATTTATTATTATGTAATTGCTAAAGCCATGTAATAGGTTTATATCTTTGCTTTACTTTTGTAATTATTTATTGTATGGTTAGTAATATTAGGGTGTGCATAACCTATGTGTAATTAAAATAAATTAGAAAATTAACTTAAATAAAATAAATACTTGAATATGAACACTCACACACGTAAGTCGATCTTTGATCGCCATCTTGCACTTCCTAAGTTACCCCTCTTGGTTGCCTTAAATATGGTCAAGTCCCTCGAATATAGGGGTGTCTTAAGCAAAGTCCCTTCATAAAATCATCAAGTCCCTACAGTTTAAAAGATCAAGTCCCTTTGAGGTTGCCTACGGAATAATGATCTTGTCCCTTCGAATAAATGATGATAGTCCCTACGAATTGCTAAAGACACCCTTACTTGTTGCTTTCTATGACCATACGATGACCCTACGCTTGTCCCTTTACAAATCCAAGGTAATGACTACCTATTCCTTAATAATAGGGACAGTCTTACCATTGAAAGAACATACTAGAACATGAAAGACTCAATCTAGGGTAGGTACCTCATAGTTACTTGCTCACACTTTTCAAACTTACTTTTACACCTCACAATTTCAAACAAGACTTTGTATACACCCAAACGAGGGTCATTACCAAGTACTTAAAGAAATTTTTCTAATCACACACTACACTCTTGCAAACAAACAAAGTGAGCTAAGTAACTAAGAGCTCATGGATAACCATGGATATAAAGGGTGCTAACACCTTCCCTTTGTATAACCTACCCCCCGAACTCAAGTCTTTTAAAATAGGTCTTTCCTGTTCTTTTATGTCCTTTCCTTATGGATAAAATAAAAGTCGGTGGCGACTCTTGTTATCCGCAACATTATAGAAAGTCAGTTCTCCCACCGTGTTACAATAAGCAATTATTTATTTTTCTGTTACTCAGCATCGACCTAGCATCGAGTGCTTAGGGTCGCATTATCATCCTTGTGGTGGTAAGTGATTATTTAATTTTTTGTTACTCAGCATCGACCTAGTATCAAGTGTTGGGGTCGCATTATCATCCTTGCGGTGGTAAGCGATTATTTATTTTTTCTGTTACTCAGCATCGAGTGTTGGGGTCGCATTATCATCCTTGCGGTGATAAGCGATTATTCAATTTTCTGTCAACCTATTTTTGTTTTGTATCGCCTTTATTTTCCAATTTTAATCATCGATTTATTGCACATTTTCTTTTGCGGACAAATTCGGAGTCTGTTAGTATCAAATTGTCTTATACCTTGAAAGTATGAATACAGGCCAATTCATTTTACTCGGTCTAAGCCAATTCGATAGGGGCAACTGTCATACCCCAAATTAGTCCTACCATTTTAAAATTCTCATTTTACCTGACTGTATTTCACTTTGCATCATTTGTACAACATAGCTTATTTTTCATCATAAATAATGTTTAAAATGTCAGCCAAGATGAATTCTCGGATATACAGATAGATCAGTTGAATTAATATTTAATTGCGCGCAAATTTAATGTACGGAAAATTTCAAAATTGAGCTTGGAGACTCCATTATTCTATGTCTGACATAGATCAACATGGTGTGCCCATTTCAGTTTTTCGGCAACTTTTTCAGTAGTTTTTTTATCAGCTGAGCCATTTAAACGATCTACTTATTTTAAAATTTGGCCAAACGCTGTATTTTTCCGAGTCATTTATTTCGCATTGATAATTTTATTTTATTCAGTTTAATTTTTCGAACAAATTCGCATCCGACTTTTATTCATTTTCATTTTTATTTTATTTTATTTTAATCAAAATTATTAAAATAATTAATTATTAAGTAATTAAATAATTAATTTGAATTTATTCAGATTTTATTTACTTACTAATCTTTAATTACCATTAATAATAATTTAAAAGAAATGACAAAATACTTGCATTGGATCCACAAATATCTCCTCTATTTCTAGCTCACAAAAAAAAAGGAATATTTTCTCTAGCACAGTACACACGTTTCATCCCACCCATTCTTTATATTCGCTCACGCAAATCCTCACTCTCTTAATTTCATAGACAACTTGCAGACCCAATATACCACTCCCAACTCCAACTACTTATTCTCTCTCTCTCTCTCTATGCCATTTCCGATTTTCCCTTTAAAAAAAAATCCTCACATAATGCCACTCACCCTCATCTCACATATTTCTTGACTCTCTCTCTCTCTCTCTCTCCCTTTTTTATTCAATAAATCACACCTCTCTTTCTCTCAATAAACTTTATATCCTCTATTTCATAAAAAGAACAACCACTCACAGTCTCCTTCAAACACAACCTTCATCGCCGGTAATACATCATACCACCACCACAATGATGCACAAACCGTTTTCATCTTCAAAACAACAACCACATCATAAATCTTCTCCAACAAAACCTACCCACAAATCCATTAACACCATTCACCAAGATCTCTCCAAGAACACAGTTCACGTTGTAGCAAGTCACAATGGATGAGCAACCTCGACCGTGTAGATGCACGCCTTCAACCTCGAGATTTTGATGAAGACAACACGGCACATGCTTTTCAGATCTGCAAAAAGTCAAGAGCTCCAACTGATCAAGCTACAAGCAACCGGCATGGCGATCAAGCTTCTTATGCATCATCGTTTTACTTCATGCTTGGACGCTTTTGTTTAGGTATATCAATCCCTCTTTTAAATTGATGTACAAGTGTTCACTCATTCAATCATATGTTAGCATATTGCATAAAATACTTTGATAAATTTTTTCAAACCGTTTAACACTTTTTGAAAACATTCTGTTTCTGTTTTTAACAGTGTTAACCGGTTAACCATTTGGTTAACCGGTTAACGGGTTCAAAATTTCAGAAAACTAGTTAACATTTATAGGCGTTAACCGGTTAACCATTTGGTTAACCGGTTAACACTGTAAGAATTTTGAAAAATGTTTCTTTGAATTTCAATTCACACCTTTTGATTATATCTCTTCATAAATTATTTTGTTTCATAATTTTCATACCTTTTCAAAAGGGTGTCTTGATTATTATAAAATCTAAATTTTTTCAAATTAAAACAAAACACCTCCTACAATCTTTTATGAAAATCACTTAAATCAAATTCACCAATATTCAAATATTTTTATTCTTCCAAAAGTGTTCATAAGATCTTCATCTTTCATATTGCATGTTTGAACACTTGTATTGATATTTGAAAAGTGATTTGTGTACATAGGAGAAGATAATTATTGATATCCAATCTTTGTATTACTCACTCAATATTACAAAAGTATAGAAAAGTATTTCTATTTGTGACTTGTGTTCCAAGGATTGTTTGGACATAAGGGTAAGTGTGGCAAGAGGATTGTTCTTGCACACTTGTTAGTATAGTTTGTTAGAAAGTAGGCCTCACCATTGAAGGTGTGATAGGTTGTACTTTTTCTAAAACCTAGTGGAAATCTCTTTCAAATTGAAAGGGGACTGGATGTACCTTCGGACTGTGAAGGGAACCAGGATAATTCTCTGTGTCACTTTTATTTTCTGCCTTACTGCTTTCCTTCCATACACACTTAAAAGAAAAATTCTATCCATCAAAGAAAAAGAATCGAGAAAAATTATAACACCTAATTCACCCCCCCCCCCCTCTTAGGCGCATTCTGATCCTACAATTGGCATCAGAGCAGGTTTAGGTAACCTGTTCCTATAAGATCCTTATGGCTTCCTCAAACTCGAATCTTGTTTTCAAAGATGGTGGAAGTAGCAACAAGCCTCCGCTCTTCTCCGGCGAATACTTCGATTTCTGGAAAATCAGAATGAGGGCATATCTTGAAGCCCAAGGAGAAGGCATATGGGAAGCAATCGAAGAAGGTCTGCATAATCCCGTAAATGTGATCAACGGCGTTGGAACCGCGAAGTTGAAGAATATGTATGATGAAGATGATAAAAGGAAGATCCTAAATGAGAAGAAAGCAATCAACATACTTCAAAGCGCTCTTAGTATGGACGAATTTTTTCGTGTATCACAATGCAAATTGGCAAAGGAGATTTGGGATACTTTGATAGAAACACATGAAGGAACAACAGAAGTTAAAAGATCAAGGCTTAACACGTTGAGTCAAGAATATGAAATGTTCCGCATGCAGCCCGAAGAATCTATTGTGGCTTTACAAAAAATATTTGTTCATCTAACTAACCATTTGATTGCACTCAGAAAGACCTTCACCAACGATGATCGTAATTTGAAAGTTCTAAGGTCTTTAACAAGGGAATGGCAACCGAAAGTGACCGCAATCTCGGAGAAGAAGAGTCTCTCAACAATGACATCCGCATCTCTATTCGGAAAACTTCAAGAGCACGAGTTGGAACTTGGAAGGCTCGAGAAGCATGAAAGCCAAGAGAAAAAGTCCAAAGGAATTGCTTTGAAGATTGACACGAAGGATGACAAAGATGACGAGATCTCCGAAGATGAGAACTTCATGCTTCTTGTTAAGAAGCTTGGTAAGTTCTTTAACAAAAATAATAATTCTTCTTTTCCTAAAAAGAATAAACATTTCAGGAAGAAGGATGCATCCACATCAAATCAAGAAGTTACATGCTATGAATGTGGAAAGCAAGGTCACATAAAACCGGATTGTCCAAGACTTGCGAAGAAAGGAGGATTCAAAGGCAATAAGGACTTCAAAAATAAAAAGGCCTATGTCGCATGGGATGACAATGAAGTTAGTTCATCATCGGAATCGGAAAGCGACAAATGTGCAAATATGGCGTTAATGGCGTCACATCACTCCGATGAAAAAAATGACAAGGTTAGTAGTAACTTTTCAATTTATGAAAATGATGCACAAGAAGTCATAGATGAACTTCTAAAGGAATGTAAGACTTTGTACAAAAATATTTCATCCCAAAAGAAGAAAATATTATCTTTAGAAGAACAAAATGCATCTTTTGAAAAATACATTGAAAATGAAAAACAAAAATTAAAGGATGAAAAACAAAGCCTTACATGTAAAAATTGTGAGTCATTGTCCTTTCAAATTGTTCAACTCAAAAGAGTTTTAGAAAGATATGAAAAAGGTCAAATTGGCTTGGAGGAAATTCTTAGGCACCAAAGATATCCAAATGATAAAAGTGGCCTAGGATATTCTAAGTTTTCCAAACCAAGCACAAGTGAAACCATTTTCGTAAAAGCTAGTGAACAAATTGTTAAGGAAAAGACTAACAATGCTAAAACTATGCATCAAAGTCATAAAAGGAAAAGGATTATTAAGAAACAAAAATATGTTCCTAAATTTAAAAGTCAATTTCAACCTATTTGCTTTTATTGTGGAATCAAAGGCCATACACCTAATGCTTGCTATGTGCGCAACATTGGTGTTGCTAAAGGGCATTATGTGTGGGTTGAAAAGGGTACTAACTATCAAGGACCCAAAGCAATTTGGGTACCTAACAAAACTTGACTTTTTTTGTAGGTATGCTTGAAAACAACTTCTACGCAATGGTATCTCGATAGCGGTTGTTCAAAGCATATGACGGGAGACATCAACAAATTTTCGAGTCTAACACTTAAGGCCAAAGGATACGTTACTTACGGTGATGATAATAAAGGAAGAATTCTTGGAGTTGGAACCATTGGTGCGTCTCCTCATACAATCATCGAAGACATCCTTTATGTGGAAGGCCTTAAACACAACCTTCTTAGCATAAGTCAATTGTGTGACAAAGGGTTCCGAATCAACTTCACAAAGGAGGAATGTATGATAGAACACGAAGTCACTCATGAACTCTTGCTAAAAGGTAAACGATTTAATAACATTTTTATGATTTCTTTTGATGACTCTCTCTTGAAGGTGAAATGCTTAATGGCAAACAACAACGATGCATGGCTTTGGCATAAGAGGATTGCTCACATTCACATGGAGCATTTGAATAAATTATTAAAGCATGATCTAGTTGTTGGTCTTCCAAAGATGAAGTTTATCAAGGATAAGCTTTGTGACGCATGTCAAAAGGGGAAGCAAACCAAAACATCCTTCAAGACCAAGAAAGTGATATCTACTACAAGACCACTACAATTGCTACATATGGATCTTTTCGGTCCATCAAGAACAAAAAGCTTCGGAGGTAACGTTTTTGCACTAGTTATTGTTGATGATTTCTCTAGATACACTTGGACTTTGTTTTTAGTGCAGAAAAGTGATGCCTTTAAAGCATTCAAGAAGTATTCCAAGCAAATTCAAAATGAGAAGTCACTCTCAATTGTTTCCATAAGAAGCGACCATGGTGGCGAATTTCAAAATTCATCATTTGAAGATTTTTGTGAAGAGCATGGAATCTCTCACAACTTTTCCGCACCAAGGACTCCTCAACAAAACGGTGTCGTAGAAAGGAAGAATAGGGCACTAATGGAACTTGCAAGGACAATGCTTAGCGACTCAAATCTTCCTAAATATTTTTTGGCGGATGCGGTTAGCACGGCGTGTTTTGTAAGTAACTGTGTCAATATTCGACCTATTCTCAAGAAGACCCCATATGAGTTGTTCAAGGGAAGGAAACCCAACATATCTTTCTTCCACATATTCGGATGCAAATGCTTCGTTCTCAACAACGGTAAGGACAACCTTGGTAAGTTTGATGAGAAATCCGATGAAGGTATTTTTCTTGGATATTCTCTATCAAGTAAAGCTTTTAGAATTTTCAATAAACGTACTCTTACCATTGAAGAATCCATACATGTTTCGTTTGATGAGACTAACCCCTCGAAAGAGGATAATATTATTGTGGATGATGATGATGATGTAGTAGATCTATCACAACAACAAAAGGAAATATCAAAAGAACAAGCAATATCACGAAGAACCCGGTTATGCATTCAAGAACAAAGCACATAGATATCCGACATCACTTCCTTCGAGATCATGTTTTAAACGGAGATGTAGATGTTACGTTCGTGGATACACACAATCAACTCGCCGACATATTCACAAAACCATTGGCTAAGGAGCAATTTTTCAAGATTCGACGAGAACTTGGTATTCTCAATGAAGGTGACATCTAATCTTAACCTAAAAATTTATTGTTATATGTTTATTGCATTATGTGTGCTTATATTTGTTTTTGCTCACTTTTATGTCATAAAATGCTAGCACTCACATTTCACTGTTTTCGGTTTTTCTCACTTTCGTATACCCGAAATAAATCGGTTTCAAAATATTTTTTGATCGAAAGTTGCGGAATGACAAGTGCTAACACTTTATGAAAAAAAAAATTGAAAAATTCCCTCCAATTTTTCCCCACAAAGCTGCTGGACTTTTAAAAAATTTTGAAATTTTTTGTCCGTTAACCGGTTAACGGATCGGTTAACCGGTTAACACCTTCAAAACAGCAGTCCCTGCCTGCGTGACAGTCTCTGTTTCTTTTATAATTTTGTTTTTCTTTTTTCTTCTTTTATGTTGTCTTGTGTTTTTTTATGTTTAATTGATGCATGGTATCTCTTTCCAACACCTCATAAATCTATTCCTCTTCCTTTGACCTACCATTAAACTCCACTTACTCACTTTTTCAAACTGTCCATCTCCTCCATTAAACCCCACTACATTGTAACTCTCATAAAAACTCCATCTCTTTCACTTCACTCTCCACTACATCAAACCCTAATCCGAAAATACTCTCCCTCACCCTCAAAGCTAAGCTTCATCTTCATGGCTTCAAGAAAGGGAAAAGCTTCAGTGTCAGCATCAAGGTCTAGCAGTGAAGAAGACATGCCTATGGAATCTACCAATAAGAGATGATTGGATTTCCGAGTTCGGGTTCGACATCTCCTCAAGGGTAAGTATGTGAACCTGAAATCTTTTGAATCTTTTAAGTTTCCGGCATTACTAGAATATCAAGGAATGCTAGATTTTATTGCCGATAATGGAAAGGTATATCCGGATTTGGTGAAGTCTTTCATGAACAACATGACTCTCAATTGTGATGATAGGGATAAGCATCAACTTTTTGCTACTATTAGATATTGTGAGATTGAGGTTGACCTAGGTACTCTTGCTACATCTTTGTCTTTTCCATACTCGGGAGTGTTTCTCCGAAAGGGTGTCAACCATGATGAGGGCAAATGGGCCAATTATGATAAGATGGAATACTACTATCACATCTGTAGGTTTCCAAAGGCAGCCGTGATATCCGGCCAGCGTACCTCTCGGGTACTTTGCTATGCGAAGAATCTCTCTGTGGATGACCGGATGCTTCATTATGTCATTTGCCATGTCTTGCTGCCCAAGGACTCCAATCAATCCCAAATCAATGATTTGGAAATGCAAGTGCTCTTTGCCATCAAGAACAAGATTAAGATTAATTGGCTTCCTACCATGCTATATCATTTGAAGCAACAACTCTCTTTGAAGACTCGCTTACCGTATGGCCGCCTCCTCTCAAGGATTTTGGAACTTACCGATATGGAAATCGGTCGAGAACCGTTTATTGCTATGACTATTATGGGAAATGAAATCAACAGAGTCACAATCATCAAGAACACCGGCATTGTTCAAGCCAATGATGGAACTTATAAGTATGATGACGGATCCTCCACCTCCATCCCACCTATTCCGGAAATCGGCGTTACCAATGACTTCCTCTACTCAACCATGATGTCACACCACCATGAAGCTATGTGTGCCATCAAAAGCCTTCGGAACCTTGTCCTAAGCTCCCGAACCACCACCGAGCATGTTGATGAGGATGTGGACGGTACCGAAGAAGAGGAAGATGATGATGAGAATGTAGAAGCACGCCTTCAACCTCGAGATTTTGATGAAGACAACACGGCACATGCTTTTCAGATCTGCAAAAAGTCAAGAGCTCCAACTGATCAAGCTACAAGCAACCGGCATGGCGATCAAGCTTCTTATGCATCATCGTTCTACTTCATGTTTGGACGCTTTTGTTTAGGTATATCAATACCTCTTTTAAATTGATGTACAAGTGTTCACTCATTCAATCATATGTTAGCATATTGCATAAAATACTTTGATAAATTTTTTCAAACCGTTTAACACTTTTTGAAAACATTCTGTTTCTGTTTTTAACAGTGTTAACCGGTTAACCATTTGGTTAACCGGTTAACGGGTTCAAAATTTCAGAAAACTAGTTAACATTTATAGGCGTTAACCGGTTAACCATTTGGTTAACCGGTTAACACTGTAAGAATTTTGAAAAATGTTTCTTTGAATTTCAATTCACACCTTTTGATTATATCTCTTCATAAATTATTTTGTTTCATAATTTTCATACCTTTTCAAAAGGGTGTCTTGATTATTATAAAATCTAAATTTTTTCAAATTCAAAAACAACACACCTCCTACAATCTTTTATGAAAATCACTTAAATCAAATTCACCAATATTCAAATATTTTTATTCTTTCAAAAGTGTTCATAAGATCTTCATCTTTCATATTGCATATTTGAACACTTGTATTGATATTTGAAAAGTGATTTGTGTACATAGGAGAAGATCATTATTGATATCCAATCTTTGTATTACTCACTCAATATTACAAAAGTATAGAAAAGTATTTCTATTTGTGACTTGTGTTCCAAGGATTGTTTAGACATAAGGGTAAGTGTGGCAAGAGGATTGTTCTTGCACACTTGTTAGTATAGTTTGTTAGAAAGTAGGCCTCACCATTGAAGGTGTGATAGGTTGTACTTTTTCTAAAAACTAGTGGAAATCTCTTTCAAATTGAAAGGGGACTGGATGTACCTTCGGACTGTGAAGGGAACCAGGATAATTCTCTATGTCACTTTTATTTTCTGCCTTACTGCTTTCCTTCCATACACACTTAAAAGAAAAATTATATCCATCAAAGAAAAAGAATCGAGAAAAATAATAACACCTAATTCACCCCCCCCCCCTCTTAGGCGCATTCTGATCCTACATACCGCTCCGATCTACATCAGTAGCACAAAACAGCGACAACATTCAACGATATTGGTAATACTTTAGCCTTTTTTTTTGTTTCTCTATTTACGTACAATAGGGAGGTTTGAGGTTTTCGTTTCGGTTTTACAGCGTTCAACTTTGAAAAACATCAAAGTTAATATGTTTTTGAACTAAACGATTTCCTTGTTGATTGCTGATGATTTCTTGTTGATAACTCTTCCTATGTCTGCAATTTCATGGCATGAGTGTGCTGGTTTGTACTGTTGCGACTGTGTGTTTATGTTCGATTTGATAATGCTTCCTTTTTACAACATCGTGATTCGTTGTTGTTATGGTGTTGAGTTGGTGAATATTGTTGAGCTGATGAACATTATGTGAGTTGATGAATATTATGTGATGTGGATTCTATCTCGGTTTGTTTTTTAAAGTTCTATGATGTGGATTTTATTTCATGACTGGGTTAAAACAAGCTTTTGGTTATTGGTATGAGAAAAAATGCATGGCGCTCTACTATTATATTTGGCTTGTTCTATTGTTAGTTTTTTTAGTGAAATATTGTTTATTATTATTTAGAATTTGGTTTGTTTTTAATAATGACACTATATGGTTTTTTAGTAGTTCCATCTGCAATTTAAGTTTTAAACATTATTTTAAATTTCGAGTTATAAGGGTTGACAATGATGAGAAGAATACTGAGTCATGTTATTATTTTCAATTTCATCACCTGACTTGACGGTTATAATGGGTTTTTTTTTCAAAAGGTTTTGGTCAGATAATTTTGCAACAACAGTATCATATGTTTCTTTTTATTATAATTTGTTTTTTATTTGTTTATTTTAGTATAAGTTTTTTTGAGAATTAGATGACTTTAGTCTCTTTGAGAATTAGATAGCTTAGTCTTAATTATTATTGAAAAATTTGTTTTGAATTCTACATTGAAAACTTTACACGTGATGCTTCATTGAATTATTAAGTTTAGAATTTTTTTCTCTTTTCTTTTTCTCCTTTTCATTATATTAATAATGTATTAATATATATTTTTCATTTGGTAATTTTCTTAGTTATACTAATTGTGTTTTCTATTATTAGAGTAAATTTGATAATAATTTGTTAGTTTGAAAATCAAATTTTGTTTTTTTATCATTGCATTGCAATTTCGGAGCATAAATCGATTGCGCTTTCGAGAACCGCATGGATGCATAAATTCTCACTCGACATCTCAGTTAATGATGAGACCATCTGATTTAAATTCAATTCATTTATTTATTTCCGCATTTCAAAAATATCGATTCGACTCCTCATAGAACGATTTTAACATTAAAATCAGTTCTAAGGTAGTTAACGAACCAAATTTCGACGCATCCGAAAAGGTCCAATGCCTCCGAATAGTTGCCTCCGAATAAAAAGGTTGAACGCCTCCGAACAGTTCGAAAACACTACACACAGGCTTCCTCTTGGGCAAACTACAACGATACCCTTTATTTCTCGCAATCCCTTGTAACTCACATGTATCCCTCTCCCATTACTGTGTACGCATTTTATTTTCCGTATTTTATCGATTTTGTTTAGTTCGCGAACCCTTGGTCCAACTCCAAGCGGTTGCACTTGCACACTTGCACTTTATTTTCGTTTTCGTTCTGTTTTCTGCGATCCACCTCACCCTGCGAGCCGAGCGCATTGTGCCTCGCTAACAAACCACAAAATAAACCTCCATTTGCATTCACCCATAAACCTCAAAAAACCAAAATGTTTCGATTAGACCCAAAACCTTGATCCAACGTCAAGCGGTCGTAGGTTAATAAAACACTTTAATAAATACGAGAAGAATTGTACGCCACGAGCCTTAAGTGGTAGAAAGGAGGATAACGAGCTCTCGTTACTTGCTCCGATTATTTCGACGCAAGACGCTCTTCTTGTTGGACGGAATAAACTATCCATAGTCTTTAGTGCAATTCGACTCCTAAACCCTTTCATCGAAGAAAGGTAATTAAATCAACAACCATCAACCGTAGTAGGCCGAACTATGAGGCTCTGACTTTCCCATTGCACACGGGAGTACGTAGGCACAAGGATCTCAATGCTTGCCGAGCACCTAGGATCAATCTAACTTATAATCAAACTCATTTCCCTCTAGCAAGTATTTCATTAAGCATAGACATCCTTTCGCGCGTGGCAACTTAGATGGTTCCCATCGAGTATGATGGATGTAGGGGGTGCTAATACCTTCCCCCTATATAACCGACTTCCGAACCCAGGCAATGGTTGCGAGACCTTTGTCTTCATCCTCCTTTTCAACGAGTTTTATCTATATCTTCCCTTTCCCCTCTTGGGGATGAATTAGAATTAGGTGGTGACTCTCGTGTCTGGCCAGCGCGCGACTCTTCTCCTTTAGATCGCGTAAGGTCGTATTTTTTGGGGTGCGACAATACCCATCATACACCTCCACACCGTTCTCCCACAAAAACTTTAAATCTTCGATTAAGGGTGTCAAGTATACGTCTATGTCATTCCCTGGTTGTTTAGGCCCAGAAATTAACATAGATAACATCATGTACTTACGCTTCATACATAGCCATGGAGGTAGGTTATAAATCATTAAAATGACAGGCCAAGTGCTATGTGATATACTTTGAAGACCGCGTGGGTTCATTTCATCAGTAGATAATGCCAAGCGAAAGTTTCTTGCTTCTTTTCCAAATTCAGGATAATCATCATCAATTTTCATCAACTGTGATGAATCTGCAGGATGTCATAACTTTCCATCAATAATTCTTTCATATGCATGTCAAGTCAAGTGTCTTGAATCGGTTTCACTATGAAACATGCGTCTGAATCTCAGAATTATAGGAAAATACCATAGGACTTTTGTTGGAGACAACTTCTTCTTATATCGAGAAACACCACATTTAGGACACTCATTTAACAATGCATACTCATTTCAAAATAAGGAGAAATCGTTTGGACAAGCATGTATCTTATCATAGCTCATGCCAATAGAGCACAACATCTTTTTGGCCTCATATGTTCGATTGGGAAGAACATTATCCTCTGGAAGCATATCATTCATAAGGGCCAATAACTCTGTGAAACTTTTATCCGACCATCCATTTCCCGCCTTTAAGTTGTACAACTTTAATACCACAAACAATCTTATGAATTTAGTGCAACCATTATACAACGGTTTCTTTGCATCGCTTACCAACCTATCAAACATTTCAGGATAATCCTTAAGACCATCTTTAAGTGCTTCTACAATCTCTTTGACTCGATCATAATCATATGTATCTGTGCCATTGTCGTTTGAAGCATAGGTCATATTATCCCTCGGTTCAACATTCTCGTTACTTTTCTCACCATTCATATCCCAACATGTATAACTTCGATCAATTCCATGCCTATTTAAATGCGATTCCAACTGACTTGCGTTAAGCTTACCCACAAAACAACAACCCAAACACGGACATTTCATTCGACTGGGGTCTTCGGCGTGCGCAACAGCAAACTTAACGAATTTCGATACCCCATTCTCGTATTCTTTCGTTAATCGATTTGAATACATCCATTTTTTATCCATAGTTACACTAATTAAACTAAACAAAAACAAAAATAAATAAAAAAACAAATATACCTGTAGAGATGTAAACAACTTCTAGACCTCACCTCAAAATCTAGATGTAAACAACTTCTAGACCTCACCTCAAAATCTACCTACAATTTACATAAAAAAATGAAGATTATTAGAAGTTGATACCGTCTCTTAATATACAAATCAATCATCAAGAACGACAACAACAACAACAATATCATCAAGAACGATAAGATAATGGTTCCTAAACTTATCATTCTAACATTTTTAAAGAACGATAAATCATAATCAATTTGAGAAACTAATGACTCTTCATTCACAGATCATTCACCTTTAAATGACAAATGTAATTCTCATTCATTTGTATATAAATTTTGCACTTTAAATTAATACAAAGCATATACAGAGAGAACAAAATAGATTAAATTCTCATTCTTTTGTATCCAAAATTTATATAGACTATAGCATCAATAGCAATAGATCAATTTTAGTTTCTTAACCTTTTTTTTGTATAGATGAATATTGATTTCACAACTAAATGGTGTGGGCCTTGCAAAATTATGGATCTAACTATGAAATATTTTGCTGCAAAATACACCGAAGTCGAGTTTATTAAGCTCGATGTCGACGAGTTAATGGTACGTTACAAATTACTTTTCACTTCAAATGATGTTCTTTTCTTATAACATGATTTACAGAGGAATAAACTAGAACACAAGTTTTGCACCGTAACAAAAACACAGTTTCTGCAGCATATTCTTTTTTTATTATAGAGGAGTAAACTAGAAGCGCATAATACAATAAGTTGATTATAGAGGAATAAACTAGGTTTCATCCAAATAATTGAAAAATAAGGTTTCAACAACCAAAGAACAACAACAACAACATCATCATCAAGAACGACAACAACAACATCAAACAACAACAATAACATCATCAAGAACAACAACAACAACAATAACAACATCATCAAGAAAACAACAACAACATCATCAAAAACAACAACAACAACAATGTAGACTATTAACAAGAACAACAACAACAATGTACAACATCATCAAGAACAACAACAAAACGATGTACCTCGGTCATGAAAAGACGAACGAAGAACAACAATAATGAGCAACTTCAACTTTAGCAATAACGAACGAACGAACAACAACAATGTGCAACGAACAACAACGAACAATGAGATGGTTTCAGTATGAACGAAAGCAAATAGCGTAGAAAAGGGTTTAGGAATGAGAGCGATTATGGTTTCTGAAACGAGAACGGATATGAAAATGATTAGAAAAGTTTTATATTTTAATAAATGGTTGGCTTTAGATAGTGTTTTTCATCAAAAGCGATTTCTAAGGACTTTTGATAGTTTAACCTTAGAGGACGCTTTTTGTTAAAAGTGCTTTCGAAGGTCTCTGAAATTATTTAATAATTTATTTTAATAAATAACCTTAGAGAGCGCTTTCCCTAAAAAGTGCTTTCTAAAGTTAAAATTGTAAAAGCATTCAAATAAACCTCCTTGACCAACGGTACTATGCCGTCATGCGTTAATTTATATCAATCCAATTGTATATATTGTGAAAACATAATAATTTTAAATATAATTTAAAATAAATTAAAATATATTTTAAGTTAATATATTTTAATTTATATATTAATATAATTTGTATATAATATTTTAAATATTAATATTTTAATTTTATATAATTTATATATTAATATAATTTGTATATAATTTAAAATAAAATAAAATATAATAAAATATATTTTAAATATATTTTAAATTAATATATTTTAAATTATTTATTAATATAATTTATATATAGTAAATATAATTTAAATAAATTAAAATGATTGTGTTTAAAACATATATAATAATTTAATTTAATTAATAACATTAGAGAGCGCTTTCCATAGAAAGTGCTCTCTAATGTTATTAATGTTAAGCTGAAAATGTCAAAAAGAATAAAATTGAGTCTGGGGCGAGGGGGATTCGAACCTCCTTAACCAGCGGTATTACACCCTCATCCATTATTTTATATCAATCCAATTGTATATATTGTGAAGAAAAAAAAAATTTAATATAATTTAAAATATAATTTGTATTATATATTAATATAATATGTATATATTAAATATTATTTGTATATAATGTCAAAAAGTAATAATTTTAAATATATTTTAAAATATATTTTAAATTAATATATTTTAAATTATATATTAATATAATTTGTATATATATATATATATATATATATATATATATATATATATATATATATATTAAATATAACTAAATATAATTTATATAATTTAGATAAATTAAAATGTTTGTATTTAAAACATATATATTTAAATATATTATTTAAATAATTTTAAATATAATTTAAAATAAAATAAAATAATATTTAATATAATTTAAATATATTAAATAGAATTTGATATATTAATATAATTTAAAATATATTTTAAATGAATAAAATTTTAAATTATTTATTAACCTATATATATATATATATATTAAATATAATTAAAATAAATTAAAATGTTTGTATTTAAAACATATATATTTAAATATATTATTTGAATAATTTTAAATATAGTTTAAAATAAATTAAAACATTATTTAATACAATATAAATATATTAATTATAATTTGAATATATTAAATAAAATTTAAATAAATTAAAATGTTTGTATTTAAAACATATATATTTAAATATGTTATTTGAATAATTATAAATATAATTTAAAATAAATTAAAATAAAATCTAATATGATTTAAATATATTAAATATAATTTGATATATTAATATAATTTCAAATATAATTTAAATTATATATTAATATAATTTAAATATATTTAATATAATTTAAATAAATTAAAATGTTTGTATTTAAAAGATATATTTTTAAATATGTTATTTGAATAATTCTAAATATAATTTAAAATAAATTAAAATATAATTTAATCTGATTTAAATATATTAAATATAATTTGATATATTAATAAAATATAAAATTCCTTTCCCTACCTAAAGGGCGTGGGTTCGACCCCCCATTTTGCCATATTTTGTGATTCTTGATATTTTTCAGTATATTTGTGCCAAAAGACAAAGACAACGCTTTTGTTAAAAAGCGTTACTATAGGTCTTTGGACAAATAAACTAAAATAAAGTACTTTCTAAAACATTACCTTATAAAGCGCTTTAACGAAAAGCGCTCTCTAAAGGGTAATCTTAGAAAGCGCTTTCTAAAAGCGTTGTCTAAGGTTACCCTTTAGGGAGCGCTTTTTTTTAGCGAATTTTCCAATGACTTATGGCAGCGTTATTTTATAAAAGCGTTGTCTTTTTAGTGCTGCGAAAAGCTATTTTTAGCGTAGTGTGAGTAGTTGGATGTAAGTTGTTGTTGTTGATGTTGTATGATATAATCGTTGCATATATGCATGTATGTCATTGGTGTTGCATGACATGTTGCACAATTGTATAACATACCAAGGTGGGGTATGTACTTGTTGTGATGTTGGTGCAGTCATAAAATAGGGATCATACGTGGCCATGAAATAGGGGTCGAGGATGTGATCATGAAATAGGGATCATATTGTACCATGAAAGAGGGGTCGAGAGTTCCGACGAGAACAAGATCTTGAAATAGAGATCGAATATGGTACCGCATACATAGATTCAAGTAGAGTCTCATTGCATGATTGTTGTTGTTGTATATGATGTTGTGGTAGTATATGATATTGTTGTATATGTGTTGGTGTATGTGATGTTGTTGAGGTGTGTGATAGTTGTTGTTGTAGGTGATGTTGGTGAATAGTTGTTGTTGAGAAGTGGTACTTTGTTTTCTGATACTTATTTAATTCACATTACATTACTTTTTGTGATGTAAGTATCTCACTCCTTCTGTTTGAATGTTACCCTTATGTTGGTAACATGCAGGTGAGCAGGATAAGTCGAGTGGTGGTCAGTGAAGTCAGTGTACTTCACGTCTTTAGGGTGTCGGCTCTGATACGTCGCTTTGGGAGTCAGGATGACGTTGATCTTATTTGTTATTTCTTTTGAAAACCATTTTCTTGTAATTGAAGTTTATTGATGTTGATTAAAAAATTATTTCCGATTCATTTTGAATACTTATTTTTGAAAACGTATCATTGAGCCATTTATGATGTTTTGTAGTTGATTGTGACACTCGATTAAAAAGGTTGAAAATTTTACTCTGATAATTATAAATATTTTCGTGGGGTAATTTTGGTGTTACACCCTCCATACTTCCCAACAAAATTGAGGTCGTATTACCTTCAAAATCCTGTCCCTTTTTCCCACAAACCGTCGGCTTTACTACAACACTGTTGGACTTATTGATGAGAGCCTTCGTCCACTTTCTTTTTATCTTCTTGTTAAATTTAAGGTTCGGTTAAAAACAGAGGTGATACTTCACACGTTTCGGTTTTCTAGCTTTAACCTGGTTTGAGTTTGCATCAATAAACTTGATATTATTGGACACAGAGACGAAACAAGGGACTTTCGAACCTGATGAGTGTAACTCCCCAAAATTTGCCCTCTTATTTATAACCTTGTTTGGCTTATGTTTCATTCATATAAATTTCCATTAGGTCATCTATTGAATCACACATTCATTAGCATATGCATGTTACTGGGATCAATCGTGTGGAAGAATTAGGAAATTAGGGTTTTGCAGTACCCCGTGCTTTGTTCCTTTTTGCAGGTTTGCTTCCTCGGAAAATAAGGAGATCATTGATTAGGGTTTACCCTCATGATTATGATTTTCATAAGGACCCTTAAAACTTGGATATGAAATCATTAAAATGCGTCATCTTCTTTCATTCACTAGCACATGATTAAGGTCATCCCTTTCCGAGAATTCTCAAGTACATCAAAGTAGCATTGTGGAGTTGAGATGAAAATGTAGCAAGGATTGGTTCATGGTCTTAAGGTCATGATTTATTGATATTTGGTTCATGGCTCCATCTGAGTGGTTTATGAGTACGCAAGCTTCAAAGGAATATATTATGATTTCAAAATGTTCAAGTCATCGTCATTCGTCAAGACCATTTGATTCAACGCCAATTCAAAGCCCAATGTTCATTTTTTTGTAAAAAAAACAACCTATTTACAAGTCTTTGATCAAACCCACTTTCTAAAAACCATATCCATTAAATCCAACTCCTATATCCAAATCCAGAATGCAAACTAAAAAACAAAAAAAAAATCAATCTCAAGATTATGTTTACACAAGTCATCATCCAATTTGTTCGAAATACATTCCTTCACAAATATCCATTATATTAAAAAAAAAAGGAAAATAAAAACAAAGTCTATTCCATTAGAAGTCTTGAAGAAAGGATGATAGTAAGGAAAAAAATATATTAATCTATCTGCTTATCTTCTTGTTCAGGGTGTGGCTAGAAAGAACAGTTTAAACCATTAAATTGAAGTTAGTCCACAACTATCTACAACCGGCAGTTTTTCAAAGATTTAACATTAGACTTATCCAAAAGTATTAAGAGAGAAAAGAAAACGAGCCTAGGCCCGCAGTGTACTTATTTCTTGTCAATATATATTGTTCAAACTGGTGCAATAATTGCAGCTTACAATGCAATAAATCAAGTTATTCCCGACATACCTGAAGGTCCAAAAGCACTAGCAGGAATTGCAACGTTTGATTCAACAATTCATTTTTTTACAGCTTGAAACATGCGCTGCAGCAACCCATGATGCTCATTGTTCCTCATATATGTCGCTCCCGAAAAGACTTTACGTCCCCGGTGCAGACGCGAACGGTCGGCGATGATGGAGGTTGTAAGTGGAATAGAGTCGCCAGCTAGGCATTTTTATCCCGAAGGAAAGGTAATTCTGCATAAACCTGGAAGGGTACGGATAAGACGGTTGTGAACCAAAGACACTGAGAAAGGGAGTTGGTTACGACCTGGGAAGGTATTAGCACCCAGATCGTCCGTCGTACTCGACGGGATCCTCGCTTACTTGATTATGTTGTAAAAGGGGATAGTGTATGTGCTAAACTGTGCATAAAAATCTAGGGAGAAAAGGATGTGTGTCAGTGCAAAAGAAAAGGTGAGTGCTCAGGACTGAAGCTTAGAAAGAAAGCTGGAAAGAGGAGAGGGGAAGACAAAGAGACTTTTGTTCGATAACTGTTAAGTTATGCCTACGTATCGTCTCGTGCAATGAGGAAGTCAAAACACCGTAGTTCGACTCAAAGAGACTGGGAATGATTTTGACTGTGAACTTCTTACTTGTCTATCCTCAAGTGTGTGACTCGTATGGCTCGAGTGCTAATTGTCTTGCGTTAGATGGAAGAAGCGAGTTCTCGTTTATAGAGTGAGTGTGGTGAGAAACAAATCTCGGAGGAGACGATTATTGTTTGTTTTTTTGTTTTTAGTCTTTTATTGTTTTTTGTGTTTTGCATAGGATAATGATCTTAAGCCTAAATCAAAGGTTATAAACTCATTATATCCTCCCTGATTAGGGATAATGAGCCTACTTAAGTGTGAGATAAGCATCTCAACTATGATGATGTAGGATTAAGATCATTAACCTACTTATGATTATTAAGATGTTTTTTTGGGTTTTTGTTTAGTGTTAAGTAATGAGTTTAATCTCTAATCAGGGATTAGTGAACTGATTACACCATCCTAAGAGAAGGATGATAGATGAGAACACTTAAGTTGAGGAAGATACCTCAACTTAATCCATGGTTAGGGACTAAATTCATTATATAACAAGCCTTTATTAAAGTGGATTTTAATTAAAGGGTGAGATTAAGAAGTGAGTTATAAGTTTGTAAGACAACTTGAGGGGGACTTGTCCATTAAACACTAGGGTTAGTCCCTCTTAACCAAAAGGAAGAGATATAAACCTTAATGTAAGGCCCAAGTTACAAGCTTATGTCTTAATCATTATTAAGTGTTTTGATTAAAAATATGTAAACAAATTAAAGGTTTAACACTAAGGATTAAAGTTATACACTTCATCCTAAGATAAGGATGCAGGCATAACCCTAATTCAAAGTCCTAAAACTTTAAGTGTTTAGCCTCTGATTATGAGATGAGAAGAGAGACTCAAGGAGACTCAAAGGTAAAAGACTAGGGGATACTATATACAACCCTAAATATTATCATGTTTGGATATCCTATGGTTTGTGAGGCTTAAGAGAAGAATCTTCAGGAAGCCACCAAGGAAGAAGAAGCAGATGAAAAGAGAAGGAGGAAGAAGAATAGGTTACTTACTTCCTGAAGAAAATAAGTAACCTAGAGAAAGAAAGTAAGAATGAGAGAGCATAAGTGAATTAGATTCACTTCAAAGACAAGTAAATTATGCTAATGACGATATAAGAAGAGATGGGATGTGAAGGCAAATCCACATCCCAAACAACTTACCATAATCCCCTGAAATGTTAGCATGAATACATAAGACATAAAGCAAAAGGAAATTAGATGAATAAAGATGAAAAGACCAAAACCATAAGTGTATATGCAAGGAAAATGTGTTATGAGATTATGCAAAGACATACATGATGCATATGAATGCTCATACAAGGATGAGATGTCATGGAAGCATGTTTAGAAGCATGAAAACACATGGATGTTTATGAAATGTAATGAATGCAAAGCATACCAAATGAATGAAGAAATGATCAATAAATGTTCAAGCATGTCTTAATATGTCTAAGATGTCATACAAATGCATGAAATGTCATGGCAAGTTTATATGATGATGATATGCAAAGATGAATGCAAATGAACATGAGAAATTAGGGTTTTAAGGCAACATGAGATGCATATGACCAAAACAGAAGCATACATCATGATAAAAATTTGAAAATGAACTCAAACAAACCCTAATCATACACAATATCACTACCCAAAGGAGAAGGTCAGAAGCTAATCCTAGGCAAAGTTATGAAATTTCTAAGTTAACTAGGGTTTTTGGGTGCTTCTAAAGGGGAAAATGCAAATCAAATTGAAAATGCAATGCAAAAATATTAGATAAATAACCTAGAAACTATATGCAATATGTGAAACAATGCAAAAAGAATCAAGCTCAAACTCATCATGGTTAGGCAGAAATGCATTTTTCAAGTTAGGGTTAAAAAATGTGATTTTTAAGAACCCTAATTCAAAGATAATTGTGAAAATGTGATCAAACCTAAAAAGAAATTTGTATGGTGAGTTTGAAAATGTTTCTAAATGCATAAGAATGCTTCATGAATTTTTTTGGTGATTTTTAGAAACCTAAACGCATTTTTAATTAATTAAAATTAATTAATTAATTAAATAAAACATTTAAATGTTTTAAAAATACTTTTTTAATGCAAAAATTAAAATAAAAAATGTTTTTGGGTTAAGAAAAATATTTGAAATGAAAATGCAAAGTTTGAGATTTTTTGAAAGTCTTTTACTATTTTATAATAAATAGGGAAAAGAAATGCAAGAAAATGAAATAAAAATCAAATAAATGAGAAGTCAACTAATATAAAGGTCCAGATTCAAAAGGGGGAAGACTGCGCACGCGTTTGGATGTCTTGGATCAAATCTGGCAAAATTAATTAATTAAACCTAATTAATCTAATTAATTAATAATTAGGGTTTTAATGAACTAATCCTGGACACTCATACACGCGGGAATCATGATCCAATGGCCCAGATTCAAACTAAGTTGATTAACCCTAATTACAAACCCTAAACACTTTCAGGTGATCGGAGAAAGCTCCGGTCATCTTCTCCGGTCAACTCCTCAACCTATCTCTCTCAAAACACCACCCCAAACCCTCTAAAGCTCCAGAATCAATCATCTAACATCCCTAAGCACGAATCCAGCAACAAACAACATTTATATTTCATCAAATTCATGAATCGAAGCAAAACGGAAAATTATGCAAAACTTTCAGAAATCAAATACATCCTACACACTCAACCATTTTCAATTATTCAAAGCTCAAAATGATCAGTACGTCACATAGAATCAGTTTGTAACTTAAAACACAAGTTCTGGAAAAAAGTTCTTGGATGATACCTGAGATGAAGCTTTCCAAGTTTGAGCTTTTTGGACCTCTCCTTGATGCAAAACTACTCCACTTGATCCCTTGATGCTTCTGGAGAGCTTAGAACAAGCTTTGAATGACTAGTTTGTGGTGTTTGGTTCTGGTGTGGCAGAAATCGTATTTCTGTTTGGGAGTGTTTCAGGTCATTTTGATGGTTGGTTTGTGATCCTTATAATGCGTGGAGATGATTGGTGGAAGAAAATTTGAGGTTTGATGCTTGTGTGATGAGATTCGAAGAGATGAATGTTTTGGGGGATTTTTGTGAAACTGAGCTTAGGCTTGCATTCAGGCTTGTGTGTGTTGTGTAATGAAGTCCATGATGTTAGTATAGGCCAATGGGATTGATCAGAAAGTTGTTGTGGCACAGGCTGATTGGTATGGGAGGTTTTTGCAAAAAGTCAAGATTGTGTACTATGAGGTATGGGCACGGGTCAGAGCTGGCTTGGGGGCTTGTCTTGCCTCAGATTGCATCAAGGATGGCCTTTGGATCAGATTTCATGAGCTAGAACACTTGGATCATGTGATAGCATAGAATTTTCAACTTTGCCTCTTTGAGAATTTTGTGAAAATAACTTATGAAAACTTGCAACCCAAGGCATAATTCTGATCAAGGCAAGTCATGTGATGTTGTTATGATGCTTAGAGGTCAATTAGAGGTCATGAAAGTGCTTAGAACTTGAATTTGCAAAAATCCCTCTTTGGCATGAACTTGAAAATTATAGGATTTTTCCCAACTTTGAAAGATCATATATTGAGTTCTAGGATGAATCAAGAGGAGTTCTTGTACTTTTTGAAAATGGGAAGATCCAATCTACAACTTTCATGTTTAAGGATTTTTCATTTGAGGCATTTTTGATCAAGAAAGAGGAGGTTGAAAATCTTTCCCAAAATGGAAAGTTTCCATTACAAGTCATGTCCAAAAATGGAAAGTTTGCAAATGGCTTGAAATTCTTCAATCTTGTGAACTTCTAACCACTTCTAAGATCAAATAAAGATCATAGAACCTCAAATTGATGAAAATGACACCTTGGTTCCATTGTTGGGGGCCTCAGATGCCCTGATTCTGACTTTTCTTGCACAACAAGTTACTAGTTGATCAAATGACTTCCATAATGAATTTCTTGATAAAATTTGGTACATATGCTCCTTATAACATATTGAGACCATTAGAAACAAGAATGACCAAAAAATTTGATGTTAAGGCCTTTGAAACCAAAACCCTAATTTTAGGTCATCTGCATAGAAAACCCTAGTCTGTCTGGACCTCTGTGCAATCCTTTGTGATTTTGTGACTTCAAAGACTTCTTAGGGATGTAATAAGATCATAGAACACTCATGGACCCTCTTGACATGCTTCAAGACCTTTGAGATAGCTCAGATCACTTCTTGGATTCTCCTGATCACAAACCCTAGCTATGCAACTTATGCAGTGAAACAAATATGCAATGGGAGGTGATATGCTTATGCAATGCAATATGAAAAGATCACAAGCCATGGCGTGAGAATAAAGTGAGGGAAAATTTGGGGTGTTTACAGCTGCCCTATTCAAGCATGAGTTAGTTGTGCAGGGTGTAAGCGCCTGGCTTAGCAGACAAACAAGATAACTTCTGGTTGAATACCAAAGACAGTCCAAAATTTGCACTCACTGGGGAGAAGTAGAAAAGGGATATAAATTGTAACAGACAATATAGTATGAGTATCAAATGAAAGCGATGGAGGACGACCATCGAGCAGAGGACGACTGTAGGGGATGAAAAACGATAAGTAAAGCAATGACGGGGACAACCATCATGCTGGGAAATAAAGAGACCACAACGGGGACGGCCATCGGGTAAAGAAATAAAATTCTCTGGGGATTAAGGAAATGAGGAAAGTACTGACGGGGACGACCATCAGGTTAAAGGGTAAAGGAAATCGCGACAGGGACGACCATCGGGTGAAAGAATAAATGAAATGATGATGAGGGACAATCATCAAAAGGTGAAGGACGATCACCTAGCAGGGGACGGCTGCTGAAAATATCACGACATAGGACGGATGCCGGATAGAAAAAGAACAACGATGAGGACGGCCATCGGATAAGCATGATGAAGGACGATCATCAAGAGGTGAAGGACAATCACCTAGCAGGGGACGGCTGCTCTTGGGGATTATCTCGACATAGGACGAATGTCGGATTACAAAGATCAGCGATGGGGACGGCCATCGGATAAACATGATGAAGTACGATCATTAAGAGGTGAAGGAAGATCACCTAGCAGGGGACGGCTGCTAAAAATATCACGACATAGGAAGGATGCCGGATAGAAAAGATCAACGATAGGGACGACCATCGGATAAACACGATGAAGGACGATCATCAAGAGGTGAAGGACGATCACCTAGCAGGGGACGGCTGCTAAAAATATCACGACATAGGACGAATGTCGGATAGAAAAGATCAATGATGGGGACGGTGTCGCTCCCGATAAATGGGAATTGCCCAGATAAGGGTACAGACGCGAACGGTCGGCGAGAGGAGGATGTGAGAACACACAGGAGTGAACTTACAGGGAATGAAAAGAGTCGCTAGCTAGGCATTTTTATCCCGGGGGGAAAGGTAATGATGCATAGACCTAGAAAGATATGGATAAGACGGTTGCGAACCAGAGAGACTGAGAAAGGGGGTTGGTTACAACCTGGGAAGGTATTAGCACCCAGATTGTCCGTCGTACTCGACGGGATCCACGCTTAAAAGATTTGTGTTTTAAAGGGGTAGTGTCAGTGCAATTTGTGTATAAGATAGCTGGAAAAAGATGTACAGGTGTCAGTGTAAAAGAAGTGCAAAGTGTAATATATACAGTGTCAGTGCAGGAACAAGAATGAAATGCTCAAGAATATGAGGCTGAGAGAATAAAGCTGGAAAGAGGGGGAATATAGAGAGACTTTTGTTCGATAACAGTTAAGTTATGCCTACGTATCCTCTCGTGCAATGAGGAAGTCAGAACACCGTAGTTCGACCCAAAGAGACTGAAAGGTGAATTGACTTGTGAACTGCCTACTTGTCTATGCTCAAGTGTATGACATGTCTGGCTCAGGTGCAAACTGTCTTGCATTAGACGGAAGAAGCAAGTTCTCGTTTATGAGTGAATGAGATGAGAAAAGAATCCCGGAGGAGACGATTATTGTTTGTTTTTGGTATTTTCAATCTTTTATTGCCTTTTGAGGTTTGTCATAAGAAAATGAGCTTAAGCCTAAACCAAGGGTTAGTAAACTCATCACATCCTCCCTCTGATTAGGGGTAATGAGAATACCTTAAGTGTGAAGTCAGCTTCTCACACTTAATTACCATGATGTAGGATTAAGATCATTAACCTACTTGTGATTATTTAGATGTTTTTGGGGTTTTTGTTTAGTGTTGAGTAATGAGGTTAAGCCATAATCAGGGATTAAACAGACTCATTACACCATCCTAATAGAAGGATAATAGATGAGAATGTTTAAGCTGAGGAAAGCTCCTCAACTTAATCCATGATTAGGGATTAACTTCATGACAAAACAAAGCCTTTATTAAGTGGATTTTAATTAATGATAAGATGATGAAGCGATTTTTAGGGTTTGTAAGACAACTTGAGGGGGACTTGTCCATTAACACTAGGGTTAGTCCTTCTTAACCAATTAAGGAAGAATTAGAACCCTAATGTAAGGCCCAAGTTACAAGCTTGATGTCTTGATGATTATTAAGTGAATTGATTAGAGGATTTAAACACATTAAGGGTTTAACACTTAGGATTAAAGTTATACACTCCATCCTAATAGAAGGATGCAGGCATAAGCTTAATCACAAAGCCTTAAAGCCTTTAGGGTTTAGTCCCTGATTATGAGATGAGAAGAGAAGACTCAATGAGACACAAAGGTAAAACTAAGTGGGGGACTAATCAAAACCCTAATCATTGTCATGCTTGGTTGTTCCTAAGGTTTGTGAGGTTTATGAAAGAAAACTTCAAAAGGACCACCAGGAAGCAGATAAAAAGGAGCCAATAGAAGCAAAGTAACTTGCTTCACTTAAGAAGTCAAGTCACTTGAAGAAAGAAAGTAAGATGAAAAAGAATGAGCAAGCTCAATCTCAAGCACATAACAAAATGCAGCAAGGATGCATAAAAGAGATGAAAATAAAATGTGAGAAGTGAAGGCAAATTCACTTCTCAAAGTTGCTTACCACCTGAAAAGTTAGTGAAAAGAAATGCAATGCAATGCAATGCAAAATGAGATAAAATGACATGGTGTGAATCAAAACCAGAAGCACATTCATGATGTTAATGATGCTATGAGATGATGTAAACATGAAACAAAGCAATAGGGATGATCATACAAACTTATGGATGCAAATGAAACAAGTTAAGAACCATGATCATACATGAAAAGTTATGAAGTGCAAATGGCATACAACATGGCAAATGCAAGATGCAATGATCAAACATGCTTTCAATGTGTCTTAAGATGTCAAATGAATCAAATGGAGGCATAAAATGCTATGGCAAGTCAAGGTATGCAAACAAATGCAAGATGGATGCATATGGAAGCCCAAATTAGGGTTTATGATCAAAGCATCAAACAAAAACCAAAATCAGAAGCAAACATCAAGATAAAAATTTGAAAATGCATTCAAAGGAACCCTAAACCTAATCTAACTCACTGCCCAAAGGAGAGGTTCCAACTCTTAACCTAATTAGGGTTGTGAATTTCCTAAAATTTCTAGGGTTTTTGGGTACCTTAACAAGAAAAATGCCAAACAAATTGGAAATGAAAGATCAAATCATGCCAATTTAATCTCACAAACTTCATACTAAACAAAATGCAATGCAAAAAGAATCAAAGTCCAACTCTCAATGGTTAGGCAGAAATGATTTTTTGAAGTTTGGATCAAAATAATGCCTTGAAATGATTTTAATTCCATGAAAAATTCTCAAAAGACATCAAGATCAAAAAAGAAATTTTGTTTGAGGGTTGGACAATGTTTCTAAATGTCTTTAAAGGTTTCATGAATTTTTTGGTGATTTTTAAATACCTAAAAGTATTTTTAATTAATTAATTCTCATTAATTAATTAAAAATAATCTTTTAAATGATTTAAAAATATTTTTTAATGCAAAAAATAAAAATAAAAATGTTTTTGGTTTCTGAAAATTAATAAAAGTTTGTATAAAAATTTTCAGAATTTTTGAAATTGTTTTACTATTTTAAATTAAATGTACAAATTAAATGAATAAAAAAGAAAATAAAATTGAATTAATGAGAAGTATGCTGAATGAGAGGCCAGGATTGAATCTGGGGAAGGGTTTGTTGACTGCGCGCGCAATCTAAAGGCTGACATTCAAACTTCATTAATCCCAATTAAAAATTAAATAATCTGGATTAATAAAGTCAACTCAAGATTAGGGCAAAATGGAGTGATCCTGGACGTCCAAATGCGCGCGAGTCAACACATCCAAGGGGCAAAATTCAAACTTCATTAAACACAGGGATTAGCCCTAATTATTTTCAGGTGGCCGGAGAAGACCTCCGGTCGTCTTCTCCGGTGGGACTCCCACCTGAAAATCTCTAAAATCCTCAAAACTTTACAAAAATGAAAACTAAAAGCCCAGAAATCATCCCCACACATCACTGAATCAAAACCCCTGATCAAAACTCATTTCTCATTCACTAATCATGCGAATCGAAGCCAAACATTTTTAGGTCAGAAAAGTTTCAGAACAAGATTAAATACTTATTTCTCAACCATTTTCAAAACTAAGAACATCAGAGTGATCAGCAAATCATGAAGAACAACTTAGAAACTTAAAAATCCATTTCTGGAAAAAAAGTTCTTGGAGGATACCTGAGATGGAGCTTTCGATTCCAGAGCTTTCAGGCTGTTTCTTTGGCTCAAATCTACTCCACTGATCCTCCTAAGAAGCTTGCAATGTTTGTTTGAAGTTTGCAATGGCTGGTTTGAGAGATGGCAGGAGTTCTGCTCAAGGTGAGGTGAGAATCGTATTTGTGATTCTGGGAGTTTAAGGCAATGGTGATGGGTGCTTTGTGACCAGGTGAGTGTGTTGAGTTGATTGGTGAAGCTTGTTTGTGTGTTTGTGGCCTGTGCTGAGAGTTTCGAATGCTCTTGCAAGATGGTGTGAAAAATGAGAATGTTGTGCTATGGAGTGTTTCAGGCTTAGTTCTTGCTATGTTTGGCTTGCATTTGATTAGTATAAACAATTGTGATAGGTCAGATGAAGTGATGTGTGCTTTATTGATTGGTATGGCTCAAGTTGCCAAAATGTCAAAGTTGTGTAAGAGAGGTATGGGCTACTTTCTAGCCAAGGACAAAGGGTGTGTCCTGCGCAGCATGATGTGGGGAGATGCCTAGGGTGGTTCAGCAAGCTAGCAAGCAAGTGGATGATAAACTATGATGAGTTTTGCAAGTTGGTTCATTTTTGCTTCTTATGAAAAATCTTGATCCATAGGCCACAAAAATGAATAATCCCTTGGCCCATTATGAAATTTAGATGTTGTATGATCATGTTGTGGAGTTTAGAAGTCCATTTGACAACTTAATTTGCCTTGAGAAGTGAATTTGCAACTTTGCCTCTTTGGTGGAAAACTTCAAATTTTGTGATTTTTGCCAACTTTGACAAGCCATAACTTTTGATCCATAATGAATTAGGTCATGTTCTTGTACTTTTTGAAAAGGGAATGATCCATTCTACAACTTTTATGACCAAAGTTTTTTCATTTGAAGCTATTTTGAATCAAAAAGTAAAGGTTGAAAAAGTTTCCTAAAATGGCAATTTCATTAAAAGTCAAACTTTCCCAAAAAGTCAACTTTGCAAAAGACTTGAAATTCTTCAATTTTGTGAACTTCCAACATCTTCTATGATCAAATAAAGATCATACACAATCAAAATGATGAAGAACAACCTTTGGTTGGGTCATTGGGGGCCTCAGATGCCCTGATTTTGTACTGACTTGCTTGAAAAGTCAACTCTTGATCAGATGACTTCCCCAAGGAATTTCTTCATGAAAATTGATATGCATACTCCCTATACCATATAGAGACCAATAGAAACAAGAATGCCCAAAAAATTTGGAGTTATGGCCTCTGAAACCAAAACCCTAATTCTAGGTCATCTGTGCAGTTAAACCTGGCTCTGCCTCCACACCTTTCTCAGTTCTTGTGATTCTTTGACATTCTTGACTTTGAGAGGATACAATATGATGCTTGAACATACATGTACCCCTTTGAAGTGATTGATGACCTTTGGAGTGGCTCAATTGGCTCTTGGATTGCTCAGATCACAAACCCTAGATGCAGATGACTTTGAACCAATGCAGTGAATCAAGAATGTATTATGAGATGCTATGATTGAGTTTATGCATATGAAGAGATCACAAGCCATGGTGTGAATGGGTGAGGGCAAATTTGGGGTGTTTACAGACGGCCATCGGATAAGCATGATGAAGGACGATCATCAAGAGGTGAGGGATGATCACCTAGCAGGGGACGGCTGCTCTTGGGGATTATCTCGACATAGGACGAATGTCGGATAAAAAATTCCAACAATGGGGATTCCACTGGGGATAGGATGAGGGACGGTCATCCAAAGGTGAAGGACGATCACCTGTCAAGGGATGGTTGTCGAAAGTATTGCGACATAGGACGAATGTCGGAGAGAAAAGTTGTTCTGTTGGTGACTTACTAGGGAATGGTAAACACAGACGAGTGCTTATGCTTTGAAATAAACGGTATAAGTGTTTGACAGTGTATATAGACTAAATATGCGGACAAGCATCCTTAGGAATACGATACGGACGAGTATCGGTAGAAGAAAACACTGACACGTGTTTAAGGATGATGATACGGACGAGTATCAATCGGTTAAGCAAGGAATATGGGCGAGTGTTGATCTTCCGGGGAGGTGATACATACAAGATACGGACGAGTATCAGATGATTTTGAATAAGTATGTACAAGTGTTTGACCTGTTGGAGGAATATGTGCAAGACACGGACGAGTGTCAAAAAGATCGAGCAAGCGACACGGGCGAGTGTTTGACTTTGATGGGGAAGTATAACACGGGCGAATGTCAAAAAGAATATGTATCAATTATGAACAAGTGTATGTATTGAGAGTGCAAAAAGGGTGTTTTATCTGCAGGGGGATAAGTTTTGTATATTGTTGGTGAAGTGATTCTGGTATTTGCAGGTGATTGGCTCAAACCTAGCTTATGATCATGCAAATGTTTGATTTTTGTCGTAATGCTCCATATTAGACGGAGTGATACTCTTAGTTTGGGGGAAAATGATGTGAATGCTATGATTATGCAAAATAAGAGAACCGATCCGAGATCCGGATCCTGCGGGGAGAAAGATCTCTGGGCGATCTGTCTGGAGGGAGAATTCCGCTGGGGAAAGAGATCATTGGTCGATCTGTGGGGAGAGAGGATCATCGAACAATCTTTTTAGGGAACTCTGTGGCACTCTGGGGGAAGAAATCTTGTGGGGATCCCGGATGGGGGGAGCTTTCGTTGAAGAGACTACTGCTGGGGAGGAGGAGGCTTTGGCAACTCCGCTGGTGAAGAGCATTCCAGGCATTGCTCTACTGGGGAGAAACTGACAACTTTGCGGGAAAGCGATTCTGCTAAGGATGAGAAAATCCTTGCAACTCTGATGGGGAACAGAAAGTTCCTGGCTACTTTGCTGGGGAAAAATCGTCAGGCATTGCTCAGGAGATTCTGCTTGGGGAGAAGGGAACTTCAGGGAAGTAATTTGTTGTAACTCCTTCGTCCAAGCGACACACTGGGGATTAAATGAGTTTCTTGAAGGATCCTCTGAGGGGATAACGGCTTCATAGGGGAAAACTCCTGTCCAGTAACTCTGCTGATAAGGTGATTGCTGACTTGGCTGGGGATATGATGCCTGATATGCCCCATGCTGTGAAAGATTATCTGTCTTGAATACCTGCAACCTGTTAAAAAGCAACACACAAGTGTCCCGAGGTATCCTTAACCAGATTCCGTAATAGGAGTTAGATTTGCTCAAGAGTGCATATTTCCTGCAAGCATTTATTAAAAGTGGCTTATATGTTTTCATGCAAGTGTTGTATTATGAACTTTGGACATTTTACAATCGAAACAAAAATGTACAAAACAAAGAGTGATTGAAAATTCTGATTTTATTGATTTGTGTGCCATGAATAGGCAAGTACAGTGAAGAAGAAAATCCCTGAAAGGAGGAGATTTCTATAAATTGAGAAAATAAAAGTGTTGGCAATGTTGAAATTGACGCTCCAGTGAGTTTCCTTTGCTATGACCATGTATGACCTTGATGTTCTTCTTTATCTTGCTTTCTGAAGAAGGTTTATTATGACCGACGCTTTGTCTTTTCGAAGCTTGCCACGTTATGAGTGATACAGACGAATTCAGAATGCAGTTGTTTGCTTATTCCCTGATTTTGCATGGATCTCCCTTTTGGGTTTTCAATCCACCGGGATACCCATTTTTGCCTGAGCTGTCCGATTTGGCTTTTCAACTCAGCGGGTGTACATTTTTTGATTTTCCCTTATTTTTGCCCGAGTCTTTTATTCTGTTTTTGACTCGCCGGGATGCCCTATTTTTGCCTGGACTTACATTCTGTTTTTATGTCCAGCGGGTATTTTATGTGAAGTATTTTTTAACTGCATCTGAATTCACAGGAGATAAAAAGTCCTCGCCATCCATAATAGTGAGCATCAGTGCTCCACCGGAGAAAACTTTCTTTTCTATGAATGGGCCTTCGTAATTTGGCGTCCATTTTCCCTTGTGGTCTGTATGAGGAGGAAGAAGTCTTTTCAGAACAAGCTCTCCCACTTGATATTCCCGAGGTCTGAATTTCTGATCAAAGGCTTTCTTCATTCTCTTCTGATATAACTTCCCATGACAGATGGCTGCTAATCTCTTTTCTTCAATCAGACTCAGTTGATTACATCGAGACCGGACCCATTTTGCTTCATCCAGTTTCACATCCATCATTACCCGTAAGGACGGTAGTTCAACTTCAACAGGTAGGACAGCTTCCATACCATACACAAGTTGATAAGGTGTTTCCCTAGTAGATGTTCTGATAGAGGTTCAGTACCCATGCAAGGGAAATGGTAGCATTTCGTGCCAGTCTTTGTAGGTGACTACCATCTTTTTCACAATCTTCTTAATATTCTTTTTAACAGCCTCAACAGCGCCATTCATCTTTGGTATGTAAGGAGAAGAGTTGTGATGTTGAATTTTGAAGTCCCGGCAAAGCTCTGCCATCATCTTGTTGTTCAAATTGGAACCATTATTAGTAATGATTCGCTCGGGAACTCCATATCAACAGATGATATCCCTTTTCAGAAATCGAGCTACCACTTGCCTGGTGACATTTGCATATGAAGTTGCTTCAACCCATTTGGTGAAGTAATTAATGGCTACCAGGATGAATCTGTGACCATTTGGAGCAGTCGGTTCAATCTTTCCAATCATATCAATTCCCCATATGGCAAAGGGCCAAGGTGAAGAGATTACATTCAAAGGATTCAGAGGCACATGCACTTTATCTGCGTAGATCTGGCATTTGTGGCATTTTCTGGCATAAGCACAACAGTCTGCATCCATTGTGATCCAGTAGTACCCTGATCTCAACAATTTCCTTGGCATTGCATGTCCTCCGGCATAGGTACCGAAAGAACCTTCATGTACTTCGTGCATCAGTAGGTCTGCTTCCTTCTTGTCAACACATCTGAGCAAGACCATGTCGAAGTTTTGCTTGTACAAAGACCCATCAGTATTGAGGAAGAAACTGTCGGCTAGCCTTCTCAATGTCTTTTTATTATTTGACGATGCCCCAGGTAGGTATGTCTGAGTCTCCAAGAAGCATTTGATGTCATGGAACCAAGGCTTGTTGTCAGTGACAGTGTCCATAGAGAATACATATTCCGGTCTGTCCAGCCTGGATACCAAAATCTGAGGTACATAATTAGCAGCTTGTACTTTGATCATGGATGAAATGGTAGCCAAGGCGTCTGCAAACTGATTCTCATCTCGAGGGATGTATTCAAGCTTAATTGTTGTGAAAAAGGTCAACAATATCCTCGTATAGTCACGGTAGGGAACCAGATGCTCTGGATGAGTGTAGCATTTCTCGTTGGTCTGGTTGATTACCAAAGCTGAATCCCCGAATATATTCAAGGTTTTGATCCTGAGGTCAATGGCTTCCTCAAGACCCATGATACAAGCTTCGTATTTTGCTTTGTTGTTGGTGCATGCAAAGGTGAGCCTTGCTGAGAAAGGCATATGAACTTCTTTGGGTGTAATAAGCACTGCACCAACCCCACGACCGTTGCAATTAACTGCCCCGTCAAACATCATAGTCCATGCTTCTTCTGGGTCAGGCCCTTCAGTGTGAATAGGCTCTTCACAATCTTTTGCTTTTAAGAACATGATGTCTTCATCAGGGAAATCAAATCTCATAGGCTGGTAATCATCAATGGGTTGCTCAGCCATATAGTCAGACAATACACTGCCCTTGATGGCCTTTTGAGAGGTGTATTGAATGTCATATTCTGTTAGAATCATTTGCCACCATGCAACCCTTCCGGTAAGTGCTGGCTTCTCAAATATGTACTTGACTGGATCCATCTTTGAGATCAACAAGGTAGTGTGAGTCAACATATATTGTCTTAGTCGGCGAGCAGCCCACGCTAAAGCACAACAAGTTTTCTCGAGCAGTGAATAACGTTGTTCATAGTCGGTAAACTTTTTGCTTAGGTAGTATATTGCATACTCTTTTCGACCAGACTCGTCATGCTGGCCCAACACACACCCCTTTGACTCTTCTAATACTGACAGGTACATGATTAGAGGTCTTCCTTTGACTGGAGGCATGAGAATTGGAGGTTCTTGCAGATATTCTCTGATCTTGTCAAAAGCTCTCTAACAGTCTTTGTTCCACCTAACTGTTTGCTCCTTTCTTAACAGCTTGAACAAGGGCTCACAGGTTGCGGTGAGATGAGATATGAACCTTGAAATGTAGTTCAATCTACCTAAGAACCCTCGAACTTCTTTCTCAGTCTTAGGTGCAGGCATTTCCTGAATAGCTTTGACTTTATCGGGATCAACCTCAATTCCTTTTTCACTTACAATAAAACCCAGCAACATACCAGAACGTACCCCGAATGTGCATTTGTTGGGGTTCAACCTTAACTGATACTTTCTCAGACGCTTGAACAGCTTCAATAGATTCACCAAATGCTCTTCCTCTGTAAGGGACTTGGCAATCATATCATCCACATAGCACTCGATTTCTTTATGGATCATGTCATGGAATAATGTTACCATAGCCCATTGATATGTTGCACCGGCATTCTTTAGACCGAACGACATTACTTTATAGCAGAACGTGCCCCAAGGTGTGATGAATTTTGTCTTCTCCATGTCTTCAGGTGACATCTTAATCTGATTGTATCCCGAAAATCCGTCCATAAAAGAAAATACCGAGAACTGAGCTGTGTTATCCACCAATACATCAATGTGAGGTACTAGGAAGTCATCTTTCGGGCTTGCTCTGTTCAGATCCCGGTAATCCACACACATATGCACCTTGCCATCCTTTATAGGTACGGGTACAATGTTAGCAACCCACGGTAACTAGTTACAACAAGAAAACCGGTGTCCCACTGCTTTTGTACTTCTTCTTTGATTTTCATGGCCATATCTGGGAGGGTACGGCGCAACTTCTGTTTAACCGGCGGACAATCTTCTTTCAATGGCAGTCTGTGCATGACGATGTCTGTATCCAGACCCGACATATCTTGATAGGACCAAGCAAAGACGTCGACATATTCCCGCAGCATACTGATAAGTTGTTCTTTTACTGAAGCTTGCAGAATGGCCCTGATCTTCACCTCTTTCACATCTTCCTCGGTACCAAGATTGACAATTTCAACTTCCTCCTGATGAGGAGCAATCACTTTTTCCTCTTGTCTCAATAACCTGGCCAATTCCTCAGGCAAATCATAGTCTTCATCAACCCCTTCATCTGCTTGATTAATCGGATTGTCGGAGTCATACGAGGTCATAGCAGTGTCGTTGTCGGTGAAATCTGGAGGATTATCTCTATAAGGGTTGAGATTTGTTCATTTTAGTGATTGATTTTATCTTATTTAGAAAAAGTGAATGAAGCTTTTTATTGAGAAAAACATTGCCATTTATTGTTTTGTGCGAAAATAACAAAAATGAAAAGACAGTGAGCGAAAATATTGTTTGCAAAAGATGTCCATTGTTCATTAATCATTCATTTACACATACTACATATATGGCCCTATTACAAAATGAGTCCTGACACCTTGGGCAAGATGCAGGACTTGATGCATGCTTAAACAGGAAATAATAATTACTCTGCAGCAGTAACCCTTATAATTTCATGGGAAGACCAGTTGAGGACTTGTTGGCTCGGGACTCTTGGACGAATCCAGCTTTCCAGGTTGTAGTTGCTTTCAGCCTCGTCTTCCACATTGTTGATTGCATCTGGGGTCAGCATTCCCCCACTGATAAACTTGGGAGCTTCAGCAGCCTCCCCTTGGTCCTGTCGGGATGGTTTATAACCCAAACCAAACTTGTCTTCCTTTATTTGAACTTGCAGCAGCTTACCCCAGCCTTGGACATTCCCGTCTTCCACAACCTTCCGATCTTGCTTGTAAGAAGATATTGAAGTACCAGATGCTTCAGTTGTTGCTTCATTAACATTGAGGGCCTCAAAACCCTGGCTCATTGTTTCATGGATCTCCCCATCCATCTCAATGTACTTATAAGTAGCTAGATGGCTGACAAAGATGTCCTCCTCCCCACATATTGTGATAATTTGGCCTTCCCACTCGTATTTTAACTTCTGGTGAAGGGTCGATGTTACGGCTCCAGCGGCATGAATCCAGGGTCGACCCAACAAACAGCTGTAGGCAGGCTGAATGTCTATCACATTGAAGATAGTTTTGAAAATCTGTGGGCCAATTACCACAGGCAGCTCACTTTCTCCAAGAACCGATCTCTTAGAACCATCGAAGGCTCTCACAACTAGGTTACTCGAGCGAAGTGCAAGACCATCATATTCCATCTTGACTAAGGCTTTCTTTGGAAGAACATTGAGAGAGGACCCAGTGTCAACCAAGACATGAGAAAGTACCGCACCTTTACATTCCAAAGTGATATGTAAAGCCTTATTGTGGTTACGGCCCTCCGTAGTCAGATCAACATCAGTGAAACCTAGTCCATGACTAGTATTGACATTTGAAACCACCGTTTCCAGCTGATTAACTGTAATCTCCTCAGGCACGTAAGCTGCGTGCAAGACTTTGAGTAATACATTCCTGTGAGCCTCGGAACACATGAGCAAAGATAGTATGGAGATTTTGGTGGGTGTTTGATGGAGCTGGTCCACAACCTTGTAGTCACTCTTCTTGATAATTCTCATGAACTCGTCCACATCCTGATCAAAGGACGTATTATGAGTTTCCTTGGCAATTGGTTCTTCAGGCACCACACTCTTGCCTTTTACTTTGGCAGCAGCTTCTGCTTCAGCATTAACTCTTGGGAACTGTGACGTGAAGAGACGTCTGCTTCGAGTGAAGCCTCCGCCTCCCCCGATATTATCAATTTGTGGTGTTGAAGAGTCAAGAGTGACTTTCTTTCCGTCGCAATATAGATCTGAGCCATAGTGCCAAGGCACGACACTGCTACTATCATATGGAATTGGTCCAGGTACCGTGATGGTCACCGGACTGATTGCTGCGGAAGAAGGAGTCGTGACAGTTTGAGGATCATAATAGATTGTGACAGGAGGTCTGACTGGAGATGGTGCAGGTGATGAAAGTTGCTGGTGTTGTTGTGAGTTATTGAAAGAATCTGGGACATGGATTGTTGCTGGGTTATAATAGATGATGACGGTGGAAACGTCTTCATTGATGGTTGTTGTTGTTGTAGAAGGATGTGTTGAACTGATGTCTGTTGAAGTTGAAGAAGGGATGGTTGTATATGTTGTAGAAGAATCTATTGGAATAATGGTTGTTGAAGTTGTAGGAGTGATATATGTTATATCTGATAAAATGACGTTTGCTGGTGTTGTAAGAGGAATGGTTGTTGATGTTGTAGGAGCTGGAACTGTTGAAGTAATCTGTAAAATGCCTTCTCTGATAAGACTGTTGACACCGGTCTTCAAATTTGCGCAACCGTTGGTAGAAATCTTGCAAGCTTCGCAATAGGCCTCACAACCTGGAAACACTTGGCACTTTAAGAGCTGGGCTTTAACCTCGGCCAGAGGTGTTTGAATATCTGCAACATTGTCAATTAGGCTTACTGATTGTCCCTCCTCAATGGCATTTATCCTAGGCCCACCATGGCTAGGCATAGGATTATTGGTAACACTTGGAGGTGGTGCAAAGTTCAAAGCCTTTGAATCAACTAAGTCTTGGACTTTCATGTGTAAGGCTCTGCATTTCTCTATTGCATGGCCAGGTGCATTGGAGTGGAAGGTACATCTGGCGTTGACATCATAGTTCCTCGGGAGATTCCGGGGATCTGGTGGAGCCAGAGTCCTTAATTCGATCAGATTGAGCTTCAATAACTATGGAAGTAAAGCAGCATAGGGCATCGGGATGAGATTGATAACCCTGTTGATTTGTGAAGTCCTTTGCTGGAACGGACGTTGTTACTGATTATTGTTGTTGTTATAAGATCTCTATTGAGGAAACTGTTGTTGCTGTGGGAAGTGTTGTGGTTGTTGAGGATATTGTTGTTGAGGTGCTGGAGCAGGAATGGTGACAGCAGCCACTGATCTTGGCATGTATTGAGGCCTACCTCTGCCCATGTGTACTGAGTTAGTCGCATTTGTCCTTCTAGGCCCAGAGAAAGGTTTCATGGCATTGCTAGAGCTAGCACCATTGTCAGAGATCTTACCCATCTTCAAGAGACTTTCAATTCTCTCACCAGCTATAACCACATCAGCAAAACTGGTGGAAGAGAAAGCAGCAAGTCGGTCAATGTAGGTTCCTTGTAATGTGTTCATAAACATGTCGGCCATCTCCCTTTCTGACATAAGTGGTTGGACAGCAGCAGCAAGCTGTCTCCACCTTTGGGCATATTCCCTGAAACTCTCTCTCGAAGACTGAGACATACCCATCGGGAGGGTCCTATTGGGAGCCATATCCAAGTTGTATTGATATTGGCGTATGAAAGCTTCAGTAAAGTCCTTCCAGTTTCTTACAGTAGCTCTGGATAAGTGAGAATACCACTCACGGGATGCCCCGGTCAAGCTATCTTCAAAATAAAACATCCACAGCTTCTCATCCATGGTATAAGATTTTAATCTTCCCAGAAAAGATTGAAGGTGAGTACGAGGACAGGAGGTACCATTGTACTTCTCAAAGCAAGGAGGTTTAAACTTGTGAGGAATCCTGACTCCTTCCACCAGTCCCATGTCCATTACATCAAATCCCAAAGAGTTTTGGGATTCCAAGGATCTTAGCTTCTCCGCTATCTCGTCCAGACAACAATCATAGGCTTCATCCCCAACACCAATTACTGTGAACTGTTCGTCCTGAGGATCTTCTTGTAGAACATGACCTCCTGCATTTCCTTGGGCATTTCCATTAACATTGACTTCAGGATTGAGGTGGGGCCCAAACTCTGGCGGATTTGTTCGCGGCTGCCAGTGATCGTTGTTACTAGTGCCCCCAGTGCTTGGATGGTTCTCTTCTGGAGTTTGCCGCTCGACTAACTCTCTCAATCTTTCTTGGCTCTGAGCCAACCCAGTCATTACTGCCATGAACTGGTTCATCTGAGCCCTCATCTCAGTTCTCTCATTATCCATCTGAGTTCTTACGTCAGTCAAATCTTGTTGAACTTGGTCCATCTGTAAGCTCGGAAGGTTGTTTCTGGTTGGATACCGGTGAACTCTGTTGATGGGGAAAACCCTCATATGAGCAATGTTTCCTGAGACAACAACAAAGTGAGAAAACAACAACAAAAATACCTACAAAACAAAGAATGAGGTTAGTATGCAATGCAATATGTCTATTTGTCTTCCAAGGATATCCGGTTTGGCTCTTTGGTTTTGACCTTCCAGACCTCTGGGAATGAAGATGTTAAAGAGAAGTGAATTCCGAGAGAAAATCCAGGTAATACATAAACCATTCATTACAAATGCAAGTGATACATAGTTTATGATTACAACAAGCTCCCATGGTGGGTCAAAATACAATCAAGCCAAGAAATACAACAAAATCACCATGAGAAATAAAGTACAACCATAATAAATTACAAGTAAAAGAGAAATCAAGCATCCAACCCAAATTCATCCTCCTCGACTTCCTTCAGGAGAGCATCAGTCACTGGTCCAACTGGATGCTCTGTGATGGTCCTGATAAGAAGGTTTCTGGTTGCAATGGCATTTGTCAACTTCTGGTACTTGTCTTGGTCTTTTGATCTCTTCAACCCCGCCCGGAGTTTTAGCTCGGAGATTTCCTTCTGTGCTGCTAGGAGTGCTTCTTGACTCTTCTTCTCATTAGCTTCCAGCTGCTCTATCTTAGCATGTGTCTTCTGATCTTCTTGCAAACGAGCTTCAGTGATCCTGATCCACCTAGCCTGACTCTCTTCCAAATAGTGCTCAGCTCTGGCTTTCTGAATCTTGGCTTCTTTGCAAGCATTCTTTAATACCAATTCCCCTGCTCGGGCTTTCCTGATGAAGTCCTCTGTCTTTTCTATCTTGGTTATATGCTCGATCCGGAGCTTTTCTAACCTCTCAATGTCCAGATGACCATCATTCCTTTCCCAAAGGGTCTTCTTTAGGGCTTCAGAAAGTTGGGTATTCCTTTCTTTTAACTTCTCAAATTCCTCCAGATTGACTGTAGCTATGGGCTCTACTGCTGATAGCCCTGGTACATCCTCTAGGGTGAATGGCATGCGGGTAATCTGTCCTCTGAGGCGAGACCATTCAATGTACTAAGCAAAAGCTATGTTGTTGCACTTCCTCAAAATGGCAGTCCCTTTAGTCTGTATGTTATCCCAAGCCCAGCCTGGTTTTCGGACGGTGGCATCATTATTCAGAAAGGCACAGTAAAGAGATTCTGCTAAGTCTTGCTCCTTTGGTGGATGTACCAATGCATACCCTAACTGTCTTCTGAAAAGCAAAGGATTGTAATTGATGCAACATTTCACTCCAATAAGAGGTACATTAGGATACTGTCCACAACTTGTAATTATGTCCCTGCCCTTGGTATTCTGATTACACCACCTGATGTCTTCTGAAGTTAGGGCAATCATTCTCTTAGCCCAATTCCTTGACTGATGAGGATTCAGGAAAGCTTCTGTCTTCGTCAGGTGTCTTAATAACCAACAGTAGAAGAGAGGTGCACAACATCTGACCAGTCTTCCCCTCTGCTTCTCATTCCTCTGATGAACTGAATAATAGAAATCTCCTAACAAGGTAGGAACTGGATTCTTCAGCAGGAAGATGTGGATGACATTCTTGCTTATAAACTTAGGCTCGTCCGCAATTTCCTGTTGTAGCCTGCTTTGTAGCCTGTGTGACCAAGAAATCCAGATGAAGGCCTGGGATTCCAGCCTTAGAAGTTAGGTGCTCATCAATATTAGTGGCTTCCAAATGTAAATCTTTGGCTATGTTTTCATTCTTAGGAGCACTCATCTCAGGGTTGAAAGGAATTCCTCTTCTGATAGGGACACCCAACAACATAGAAAACTCTTCCAACAGAGGGCCAATCTGAAAATCTGGGAAAGTGAAACATCTTAGAGGAGGGTCATAAAATTGAAGACAAGTGTGAATCATGCTCCTCTATGATGCATCCAAGTCCATGATCATGTCCATAATACCACCATAATGCTCTCTGAATAAAGGAACATGATCAGGAGTGATGAGTGACTGAATCTGCCTGATGCCTGCCAGAGGGTACTCAAAGAAATGGTAGGTGATGTTGCTCTTCCTGGTTGAGTCCATACTGACAATGGATGCTGATGAAGGTAATTGGAGAAGATAACAGCTGAAGGAGATATCTGAGCAGAAGAACGGTCAAAACCAAACCAAAGAAGATGTGGATACCCTGTAAAACAAATAGACAAATGTTAAATGATGCAAAAATGATGTATGATGAATGATATGCAAGGGTTTGTGATCAGGTGCTGGATTGTCAGTTGCTTTTGATAGGGTCCATGAGTGCTCAGAAGTCCGGATGAAGGTCTGAGAACCAGTAACCAGGTGGGGGACTCAAATAAAGAGTCACAAGTCCAGGGTTTCATAAGATCAATCCAAAATGGTGTAACCTTAAAACAATATCTAGTAACAGGGTATGTTGAGGCCAAGGGTTCCTACAAACCTGTAAACATCCCCACCCACTCACAGGTATTGTTCTAGAATAGGGATCCTCAGATTCAGATTTATTATGAGAAGTGTAAGCACTTCTAACCCGGAGGTACAATGTTTACCCTAATCATAAAGATTCCTCCTCTAATTCACCTCAGATGCTGAAAGTCATCTAAAAAGGTTATCCAGACTTAGCAGGCTTCCCAGATAGCCCTAGTACTACAGGAAATCCGTAGCACAGAGTTCTCAAGAAGAAACCCATGTCTGAATCGTGTTTCATATTCCCGCACCAGACCGAAATGGAATGGGAAAGAATATGAAGCCACTTTAATCCTATGTCTGTCACTCAGGCCTTTGTATTGGACCTTTCTCACTGGAATACCCCTCCCACCAAGGCAAACCAACAAATCCAGCACAGATATGATATGATAATAATATGAAATGCATAAAAACAGTAAATGAAAGCGATAAATAAAGCTGTACAGAAAGCAATAAATAAAGCAATAAACAAAAAGCACACATAACACATAACACCCCCATAAACACAAATCAAACAAGCGCTAGGAGAAACCCACAAAAAGAACCAAAAGCCCTGGTTGCAAAGGTTTCCCAAGCAGAGTCACCAAGTTGTCGCTCCCGAAAATACTTTACGTCCCCGGTGCAGACGCGAACGGTCGGCGATGATGGAGGTTGTAAGTGGAATAGAGTCGCCAGCTAGGCATTTTTATCCCGAAGGAAAGGTAATGCTGCATAAACCTGGAAGGGTACGGATAAGACGATTGTGAACCAAAGAAACTGAGAAAGGGGGTTAGTTACGACCTTGGAAGGTATTAGCACCCAGATCGTCAGTCGTACTAGACGGGATCCACACTTACTCGATTGTGTTTTAAAAGGGGATAATGTATGTGCTAAATTGTGCATAAAAAGCTAGGGAGAAAAGGATGTGTGTCAGTGCAAAAGAAAAGGTGAGTGCTCAGGACTGAAGCTTAGAAAGAAAGCTGGAAAGAGGAGAGGGGGAAGACAAAGAGACTTTTGTTCGATAACTATTAAGTTATGCCTACGTATCCTCTCGTGCAATGAGGAAGTCAAAACACCGTAGTTCGACTCAAAGAGACTGAGAATGATTTTGACTGTGAACTGCTTGCTTGTCTATGCTCAAGTGTGTGACTCGTCTGGCTCGAGTGCTAACTGTCTTGCATTAGACGGAAGAAGCGAGTTCTCTTTTATAGAGTGAGTGTGGTGAGAAAAGAATCCCAGAGGAGACGATTATTGTTTGTTTTTGTGTTTTTAGTCTTTTATTGTTTTTGGTGTTTTGCATAAGATAATGAGCTTAAGCCTAAATCAAAGGTTATAAACTCATTATATCCTCCCTGATTAGGGATAATGAGCCTACTTAAGTGTGAGATAAGCATCTCAACTTAATTACCATGATGATGTAGGATTAAGATCATTAACCTACTTGTGATTATTAAGATGTTTGTTTGGGTTTTTGTTTAGTGTTAAGTAATGAGTTTAATCTCTAATCAGGGATTAGTGAACTCATTACACCATCCTAAGAGAAGGATGATAGATGAGAACACTTAAGCTGAGGAAGATACCTCAACTTAATCCATGGTTAGGGACTAAATTCATTATATAACAAGCCTTTATTAAAGTGGATTTTAATTAAAGGGTGAGATTAAGAAGTGATTTTTAAGTTTGTAAGACAACTTGAGGGGGACTTGTCCATTAAACTCTAGGCTTTGTCCCTCTTAACCAAATGGAAGAGATAGAACCCTTAATGTAAGGTCCAAGTTACAAGCTTATGTCTTAATCATTATTAAGTGTTTTGATTAAAAAGGTGTTATATGCAAGGACCAAAACCAGAAGTTTATATGCAAGGAAAATTTGTTATGAGATGATGCAAAGACATACATGATGCATATGAATGCTCATACAAGGATGAGATGTCATGGAAGCATGTTTAGAAGCATGAAAACACATAGATGTTTATGAAATGTAATGAATGCAAAGCATACCAAATGAATGAAGAAATGATCAAGAAATTTTCAAGCATCTCTTAAGATGTCTAAGATGTCATACAAATTCTTGAAATGTCATGTCAAGTTCATATGATGATGATATGCAAAGATGAATGCAAATGAACATGAGAAATTATGGTTTTAAGGCAACATGAGATGCATATGACCAAAACAGAAGCATACATCATGATAAAAATTTGAAAATGAACTCAAACAAACCCTAATCATACACAAGATCACTACCCAAAGGAGAAGGTCAGAAGCTAATCCTAGGCAAAGTTATGAAATTTCTAAGTTAACTAGGGTTTTTGGGTGCTTCTAAAGGGGAAAATGAAAATCAAATTGAAAATGCAATACAAAAATATGAGATAAATAACCTAGAAACTATATGCAATATGTGAAACAATGCAAAAATAATCAAGTTCAAACTCATCATGGTTAGGCAGAAATGAATTTTTCAAGTTAGGGTTAAAAAATGTGATTTTTAAGAACCCTAATTCAAAGATAATTGTGAAAATATGATCAAACCTAAAAGGAAATTTGTATGGTGAGTTTGAAAATGTTTCTAAATGCATAAGAATGCTTCATGAATATTTTGGTGATTTTTGGAAACCTAAATGCATTTTTAATTAATTAAAATCAATTAATTAATTAAATAAAACATTTAATTGTTTTAAAAATACATTTTTAAGGCAAAAACTAAAATAAAAAATGTTTTTGGGTTAAGAAAAATATTTGAAATGAAAATGCAAAGTTTGAGATTTTTTGAAAGTCTTTTGCTATTTTAAAATAAATAGGGAAAAGAAATGCAAGAAAATGAAATAAAAATAAAATAAATGAGAAGTCAACTAATCTAAAGGTCCAGATTCAAAAGGGGGAAGACTGCGCGCGCGTTTGGATGGCTTGGATCAAATCTGGAAAATTAATTAATTAAACCTAATTAATCTCATTAATTAATAATTAGGGTTTTAATGAACTAATCATGGCCACTCATACACGCGGGAATCATGATCCAAGGGCCCAGATTCAAACTAAGCTGATTAACCCTAATTACAAACCCTAAACACTTTTAGGTGACCGGAGCAAGTTTCGGTCATCTTCTTCGGTCAACTCCTCAACCTATCTCTCTAAAAACACCACCCCAGACCCTCTAAAGCTCCAGAATCAATCCTCTAACATCCCTAAGCACGAATCCAGCAACAAACAACATTTATATTTCATCAAATTCATGAATCGAAGCAAAACGGAAAATTATGCAAGACTTTCAGAAATCAAATACATCTTACACACTCAACCATTTTCAATGATTCAAAGCTCAAAATGATCAGCACATCACATAGAATCAGTTTGTAACTTAAAACGCAAGTTCTGGAAAAAAGTTCTTGGATGAAGCCTGAGATGAAGCTTTCCAAGTTTGAGCTTTCTGGACCTCTCCTTGATGCAAAACCACTCTACTTGATCCCTTGATGCTTCTGGAGAGCTTAGGACAAGCTTTGAATGGCTAGTTTGTGGTGTTTGGTTCTGGTGTGGCAGAAATCATATTTCTGTTTGGGAGTGTTTCGGGCCATTTTGATGGTTAGTTTGTGATCCTTATGATGTGTGGAGATGATTGGTGGAAGAAAATTTGAGGTTTGATGCTTGTGTGATGAGATTCGAAGAGATGAATGTTTTTGGGGATTTTTGTGAAACTGAGCTTAGGCTTGCATTCAGGCTTGTGTGTGTTGTGTAATGAAGTCCATGATGTTAGTATAGGCCAATGGGATTAATCAGAAAGTTGTTGTGGCACAGGCTGATTGGTATGGGAGGTTTTTGCAAAAAGCCAAGATTGTGTACTATGAGGTATGGGCACGGTTCAGAGCTGGCTTGGGGTCTTGTCCTGCCTCAGCTTGCATCAAGGATAGCCTTTGGATCAAATTTCATGAGCTGGAACACTTGGATCATGTGATAGCATAGAATTTGCAACTTTCCCTCTTTGAGAATTTAGTGAAAATGGCTTATGAAAACTTGCAACCCAAGGCATAATTCTGATCAAGGCAAGTCATGTGATGTTGTTATGATGCTTAGAGGTCAATTAGAGGTCATGAAAGTGCTTAGAACTTGAATTTGCAAAATTCCCTCTTTGGCATGAACTTGAAAATTATAGGATTTTCCCAACTTTGAAAGATCATATCTTGAGTTCTAGGATGAATCAAGAGGAGTTATTGTACTTTTTGAAAATGGGAAGATCCAATCTACAACTTTCATGTTTAAGGATTTTTCATTTGAGGCATTTTTTATCAAGAAAGAGGAGGTTGAAAATCTTTTCCAAAATGGAAAGTTTCCATTACAAGTCATGTCCAAAAATGGAAAGTTTGCAAATGGTTTGAAATTCTTCAATCTTGTGAACTTCTAACCACTTCTAAGATCAAATAAAGATCATAGAACCTCAAATTGATGAAAATGACCCCTTGGTTCCTTTGTTGGGGGCCTCAGATGCCCTGATTCTAACTTTTCTTGCACAACAAGTTACTAGTTGATCAGATGACTTCCATAATGAATTTCTTCATAAAATTTGGTACATATGCTCCTTATAACATATTGAGACCATTGGAAACAAGAATGACCAAAAACTTTGAGGTTAAGGCCTTTGAAACCAAAACCCTAATTTTAGGTCATCTGCATAGAAAACCCTAGCCTGCCTGGACCTCTATGAAATCCTTTGTGATTTTGTGACTTCGAAGACTTCTTGGGGATGTAATAAGATCATAGACTACTCATGGACCCTCTTGACATGCTTCAAGACCTTTGAGATAGCTCAGATCACTTCTTAGATTCTCCTGATCACAAACCCTAGCTATGCAACTTATGCAGTGAAACAAATATGCAATGGGAGGTGATATGCTTATGCAATGCAATATGAAAAGATCACAAGCCATGGTGTGAGAAAAAAGTGAAAGCAAATTTGGGGTGTTTACAATATCCAAGATGTTTACACTCCTTTGCAAACTGATCAATCAAGGCAGCTTTCCTTGCGATGAGGAACGTTGGAGGAAAGCTTTGGTTTTCTAGTCAGTCTTGCCGTCTATTGGCATTGGTGCCATTTCTGTGCTCGAAGCCATAGGGAGAACTAACATCTCTACAAGGGTAATGGAGACATATAAATTACTTCAACCATCAGATTAAATCATTGAAGGATTAGTAGTTGAACCTACTAAGTATCAAGTTTGTGTTGAGGTATTTGTGACTAATCAGACTTATGTTGGTATTGCTTCCATATGGGCCATCCCGCGAACGACCAATGGACATGTTTATTATTAGAACTTACTCTCAGCTTTTTCTGATACTGCAAAGCTAAAGCAGCTACCAAATATAAAAATGTTGTGAAGGCTGCAAAGACATCAACCAAGACGACAACAGGAAGGAAGATTGATTGCAAAGAAAATCCATAAAACATAAACCTACAAAAAGATTCAACAATCAATACTCATAACAGAAGATCAATACCAAATATCAGTAACACAATTTCAAACAAAACTCAGGAAAGTTCCACAAAATTGAAAGCAGTTGCAAACTCTAACATAAATCATAACCAACTTGTAACAGAATTTTACCTGAGAAATTTCAAAACCACCCATCTGATATTCTATAAATGAGAGCTTCTCCTTCATCTTCAAGCTCTGGTCCATTCTTCCATTTTTTTAATTTTTGCAGAACCTTCTTCATTCATCTCTTTCACCTCATCTTCATTTCCACGTCTCTGATTAATCCGCACTCTTCTCCATTGATATCCCCACTCATTTCTTTCCTTGTTTTTCTTTATTTCTTTTCACATGTTTTCATTTTAATCCATAAAATATATCAAATCTCGTAATAAAATTCTACAAAAATTACACAAGTCTATTAACTCATTTTAGAATTTTTACATGCTTTTACATTCTGATTTCAGTGATTTTTCAATTTTATTTTTGTTTTTTCATTTAATTTCTTTTTCATGGAATTCCCACATTAACACTTCAATTTGTCTAAATTATTTTTTCCACCTCAAGTAATATTTTCACCCCATTCTTTTTGTACCTTTTAAAAGACTAAGAAAGAAACCTAAAAATATTTTTGTTATATTTTTAAATTCATTTTGTCCACTGTTTTGGAAGCCTTGTTTGTGCAAATTTGCAAATAATCATTAGGTAACTTTGAGTAATCATTTAGTGGAGTTAAGTTGGGAATTTTTAGGAGATATTTTAACACAATATTAGCTGTTGGTTGGTGACTTTAGGGAATTAATTTAACATTTTTTCCATGAACATTGCTATTTATTTGATGCATTTTTCCATCTAATTCCACTTCGTTTCCCTTTAGGGTTTTTAGCACTTCATTAAGACATAGTTTGTAAATGTTTGATCTTAGAACCTTTAGGGTGCCTTATTAAGGTTTAGCTACTGACTTTAGAAGCTTGATATCATTTAATATCCTTTATTTTTAGGACTTAGGCTTAGGAATCCCTTATTGCATTTTCTTAGCTATTTTGATCTTTATTTTAATTTTTGCCATGCTTTATGCGTTTAATATGCTTTGTAAAGCCGACCCTTGTTTTGTAGGGAGGTTGAGGTAAGTATTTGGTTATATACGTCTTCCTCATCTTCTTTATACTTTCCAAGTGTATTTTCCTTAGCACTATGTGCTTTTCTTGTATAGGCTTTCCCCTTTCTTAGAAACAACTTAACTTCCTTAGGAAGTAAGTTGAGTTCTAAGTCCTTTTCTTCTTCTTCTTTTCTCATTAGGATTAGAAATCACACAAACCATTAGGATCACCTTTTCATGTAATAAACAACTTAGGGTGATGTCTTAGTTCTCCTATTTTTCTCCTTTCTCGATTTGAGTCTCTTTTCTCATCTCATAAAGAAAATAAACAACAAAAATACCTAATAAAGGTTGAGCTTTCTCGTATGCTAGGAGACTTTGCTGTGGGTTACTTGCATACGTTCCATTTCGGGGTGAGGTGTAAGGTATCTACCACGATGAACAAGTCTTAGTATGAGAATGTTTTACAAACAACAAAAGCAAAATACTTCTTCTAAAAGACAATAAACAAAGACACCACGTCTTCTCTTCTCATCTCCCATTCTTTACGGACGATCATGACTTATCTCGACAGTTCAACAACAACACAGTAACGCCCTCGATTCAGCGAGCCGAAAACACCTGAGTTAGAGCTATGTCAATGTCATCCTAAAAAACACAAGCAAATCTCAGCCTTAGTTAGGCGAACTACGTCGACTCTGATCCTCATTTTCCCGATGAGGTACATAGGCAGCGGGGTAGGGCCCGTTTGAGCACATTCTTTATTTTTCCTACATTTTCCCCCGTTCTTTTAGATCTCTTTTTCCAGTTCCCTTTTCAAGTTCCCATTCCAGGTAGCGGTTTTATTCAGCAGTAACTTTATTCTTTTACCCTTTGAAACAGACAAACAAGCATGGATCCCGTCGGGTACGGCGGACGATTTGGGTGCTAATACCTTCCCAGGTCATAACCGACTCCCGAACCCAGATCTTTAGTTCGCAGGACCTTGTCCTTTCCTTTTCTCTTTGGTTTGTGCAACATTACCTTTCCCATTGATTCGGGATAAAAATGCATGACTGGCGACTCTACCTTTTCCGCGCCACTTTCGTATTTGTACTAGGATGAAAATCCCGGGAGCGACAATGAGGCCGAAATCTGGTCACTGCTAGAAAACAGATTTAGAATGTCATTATTTTTCCTATTATTCAGCTTCACACGAACTATAGCAACATCAAAAGTACTGTTACCATCAACTACTAGATCCAGTTGCTTGACAACAAAAGCTTCAGTAGACACGAGACTTATTATACCACTGTTACTAGGAGATACACCACCTAATACAACCCTCTTCATAACACCAATATTGTGCAACACACCTTCCCCTACTAGCACTTTTTTTTACTTCATTTCGAGAAAGAGGGTTAGATCCACTTAGCGAAGGTAAAATATCTACTGCATCTCTAGAGAAGGCATCCTCCGAATCAACCCTTACCAATGAATTCTAGTTGTCCGGCCATCTGGAAGTTGAGTCGTCTGACTGAACAGACTGAGAACTACTTTTTTTTATTGATTGAAACCTTGTTAAGAATACGTACAGTCCCAAAAATGTCTTCTCTCAATATAAGAGAATACTGCTTTCCATCAATAGTAATAGACACATTCTAAACCAATTTGTAATCTATCGACATTTTCAAAGGATTCTACCAACATCATAATTCATGCCCTTCATCGTGTTGTCGTCGAGACTTACGAATGAACAAATTGAAATACCTAAAACTTCAAAAAAACTTTGAATTCCACGCGTCAATCAGGACACCATAAGTCCTCACCCATATAACTCTAACATCATCAATATCACCCTCCTCCCAAGGTTTGATAAAATAGAACCATTCTTTCCACCAAATTTCTCCCTCCATTATCAAATCTTGTATAAAACCTTCCTCCATATTCTCCAATAAACATAGAGAACCTCTCAAAGGCGTAACTTTTGTCGAAAATATTCTTTCGATCTCAAAACTAGTTTGCAAATTGTAAGTAGCACTGGGAATTAGAATCCTCCCCACAAAAGACTTCTTCAATCTCGCCTTATCCTCCACCTTAGAAAAATACTGAAAAAGACTCTGCTCAACCAAATCCTTTCGAATAGATCCTCTATTTGCCACTACATTCGCAAAGGACTTATTTCCTAGAACAGGGTCGTCCTTGAAAACCGTCTTCCGGGAAAAATTCGGCCTAACCTTAGCTCCTCCTAAACTAACTATCTTAGGAGCAACTAACCCTCTTCCGATTCGAGGTAAATTAGCATGAATCTTCTTGCCATCGATGACTATGTTATCCAATTTCACTACCAATAACCTTGGATCATCAGACTCCCTAAACCTCGCAAAACTAAATCGCTTACCGAATTTGTTTCTCTTTGGTGGTATGACCACATCCACAATCTCACCCACACAACCAAAAAGCTCGAAAATGTCTTTTGCCCTTATCCTCTCAGGAAACTCTGAGAAAAAATCGACAAAACCTGATTTTCTACCTCACTACTGACTTCCCTTTCGTTAGGAAAATAATCCCATCTCAACACCTCCTTACGAGAGCCCTTCTCTTCACCTCCTTCCAACCATTGTTACCTTCCATACTACACTCAAACAACGAAATAGGCCCAAGAAACCTCCAATGGAAAACACACTAAACTGAAACCCAACCCGATTCCCAGCAAAACACATTCAAAACCAAAGCCCATAACCCTAAAGTTAGAAATTTAAGCCAAAGATTCTAAAGATAGAAGTCAAGGCATCAAAGTAGCTCCAGCTAACTGATCACACAACTAAAAGAAACCTCAGCAGAAACTGATAAAAACCCAACTAGAAAAAGAAAAACTCCACCGAGAAACTATTGCTTGAAAGGCAGAACGAAGAACAGGGATAGCAAATCTGAGAACCCAAAGCCCAGAAAAGGGTGCTCCAGCAGAAAAGAAGAAAGGTGTTTACCACAAAAGTCGCCGCCGATAGGGTACGGCGCCGCCAGAGAAGCTCGTCTTCATCTTTTCTTAAAATTGCGTTCCTATTGAATTAAAAATAAAATGTAATCATTGCTAATGGATCCTAATCAATGTTAATTGATTCTAACGAATTTTTAACAAGAGGCAAGAAAGTGTCATGAGGTTCTCTAATCCATTCTTGATTATTGTTTCTTTTGAGCCAAAATATAGCTTTCTACCATAGTTTCATTCTCATTAATCCAATCCCAGATGAATGCTTCCTTATGACTCACATTTTCACTACTTTGCTTTGGAAGACCAACAAAAACAATGTCATACTTCCCATATGCTCAAAAACATAGAAAAAAGTGTTGAGCTGAAATTAGAGGGTATTTCACAATCAGATGGAATGGAAACTTAAAAATCAAAAGATTCAAACTCAATAAAAGTGACTTGATTATAGATTAGAGGGTATTTCACATGAATCAGATGGAATGGAAATTTAAAATCAAGAGATTCAAACTCAATAAAAGTCACTTGATTATAGAGTCTGTTTGTTTGAGCTTTTAAAAAATTGGATTTTTGTTTATATTTCAAAATTAGATTTTACAAAATCGTTTTTCAAAATATTACAAATTTTTTTATATTTTTTTTTCAAAATGAAAAACTAATTTTGACATTCTATAATATAAATATACACTATTGAAGATAAAAAGATAGTTGAAATCACAATTTTTTCAAAGTTGTATCTCAAAATAATTTTTATGAAAATTTATTTGAAATAGTTTTAAAATTAAGTGATATTTTTGAAATTTTGATATCCAAAAAAAAATTCAATAAAATGTTGAAATATCTAAAATAACATTTTAAAAATAACTATTCATATCAAATTTTCATTTGAAAGTTTTGTTCAAAGTTTTTTTTTGAAATTTTTATTATTTACAAAATTACGCTATACTATAAAAATCATTTTTAACAAAAACCATTCATATCAAATTTTCATTTGAAAGTTTTGTTCAAAGTTTCTTTTTGAAATTTTTATTATTTACAAAATTACGCTATACTATAAAAATCATTTTTAACAAAAACCAAAACAAACGGGTCTGTGTTAACAATTTTTAGAGAGAGATGGTGTTATAATTGTGTTTGGAGATGTTGAATTTCTAGTTAAGTGGGTTAAGAGGATGAAATATCATTATGAGATGTTGGGAAGGGACTAAAGTCATTAGAGGTTCAAACACAAGTAAAAAAATTTATTACCTTTAATAATACACATACAACAGAAGCACTTATAGTCTAGGTTACAACAACATGCACTCTTATTTTCAGTTCTTCCTGTGCTACTATGGACTAATGAAGAAGAACAAAGAAAGACACACTTAACCAAGAAGCACTTATTCTTGTAGTTACATAAACTTATGATACAAGTCACTGATACCAACATTAATCATATTGGTCCTCTTATTGATACTTCTTGAGTATTAAAATCTCATGGCCTAGGAACTAAACTATTGAAGTGCCTGGAGAATTATCAACACTGGTGTTTCTTATTCCCTCTTTTTCATCATTTATTGCCTCATCTGCAGTTTTATTCTCCTGGAATTCTTTCTCCTCTCCCGATATTTCTTCGAGCGACCGACCTTGCGTTTCAGGCACCAAGAAAGTGCAAAGGAATCCAAGCAAGTTGACAAACGAAAGTGCCGTAATTGCCTGCTTGATTCCTTTTGTTTTATCATGTGCATTATCTATATGGCTTTGCACCACAAAAGCACCAATGATAGCTCCCGATTTTCCAGCTGCAGCCGATATTCCATGACACGTCGAACGGAGCCTCGCAGGGAAAAGCTCGGCCGGCACTATAAATGTAGTACTATTAGGTCCAAAGTTAGCAAAGAAAAGTGTAAGTCCAAAAAGTATAGCAAACATGATTAGGTTTCCGTTGCAAAACTCATATTTTGATTCTTTCTTGCATTCAGATTCTTCTCCCCTATATGTTTTATAATTGTGCCCTAGAAACCACATAGAAACAAACATTATGAGAAATCCAACAAGCTGGATTCTGTACCGTCCGATCTTGTCGATTAGGAAAACCGTGCACCAGTATCCAGGTACCGTGGCGAGCAAGGCAACCACGAACATCGCTCGAGAGAGCTGAAAAACTTCCTCAATAGCATTCATTTTGGAGGCCTTGTAAACAAGTCCACTAGCTGGATAAATATCTTTTTGTGTTAGTTGAAGACTATAGAAAGCAATATCCAACAAAAACCATGTGCTAGTTGTTCCTAAAAGGTGAAGGCCATGCCGATTAACAAACTCGGAAGAGAAGAGTCCATACGAGCGTGAACCGCGTGGTGCGATGGCGATTCTGGTACTCGATTTCAATTCTTCTAAAAGTATTTTCTTATCGAGAACTTTAGCCATATCTTCGGCGGCTTTTTTGTGATCTCCTTCTACCAAAGCAGTGTATCTTGCAGTTTCCGGCATTTTCATTCTCCAATAGTAAGTTAACGCGGCAGGAACAGCACCAAACATTAGCACAATTCTCCATACAAAATCTCCTTCTGGTTGAGTAGATAGAACATGATCAGTTTCAAAATCAGGAGCTGGAAAAGCCGATAATAATAGTTTCGAGACGAACATGGCTACACCTCCAGCGACCAGTATTCCAACACCTTGCATAGCGAAAACAGCAGCAATGAAACTTCCTCTTGTTTTCTGATTAGCATACTCAGACATGATCACAGCAGAGAGAGGATAGTCTCCACCGATGCCGAATCCTAGCCAGAATCTAAAGAAACAAAGACTAGTAACCACAGTTTTCGACGTGGAACCAAATGATAGACCCGAAGCTAAAGCAAAACCAACCATTGTGGTTAGTGTTATGCCGTAAACTTTTTTTCTACCAAGTTTGTCTCCAAGCCAGCCAAAGAAGAGTTGCCCTGCAAGTGTACCGCACAACGCGACACCGGTTATTGCGTTGTTTACGTTTGTTGGAAGTTTTCCAGGACCCTGACCAGTCGGATCCGAGTAGTACAATCGACCGATAAGCTTTGTAACGGCCGTGATGCAGAAGAGGTCGTACGCATCGGTGAAAAACCCCATTCCTGCAATCACTATTGCCATATAATGGTAGCTTTGAGTCTTGGCATTGTCAAGAGATGAAAGGACATCTTGGTTGGTGGCCATGGCATCGAACAATGGATTGTTTGTGAACAGGAGAGAAAAGAAGGAACAGGTGGTAGTTTATATGGACTTCATTTGTGAACATGTTTTCTTGTCTTTTTGGATTTTGACAAATGATGTTGCTTTCTAAGAGCTGTAAAAACATTATAGTGAATAACGAGTAACTTAAATATATCAGAAATTCAGATGCAGCCTAATGTTTGTTTTTATTTTGTCTTTCATATTGCTGCCTATAATGGTGCAACTTCATTATATTGTTTTCTCTCAATGAGTCGAGCATAAAGTTAGTACAAGAACAAAATTCCCTTGGCACTTCTCTAGTAGCCTTGACCCTAAAGTCTTATTATGCTCTTACTTTGGTATCATCAAATTGTCATTCACAGATCACGGGGTTCTAGTTATTATCGTGTCCTATTCATTTTGTATTATTGCTAATTCTTTTATGACAAGAAAGATGTTAATGGTACAAACTTCTTGACATCAAGAACAAAGCAGAATATTCACTAATTATATTTAACAGCTACAACCAAAATCTGTTGGAGTTGAAGTAATGTTTTTAAGAACAGAAACAATATAAAACTGGCAAGAAGTTTGGAACATTGTATGGTTTAACTTGATAATTTTGTAGTGTCACATGAAATATAGTCGGTTACCTAGTTGGAACAAATATTGACCGTTGAAAATAACTAGTTTGAAGAAACATTTATAATTTGATTACTCCTAAATGGTAAAGTCAGTGTTTACATATTTTTATTTATTTGTTGACTTCAATTATTTTAAGTGAATTATCAACAATATTAACAACTTACTGTTTATTGTGAGATGTTTAAATAAGTTTTAAAAAAAAAAGAGTATAATTTGTATTTAATATTTACGGAATGAACTATATTTGCTAAAAATACTATAATACGCGACAAGAAGTCATGTATGTGGTATTTGCGTAATGAGGTTGGACCCTTATCAACTTTAGGGCGGAGGTATTTATCGAAATCCTTGGACTTGGACCTCAGACTTCAGGAAAGTAGCAACCACTTCAAGGAGTGTGGGAACATGGTAAATTCCCCTTTGACTCCTTCTTTGTAATGTTGTGAGCTATGACATGTCATATCCATGTTTCCACTTAATGACAATCATTGAAATATGGGCGCTCAATCTGATAAACGGGTGATCAGGAAGGTAGTATGGACGAGATGTTACATCATTTCCCTTTCACACCGTCTCTTACGAGTCTTTCACATATATACCAATACACTGTCTGTCAAGCACGAAGGCTTGGAAAGGGAAAAGTGATTTAGTCTTGTTTTCCTCTCCTCATTTGGGTCAGCCCCTGTGGTATACTTGGGGTGAGTCCCTTAAGTATGAGACGAGTCCCTCATGTGTGAAGCGAGTCTGAGATATATCTCCAAGTATCAATGAGGTAAATCATACACCAACTAAGGAAATTCTCAAACGTCAGTTGAGGGAAAAACATGTGAGGTATTAAATGTAATCAATGATGAATTAGCTTGGGATGCCAAATTGACTTTAATCTCCCACATGTGAAAGAAGTTTGCATAACCTTTCATGTCTGAAGGAAAACCTAGGATATGTTTGATCATCCCTAGCTTATGAATCTCAATTAAAGGGATTCAACCCTAACCCTTTCATCTTTTCGCACACTTTTGCACCAAAGCTCTTGAAAGCCTCCATTATCTTCTCCTTTCTCTTATTATGCCGATAATTTAGTATATAGATAAGAATGATAACCTGGTAGAGCCATTCACTAGCAATGAGAGCAAAATTCTATGCAATTACTGTTATAGAAATGCCAAATGTCCTTACGCGGCGATTGATTGTAAATTAGTGGAACTTGGCATGTTCAGTGGTTGCAAGATCTCTATTAGCTCTAATAGAGATAAAAACGGTTATAGAGATAATGACTCTTATTTCCCTTTTGTTTTCTCATGAAACAAACAGATAATAGCCATTTATGACATTGATCCTAAAGGTGTCGGGGATTTTTAGTATTGTTACATCATTGAGGAAAAGATGGCCTCTTTTCAGTAACAAGTTAACCTCTCCTCTTCAGGTGACAAGGAAGAGGCATCCTAGAGTAGTGCTCTCATTATCGTTCATCACATAGGGGTTCTCATCCATTTTTCCTTTTTTGAGGCGGAGGTTTTAAAGGTTCTCAATATCCCCCATTCCAGATCACACTCAATGGTTGGAGTTTCATCAGGATATTTAGGATTATATGCCAACGACTAGGGGATAAGAATATATTCTCCTTTTATGGCATCGAGGAGGCTATTCACATGGGATAGGTGACCCTAGGCACCTTAATTAGGAGATCTTTATTCAAACCATACTCCAACCACTACAAGAATTGGAAGGACAAGTGTGCGAGAGTGAAAGGGTGAGATCAGTTCTCTAAAATCACTACTTGGGTTGATAGTGCCCCCCACTCTCCTCTAACTTAGATGGATAATCCAATGGTGATCATATGATACAAATTTTACTACCTCATTGTTTATGAGGTGTAGGGGTTTGACCTTTGGATGAGTTTACGGTCATGGATTCCCGAACCATTATCGTGTCTGACCTGGGGACGATAAAGGCTTGGATAAATATCTAAGTGAGTTCAATGTATCAATGACCCTTGTTTGAGATTTTTTACTGGTCATATGGCTCATATTTGTTATTCTTTTTTATTTAGATAAGATGTTGAAAATATTATTGGACAAAAGGAAAGAACAACTGGGAATAATAAAGGTTAAGTGCTTAGGACTCGACAACCCCTAGAGTCTCCTAGACAACTTGACTACCAATGGGTTAAAAGGCAAGTTGAAGGAGACACACCTCCCAAACCCCGTGTCCTTAAAGCCCAAAAATGAAATTTGAATCCTCCCAACTCTAAAGGGTAAAGCGGTCCAAATCCACGTTGTAGAGGAGGCGAGCGTCCATGCTCACCCAAGAGAAAGGATTCACCTTCTCATTCCTTTATATGGAAGGATCCTAGTTTTGACGCAACCAAGTTCATTGTCACTTTCCTTTCTTTCTATTAGGATTTCCTAGGCTACTATAAGGTTATTTGTAACACGTCATCCCTTGTCTGAGATCAAGTAGAACCACTTATTGAGCATTTTGTTGATGGAGTATGCTGATAGACAGAGGCACACTCAGGCTAAAAATGAACTGAAATTAAAGAATATAGGCTACCAATGGGATATTTCCAAAGATTAGGCAATAATAGAGGCCTTGCAGAAAGATAAGGAGGCATTGGTGGTCAAACTCAATGAACATGAGACTAAGATTAAGGATTTAGCTTCCTTGAAGAAACAATTGCAGCATCCTTTAACGGTGCTCTGCGCTCAAAGAAAAATCTATAATAGGAAGTGTATTTACTCAAGGACAATCTAGTGGGGACCTATGATATTTACTTTAATCATGCAAAGAAGTAGGTGGCCCTTTTCTATCTCGAGTTAGATATGAGCCATATGGACATATTCAAAGTGATATGTAATGACTAGCTGGTGGATTGCAAAGAGGGTACTTTTTATGACCAGTTGTTGCACCCCAAAATTTGCCCTCACCAAGACAATACATTGTGTACTAAGGTCTCCCAAAAGGTTCACAAGGTTCACAAGATATCTCATGAGGTTCACAAGGTTCACAATTAGTCAGAAAGTTTGACAATTCCCTCAGACAATGCATCCCCCTAAGCAAGGCATCCTAAACTAGGGTTTTGACTTTCATTAGGCTAAATGGACTTCCAAGGCTTCAAGTGAGCTTCATAGCATCTTATATGTCTTTAATAATCCCTATGTCAAGTTTCAAGGCTTTCCCAAAAGATTTGCTCAGTCAGATGATCAGATAGGTTAAAATCAATCAAAGTAGTCCAAAAGTCAAACTGAGGTCAACTGTGGTCAAACCAAAGTCAAACTTCATGATTTTTTGCCAACATCAAGTATATGAATTAAAATTCATCATTTGATCAAGGGTTGATCATGATTCATCAAGGAGATTTCAGATCATCAAGAATCAGGAGTTTTTAAATTAGGGTTTTCAAAGGAAAAGTCAACTGAACTTTGACCAGCCATAACTTTCACATGCTTCATCAAAAATTTTCCATCCAAAGCTCATTTTGAAGGAAATTGAATTCTCTACAACTCTGTGTCTCACAAGCCAAGCCCAAAAATGCTTCATTTGAAAGGTATGAGCTAAGACATTATAGGTCCTTTTAAAAGTCAACAAAAAGTCAACAACTTCCAAAGAGCATAACTTGAGAATGGTAAAAGATATGGACATGAGACAAACGAGGTTGGTTATAGGAATCTTCAAGCTTTCCAAAATGTCCAAGAACACCTTCATAGCATTAAAATTGAGGGATTTGTGCTCTTGCAAAGTTGGGAAATTTTTGGGAGGTTTATGAAGCAAATGGGGACTTCAAATCAAATTTCACCAAATGAGCTTGCTTTTTTATGATCCAAACACTCCCATGACATCATGCACGAATTAAAAATTATTTATTCATATTTTTATTCATTTTATTTTATTTATTATGATTTTTTACATTAAAAATCATTTTAAATCAAAATAAAATATAAAAGTGTGAATATTTGATTTGATTTTGGTTTTAGAAAGTCTTAATATTCATTTAGAGGTGATTGAAACCATACAAAATCAGATCATTCAAAAATAGCAATGAGATATCCAAGATTTCAATATTTTTAAAGACATATCTTTTTCAATCTCTATGGATGCAAAAGTCCAAAGGATGGACTAGTTTCTTGACCTAATTTTATTACATGATATATAAACAACACATATCAAGCAAGACACACGAATTGGCAGCCTCAAGAACAACTCTCAAAACTTCAAATTTCATCAAAATTTCAAAATTCGGATTCATCTTTAAAGGGCAGAAAAAGGTATTTTGAAGACATAGAGATGATCTTTGGACATCACTGAGTCTATCTCAACCTTTAAACGCATTTGAATCATGACCATATGCCTAACCCGAAGCACTTTTGACCTTGATTTATTTTTTTTCGATTCAATGAATTTATGTGTTTATGATGCATTTTGATCATATATTGATGTTTGTATGTTCCTACAGATGGTTTTTGGACAGTTTGTGTGAAGAATCATAGCCTAATCGTGAAACTGCCATTGTTAGGGTTTTGCTTGCCGTTTAGGGTTTTCTAACTACACCAATATAAATGATTTCAAACAACACTAATGAACTGTCTAAGACATGAGGATCACAATGATATGATTAATTTGGTGAAATTTTACAGTTTTAATGGTGTTTCAAAAAGCTAGGTTTTTCTGTAAAATTCGTGTGCAGGAAAATTCGCAGGAAATTCTGTGGATAATTTCGCAGCAAAATTCGCAAGTCTCAAGGAAGAAGATGGAGTCTTGGCGCCAACTGGAATTTTGAAATTGTGACTTAATATTTTTAGAATTTGTTTCCATTATATTTCAACTAATATGGTTTGGCTCAGTTGGTAAGGATGTGCGTGTGGGAGGCCAATGACCAGGATTCGAATCCTGGCTTGGTGAATTCTTTTTTGGCAATTTTCTTTTGTTTTCCAGGCTTGCTATATGATGATCCTGGGCCATTCCCTATACGCTAGCGCGCGCCAGCCCAGTGGTTTTGATCCCCTCCAGGTAAAGGGGAGGTCCTGGGTTCAAATCCAGGCCTCCCCATTTTTTTTAAAAACCTTTGTTTTCTTATTTTTTTTAATTATTATTTTCTATTATAAATTTTTATTATTGAATTTGTTTTATATTTAGTTAATAAAAATCTATCTTAAACTTAATTAAAATTTTATTTTCATAAATTTCATAATATATTTTATAAAGTAAATTTACATGTAATTTTAATTTTCATTTATAATTTGTAAATAAACCAATTAGTATTTTAATTAAACCTTCAAACCCTAATTTTATTTTCTTAAATTTCAAACCCTAATTTTTTATTTAACTTTAAATATTAAACTTAATTAATTTTTTTCTGATATATTATTAAATAATTAATCTTGTTTTGTAAATAATTATTATAATTGTTTATTCTAATTACTTTATTATTTTCTTCTTAAAAATTCTTAAAAATTATTTGTTTAATTTAAAAATGTTCTCTTAAATTCTATATCTTTTTGTATATTTGTGCTAACCTCTTCCTCTTATGATTATTTTTATCACTAACCATTTTAATTATAAGTTTATTTATTACATATTTATTTTTTATTATTTCTATTATAATGTAATTGTGAAAACCCTGTAATAGTTGTAGTTTTCTTTTTTGTCTTTATTTTATTATTGATGAATATTTTATTGTCATGGTTAGTAACTATAGGGAGTGATAACATGTTTGTGATTTAAAATTAATTTAGTATAACTAACTTAATAAGATAAATATGTGAATATGAACACTCACACACGTAAGTCGATCTTTGATCGCCATCTCACACTTTCTAGGGTTACTCCTCATGTTGCCTAATTCTAAGGTCAAGTAAGGTGTCTTAAAGCAAAGTCCCTTCATAAAATATCATCAAGTCCCTTCAAATTATAAGATCAAGTCCCTTCGAGGTTGCCTACGATAAATGATCTTGTCCCTTCGAATAAAAGATGATAAGTCCCTACGAATTGCTAAAGACACCTTATAGTTGCCTATATTCAGATGTCCCTATACATGTCCCTTATCACATCCAAGGTAATGACTACCTATTCCTTAATAATAGGGATAGTCTTACCATTAAAAGAACATATAAGAACAGTAAAGACTTAGCATAGGGTAGGTTCCTCTTAAGTACTTGCTCACTTTTCTTCAAAATACTTCATTACACTTCACATTTCAAACAAATTTTCAAAACAAAGTCTTTGTATACATCCATACGAGGATCATTACAAAGTACTTAGAAAATTTCTAATCACACACTACACTCTTCAAAAACAATTTAAGTGAGCTAAGTAACTAAGAGCCCATGGATAACCATGGATATAAAGGGTGCTAACACCTTCCCTTTATATAACCTACCCCCCCAACTCAAAATCTTTTTAAGGTTTTTCCTGTTCTTTTATGTCCTTTCCTTTTGGATAAAATAAAATTCGGTGGCGACTCTTGCTATCCGCAACATTTAACTAAAGTCAGTTCTCCCACCGTGTTACAGAACTGGCGACTCTGCTGGGGATTTAATAAAAGAGGGGTACCCTTAGGAATTAGATCACTTAAATTGTTTGCTTTGTTTGCTTTATACTTATTTGTTGGGCTTTTATGTGTGAAAGATCCTAACCCGGATCTAGTGTACCTTAGGTAAATGGTAATAGACCAAGGAAACTGTACGGCGTATACCGATATGGTTAATCTGGTGGCCATAGTTAGTGTGACTTCTTGGTTGGTGCTTATGTTCCTTAAGCAAGTTGAGGATAGTATGAGGCTGCCATATGTTGTCAATACACTAACTGACTTTTAGAACCCTAGTCATCCCATCTTGGCCTTTAGAAAGTAGTGAGATAACCGGCTTTGGTGAAGACTGAAGTTGGTTGATACTCGATGCTACACTCATTGAGATTCTAAACTTGGAGGGTTTTGGTTGGCAAGTAAGTTGCCTACTGAATAACCACCCTTGTGAAGGATCAATGATATTGAGATCCCTTAGAACCTGGTTACTTTATAGGACAGGATGAACCAACTAAACTTCAGGGGAGGGTACTTACCTTTAAACCTCATGCAAGCCTTCAAACCTAGGGCTATTGTGTGACTTGTTTGTGTGTGCCACATGTCTGTGATTGAGCATAACATCATAACATCATCATGCATCATAAACATAGCATTTTCACTAACCATTTCAAGGACCAAAGGATTTATTTTTGTTCTTTGTTGCAGGTTATGGCTTCTGCTCGTAGGAATACTATCCGGATCAACTTTGTAGGAATACCTCCTAAGCTTAAGGAGTTGGTCTCTCAAGTTTCTGAAAACTCCCAGTTCATCAAGAGGCATGGTCACCTACTGGATCTAGTCACTTCAGGGTTCAATGAAGACATGATGAGTGTTCTATTTCAGTTCTTTGATCCTAAACATCATTGTTTCACATTCCCCGACTATCAGCTGGTTCCTACCATGGAAGAGTTCTCCAAGCTTCTGGGTATACCTATCCTTGATCAGAAACCCTTCACAGGCTTAGAGAAGGAACCTAAACCTGAAGTCATTGATGCAGCCCTACATTTGAAGAAATCAGACATTGTCCTAGAAACAAGAAGTGGAGTTAAGGGTATTCTTGCTAAGGTATTGATAGAGAAAGCTCAAGTGTTCCTGAAGGCTATGAGTTATGATGCTTTTGAGGAGATCTTAGCCCTATTGATCTATGGCTTAGTGTTGTTCCCCAATCCAGACCAGTTCATAGATGTACACGCCATCAACATATTTCTGACTCGCAATCCAGTGCCTACATTACTTTGAGACATCTTACACTCTCTTCATACTCGTACTACGAAGGCACGAGAAACTCTGATGTGTTATATACCTTTACTATCTAGGTGGTTTATTTCTCACCTTCCTCGATCAGTGATGAAGAATGCACAAGGATTCAGGTGGTCTAAAAGGATCATGTCACTTTCTCATTCAGACATTCATTGGTGCTCTAGATCTATGGAGAATGTTATTATCATTGATCGTTGTGGGGAGTTCCCTAATGTGCCACTCCTTGGCATAAGAGGGGGAATTACCTACAATCCTTCCTTGGCTCTACGTCAGTTTGGTTACGCTCGGAGTGATGGTCCTCATGACATGCTTATTCAGGGTATTGTGTTCGACTACGACAACGATCTGCAAGGTTACCGTCAAAGGTTTATACGGGCATGGGGTAAAGTGAACAAGGTTGACAGCAAGACTCTGGAACCAAAGTACACTATTCCTATGGAACCTTATCTCATATAGGTGCGATCTCGTGCTCAGAATCTTATGATGCCATATCCTGATATCCTACCAATTACTATGGAGCCTGTTGCTGAAGGAGATACTTCTTATATCATTCTTCACCCAGACATGCCCACTGACATGGAAGAGTTACAGAGGTCCTGGATCCAGTTGAAGGAGCAAAGAGATACTTTTGAGACTCATTACAAAGCTAGTCAAGAAAGAATCCTGGAGCTAACAAAACAACTTCACGAGGAGCGGAATCTCAACTCATACCTCAACACAAAGAGGAAACGTCCATGGGAGATTTAAAACCCCATTTTTTTGTATTCATTTCATTTTTATTGTAAGCCCAAGGGGCAAACAAGTTTATTTGATTACTAATAAAAGTTTACTTTCTATTTGTTTAATCAAATTTAAATCCTGCGGTCCTTGAAAACATTGCATAAGCATCTACATACCATATTATTGCATCACAGGTTTCTTATTTACATGTATCTTATCTTCTCGCTGTTTATTTAAGCAGAAATGGCTCTTGAACAGACTGTCAAAGATCTCCAGGCACAGAATGCACAATTCCAAGAGTTGATTCTGAATTTGTCCAAGGGTCAAGATGAGTTGAAGACACTACTGGATAAGAAGAATAAGAAGACTAGAAGATCAGGAGGCCTTATTAATCTGGGAAGAAGGTTCATAGGTCCTATAAAGACCAAGGAACAGATGGAGGATTCTGAGTCTGAAAATTCTGAGAAAGAGGGAGGTGTCTCCATGATACTGTGGGAGGTTTTGATTCTGAAGCAAATTATTATCATGATCCTAATGAAAATAAGTACAAGATGCTGGTAGACAGGATGAATGCCATGGAGTTACAAAAATCTTCTGGGCTTGATTTTGAAGATCTGAGCTTAGTATCTGGAGTGGTTATACCTATTGGTTTCAAGGTTCCTGCTTTCGTGGTGTATGATGGTGTCTCATGTCCCAAGCTGCATTTAAGATCCTATGTCCGGAGGATTCAACCACATACTACTGACAAGAAGTTATGGATTCATTTCTTCCAAGAGAGCTTGTCTAGAGCTCAATTGGAATGGTACTACCAACTGGAAAGCATCAATATTCGTGATTGGAATGATCTTGCTGAGGCCTTCTATAGGCAATACCAATATAATGTTGATCTAGCACCAACTTGCATGCAACTCCAAAGCATGTCTATGGGTGCTAAGGAGAATTTCAAGGAGTATGCCCAAAAATGGAGAGACCTGGCTGGCAAAGTTCAACCTCCTCTGACTGATCGGGAACTGGTGGATATGTTTATGAGTACGCTGAATGGTCCTTTCTATAGTCACCTCATTGGAAGCTCATCATCTGGTTTCATCGAGCTAATAATGATTGAAGAACATGTGGAGAGTGGTATAATAAGTGGTAAGATACAGGTGGGTACCTCTTCATCAAGTACTACAAAGAAGCCCCCTAGTGGGAAGAAGGAGTCTAATGTTGTGTATGGTCAACCTAGTCATAACAGAAGTCACCAATCTGTGGGAACAATCCACATCTCCAATCCTACTCCTGCAGCACCAGAGCTACCACAAAATCATCAACAGAAGCCTAAAAGACAATTCACCAAGATCAACATGTCACTGGCCCAAGCCTTGCAACACATGTTGAAAAGGGAACTCATTACTTTGAAGGACCCTTCTCAGAATCCTAATACTTCCTCTCCTCGATACAATCCTAATGCACGATGTGCCTATCATTCTAATTGTCCGGGACATGACACCAACAACTTCTGGGTGTTGAAGAACAAGATTCAAGATATGATTGAAGCTGGGGAGATTGAATTTGACCCTCCTGGGACTCCAAATGTGATTACTGCTCCCATGCCCAATCATGAGAAGACTGTTAATGTTGTTGATGAGGTTTCCTATGTTTCCTCAGTTGCAGATGTGACTACTCCATTATCCATTATCAAGAAGAAGCTGGTGCAGGTTGGATTCTTTCCAGGTTGCAGTGAAGACTGTTTTTATTGTGCCTACAAACCTGATAGCTGCTGGAAGTTGAAAGATGGTATTCAACGCCTCATGGACAATTACACTATATTGTTTGAGAGGACACCTTCTGTGGAAAGTATGTGTGAACATCTAACTCGAGGTACGAAGGTTGAAGATGTGGATATGGTTGATAAAGTGCCAGTGAAGATTACCTCTAAAGGTCCTGTCAAGATCACTTCCAAGGGTCCTATCAAAATTACTGCTGAAGGCCTGGTGAAGACTGTTGCTGAAGTTAGAGTGCCTCCCATGATTATTACCACTCCTGGCCCTATTCCCTATACTTCTGATAAAGCTATACCCTGGAATTACGGTTCTGATGTTTATATCCATGGTGTTAAACAAGAACCTTTGACTGATACCCCTGCTACTGATGATAACCTTGATGTTGATAATATTGTTGGATCTAGTAAGATCACCAGAAGTGGAAGAATTTTCTCTCCTCCGGCTATCTCAAAAAGTGCAGTTACTCCAACTACTACCTCCACTTCTAAACCAAGTACTTATGCTCGGGGCAAAGGTCCTGTAGTTGAACCTGTGCAAGCTGAGGCACCGACTGCTGAAAATCTTTCTAAGCAGATGGAAGAAGTGCTGAAGATCATTCGTAAAAGTGATTATGATATTGTTGACCAATTGGGGCATACTCCCTCCAAAATTTCCATGTTATCTTTGTTGCTGTGTTCTGAGGCTCATGCTAAAGCCTTAATCAAGTTCTTGAAGACTGATCATGTGCCAAATGAGATTTCTGTAGATCAATTTGAAAATTGTGTTGCACATCTGACTTATGATAACGGGTTAGGCTTTTCTGATGCTGACTTGACTCCTGCCAAGAGAAACCATAACAGAGCTTTGCATATCTCCATTGAATGTAGGGGCACTACCTTGTCTCATGTGTTGATAGACAATGGCTCTTCATTGAATGTACTTCCCAAAGAGGTTCTGAACAAGCTCAGTCCTGAAGATGTTGTGTTAAGACCAAGTAATATAGTGGTGAGGGCCTTTGATGGTTCAAGAAGAGTGGTGCATGGAGAAATAGATCTCCTGATCAAAGTAGGCTTTCAAGTCTTCAATTCTACTTTCTATGTAATGGATATTCGTCCTGCGTACTCCTGTTTTCTTGGGCGCCCCTGGATCCATGGGGCAGGTGCTGTGACCTCAACTTTACATCAGAAGTTGAAATATCCGGTGAAGGGAAAGATCGTCACTGTTTATGGAGAGGAAGAATATATGGTCAGTCATGTGAATACATTTAAGTATGTTGAAGTGGAAGGTGAATATTATGAGACTCCTTGCCAGACATTTGAAGTAGTTCCTTGGGCCGTTCCTGCTACTGAAGCTCCTCCTGTTGTTAAAAGAGTTCATGTGGTTACCAGAGTACCTCCTACAATGGCTTCCCTCAAAGATGCTAGAGTTGTGGTTGAAGAAGGTGGTTGTACTATTTGGGGCCAGTTTCATGACATTCCTTACAAGTCTGACAAGTTTGGTTTGGGTTTCACTGCAGAGTCCCAGAAGGCTGTTCGTCGTGCTCGTGCTGTTCGTATCACCAATCAAGGGATCATGAGAGATCAAATCAATGATGTGGGTGACTATAGTGAAGACTACAACCTGGATAATTGGATCTTTCCTACCGTGGGTGATGGGCTCAACAATTGGAAGGCTGAAGACGTTATTCCTATCTCTTTTAGTCAGGAGTAAATACTATTACTGTGTTTTTATTTTAAGTTTGTAATTTCGAACAATTAAACTTTTAAGCCTTGTGCCTTACTCGGGGCACAATGGCATGCTTGTTTCGGGATGTCATTTCATTTGCATACTTCATTCAATAAAAATCAATGGACGTTTCGTTTTCGTAAATATTGCGCTCTTTGTCTTTCTTTTATTTTTTATTTTTATCAGCCACGTGTTCTTACACACACCCACATCACTAAATGCAGATCCTCATCCACTCTGGATCCTATTGATAACAGTTCTACTATTGCCAATTATAATTTCGAGAATCCGATCTATCAAGTTGAAGATGGAAAGGAGGAAAATTGTGAAGTACCTGTAGAGCTTGCTAGGTTGTTACAACAAGAAGAGAAAGCTATACAGCCACATGAAGAGCCAATCGAAGTTGTAAATCTGGGAACTGAAGAAAACAGGAAAGAGGTCAAGATAGGGGCTGAACTAGAAGATAGTGTCAAGAACAGATTGATTCAGATGTTACGGGATTATGTGGAGATCTTTGCTTGGTTCTATGAAGATATACCAGGGTTGGATACAGACATTGTGGTTCACCGTTTGCCGGTAAAAGAAGATTGTCGTCCAAAGAAACAGAAGGTTCGTCGCATGCGTCTTGAAATGTCAGAAAAGATTAAAGCAGAGGTGATGAAACAATTTGATGCAGGGTTCTTAGCTGTGACTTCTTATCCTCAATGGGTTGCAAATGTGGTATCGGTACCTAAGAAAGATGGTAAGGTACGTATATGTGTAGACTACAGGGATCTGAACAAGGCCAGCCCTAAAGAAGATTTTCCACTTCCTCATATTGATGTTCTGGTAAACAACACTACTCAGCATAAGGTATTCTCTTTCATGGATGGCTTCTCAGGTTACAATCAAATCAAGATGGCACCTGAAGATATGGAGAAGACTACATTTGTTACACAGTGGGGCACTTTTTGTTATAAAGTGATGCCATTTGGTTTGAAGAATGCCGGGGCAACATATCGGTGTGCTATGGTGGCTTTGTTTCACGATATGATTCATCATGAGATAGAGGTATATGTGGATGATATGATAGCCAGGTACCTAAATGAAGAGCAACACCTTGATCATATGCATAAGCTGTTTGAAAGGTTGAAGAAATACAAGCTCAGATTGAACCCAAATAAGTGTACTTTTGGAGTTAGATCAGGTAAACTCCTGGGTTTCATTGTCAGTGGAAAAGGTATTGAAGTAGATCCTGCAAAAGTGAAAGCCATACAAGAGATGCCAGCTCCCCGTACTGAGAAGGAAGTTAGAGGTTTCTTGGGACGATTGAATTACATTGCAAGATTTATTTCCCAGTTAACTGCTACCTGTGAGCCAATCTTCAAATTACTGAAGAAAGATCAGGTGATGGAATGGAATGATGAATTCCAGACAGCCTTTGATGAAATTAAGAGATATCTTCTAGAACCTCCAATATTGATTCCACCAGTTGATGGAAGACCCTTGATTATGTACTTAACAGTGTTAGACAACTAAATGGGGTGTGTGTTGGGGCAACATGACGAGTCTGGTCGAAAAGAGCAGGAAATATACTACCTTAGCAAAAAGTTTACCGACTGTGAAACAAGATACTCACTGCTCGAGAAAACTTGATGTGCTTTGGCATGGGCTGCTCGCCGACTAAGACAGTATATGTTGACTCATACCACCTTGTTAATTTCAAAGATGGATCCAATCAAGTACATATTTGAGAAACCTGCTCTCTCCGGACGAATAGCAAGATGGAAAATGATCTTAACAGAATATGACATACAGTACACTAATCAGAAGGCCATTAAAGGAAGTGTTGTAGCTGATCATTTGGCTCATCAAGCAGTGGATGATTATCAGTCAATGAGTTTTGAGTTCCTTGATGAAGACATTATGATTATTACCAAAGAACCGGGACAATATGACGGACCTGAACAAAGATCCCGATGGACTATGGTTTTTGATGGAGCTTCTAATGCACTTGGTAATGGTGTTGGTGTTGTGATCATTTCCCCTGAAGGTTGTCATACCCCGATTACTGCAAGACTTTGTTTCTATTGTACCAATAACATGGCTGAGTATGAGGCATGTATCCTGGGTATCAAAGCTGCCATTGATATGAAGATTCAGTTCCTGGACGTATATGGAGATTCAGCCCTGGTGGTGAGTCAGATTAAAGGAGAGTGGGATACCAAGCATGAAAATATTATTCCTTACAGAGAGCATGTGTTGTCTTTGATCCCACATTTTGAAGAGATTACCTTTGGACATATTCCACGAGGAGAGAATCAGTTGGCAGATGCATTAGCCACCATGGCATCTATGTTTGAGATTAGCTGGGATGATGAAGCTCCCAAGATTACTATTGATAGATTTAAGAACCTGCATACTGCAATGAGATTGACACTGAAGAGGCAGAGGGGAAGCCTTGGTTCTATGAAGTTGAAAGATATCTTGAAGCTCAGGAGTTCCCTGAAGGGGCATCTGTCAAAGATAAGAAGTTTCTGAGAAGGTTTTCTGCTATGTTCTTCTTGAGTAATGGAATTTTGTACAAGCGCAATCATGATTCAACTTTGCTTTGTTGTGTGGATAAGAAGGAAGCAACAGAGATTATGGAAGACATGCATAATGGGATCTTTGGCACTCATTCTAGTGGTCATACCATGACAAAGAAGATATTGGGAGCAGGTTACTATTGGTCTACTATGGAAGCTGACTGCTATCAACATTCCAGAACATGTCACAAGTGTCAAATCTATGCTGATAAAGTGCATATACCTCCAACTCCATTGAATATGTTGACTGCTCCTTGGCCTTTTGCTATGTGGGGCATTGATATGATTGGTGAGATCAAGCCTACTGCTTCTAATGGGCATCGTTTCATCCTGGTTGCTATTGATTACTTTACAAAGTGGGTGGAAGCAGCTTCATTTGCATCTGTTACTAAGAATGTGGTGGCTCGATTCATTAAGAATATTCTCATATGTAGGTATGGCATCCCTGAAAGGATTATCACAAGAAATGGCTCTAATCTGAATAATACTATGATTACTGATCTTTGCACGCAGTTCAAGATTAAACATCACAACTCTTCTCTGTATCGTCCGAAGATGAATGGGGCAGTAGAAGCTGCTAATAAGAACATTAAGAAGATTCTACAGAAGATGACTGTTACTTAAAAAGATTAGCATGAGATGTTACCATTTTCTCTTCATGGTTATCGTACTATAATACGTACTTCAATAGGGGCAACCCCATTCTCCTTAGTCCATGGTATGGAAGCAGTTCTGCCCATTGAAGTTCAGATACCCTCCTTAAGAATCATGAAGGATGCAGGCTTGGATGAAGATGAGTGGATTCAGACCCGACTTGACCAGATAAATTTGATTGATGAGAAGAGGTTGGAAGCTGTTTGTCATGGCCAGATGTACCAGAAAAGGATGATCAAAGCTTTTAATAAGAAGTTTAAGCAAAAGGTATATCAAGTTGGTGACTTGGTAATCAAGCGTATCATACTACCATAGGGTGATCCTAGGGGCAAGTGGACTCCTACATATGAAGGACCATTTGTGGTCAAAAGAGTATTCTCAGGAGGTTCCATGATGCTTACTACTATGGATGGTGAAGAATTCCCACAGCCTGTAAACGCAGACATAGTTAAAAAATACTACGCATAAAAAGAGACCCGCTAGGTTGACTGGCCTAGGCAAAAATAAGGGCATCCCGGCGAACCAAAAGGGTTCGGGCAAAAATTAGGGATATATATAAAAAATGAACACCCGGCAAGTCGAAAACCTGAAAAGGCGGCTTGGGCAAAAAAGGGTATCCCGGTGGATTGAAAACCTGAAAGGGAAATCCAGGCAAAAGTTAGGGATTAAAGCGTATAACTATGTCTCGTTTGGATCACTCATATAGCTCCAACCAGTTGTGTTGCTTAACTCAAGTTCAAACAGATAAAACTCAATCCAATCGTTTCCGTCTCAATAGCAGAAGATGAGATACTTGAAGATAATGGCAATAGTAAAATTGAAACTCAATAGGATTATTTCTCACATAGTTGTTTTCTTTGTTTTGTAAAACTTTTATGACAAATTCCTCTTACTAGGATTTCTGTCTCCTTGTACAAATTTTCCTGTGTATAGACCACTTTGTAATATAAATAAAATTTTATCTTTGAATCCAGATTTACTTTTACCCTATTTTACATAAGCGAAAACGTCCATTGGTTGTGTTTGAATGTATGTATGCTTTTGAATATGATTGATGTTTACCAGAAATGCATAAAATGCAGTAATAGTATTTACTAAAGACGAACGAGGATGGTAGTTCAACGAAGCTTCGCCGGTTCATCCCCACAAGATAACTACAAATCCCCAGTAGAGCAAAGCTATCTTTATAGATACTTCGAGTTACATCTCCCCTTGAATTTATGTCGATCTCTTTTATCCTCAGTCGGGATACTCAGGAATTTATTCCTTCAATGGAAGAACGACGAACGAAGACGGGAGGTTATAAATACTGTACTATCAAACAAGACGGGAACAAGTTCCTCACATTCCTTAACAACGAATCGAGATTTATTTTCCTTAGCCAGCAGTTGTTATACAGAGATACCCAGACGCTTCAGGCTGCATGATTCATACATACATCATTTATATCATACCATAACATATCCATAAATGAATAATACATTTACTTAGATGCACCATGCCATACATGCATACATATTGCATAAACTAACCTTTTCTTTTCAGGATAGTTGCGTGCAGATAAAACAATATCAACAATTCACAACAGGCCAGAGACGATCTATAAGAAGGTCTAGTGCTGATACTTAATTCAGAGATAATCGCTACGAAGGTTCATTTCTGATGATCAATACTCAATTATCCTTGGGATGGCACATAAATGGTCTACACGAAGACCTAGTGCTTAGTCCAGGATATTACCAGAAGCAATTCGGGAGTAATCAACACGAAGATTTAGTCCTGATGTTCAAGTTGTCCTTGGAAGGGTACGTAAATGATCTATACGAAGATCTAGTGCTTAATCCGGGATATTTCCAGAAGAGATAATCGTTACGAAGATTTATTTCTGATGGTCAATTATCTTTGGGATGGTGTGTAAATGATCTACACGAAGATCTAGCACTTAGTCCAAGAGATTTTTCAGAAGAAGTTCAGAGATGATCGCCACGAAGATTCATTGCTGATAATTATTACTCAAGTTGTCCTTGGATAGTAGGCAAACGGTCTATACGAAGATTTATTCCCTAATGAAATTCTGTGGTCAGGTATGAGATGTCCTAAGAGATGTCCCAACACTTGACAGACTTAACCAAAACTTAAATAGCAAGAAAAATAAAAAACACAAAAGTTTGTTAACCCAGTTCAGTGTATAACCACACTTACATCTGGAGGCTACCAAGCCAGGAGGAAATCCACTATAAGTAATATTAATTCTAGACTTAAACCACCCTGTTTAATCTATCACTTAATAACTACCCAATGCAATTTCTACCTAAGACACAACTTAGATAAGAGTACCCTACTCACTCCCCCTCAATCACACAGTGATTAAGTTTACAAGTTTAATAAAATTGAAGACATTCTTCAAACAAAAAACAGCTTGATCTTACTTCACAGTTTCAATCAAGTCACAAATGCACTTTTGCTTAAAAGCTCATAAAGTGGTACAATTTAAAACACCTGCTATTAAAACACTAGACACCCTATTTAGTCTTCTGAAATTCTTACTCAATTCTGTGAGTTTCTGTTCATTAAATAGGTATCTGTAATTTTGGGCTTTCTGTAGAATGATCCAGCCCTAATGCGCATGCAGCTTCCACCTTGAATTAGGGTTTGTTACTTCCTAGATTCTAGGTGATTTAGGTCTTCTGTTTTAATCTGAATCCTCAATATAACACTCCCTACAGATGCGCCTTGTTCTGTTTTTATCCATCAATAATCAATTCCAGATAACTCTCCTTAAATATCTCTGATCAGTTAGACATTAAGTAATTCTGGTAGCAGGTTTGAGATGTCTCAACATCTGTTGGGACATCCTGAAAAACTGAACTTAAGTCATTTACACAATGTCCCAACATCTGGTGAGACATCCTGAAATAAGTTCATATACTCTGTTTGATAATGTCCCAACATTTGATAGGACATTCTGAACTGAATTCAATATTTCTTGTTGGTCAAAAATTCTGCCAATTCAAGACATCTACAAACTCCCCCTTTGGCTAATTTTTGGCTAACATCTTTTCTGGTTTTTAGAGTGCAGCAGAAGTTCTTTTTATCAGAGTATAACATTACTTTTCTGTTGATTCATATTTGAGATTACTCCCCCTCAAACATATATGTATCTAGTCTTGTTGCAACAAAAATATTTATCAAAACACACTGATTCAGTTCAGACACAAACAACCAGATTTTTCATTCATAATTAAACAGCAATACATTTTGTTGTAGTTGTTCTCCCCCTTGTTAGACACAAATTATGGGGCCAAAGACACTAATCCAGAAATACAATTCAGTGCTGTCATTACAATTTCCTCACATACAATGATCACTCAGACTCCTCACTTTCAGTTTCTTCATCAGCTTCAGCTTCTTCATCAGGGGCAGTTTCTTCATCAGATGCAGCTTTCTGATCTCCTTCACTCTCCAGCCTTTGAATGATTTCCTCAAGTTTCTGCTTTCTAGCTTCAAGCTCTTTGCAAGTGCTCTTGAGTTCAGCAATTAATGCCTTCTTGGAGATTGGAGTCTTAGCAGTTGAAGGACCTGCAGATGTCCCAGAAGGTGCTTCAACATCTGCTGCATGATGACTGAGGAACAGTTTGTAGTGAAATGCCAGGGGGCTTTCTCTCTTGCAGACTGTGTCCTTCTCAGTGAGAATCCTAGGGTATTGACTTAGAACTATACCACATAGCAAAGAGGGAAAAGCTATTGGCAGCTTTGTTGCAGAAGAGCTGGCATGCTTCAAGGTCTGATAAAAAATGTAAGCACCATAATCCAGCTTAGTCTGAGTTCCCACAGCATAGATAAACCTGGCCAGACCAGTAGATATTGAAGATGTGTGGTTGGTAGGCACCCAGTTTGCTGTACCAATCCTGTTCAGCATGGCATATTTTCTTGTTAACATGCTCACTGAGAGCTTTCCTTTAACAGGCCATGCCTTGACCTGGTTTGCAGTGATAACCTTGCAGACTTGGTTATCTGTTTTACCTAGCTCATTTGGTCCATCTGTTTCTCTTCCTAGGTATTGGTTGATGATTTGAGGAGATAACTCTACACACCTACCTCTAACAAAGACTTTTCTAAATTCAGAGGACTTACCATTGGCACAATCCTCCTGAAGATTAACAATGAATTCTTTGACAAGAAGTTCATAGCAGGGAGAGAGATCTGAGACTGTTTTGAAGAGGCCTGCAGCAGAGATGAGATCAATCAGTTCAGTGCACTCAAGTGCATTACTGCTCAGTTCTCTTTCAAGGGAAACCCTTCTTTGGTACACAAACTTCCATCTGTTAACACTAGAGACATGATGGAATGAGATGTTGTCCAAGGGAGCTTCTGGAACAGCAGTTGAAGCCCTAGATGGTGCTGGTTTCTTCTTGGGAGGAGATGTTGGGACATCTGATTCAACATCTGAGTCTGATGGGGTAACAGCTTTCCTCTTCTGGGTTTGGACTTTACTCCATTGTTTTGTTGGACCAAAGACAGCTTTAGCTTCGCCTTTCTTTGGTGTAGCTTTCTTCTTCTCAGGAATTTCAGGTTCAGCTTGCATCTTTCCTTTCCTGGACCTGAGCCTTTTGGCTATGCTAGGTCTAACAGAGGCTATGATCTCTGTATCAGAGTCCTGTTCCAGGTTCACCACTGGAGGAGATTGAGCAGTCTCCTCTTCAGCTGGTTGATCAGCAGAGATTTGATCTTCATTTGAGGCTTTGGTCTGATCCTCAGAGACTTCTTCATCACTTTCATTTGAGGCCTTTTTCTGGTCCTCAGTTTGTTCAATATCAGCATCAGATGAGTTCTTTTTCTCATCTTCAGATGTTCCAACATCTATTGGGACATCCTGTTGAGCAGGAGTGTCCTCTGCAGCTTGAGCTTGTTCTTCTTGAGGTGCAGGCATGGTGTTCAGAGGAATAGAAATCCCACTAACCACTCTCTGTTCAAAAAGAATCTTGTTGACTATCTCCTTGATGGAAGCATCCACATAGTCAGAAGATTTTGGAGGCATGTTTGCTGGAGAAGGAATGCCTCCTTTGGATTTGCTGCAGACTTGATCTTTAGCTCTTTTAGGGGTTCTTGGCTTTTTAGAATGAGAAGCACTTCCTCTGAGTTCGTCCAATGGGGTTGATTTCATTGGTACCACGGAGATGGGAGTTGCATGAACTACGTCTTCTTTGTTGAGAACTTCTTCAGGAGTGTTAGGGTTTTGAGACATTGTTAAGGAAGATGGATGAAGAGCTTTAGGGTTGATGATTTCTGAAGTACAGCTAGTTAATGTGATTCGCTTGTGATAGTATGATGAGAATCTTGATAGCTGATTATAAGCAGTTACTAAATAAGTAGCCGTTACATTGCAAATTATTAGGAATGGAATTCCCAAGGTTCTTGTCCAGACTGATTTTGCCATCTGGAACTTATGCCATACAATGTCATATGACATGTTAGCACATCTCATTAACTGCTAAATATCACATAAACAGATTCCCAGTTTGCCCCTTAAGTTCTCAAATTGTGTAGCATCCAATGCTTTGGTAAAGATATCAGCTAACTGCAGATTTGTAGCTACATGTTCCAATGAAATCACCTTTTCTTCTACAAGATCTCTGATGAAATGATGTCTGATATCAATATGCTTGGTCCTGCTATGTTGGATAGGATTCTTTGATATGTTGATTGCACTTAAGTTGTCACAGTACAATGTCATGACATCCTGTGGGACATTGTACTCAGTGAGCATTTGCTTCATCCAAACCAACTGAGAACAACTGCTTCCAGCTGCTATATATTCAGCTTCAGCTGTAGATAAGGATACACAATTTTGTTTCTTACTGAACCAAGAAATCAAATTGTTTCCTAGAAATAAGCATCCTCCTGAAGTGCTTTTTCTGTCATCAGCACTTCCAGCCCAATCAGCATCACAAAAGCCAGTGAGAATTGGTTTACATCCATGAAAGTACATTATGCCATAGTCACAAGTACCATTAACATATTTAAGAATTCTCTTGACTTGATTGAGATGACTGACTTTTGGATCAGCTTGATATCTTGCACATACACCTACTACAAATGCTATGTCAGGTCTGCTAGCAGTCAAGTATAACAAGCTTCCAATCATGCTTCTGTATAAGCTTTGATCTACATTCTCACCCTTTTCATCTTTAGTCAGCTTTAAATGTGTGGGGGCAGGAGTTCTCTTATGAGTGGCATTTTCCATTCCAAATTTCTTGACTATGTTCTTGGTATACTTGCTTTGGGAAATGAACATTGAGTCTTCCATTTGCTTTATTTGCAGACCAAGAAAGTAGGTTAACTCTCCTACTAAGCTCATTTCAAATTCAGATTCCATCTGCTTGACAAAATGTTTGACCATCCTGTCAGACATCCCACCAAAGACAATGTCATCAACATATATTTGAGCAATCATGACATTTCCTTCTTCATCTTTAACAAACAAGGTTTTGTCAATTCCACCTTTTCTGTACCCTGGCTTGATAAGGAATGTGGTCAGTCTTTCATACCATGCCCTTGGAGCTTGCTTCAAACCATAAAGTGCCTTCTTTAGTTTGTATACATGATTTGGACAGCTTGGATCAACAAATCCTTTAGGCTGTTCTACATATACCTCTTCATTAAGATAGCCATTTAAAAAGGCACTTTTCACATCCATTTGAAATAGCTTGAACTTTAAGATACAAGCAATTCCCAAAAGTAGTCTGATTGATTCAAGCCTTGCTACTGGTGCAAAGGTTTCATCAAAGTCTACTCCTTCAATTTGAGTGTATCCTTGAGCTACAAGTCTAGCTTTGTTCTTTGTAACAACTCCTTGATCATTTGACTTGTTCTTATACACCCACTTTGTTCCAATCACATTTATGTCATCAGGTCTAGGAACAAGATTCCACACTTCATTCCTTGTGAATTGACCTAATTCCTCTTGCATAGCACAAATTCATTATTCATCAGTAAGAGCTTCCTTGATGTTTTTAGGTTCTATTTTGGAAACAAAACAAGAACCTGAAATCACTTCTCTTGATCTAGTGCTTACACCTCTGTTGGGATCACCAATTATCAAATCTTTGGGATGATCCTTCTGTATTCTGATGGAGGGAGGTTTGCTGGATTCTTCTGTCCTTGTATCAGTTTGAGTGAAGTTATAATGATCATTCTTTTCTTCAGCTTCAATCTTGATATCAGCAGATGTTCCAACATCTTCTGGGACATCTGTAGGAGCATCATCAATTATCACATTTATGGACTCCATGATAACCTTGGTTCTAGAATTAAATACTCTATATGCTCTGCTGTTTATGGAGTATCCAAGGAAAATCCCTTCATCACTTTTAGGATCCATTTTTCTTCTTTGCTCCCTATCTGCCAGAATATAACAGTTACTTCCAAATACATGGAAGTACTTAACTGTGGGTTTTCTGCCCTTCCAGACTTCATATATTGTGGACAAAGTTCCTTTCCTTAAAGTAACTCTGTTATGGATGTAACAGGCAGTGTTCATAGCTTCAGCCCAGAAGTACAGAGGCAACTTTTTAGCATGGATCATAGCTCTTGCTGATTCTTGAATAGTTCTATTCTTCCTTTCAACAATCCCATTCTGTTGAGGAGTGATTGGTGAAGAATATTCATGATTGATTCCTTCTGAAGAGCAGAAATCTAAGAACTTTTGGTTCTCAAATTCTTTTCCATGATCACTTCTTATTCTGATCACACAGCTGGATTTTTCCCTTTGTAATCTTTGACATAATTCTTTGAATACATCAAATACATCAGACTTTTCTTTGATGAAATTTATCCATGTATATCTTGAAAAGTCATCAACCACAACATATGCATACCTCTTACCACCAAGGCTTTCAACCTGCATAGGTCCCATCAGATCCATATGCAAAAGTTCCAAAACTTTGGAAGTTGTCAGATGTTGGAGCTTTAGATGGGACATCTTGGTTTGCTTGCCTATTTGACATTCACCACATATTTTGCCATCATCAATCTTCAGTTTAGGAATACCTCTTACAGCATCCATAGATATTATCTTCTTTATGCCTCTGAAATGAATATGACCTAGTCTTTGGTGCCATAGTTTCACTTCTTCTTCTTTAGCTAAAGAACAAGTTGAAGTGAGACTGAGGTTTTGGGATTCCCACATGTAACAGTTGTCTTTAGATCTGGCTCCTCTCATGACAACCTCCTGTTCTTTGTTAGTCACTATGCATTCAGTTTTGGTAAAGTTTACACTGTACCCTTGATCACATAATTGACTTATGCTGATCAGGTTAGCAGTTAAACCTTTAACTAGCAGCACATCATCTAGTCTTGGAACATCTTGACAATCCAAGGTCCCAACTCCCTTGATTTCTCCTTTAGCTCCATCTCCAAAGGTCACATACCTGGATGAATGTGATTTTAAGTTTACTAGCAGATTCTTCAATCCAGTCATGTGTCTTGAACATCCACTGTCAAAGTACCAGTCTTCTTTAGCTGATACTCTTAGTGATGTATGTGCTATATATGCAGTACTTTTCTTTGACCATTTGAGTTGAGATTTCTTTTGATGCCTCTGCCCTGTGTGTTGTTCATCAACTGATCTCCAAGCTTGATTGTTGATCTTGTTCTTGTAGCTTTGATCAGCTTCAGTGCTAGCTTTTGGTTTCCATACCTTCTTGATGATTTCTGTCTTCTGCTTAGGAGGTTGCTGATTTCTTTGATGTTTATGCAGCACTTTCTTGGTAACTTCTATTTTCTTCTTGGAAGGTTGCTGATACATCTTATTTGGATATCCATGCAGCTTATAACAATGAGGTTTGATATGTCCAAATCTTCCACAGTGATGGCATCTCCATCTTTGATACTTCTTCTTCATTTTGTTCTTTTCAGAATGTTGAGACATCTGTTGGAACATTATGTTTGACTTTGTGTTCTTTTCCTGATGTTGAAGCATCTGTTGTGACATCTTGTTTGACTGTATGGATTTTGAAGTTGTTTTGCTAGAGCTAGCTTCATATTTATTTACTCTGTTAAATCCCAGTCCACTTTTATCCCCTGAGTGCTTATTGTTGTTGAGAATAACATCCAGTGTATTTGAGCTGCTGTTCAACATTCTAACAGATTTGGACATATGTTCCAACTTGGAGTTGAGAAGACTTACTTCACTTTTCAAGGTGTCAATGATCTCTTGATCACTTGCTTTTTCATCTTCTAATGCCTCATTCTGCTTCTTTAGCTTTATAACCTCACTGCATATTTCAGAGCTTCTTTTGTATAGATCTTTGAATGCTTGCTCAAGTTCTTCATAAGTAAGTTCTCCATCATTGGATTCACTTTCAGACTCACATAATCCAGCTAAAGCAGTGATATGCTTAGCTGATTCTTCTTCTGAATCACCTCCTGAGTCTTCATCAGACCAGGTCACAGAGAGTCCTTTCTTTTGCCTTTTTAAGTAGGTAGGACATTCATTCCTAATGTGTCCATATCCTTCACATCCATGGCATTTGACTCCTTTTTCTTGACTGGTCTTTTCAGCATAATTTGACCTTCTGTTAGCATCATAAGGTCTCCTGTTCTCAGAAGAGTTTGTGTATCTTCCACTGGGTTTGGATTTGCCTTCCATTCCTCTGAGAATCTGTTTGAATTGTCTTCCAAGCATAGCAAGGTTGTCTGATAAGCTTTTATCATTTTCTGATTCATCATCTTCTTCTTCATCAGTATTTGACACCAAGGCTATGCTTTTGTTCTTTTTAACATTTGTGTCATTCATTCCCATCTCAAAAGTTTGAAGGGAACCAATGAGTTCTTCAACTTTCATAGAGCATATGTCTTGAGCTTCTTCTATTGCTGTGACTTTCATGTCAAATCTTTTTGGCAAAGATCTGAGGATTTTCTTACAAGCTTTTCATCAGTCATCTTTTCTCCCAAAGCTCCAGAAGTATTAGCTACTTCTAAAATGTTCATGTAGAATTCATGAACTGTCTCATCTTCCTTCATTCTCAAGTTTTCAAACTTGGTGGTGAGAAGTTGAAGTCTTGACATCTTCACCTTTGATGTTCCTTCATGAGTTGTTTTGAGAGTATCCCACACATCTTTGGCTAGCTCACAATGATGCACAAGTATAAAGATGTTCCTATCAATGCCATTGAATAGAGCATTTAAGGCCTTTGAGTTGCCTAGTGCTGAATCTTCTTCCTCCTTACTCCACTCTTCTTCAGGTTTCAGCACTTTTGATCCATCTTTGGTATCTTGGACAGGATGATCCCATCCAATGTTGACTGCTCTCCACGCCCTGTTGTCAAGTGATCTTAAGAATGCAATCATTCTTGGCTTCCAGTAGTCATAGTTAGATCCATCCAGAATAGGTGGTCTATTTACTGACCCTATATCTCTGTCCATGTTACAAAATTTGTATTCCCTAGATCTCACCCAGTATAAACAGGCAGGGTGCCTGCTCTGATACCAATTGAAATTCTGTGGTCAGGTATGAGATGTCCTAAGAGATGTCCCAACACTTGACAGACTTAACCAAAACTTAAATAGCAAGAAAAATAAACAACACAGAAGTTTGTTAACCCAGTTCAGTGTATAACCACACTTACATCTGGAGGCTACCAAGCCAGGAGGAAATCCACTATAAGTAATATTAATTCTAGACTTAAACCACCCTGTTTAATCTATCACTTAATAACTACCCAATGCAATTTCTACCTAAGACACAACTTAGATAAGAGTACCCTACTCACTCCCCCTCAATCACACAGTGATTAAGTTTACAAGTTTAATAAAATTGAAGACATTCTTCAAACAAAAAACAGCTTGATCTTACTTCACAGTTTCAATCAAGTCACAAATGCACTTTTGCTTAAAAGCTCATAAAGTGGTACAATTTAAAACACCTGCTATTAAAACACTAGACACCCTATTTAGTCTTCTGAAATTCTTACTCAATTCTGTGAGTTTTTGTTCATTAAATAGGTATTTGTAATTTTGGGCTTTCTGTAGAATGATCCAGCCCTAATGCGCATGCAGCTTCCACCTTGAATTAGGGTTTGTTACTTCCTAGATTCTAGGTGATTTAGGTCTTCTGTTTTAATCTGAATCCTCAATATAACACTCCCTACAGATGCGCCTTGTTCTGTTTTTATCCATCAATAATCAATTCCAGATAACTCTCCTTAAATATCTCTGATCAGTTAGACATTAAGTAATTCTGGTAGCAGGTTTGAGATGTCTCAACATCTGTTGGGACATCCTGAAAAACTGAACTTAAGTCATTTACACAATGTCCCAACATCTGGTGAGACATCCTGAAATAAGTTCATATACTCTGTTTGATAATGTCCCAACATTTGATAGGACATTCTGAACTGAATTCAATATTTCTTGTTGGTCAAAAATTCTGCCAATTCAAGACATCTACACCTAATCCAGGATATTTCCAGAAGAGATAACCGTCACGAAGATTTATTTCTACTGGTCTATTCAACAATTCAAAACAGGTCAGAGACGATCTATACGAAGGTCTAGTGCTGATACTTAATTCAGGGATGATCGCCACGAAGATTCATTGCTGATAATCATTACTCAAGTTGTCCTTGGATAGTAGGCAAATGGTCTATACGAAGATCTATTCCCTAATCCAGGATATTTCTAGAAGAGATAATCGTCATGAAGATTTATTTCTACTGGTCTATTCAACAATTCAAAACAGTTCAGAGACGATCTATACGAAGATCTAGTGCGGATACTTAATTCAGAAAATATCGCCACGAAGATTTGGTTCTGACACTTAAATTAAAGTATGTTCTTAGATATGGTTTAGAGAAGATCTATACGAAGATCTAGTGCTAGCATTCAACTCAAACCATGTTGCATAAACGATTCAGAGACGGCCTGTACGAAGACCTAGTACTGATATCCAGTATCAACATCAAGATATTATCACCTCTTGATATTATGGATGACATCTATAAGCCCATCTCTAGTTCTTCCAAGTGGCATCTTCAAGCCCACTTAAGAATATACAACTAATTATCAGTGTTACTTTGTGCACCTACGAGTGCAAATTTTTGGGCTTTTGTGTTCAATCCCCTTCCACCTTCTAGGTCACGAATGGCACATATGCCAATCTAACCCCTCAGGTTTCAGAAAATTGAACAGGGGCAGCTGTTGCACCCAAAAATTTTCCCTCACCAAGACAAGACATTCTGTACTAAGGTGTCCCAAGAGGTTCACAAGATTCACAAGGTTCACAAGATATCTCATGAGGTTCACAAGGTTCACAATTAGTCAGAAAGTTTGACAATTCCCTCAGACAATGCATCCCCCTAAGCAAGGCATCCTAAACTAGGGTTTTGACTTTCATCAGGCTAAATGGAATTCCAAGGCTTCAAGTGAGCTTCATAGCATCTTATATGTCTTTAATAATCCCTATGTCAAGTTTCAAGGCTTTCCCAAAAGATTTGCTCAGTCAGATGATCAGATAGGTTAAAATCAGTCAAAGCAGTCCAAAAGTCAAACTGAGGTCAACTGTGGTCAAACCAAAGTCAAACTTCATGATTTTTTGCCAACATCAAGTATATGAATTAAAATTCATCATTTTATCAAGGGTTGATCATGATTCATCAAGGAGATTTCAGATCATCAAGAATCAGGAGTTTCTAAATTAGGGTTTTCATAGGAAAAGTCAACTGAACTTTGACCATCCATAACTTTCACATGCTTCATCAAAATTTTTCCATCCAAAGCTCATTTTAAAGGAAATTGAATTCTCTACAACTTTGTGTCTCACAAGCCAAGCCCAAAAATGCTTCATTTGAAAGGTATGAGCTAAGACATTATAGGTCCTTTTAAAAGTCAACAAAAAGTCAACAAAATGTTAACAACTTCCAAAGAGCATAACTTGAGAATGGTAAAAGATATGGACATGAGACATAAGAGGTTGGTTATAGGACTCTTCAAGCTTTCCAAAATGTCCAAGAACACCTTCATAGCATTAAAATTTAGGGATTTGTGCTCTTGCAAAGTTGGGAAATTTTTGGGAAGTTTATGAAGCAAATGGGGACTTAAAACCAAATTTCACCAAATGGGCTTGCTTTTTTATGATCCAAACACTTCCATGACATCATGCACGAATTAAAAATTATTTATTCATATTTTTATTCATTTTATTTTATTTTTTATGATTTTTTACATTAAAAATAATTTTAAATCAAAATAAAATATAAAAGTGTGAATATTTGATTTGATTTTGGTTTTAGAAAGTCTTAATATTCATTTAGAGGTGATTGAAACCATACAAAATCAGATCATTCAAAAATAGCAATGAGATATCCAAGATTTCAATATTTTTAAAGACATATCTTTTTCAATCTCTATGGATCCAAAAGTCCAAAGGATGGACTAGTTTCTTGACCTAATTTTATTACATGATATATAAACAACACATAGCAAGCAAGAAACACGAATTGGCAGCCTCAAGAACAACTCTCAAAACTTCAAATTTCATCAAAATTTCAAAATTCGGATTCATCTTTAAAGGGCAGAAAAAGGTATTTTGAAGACATAGAGATGATCTTTGGATATCACTGAGTCTATCCCAATCTTCAAACGCATTTGAATCATGACCATATGCCTAACCCGAAGCACTTTTGACCTTGATTTATTTTTTTTCGATTCAATGAATTTATGTGTTTATGATGCATTTTGATCATATATTGATGTTTGTATGTTCCTACAGATGGTTTCTGGACAGTTTGTGTGAAGAATCATAGCCTAATCGTGAAACTGCCATTGTTAGGGTTTTGCTTGCCGTTTAGGGTTTACTAACTAAACCAATATAAATGATTTCTAACAACACTAATGAATTGTCTAAGACATGAGGATCACAATGATATGATTAATTTGGTGAAATTTTACAGTTTTAATGGTGTTTCAAAAAGCTAGGTTTTTCTGTAAAATTCGTGTGCAGGAAAATTCACAGGAAATTCTGTGGATAATTTCGCAGCAAAATTCGCAAGTCTCAAGGAAGAAGATGGAGTCTTGGCGCCAACTGGAATTTTGAAATTGTGACTTAATATTTTTAGAATTTGTTTCCATTATATTTCAACTAATATGGTTTGGCTCAGTTGGTAAGGATGTGCGTGTGGGAGGCCAATGACCAGGGTTCGAATCCTGGCTTGGTGAATTCTTTTTTGGCAATTTTCTTTTGTTTTCCAGGCTTGCTATATGATGATCCTGGGCCATTCCCTATCAGGTAGCGCGCGCCAGCCCAGTGGTTTTGATCCCCTCCAGGTAAAGGGGAGGTCCTGGGTTCAAATCTAGGCCTCCCCATTTTTTTTTAAAACCTTTGTTTTCTTATTTTTTTTAATTATTATTTTCTATTATATATTATTATTATTATTATTGAATTTGTTTTATATTTAGTTAATAAAAATCTATCTTAAACTTAATTAAAATTTTATTTTCATAAATTTCATAATATATTTTATAAAGTAAATTTACATGTAATTTTAATTTTCATTTATAATTTGTAAATAAACCAATTAGTATTTTAATTAAACCTTCAAACCATAATTTTATTTTCTTAAATTTCAAACTCTAATTTTTTATTTAACTTTAAATATTAAACTTAATTAATTTTTTCTGATATATTATTAAATAATTAATCTTGTTTTGTAAATAATTATTATAATTGTTTATTCTAATTACTTTATTATTTTCTTCTTAACAATTCTTCAAAATTATTTATTTAATTTAAAAATGTTCTCTTAAATTCTATATCTTTTTGTATATTTGTGCTAACCTCTTCCTCTTATGATTATTTTCTAACCATTTTAATTATAAGTTTATTTATTACATATTTATTTTTTATTATTTCTATTATAATGTAATTGTGAAAGCCCTGTAATAGTTGTAGTTTTCTTTTTTGTCTTTATTTTATTATTGATGAATATTTTATTGTCATGGTTAGTAACTATAGGGAGTGATAACATGTTTGTGATTTAAAATTAATTTAGTATAACTAACTTAATAAGATAAATATGTGAATATGAACACTCACACACGTAAGTCGATCTTTGATCGCCATCTCACACTTTCTAGGGTTACTCCTCATGTTGCCTAATTCTAAGGTCAAGTAAGGTGTCTTAAAGCAAAGTCCCTTCATAAAATATCATCAAGTCCCTTCAAATTATAAGATCAAGTCCCTTCGAGGTTGCCTACGATAAATGATCTTGTCCCTTCGAATAAAAGATGATAAGTCCCTACGAATTGCTAAAGACACCTTATAGTTGCCTATATTCAGATGTCCCTATACATGTCCCTTATCACATCCAAGGTAATGACTACCTATTCCTTAATAATAGGGATAGTCTTACCATTGAAAGAACATATAAGAACAGTAAAGACTTAGCATATGGTAGGTTCCTCTTAAGTACTTGCTCACTTTTCTTCAAAATACTTCATTACATTTCACATTTCAAACAAATTTTCAAAACAAAGTCTTTGTATACATCCATACGAGGATCATTACAAAGTACTTAGAAAATTTCTAATCACACACTACACTCTTCAAAAACAATTTAAGTGAGCTAAGTAACTAAGAGCCCATGGATAACCATGGATATAAAGGGTGCTAACACCTTCCCTTTATATAACCTACCCCCCCAACTCAAAATCTTTTTAAGGTCTTTCCTGTTCTTTTATGTCCTTTCCTTTTGGATAAAATAAAATTCGGTGGCGACTCTTGCTATCCGCAACATTTAACTAAAGTCAGTTCTCCCACCGTGTTACACCAGCCATTTGATTCCTTTTTCAAGGACGCCTAAGTTGAGTCTAAGGACGACAAGGGGGTTGAAGAATTTAATCCATAGGTGAATCTTCTGGAGGATGCTTCTAATGAAAGGTTGGTCCCAACAGAGGCCTAGCTAATGAGGAAGGGGTTTTATTTTTCTTGTTTCCATTTAGCCCTTTTGCGGTTGAATTATGTAATCATGCCCTTGGAGGATATTTTATGTAATGATTAATTTCTACCATCAAAGGCTTCCTTTTAATTTGATTACTTGTTTTATTATTATTGTCTTCGTGTGAGTTGTCTTGGAATATCCTTTGAACAAGTTTTTACTGTTATCATGGAGAACAAGCATTCTTGTTTGAGGATGATATATTGCAACAAGGGTGGCAAGGATTTCTGCATAAGGATTCAACATATGTAACTTCCTTGAGGAGTGACAAGGATTCCTTTGTGAGGATCCAAATATGTAATCGTCTCAAATGGGCAACAATGAATCCTCCATGAGGATCCAACATATATGGTCACCTCATAGGACTATTTGGAAAAGATATTATTCACTCCTCAACTTTTTACGAATAAAGTAACAATATACCAAATTCATATAATATAAATGTGAATGCCTCATTAAAAACCTCGTTGGCACCGTATGGGAAATGAGTTATCCCCAAAAAACAAAGAGTGTCATGAATTTAATCTTAAAAGTGGCACATATTGTAAATTTCTTAAATAAACCAAAATAGTAAATGAAACTAAGCTAAACATGGTAGACACTTAAACAATTAACAACCTTTAACATAGATATTCTATTACTGCATTCACTTTTTCCTGGAATAAAGCGGCTAGGTTTTCATCATTAGGAGCTTCTTATCGTGGTCTTACCACCAACTTTATGCCTACAATGTTCACACCCACGTCCCTAATCTTCTTCAGCTTTAAGCTCTCTACATAGCACTTCTTGGAAATCTCCCGATCTCTTTGGATGACCCTGACTCTCCCATCTAGGAGTGGGAACTTCTTGAAAATATATAATGTAGATAGGGTGTCTCCAATCTGGTTGAAAGCATACCACCCTATAATCATATTATATGAGGAAGGTGCATCCATAACAAGATACCTTACCTTAATTTTCTCGGTGTTTTCCTCTACTCTGAATGTTGTTTTCAGTGCTATATAACCCTTCACCTACACATGTTCGCCTGAAAATCCCACAAATTATCCTTGGAATGCTTTGAGGTTGTTCAGGTCCAAAAAAAAAGCTTCTCAAAAGCATCCTAATAGAGTATGTTTGTAGAGTTTCCTTGATCAATTAGTATTTTCTTAATCTCCCAATCATTATATGGATGAGTCCCTGCAGCGTTCTTCTCAGAAAAAAAGATCTCAAAGTATGGTCTTTCTAGCTACGCCAAATGATAACTAATGGGCGGTCTTTTGATAGTTAGTATTTGGCTAACGTATATTCTATGGGTAGAACTGGTCTCTTCGCCTCCGAAGATGGTATTAAGGGTGTTACGTACCACTCTATCGTTTCCCCCTCTGCTCGGATCTTATCCCATTTTGACCTAAGGCTCCCAAAATCATCTTTCCCCTTAGAGCTAGATCTTCCTAGACTTTGTTCTAATTCACCCTTGACATATTTGTTCGGGTGACCTTCTTGGATCAAACGATATATCTCCTTCTTGAGTTTATAGCAGACTTCTATATATTGCCTTTTAAATTTTTGGAACATGCACGATTTACTAGGCTCATCCATGTGACATCCAACATTGGAGTTGGCCTTTGTTAAATGTCATGCATGTAGATGACTTCTCGCCATATTTTATCACAATGAGTGTTTAAGAGAGTGAAGCTTTCTACGGGTTTCCTACTTCGATTTAACACTATCTTGTCTCTAATGGAAAGGTGTAGTGACTTTTTTTTAGTATTGGGAGTTATCATGAATACTATAGGCACACTCTTAGACATGTTAGGATTTCTTTTTAGAATTGCTTTCTTTGCCCTTTATATAAAATTTTGCATGTTTCATCACCTTAGACAAGGAAGTTGATGACCTGTGGGAGAGGTATTCATTAAAATGTCTTGCCCTGAGCCCATTTTGAAATGCTCCTATAAACATTTTCTAGTTTGGGTGGATGACCTTGATTATCAACTCATTAAATGGGCTAGATACTCCCTTAAAGATTCAGAGAAACCTTGTCAAATGTTAAAAAGGCTGGTGGTGGCCATCTTTTTGTGTCTGCTTTTTACGAACAAGTGGATTATATTATTTTCCAAGTCCTGATAATGGGTGGTAGAGAGATGAGGTAGGCCTGTGTACCACCTTAGGACCGTATCTCAGAAGGTCCCATAGAGGTGTTTGAACTTTAAGGAATCAAGAGCCCCAATAATTGCCATATGTGTGTTGATGGATGTGACATGCTTATACGAGTCGTTGCACCAATCAAAATTATCCAACGTGGGTGTCTTGAAACTATCATGCACCATAGCCTTCCATATTTTATTTGAGCCCTAATAATTTCCATATGTGTGTTGATGGAGGTGACATGCTCATACGAGTTGTTGCACCCATCAATATTAGCCAACGGGCGCGGCTTAAAAATATGTAGCACCAGAGTATTCCATATTTTATCTAAGATAGGATAAGGGTCCATTATTTCAACATCTTTTGGAGGATCAGTTTCCTGCCGGCGTTGTTGGATGTGGAGAACGTGATCTACAAGGTTTGATTCTGGTTGTGTAAATCATCCATGGCATATCACATCTCTGACATGACATCCTCATCACCGTCAAATTCATTATTGGCCAGAGTTTCTACCTTTTTGTTTACCATGATGGATGGAGGAGTTAGACGTGAGGATAACATTCTAGTTGGGTGTAGTAATGGTGGTTCAAATCAGTTTTATTAGGGGTCTACGGTGGGTGTCAATTATACTCGTTAAAAGTATGATTTATGAAAACCCCAGGTGATTAAGGGTTGTCAAAGGATTTTAGAGTTTATTGTGAGGTTTAAAGTTAGCTGATATAGGTGGCGCTCCCTGGATTTCCATCCTGGTACAAACGCGAAAGTGGCGCGGAAAAAGAATAGAGTCGCCAGCCAGGCATTTTTATCCCGAAGAAAGGGAATGGTAATGCTTCACAAACCAGAAGAAAGAAAGAGGAAAGACACAGGTCCTGCGAACCAAAGAGACTGACTTCGGGATTCAGTTACGACCTGGGAAGGTATTAGCACCCAGATCGTCCGCCGTACCCGACGGGATCCACGCTTGCAAAAGAAACTATTTCAAAGGGTGAGGGTATGAAAACTGCAGCAACAAAAGAAAATGAAAAGAAACTGGAACTGGAAAAGAAATGAAATAAGAAAGCAAAAGGAAAAATGTAGGGAAAATAAAGATTGTGCTCGAACGGGCCCTACCCCACTGCCTACGTACCTCATCAGGATAATGAGGATCAGAGACGCCGTAGTTCCCCTAACTAGGGGTACCAAAGGAAATTGCTTGTGAATTAAAGCTTGAACTGCCTATGCCATTGCTCAGGTGTTGCAAACTCGGACGACGAGTGTGTAACCGTCTTGCAAGATAACAAGTAGGAGCAAGTTCGCGTAAGGAGCGAATGAGGTGAGAAACGAATTCCCGAAGGAAAGACGCTTATTGTTTGTTTGGTGTTTTTTAGAAGCTTTTATGAGTGAAAGTTTGCATAGGTAAGTGTACCTAAGTCTTACTCAATGGGATGTGTACATCTCACATCATCCCGAAATGGAATACGCAAGAGGGACACCTATCGATGGAGGAAATCCCCAAAGCTAGTCCCACAAGTGAAGGCTTAAACACACTGGCCTATTACCATTATTAAGTATTTTTGTGGTTTTTTGATTAAGAAGTGTTTTTTAGCTTTTTCTTTGTGAGGTACCTGTCGCTCCCACCGAATGACACCTAGGTCAGAAGGGGTACAGACGCGAACGGTCGGCGAAAGAGGATAGAACACACAGGGGTGAACTCAGAAAGACAAGAGTCGCCAGCTAGGCATTTTTATCCCGGAGGAAAGGTAATGCTTCATAGACCTAGAAAAGATATGGATAAGACGGTTGCGAACCAGAGAGACTGAGAAAGGGGGTTGGTTACAACCTGGGAAGGTATTAGCACCCAGATTGTCCGTCGTACTCGACGGGATCCACACTTAAAAGATTTGTGTTTAAAAGGGGCAGTGTCAGTGCTATTTGTGTATCAAAGCTGGAAAAGAATGCAAGTGTCAGTGTGAAAGAAGTGTGAAGTGTATAAGGGAAGTGTCAGCGTAAGAACAGGAGTATGAAGCTTAAGACTATGAGGCCAAAAGAATAATGCAGGAAGGAGGGGGAATATACAGAGACTTTTGTTCGATAACTGTTAAGTTATGCCTATGTATCCTCTCGTGCAATGAGGAAGTCAGAACACCGTAGTTCGACCCAAAGAGACTGAAAGATAAATTGATTTGTGAACTGCTTGCTTGTCTATGCTCAAGTGTATGACCTGTCTGGCTCAGGTGCAAACTGTCTTGCATTAAACGGAAGAAGCAAGTTCTCGTTTACGAGTGAATGAGGTGAGAAAAGAATCCCGAAGGAGACGATTATTGTTTGCTCTTGTGTTTTCAGTCTTTTATTGCTTTTGGAGTTTGTCATAGGAAAATGAGCTTAAGCCTAAACCAATGGGTTAGTAAACTCATCACATCTTCCCTCTGATTAGGGGTAATGAGAATACCTTAAGTATGAAGTAAGCACCTCACACTTAATCACCATGATGTAGGATTAAGATCATTAACCTACTTGTGATTATTTAGATGTTTTTGTTGTTTTTGTTTAGTGTTAAGTAATGAGTTTAAGCCATAATCAGGGATTTAATGGACCCATTACACCATCCTAATAGAAGGATAATAGATGAGAACATTTAAGCTGAGAAAGACTCCTCAACTTAATCCATGATCAGGGATTAACCTCATGACAAAACAAAGCCTTTGTTAAATGGATTTTAATTAATGGTAAGATTAAGAAGTGAGTTTTATGGTTTGTAAGACAACTTGAGGAGGACTTGTCCATTAACACTAGGGTTAGTCATTCTTAGCCAATTAAGGAAGAATTAGAACCCTAATGCAAGGCCCAAGTTACAAGTTTGATGTCTTAGTGTTTATTAGGTGAATTGATTAAAGGAATTAAACACATTAAGGGTTTAACACTTAGGATTAAAGTTATACACTCCATCCTAATAGAAGGATGCAAGCATAAGCTTAATCACAAAGCCTTAAAACCTTTAGGGTTTAGTTCCTGATTATGAGATGAGAAGAGAAAACTCAATGATGACACAAAGGTAAAACTAATGAGGGACTAATCAAACCCTAATTATTATCATGCTTGGTCATTCCTAGGGTTAATGAGGCTTAAGAGAGAAAGATCTTCAGAGAAGCCACCAGGAAAGGGACATATGAATGGGGAAAGAAGAAAAGAGAAGCAAAATAACTTGCTTCACTTAAGAAGACAAGTTGCTTGAAGAAAGAAAGATAAGATGAACATGTATGAGCAAGCTCAATCCAATACACAAGATAAAATGCAGCAAAGATGCAAGAGAGATGAGAAGAGATTGTGAGAAGTGAAGGCAAATTCACTTCTCAAAACAACTTACCACCTGAAAAGTTAGCAAAAGAAATGGAATGCAATGCAAATGAGATGAAATGTCATGATGCAAAAAAAAGTCAGAAGCATTTACATGATGTTAATGATGATAAGATACGATACAAACATGAGGCAAGATATGAGAATGATCATACAAGGACATGGATGCAGATGAAGCATGCTTTGAACCATGAATGTACATGAAAAGTTATGAAATGCAATGGACATATAACATGGCAAATGAAAGATGCAATGGTCAAACATGATTCTAATATGTCTTAAGATGTCTTATGAATCATATGGATGCACAAAATGCCATGGCAAGTCATTGGATGCAAGCAAATGAGAAAAGGATGCAAAGGAAGGCACAAATTAGGGTTTACATGCAACATAAAATGCAAAAATTCAAAACCAGAAGCAAATGTCATGATAAAAAATTGAAAATGGGATTAAAGGAACCCTAACCCTACACAAGTTCACTGCCCAAAGGAGGGGATCCAACTCTTAACCTAGTGCAAGTTATGAATTTATCAAGATTACTAGGGTTTCAAGGTGCCTCATCATGAAAAATGCAAAACAAATTGAAAATGGAAGATCAATTCAAACCAAATTTATACTATAAACTACATGCCATGAAAGATGCAATGCAAGAAGAATCATCATCAAACTCTCAAGGGTTAGGCAGAATGGATTTTTCAAAGTTTGCACAAATATATTGCCTTAAAATGAATTTTATTCCAATGAAAATGATCAAAAGGCATCAAGAACAAAAAAGAAATTTGGTTTGAGGGTATGATAATGTTTCTAAATGCAATGTGAATTTTTTGGTGATTTTTAAATACCTAAATGCATTTTTAATTAATTAATTTTCATTAACTAATTAAAAATAAACATTTAAATGATTTAAAAATATTTTTTTATGCAAAAAATAAAAATAAAAATATATTTGGGTTATAAGTATTAATGAAATCTTTGACAAAAAATTTCATAATTTTTAAATGTTTTTAGCTATTTTAAATAATTCGTGCAAGTTAATTATAAAATAAATGAATAAAAATTGAATTATTGAAAAGTATGCAACATGAAGGGATCAGATTGAGTCTGGGCTAGGAGGGGTTGACTTGGCGCCACATCCAATGGCCCAAGTTCAAACCTGGCTAATTTCATTTTATAATTAATTAATCCTAGGTTAATTTAATTAAACACTGATTAGGGCTAAATGACAAGATCCAGCCCATTCATTCACGCGCGGGAAGGCAGATCCAAGGGCCTAAATTTAAAGTTGCTAATTAATCACACTTAGCCCTAATTAAACCTCAGGCGACCGGAGATAAGCTCCGGTCATTTTCTCCGGCCATCATCCTCACCTGAATCACTCAAAACGCATCCCCAAGACTCCCAAATCTCCAGAATCAATCCCCCAACAATGGGTAACAAGAATCCAGGGCCAAAAACAATTTATATTAACCACACAGTGAGAATCGAAGAAAACAAATTCTAGGGCAAAAGTTTCAGAGCAACACCAAATGCTCATTTCTGGCCCATTTTCAAAAATAAATAGATCCCCATGATCAGGGCAACACATAGAACAATATTCTAACAAGAAATCAGGGTTCTGGAAAATTTGTTCATCATGTTACCTGAGGTTAAGCTTTCAATCCAGGAGCTTTCTGCCTGCTTCTTTGCTTCAAAATGGCTCCAATGATCCTCTTGATGAAGCTTTGAAGCTTGGTTGGAGTTTAGAGTGGCTGGTTTGTGAGTTTGATGAAGTTCTGTTCAGTGAGGGGTGAGAATCGTGTTTCTGATTGAGGAGGTTTCAGGGACAAATGAGGCTTGGGAGATGATCAGAGGAACATGTTGAGTGATTCTATGAAGTTTGTTTTGGTGTTTGATGCTTGTGTGATGAGTTTCGAAGGAAAGTGCATAAGAGATGAAATCTTGAAACTATGGCTTATGAGAGAGATCAGGCTTGTGTGTTATGTGTTGAGTCTCATTTGGTACATGTATCACACTTGGATAGGTCAGAGGAGTTGGTGTGGCCTAGCTTGATTGGTATGGGCCATTTTGCATAAAATCAATGTTTTGTGTAAGAGAGGTATCGGTCAAAGGAGGCCAAGGACAAAGGGGTGTCCTGCGCAGCAAGGATTGAGGAGAGCCATAGAATCAGTCTTGAGGCCAATTAACAAGTGGATTAGGGTTTGTGAGATGTTTTGCAACTTTGTGATCTTTTGGCCCTTTTGTGATTACTTGAAGCATAAGTCATGAAAATGGACAAACCCTTGGTGCATTCTGTTTTTTAGGTATTGGTTTATGTTTGTGCAAAGGTTAGAAGTCCATTTGAAATCACATTTTTCCTTGGCAAGGGGTTTTGCAACTTTGCCTCTTTGGTGCAAGACTTGAAAATATGTGATTTTTCCCAACTTTGACAAGCCATAACTTTTGATCCAAAATGAATTAGAATGAGTTCTTGTACTTTTTGAAAAGGGAATGATCCATTCTACAACTTTAATGACCAAAGGTTTCTCATTTGAAGCATTTTTGAATCAATTTGAGGAGGTTGAAAAACTTTCCCAAAATGGCAAGTTTACATTACAAGTCACTTTCCCAAAAAGGCAATTTTGCAAATGACTTGAAATTATTCAACTTTATGAACTTATAACATCTTCTATGATCAAATAAAGATCATACACATTCAAAATGATGAAGAACACCCTTTGGTTGAGTCATTGGGGGCCTCAGATGCCCTGATTTTGCACTGACTTGCTCAAGAAGTCAACTCTTGATCAGATGCCTTCCCCATGGAATTTCTTCATGAAAATTGATATGCATGATCCCTATACCATATAGAGACCAATAGAAACAAGAATGACCAAAAAATTTGGAGTTATGGTCTTTGAAACCAAAACCCTAATTCTAGGTCATCTGTGCAGTTAGACCTGGCTCTGCTTCCATGCCCTTCTCAGTTCTTGTGATTCTTTGACTTTCTTGACTTTGTGGGGATATAATATGATGTTTGAAAATACATGGACTCCTTTGAGGTGATTGATAACCTTTGGAGTGGCTCAAATGGCTCAGGGATGGCTCAGATCACAAACCCTAGATGCAGATGACTTTGAACCAATGCAGTGAAACAAAAAGTGTGGTATGAGATGCTATGATTGAATTTATGCATATGAAAAGATAACAAGCCATGGTGTGAATGGGTGAGGGCAAATTTGGGGTGTTTACAGCTGCCCCTATTCAAACATGAGTTAGCTGTGCAGGATGTAAGCAATGGCTTAACAGGCAAACAAGATAACTTGTGATTGAATACCAAAGACAGTCCAAAATTTGCACTCACAGAATGAAGAAGAAAAGGGATATAGATTGTAAAAGAAAATAAAGTATATTTAAAAGTGCGGGCGACGGAGGACGACCGTCAAGCAGAGGACGACTGCTGGGGATAAAGCAATGACAGGGACGACCGACATGCTGGGGAAGATGCGGGAAGTAAAGCAGTGACGGGGATTAAAGGTAAATGATGGGGACGACCATCGAGACTTTTTGGGGATTAAAGGTAAATGATGGGGACGACCATCGGGTTGAAGAAATAAATGACATAAATGATGAGGTACGGTCATCAAAGGTGAAGGACGATCACCTGGCAGGGGACGGCTGCTCAGTTGGGGATAAGATGAGGGGAGGTCATCTAAGGTGAATGACGATCACCTGTCAAGGTATGGTTGCCAAAAAGTATCACGACATAGGACGAGTGCCGGGTAAAAAGGTCGAAGATGGGGAAGGCCATCGGATGAGCATGATGAAGGACGATCATCAAGAGGTGAAGGACGACCACCTAGCAGGGTACGGCTGCTAAAAAGTCACGACATAGGACGAATGTCGGATAGAAAGGGGTTCTAATGAATAGAGACTCCACTGGGGGTGATGAAGGACGATCACCTGGCAGGGTACGGCTACCGAAAGGTATCATGACATAGGACGAATGTCAGATAGAACAGGATCAACGATGGGGACGGCCATCGGATAAAATGATGAAGGACGATCATCAGGAGGTGAAGGACGATCACCTAGCAGGGGACGGCTGCTAAAGAGTCACGACATAGGACGAATGTCAGATAGAAAGGGGTTCTAATGAATAGAGACTCCACTGGGGGTGATGAAGGACGATCATCAAAAAGGTGAAGGACGATCACCTGGCAGGGTACGGCTGCCGAAAAAGGTATCATGACATAGGACGAATGTCAGATAGAAAGGAAATAATTTAGTAAAGTTTGATGGGGACTCTTCTGGGGAATAGTAGACGCAGACGAGTGTCTAAATTCAAGAAAATAAGTGTTTGAAACGGTGTATAGATTAAAGATGTGGACGAGCATTCTTAAGACTATGATACGGACGAGTATCAGTAGAAACAAATGCTTGACGCATGTTTAGAGATGATGATACAGACGAGTACCAACCAGTTAACAAAGAACACGAACGAGTGTCGACTCTGAGGGGATGTAAGTGGCGTATACAAGATACGGACGAGTATCTGCATGAGTAAAAAGTGATGAATGAGACATAGACGAGTGTCCAACTCGCTGTGGAGAGCACGACACGGACGGGTGTCGGAAGAAGTGTATTATAAACAAGTGTTTGGTTTACAAAGTATTTAGGCAACCATGCTGGGGAAGGTGACACGGATGGGTGTCAGGGAATTGTATATATATATATATATATGTATCTGTCTGTAGAGAAAGTTCGGGCGACTTTACTGGGGAATGATGACACAGACGAGTGCAAAAAGGAGTATGTATCTGTACTTGTGAGTGCAGAGAGGATGTTTCGGCTTTCTGCCGGGGAGTTTGGGAAGTATTTGGTATATTGTTGATGGTATGTCGGTATTTACAAGTGCTTGATTCAGAACATGGCTTATGATTCATGCAATATGTTTGACTTTTGCCGTAATGCTCCGTATTAGACAGAATGCTACGCTTTGAGGGAAAATATGATGCGAATGCTATGATTATGCAAAGATACCGATCCGGGATTCGGATCCCGTTACGGTAAAGATCTCTGGCTGATCTGCTTGAAGTAGACATCCCAGCTGGGGATGGGGATCATTGGTAGATCTGATATGACTTTGCCTGGGGAAGTAGATCACTGATAGATATATCTCGGTAATGAGGGACCCAGCTGGGGTTCGTAGAAGCTTTCGTCACTCTATTGTGAGATCTTCAGGTATTGATTTTCTGGATAGAGGTTGAAACTTTGCGGGGAGATAGTTCCCTGTCTAGCACTTGCTGGGGAAGAAGAAAGACTACTGAAAGATCTTCCTAGAGATTTCCGTGGGAATCTTGCTGAGGATGATACTTGACAACTCAGCTGGGGAATATGAACACCTTCTGGTGCTGCCCTTTGACGGAAATGATTGGAGAAGTGATGCCTGGCAACTCTGATGGGGAGAAAGCATCTCTGGTGCTGTTTGGAAGGTGTGCTGAGGAAACAATGATTTGGCAGCCTACTGGGGAGAAACTTTTATGCCCCATGTTGTGCTTCGGACACCTGCAATCCTGTAAAGACAAAGAAACGCACAAGTTTCCCGAGGTATCCCTTACTGGATTCCATCATAGGAGTTTAGACACTCCCGGGAGTAAGTATATTCCCGGTAAGCACGTAGTTTAGGAAAAACGCATCTGTATTTATGCGATCAACAAATTAATGACATCGGACATTTTTGCAAATAAAAGAGTACGAGACAGTGTGTGACTGAAAATCTGATTTTATTAATTTGTGTGCCCTGAATTGGCAAGATACAGCCAGAGAAACAGACCCCCTAAAATGAGGAGATCGTTACAAATTGAGAAACAAAAGATGCTGGCAATGTTGATGACGCTTCAAGGAGCTTCCGTTTTGCTATGACTCGTATGACATTTGACGCTCTTCTCGTCTTGCTTTCTCAAGAAGGCTGATTCTGACCGATGCTCGATCCTTTTGAAGCTTACCAAGTTGTAAGTGATACAGATGAATTCAGAATGCAGTTGTTCGCTTATTCCCTTATTTTGCATGGATCGCCCTTCCGGGTTTTCAATCCATCGGGATACCCTTTTTTGCCTGAGTCGTCCAATGTGGCTTTTCAACTCAGCGGGTGTACACTTTCTTATTTTATTTTCCCTTATTTTTGCCCGAGTCTTTTATTCTGTTTTTGACTCGCCGGGATGCCCTATTTTTCTTGGAATTACATTCTGTTTTTATGTCCAGCGGGTCATTTTATGCGAAGTAGTTTTTACTGCATCTGAATTCATAGGGGACAGGAAGTCTTCACCATCCATAGTACTGAGCATCAGCGCTCCACCGGAGAAAACTTTCTTTACTACAAATGGTCCTTCATAGTTCGGAGTCCACTTGCCCCTGTGGTCTGTGTGAGGAGGGAGAAGTCTTTTCAGCACAAGATCTCCTAGTTGGTACTCTCGGAGCCTGACTTTCTGATCGAAGGCTTTCTTCATTCTCTTCTGATATAATTGCCCATGACAGATTGCAGCTAATCTCTTTTCTTCGATCAAATTCAGTTGCTCGTATCGGGATCGGACCCATTCTGCTTCATTCAATTTAACATCCATCAATACCCGTATGGAGGGTAATTCAACTTCAACAGGTAGGACTGCCTCCATACCATAAACAAGCTGATACGGCGTTGCCCTAGTGGATGTTTTGATTGACGTTCGGTACCCATGCAAGGAAAATGGTAGCATTTCATGCCAGTCTTTATAGGTAACCACCATCTTCTGCACAATCTTCTTGATATTCTTATTAGCTGCCTCGACAGCGCCATTCATCTTTGGCCTGTAAGGAGAAGAATTGTGGTGTTGGATCTTGAAGTCCCGGCATAGTTCTACCATCATTTTGTTGTTCAAGTTGGAACCATTATCAGTAATGATTCGCTCAGGAACTCCATACCGACAGATGATGTCTCTCTTCAGAAACCGGGCTACCACTTGCCTTGTAACATTTGCATAAGAAGCTGCTTCAACCCACTTGGTAAAATAGTCAATAGCAACCAGGATGAATCTGTGGCCGTTTGAAGCAGTCGGCTCGATCTTGCCAATCATATCAATGCCCCACATGGCAAAGGGCCAAGGTGAAGACATCACATTCAAAGGATTCAGAGGCACATGCACTTTATCCGCATAAATCTGGCATTTATGACATTTTCTGGCATAAGCACAACAGTCTGCATCCATTGTGATCCAGTAATATCCTGATCTTAACAACTTTTTAGCCATTGCATGCCCTCCCGCATGGGTACCAAAGGATCCTTCATGCACCCCGTGCATTAACAAGTCTGCTTCTGTCCTATCAACGCATCTGAGGAGTACCATATCAAAGTTTCTCTTGTAAAGAGAACCGTCAGTATTCAGGAAGAAACTACCAGCTAGCCTTCTTAATGTCTTCTTATCATTGGAAGATGCCCCGGGTGGGTACGTTTGATCTTCCAAGAAGCATTTAATGTCGTGGAACCAAGGCTTATCATCTTTAACAACATCTGCTGAGAACACGTATGCTGGTCTGTCAAGTCTGGATACTGATATTCGAGGCACAAAGTTGGCAGCTTGAACTTTGATCGTGGATGAAATGGTAGCCAGAGCATCTGCAAACTGATTTTCATCTCGAGGGATATACTCAAGCTTGACTGTTGTGAAGAAAGTCAATAACCTTCTTGTATAATCCCGGTAAGGTATCAGATGATCTTGGTGGGTGTACCATTTGCCGTTGGTTTGATTGATTACCAGAGCTGAATCTCCGAATACAGTCAAAGTCTTGATCCTGAGATTAATGACTTCCTCAAGACCCATAATACAAGCTTCGTATTCAGCTTCGTTGTTAGTGCAGTTAAAGGTGAGCTTTGCCGAGAAAGGCATGTGAACTCCTTTAGGCGTAATGAGTACTGCACCAACACCACGAACATTCATATTAACAGCCCCATCAAACATCATAGTCCATTCTTCTGCTGGGTCAGGCCCTTCAGTGTGAACAGGCTCTTCGTGATCTTTTGCTTTTATGAACATGATGTCTTCATCAGGGAAGTCAAATCTCATAGGCTGGTAATCATCAATGGGTTGCTCAGCAAGATAATCAGACAATACACTGCCTTTGATGGCTTTCTGAGATGTATATTGAATGTCATACTCTGTGAGAATCATTTGCCATCTTGCAACCCGTCCGGTAAGTGCTGGCTTCTCAAATATGTACTTAACTGGGTCCATCTTTGAGATCAATAAGGTAGTGTGGGTCAACATATACTGTCTCAGTCGGCGAGCAGCCCACGCTAAAGCACAGCAAGTTTTCTCGAGCAGTGAATAACGTTGTTCACAGTCGGTAAACTTTTTGCTTAGGTAGTATATTGCATACTCTTTTCGACCAGACTCGTCATGCTGGCCCAACACACACTCCATTGACTCTTCTAATACTGTCAAGTACATGATTAGAGGTCTTCCTTCAACTGGAGGCATAAGGATCGAAGGCTCTTGTAAGTATTCCTTGATTTTGTCAAAAGCCCTTTGGCAATCTTCATTCCACCTGACCGTTTGTTCTTTTCTTAACAGCTTGAACAAAGGTTCACAAGTTGCCGTAAGGTGAGATATGAACCGTGAAATGTAGTTCAATCTACCTAAGAAACCTCGAACTTCTTTTTCCGTCCTTGGTGTCATACCCCAAATTTGTCCTACCCGCACCTTTTATTTTATTGTTTCATCATTTTTTTAGAAATTCCAAAAAATGCGTACCATTTTATTTTTTGTCTGATACTATAAAAATTCAAAAAAAATGTTCTGTTTCCTTTTATTCGAAAAATCCAAAAATAGATCATTTATTTTCAAAGCAAAAATCAAGTCTTATTTTGTTGAATTCAAGCCCATTAGCCCATTTACCGTTTTTATATATATACAAAAGTTACAAAAAAGTCAATTACCAAAAAATAAAAGATGCATTCATTAATCAATTTCTCTTTTTTTATATTATCATAGGCATTATTCAAAAATTAAAAAAAAACTATTTCTTATCATCTTTTATTATTTAATATGTCATCACCATTATCTTTATTATTTTTATCAGAAATTTTATCAATTCTTTTTTATACATAACCTTTTAATTTCCTCTTTATAATCCATTTTTTTGTTATTAAAAATTTCCTAAAACTACATCCTATGTTTCTCTTTTATTTTTTATTCTAAAATAATTATTCAACTCTTCATTCAAATTCTATTTCTAAAAGTCCATTATCATTTTCATTCTTGAAATCCTTTATTTGTACAAAATCACATAATTTCATTACCATTGTTTATTCTTATTATTGTAGTTATTTTTACTATTATTATTATTATCATTTTCTCTTTTTAATATTATTTCCTTTTAGTTACTACCACCATTATTACCATTATTATTATTAAGTCTATTATCCCTTTATTATTATCCAAATACTTCTTCTTATTATTATTATTATTACTAATCTTTTTATTTCTTATTTCTTTTTCTTTTATTATTATTACCTATTTCTACTATTATTATTACTTATCATTATTATTATTTCAGTTATTGTATTATTATCACTATTATTTGTATAAACCATATTACCAAAATTTGTCCCTTTCATGATACAGCTTGCCTTCCACCATTTCTCACCATTCCACTACTTCAACCAACTTTTTCAGCTCACTATTTTGCAACAAATTCACAGCTCAGAATCTTTAAGCAATCTTTTAATCCTATCCAAATCTTCACTCAAAAATCCATTTTACCCTCACTAATTTTCTGTTATATAAACAATACCAATTTCCTTTACAAAGCAAGTTTGGAAAACCATAAACACTCTGCAGAAAAATACTCAAACCAAACTTCAAAAAATATTCACCTTCAAATAATCTTCAACAAACCGTCTTCATCATCCCATCAACACTTTCAAACCTCTCACTGACCAAAACCAAACCTTCCAAACAGTCGAAAACACTCACTTCCTCCTCAGCCATCGCTCCATAAACCTGTCCAAACCTCTCTCAAAATATCAGAAAAAACTAAACTCACACTCCAACCTCACAGCAACCCAAACTTCAAATCTCACCTCAAAATCAAATCTCTTAACCTTTGTGAATCGAACTCCGAAACCAAGAAAGCACTGAAAACATAAACACTGAAGCTGCTGTCGAACCGCGAGTGGATCTCGAACTGAGTCGCAAAACACAGAAACAGCCTTCTGAAACAATTCACCAAAACCTTGAAAAACAAACCTCCACCACCGCGTCGAAACGAACACACCGCGCCGTGAACCATCCTTTTGAAGCTGAACGCACAGATCCTCAGAACCGCCCATCCAAAACACAAATCCGAAACCATCATTGAATCCAAACACACACCGATGGAAGCAAATCTGTAAAAAAAAACGAAATCAAAAACACCATTACTCATCAACAAATCCTAGCCGGAAACAAACCGTCAAGGCCGGCAACCATCCCGAATCGCGAACCCCCTGTTTTTCTCACGAACCTTCAAATCGTGAACACCTTCCAAACTCGTCACCATCTAAAACCACCGAAAAGCCACCGTTGCAACACCAACGACCCGTGACGAAATCTGAACGCAAGTGAGACAGAGCTGAGACGGAAAGATCAGAGCTGAGCCGCCGTGAGGTTCGGACGAGTTGAGGACATCCACCGCGTCGAGACAAATCGCGTTGGAAACAAGCCGCTGCGAGAGTGAGAGACGGTGAAGGCGCCGTTGGTTTCGTTTTTGTTTTTACAGGTTGGGTTCTCTTTCTTTTAAGCACAATCCTGTTTCTTTAATTTTTTTTATTATTATTTTTGTTTTGTTTTATATATATTAAGAGTTACACACGCACCACTGCTCTCACACAAGCTCTGCTTTTGACCCCTTTTGTATTATATTTTCTTTCTTTATTTTTAAATGTATTTTAATTATTATTCAATAACACTAGAAATTTGTTTCTATTTTATTATATACAATCAATTGCTTTTATTTTAGTTTCCTGGTTAGTAATTTGGTTTCTTTATTTAGAAAAATGTCTTAAAGAGTATATATATATATATATATATATATATATATATATATATATATATATATATATATATATATATATATATATATATATATATATATATATATATATATATATATATATATATATATATATATATATATATAGTATATTTAGGAAGAATCTCTAAAACAAATTTTGTTTATTTTAAATTGTTAGTATTAAGTTTTTTCTATTTATTTATTCTATCTTAGATATTAAGGTGAAAATATAAAAAAAAAAACAAATTTATAAAAATCTGAAATATTAGGATAGCTTGTAATTTCTTTACATTATGAAAAATTCCCAAAAAAATTTTAATTAGAGTATTTCCTATTATTTAGGTTTTATCATAGGTTTTTTTTTATTAATTAGAACTCTTTCTATTATTTAAGCAACGAACTCAAAAAATATTTTTTATAGTTTATTACTTTTAGATTTATTTTCTAGATTAATATTACTAGGGCCAATGATATATTAAACGGCCGTTTTTCGCCCGATTACATTTAATCGGAGATGAGCGGTCAATATGAGGCCCTCTTTTATTTTATTCTATTATTTTTATTTTGAACAAAAAAATACTTGTAATATAATTTAATTCATTTAATTCATTATTCGTTATTATTTTATTCAGTTATTCAATTTATTATTTTATTTAATATTTCGCAATTTAATTTATTCATTTAATTTCGCATTTCAAATTATGTTCGACTCCTCATAGAACGGTTTCTTTAAACTGGCTCTAAGGTAGTTCACGAAATAAATTTTGTCGCGTCCCAAAAAGGTCCAACGCCTTCAAATAGTTGCGCTCGAGAAAAAAGGTCCAACGCCTTCGAATAGTTGTGTCCCAACTCAAACAGGTCGAACGCCTTCGAATAGTTCAAACACACTGCACACACGCTTTCTCTTGGGCTAATTACAACGAGACCTCTTTATTTCTCGCAATCCCCTGTATTTATTTTGTATCCCTCTCCCATTAATTTGTACGCACTTTTATTTCTCGCATTTTATTTCTGAATCCTTGGTCCAACGCCAAGCGATTGTATTTGCACACTCGCACTTTATTATTCGTTTCGTTTAGGATCCACCTTACCTTGCGAGCCGAGCGCTTCGTGCCTCGCTAACAAACCACAAAATAAACCTCCATTTGCATGCACCCTCTAAACCTCAAAAAACCAAAATGTTTCGATTAGATCCAAACCCTTGATCCAACGTCAAGCGGCTTTAGGAAATAAAAACACTTTAATAAATACGAGAAGATTTGTACGCCACGAGCCTTAAGCGGTAGAAAGGGGGATAACGAGCTTTCGTTACTCGCTCCGATTATTTCGACGCAGGACACTCGTCTTGTTGGGCGAGATAAACTATCCATAGTCTTTAGTGCACTTCAACTCCTAAACCCTTTCATCGACGAAAGGTAATAAAATCAAACAGCCATTACCCTTAGTAGGCCGAACTACGAGGCTCTGACTTTCCCATTGCACACGGGAGTACGTAGGCACGAGGATCTCCATCCTTGCCGAGCACCTAGGTTCAATCTAACTTATAATTCAACTCATTTCCCTCTAGCAAGCAATTCGTTTAAGTATAAACATCCTTTCGAGCGCGTTAACTTAGATGGTTCCCATCGAGTACGATGGATGTAGGGGGTGCTAATACCTTCCCCCTGCATAACCGACTCCCGAACCTAGGCAATGGTTCCGTTGACCTTTGTCCTCATCCTTCTCTTCCCGGGTTGTATCTATATCTTCCCTTTCCCTCTTCGGGAATAAATAGAATTAGGTGGCGACTCTTCAGTCAGTCCAGCGAGTGACTCCGTCTTTTCGGATCGCGTGAGGTCGTATTTTTCGGGGTACGACAGCTGGCGACTCTGCTGGGGACTGGTTCACCCCTATGCGAGTCAAGCCTAGTCTAGGTTTTCGCGTTTGTTTGGATGTTTACTTTTATGCCTTGCTTGTTTATTTTTATCTCTTTCTTTATCGCATTCCATTTTATATATCTTGTGGCTCCTTGGTACTATAATTTGGATCGATGCTTTGCAAAAGAACTTGAGGGAAAAGCTCTATACCCGGGCTTACGAGTACGAACATAAGTTAGCGAGGTTGTGTAGTATGGGCTCCCGAGAGAACCTCTCTCGTGGGTTGTCGATACGAAAACCTCACTCGGAGTAGATTTTAATGGAAATACTGACAACCGTCCAGCTCTTGGCGTGTGTGCTCAGTTGTTTTCATTAAATTCGTCGACTCTGAGGACCTTTAGAACCTTTTGGTTAAAACATCGGTTGATGGTTGCGTAGTATTGGGCACCAGGGTTCGCCCTCGCGTGGCTCGATACGAAAACCTCACTTGGAATAGACTTACTCAATGGAGTTGATTGACTGTCAAGAATGTATGAAATTGACACGTGCATCAAACAGTTGAGAAAGTTCCATAACTCCAGGACTTTGTTTTAAACCGAGTGTCGGTGATCACGTAGTATGGACTCCCGAGAAAATCTGCTCTCGTGGGTTGTCGATACGAAGATCTCACCCAAAATAGATTCATATGGCGGAGTCAATCAACCGTCATGCTTATGGCGCGTGTGATGAACAACCATATGAATTGATAACTTTGGGATCCCTAAAACTTTAGAGTCTACCCAGTGAGTTTTTGATCAGAGTATCTTCCGGCTGTACCTTGGACTCATGAGACCTTGATCTTGTGATCCTGGATTCTGACATTGCATATCATCTCATTTGCATTATTTATTCATCTTGAATTTCATTTCAAAGCCAAAAAACTTATTTCCATGTTCCTCCATCTTCAGTAAATCAAGTTGGTTTCCCGACGCCCGTATCGAGTTAGACGACCGTATTTGACTCGAGCAAACACTAGAACACTGATGGATCAGATTCGACAAGAACAAGCTGCTATGAGGGGAGAGATTGACTCAATCAAGAGCAAGATTGATCGTATTCATGAGGCCGTGCAAGCCTTGGCCAGGATGGTTATGTCTCATCAGCCTGTTCCTTCAATGCCTGTTCATCCAGCTATTCAAGCTCTGCTTCCGCCTCCGATGGCTTATCAACCACGTCCACCTCCAATGGGTGCAGCTGCGCAATATGCACCTGGACCATACCAGCAACCGGCTTATCAACAACATCCCGGTCAACAACAACAACGCGCTCCTCAACAGCGCCCACCATATCAAAAAAGAGGATCGGAGAGACACTTTGATCCACTGCCTTTATCATATGGAGAAATCTTTAACGGGCTGATGGCAAAGGGAACTCTTGTTTTAAAAGACTTGCCACCACAAACTGGTATCGCCCGAAACTATGATGCCAATGCTCGCTGTGAATATCACAAGGGTGCTCCAGGTCATACGCTCGAGAACTGCAAATCGTTCAAGCACAAAATTCAGGACTTAATCAACTCTAAGGATCTCACCTTTACTCAGAAGGGTCTGAATATCCAGAGCAATCCGGTGTCGCCGCAAGTGGCCCCTCAACAAATTCTTTCGAAGAAGTTGCCGAAGACCAAAGCTGAGTAGTCTCCAACTTTGAAGCATTCAATCAAGAGAAGTTCAATTCCTCAAATCAAGGCAGCCATGGCCATTTATAATTTCCGCATTCCTGTTGTTTTGTATTGTTTTTTTAAGTACTATTTGCTTTGAACATTGTCATTTGTACTTGGTTTTGTTAATGTTATGTTTATGCATGTTTTGAATCAGTTTATTCGCATTCGCTCATATTTATCATTTATCACAAAAATCACAAAAATATTCTCTCACTTCACTTTAGCAAATATTTGAGGGAGGATGATGAAAACGAAATACCCATAACTGTTGTGGTATGCTTTCGGATAAAACCTTGTCAATGATGTACAGGCCTTTTTTCAAATCCCCAAACATTGGAGATATAAGGAGTTAATCCCTAGTCAACCACTTCGAGCCTAGAAGTAGGAGTTTCTTTCGGATACAACCCTTACATTTAACCCGGGGCAGGGTAGTTGTTCAGTTAACCTGATTACACTTTCAAATTGCAAGATGAGACATCCCGTCAGAGGACCATCAACAAGTGACTTGGCAGTCACAGCATTAAAAAAAAAGAAAAGAAAAAGAAAAACACTGAGTTGAGCACCCAAAGGGAGACTTAGTCGAAAAAATCAAAAGAGGAACTCAAATCCTCAGCAAAAGCAAAACAAAGATCAGGTGACTACCAAAACAAAATCAAAGGGTCACCAGCAAAATAAGATGACTACCATTTCCAAGCGAACTTCAAAGCTTCATCTTCATTCTTGAAAAGTCAAAACAAATGCATGTGTAGAGTTAACTGAACATAGGACAGGAGAACATCACGAAGAAGGGATGGGTATAAATCAAACTTTGAGCCTTATATCCTTTGTTTCTCAAACTATTAACCAGACCACGTTACAACCCTCAAAAGACCTAATTGAGGTGCGGTTTATTCTGAAAGCATGCTACCAACAAGGTTGCGTAAATTGACTCCTATATATTTGCTAATCTTCATTCTCGTTTGCACATTATTCTTGCTGCATCTTTTACGCACTCCCTAAACCAGCACCTCGTTTGGACTAACGGTCCATTCGTTACACTTTCACAATCATTCCAAATAAATTGATTTTTTTTCAAAATTTACATGAACTTTACATTAACACTACCATTTGTGTATGAACAATTTAATTGCGATTCAGTGCTTGACATCAATACAATCCCAACAAGGGGCAATCAAAAGAGAAACTTGAACTTCACTGATGCCAGTTTGAGTCAAGACTACTTCAGCAGCCCAATCAGGGGAAAATCATTCGTAATAGCCCAAGCAGGGGAAAAATTATCTTCAAAGGCCCAATCGGGGGCAAATCATTCGTAATAGCTCAATCGGGGGAAGGTTGTGCCACGGCTATTGTCAAAGCCTCCCCATCGGATTTATTTCAAATACCCTACAGGCAGGGGCAAGCAAACAGGGAGCAGATCTTCCTATCTCTTCTCCCCAGCGGAACAGGCAGTCCTTGCTAGATGTTGGCAATCATTCAAAGCAAAATCAGGCGTCATGTGACAATCAAGTCGCTTCGCTCATCATCAAGTAACCAAAACTTGGAGCTTTAAGATCCATCTTCTGACTATACATCGTCGAAGATCGAGTGTCGGGAAATCAGTCCCTCCACCCACCCAAAGTCTAATCATTATTGGCAACTACCAGACCAAAAGTCCACCAAGCTGGCACCTTTCAAACGCTCATATGCATCATTATGCATCATCAATGTCATAAGCATAATTTACATCAATCATTTACAACATGTGCATCATATGCATGCCTAAATAAATCAGCTTTCCATATCCCCAACATTTTCAAATTTACATCTCAGTGCATGAATATTTGCATCGTATCTCCATCCTTATGGAATACCATCTCAAAAAACAATCAAGCATACATACATAGTTCAGGATCCAGGATCCATACAAGTCTCCGGTCCTTTCCCCAGCGGAGGATCATGTCAATCAAAGATTTCGGGCATCCTCTTGGCAGATTCAATAGCCGTGTTTTATTTTCAGTTATTTGCCTTATCATCCTCTGGTGATAAGTGATTTTATTTTCTGTCTATTGCCTTATCTTCCTCTGTTGATAAGTGAGTTTATTTTTGTATCCATTGCCTTATCTTCCTCTGTTGATAAGTGAGTTTATTTTCAGTTTATTGCCTTATCATCCTCTGTTGATAAGTGAGTTTATTTTTCTGTTTATTGCCTTATCTTCCTCTGTTGATAAGTGAGTTTATTTTTCTGTTTATTGCCTTATCTTCCTCTGTTGATAAGTGAGTTTATTTTCAGTTTATTGCCTTATCATCCTCTATTGATAAGTGAGTTTATTTTTCTGTTTATTGCCTTATCTTCCTCTGTTGATAAGTGAGTTTATTTTTCTGTTTATTGCCTTATCTTCCTCTGTTGATAAGTGAGTTTATTTTTCTATTTATTGCCTTATCTTCCTCTGTTGATAAGTGAGTTTATTTTTCAGTTTATTGCCTTATCTTCCTCTGTTGATAAGTGAGTTTATTTTTCTGTTTATTGCCTTATCTTCCTCTGTTGATAAGTGATTTATTTTGTCAATGTGTCACCCATTATTTTCCAGTTTACTTCATTTGTTATTTTCACAATTTCTTTTTCAGACAAATTTGGAGTCTGTTAATATCTAATTATCTTATACCTTGACAGATTGAACGCGAGCCAGTTCATCTTACTCGGTCTAAGCCAATTCGATAGGGGCATCTATCATACCCCAAATTTGTCCTACCCGCACCTTTTATTTTACTGTTTCATCATTTTTTTAGAAATTCCAAAAAACGCGTACCATTTTATTTTTTGTCTGATACTATAAAAATTCAAAAAAAATGTTCTGTTTCCTTTTATTCGAAAAATCCAAAAATAGATCATTTATTTTCAAAGCAAAAATCAAGTCTTATTTTGTTGAATTCAAGCCCATTAGCCCATTTACCGTTTTTATATATATACAAAAGTTACAAAAAAGTCAATTACCAAAAAATAAATGATGCATTCATTAATCAATTTCTCTTTTTTTATATTATCATAGTCATTATTCAAAAATTAAAAAAAAACTATTTCTTATCATCTTTTATTATTTAATATGTCATCACCATTATCTTTATTATTTTTATCAGAAATTTTATCAATTCTTTTTTATACATAACCTTTTAATTTCCTCTTTATAATCCATTTTTTTGTTATTAAAAATTTCCTAAAACTACATCCTATGTTTCTCTTTTATTTTTTATTCTAAAATAATTATTCAACTCTTCATTCAAATTCTATTTCTAAAAGTCCATTATCATTTTCATTCTTGAAATCCTTTATTTGTACAAAATCACATAATTTCATTACCATTGTTTATTCTTATTATTGTAGTTATTTTTACTATTATTATTATTATCATTTTCTCTTTTTAATATTATTTCCTTTTAGTTACTACCACCATTATTACCATTATTATTATTAAGTCTATTATCCCTTTATTATTATCCAAATACTTCTTTTTATTATTATTATTATTACTAATCTTTTTATTTCTTATTTCTTTTTCTTTTATTATTATTACCTATTTCTACTATTATTATTACTTATCATTATTATTATTTCAGTTATTGTATTATTATCACTATTATTTGTATAAACCATATTACCAAAATTTGTCCCTTTCATGATACAACTTGCCTTCCACCATTTCTCACCATTCCACTACTTCAACCAACTTTTTCAGCTCACTATTTTGCAACAAATTCATAGCTCACAGAATCTTTAAGCAATCTTTTAATCCTATCCAAATCTTCACTCAAAAATCCATTTTACCCTCACTAATTTTCTGTTATATAAACAATACCAATTTCCTTTACAAAGCAAGTTTGGAAAACCATAAACACTCTGCAGAAAAATACTCAAACCAAACTTCAAAAAATATTCACCTTCAAATAATCTTCAACAAACCGTCTTCATCATCCCATCAACACTTTCAAACCTCTCACTGACCAAAACCAAACCTTCCAAACAGTCGAAAACACTCACTTCCTCCTCAGCCATCGCTCCATAAACCTGTCCAAACCTCTCTCAAAATATCAGAAAAAACTAAACTCACACTCCAACCTCACAGCAACCCAAACTTCAAATCTCACCTCAAAATCAAATCTCTTAACCTTTGTGAATCGAACTCCGAAACCAAGAAAGCACTGAAAACATAAACACTGAAGCTGCTGTCGAACCGCGAGTGAATCTCGAACTGAGTCGCAAAACACAGAAACAGCCTTCTGAAACAATTCACCAAAACCTTGAAAAACAAACCTCCACCACCGCGTCGAAACGAACACACCGCGCCGTGAACCATCCTTTTGAAGCTGAACGCACAGATCCTCAGAACCGCCCATCCAAAACACAAATCCGAAACCATCATTGAATCCAAACACACACCGATGGAAGCGAATCTGTAAAAAAAGCCGAAATCAAAAACACCATTACTCATCAACAAATCCTAGCCGGAAACAAACCGTCAAGGCCGGCCACCATCCCGAATCACGAACCCCCTGTTTTTCTCACGAACCTTCAAATCGTGAACACCTTCCAAACTCGTCACCATATAAAACCACCGAAAAGCCACCGTTGCAACACCAACGACCCGCGACGAAATCTGAACGCAAGTGAGACAGAGCTGAGACGGAAAGATCGGAGCTGAGCCGCCGTGAGGTTCGGACGAGTTGAGGACATCCATCGCGCCGAGATAAATCGCGTTGGAAACAAGCCGCTGCGAGAGTGAGAGACGGTGAAGGCGCCGTTGGTTTCGTTTTTGTTTTTACAGGTTGGGTTCTCTTTCTTTTAAGCACAATCCTGTTTCTTTAATTTTTTTAATTATTATTTTTGTTTTGTTTTATATATATTAAGAGTTACACACGCACCACTGCTCTCACACAAGCTCTGCTTTTGACCCCTTTTGTATTATATTTTCTTTCTTTATTTTTAAATGTATTTTAATTATTATTCAATAACACTAGAAATTTGTTTCTATTTTATTATATACAATCAATTGCTTTTATTTTAGTTTCCTGGTTAGTAATTTGGTTTCTTTATTTAGAAAAATGTCTTAAAGAGTATATAAATATATATAGTATATTTAGGAAGAATCTCTAAAAAAAAATTTTGTTTATTTTAAATTGTTAGTATTAAGTTTTTTCTATTTATTTATTCTATCTTAGATATTAAGGTGAAAATATAAAAAAAAACAAATTTATAAAAATCTGAAATATTAGGATAGCTTGTAATTTCTTCACATTATGAAAAATTCCCAAAAAAATTTTAATTAGAGTATTTCCTATTATTTAGGTTTTATCATAGGTTTTTTTTTATTAATTAGAACTCTTTCTATTATTTAAGCAACGAACTCAAAAAATATTTTTTATAGTTTATTACTTTTAGATTTATTTTCTAGATTAATATTATTAGGGCCAATGATATATTAAACGGCCGTTTTTCGCCCGATTACATTTAATCGGAGATGAGCGGTCAATATGAGGCCCTCTTTTATTTTGAACAAAAAAATACTTGTAATATAATTTAATTCATTTTATTCATTATTCGTTATTATTTTATTCAGTTATTCAATTTATTATTTTATTTAATATTTCGCAATTTAATTTATTCATTTAATTTCGCATTTCAAATTATGTTCGACTCCTCATAGAACGGTTTCTTTAAACTGGCTCTAAGGTAGTTCACGAAATAAATTTTGTCGCGTCCCAAAAAGGTCCAACGCCTTCAAATAGTTGCGCTCGAGAAAAAAGGTCCAACGCCTTCGAATAGTTGTGTCCCGACTCAAACAGGCCGAACGCCTTCGAATAGTTCAAACACACTGCACACACGCTTTCTCTTGGGCTAATTACAACAAGACCTCTTTATTTCTCGCAATCCCCTGTATTTATTTTGTATCCCTCTCCCATTAATTTGTACGCACTTTTATTTCTCGCATTTTATTTCTGAATCCTTGGTCCAATGCCAAGCGATTGTATTTGCACACTCGCACTTTATTATTCGTTTCGTTTAGGATCCACCTTACCTTGCGAGCCGAGCGCTTCGTGCCTCGCTAACAAACCACAAAATAAACCTCCATTTGCATGCACCCTCTAAACCTCAAAAAACCAAAATGTTTCGATTAGATCCAAACCCTTGATCCAACGTCAAGCGGCTTTAGGAAATAAAAACACTTTAATAAATACGAGAAGATTTGTACGCCACGAGCCTTAAGCGGTAGAAAGGGGGATAACGAGCTTTCGTTACTCGCTCCGATTATTTCGACGCAGGACACTCGTCTTGTTGGGCGAGATAAACTATCCATAGTCTTTAGTGCACTTCAACTCCTAAACCCTTTCATCGACGAAAGGTAATAAAATCAAACAGCCATTACCCTTAGTAGGCCGAACTACGAGGCTCTGACTTTCCCATTGCACACGGGAGTACGTAGGCACGAGGATCTCCATCCTTGCCGAGCACCTAGGTTCAATCTAACTTATAATTCAACTCATTTCCCTCTAGCAAGCAATTCGTTTAAGTATAAATATCCTTTCGAGCGCGTTAACTTAGATGGTTCCCATCGAGTACGATGGATGTAGGGGGTGCTAATACCTTCCCCCTGCATAACCGACTCCCGAACCTAGGCAATGGTTCCATTGACCTTTGTCCTCATCCTTCTCTTCCCGGGTTGTATCTATATCTTCCCTTTCCCTCTTCGGGAATAAATAGAATTAGGTGGCGACTCTTCAGTCAGTCCAGCGCGTGACTCCGTCTTTTCGGATCGCGTGAGGTCGTATTTTTCGGGGTACGACACTTGGTGCAGGCATTTCTTGAATGGCTTTGACTTTATCAGGGTCAACTTCAATACCTTTTTCACTTACAATAAATCCCGGCAGCTTACCGGATCGCACCCCGAATGTGCATTTATTGGGGTTTAACTTTGGTTGGTAATTCCTCAGACGCTTGAATAACTTCAACAGATTTACCAGGTGGTCTTCTTCTGTGAGGGACTTGGCAATCATGTCATCCACATAACATTCAATTTCTTTATGGATCATGTCATGGAATAATGTTACCATAGCCCGTTGATAAGTTGCACCAGCATTCTTCTGTCCGAATGGCATCACCTTATAACAGAACGTACCCCAGGGTGTGATAAAAGTTGTCTTCTCCATGTCTTCAGGTGACATCTTGATTTGGTTGTATCCTGAAAATCCGTCCATGAAGGAGAATACTGAGAACTGAGCCGTATTATCAACCAATACATCAATGTGAGGTAAAGGGAAGTCATCTTTAGGGCTGGCTCTGTTCAGATCCCGGTAATCCACACACATCCTCACCTTGCCGTCCTTCTTAGGCACAGGTACAATATTAGAAACCCATGGAGGATAGCTAGTCACAGCAAGGAAACCGGCGTCCCACTGCTTTTGTACCTCTTCTTTAATCTTCATTGCCATATCCGGGCGAGTACGGCGCAACTTCTGTTTCACCAGTGGGCAGTCTTCTTTCAGTGGCAGCTTGTGCATGACAATATCGGTGTCCAACCCTGACATATCCTGATAAGACCAAGAAAAGACATCCACATACTCCCGAAGCATATCAATCAGTTGCTCTTTTACTGAATCTTGTAAGCAGGCCCCGATCTTAACCTCTTTCACATCTTCTTCTGTACCAAGATTAACCGTTTCGACCTCCTCCTGATGAGGAGTGATAACCTTCTCCTCCTGTCTCAACAACCTAGCTAGCTCTTCAGGTAGCTCATAGTCTTCTTCAACCCTTTCATTGGCTTGATTGATTGGATTGTCAAAGTCATACGAAGTCATAGCCGTGTTGTTGTCGGTGCAGTCTGGAAGGCACTCTCTGCAAGGGTTTAGATTGTTCATTTTAGTGATCGATTTTAATCTTGTTTAGAAAAAGTGAAATTAAGTTATCATTTTGGAAAACATTGCCATTTTATTTTTGTACAAAAAGAAAAATGAAAAACAGTGAGCGGAAAAGGAAAAGACTCATTTGCAAAAGATGTCTGATATTCATTGATTGATCTGTTTGCACAAAATTACAAGATGGCCCGATTACAAAATGAGTCTTGACATCTTGGGCAAGATGCAAGACTTGATGCATGCTCAAAAATACAGGAAATAATAATTACTATGCAGGAGTAACCCTTATAATTTCCTGGGAAGACCAGTTAAGGACCTGGCTCCCCGGGGTCCTTGGACGTATCCAGCTCTCCAGGTTGCGGTCGCTTTCTTCCTCGTCTTCCAAGTTGTTTACTGCATCCGGGGTGTGCATTCCCCCGCTGACAAAGTTGGGCTTCTTGGCAGCCTCTGATTGATCTTGTTGAGTTGGTTTGTAACCCAACCCAAATCTGTCTTCCTTCTTTTCCACGGGCAGCAGCTTGCCCCAGCCTTGGGCAGTACCCTCTTCAACAACCTTCCTGGCTTGTTGATAAGACGTCATGGAAGTTCCCAGTACAGCAGATTCTTCATTTATGTTCAGGGCCTCAAACCCTTGGCTCATAGTTTCATGGATTTCTCCATCCATTTCTATGTACTTGTACGTAGCCAGATGGCTAACAAAGATATCTTCTTCCCCACAGATGGTGATGATCTGGCCTTCCCACTCGAATTTCAGCTTCTGGTGAAGGGTAGACGTAACAGCGCCAACGGCATGGATCCAGGGTCTACCCAACAAACAGCTGTAGGCCGGCTGAATGTCCATCACATAGAAGGTAATTTTGAAGGTCTGCGGGCCAATCATCACAGGCAGATCAATCTCCCCAAGCACTGATCTTTTAGAGCCATCAAATGCTCTCACCACCAAATTAATCGGACGCAGTGCCAAACCATCATACTCTAGCTTCACTAAGGCTTTCTTTGGTAGAACATTGAGTGACGACCCAGTGTCCACCAGTACATGAGATATAACAGCACCCTTGCACTCTAGGGTGATGTGTAAAGCCTTGTTGTGGTTACGTCCCTCAGTTGTTAAGTCAGCATTGGTAAATCCCAGTCCATGATTGGTATTGACATTCGCTACCACAGTTTCTAGCTGATTAACAGTGATCTCCTCTGGCACGTATGCTGCGTGCAGGACTTTCAGTAATGCATTCCTGTGAGCTTTAGAACACATCAACAGGGATAATATGGAGATCTTTGAGGGAGTTTGGTGAAGCTGATCCACTACCTTGTAATCACTTCTCTTTATGATTCTCATAAACTCGTCTACATCTTGTTCAAAAGATGTCTTCTGAGTTTCTTTGATAGTTGGCTCTTCAAGCACCACACTCTTTCCTTTTGCTTTGGCAGCAGCTTCTGCTTCAGCATTAGGTCTTTGAGTTTGTGAGGCAAAAAGGCGTCCGCTTCTGGTGAAGCCTCCGCCTCCCCCAACATTATCAATTTGTGGAGAAGAGATTGAAGAATCCAAAGTGATTTTCTCCCTGTTGTAGTAAAGATCAGAGCCATAATGCCAAGGTATGGCATTACTGCTTTCATATGGAATAGGTCCAGGCACCGTGATAGTAACTGGACTGACTGCAGCAGAGGAGGGTACTGAAATGGTGTGCAGATTGTAGTAAATTGTGACTGGTGACCTGGCAGGAAGTGCCACTGTTTGTTGTTGAAAGCTGTTGTTTGGAGGAACTTTTGATGGATCGTAGTAGATGGTGACTGCTGAGATATCTTCATTAATTTCTACTGGCGTTATAGAAGATTCTGCTGAATAAATGGATGTTGATGTTGTAGAAGAAAGAGTTGTTGACATTTGATTTGTTGAAGTGATGGATGGAGCCATTGCTGATGATATTGATGAATCGGTAGGAATGATTGTTGTTGCAGTTGTAGGAGAATCAGGAATTGTTGTCAAAGGAATTGCTGGATTTGTAGGCGCCGTTGTTGAGATCTGAAGTATACCATCTTTGATAAGACCATCTATGCCGCTTCTTAAGTTATCACACCCATTGACTGCAATGTTGCAATACCCACAACCGAGCTCACACCCGGGGAACATCTGGCATTCTAGAAGCTGAGCTTTAATCTCAACCAGAGGTGTTCGAATCTGTGCAACACTGGTGATCAAAGTAGAGTGCTTGCCTTCCTCAATGGCATTAATCCTTGGCCCACCATGGTTAGGCATAGGATTCTTGTTGACATTCGGAGGGGGTGCGAAGTTGAGGGCTTTAGAATCCACCAGATCTTGTACTTTCATTTGTAAAGCCCTGCATTTCTCAGTATTGTGGCCAGGCGCATTGGAGTGGAAAGCACACATGGCGTTGATATCATAATTCCTTGGAAGATTGGAGGGATCTGGTGGTGCCAATGTCCTTAATTCAACCAAGTTGAGTTTCAGGAGTTGTGGCAATAAGGCAGCATAAGGCATAGGGATAGGGTCAATCACCCTATTTGCCTGTGACGGTCTTTGCTGGAAAGGTCTTTGTTGTTGATTGCTGTTGTTGTTGTTGTTGTAGGATCTTTATGGCGAATACTGAACTTGCTATTGATAGTGTGGTTGTTGTTGTGGTTGATATGCTGGTTGCTGAGGAATCGGAGCTGGAATAGTGACAACTGCCACTGATCTATGAACATACTGAGGTCTGCCCCTGTTGGCATGAATGGCATTTGTCTCACCGGTTCTTCTAGGTCCCACAAAAGGCTTCCTGGGATTACTGGACGAACTTTCACCGTTATCAGAAATCTTACCCATCTTCAAAAGGCTTTCAATCCTTTCCCCAGCTATAACTACGTCAGCGAAACTGGTGGAAGAAAAGGCAGCTAGCCTATCAATATATGTTCCTTGCAGAGTATTCATGAACATGTCGGCCATTTCTCTTTCCGACATGGGTGGTTGGACAGTAGTAGCAAGCTGTCTCCACCTTTGGGAATATTCCCTGAAGCTCTCTCTAGAGGATTGAGACATTCCCATCAGAAGGGTCTTATTAGGGGCCATGTCCAGATTGTATTGGTACTGCCTGATGAAAGATTCAGCTAGGTCCTTCCAGCATCTGATAATAGCTCTGGTCAAGTGTGAATACCACTCTCTTGAAGCCCCAGTCAAGCTATCTTCAAAGTAAAACATCCACAGTTTTTCATCCATGGTATATGCTTTAAGTCTCCCCAGGAAAGACTGTAAGTGAGTTCGTGGACAGGAAGTTCCATTGTACTTCTCGAAGCACGGGGGTTTAAACTTGTGGGGAATCCTTACCCCATCCACTAACCCCATATCCATTACATCGAAGCCTAGGGAATTTTGAGACTCCAGAGATCTCAACTTCTCAGCAATTTCATCAAACCTCCTATCATAAACTTCATCCCCATCTCCCATTACAGTAAACTGCTCCTCTTGAGGATCTTCTTGCAAGATCCTGCCTGCAGCAGTGTTTCCCGGTACATTCCTTGGGATGTTGACTTCCGAATCTAGATGAGGTCCAAATACTGGTGGGTTAACATGAGGCTGACCTCCCTCATTATTACTAGTCCCTCCAGTCCCAAGATGGGGTTCCTCGGGGTTTTGTCTTTCTACCAATGCCCTTAACCTCTCTTGACTTTGGGCCAAGTTATTCATTACAATCATGAATTGGGCCATTTGGTTCCTCATCTCCACTCTTTCGTTAGCCATCTGAGTTCTGACCTCTGTCAGGTCCTGCTGTACTTGATCCATTTGGATACCAAGAAGGTTGTTGCGAGTAGGATACTGGTGCAGACGCTTGAGAGGGAACACCCGGCGGCGAGCAATAATTCCTGAACCACAACAGAGTTAGTAACAAACAAACTAATAACAAAAACCTACAAAACAAAACAAAAGTTAGTATGCAATGCAGTATGCTTATTTGTTTTCCAAGGTATTCGGCTTGGTTCTTGGTTTTGACCTTTCCAGACCCCGAGGAAGATGCTTTGATGTTGTTGAGAAAAAGAAACCCCACAATGGAAACGAACTAAAATATATTACAAATACTGAACAATACATAGTTTGTTTTTACAACATATGCCCTTGAAGGGTCAAAATACAACAAAAGAAAAGTACATCAAATGAAAACAACAACAATCAAAAAGTCAAACATCAAGTCCAAACTCATCCTCCTTAACTTCCTTCAGAAGTGCCTCGGTCACTGGACCAGCTGGATGCTCTGTGATGTTTCTGATGAGGAGGTTCCTGGTGGCAATGGCAGTGGTCAGCTTCTTGTGCCTATCCTGGTCCTTTGACCTCTTCAAACCAGCCCTGAGCTTCAACTCTGAAATCTCCTTCTGGGCTGCCAGCAAAGCTTCTTGTTGCTTCTTTTCATTGGCCTCTAACTATTCAATCCTGGCCTGAGTCCTCTGATCTTCTTGTGTCCGGGCTTCAGTGATCCTGACCCACCTAGCCTGACTTTCTTGTAAATAGAGATCAGTCCTAGCCTTCTGAAACTTGGCCTCTTTGCAGGCATTCTTCAATATTTGCTCCCCAGCTCTTGCTTTCTTGATGTAGTCCTCTGCTTTCTCAATCTTGGCCAGATGCTCCACCTTAAGCTTCTCCAACCTTTCAATGTCCAGACGACCATCACTCCTTTCCCACAGGGTCTTCTTCAGAGCTTGAGACAGATTCTCATTCCTTTCCTTCAGCTTCTTAAATTCTTCCAGGCTGACAGTAGCTGGAGGTGGTACTGTAGAGGGTCCAGGTATATCTTCAATGGTGAAGGGCATTCTAGTAATCTGAGCCCTAGCATGAGACCAGTCATAGTACTGAGCTGAAGCAACATTATTGCACCTTCCAAGAATAGCCATCCCTTTTGCCTGGACGTTCTCCAAGCCCATGAGGCCTGTCTGACAGCAGCTAGATTAGGCTTTATCTCACAATACAGGGTCTCAGCTAAATCTTGCACTCTAGGAGGGTGAACCAAAGCATAGCCTAGTTGTCTCTTAAACAGCAAAGGATTGTAGTTGATGCAACCCTTTACTCCTATCAAAGGTACGTTTGGGTATTGCCCACAGCTGGTGATTATGTCCTTGCCTTTGGTGCTATGGGTGCACCATCTGATGTCATCTGAAGTCAAGGCAATGAGTCTCTTAGCCCAATTCTTCTGTTGGTGGGGATTCAGGAAGGCATCTGTCTTAGGCAAGTGTTTGAGCAGCCAAGTGTGGAACAGAGGAGCACAGCATCTCACTAACTTCCCCATTTGTTTCTCATTCCTCTGATGAATGGAGTAGCAGAAGTCTCCCAACAATGTGGGTACTGGGTTCCTCAGAATGAAAAGATAAATGGCATTCCTGCTGATAAATTTGGGCTCATCTGCAAACAGTACAACCCCATATATGCTGAGGGCCAGCAATGCACAAACTGCTCTCCATTCTCCCAAAGAGGCCTTCAGGATGGCCTGAGAAATCAAGAAGTCTAAGTGTAAACCAGGGATCCCAGCTTTTATTGTCATATTCTGCTCAATCAAAGTAGGCTCCAGGTACAGTGCTTTTGCCACTTCTCCATTGCTGGGAGAAGTCATCTCTGGGTTGAAGGGGACTCCACCCCTGACAGGTACCCCAATCAATGATGAAAACTCCTCCAAAAGAGGTCCTAGCTGAAAGTCTGGGAAAGTGAAGCATCTCAAAGGAGGGTCATAAAACTGTAGGAAAGTATGGATCATGCTCCTCTGAGAAGGATCCAGGTCCATAACCATGTCAAGGATACCTCCATAATGCTCTCTGAATAATGGGATGTGGTCAGGGGTGATAAGTGACTGGACCTGCCTGATACCAGTCAGCACAGGCTCAAAGAAATGGTATGAAATGTTGCTTTTCCTGGGTGTCATGACTGTTGATGAAGAACTGAAGACAAGTGCTGATGAGGATCAAGGCTGGTACTGGAGATGGGCCACTGATGGGCTGATGCTGGTGATGATGAAGATGATTGAAGCAGATAACTGATGAAGATAGCTGAAGCAGATATCTGATGAAACAGAGGTATATGTAGATGAAGGGGTCAAAACCAAGCCAAAATATAATGTGGATACCCTGGAAAAAAATAAACAAATGTTAAATGATGCAATGATGATGTATGCAAATGATATGCAAGGGTTTGTGATCAAGATGGATCTGATTTATCTGTCTTGATATAGGCCCATGTATGTTCAAGAAGCCCAGATGGAGGTTCAGAAATCCAGTAACCAAGGTGGGGGACTAAAATAAAGAGTCACATGTCCAGAGTTAAATCACAAGAACTGTCCAAAGTAAAGCATTCTTAAATAAAACAAGTATCAAGGTATGATGTGGCCAATGGTACCTGCAAACCTGCAAACAGCCCAACCCCCTCACAGGTAGTGTTCTAAAACAAGGATCCTCAGACTTGGATCAGTTATGAGAAGTGTAACCACTTCTAACCCGGAGGTACAGTGTTTACAATAACCATAAAAGATCCTCCTCTAATTCACCTCAGTTTCTGAAGGTCATAATATAGGTCATCCAGACTTAGCAGGCTTCCCAGATAGCCCTAGCACTACAGGAAATCTGTAGCACAGAGTTCTCAAGAAGAAACCCACATCTGAACCGTGTTTCATATTCCCGCACCAGACCGAAATGGAATGGGAAAGAACATGAACCACTCTAGCCTAGGTGTCACTCAGGTCCCAGGTATAGGACCTCAAACTCTCAATGGAACCCCACCCACCAAGACAGAAGAACAAATCCAGCAATGATAATGACAGTATGAAATATGAAAAACTGTAAAGAAAGCAATAAATAAAGCTGTACATAAAGCAATAAATAAAGCAACTATATAAACACAATTAGCACATAACACCCCAGTAAACACAAATCAAACAAGCGCTAGTAGGAACCCACAAAAAGAACCAGAGACCCTGGTTACAGTATAAGGGTCCCCAGCAGAGTCGCCAAGCTGTCGCTCCCACCGAATGACACCTAGGTCAAAAGGGGTACAGACGCGAACGGTCGGCGAAAGAGGAGAGAACACACAGGGGTGAACTCAGAAAGACAAGAGTCGCCAGCTAGGCATTTTTATCCCGGAGGAAAGGTAATGCTGCATAGACCTAGAAAAGATATGGATAAGACGGTTGCAAACCAGAGAGACTGAGAAAGGGGGTTGGTTACAACCTGGGAAGGTATTAGCACCCAGATTGTCCGTCGTACTCGACGGGATCCACGCTTAAAAGATTTTTGTTTAAAAGGGGTAGTGTCAGTGCTATTTGTGTATCAAAGCTGGAAAAGAATGCAAGTGTCAGTGTGAAAGAAGTGTGAAGTGTATAAGGGAAGTGTCAGTGTAAGAACAAGAGTATGAAGCTCAAGACTATGAGGCCAAAAGAATAATGCAGGAAGGAGGGGGAATATACAGAGACTTTTGTTCGATAACTGTTAAGTTATGCCTACGTATCCTCTCGTGCAATGAGGAAGTCAGAACACCGTAGTTCGACCCAAAGAGACTGAAAGATAAATTGATTTGTGAACTGCTTGCTTGTCTATGCTCAAGTGTATGACCTGTCTGGCTCAGGTGCAAACTGTCTTGCATTAAACGGAAGAAGCAAGTTCTCGTTTACGAGTGAATGAGGTGAGAAAAGAATCCCGGAGGAGAGGATTATTGTTTGTTCTTGTGTTTTCAGTCTTTTATTGCTTTTGGAGTTTGTCATAGGAAAATGAGCTTAAGCCTAAACCAATGGGTTAGTAAACTCATCACATCTTCCCTCTGATTAGGGGTAATGAGAATACCTTAAGTATGAAGTAAGCACCTCACACTTAACCACCATGATGTAGGATTAAGATCATTAACCTACTTGTGATTATTTAGATGTTATTGTTTTTTTTTAGTGTTAAGTAATGAGTTTAAGCCATAATCAGGGATTTAATGGACCCATTACACTATCCTAATAGAAGGATAATAGATGAGAACATTTAAGCTGAGAAAGACTCCTCAACTTAATCCATGATCAGGGATTAACCTCATGACAAAACAAAGCCTTTGTTAAATGGATTTTAATTAATGGTAAGATTAAGAAGTGAGTTTTATGGTTTGTAAGACAACTTGAGGAGGACTTGTCCATTAACACTAGGGTTAGTCATTCTTAACCAATTAAGGAAGAATTAGAACCCTAATGCAAGGCCCAAGTTACAAGTTTGATGTCTTAGTGTTTATTAGGTGAATTGATTAAAGGAATTAAACACATTAAGGGTTTAACACTTAGGATTAAAGTTATACACTCCATCCTAATAGAAGGATGCAGACATAAGCTTAATCACAAAGCCTTAAAACCTTTAGGGTTTAGTTCCTGATTATGAGATGAGCAGAGAAGACTCAATGATGACACAAAGGTAAAACTAATGGGGGACTAATAAAACCCTAATTATTATCATGCTTGGTCATTCCTAGGGTTAATGAGGCTTAAGAGAGAAAGATCTTCAGAGAAGCCACCAGGAAAGGGACAGATGAATGGGGAAAGAAGAAAAGAGAAGCAAAACAACTTGCTTAACTTAAGAAGACAAGTTGCTTGAAGAAAGAAAGATAAGATGAACATGAATGAGCAAGCTCAATCCAATGCACAAGATAAAATGCAGCAAAGATGCAAGAGAGATGAGAAGAGATTGTGAGAAGTGAAGGCAAATTCACTTCTCAAAACAACTTACCACCTGAAAAGTTAGCAAAAGAAATGGAATGCAATGCAAATGAGATGAAATGTCATGATGCAAAACAAAGTCAGAAGCATTTACATGATGTTAATGATGCTAAGATATGATACAAACATGAGGCAAGACATGAGAATGATCATACAAGGACATGGATGCAGATGAAGCATGCTTTGAACCATGAATGTACATGAAAAGTTATGAAATGCAATGGACATATAACATGGCAAATGAAAGATGCAATGGTCAAACATGATTCTAATATGTCTTAAGATGTCTTATGAATCATATGGATGCACAAAATGCCATGGCAAGTCATTGGATGCAAGCAAATGAGAAAAGGATGCAAAGGAAGGCACAAATTAGGGTTTACATGCAACATACAATGCAAAAATTCAAAACCAGAAGCAAATGTCATGATAAAAAATTGAAAATGGCATTAAAGGAACCCTAACCCTACACAAGTTCACTGCCCAAAGGAGGGGATCCAACTCTTAACCTAGTGCAAGTTATGAATTTCTCAAGATTACTAGGGTTTCAAGGTGCCTCATCATAAAAAAATGCAAAACAAATTGAAAATGGAAGATCAATTCAAACCAAATTTATCCTATAAACTACATGCCATGAAGGATGCAATGCAAGAAGAATCATCATCAAACTCTCAAGGGTTAGGCAGAATGGATTTTTCAAAGTTTGCACAAAAATATTGCCTTAAAATGAATTTTATTCCAATGAAAATGATCAAAAGGCATCAAGAACAAAAAAGAAATTTGGTTTGAGGGTTTGATAATGTTTCTAAATGTTTCTAAATGCAATGTGAATTTTTTGGTGATTTTTAAATACCTAAATGCATTTTTAATTAATTAATTTTCATTGACTAATTAAAAATAAACATTTAAATGATTTAAAAATAATTTTTTATGCAAAAAATAAAAATAAAAATATTTTTGGGTTTTAAGAATTAATGAAATCTTTGACAAAAAATTTCATAATTTTTAAATGTTTTTAGCTATTTTAAATAATTCGTGCAAGTTAATTATAAAATAAATGAATAAAAATTGAATTATTGAAAAGTATGCAACATGAAGGGATCAAATTGAGTCTGGGCTAGGAGGGGTTGACTTGGCGCCACATCCAATGACCCAAGTTCAAACCTGGCTAATTTCATTTTATAATTAATTAATCCTAGGTTAATTTAATTAAACACTGATTAGGGCTAAATGACAAGATTCAGCCCATTCATTCACGTGCGGGAAGGCAGATCCAAGGGCCTAAATTTAAAGTTGCTAATTAATCACACTTAGCCCTAATTAAACCTCAGGCGACCGAAGATAAGCTCCGGTCGTCTTCTCCGGCCATCATCCTCACCTGAATCACTCAAAACGCATCCCCAAGACTCCCAAATCTCCAGAATCAATCCCCCAACAATGGGTAACAAGAATCCAGGGCCAAAAACAATTTATATTAACCACACAGTGAGAATCGAAGAAAACAAATTCTAGGGAAAAAATTTCAGAGCAACACCAAATGCTCATTTCTGGCCCATTTTCAAAAATAAATAGATCCCCATGATCAGGGCAACACATAGAACAATATTCTAACAAGAAATCAGGGTTCTGGAAAATTTGTTCATCATGTTACCTAAGGTTAAACTTTCAATCCAGGAGCTTTCTGCCTGCTTCTTTGCTTCAAAATGGCTCCAATGATCCTCTTGATGAAGCTTTGAAGCTTGGTTGGAGTTTAGAGTGGCTGGTTTATGAGTTTGATGAAGTTCTGTTCAGTGAGGGGTGAGAATCGTGTTTCTAATTGAGGAGGTTTCAGGGACAAATGAGGCTTGGGAGATGATCAGAGGAACATGTTGAGTGATTCTATGAAGTTTGTTTTGGTGTTTGATGCTTGTGTGATGAGTTTCGAAGGAAAGTGCATAAGAGGTGAAATCTTGAAACTATGGCTTATGAGAGAGATCAGGCTTGTGTGTTATGTGTTGAGTCTCATTTGGTACATGTATCACACTTGGATAGGTCAGAGGAGTTGGTGTGGCCTAACTTGATTGGTATGGGCCATTTTGCATAAAGTCAATGTTTTGTGTAAGAGAGGTATGGGTCAAAGGCATGCCAAGGACAAAGGGGTGTCCTGCGCAGCAAGGATTGAGGAGAGCCATAGAATCAGTCTTGAGGCCAATTAACAAGTGGATTAGGGTTTGTGAGATGTTTTGCAACTTTGTGATCTTTTGGCCCTTTTGTGATTACTTGAAGCATAAGTCATGAAAATGGACAAAACCTTGGTGCATTCTGATTTTTAGGTATTGGTTTATGTTTGTGCAAAGGTTAGAAGTCCATTTGAAATCACATTTTGCCTTGGCAAGGGGTTTTGCAACTTTGCCTCTTTGGTGCAAGACTTGAAATTATGTGATTTTTCCCAACTTTGACAAGCCATAACTTTTGATCCAAAATGAATTAGAATGATTTCTTGTACTTTTTGAAAAGGGAATGATCCATTCTACAACTTTCATGACTAAAGTTTTCTCATTTGAAGCATTTTTGAATCAATTTGAGGAGGTTGAAAAACTTTCCCAAAATGGCAAGTTTACATTACAAGTCACTTTCCCAAAAAGGCAATTTTGCAAATGACTTGAAATTCTTCAACTTTGTGAACTTCTAACATCTTCTATGATCAAATAAAGATCATACACATTCAAAATGATGAAGAACACCCTTTGGTTGGGTCATTGGGGGCCTCAGATGCCCTGATTTTGCACTGACTTGCTCAAGAAGTCAACTCTTGATCAGATGCCTTCCCCATGGAATTTCTTCATGAAAATTGATATGCATGATCCCTATACCATATAGAGACCAATAGAAACAAGAATGACCAAAAAATTTGGAGTTATGGCCTTTGAAACCAAAACCCTAATTCTAGGTCATCTGTGTAGTTAGACTTGGCTCTGCTTCCATGCCCTTCTCAGTTCTTGTGATTCTTTGACTTTCTTGACTTTGTGGGGATATAATATGATGTTTGAACACACATGGACCCCTTTGAAGTGATTGATGACCTTTGGAGTGGCTCAAATGGCTCAGGGATGGCTCAGATTACAAACCCTAGATGCAGATGACTTTGAACCAATGCAGTGAAACAAAAAGTGTGGTATGAGATGCTATGATTGAATTTATGCATATGAAAAGATCACAAGCCATGGTGTGAATGGGTGAGGGCAAATTTGGGGTGTTTATAGTACCCATGCTAAGACCTATCCACCACGAGTGATGACTCACACCTCGCCCCGAAACGGAACGCGTGCAAGCATCTCATAGCAAAGTCTCATGTCACATGAAAGTACTCAACCTTTATTAAGTGAATTAGAAATACGTTTGAAGAAGAGAAGAGAGAGAACCAAAGGATCTCAAAGGAAAAATTCTAAAGGGGGGACTAAAATAATCCTAAGTGTTAACATGCATGGATGTCCTAAGGGTTAGTGAGGTTTCCTATCCTAATGAAGAAGGAAAGAAGAAAAGAAGAAGAAGAGATGAGAAAGGCCTAAGCCCAACAACAAAGGGTTAGTTCACATAAACATAAGAGGAAATGAGACTTGGAGATGTGGAGCTCAATTTCCAAACCTCTCACTTACCATAGCCCTTGCAAGGTTAGTAACAAGTGAAATTCTGGGATCAGGTACGTGATGTCGAATGAGATGTTTAAACACTTGAAGACTTGAACAAAACTTAAAGTGCAGGAAAATTAAACACCACAGGAAATTGTTAACCCAGTTTAGTGTATAACCACACTTACATCTGGGGGCTACCAAGCCAGGAAGGAAATCCAATATAAGTAATATTAATTCTAGACTTAAACCACTCAATTTAATCTTTCACTTAATATCTACCCAAGACAATTTCTACCTAAGACACAACATAGACATGAGTACCAACTCACTCCCCCTCAATCACACAGTGATATGTTTACAAGTTTAATAAAATTGAAGTCATACTTCAAACAAAACAGCTTGATCTTACTTCACAGTTTCAATCAAGACACAATACACTTTTGCTTAAAAGCTCATAAAGTGATACACATATACAACCTGCTATTAAAACACAAACACCCTATTTAGTCTTCTTAATTTCGTACTCTATTCTGAGAGTTTCTGTTGCTTAAATAGATGCTTGGATTTTGGGCTTTCTGTAGGTTATCCAATCCTGATACGCATGCTGTCATCACCTTGAATTAGGGTTTGTTACTTCCTTGATTCTAGGTGAGTCAGTTCTTCTGATTATACTGAAATCATATAACCAATCTCCCTACAGATGCGCCTTCTTCTGTTTTATCCATCCATAATTAATTCCAGATAAATTCCCTGAATTTACTCAGTTCTGTTAAGCATTAATTAATTCTGGTAGCAGGTTTGAGATTTCACAACATCTGGTGTGACATCCTGAAAACTGAACTTACTTCATTAACTGATACAATGTCACAACATCTGGTGTGACATCCTGAATTAAGTTCATTTACTTATACTCTGTTTGATAATGTCGCAACATCTGATGTGACATCATGAACTAAGTTCAACACTTCTTGTTAGTCAAAAATTCTGCCAATTCTAAACATCTACAAACTCCCCCTTTGGCTAATTTTTGGCTAACATAATCTTCTGGTTTATCAGAGTGCAGCAGAGTTTCTTTTATCAGAGTACAACAGTTCTTTTCTGTTGAGTCATGTGTGAGTTTACTCCCCCTCAAACCTATATGTGTTCTGACTTGTTTCAACAGAAATTTTTCATTAAAAACAACTTAGTTCAAAAACAAACAAAAGGCATTTTTCATTAATCAGTAAGTTGCAGCAGACATTGTTGTTGTTGTTCAGTTCTCTTCTCCCCCTTGTTAGACATAAATTGGGGCCAAATTTTACATTGACAGAGAGAATTACAAAATTACAAATTCAAAATACAATGCTGAAGCAGACAGTGCACATTCCTCACATACATTTTTCACTCAGAATCTTCATATTCATTGTCTTCTTCTTCTTCAGATTCATCATCAGAGTCAGCAGCCTTCTGAGCACTCTCTTCAATTTCCAACCTTTGAATAATCTCTTCAAGCTTCTGCTTCCTGGCATCCAGTTCTTTGCATGTGTTCTTCAGCTCAGCAATCAAAGCAGCTTTGGATATAGGAGACTTTGCCTTTGAAGGTCCAGCAGATGTCCCAGTGGGAGCTTCAACATCAGCTGCATGATGACTTAAGAACAGCTTGTAGTGGAAGGCCAGGGGACTCTCTCTTTTGCAGATTGAATCCTTCTCAGTGAGGATACCTGGATACTGGCTGAGGATTATTCCACACAGCAAGGAAGGGAAGGCAATAGGCAGCTTTGTTGTAGAGGTCCCAGCATGCTTCAATGTTTGATCAAAAATGTAAGCCCCAAAGTCCAGCTTTGTTTGGGTGTCCACAGCATAAATAAATCTTCCCAATCCAGTTGCTATTGAAGAAGTATGGTTGGTAGGGACCCAGTTTACAGTACCAATCCTATGCAGCATTGCATACTTCCTTGTTAGCAAGCTAACAAAAAGTTTGCCCTTGACTGGCCAAGCTTTGACTTGATTGGCAGTAATGACCTTGCACACCTGGTTGTCAGTTTCCCCCAACTCATTTGGTCCATCAGATTCTCTCCCTAGATAGTGGTTGATAACCCTAAGAGAGAATTCCACACATCTCCCTCTTACATACACCTTTCTGAATTCATCTGACTTACCATCAGCACAGTCCTCTTGAAGGTTGACAATAAATTCCTTGACTAGCAGCTCATAGCAAGGTGAAAAGTTTGACACTGTTTTGAATAAGCCAGCAGAAGAAATGAGATCAATTACCTTAATACACTCAAGTGCATTGCTGCCCAGCTCTCTTTCAAGTGCTACCCTTCTTTGGTAGACAAATTTCCATCTGCTCACACTTGACACATGATGGAATGAAATATTGTCCAGGGGAGCTTCTTGAACAGCAGAGGTGGTCCTTGAAGGTGTTGGTTTCTTCTTTGGTTGGGATGTTGGGACATCCTCTTCAACATCTGAATCTGGTGGAGTGACAGCTTTCCTCTTTTGTGTATTCACCTTTCTCCATTGTTTGGTAGGACCAAAAGCAACTTTAGCTTTGTCCTTCTTTGATGTAGGCTGCTTCTTCTCAGGAGTTGCATGTCCTGCAGTCTTCTTTTCCTTCCTAGTCCTAAGCCTTTTGGCTATGCTAGGGTCCACAGAGGCAATGATTTCTGTGTCAGAATCATGCTATATGTCTACAACAGGAGGAGGTTAAGCAGTCTCCTCTTCAGCAGGTGGATCAACAGAGGCTTGATCATCAGTGGAGGCCTTGTGCTGGTCCTCAGATGTTTCATCATCATCATCAGTGGAGGCCTTGTGCTGGTCCTCAGATGTTTCAACATCTATTGGGACATCCTGTTGAGCAGGAGTGTCCTCTTCAGCTTGATTACTCTGTTCTTCTTGTGGAGCTGGCATGGTGTTCAGAGGAATAGATATTCCACTCACAACTCTTTGCTCAGACATAATCATGTTCACAAGATCCTTAATTGAAGCATCCACATACTCAAAGGCTTTGGGATTGGTGTTTGAGGATGAAGGCTTCCCTTTGACTTTGCTGAATACAGGTTCCTTTGCTCTTCTCACTGTTGGAGTTCTAGGCTTTTGAGCAAGAGGAACACTTCCTCTGATTTTGTCTATAGGAGTTGAATCCATAGGTACCACAGAGATGGGGGTTGCATGTACCACATCTTCTTGGTTGAGGATTTCATCAGAGAGGTTAGGGTTTTGATGTTGAGACATTTTCGACTGTGGTGGAGGAAGAGGTTAAGTTTGATTGAGTTTGATGAGCTATGAAGATCAGCTATAGCATGCAATTTGTTCTGAGAGAATGATGAGAAGATGAATAGCTGAGAGCAAGCTGGTATTTTTATAAGAGCCGTTACTTGGAGAATTTTAAGGAGTGGAATACACAGAGTTCTTGACCAGACTGGTGTTGCCATCTTGTGATCATGCCACATGATGTCATATGACATGTTGGCACTTCTCCATAACTGCTATATTTCACATAAGCAGATTCCCAATTTACCCCTTAGGTTTTCAAATTGGGTAGCATCCAAAGCTTTAGTAAATATATCAGCCAATTGCAGATCTGTGGCTACATGTTCCAATGAGATCACTTTCTCTTCCACAAGATCTCTGATGAAATGATGCCTGATATCAATATGCTTGGTCCTGCTATGTTGGATAGGATTCTTTGATATGTTAATATCACTTAAGTTGTCACAGTACAATGTCATGACATCTTGTGGGACATTGTATTCAGTGAGCATTTGCTTCATCCAAACCAACTGTGAACAACTGCTACCAGCTGCAATATATTCAGCTTCAGCAGTGGATAAGGATACACAATTTTGTTTCTTACTGAACCAAGAAATCAAATTGTTTCCTAGGAAGAAGCATCCTCCTGATGTGCTCTTTCTATCATCAGCACTTCCAGCCCAATCAGCATCACAGAAGCCAGTGAGAATTGGTTCACATCCATGGGAGTACATTATGCCGTAGTCACAAGTACCATTGACATATTTCAGAATTCTCTTAACCTGGTTTAGATGGCTAACTTTTGGATCAGCTTGATATCTTGCACATACACCTACTGCAAAGGCTATATCTGGTCTGCTAGCAGTCAGATATAATAAGCTTCCAATCATGCTTCTGTATAGGCTTTGGTCCACCTTCTCACCCTTGTCATCCTTTGTCAGCTTTAAATGAGTGGGGGCAGGTGTTCTTTTATGACTTGCACTATCCATCCCAAACTTCTTCACAGTGTTATTGGCATACTTGCTTTGGGATATGAACATTGAATCTTCCATCTGCTTGATTTGCAGTCCAAGAAAGTAGGTTAGTTCTCCTACTAGGCTCATCTCAAATTCAGATTCCATTTGAGTGACAAAATGTTTAACCATCTTGTCTGACATCCCACCAAAGACAATGTCATCAACATATATTTGAGCAATCATGACATTTCCTTCTTCATCCTTCACAAACAAGGTTTTGTCTATTCCACCTTTTCTGTATCCTTGTTTTGTGAGAAAAGTAGTCAGCCTTTCATACCATGCTCTTGTGGCTTGCTTCAGTCCATAAAGAGCCTTCCTTAGTTTGTACACATGGTTTGGACAGCTTGGATCAACAAATCCCTTAGGTTGTTCTACATATACCTCTTCATTAAGATATCCATTTAGAAAGGCACTATTCACATCCATTTGAAATAGATTGAACTTCAGAATACAAGCAATTCCTAAAAGTAGTCTGATTGATTCAAGCCTTGCTACTGGTGCAAAGGTTTCATCAAAGTCTACTCCTTCAATTTGTGTGTATCCTTGAGCTACAAGTCTAGCTTTGTTCTTTGTAACAACTCCCTGCTCATTTGACTTGTTCTTATACACCCATTTAGTGCCAATCACATTTATGTCATCAGGTCTAGGAACAAGATCCCACACTTCATTCCTTGTGAACTGACCTAATTCTTCTTGCATAGCACAAATCTAGTACTCATCATTAAGAGCTTCCTTGATGTTTTTAGGTTCTATTTTTGAAACAAAACAAGAACCTGAAATCACCTCTCTTGATCTAGTGCTTACACCTCTGTTGGGATCACCAATTATTAAATCTTTGGGATGATCCTTCTGGATTCTGATGGAGGGAGGTTTGCTGGATTGTTCTGTCCTTGCTTCAGTTTGAGTGAAGTCAGGATGATCACTCTTTATTTCAGCTTCAGTCTGACTGTCAGCAGATGTTCCAACATCATCTGTAACATCTGCAGGGGCATCATCAATTATCACATTTATGGACTCCATGATAATCTTGGTTCTAGAGTTAAATACTCTATAGGCTCTTCTATTTATAGAGTATCCAAGAAAAATCCCTTCATCACTTTTAGGATCCATTTTTCTTCTTTGCTCCCTATCAGCCAGAATATAACAATTACTTCCAAACACATGGAAGTACTTAACTGTGGGTTTTCTGCCCTTCCAGACTTCATAGATTATGGACAAGGTTCCTTTCCTTAGAGTGACTCTATTATGAATGTAACAAGCTGTGTTCATAGCTTCAGCCCAGAAGTACAATGGTAACTTTTTAGCATGGATCATAGCTCTTGCTGATTCTTGGATAGTTCTGTTCTTCCTCTCAACAATCCCATTCTGTTGAGGGGTAATAGGTGAAGAGTATTCATGATTGATTCCTTCTGAAGAACAGAAATCTGAGAATTTTTTATTCTCAAACTCCTTTCCATGGTCACTTCTTATTCTGACCACACAGCTTGCTTTTTCTCTTTGTATTCTTTGGCACAAATCTTTGAATACATCAAATACATCAGACTTTTCTTTGATAAAATTTATCCATGTATACCTTGAAAAGTCATCAACCACCACATAGGCATACCTCTTTCCACCAAGGCTCTCAACCTGCATTGGTCCCATAAGATCCATATGCAATAATTCCAAAACTTTGGAAGTTGTCAGATGTTGGAGCTTTGGATGGGACATCTTGGTTTGCTTGCCTATTTGACATTCACCACATACTTTGCCATCATCAATCTTCAGTTTAGGAATACCTCTCACAGCTTCCATAGATATGATTTTCTTTATACCTCTGAAATGAAGATGACCCAGTCTTTGGTGCCATAGCTTCACTTCTTCTTCTTTGGCTAAAGAGCAAGTTGAAGTGAGACTGAAATCTTGAGGTTCCCACATATAACATTTGTCTTTAGATCTGGCTCCTCTCATGACAACCTTCTGTTCTTTATTAGACACTATGCATTCAGTTTTGGTAAAGTTAACACTGTAACCTTGATCACATAATTGACTTATGCTGATCAAGTTAGCAGTCAATCCTTTTACCAGCAGCACATCATCTAGTCTTGGTACATATGGATAGTCCAAGGTCCCAACTCCCTTGATTTCTCCTTTAGCTCCATCTCCAAAGGTTACATATCTGGATGAATGTGACTTTAAGTCTACCAGCAAATTCTTCAATCCAGTCATGTGCCTTGAGCATCCACTGTCAAAGTACCAGTCTTCTTTAGCTGATACTCTTAGAGATGTATGAGCTATATATGCAACACCCTTCTTTGACCATTTTTGCTTGTAGTGAGGTTTCCTTTGATGCCTCTGCCCAGTGTATTGTTCATTTTTAGAGCTCCAATGTTGTTTGTTGAACTTGTTCTTGGACATATAGCTTTGATCAGCATGAAGACTAGCTTTAGGTACCCATACTTTCTTGATGACCTCTGTCTTCTGTTTAGGGGGTTGCTGATATCTTTGATTTTGATGTCCATGCAGCACTTTCTTTGTAACCTCTATCTTCTGCTTAGGGGGTTGCTGATACATCTGATTTGGATATCCATGCAGCTTGTAGCAATGAGGTTTGATATGACCAAACCTACCACAATGATGACATCTCCATCTTTGATACTTCTTTTTCATCATGTTCTTTTCATGATGTTGGGACTTCTGTTGGAACATTATGTTTGACTTTATGTTCTTTTCATGATGTTGGAGCATCTGTTGGGACATCTTGTTTGACTTTATGGAATTTGAAGAAGTTTTGTTGGTGCTAGCCTCAACCTTTTCAGCTTTGTTAAATCCCAGTACAGTTCTATCCCCTGAATGCTTATTATTGTTGAGAATAACATCCAGTGTGTTTGAGCTACTGTTCAGCATTCTAACAGATTTGGACATATGTGTCACTCCCACCAAATGACACCCGGCCAGAAGGGGTACAGACGCGAACGGTCGGCGAACGGAGAGAGAGTACACACAAGGGTGAACTCAGAAGACAAGAGTCACCAGCTAGGCATTTTTATCCCGAAGGAAAGGTAATGCTGCATAGACCTGAAAGATATGGATAAGACGGTTGCGAACCAGAGAAACTGATAAAGGGGGTTAGTTACAACTTGGGAAGGTATTAGCACCCAGATTGTCCGTCGTACTCGATGGGATCCACGCTTAAATGATTTGTGTTTAAAAGGGGTAGTGTCAGTGCTAAAATGTGTATCAGAGCTGGAAAGAATGCAAGTGTCAATGTAAAAGAAGTGTGAAGTGTACAAGAGAAGTGTCAGTGTAAGAACAAGAGTAAGCTCAAGATTTTGAGGCTAAAAGAATAATACTGGAAAGAGGGGGAATATACAGAGACTTTTGTTCGATAATTGTTAAGTTATGCCTACGTATCCTCTCGTGCAATGAGGAAGTCAGAACACCGTAGTTCGACTCAAAGAGACTGAAAGATGAATTGACTTGTGAACTGCTTACTCAATGAGGAAGTCAGAACACCGTAGTTTGTCATAAGAAAATGAGCTTAAGCCTAAACCAGGGGTTAGTAAACTCATCACATCCTCCCTCTGATTAGGGGTAATGAGAGTACCTTAAGTATGAAGTAAACACCTCACACTTAATCACCATGATGTAGGATTAAGATCATTAACCTATTTGCATTTTATTTAGATGTTTTTGGAGTTTTTGTTTAGTGTTAAGTAATGAGTTTAAGCCATAATCAAGGATTTAATGGACTCATTACACCATCCTAATAGAAGGATAATAGATGAGAACATTTAAGCTGAGGAAGGCTCCTCAACTTAATCCATGATTAGGGATTAAACTCATGACAAAACAAAGCCTTTATTAAAGTGGATTTTAATTAATGATAAGATTAAGAAATGAATTTTTATAGTTTGTAAGACAACTTGAGGAGGACTTGTCCATTAACACTAGGGTTAGTCCTTCTTAACCATTTAAGGAAGAATTAGAACCCTAATGCAAGGCCCAAGTTACAAGCTTGATGTCTTAGTGATTATTAAGTGAATTGATTAAAGGGTTTAAACACATTAAGGTCTTAACACTTAGGATTAAAGTTATACACTCCATCCTAATAGAAGGATGCAGGCATAAGCTTAATCACAAAGCCTTAAAACCTTTAGGGTTTAGTCCTTGATCATGAGATGAGGAGAGAAGACTCAAAGATGACACAAAGGCAAAACTAAATGGGGAACTAATCAAGCCCTAATTTTTATCATACTTGGAGATCCTAGGGTTTGTGAGGCTTAAGAGAGAAAGAATCTTCAAAGAGCCACCAAGGAGAGAAGCAGATGAAAGGAGAAAGAAACAGAGAGAAGCAAGACAACTTGCTTCACTTAAGAAGATAAGTTGCTTGAAGGAAGAAAGAAAAAGATGAACATGAATGAGAAAACCCACTCCAATACACAAGATAAAATGCAGCAATGATGCAAGAGAGATGAGAAGAGATTGTGAGAAATGAAGGCAAATTCACTTCTCAAAACAACTTACCACCTAAAAAGTTAGCAAAAGAAATGAAATGCAATGAGAATGAGATGAAATGTCATGATATAAACCAAAGTCAAAAGCATAAACATGATTTCAATGATGCTAAGAGATGATGCAAGCACATGGCCTGAGTTGTGGATGATCATACAAGGATGCCAATGAAGCATGCTTTGAACCATGGAAGTTCATGAAAGCTTAAGAAATGGAATGGACATATAACATGGCAAATGAAAGATGCAATGATCAAACATGATTCTAATATGTCCTAAGATGTCTTACGAACCATGTGGATGCACAAAATGTCATGGCAAGTTCTTAAATGCAAGCAAATGAGAGATGGATGCAAAGGAAGGCACAAATTAGGGTTTACATACAAGACACAAAGCAAAATTCAAAATCAGAAGCAAATGGCATGATAAAAAATTGAAAATAGGATCAAAGGAACCCTAACCCTGCACAAGTTCACTGCCCAAAGGAGGAGACCTAAATCTAAACCTAATGGAAGTTATGATTTTTCTAAATCAACTAGGGTTTCAAGGTACCTCACAATGAAAAATGCTAAACAAATTGAAAATGGAAGGTAAATTCAAACCAATTTTATCCTATAAACTACATGCTATAAAGGATGCAATGCAAGAAGAACCATCATCAAACTCTCAATGGTTAGGCAGAATGGATTTTTTCAAGCTTGAACAAAAATATTGCCTTTAAAAGAATTTAATTCCAATGAAAATTGTCAAAATGCATCAAGAACCAAAAAGAAATTTGTTTTGAGAGTTTGATAATGTTTCTAAATGTTTTTAAATGCAATGTGAATTTTTTGGTGATTTTTAAATACCTAAATGCATTTTTGATTAATTAATTTTCATTAACTAATTAAAAATAAACATTTAAATGATTTAAAAATGATTTTTAATGCAAAAAATAAAAATTAAAATATTTTTGGGTTCTGAAAATTAGTAAAATGTTTGACAAAAAATTTCAGAATTTTTAAATGTTTTTTGCTATTTTTAATAATTCATGGAAGTTAAATATGAAACAAAATAAAATAAAATGAATTTATGGAGAAGTCAACAGATCTAATGGCTGAGGTTTAAACGAATTTGGAGGGAATTGACTGGCGCCAGATCCTGTGGCCCAGATTCAAACTGGATGGATTTGAATTAAACCTAATTAATTAATTTAATAAATCAGGATTAGGGTTTTAATGGTGAATCTGGTCCATTCATTCGCGTGCAGGTCAACCCATGTCAACAGGATCTATGGCTCACATTCAAACTGAGCCCTAATCACAATTAATGCACTAATGACCTTCAGGTGGCCGGAAATGACCTCCGGTCATCTTCTCCGGCCACACTTCCCCTGAGATTTTGCTATCTCTCTCCCCAAGCTTCTAAAACTTAATTTTTCTGCCCAGAATCCATCCCCATACATCACTCAACAAGAATCACTCACTAAAACAAATTTATTTCACGTATTAAAGTTGAATCGAATCAAAACGTTTTTAGGTAAAAAAATTTCAGAAGCTTCATACATACTCAATACTTAACCATTTGCAAAAATAAACATATCAGCATGATCAGCACATCACATAGATTCATTTAGGAACTTAAAAACAAGCTTCTGGAAAAAATGTTCTTGAGCTCACCTGAACTGAAGCTTTGATCTTTGAAGCTTTCTGGCTGCTTCTTTGGTCCAAGATGCCTTTAATGGACCCCCTGAGAAGTTTGCAATGCTTGTTTGGAATTTCTTATGGCTGGTTTAAGAGATTGATGAAGTTCTGTTCAGAAGGGGTGAAAAATCGTGTTTCTGCTTGGGGTGGTTTCAGGGTCAAATGAGGATTGGGAAATGATCAGAGGGTCATGGTGAGTGGTTTTGTGAAGTTTGTTTTGATGTTTGAGACTTGAGTGCTGAGTTTCGAATGAAAATGCAAGGGGGAGAGTTTTTTGGAACTATGGCAATGCTGTGATTTCAGGCTCCAAGATTGTATGAAAAATGATCCATGAGGCATGTATGTGAAGCTGTGATTGGTCAGAGAGTTATTGCTGGCCTAGCTTGATTGGTATGGCTCAACTTGCATAAAGTCAACTTTTGTGTAAGAAGAGGTATGGGCTGGTTCAGTCAAGGTACAAGGGCATGGCTTGGATCAGCATGCTTCAAGGAGGTCCATGGAAGTCACTTTTGGCAGCTGGCACAAGTGGATGGGAAACTTTGATCCATTTTGCAATTTTAGGGAAGTTTGGCCCCTTTTGAAATTTGTGAAGTTCATGGCATGAAACTTGAGAAAATCTTGTGCAATTCTGAGTTTTGGGTCATGTGTGAGGTTTGTGTAATGCATAGAAGTCACTTTGAAGTCACAAATTGGTTTGGCAAGGGTTCTTGCAAATTTTCCCCTTTGGTGCAAAAGTGAAATTTCATGATTTTGTCCAACTTTGACAAGCCATAACTTTTGATCAAAAATGAATTAGAATGAGTTCTTGTACTTTTTGAAAATGGAAGGATCCATTCTACAACTTTCATGACCAAAGTTCTTTCATTTGAAGCATTTTTGAATCAAAAAGAGGAGGTTGAAAAACTTTCCCAAAATGGCAAGTTTTCATTACAAGTCAATTTCCCAAAAAGGCAATTTTGCAAATGGCTTGAAATTCTTCAATTTTGTGAACTTATAACCTCTTCTATGATCAAATAAAGATCATACACATTCAAAATGATGGGGAACACCCTTTGGTTGGGTCATTGGGGGCCTTAGATGCCCTGATTTTGCACTGACTTTCTCAAGAAGTCATCCCTTGATCAGATGCCTTCCCCATTGAATTTCTTCATGAAAATTGATATGCATGATCCTTATATCATATAGAGACCAATAGAAACAAGAATGACCAAAAAAATTTGGAGTTATGGCCTTTGAAACCAAAACCCTAATTTCAGGTTATCTGTGCAGTTAAACCTGGCTCTGCTTCCATGCCTTTCTCAGTTCTTGTGATTCTTTGATTTTATTGACTTTGTAAGGATATGATATGATGATTGAACATACATGGACCCCTTTGAGATGATTGAAGACCTTTGGAATGGCTCAAACGGCTGCTCTGAGGGTTTATCGTGACATAGGACGAATGTCAGATAACAGACTCAACGATGGGGACGGCCATCGGATAGAATGATGAAGGACGATCATCAAGAGGTGAAGGACGATCACCTAGCAGGGGACGGCTGCTAAAAAAAATCACGACATAGGACGAATGTCGGATAAGAAAGGGTTATAATGAATAGAGACTCCACTGGGAATGATGAAGGACGATCATCAGAAAGGGGAAGGACGATCACCTGGCAGGGTACGGCTGCCGGAAGGTATCATGACATAGGACGAATGTCAGATAGAAAGGAAATAGTTTATCAAGATTTTCCGGGAATCCTTCTGGGGAATGGTAGACACAGACGAGTGTCTAATTCAAGAAGACGTAAGTGTTTGACATGGTGTATAGATTAAAGATGCGGACGAGCATCCTTAAGACTATGATACGGACGAGTATTAGTAGAAACAAACGCTTGACGCATGTTCAGAGATGATGATACGGACGAGTACCAACTAGTTAACAAAGAACACGGACGAGTGTCGACTCTGAGGGGATTTAAGTGGTGTATACAAGATACGAACGAGTATCTGTATGAGTAAAAAGTGATGAGTGAGACATAGACGAGTGTCCAACTTGCTGTGGAGAGCACGACACAGTCGGGTGTCGAAAAAAGCGTATTAGAAAAAAGTATTTAGGCAACTGTGCTGGGGGAGGTGACACGAACGGGTGTTAGGGAAGTGTATATATGTGTATCTGTGTAGTGAGTGCAAAGGGGAAACTTTGGCTTTCTGCTGGGGTGTGGCACAGACGAGTGTCAAGAAGCACCTGTAATATATAAGTATTTGTTTGCTCGGGCAATTTACTGGGGGATGATGACATAGACGAGCGCCAAAAGGAGCATGCATCAGTATTTGTGGGTGAAATGCTTTGGCTCTCTGGTGGGGAATTGGGAAATATTCCGTATATTGCCGATGGATTGCCAGTATTTGCAAGTGTTTGGTTCGACATATGGCTTATGATTATGCAATATGTTTGATTTTTGCCGTAATGCTCCGTACCAGACGGAATGCTACGCTCTGTGGGGAAAATATGATGCGGATGCTATGATTATGCACAGATGCCGATCCGGGATTCGGATCCCGTTGCGGTGGAGATCTCTGGCTGATCTGCTTGAAGTGGACATCCCAGCTGGGGATGGGATCATTGGTAGATCTGACGTATATGACTCTGCGTGGGGAATGAGGTCATTGATAAACCTATCTCAGTAATAAGGGACCCAGATGGGGTTTGCGGAAGCTCTCGTCACTCTGTTGTGAGGTCTCCGGGCGTTGCTCTTCTGGATATAAGTTGAAACTCTGCGGGGGCTGATTCCCTGTCTAGCACTCGGCTGAGGAGGAATGATGACTGGCAACTCGACTGGGGAGAAAACACCTCCGGTGCTAATCGGAAGATAGACTAAGTAGATAATGATTTGACAACTGGCTGGGGAGTTTTTTTTTCGTGCCCCATGTTGCGCTTTGAACACCTGCAATCCTGTATGACAAAGAAACGTACAAGTATCCCTAGGTATCCCTTACTGGATTCCGTCATAGGAACTTAAACACTCCCGGGAGTAAGTATATTTCCTGTAAGCACGTGTTTTTAGAAAGGGAGCATTTGTTTTTTATGCAATCAATATATTAACGACATCGGATATTTTTGCAAACGAAAATAAAATGTACGAGACGAAACATGACTGGAAATCTGATTTTATTAATTTGTGTGCCCTGAATTGGCAAAATACAGTCATAGAAACAAATCCCCTAAAATGAGGAGATTGTTACAAATTGAGAAACAAAGAGATGCTGGCAATGTTGATGACGCTTTAGTGAGCTTCCCTTTTACTATGACTCGTATGACTTTGACGTTCTTCTCATCTCGCTTTCTGAAGAAGACTGATTCTGACCGATGCCTGAACCCTTCGAAGCTTACCATGTTACAAGTGATACAGATGAATTCAGAATGCAGTTGTTCGCTTATTCCCTTATTTTGCGTGGATCGCCCTTTCGGGTTTTCAATCCACCGGGATACCCATTTTTACCTGAGTTGTCCAATGCGGCTTTTCAACTCAGCGGGTGTACATTTTTTTTATTTATTTTCCCTTATTTTTGCCCGAGTCTTTTATTCTGTTTTTTTGACTCGCCGGGATGCCCTATTTTTGCCTGGACTTACATTCTGTTTTTATGTCCAGCGGGTCATTTATGCGAAGTATTTTTTAACTGCATCTGAATTCACAGGGGACAGGAAGTCTTCACCATCCATAGTACTGAGCATCAGTGCTCCACCAGAGAAAACTTTCTTTAATATGAACGGACCATCATAATTCGGAGTCCACTTTCCCCTGTGGTCTGTATGAGGAGGGATGAGTCTTCTCAACACAAGATCTCCTACTTGGTACTCTCGGAGCCTGACTTTCTGATCGAAGGCTTTCTTCATTCTTTTCTGATACAGCTGCCCATGACAAATTGCAGCCAACCTTCTTTCTTCAATCAGACATAGTTGTTCGTATCGGGATCAAACCCATTCTGCTTCATTCAGCTTAACATCCATCAATACCCGTAGAGAGGGTAGTTCAACTTCAACAGGTAGGACTGCTTCCATACCATACACAAGTTGATACGGTGTTGCCCCAGTGGATGTTCTGATTGACGTACGGTACCCATGTAAGGCAAATGGTAGCATTTCATGCCATTCTTTGTAGGTAACCACCATCTTTTGTACAATCTTCTTGATATTCTTGTTAGCTGCCTCAACAGCGCCATTCATTTTTGGCATGTAAGGAGAAGAATTGTGGTGTTGGATTTTGAAGTCCCGGCACAGTTCTGCCATCATTTTGTTGTTCAAGTTGGAACCATTATCAGTAATGATTTGCTCTGGCACTCCATACCGACAGATGATATCTCTCTTCAGAAATCGGGCTACCACTTGCCTTGTAACATTTGCATAAGAAGCCGCTTCAACCCACTTGGTAAAATAGTCAATAGCAACTAGGATGAATCTGTGGCCGTTTGAAGCAGTTGGTTCAATCTTGCCAATCATATCAATGCCCCACATGGAAAAGGGCCAGGGTGAAGACATCACATTCAAAGGATTTGGAGGCGCATGCACTTTATCTGCATAAATCTGGCATTTATGGCATTTTCTGGCATAGGCACAACAGTCTGCGTCCATTGTGATCCAGTAATAGCCTGATCTTAGCAACGTTTTAGCCATTGCATGCCCTCCAGCATGGGTACCAAAGGATCCTTCGTGCACCTCGTGCATTAACAAGTCTGCTTCTGTCTTATCAACGCATCTGAGAAGTACCATATCAAAGTTCCTCTTGTATAGGGAACCATCAATATTCAGGAAGAAACTACCAGCTAGCCTTCTTAATGTCTTCTTATCATTGGAAGATTGCCCAGGTGGGTATGTCTGATCCTCCAAAAAGCACTTAATGTCATGGAACCAAGGCTTATCATCTTTGACAATATCTGGTGAGAATACATACGCTGGTCTGTCAAGTCTGGACACTGAAATCCGAGGCACAAAGTTGGCAGCTTGTACTTTGATCTTGGATGAAATGGTAGCCAGAGCATCTGCAAACTGATTTTCATCCCGAGGGATATACTCAAGCTTGACTATTGTGAAGAAATTCAATAACCTCCTTGTATAATCCTGATAAGGTATCAGATGATCCTGGTGGGTGTACCATTTGCCGTTGGTTTGATTAATTACCAGAGCTAAATCTCCGAACACAGTCAAAGTCTTGATCCTGAGGTCAATGGATTCCTCAAGACCCATAATACAAGCTTCGTATTCAGCTTCGTTGTTAGTGCAGTTAAAGGTGAGTTTTGCCGAGAAAGGCATGTGAACTCCCTTAGGTGTAATGAGTACTGCACCGACACTACGATCGTTCATATTAACAGCCCCGTCAAACATCATCGTCCATTCTTCTTCCGGGTCAGGCCCTTCAGTGTGAATAGGATTTTCATGATCTTTTGCTTTTATGAACATGATGTCTTCATCAGGGAAGTCAAATCTCATAGGCTGGTAATCATCAATGGGTTGCTCAGCTAGATAATCAGACAATACACTGCCCTTGATGGCTTTTTGAGATGTGTATTGAATATCATACTCCGTTAGGATCATTTGCCATCTTGCAACCCGTCCGATAAGTGTTGGCTTCTCAAAAATGTACTTAACTGGATCCATTTTTGAGATCAATAAAGTAGTGTGGGTCAACATATACTGTCTCAGTCGGCGAGCAACCCACGCTAAAGCACGGCAAGTTTTTTCGAGCAGTGAATAACGTTGTTCACAGTCGGTAAACTTTTTGCTTAGGTAGTATATTGTATACTCTTTTCGACCAGACTCGCCATGCTGGCCCAGCACACACCCCATTGACTCTTCTAATACTGTCAAGTACATGATTAGAGGTCTTCCTTCAACTGGAGGCATAAGGATTGGAGGCTCCTGTAAGTATCCCTTGATTTTGTCAAAAGCCCTCTGGCAGTCTTCATTCCACCTGACCGTTTGTTCTTTTCTTAACAGCTTAAACAAAGGTTCACAGGTTGCTGTAAGGTGATATATGAACCTTGAAATGTAGTTCAATCTGCCTAAGAAACCCCGAACTTCTTTTTCAGTCTTAGGTGCAGGCATTTCTTGGATGGCTTTGACTTTATCAGGGTCAACTTCAATCCCTTTTTCACTTACAATAAATCCCAGCAACTTACCGGATCGCACCCCGAATGTGCATTTGTTGGGGTTTAACTTCAGTTGGTACTTCCTCAGACGCTTGAATAGCTTCAACAGATTTACCAGGTGGTCATCTTCTGTGAGGGACTTGGCAATCATGTCATCCACATAACATTCGATTTCTTTATGGATCATGTCATGGAATAATGTTACCATAGCCCGTTGATAAGTGGCACCAGCATTCTTCAGTCCGAATGTCATTACCTTATAACAGAACGTGCCCCAGGGTGTGATGAAAGTTGTCTTCTCCATGTCTTCAGGTGACATCTTGATCTGATTGTATCCTAAAAATCCGTCCATGAAGGAGAACACCGAGAACTGAGCCGTATTATCAACCAATACATCAATGTGAGGTAAAGGGAAGTCATCTTTCGGGCTGGCTCTGTTCAGATCCCGATAATCCACACACATTCTCACCTTGCCTTCTTTCTTAGGCACAGGTACAATATTGGCCACCCACGGCGGATAGCTAGTCACAGCAAGGAAGCCGGCGTCCCACTGCTTTTGTACCTCTTCTTTAATCTTTATTGCCATATCCGGGCGAGTTCGGCGCAGCTTCTGTTTTACTGGCGGGAAATCTTCTTTCAAAGGCAGCTTGTGCATGACAATATCGCTGTCCAGCCCTGGCATATCCTGATAAGACCAAGCGAAAACATCTACGTACTCCCTAAGCATGTCAATCATTTGCACTTTTACCGAATCTTGCAGGCAGGCCCCGATCTTAACCTCTTTCACGTCTTCTTCCGTACCAAGATTAACTGTTTCAACCTCCTCCTGATGAGGAGTGATAACCTTCTCCTCCTGTCTTAACAACCTGGCTAGCTCTTCAGGTAGCTCACAATCTTCTTTAACCCCTTCATCGGCTTGATTGATTGGATTGTCAAAGTCATACGAAGTCATAGCTGTGTTGTCGTCGGTGCAATCTGAAAGGCACTCTCTGCAAGGGTTTAGATTGGTTTATTTTAGTGATCAATTTTAATCTTGTTTAGAAAAAAGTAAAAATGAAGTTATTTATTTTGAAAAACATTGCCATTTTGTACAAAAAAGAAAAAAATGAAAAGACAGTGAGCGAAAAAGAGACTCGTTTGCAAAAGATGTCCGATATTCATTGATTGATCTATTTGCACAAAATTACAAGATGGCCCGATTACAAAATGAGTCTTGACATCTTGGGCAAGATGCAAGACTTGATGCTTGCTTAAAAATACAGGAAATAATAATTACTCTGCAGGAGTAACCCTTATAATTTCCTGGGAAGACCAGTTAAGGACTTGGCTCCCCGGAATCCTTGGACGTATCCAACTCTCCAGGTTGCGGTCGCTTTCCTCCTCGTCTTCCAAGTTGTTCACAGCATCTAGGGTGAGCATTCCCCCGCTGACAAAATTGGGCTCTTTGGCAGCCTCTGATTGATCTTGTTGAGTTGGTCTGTAACCCAACCCAAATTTGTCTTCTTTCTTCTCCACGGGCAGCAGCTTGCCCCAGCCTTGGGCAGTACCCTCTTCAACAACCTTTCGGGCTTACTGATAAGACGTCATGGAAGTTCCCAGTACAACAGATGCTTCATTAATGTTTAGGGCCTCAAACCCCTGGCTCATGGTTTCATGGATCTCCCCATCCATTTCATTGTACTTATACGTAGCCAGATGGCTAACAAAGATGTCTTCTTCCCCACAGATGGTGATGATCTGGCCTTCCCACTCGAATTTCAGCTTCTGGTGAAGGGTAGACGTAACAGCACCAACGACATGGATCCAGGGTCTACCCCACAAACAGCTATAGGCCGGCTGAATGTCCATCACATAGAAGGTAATTTTAAAAGTCTGCGGGCCAATCATCACAGGAAGATCAATCTCCCCAAGCACTGATCTTTTAGAGCCATCGAATGCTCTCACCACCAAATTACTCGGTCGCAATGCCAAGCCATCATACTCCAGCTTCACTAAGGCTTTCTTTGGTAGAACATTGAGTGACGACCCAGTGTCCACCAGTACATGAGATAAAACAGCACCCTTGCACTCTAGGGTGATGTGTAAAGCCTTGTTGTGGTTACGTCCCTCAGTTGTTAAGTCAGCATTGGTAAAACCCAGTCCATGACTGGTGTTGACATTTGCTACCACAGTTTCTAGCTGATTAACGGTAATTTCCTCTGGCACGTATGCTGCGTGCAGGACTTTCAATAATGCATTCCTGTGAGCTTCATAACACATCAACAATGATAATATGGAGATTTTTGAGGGAGTTTGGTGAAGCTGATCCACCACCTTGTAATCACTCCTCTTTATGATTCTCATGAACTCATCTACATCCTGTTCAAAAGATGTCTTCTGAGTTTCCTTGACAATTGGCTCTTCAGATACCACACTCTTTCCCTTTGCTTTGGCAGCAGCTTCTGCTTTGGCATTAGGTCTTTGCACTTGTGAGGCAAAAAGGCGTCCACTTCTGGTGAAGCCTCCGCCTCCCCCAACATTATCAATCTGTGGAGAAGAGGTTGATGAATCCAGAGTGATTTTCTCCCCGTTGCAGTAAAGATCAGAGCCATAATGCCAAGGTATGGCATTACTACTTTCATAAGGAACGGGTCCAGGCACCGTAATAGTAACTGGACTGACTGTTGCAGAGGAGGGTACTGTAATGGTGTGCGGATCGTAGTAAATTGTGACTGGTGGCCTGGTAAGAGGTGCCACTGTTTGTTGCTGGAAATTGTTGCTGGGAGGAAAATTTGATGGATCATAGTAGATGGTGACTGCTGAGACATCTTCATTAATCTCTGTTGGCGTTGTAGAAGGTTCTGCTGATAAAATGGATGTTGATGTTGTAGAAGGAATGGTTGTTGAAATCTGACTTGTTGAAGTGATGGATGAAGCCATTGCTGATGATATCGATGAATCAGTAGGAATGATTGTTGCTGCTATTGTAAAAGAATCAGGAATTGTTGTTAAAGGAATTGCTGGATTTGTAGGCACCATTGTTGAGATCTGAAGGATTCCATCCTTAATAAGACCATCTATGACGCTTTTCAAATTATCACACCCGTTGACTGCAATGTTGCAATACCCACAACCGAGCTCACACCCGGGAAACACCTGGTACTCTAGAAGCTGAGCTTTAATTTCGACCAAAGGTGTTCAAATCTGTGCAACACTGGTGATCAAAGTAGATGGTTTGTCTTCCTCAATGGCATTAATCCTCGGCCCTCCATGATTAGGCATGGGATGTTTGTTGACATTCGGAGGGGGTGCAAAGTTGAGGGATTTAGAATCCACCAGATCTTGGACTTTCATTTGTAAGGCCCTGCATTTTTCAGTATTGTGACTAGGTGCATTGGAGTGGAAAGCACACCTGGCGTTGACATCATAATTCCTTGGGAGATTGGAGGGATCTGGTGGTGCCAGTGTCCTTAACTCAACTAAATTAAGCTTCAGGAGTTGTGGCAATAAGGCAGCATAAGGCATAGGGATAGGGTCAATCACTCTATTTTCCTGTGACGGTCTTTGTTGGAAGAGTCGTTGTTGTTGATTGTTATTGTTGTTATTGTAGGTTCTCTGTGGCGGATACTGAACTTGCTGTTGATATTGTGGTTGTTGTTGTGGTTGATATGCTGATTGTTGAGGAATCTAAGCTAGAATAGTGAAAGTTGCTACTGATCTGTGAACATACCGAGGTCTGCCCCTAATGGCATGAATGGCATTTGTCTCACCGGTTCTTCGAGGTCCCGCAAAAGGCTTCCTGGGATTACTGGATGAACTTGCACCATTATCAGAAATCTTGCCCATCTTTAACAGACTTTCAATTCTTTCACCAGCTATGACGACATCAGCGAAGCTGGTAGAAGAAAATGCAGCCAGCCTATCAATATATGTTCCTTGCAAAGTATTCATGAACATGTCGGCCATTTCTCTTTCCGACATGGGTGGTTGGACAGCAGCAGCAAGCTGTCTCCACCTCTGGGCGTATTCTCTGAAGCTTTCTCTGGAAGATTGAGACATTCCCATCAGGAGGGTCCTGTTAGGAGCCATGTCTAGGTTATATTGGTATTGTCTGATGAAGGCTTCAGCTAAGTCCTTCCAGCACCTGATAGTAGCTCTGGTCAAGTGTGAATACCACTCTCTTGAAGCCCCAGTCCAACTGTCTTCAAAGTAGAACATCCACAGCTTCTCATCCATGGTATATGCTTTAAGTCTTCCCAGGAAGGACTGCAGGTGAGTTCGTGGATAGGAAGTTCCATTGTATTTCTCAAAGCACGGGGGTTTGAACTTGTGGGGAATTCTTACCCCATCCACTAACCCTATATCCATTACATCGAAGCCTAAGGAGTTTTGAGACTCCAAAGATCTTAACTTCTCAGCAATTTCATCAAACCTTCTATCATAGACTTCATCTCCATCTCCCATTATAGTAAACTGCTCCTCTTGAGGATCTTCTTGCAAGATCCTGCCTGCAGCAGTGTTGCCTTGTACATTCCTTGGGATGTTGACTTCCGGATCTAGATGAGGTCCAAATACTGGTGGGTTAACATGAGGCTGACCTCCCTCATTGTTACTAGTTCCTCCAGTTCCAGGATGAGGTTCCTCGGGAGTTTGTCTTTCTACTAATGCCCTTAACCTTTCTTGACTCTGGGCCAAGCCAGTCATCACAGTCATGAATTGAGCCATTTGGTTCCTCATCTCCACTCTTTCATTAGCCATCTGAGTTCTGACCTCAGTCAGGTCCTGCTGTACTTGATCCATTTGGATACCAGGAAGGTTGTTGCGAGTAGGGTACCGGTGCGTACGGTTGACAGGGAACACCCAGCGACGAGCAATATTTCCTGAGACACAACAGAGTTAGAAACAAACAAAATAAAGACAAAACCTACAAAACAAAACAAAAGTTAGTATGCAATGTAGTATGCTTATTTGTTTTCCAAGGTATCCGGCTTGGTTCTTGGTTTTGACCTTTCCAGACCCCGAGGAAGATGCTTTTGACTTTGTTGAGAAAAGAAATCCCAAAATGGAAACAAACTAAAATATATTACAAATACTGAACTATACATAGTTTTTTTTTTACAACACATGCCCTTGGAGGGTCACAATACAACAAAAAGAAAAGTACATAAAAGGGAAATGAACAACAAGCAAAGAAATCAAACATTTAATCCAAACTCATCCTCCTTAACCTCCTTCAGAAGTGCCTCAGTCACTGGACCAGCTGGATGCTCTGTAATGGTCCTGATGAGGAGGTTTCTGGTGGCAATGGCAGTGGTCAGCTTCTTGTGTCTATCTTGGTCCTTTGATCTCTTCAATCCTGCCCTAAGCTTCAACTCTGAAATCTCCTTCTGGGCTGCCAACAAAGCTTCATGTTGCTTCTTTTCATTGGCCTCCAACTGTTCAATCCTGGCCTGAGTTTTCTGGTCTTCTTGTGTCCGGGCTTCAGTGATCCTGACCCACCTAGCCTGACTCTCTTGCAGATATAGCTCAGTCCTAGCCTGCTGAAACTTGGCTTCTTTACAGGCATTCTTCAATATTTGCTCCCCAGCCCTTTCTTTCTTGATGTAGTCCTCTGTCATTTCAATTTTGGCAAGATGCTCAACCCTAAGCTTCTCCAACCTTTCAATGTCCATACGACCGTCACTCCTTTCCCAAAGGGTCTTCTTCAGAGCTTGAGACAGATTCTCATTCCTTTCCTTCAGCTTCTCAAATTCTTCTAGGCTGACAGTTGCTGCGGGTTGTGCTGTAGAAGGTCCAGGTATATCCTCAATGGTGAAAGGCATTCCAGTAATCTGAGCTCTAGTACGGGACCAATCATAGTACTGCGCTGAAGCAACATTATTACACTTCCCTAGAATAGCCATCCCCTTTGTCTGGATGTTGTCCCAAGCCCAGGATGCTTGCCTAACAACAGCTAGATTAGGTTTTATTTCACAATACAGGGTCTCAGCTAAGTCTTGCACTCTAGAAGGGTGAACCAAAGCATAGCCTAGTTGTCTCTTAAATAGCAAAGGATTGTAGTTGATGCAACCCTTTACTCCTATCAGAGGTACATTTGGGTATTGCCCACAGCTGGTGATGATGTCCTTGCCTTTGGTGCTCTGGGTGCACCATCTGATGTCATCTGAAGTCAAGGCAATGAGCCTTTTGGCCCAATTCTTCTGTTGGTGCGGATTCAGGAAGGCATCTGTCTTGGGTAGGTGTCTGAGCAGCCAGGTGTGAAACAAAGGTGCACAACACCTCACTAACTTTCCCCTCTGTTTCTCATTCCTCTGATGGATGGAATAATAAAAGTCTCCCAGCAATGTGGGTACTGGGTTCCTCAGAAGGAAAAGATGAATGGCATTATTGCTGATAAATTTGGGCTCATCTGCAAACAGTATAACCCCATATATGCTGAGGGCTAACAGTGCACAGACTGCCCTCCATTCTCTCAAAGAGGCCTTCAGGATGGCCTGAGAAATCAGGAAGTCTAAGTGTAAACCAGGGATTCCAGCTTTTGTTGTCATGTTTTGTTCAATTAAGGCAGGCTCCAAGTATAGTGCTTTTGCTACTTCTCCATTGCTGGGAAAAGTCATTTCTGGGTTGAAGGGGATTCCACCCCTGACAGGTACTCCAATCAATGATGAAAACTCCTCCAGCAGAGGTCCTAGCTGAAAGTCTGGGAATGTGAAACATCTCAAAGGAGGGTCGTAAAACTGTAGGCAGGTGTGGATCATGCTCCTCTGAGAAGGGTCTAGGTCCATAACCATATCCAGGATACCTCCATAATGCTCTCTGAATAATGGGATGTGGTCAGGTGTGACAAGTGACTGGACCTACCTGATGCCAGTCAGCACAGGCTCAAAGAAATGGTAGGATATGTTGCTCTTCCTGGGAGTAGTCATAAATGCTGAAGAGGAGGAAGATAGGTGCTAATGAAGATCAAGATTGATACTGGAGATGAGCCACTGATAGGCTGATGCTGATGGTGATGAGAATAGCTGAAGCAGATAACTGATGAAGCAGAGATCTATGCAGAAGAAGGGGTCAAAACCAAACCAGATGTAATGTGGATACCCTGAAAAACAAACAAACAAATGTTAAATGATGCAATGATGATGTATGCAAATGATATGCAAGGGTTTGTGATCAAGCTGGATCTGATTATCTGTCTTGATATAAGTCCATGTATATTCAAAGAAGGTCCATATGAAGGTTCAGAAATCCAGTAACCAGGGTAGAGGACTCAAATAAAGAGTCACATGTCCAGGGTTAAATCACAAGAACTGTCCAAAATGAGGTACTCTTAAACCAAATAGCAACAGGGTATGATGTGGACAAGGGTACCTGCAAACCTGTAAACAGCCCAACCCCCTCACAGGTAGTGTTCTAGAACAAGGATCCTCAGACTTGGATCAATTATGAGAAGTGTAAACACTTCTAACTCGGAGGTACAGTGTTTACAATAATCATAAGAGATCCTCCTCTAATTCACCTCAGATTCAGAAGGTCATAATAAAGGTCATCCAGACTTAGCAGGCTTCCCAGATAGCCCTAGCACTACAAGAAATCTGTAGCACAGAGTTCTTAAGAAGAAACCCATATCTGAACCGTGTTTCATATTCCCGCACCAGACCGAAATAGAATGGAAAAGAACATGAACCACTCTAGCCTAGGTGTCACTCAGGTCCCAGGTGTAGGACCTTAAACTCTCAATGAAAACCCCACCCACCAAAACAGCAAACCAGATCCAGCAATGAGTATGACAGTATGATGTATAAAACTGTAAAGAAAGCAATAAACAAGACTGTACATAAAGCAATAAAATAAATACATAAACACATATAGCACATAACACCCCAGTAAACAAAAATCAAACAAGCGCTAGGAGGAACCCACAAAAAGAACCAGAAGCCCTGGTTACAGTATAAGGGTCCCCAGCAGAGTCGCCAAGCTGTCGCTCCCACCAAATGAGACCCGGCCAGAAGGAGTACAGACGCGAACGGTCGGCGAACGGAGAGAGAGTACACACAAGGGTGAACTCAGAAGACAAGAGTCGCCAGCTAGGCATTTTTATACCGAAGGAAAGGTAATGCTGCATAGACCTGAAAGATATGGATAAGACGGTTGCGAACCAGAGAAACTGAGAAAGGGGGTTAGTTACAACCTGGGAAGGTATTAGCATCCAGATTGTCCGCCGTACTCGACGGGATCCACGCTTAAAAGATTTGTGTTTAAAAGGGGCAGTGTCAGTGCTAAAATGTGTATCAAAGCTGGAAAGAATGCAAGTGTCAGTGTAAAAGAAGTGTGAAGTGTACAAGAGAAGTGTCAGTGTAAGAACAAGAGTAAGCTCAAGATTTTGAGGCTAAAAGAATAATACTGGATTGAGGGGGAATATATAGAGACTTTTGTTCGATAACTGTTAAGTTATGCCTACGTATCCTCTCGTGCAATGAGGAAGTCAGAACACCGTAGTTCGACTCAAAGAGACTGAAAGATCAATTGACTTGTGAACTGCTTACTTGTCTATGCTCAAGTGTATGACCTGTCTGGCTCAAGTGCAAACTGTCTTGCATTAGACGGAAGAAGCAAGTTCTCGTTTATGAGTGAATGAGATGAGAAAAGAATCTCGGAGGAGACGATTATTGTTTGTTTTTGTGTTTTCAATCTTTTATTGCTTTTGGATTTGTCATAAGGAAATGAGCTTAAGCCTAAACCAGGGGTTAGTAAATTCATCACATCCTCCCTCTGATTAGGGGTAATGAGAGTACCTTAAGTATGAAGTAAACACCTCACACTTAATCACCATGATGTAGGATTAAGATCATTAACCTATTTGCATTTTATTTAGATGTTTTTGGAGTTTTTGTTTAGTGTTAAGTAATGAGTTTAAGCCATAATCAAGGATTTAATGGACTCATTACACCATCCTAATAGAAGGATAATAGATGAGAACATTTAAGCTGAGGAAGGCTCCTCAACTTAATCCATGATTAGGGATTAAACTCATGACAAAACAAAGCCTTTATTAAAGTGGATTTTAATTAATGATAAGATTAAGAAATGAATTTTTATAGTTTGTAAGACAAATTGAGGAGGACTTGTCCATTAACACTAGGGTTAGTCCTTCTTAACCATTTAAGGAAGAATTAGAACCCTAATGCAAGGCCCAAGTTACAAGCTTGATGTCTTAGTGATTATTAAGTGAATTGATTAAAGGGTTTAAACACATTAAGGTCTTAACACTTAGGATTAAAGTTATACACTCCATCCTAATAGAAGGATGCAGGCATAAGCTTAATCACAAAGCCTTAAAACCTTTAGGGTTTAGTCCTTGATCATGAGATGAGGAGAGAAGACTCAAAGATGACACAAAGGCAAAACTAAATGGGGAACTAATCAAGCCCTAATTTTTATCATACTTGGAGATCCTAGGGTTTGTGAGGCTTAAGAGAGAAAGAATCTTCAAAGAGCCACCAAGGAGAGAAGCAGATGAAAGGAGAAAGAAACAGAGAGAAGCAAGACAACTTGCTTCACTTAAGAAGATAAGTTGCTTGAAGGAAGAAAGAAAAAGATGAACATGAATGAGAAAACCCACTCCAATACACAAGATAAAATGCAGCAATGATGCAAGAGAGATGAGAAGAGATTGTGAGAAGTGAAGGCAAATTCACTTCTCAAAACAACTTACCACCTGAAAAGTTAGCAAAAGAAATGAAATGCAATGAGAATGAGATGAAATGTCATGATATAAACCAAAGTCAGAAGCATAAACATGATTTCAATGATGCTAAGAGATGATGCAAGCACATGGCCTGAGTTGTGGATGATCATACAAGGATGCAAATGAAGCATGCTTTGAACCATGGAAGTTCATGAAAGCTTAAGAAATGGAATGGACATATAACATGGCAAATGAAAGATGCAATGATCAAACATGATTCTAATATGTCCTAAGATGTCTTATGAACCATGTGGATGCACAAAATGTCATGGCAAGTTCTTAAATGCAAGCAAATGAGAGATGGATGCAAAGGAAGGCACAAATTAGGGTTTACATACAAGACACAAAGCAAAATTCAAAATCAGAAGCAAATGGCATGATAAAAAATTGAAAATGGGATCAAAGGAACCCTAACCCTGCACAAGTTCACTGCCCAAAGGAGGAGACCTAAATCTAAACCTAATGGAAGTTATGATTTTTCTAAGTCAACTAGGGTTTCAAGGTACCTCACAATGAAAAATGCTAAACAAATTGAAAATGGAAGGTAAATTCAAACCAATTTTATCCTATAAACTACATGCTATGAAGGATGCAATGCAAGAAGAACCATCATCAAACTCTCAATGGTTAGGCAGAATGGATTTTTTCAAGCTTGAACAAAAATATTGCCTTTAAAAGAATTTAATTCCAATGAAAATTGTCAAAATGCATCAAGAACCAAAAAGAAATTTGTTTTGAGAGTTTGATAATGTTTCTAAATGTTTTGAAATGCAATGTGAATTTTTTGGTGATTTTTAAATACCTAAATGCATTTTTGATTAATTAATTTTCATTAACTAATTAAAAATAAACATTTAAATGATTTAAAAATGATTTTTAATGCAAAAAATAAAAATTAAAATATTTTTGGGTTCTGAAAATTAGTAAAATGTTTGACAAAAAATTTCAGAATTTTTAAATGTTTTTTGCTATTTTTAATAATTCATGGAAGTTAAATATGAAACAAAATAAAATAAAATGAATTTATGGAGAAGTCAACAGATCTAATGGCTGAGGTTTAAACGAATTTGGAGGGAATTGACTGGCGCCAGATCCTGTGGCCCAGATTCAAACTGGCTGGATTTGAATTAAACCTAATTAATTAATTTAATAAATCAGGATTAGGGTTTTAATGGTGAATCTGGTCCATTCATTCGCGTGCAGGTCAACCCAAGTCAACAGGATCTATGGCTCACATTCAAACTGAGCCCTAATCACAATTAATGCACTAATGACCTTCAGGTGGCCGGAAATGACCTCCGGTCATCTTCTCCGGCCACACTTCCCCTGAGATTTTGCTATCTCTCTCCCCAAGCTTCTAAAACTTAATTTTTCTGCCCAAAATCCATCCCCATACATCACTCAACAAGAATCACTCACTAAGACAAATTTATTTCACGTATTAAAGTTGAATCGAATCAAAACGTTTTTAGGTCAAAAAATTTCAGAAGCTTCATACATACTCAATACTTAACCATTTGCAAAAATAAACATATCAGAATGATCAGCACATCACATAGATTCATTTAGGAACTTAAAAACAAGCTTCTGGAAAAAATGTTCTTGAGCTCACCTGAACTGAAGCTTTGATCTTTGAAGCTTTCTGGCTGCTTCTTTGGTCCAAGATGCCTTCAATGGACCCCCTGAGAAGTTTGCAATGCTTGTTTGGAATTTCTTATGGCTGGTTTAAGAGATTGATGAAGTTCTATTCAGAAGGGGTGAAAAATCGTGTTTCTGCTTGGGGTGGTTTCAGGGTCAAATGAGGATTGGTAAATGATCAGAGGGCCATGGTGAGTGGTTTTGTGAAGTTTGTTTTGATGTTTGAGAGTTGAGTGCTGAGTTTCGAATGAAAATGCAAGGGGGAGAGTTTTTTGGAACTATGGCAATGCTGTGATTTCAGGCTCCAAGATTGTATGAAAAATGATCCATGAGGCATGTTTGTGAAGCTGTGATTGGTCAGAGAGTTGTTGCTGGCCTAGCTTGATTGGTATGGCTCAACTTGCATAAAGTCAACTTTTGTGTAAGAAGAGGTATGGGCTGGTTCAGTCAAGGTACAAGGGTATGGCTTGGATCAACATGCTTCAAGGAGGTCCATGGAAGTCACTTTTGGCAGCTGGCACAAGTGGATGAGAAGCTTTGATCCATTTTGCAATTTTAGGGAAGTTTGGCCCCTTTTGAAATTTGTGAAGTTCATGGCAGGAAACTTGAGAAAATCTTGTGCAATTCTGAGTTTTGGGTCATGTGTGAGGTTTGTGTAATGCATAGAAGTCACTTTGAAGTCACAAATTGGTTTGGCAAGGGTTCTTGCAAATTTTCCCCTTTGGTGCAAAAGTGAAATTTCATGATTTTGTCCAACTTTGACAAGCCATAACTTTTGATCCAAAATGAATTAGAATGAGTTCTTGTACTTTTTGAAAATGGGAGGATCCATTATACAACTTTCATTACCAAAGTTCTTTAATTTGAATCATTTTTGAATCAAAAAGAGGAGGTTGAAAAACTTTCCCAAAATGGCAAGTTTTCATTACAAGTCAATTTCCCAAAAAGGCAATTTTGCAAATGGCTTGAAATTCTTCAATTTTGTGAACTTCTAACCTCTTCTATGATCAAATAAATATCATACACATTCAAAATGATGGGGAACACCCTTTGGTTGGGTCATTGGGGGCCTTAGATGCCCTGATTTTGCACTGACTTGCTCAAGAAGTCATCCCTTGATCAGATGCCTTCCCCATTGAATTTCTTCATGAAAATTGATATGCATGATCCTTATATCATATAGAGACCAATAGAAACAAGAATGACCAAAAAATTTGGAGTTATGGCCTTTGAAATCAAAACCCTAATTTCAGGTTATCTGTGCAGTTAAACCTGGCTCTGCTTCCATGCATTTCTCAGTTCTTGTGATTCTTTGATTTTCTTGACTTTGTGAGGATATGATATGATGATTGAACATACATGGACCCATTTGAGATGATTGAAGACCTTTGGAATGGCTCAAATGGCTCAGGGATGGTTTAGATCACAAACCCTAGATGCAGATGACTTAGAAACAATGCAGTGAAGTAAAAATGTAATATGAGATTCCATGATTGAACTTATGCACATGAAGAGATCACAAGCCATGGTGTGAATGGGTGAGGGAAAATTTGGGGTGTTTACAATATGCTCCAACTTTGAGTTGAGAAGGCTTACTTCACTTTTCAAAGTGTCAATGATCTCTAGATCACTTGTTTTTTCAGCCTTTAGTGCCTCAATCTGCTTCTTCTGCTTTATACTTTCCATGCATATTTCAGTGCTCCTTTTAACCAGCATCTTGTATGATTCTTCTAGCTCTTCAAAAGTCAGCTCCTCATCACTGGATCCACTTTCAAAATCACATACTCCAGCTAGAGCAGTGATGTGCTTTGCTGATTCTTCTTCTGAATCACATCCTGAGTCTTCATCAGACCAGGTCACAGAAAGACCTTTCTTCTACTTATTTAGATATGTAGGGAATTCATTTCTGATGTGTCCATATCCTTCACATCCATGACATTTAATCCCTTTATCTTTATTGGTCTTTTCATCATAATTTAACCTTCTATTAGTATCATAAGGTCTTTTATTCTCAGAAGAGTTTGAATATCTTCCACTTGGTCTGGACTTGCCATCCATCTTTCTAAGAATCTTGTTGAATTGTCTTCCAAGCATAGCAATGGTTTCTGATAAATTTTCTTCAGGTTCTGCTTCATTATTTTCTTCTTCTTTATCAGTATTTGACACCAAGGCTATGCTTTTGTTCTTCTTTACAATTGTGTCATTCATTCCCATCTCAAATGTTTGAAGGGAACCAATGAGCTCTTCAACCTTCATTGTGCATATGTCTTGAGCTTCTTCTATTGCTGTGACCTTCATGTCAAATCTTTTTGGTAAAGATCTGAGAATCTTTCTTACCAGCTTTTCATCAGTCATCTTTTCTCCCAAAGCACCAGAAGTATTCGCTATTTCCAAGATGTTCATGTAGAACTCATGAATTGTCTCATCTTCCTTCATTCTCAAGTTTTCAAACTTGGTGGTGAGAAGTTGAAGTCTTGACATCTTCACCTTTGATGTTCCTTCATGAGTTGTTTTGAGAGTGTCCCAAACATCTTTGGCCAGCTCACAGTGATGCACAAGTCTGAATATGTTCCTATCAATGCCATTGAATAAAGCATTTAAGGCCTTGGAATTTCCAAGTGCTGAATCTTCTTCCTCCTTGCTCCATTCTTCTTCAGGTTTCAACACTTTTGCTCCATCTTTGTTGTCTTGGACAGGGTGCTCCCATCCTTTGTTGACTGCTTTCCAGGCCCTATTGTCAAGTGATCTTAAGAATGCTACCATTCTTGGCTTCCAGTAGTCATAATTAGATCCATCCAACATAGGTGGTCTATTTACTGATCCTACATCTCTGTCCATGTTTCCAGAATTTGCAGTCCCTAGATCTCACCCAGTTTAAACAGGCAGGGTTCCTGCTCTGATGCCAATTGAAATTCTAGGATCAGGTACGTGATGTCGAATGAGATGTTTAAACACTTGAAGACTTGAACAAAACTTAAAGTGCAGGAAAATTAAACAACACAGGAAATTGTTAACCTAGTTCAGTGTATAACCACACTTACATCTGGGGGCTACCAAGCCAGGAAGGAAATCCAATATAAGTAATATTAATTCTAGACTTAAACCACTCAGTTTAATCTTTCACTTAATATCTACCCAAGGCAATTTCTACCTAAGACACAACTTAGATATGAGTACCAACTCACTCCCCCTCAATCACACAGTGATATGTTTACAAGTTTAATAAAATTGAAGTCATACTTCAAACAAAATAGCTTGATCTTACTTCACAGTTTCAATCAAGACACAATACACTTTTGCTTAAAAGCTCATAAAGTGATACACATATACAACCTGCTATTAAAACACAAACACCCTATTTAGTCTTCTTAATTTCGTACTCTATTCTGAGAGTTTCTGTTGCTTAAATAGATGCTTGGATTTTGGGCTTTCTGTAGGTTATCCAATCCTGATACGCATGCTATCATCACCTTGAATTAGGGTTTGTTACTTCCTTGATTCTAGGTGAGTCAGTTCTTCTGATTATACTGAAATCATATAACCAATCTCCCTACAGATGCGCCTTCTTCTGTTTTATCCATCCATAATTAATTCCAGATAAATTCCTTGAATTTACTCAGTTCTGTTAAGCATTAATTAATTCTAGTAGCAGGTTTGAGATGTCACAACATCTGGTGTGACATCCTGAAAACTGAACTTACTTCATTAACTGATACAATGTCACAACATCTGGTGTGACATCCCGAATTAAGTTCATTTACTTATACTCTGTTTGATAATGTCATAACATCTGATGTGACATCCTGAACTAAGTTCAACACTTCTTGTTGGTCAAAAATTCTGCCAATTCTAAACATCTACAACAAGCATACAAGTGAAATGAAAATATTTCCGCAAACCAAAAGATGACAATTACAAGCCAAACCAGACAAAAAGTCAGTACCTAACCCTATAGGTGACCTAAAACAAAGACCCACAAATCCTAATAGGATGGCATAAATGCCTTCCTCAAACTATGTTAGCAAGAAGGAATAAAGAAGCACGAAACACTACCTAAGAGACGAGACTCCAAACAAATATCAAATGACATGAGAAAAATATGAAATTAAATTGCTAAAGTCAACAACCAACAACTAACAATGCATCAAAATATCTCACAAACAATCACAAAGAAACTCCACTAAATAATCACACAAAGTCGCTTAAGAACAAGTAACGGAAACGCACAAATACGACTTACAAAACTATGGATAAAATGGGATTAAAAATATAAGAAATTTTTTTTTATGAACTTCTAAGAGTCTATGAAATAATGCAAAAAGAACGGAGTTAAAATAAAACTTGAGGTGGAAGAAACAAATTTTACAAGATAAGTTGTTAATTATGGAAACTAAGTGAAGAAAGAAATTAAAAGAAAATCGAAATAAAATGAGAAATTAATAAAAAAATGGAAAATAAAAAATATGATAAAACTCTAAACTGGATTATGAAACTAAAATATATTTTTATATAATTTTCTAACTTGATTTATTATTTTAAAAGAATTAAAATTGAAATGAAATGAAAAAGAAAATAAAAAACAAGGAAAATAAGGAGGGGGGTGCAACTGGTAACGAAAATAGCTGAAAACAAAGGAATGGGCCTTAAGGGGGGTTGCGCTAGCAATGGGGCTAGGCCCAACGCAGAAATGCTGAGGGAGTTATGGTGTGGGCGCGGTCAAAAAGCTTGACCTGGTCAAGGACCGTCGGATCTGAGGGCTTTTAATGGTACAACCATCAGATGGCTCACGAATGGAAGGCGTATGCAGCTACAGTGGACTTGCACGCGTTGAATCGATTTGAAAGTGTCCTACCGGACGGTGACAAATGTCACCGCCGGTACAGATGGGAATCCTAAAAGCTGCCATGCTTATCTCTTGAGAATCTCACCCAATCACTCCTTATCCTCTACCTCTTAAAATTCATTAAAAAACCTTACTATTCTATGAACATAAAAATAGAAATCAGAAAGATTAACAAAGCCTTCCTCACGCCTTTCTCCCACTCAAACGTCCTTCTCACCTTCTCTATGAACTCACCGCCGTAACTCATTCTTCCTTCTTCATCACCACATACATCATCGATGCCGTCGGACCTCCACCTTCTTCTTCGATCAACAAAATTCCACGCACCACCACACTAAACCTCAACCTCAAACTAACTCCGAAATTGATTCTTCAATCCACACACTCAAATCGGCGGATCTACTCTTAGATTACAACGCAATAATTAGCTAAAGAGGTAAGGAAATCAACAACCTTCGACGCCGAGATTCACGTCGGTTACGCCGGAGAAATAACGATCGATTGACGAAGATGCCGACACGCGATGAAAACAACGATATAAGTTGATGAAGCTCTCTGTCCTTTGAGCGAAGGATAAGAGTGATGAACCTTTGCCAATGTGACGTTGATGAAGTTGACGGCTACACGATGAAGATGACGAAGCAGTGATGAAGCCGTAGACAAAGCAGTGATGAAGCCGCGGATGAAGCAGTGATGAAGCTGCGGATTGAGTACGAGTGTCTCACTCAATTAATGAAATCAGCGGTGATGGCCATGACTTTGATTACAGCAAGAGTATGATGAAGAGCTCATGAGTTATTGAGATGTTGATGATGATGTCAAAAGGGCACTTGATGCTGCGATTTCTGTTGAAGAGTGATTCAATCTGAAATTTGTTCTGTTTTGTTTGTTGATGAAGAGTTTTGCTGGCTTTTTTCCGTAATGAAGGAGTTCGTTATGTGAAGTTATCGATGATGACTGAATGATGAAAATCGTTTCGGTGTGAGGGTGATTCTGCGTGATGGATTCAGTTACGATTTCCTGAGTATGATGAGCTTTTCTGATGAAGGAAATGAAGGAAAGTCATGAGAGGGTTTTATTGGTGATGAATCAAAAATGAAAAGGAATAATGAGCTTTCGTTCATTTTTCTGCGTTGAAGAATTGTTAGACTTTGGTTTTTTTTCGAAACCTCTCTCTTCTCATTCTGTTTTCAACTCCTTTTTCGGTTTTCAATTTCTGTTATGATCCCTTCTTTTTTCAATTTCTGTTATCATCTTTTGGTTGTTATTTTGTATTGGTGTGAAGAGTGATGAATTTGTTTTTTTGCATAACATAATTCTCTTACTAGTTTTTATTTTTCATCCACTTCCTCTCTTTTTTTTGAATTTGGCTGTTACGATTTTCTTCTCTTTTTTCTTCTTGCTTTTCTTGACTGATTGTGTGCATGTTGTGCGTGAGTCATGAAATATTGGTGGGGCTTGGAATTTGCCGTTAGCGAGAATTCGTGAATAAAGAAAAAAAGTTGTGGGGCACGTACTGCACACTTCTAGTGTAGGGAGTGTATTATGTTAAAAAAACTTTGTGGGAATTTACATGTGGGCCATGAATGATAACAACTGTAATAAAAATGATTGACTCAAGTTTATGGAAATGGCTAGTTGATGATATTTCAATGTGGGAACTATATTCTAGTGGAAATGAATTGGGAAATTGAAATGATTTTATGCCCTTAACAACAAAAAAATTGAATATTAACTATGGACATGAGTTTATGGGTGTGAATAGAAAATGGTATTAGAGAAAATAATGAATTAAGAAAAATATTAAAAAAAATCTTAAATTGGTTAAATTTGGATACAATGGATTAAAAAAAAAGATATGGGCTTATGTGGATGAAAACTGGATAGGGAATAGCAATGAAAAAAAGCGGGCAATTATTTTATAAATGGACTTCACATGGACTTTTGTGATTTGGACTGAAATATGGACACGAAGAGTTGGATACAGGTATGAACCAATATTGCAAGTCACTGATGCACACGCCACAATGGAGCTTTTTCCAACAAGATCTGATTAAAATGAATCTCTAACCCCCTAAACCATTCGCCACTGATGAATCATGATAAAACTGATTTCTGGACCAAACCCACACAAACCACAATTTGAAGCATTCCATACACAACAACTTGACTTGGGCACACTATCCGAGAAAAAATCCTAAAAAACTTGCAGCTGAAGCAGATCTCTTGATAGCTTGACCAAGATCAAGTCAAACATCCATATGAATCGGATCACGAACTGAACGACCACACTCAACTGCCAGCCTATGTCATGCTATGGATGTTATGCTTCATTTTTCTATGCTAATGATGCAGTGCGAAATATAAAAAATGATATGCTAAATGCTATGAAAAGAGAGGGAAAATTTGGGGTGTTACAATAGGTAAGTGATAAGCCATGTATGTGATATTTGTGTAATTGTTAGAATATAGATGGAGTAGGGTTTTTGTTATCGTTCCACATAGATTTTCTAGATATTACCTCCGTTCTACAGTCGTAATCGTTTTAAGATTATCATAAAAAAGGGTTTGTTTGAGGGTAATGTTTCGTTTGATTAAGTTCTAAAATGTAATGGTAGAAGTATTGGTTTTGAAAGGTTTAATAAAACATGCCAAGATTAGGGTTCGACAAACCAATATATACGGATAGAATCGATAAAATAGATGAACTCGTTTAAATGATAAATACAATCACATATCCTCTCAATATATTTATCTCTAACACAATTTGTGATATTTACCATTTTGATCCTTTGGCGATCTCTCACTCAAACTATCAAAATGATAACATTCAAGTTCAATATTTGTGAACATCATGTCTGATAACTATCTCTAGCCTATTTTCATTGATGGATGAAAAAACTAGGTAAAGATTTGGAACACATTTCTCAATCATGAACAACAGAACGAATAAATCATAAAAGCAAGATTTTTCTCCATATATTCATCATCCATAAGTTCAAGAGTTTACATAAATACCTATATATACAAAGGAAGGAAAGTCGACCTTATAATCTTGACACAAGATGGATTTAGCTATCCATAGACATGGTAGTTTGCTTGATGATCAGTGGTTTTATGTCGTATATTTCAAGTTATTTTTGGTCCGTTGTTTTCTTTGTTTACGTCAGTTATTGAAGCTTTTGCTTATGTTTTCATCATAGTTTTTCTCATTTGGTCGAGTCAGTCGTGTGTGCATGTTTTTATTGTTTTATAGCATTGGTACCGTTGATTTGGGTGTTTTATGTTGTGTTTTCAGGAGTACAGGAAGTCAATGATCGGACACGTGTGTAACAGAGTTTCAGGTCAAGAAACTTAAGTTTTAGAGAAGATGCAGAAGCCTAACATGAGTGACCGTGCCACCTGACACAACCCGTGTCAGGGAACCTGGAGGGAACATTTGAAAAATAAAGAAAAGAGCCAAGTCAGAAGCCTGACACGGTCGCCCGTGTCGCAAGACACGACCCGTGTCAAGACATATATGGTTGATGCGCCGAGAGAGAGGAGTCAAAAGCCTGACACGGGTGCCCGTGTCATGGGACACAGCCCGTGTTAGGGCCCTTGATGGCGACATTTTATTATTTTGTTTTATTTACTTCAAGTGACCTCCAGGGGGATTCAGGGAATATTGCTTAATTATTTGTGTTTTGATACATTAGGCTGATTGTTAGAAGAAAAGAAAACTTTTTTATTTTCATCGAATTGTTTTTCTCTTTGAAAAGTGGAGATTCTCAAAGAACAAGGATCGATCAAGAGGGGAAGCAATTGACGATCCAAGAAATCCTAAGTCCATTGTAATGTTTATTTCCCTTTTATACTTTGTTTTGATTTCTAATATAAACATGAGAGGCTAAACCCCCCAATGATATGGGTATCCCTAATTTGGAATTGTAATGACTTTTGAGCTTCTCAATTCATAAAATGGTGTGTTCAATTTTAATCTTTATCGTATGTAATGTTCTCAATGCGTTATCTCTTTGGAAAATTTGATAATCGATCATAGTTAGGTTTTGGTCAGATTAACCACCCTAACTTTGTTACATACTTTTTATCATGGTAGATATTACCGGGTAATTGGAATACCTTGTGATAACCATTATTATGTCAGAACTATTGGTTGATGTTCTTCCTAGGCCACTGAGGAATTAGGGTCGAGGAAGAATATCAAAGGTTTTTCTTTAAAGGAATTTTGGAAAAATAAACTTAACATCGGAAAGATAAAGTTTTATGCATACCTTTTTAGAGTGGAAATTATAAGAGTCATTACAGTACAAATTATACACCTCCCTAGTGTAATTCTCATACTTGTCATTTTAACGTATTTTACTACGTACTTTTGCCTTATTAATTTTAATATAAAAACATTTTCAACACTGAACAACCTAAGGACTTTTTGTTCAATCCTTTCATACAAACTTATTTTAATTGTGCAGTCCTCAAGAGACAGACAATGGGGATAACCCCTATTATTACTACATCGATAAAATAATACACTTGCTATTTTACCGATCAAGTTTTTGGCGCCGTTGTCGGGACCTGCCAAAATTTATGTTTGTATAATTCATTTGAAATTTTGTTGCTATTAAACTAAAATTCTTTTTAATTTTATTTTAATCTTACTTTTTATTTTTCTTTTCATTTTTATTCTATTTTCTTTATCCTTACTAACCTCTATCTGACTTTTTATGTGAGGTAAGGTCTCCGCTGAATTTTCCTTTGACACGGAACTGGAAAGATCATTGCGCGAAAGACTCCGCAAAGCAAGACTCGAAAGGTTGGCGGGGACTAGTTCTGGTCCTATAGTTGTGTACCAAAAGAAAGAGAATAATATATCGGTGCATTCTAAGTCAAGATATACAAACACTGAGAGTGAAGCAGAGTCAGACAGAGTTGACATGGTTGGTAATCCACCCCCTGCGAAGAGATTGTTTGGTGACTATGGAAGAGCTAATTCTCCAACGAATCGGATGACCATTGTGAACCAACCGGTGAATGTATCTTATTTCCAGCTACATCTTTTTACTATCCTCCAGTTGGAGAGAAAACCTTTCTCAGGAAGAATCAATAAAGACACAAACAAGCATCTCCAAAAATTTCTCACTACCACAACATCTTTGAAAATAGAGGGTCATTCCGAGGAAGCTAAAAGACTGGTCATGTTCCCTTTTACCCTGAGTGATGATGCTGAAGAGTGGTTTTACTCACTTCCGGGTGCAAGTATCACTACTTGGCAAGAGATGGAGATTGCATTTCTTAATGAGTACTTCCCTGCATCTGTTTAAATTCGCAAGAGATATGACATCCTGAATTTCAAACAGAAAGAAGGTGAAGCATTGGGAGATTCATACAAGAGATTTAAGAGATGCTTAGCCGCATGTCCGACTCATAACATGGATGCGAATGAGCAAAATCATAACTTTATGAATGGTCTTAGAATTAAGATAAAACAACTCATTGACATAGCAATAGGTGGTTCCACCAATTTATCGACAGCTACTGGCATAAAGAAAATTATAGAAGCTATAGCTGCAAATGAACACCTGGAGTTATATGTCAGAACAATGACTCATCCTGAAGGCAAAATTGAAGTAAAGCTCGCCGAATAGGTTGTGAAGATGGAATACCAGGTTGCTGCAGAGGTTGAGAGAAGACTGAAAAAGATGAATCTTGAACCACATAATATAGCACAGGTGCAACCTGTAACACCCTTTCTACCCATCACAAAATAAACAATTTTTAATAAATTATCAGAGTTCAACTCATCAAAGGGCATTACATTTACTTCTAAAACTCAAAATTCAAACATCACATAGAGTCATGTCCCGTAACACGGGTTCACAAAACCATGAAAACATTCATAAACCTTTTCTTCATCATTATGCAGCGGAAAAACATTTAAGTCGAAGAAATCATCTTTAATTAAACAAAATCCGATAATAATCTCAAACATCATTTATCAAAATATTTTTAAAACAAAATTCAGCATCTTAATTAAAATAAAACATAAACACTCAAAACGAGACCCATCCCGATGTTACTGGACACGGAGCGGGACTCCACTTCTAACGAACTCGACAACTCGCTATCTCCGAGCTAAGCACGCACCGAGCTAACCTTGATTATCTGCAGGATGGCATAATAGACCATCACCAGAAGGCAAGCAGGGTGAGTAAATTTACAATCCATAATATAATAAAGAAACAAGAATTTAAACAAAACTTCAACAATAAATCAATTACAGCTCATTTATACATGGTGTAAACACCCCAAATTTTCCCTCACCCCTTTCATCATGGTTTGTGATCATTTTCATGTGCATAAATTCAATCATAGCATCTCATATTGCATTTTTGATCCACTGCATTGATTCAAAGTCATCTGCATCTAGGGTTTGTGATCTGAGCCATCCTTGAGCCAGTTGAGCCACTCCAAAGGTCTTAAATCACTTCAAAGGGGTCCATGTGTGTTCAAACATCATATCATATCCTCACCAAGTCAAGAAAGTCAAAGAATCACAAGAACTGAGAAAGGCATGGAAGTAGAGCCAGGCTTAACTACACGGATGACCTAGAATTAGGGTTTTGGTTTCAGAGGCCATAACTCCAAAATTTTTGGTCACTCTTGTTTCTTTTAGTCTCTATATGATATGAGGATCATGCATATCAATTTTCATGAAGAAATTCCATGGGGAAGGCATCTAATCAAGAGTTGACTTCTTGAGCAAGTCAGTGCAAAATCAGGGCATCTGAGGCCCCCAGTGACCCAACCAAAGGGTGTTCTCCATCATTTTGAATGTGTATGATCTTTATTTGATCATAGAAGATGTTAGAAGTTCACAAAATTGGAAAATTTCAAGCCATTTGCAAAATTGCCTTTTTGGGAAAGTGACTTGTAATGTAAACTTGCCATTTTGGGAAAGTTTTTCAACCTCCTCAAATTGATTCAAAAATGCTTCAAATGAGAAATCTTTGGTCATGAAAGTTGTAGAATGGATCATTCCCTTTTCAAAAAGTACAAGAACTCATTCTAATTCATTATGGATCAAAAGTTATGGCTTGCCAAAGTTGGATAAAATCACATAATTTCAAGTTTTACACCAAAGAGGCAAAATTGCAAAACCTCTTGCCAAGGCAAAATGTGACTTCAAATTGACTTCTATGCATTACACAAACATGAACCATGACCTAAAAATCAGATTGCACAAAAGAACCTCCCATTTTCATGACTTATGCTTCAAGTAATCACAAAAGGGCCAAGACTTGGTGAAATTGCAAAAACTCTCACAAACCCTAATCCACTTGCTGCATTGCCTCTAATCCATTTCCATGGCTCTCCCTAATTCAAGCTGCAGCCAAGCCATGCCTTGTACCTTGACAGAATTGACCCATACCTCTCTTACACAAAAAGTTGACTTTATGCATTTTTCTCCATACCAATCACACTGCTCCACAACAACTCTCTGACCTATCAAGGATTGATATGTGTACCAAAAGCAACCCAACACATAACACAACACAGCCTGAAACATCTCACAAGCCATAGTTTCAAAATTTCACCTCTTATGCACTTTCCTTCGAATCTCATCACACAATCATCAAACCTCAAAACCAACTTCACCATTCATTCAGAAAAGTTTCATAGAGCATAAATCACCCTTCACCTTGCCTTGAAAGTCCTTGAAACTCAAACACGATTTTCCACCTTCTCTGAACAGAACTCCATCAATCTCACAAATCAGCCACTTTCCAATCCAAATAAACCTCAAAGCATCTTCAGGGGGACCATTAGAGAAGCTTTGAAGCAAGGAGGCAGTCTGAAAGCTCCAAACTGAAAGCTTCACTTCAGGTAGCTTCGAAAATCTTTTTTTCCATAAACCTTGTTTTAAGTTATTAAAATGATCTACATGCTCCCCTGAATGCAATGAGCTTTGAATTTTTGAAAATGATGAAGAGATGAGGATGTATGGTCTGTCTGAAACTTTGCCCGTGAAATAGGTTTTGCTTGTTTCTCTTGATTCATGAAAAATAAATAGATTTTGTTGTTGGATTCTTGTTTAGGATGTTTGGTTGAGTGAATCTGGAGGTTTTGGCACGTTTTAGTGAGGTTTTGAGGGGGATAGGATGAAGGTCTCGCCGGAGAAGACGACCGAAAGTCTTCTCCGGCCACCTGAGGGTCATTAGCCCTAATCTGAGTGATTAACCAACTTTGAATTTGGACCATGGATTTTGTTGACCTTTGTTGACTCCCGCGTGATTGAAGGGCCCAGATCACCCCATTAAGCCCTAATCCACGTCATTAGGTTAATTAATTAGGGTTTTTGGTTAATTGAGTCAGTTTGAATCTGGGCCAATGGATCTGGCGCCAGTCAACTCCCTCCAAAACCATTTGAATGTCAGCCTTTAGATTTGCATACTTCTCATATTTTAATTTTAATTTCATTTATTTTGTATTTAATTTGTACGAATTATTTAAAATAGTAAAATACATTTAAAAATTCTGGAAATTTTTGCCAAGCATTTCATTAATTTTTAAAACCCAAAAATATTTTTATTTTTATTTTTTGCATTAAAAATTATTTTTAAATCATTTAAATGTTTATTTTTAATTAGTTAATGAAAATTAATTAATTAAAAATACATTTAGGTATTTAAAAATCCCAAAAAAATTCACATTGGATTTAAAAACATTTAGAAACATTATCAAACTCTCAAACCAAATTTCTTTTTTGTTCTTGATGCATTTTGACAATTTTTGTTGGAATTAAATTCATTTTAAGGCAATATTTTTGTGCAAACTTTGAAAAATCCATTCTGCCTAACCATTGAGAGTTTGATGATGGTTCTTCTTGCATTGCATTATTCATGGCATGTAGTTTATAGGATAAAATTGGTTTGATTTGATCTTGCATTTTCAATTTGTTTTGCATTTTTCATTGTGAGGAGCCCCAAAACCCTAGTAATCTTAAGAAATTCATAACTTTCACTAGGTTAAGAGTTAGATCCCCTCCTTTGGGCAATGAACTTGTATAGGTTTAGGGTATCTTTGGTTGCATTTTCAATTTTTTATCATGTCATCTGCTTCTGATTTTGAGTTTTGCTTTGTGTGTTGATCATAAATCCTAATTTGTGCCTTCCTTTGCATCCATCTTTCATTTGCTTGCATCCAACAACTTGCCATGACATTTTGTGCATCCACATGATTCATAATACATCTTAGGACATATTAGAATCATGTTTGATCATTGCCTCAATCCTTTGCTATGTTATATGCTCATTTCATCTCATAAACATTCATGAACTTCTATGGTTCAAAGCATGCCTCCTTTGCATCCTTATGCTTGTTTGATCATTCTCATCTCTTGTCATGTGTTTGCATCATCTCTTAACATCATTAACATCATGTCTATGCTTCTGACATTGGTTTGCATCATGACATTTCATCTCATTTGCATTGCATTTCATTTCTTTTGCTAACTTTTCAGGTGGTAAGTTGTTTTGAGAAGTGAATTTTCCTTCACTTCTCATTATAACTTCTCATCTCTTATGCATCATTGCTGCATTTTATATTTGTGTTAGAGTGAGCTTGCTCATTCATGTTCATCTCTTACTTTCTTTCTTCAAGCAACTTGTCTTCTTAAGTGAAGCAAGTTGTTTTGCTTCTCTTTGCTTCTTGCTCCTTTCATCTGCTTCCTGCCTGGTGGTTTCTCTGAAGATCTTTTGCAAGCCTCATGAACCCTAGGAACAACCAAGCATGATCACAATTAGGGTTTGATTAGTCCCCTCATTAGTTTTACCTTTGTGTCATCTTTGTGTCTTCTCTTCTCATCTCTTAATCAAGGACTAAACCTTAAAGGTTTTAAGGCTTTGTGATTAAGCTAATGCCTGCATCCTTCTATGAGGATGGAGTGTATAACATTAATCCTAAGTATTAAACCCTTAATGTGTTTAAACCCTTTAATCAATTCACCTAATAATCAATAAGACATCAAGCTTGTAACTTGGCCCTTGCATTAGGGTTCTAATTCTTCCTTAAGTGGTTAAGAAGGACTAACCCTAGTGTTAATGGACAAGTCCCTCTCAAGTTGTCTTACAAACAATAAAATCCATTTCTTAATCTTACCATTAACTAAAATCCACTTTAATAAAGGCTTTGTTTTGTCATGAGGTTAATCCCTAATCATGGATTAAGTTGAGGAGCCTTCCTCAGCTTAAATGTTCTCATCTATTATCCTTCTATTAGGATAGTGTAATGGGTCCATTAGATCCCTGATTATGGCTTAAACTCATTACTTAACACTAAACAAAAACCACAAAAATATCTAAATAATTACAAGTGGGTTAATGATCTTAATCCTACATCATGGTGACTAAGTGTGAGGTGTTTACTTCATGCTTAAGGTATTCTCATTACCCCTAATCAGAGGGAGGATGTGATGAGTTTACTAACCCTTGACTTAGACTTAAGCTCATTAACTCATGACAAATCCAAAAAGCAATAAAAGATTGAAAACACAAAAACAAACAATAATCGTCTCCTCCGAGATTCTTTTCTCACCTCATTCACTCACAAACGAGAACTTGCTTCTTCTGTCTAATGCAAGACAGTTTGCACCTGAGCCAGACAGGTCATACACTTGAGCATAGACAAGCAAGCAGTTCATCAGTCAATTTATCTTTCAGTCTCTTTGGGTCGAACTACGGTGTTCTGACTTCCTCATTGCACAAGAGGATACGTAGGCATAACTTAACAGTTATCGAACAAAAGTCTCTGTATATTCCCCCTCTTTCAGCATTACTCTTTAAGCCTCATAGTCTTGAGCTTCACACTCTTTCCTTGCACTGACACTTCTTTTATACACTTCACATTCTCTTTACACTGACACTTGCATTCTTTCCAGCTTTGATACACAAATTGCACTGACACTACCCCTTTAAAACACAAATATTTTAAGTGTGGATCCCGTCGAGTACGACGGACAATCTGGGTGCTAATACCTTCCCAGGTTGTAACCAAGCCCCTTTCTCAGTCTCTCTGGTTCGCAACCGTCTTATCCATATCTTTCTAGGTCTATGCAGCATTACCTTTCCTTCGGGATAAAAATGCCTAACTGGCGACTCTTTTCCTTTCTTTTGAGTTCACCCTTGTGTGTTCTCATCCCCCTCTCGCCGACCGTTCGTGTCTGTACCCCTTCTGACCTAGGTGTCATTTGGTGGGAGCGACAGCTTGGCGACTCTGCTGGAGAGCCTTATATTGTAACCAGGGCTTATGGTTCTTTTTGTGGGTTTCTCCTAGAGCTTGTTTGATTTGTGTTTACTGGGGTTTTATGTGCTAATTGTGTTTATATAGTTGCTTTATTTACTGCTTTATGTACAGTTATTTATTGCTTTCTTTACAGTTTTATACATCATACTGTCATACTGTCATCTTGCTGGATCTGGTTTGTTGTTTTGATGGGTGGGGTTCCATTGAGAGTTTAAGGTCCTATACCTGGGACCTGAGTGACATCTAGGCTAGAGTGGTTCATATTCTTTCCCATTCCATTTCGGTCTGGTGCAGGAATATGAAACACGGTTCAGATGTGGGTTTCTTCTTGAGAACTCTGTGCTACAGATTTCCTGTAGTGCTAGGGCTATCTGGGAAGCTTGCTAAGTTTGGATGACCTTTATTATGACCTTTAGAAACTGAGGTGAATTAGAGGAGGATCTTTTATGGTTATTGTAAACAATGTACCTCCGGGTTAGAAGTGTTTACACTTCTCATAACTGATCCAAGTCTGAGGATCCTTGTTTTAGAACACCACCTGTGAGGGGGTTGGGCTGTTTACAGGTTTGCAGGTACCATTGGCCACATCATACCCTGATACTTGTTTTGATTAAGAGTACTCCATTTTGGGACAGTTCTTGTGATTAACCCTGGACATGTGACTCTTTATTTGAGTCCCCCACCTTGGTTACTGGATTTCTGAACCTCCATCTGGACTTCTTGAACATACATGGGCTTTATACCAAGACAGTAATCAGATATAGCTTGATCACAAACCCTTGCATATCATTTGCATACATCATCATTGCATCATTTGACATTTGTTTATTTGTTTTTCAGGGTATCCACATTATATCTGGCTTGGTTTTGACCCCTTCATCTGCATAGACCTCTGTTTCATCAGCTATCTGCTTCAGTTATCCTCTTCAGTTGTTTGCTTCAGTCATCTTCATCATCACCAGCATCAGCCTATCAGTGGCCCATCTCCAGTACCAGTCTTGATCTTCATCAGCATTTGTCTTCAACTCTTCATCAGCAGTCATGGCTCCTCCCAGGAAAAGCAACATTTCATACCATTTCTTTGAGCCTGTGTTGACTGGTATCAGGCAGGTCCAGTCACTTATCACTCCAGACCACATCCCATTATTTAGAGAGCATTATGGAGGTATCCTAGACATGGTTATGGACCTGGATCCTTCTCAGAGGAGCATGATCCACACTTGCCTACAGTTTTATGACCCTCCTTTGAGATGCTTCACATTCCCAGACTTTCAGCTAGGACCTCTTTTGGAGGAGTTTTCATCATTGATTGGAGTACCTGTCAGGAGTGGAGTCCCCTTCAACCCAGAGATGACTTCTCCCAGCAATGGAGAAGTGGCAAAAGCACTGTACCTGGAGCTTACTTTGATTGAGCAGAACATGACAACAAAGGCTGGGATCCCTGGTTTACACTTGGATTTCTTGATTTCTCAGGCCATCCTGAAGGCCTCTTTGGGAGAATGGAGGGCAGTCTGTGCATTGTTAGCCCTCAACATATATGGGGTTATACTGTTTGCAGATGAGCCCAAGTTTATCAGCAAGAATGCCATTCATCTTTTCCTTCTGAGGAACCCAGTACCCACATTACTGGGAGATTTCTATTACTCCATTCATCAGAGGAATGAGAAACAAAGAGGGAAGTTGGTGAGATGCTGTGCTCCTTTGTTTCACACCTGGCTGCTCAAACACCTACCTAAGACAGATGCCTTCCTGAATCCTCACCAACAGAAGAATTGGGCTAAGAGACTTATTGCTTTGACTTCAGATGACATCAGGTGGTGCACCCAGAGCACCAAAGGCAAAGACATAATCACCAGCTGTGGGCAATACCCAAATGTACCTCTGGTAGGAGTAAAGGGTTGTATCAACTACAATCCTTTGCTGTTTAAGAGACAACTAGGCTATGCTTTGGTTCACCCTCCTAGAGTGCAAGATTTAGCTGAGACCCTGTATTGTGAGATAAAGCCTAATCTAGCTGCTGTCAGACAGGCATCCTGGGCTTGGGAAAACATCCAGACAAAAGGGATGGCTATTCTTGGAAGGTGCAATAATGTTGCTTCAGCTCAGTACTATGATTGGTATCATGCTAGAGCTCAGATTACTGGGATGCCTTTCACCATTGAGGATGTACCTGGACCATCCACAACACATCCAGCAGCAACTGTCAGCCTGGAAGAATTTGAGAAGCTGAGGGAAAGGAATGAGAATTTGTCTGAAGCTCTGAAGAAGACCCTCTGGGAGAGGAGTGATGGTCGTCTGGACATTAAGAGGTTGGAAAAGCTTAAGTTGGAGCATCTGGCTAAAATTGAGAAAACAGAGGACTACATCAAAAAAGCAAGAGCTGGAGAACAAATATTGAAGAATGCCTGCAAAGAGGCCAAGTTTCAGAAGGCTAGGACTGATCTCTATCTGCAAGAAAGTCAGGCTAGGTGGGTCAAGATCACTGAAGCCCATACTCAAGAAGATCAGAGAACTCAGGCCAGGATTGAGCAGTTAGAGGCCAATGAAAAGAAGCAACATGAAGCTTTGCTGGCAGCCCAGAAGGAGATTTCAGAGTTGAAACTCAGGGCAGGTTTGAAGAGGTCAAAGGAACAGGACAGGCACAAGAAGCTGACCACTGCCATTGCCACCAGAAACCTCCTCATCAGAAACATCACAGAGCATCCAGCTGGTCCAGTGACCGAGGCACCTCTGAAGGAGGTTAAGGAGGATGAGTTTGGACTAGATGTCTGGCCTTTTGATTGTTGTTGTTTTCATTTGATGTACTTTTATTTTGTTGTATTTTGACCCTTCAGGGGCATATGTTGTAAAACAAACTATGTATGATTCACCATTTGTAATATATTTTAGTTTGTTTCCATTGTGGGGGTTTCTTTTTCTCAACAACATCAAAGCATCTTCCTCAGGGTCTGGAAAGGTCAAAACCAAGAACCAAGCCGGATACCTTGGAAAACAAATAAGCATATTGCATTGCATACTAACTTTTGTTTTGTTTTGTAGGTTTTGCCTTTGTTATGTTTGTTTCTAACTCTGTTGTGTCTCAGGAAATATTGCTCGCCGCCGGGTGTTCCCTCTCAACCGTACGCACCGGTATCCTACTGTCGCTCCCGGGATTTCCATCCTGGTACAAACGCGAAAGTGGCGCGGAAAAAGGTAGAGTCGCCAGCCAGGCATTTTTATCCCGAAGAAAGGGAATGGTAATGCTGCACAAACCAGAAGAAAGAAAGAGGAAGGACACAGGTCCTGCGAACCAAAGAGACTGAGTTCGGGAGTCGGTTACGACCTGGGAAGGTATTAGCACCCAGATCGTCCGCCGTACCCGACGGGATCCACGCTTGCAAAGAGATACTGTTTCAAAGGGTGAGGGTATGAAAAATGCAGCAAAGGAATGAATATGAAAAGAAACTGGAACTGGAAAAGAACTGAATAAGAAAGCCAAAGGAAAAAAATGTAGGGAAAATAAAGATTGTGCTCGAACGGGCCCTACCCCGCTGCCTACGTACCTCATCAGGATAATGAGGATCAGAGACGCCGTAGTTCCCCTAACTAGGGGTACTAAAAGGAAATTGCTTGTGAATTAAGGCTTGAACTGCCTATGCCATTGCTCAGGTGTTGCAGGCTCGGACGACGAGTGCGTAACCGTCTTGCAAAATGACAAGTAGGAGCAAGTTCGCGTACGGAGCGAAGGAGATGATAAAAGAATTCCCGAAGGAAAGACGCTTATTGTTTGTTTTGTGTTTTTTAGAAGCTTTTATGAGTGAAAGTTTGCATAGGTAAGTGTACCCAAGTCTTACTCAATGGGATGTGTACATCTCACATCATCCCGAAATGGAATGCGCAAGAGGCACACCTATCTATGGAGGAAATCCCCAAAGCTAGTCCCACAAGTGAAGGCTCAAGCACACTAACCTATTATCATTATTAAGTGTTTTTGTGGTTTTGATTAAGAAGTGTTTTTTAGCTTTTCTTTGTGAGGTACTCATGTTAAGACCTATCCACCACGAGTGATGACTCACACCTCGCCCCGAAATGGAACGCATGTGAGCATCTCATAGCAAAGTCTCATGTCACATGAAAGTACTCAACCTTTATTAAATGAATTGGAATTAAGTTTGAAGATGAGAAGAGAGAGCACCAAAGGATCTTAAAGGAAAAATTCTAAAGGGGGACTAAAATAATCCTAAGTATTCACATGCATGGAAGTCCTAAAGGTTAGTGAGGTTTCTATCCTAATGAAGGAAAAAAAAAAAGAAGATAGAAGAAGGGATGAGAAAGGCCTAAGCCCAACAACAAAGGGTTAGTAACATAAACATAAGAGGAAGATGAGAATTGGAGATGTGGAACTCAATTCCTACATCTCTCACTTACCATAGCCCCTGCAATGTTAGCAAAAATCCAGCAAATTGACCAACACAATCATGGAATTAGTCATGCTCAAAGGCTCTTGTGAACAAGAATCAAACATCATGCCAAACATTACAAGTGCACGACTTACGCGTCGAAAACATGAAAGCATACATCAACCAGCAAGCAAATCGCCCTAAAATCTCATGTTTAATGATCATGCAATGATCCATGGCAATTAGAACAAGCAAAGGGATCAAACAAGCTCAAAACAACACTAAAAAGCCATTCTGCTTCAGTGTTAACCGGTTAACCATATGCGTTAACCGGTTAACCAGCTCAAAACAACACTAAAATACGCACAAAACAGGAGCGTTAACCGGTTAACCATATACGTTAACCGGTTAACACTGATAAAACAACAACAAATCCTGCAGAAAACAGCATCTCAAAACAGCTTATTCAAATAAGCTTGCACCAGACCAGCAATCAATTATACATGGAAAATTAGATCAATTCACATTAATCCATATCATTAAGCTCATGAACAATAACATTCGGATCCGGATACAAATCAACCAATCAAATCAAGCAACACAAGCAAATACACAAGCACATGGTGGATCTAAAGCATAAGCATGCAAATAAGCTAAAAACAGAGTTAGATATGAAATTAACCAACCTACAAAGCTGAGGTATGCTTTGGTAATTGTTGGTTGAGCTGAAAACAGTAGATCTCGCGCAAAACTTTGAAGATCCGATGCTAAGCTCCACACTCCATGCAAAATAAATGCAAGAACAAGCTCTTGATGCAGAATTTTGGATCCAAAAGCACTTCTAGATCTCAAACCAGATCTGAATCTCCAATAAAACCAGCAAAAAGATGCAAAGAAGCTATGAATGGAGGTTTAGTTCCAAGATCTACACACCTCAAGGCAAGGTTGTGTGATCTTCAAAGAGGAACTTTGAGTGATTTGGAAAATTGGGAGAGAAAAGTGAGAGAATTGTGAGTGAGAGGAATGAAAATTCAGAAATGAGAGTGAAAAATGAGTGAGAGCCCCTTTGGTTTGGAGAAAAATGGAATAAATATGGTTTAGGTTTGGGGCCCAAAATTTTGGGTTTGGGATCCAAAATTATGGTTTGGGTAGTGTGATTAGGATGTAGGGTTGGAATGAGGCTTGGATAAGTGCTCTAGATCCTTCTCTCAAATTCAAATTAATTCAAATGAATAAAAATCAGAAAATTGGAAAATGAAGCCAAAACACACATGCTGAAATTGCTGCTGGAAATTCAAATTTCGCAGCTGTTAACCGGTTAACCATATGCGTTAACCGGTTAACGCATGGAAAATTTGAATTTCCCTCCCTTTGGTGGGAACCTTCAAAAATAGACCTGCACCAACCGTTTCAAACAAATTTTGATCCATCTTCTCTTTCTAGGGCTCTGAACATGATACCAGGCTTGTGCAAAATGATCCTGTGAGATTCTTGCCAGATCACCATGCTCTTGATTTTGACTTGCAGATTCAGATTTTCCCAGATGACCGATCATATACCTTATGCTAGAACATGTGAGTGTTATGCTTTATTTTTTTTCTATGCTAAATGATAAGGATATGGTATGCTCATGATGATTATGATATGATAACGATGCTAAACAAGAAGAGGGCAAATTTGGGGTGTTACAGCTGCCCCTATTAAATCAACGGTTAATCTGAAAAGGATGAGAGCAGCGGCTATCAGACATTCGAGATAAACTGTGATTGAATACCAAGAAGACCTGAAATTTGCACTCTGACGAAGAATGCAACACTGGGAGATAAACCCAACCAGATGACGCTCTGGGGATAAGAAGGAGAGAAAAAGCAGACGAGCTTCTTCCAAGTTGAAACTGATATCTGAAATACTATCATGCTGACAGACGAGTCTTCGCATGACCTGTGACGCCAGGTGCAGAGAGCGGACGAGCCCTTAAGGATCTTCAAAGTAACCTGAGATGGACGAATCTCCTTCACTAATCCTTACGCAGATAAGTGGAATAAGACGGACGAGTCTTCTTCGGATAACCCTTACGCAGGCTCCGGGAATGCATATAAGTCTGTGGGATAGACATGCAATCAAGGTAGACGAACCTTCTTCATATATTATCCGCGGATATATGGCATAAGACAGACGAGTCTTCTGAGCAAACCTGTTACGCCAGGTGCAGCAACCATAATGATTGGTGCTTGAGACGGACGAGCCTCCCTCGGATTTACCTGTTACGCCAGGCCCGGTAACCATTTCGACATTTAATTCCCACTGTCAGGATTTTAAACCTCTTCAATACAGACGAGTATTGGATGATCATCAAGAGAACACAGACGAGTGCCAATAGTCAAAGATACAGACGAGTATCGGACGATGATCTGAGAAACACAGACGAGTGCTTCAGGCGATGATACAGACGAGTATCAGCCACTGGTATAGACGAATACCAGAAATTCAAACACAGACGAGCATTTGAAGTAGCAACAGCAATATCAGGATGAACGACAAATCTTCACATTCAGGTGCAAGCTAGCACAGACGAGTGCTGAGGATGATACAGACGAGTATCCAGGCAAAGCAGACGAGCTTCAGAACACAAACGACTTCTGGGGGGATAAAAGCAGACGACCTTCAAACACACAGACGAGTGCTGGACAGTTGCAGACGAGCAACAACAGAGAATACATATCAAGGCACAGACGAGTGCAGCGAGGGATCCAATACCAAACACAGACGAGTGTTAGAAGGTTGCAGACGAGCAACAGCAAATATCGTCTCAGAACACAGACAAGTGTTGAGGAGTTGCGGACGAGCAACAACGGAGGCATCATGACACAGACAAGTGTTGGAAATTGCAGACGAGCAAACAGCAGCACAGAGCTAACACAGACGAGTGTTGAAAGATGCAGTCGAGCAGCCATAAAGCAGTGATATGTCTTTGCTGGGGAATACTTGCTTAGGGGTAGCACATACGAGTGTTGAAGATTGCAGACGAGCAATAAACGAATGCCTGATCGGCAACAAGAGATACAACTCTGCAGGGGAGAAAAAGTCAAGAGGTCTGGATACCCACTCCGACTGAGGTGATGAATACCTGGCTGCATCATCAAATAAAACAACAATAGGGCAAATCTGCTGGGGAATATTTCACGGACGGAAGTGAAAATCAAATATGAACTCTGTGGGAACCAATCATTTTCAGACTTAGCTGGGGAAGTTTCCTGGGCAAATACTCTGACTGGGGAGAGCATCCGATGATTCAAGACTCTGAGGGGATATCAGGCCCTCAATCACGCCTACTGGGAAGGACTCTTGCTGATGATAAAATACTGTCAATTCCACCTCTGATGATGACCTGCTCTTAAGTACTTGCTAGGCACACTCCGCTGGGGAAGAATGGACTACTACTTCACTTGGGAAGAAAAGCCTGCTTGGGCTGCTGCCAAGACTTAGTTGGAGGAAAATATCTATTTAGACAAATCAGGCTTTCAGCTACCTGCTGGAGAAGAAAAATCTCTGCTTGGGGAGATACTCTACTGGGGAAGAGTAAATTGCTTGATGTGACGCCATCCTGCAACCTGCAACAACAGAAAACACACGTGTGTCCCGGGGATTTGCATGGCGTGATCTGTTCATCCATTATCACCCGACATTCAAAGAGGGTTACAGTTTCCCTGCATGTCAGTTTTCTTTTCAAGATTATCACCATGTTTAGATGCAATGCTATTTTTGCCAAAAATTCAGGACATTTTGCAAACAAAAATAAACACACACAGCTTTTTGACTGAATATTATTTTTATTGAATGGCCTCTAAATAGGCAAAGATTTACATCAGGAAGCAACCACCTGGAAAGAGGTAGCCACTATAAAAATTGAGAAAAGAAACTATCCTAATGGCAATGTACACGGCATTCCAAGGAGTTCCATTTCTGCTATGACCTGCATGTCTTCAAGACTCTCCATTCTGCTTTGGCTTTCTGAGAAGATAGGGGGACTGTTTCCTATCTTTCCGATATTGTCAAACTGTACGAAACGATGACGTGGTTCAGATAACTTGGACCACAGTTGTTCGCTTATTCCCTTATTTTGCGTGGATCGCCCTCTCGGGTTTTCAATCCACCGGGATACCCTTTTTTGCCTGAGCTGTCCAATGTGGCTTTTCAACTCAGCGGGTGTACACATTTTTTATATTTATTTCCCTAATTTTTGCCCGAGCTTTTTATTCTGTTTTTAGCTCGCCGGGATGCCCTTTTCTTGCCTGGACTTACATTCTGTTTTTGTGTCCAGCGGGTCTCTTTACGCGAAGTATTTTTTAACTGCGTCCGAGTTAACAGGGGATGGGAAGTCTTCTCCATCCATAGTGGTGAGCATCAGTGCCCCTCCTGAGAATACTTTCTTCACTATGAATGGTCCTTCGTAGTTTGGGGTCCACTTGCCCCTGTTATCTGAACCTGGAGGAACGATCCTCTTCAATACAAGCTCTCCCACTTGATACTCTCGAGTACGTACTCGTTGGTCGAATGCCCGCTTCATTCTCCTCTGATAAAGCTGACCATGACAGATAGCCGCTAATCTCTTTTCCTCAATTAGACATAGCTGGTTGTAACGAGCACGCACCCATTCAGCCTCATCCAGTTTGACGTCCATCATCACACGCAGTGAAGGAATCTCTACTTCAACAGGCAGGACTGCTTCCATGCCATACACTAGAGAGAAAGGAGTTGCCCCTGTTGATGTCCTGACCGACGTTCGGTACCCATGCAAAGCAAACGGTAACATCTCATGCCAATCCTTGTAGGTGACAACCATTTTCTGCACAATCTTCTTGATATTCTTGTTAGCTGCCTCTACCGCACCATTCATCTTTGGTCGGTAAGGAGAAGAATTGTGATGCTGTATTTTGAAGTCCCGACATAAGTCTGCCATCATCTTGTTGTTGAGATTAGAACCATTATCAGTAATGATCCTTTCGGGTACTCCATATCTGCATATGATATCTCTTTTCAGAAATCTTGCCACCACTTGACGAGTGACATTGGCATAAGACGCTGCTTCTACCCACTTGGTAAAGTAATCAATCGCGACCAGGATGAAGCGATGACCGTTCGAAGCAGTTGGCTCGATCTTCCCGATCATGTCAATGCCCCACATAGAGAAAGGCCAAGGAGATGACATGATGTTGAGCGGGTTTGGAGGAACATGCACTTTATCTGCATATATTTGGCACTTGTGGCATTTACGAGCGAATGAACAACAGTCTGCATCCATTGTCATCCAGTAATACCCTGATCTCAGCAGTTTCTTTGCCATAGCATGCCCTCCTGCATGGGTACCAAAATATCCTTCATGGACTTCCTGCATCAACAGGCTTGCTTCGTGTCTATCCACGCATCTGAGCAAGACCATGTCGAAGTTCCTCTTGTACAAAACCCCGTCTGTGTTCAAGAAGAAACTAGCAGCAAGTCGTCTCAAGGTCTTCTTGTCTTTGGAAGATGCCCCTGTTGGGTATTCTTGCTTTTCCAGGAATAACTTGATATCAAAATACCAAGGTTTCTCGTCAGATACGGCGTCTACAGAGAAAGCATAAGCTGGAGAGTCAAGCCTGGAGATGTCAATTCTGGGCACAAAATTCCAACACAGGACTTTAATCGACGAAGAGAGAGTGGCCAAAGCATCGGCAAATTGATTTTCGTCACGTGGTATGTATTTGAGCTCAACTGTCGTGAAGAATGTCAACAGTTTTCTAGCATAATCCCTGTACGGAACTAGATGCTCTTGATGTGTATACCACTTGCCGGTAATTTGGTTAATGACGAGGGCTGAATCTCCGAATATATCGAGGTTCTTAATCCGAAGATCAATTGCCTCCTCTATTCCCATTATACACGCCTCGTATTCCGCTTCATTGTTGGTGCAGCCAAAAGTAATTCTGGCAGCGAAGGGTAAATGAACACCTTCAGGAGTAATAAGTACGGCACCAACTCCACGACCATTGATATTGACAGCCCCATCAAACATCAACTTCCATTTGGATTCAGGGTCAGGCCCCTCCTCCGGAAGTGGTTCCTCATAATCGTTTGTTCTGAGGTACATGATGTCCTCATCAGGGAAATCAAATCTCAACGGCTGATAGTCATCCTCAAGAGGTTGCTGAGCAAGGTATTCCGACAATACACTTCCTTTGATGGCTTTCTGAGAAGTGTACTGGATGTCGTATTCAGTTAAAATCATCTGCCATCTAGCAACCCTTCCGGTCAATGCTGGTTTCTCAAAGATGTACTTGACAGGATCCATCTTGGAAATGAGAAGTGTAGTATGGGTCAACATGTACTGCCTCAGTCGGCGAGCAGCCCATACCAAAGCGCAGCAAGTTTTCTCGAGCAGTGAGTATCGGGATTCACAGTCGGTAAACTTTTTGCTAAGGTAATAAATGGCGTACTCTTTTCGACCAGACTCGTCATGTTGGCCAAGCACACACCCCATCGACCCTTCTAGCACGGTCAAGTACATGATTAACGGTCTCCCCTCCACTGGAGGCATCAGAATTGGAGGCTCCTGCAAATATTCTTTTATTTTGTCGAAAGCCCTTTGGCAATCATCATTCCACCTGACTGTTTGCTCTTTTCTTAGCAGTTTGAATATCGGTTCGCACGTGGCAGTTAGGTGAGATATGAACCGAGAAATGTAGTTCAATCTACCTAAGAACCCGCGCACTTCTTTTTCTGTCTTTGGTGCAGGCATATCTTGAATAGCTTTCACTTTAGCAGGATCTACCTCAATTCCTCTTTGACTTACAATGAAACCCAGCAACTTTCCAGAACGCACTCCGAAAGTGCACTTGTTCGGATTCAACCTCAGTTTATACTTGATCAATCTATCAAACAACTTCTTCAAATTAACCAAATGCTCCTCTTCGTCTTTGGACTTTGCAATCATATCGTCCACATAACATTCGATCTCCTTGTGGATCATGTCATGGAACAACGTGACCATCGCCCGCTGATAAGTTGCCCCAGCGTTCTTCAAACCGAAGGGCATGACCTTGTAGCAGAATGTTCCCCACGGGGTAATGAACGTTGTCTTCTCCATGTCTTCCGGCGCCATTTTTATCTGATTATAACCGGAGAATCCATCCATGAAGGAGAATACTGAGAATTGAGCAGTACTGTCGACCAACACGTCGATGTGTGGCAACAGAAAATCATCCTTCGGACTTGCTCTGTTCAAATCTCTATAGTCAACGCACATCCGGACCTTGCCGTCCTTCTTAGGCACTGGTACAATGTTAGCTACCCAAGGTGGGTAACTAGTCACGGCAAGGAACCCGGCATCCCACTGTTTCTGCACCTCCTCTTTAATCTTCATCGCCATATCCGGGCGAGTTCTTCTCAATTTTTGCTTCACAGGAGGACAGTCTTCTCTCAGAGGTAGCTTATGCATCACGATGTCGGTATCCAACCCTGGCATATCTTGATATGACCAAGCAAAGATATCTACATACTCTCTCAGCATACTGATCAGCTCTTGTTTGACGTCGGCCTGCAGATTGGCTCCTATCTTGATTTCTTTCTTTGCATCTTCACTGCCAATGTTGATGGTCTCAATCTCCTCTTGATGAGGCTGAATAACTCGTTCCTCTTGTTTCAACAATCTGACCAACTCTTCAGGGAGGTCACAGTCTTCCTCAACCCCTTCATCAGCTTGGTAGACTGGATTATCAAAGTCATGCATAGTCATAGCAGGAACGTTATCCGTGGAATCCGGATGATCAATACTGCACAAATGATGTGCTTATTCAGAATCTGCTTATTTTGAAAAGAGACGCTAACACAAAGCAAAAAATGAAAAAAACACATTGCCATTTTTATATTGTTTTTTGTGAAAAAGTTTAAAAAACAAAGAAAGAGAGCACAATTTGTCTGAAAATGTCCTTTTATTTCATGGCAAAAATAACGATGCAATACAAAACATGGTGGCCCAGTACAATGGATCCAAACATCTTGGGCAGAATGCTGGATTTGACAATGCAGTATGCTAATAAAAGGAAACAAAACAATTACTTTGAGAGCCAGGTGACTTGAACAATGTCCTCAGCAGACCAATTTCCTAACTCCTCGCCGGGTGCACACGGGCGGATCCAATTGTTGTCCCAGTCCCTGTCACTATCCCCGTCTTGGCTTGCCATACAGATTTGATCGCGGTCGAGCGACCCAGCACTTGTGAATGAGATAGCTTTACCACTCTGAATAGACCCCCCAGGCTGATACCCTAAGCCGAATTTATCATCCTTCTTTTCCACCTCCAACAACTTGCCCCAGCCCTGGGCATTGCCTGATTGGACGACCTCTTTTGCTTCCCGGTAGGAATGAATTGACGTGCCTTCGTTGTTTTTCTTCACCGGAGTCAGGATACTGACATCTGCCTCAAAAGCTTGGCACAAAGTCTCGTGAATTTCCCCGTCCATTTCTACATATTTAAATGTCGACAGGTGGCTGACGAAAATATCTTCTTCCCCGCAAACTGTGATGACCTGACCATCCACCACATATTTAAGCTTTTGGTGCAGGGTTGAAGTGACGGCTCCAGCTGCGTGTATCCACGGTCTGCCCAACAAGCAACTATACGCAGGCTGGATATCCATGACATAGAAGACACTCTTGAAGACTTGAGAGCCTATCTTGACAGGCAACTCAACCTCTCCGAAAACGGATCTTCTTGAACCATCGAAAGCTTTAACCACTAGATCACTCGGCGTCAGAATAACTCCATCAATGTTAAGCTTCATCAACGCCTTCTTCGGGAGCACATTCAAGGAAGAGCCTGTGTCCACAAGAACATGAGACAAGACAGCGCCCTTGCATTCCATCGTGATATGCAGTGCTTTATTGTGATTCCTTCCCTCCGAAGTAAGGTCTCGGTCAGTGAAGCCTAAACCATGGCTGGCATTAACACTTCCAACAACAGCTTCGAGTTGATTAACAGTGATTTCTTGAGGAACATAGGCCATTTGAAGTACTTTCAGCAAGGCTTCTCGGTGCGCGGGAGAGCACATCAACAGTGACAAGATAGAAATCTTTGAAGGCGTCTGGTTCAGTTGATCAACCACCTTATAGTCACTCCTTTTGATGATCTTCATGAACTCCTCTACCTCCTTTTCAAATGTCCCCTGCCCAGCCACAGGAGTATCTGACTCATCATTCGCAGTCTGCTTTCCTTTGTCTTTGGACGAAGCTTCGGCCTCGGGATCCTTTCTCAATGCAGGGGGAGCAAATAAACGGCCACTTCGAGTAAAACCTCCAACACCTCCCACATTTTCAATGGTCAAGTCAGCAACAGGTCTACTTTCCATCTTCTGTCTCGCCACATAGACATCGGAACCATAATGTCACGGAATGGCTCTATCATCATTATACGGCATTGGCCCAGGTGCAGTTATAGTCACAGGACTAATCTGAGGAGTGTAAACAGTAACTGGCTCTTGTCTGACGGGCATGTCAGCTTCATTGTAGAAGATAGTAATGGTTGACACATCATCAGCCTTTTCATTACTAATCTTGCTAAATTGTAGAGACCCAACATCAATCAACTCTTGCAAACCCGTCTTCAATTTCTCGCAGCCATTCACAACACTTATACAGTCTTCACAATCGAGAGAACAACCAGGAAATACTTGACCTTTCAACAGTCTCTCTTTCACCACCTTCAATGGCGTCTTGACTTCATCAATTCTCAGTACCAAACTCAACTTGTCATCATGCTCAACAGCATTAACTCTAGCCCCTCCATGATTAGGTATAGGGTTCGAGTTGATATTCGGTGGTGGCGCAAAGTTGATTGCCTTTGAATCCACGAGATCTTGAACTTTGTGATGTAGCGCCCTGCACTTCTCGGTTGAGTGCCCGGGTGCCCCTGAATGAAAAGCGCATCGCGCGTTGACGTCGTAACCAGCTGGAAGCTCTCCAGGAGGTGGTGGTGCCAAAGTCCTCAATTAAATAAGGTTCAAATCTAGTAGTCTCGGCAACAAAGCAGCATATGTCATCGGAATAGCTTCAATCACCCTGTTAGCAGGACGAGTCTGCCTCGGCTGATAAGGTCGTTGCTGGTAGTTGGTTCGAGGTTGTTGTTGTTGTTGTGGTTGTTGTGGTGGAGGTAGCATCTGTTGTACGGGAGCTGCAGGAATAGTGACAGCAGCCACATGTTCATAAGGTCTTCTGTAACCACGGCCCTGGCTTCGGCCGAATACAGCATTGGTCTCTCCTTCTCGCCTTCTTGGAGGTCCGCTAAAAGCTTTCCTCGCTCCATTTGAGCTACTAGCACCTGGGTCTTGTATCTTCCCCATTTTCAACAGTGTTTCAACCCTTTCTCACGCAATGACAATATCGTTGAACTTTGTAGCAGAACTTGATGCCAATCTCTCAAGAAATACCCCCTGGAGGGTACCCATAAACATATCGGCCATCTCATTCTCTAACAAGGGTGGTTGCACCCTGGCAGCTAGCTGACGCCACCTCTGGGCGTATTCTTTAAAGCCTTCTTTTGCCGTCTGAGCCATATGTTGCAACTGGGTGCGATTCGGAGCCATATCCATGTTGTACTGGTACTGCTTCACGAAGGCCTCAGCGAGATCCTTCCAGCTCTTAACATTGACCCTGCTGAGCTTCATGTACCACTCAAGGGAAGCTCCCACCAAGCTGTCCTGAAAGTAATACATCCATAGCTTTTCATCGTCTGTATGAGCGGCGATTCTTCCCACATATGATTGCAGATGGGTCTTTGGGCAAGCAGTGCCGTTATACTTCTCAAAAGTAGGAACCTTGAATTTGTACGGGATTCTGACTCCCGGAACCAAACCCAAGTCTGTTATATCGAATCCCAAAGAACTCTGGGACTGAATAGCCTTGATTTGCTCAGCCATCTCTTCAAACCTCTTGTTCATTTCGACCCCTTGACCCTCGGTCTCATCAAGTAAAGTGAACTGGTCCTCCTGGTGGTCCACATGAATGTTATGCATCCCGTCATTGACTACGGTCGCCCCTGGTTGTATAACATGAGGTCCACCCTGACGTGCGCCCGCACCGGTATGATTATCAGCATTAGCAGCAGCAGCAGCGTTTCTGTTCTGATTCTCAACCAACTCTCGCAGCCGTTCTTGATTCTGCCCCATGCCGGTCATTAACGTCATGAAGTTATCCATCCTCTGCTTTAGATCTGCCAAATCTGCCTGCATCTGATCCATGGCTCTCTCTCTGTTAACCTTGGTTGGGTACCTGTGTACTGTTGGCTGCCCTCGAGCTTTTCGAGGAGCTATAGTGCCTACAACACAAAATACGTTAGTAACCGAGACACTACCTGCAAAACAACAAACAGGTTATATGGATGCAATGCAGTTGTTTATGTTTCCAAACACAAGTCACTTATGCCCCGGCTCCGGTATTTAGCAAAGAAAACCAGATGGGTACTGATCCTCGACTTTCAGAAACCTTTGCGGGAAACCACATTCAAACCATAATAGCAAGCAAACCAAGAAATAGTGAGAAACATCTTAACATAGATCAGCCCATTAGGCACAATAAAAACAGAATACCTCATAGAGTACGAGTTCTTACAGAGTATAAACAAACAACTAGGACTCCTACAACATGCCCGTAGGTAATCCAAATACAAAGAAAACAAACTAAGAAGCATAACCGCCGCCTGAGGATCCTGAAACTCCATCATCAGACCTGACCTTCTTGACTCCTGCCATCAACTTGAGGTCTTCAATCTCTTTGAGTGCTTCTTCGAGGGCTTGTTGACTGTCTGCAAGCTGTTGGGTCTTCTCTCTGCGAATCTTGTGGGCCTGCTCCACCTCTTCTTTCTTGTAAGCCATCTGAGTCTCAAAGAACTCCTCTTTTTCCTTATATTGCTTCAACTCTTGCTCTCTTTGTCCCTTCAACCAGACAATAGACTGACGAGCATCTCTAAGAGTCTTTGACTTCTTCTTGCGCTCAACTTCTCTTTGGGCTTCCATCATCCCCAACCTGCGGAAATGCGCTTCTTTTCCCGCAAAATCTTTCTCTTTAGCCTCCAAAGTCGCCTGTATCTTCAGCAACTTCTCCTCAGCTTCCTTCTTGGCCCTGTTAGCTTGGTAATACAAGCTTACCATCTCAGTATTTTCAACTCTAACTGCATGTAACTGGGCTTCTAACTTCTCGAATTCCTCTAAAGGCACAGTATCAATGGACTCAGCAACTGGTGCTGAAAATGGTAACAACACTCTTCTGGCTCTGTTTTTCAACCAAGCTTCGTACCCTGGGAACGTCTGATTGTTGCACTTCCCGAAACTAGCTATTCCTTCTCCTTTGATGCTTTTCCAAGCCCCCGCAACCTTCCTCACTAAGGGCATATTATCTTTCACGGAAAAGTAGAAAATGGGGGTCAGCTTCAAATCTTCAGGCACATCTCTCAAAGCGTATCCTAATTGTCTTCTTAACAAGATTGGATTGTAATTAATCCCTCCAGTTATTCCCAACAAAGGCACACTATGATAACTTCCGCAGCTGGTAATGAAACGTGCACCTTGCAGCCTCTGAGTGAACCACCTAACATCCTTGGCAAGCAACTTTTCCAGCTTCTGAGCCCATATCAGACTATGGTCACTAAACACTCCCGTACTAGGCAAATGCCTCACGAACCACATGTGAAATAATGGAGCACAGCAACGAACCAAACCTCCCCTCTTCTTTTCAGTCTTGTAATGAACCGAGTAATACAAATCCCCGAGTAAGGTAGGCACAGGATTCTTCAGCAAAAAGAGATGTATGGCATTTATATCTATGAACTTCTCCATATCAGCAAACAAAATGGTGCCATAGATAGAAAGAGCCAAGATAGCACAGACCGCATCCCATTCTTCTTTAACAGCCAATTCTTCCGCCTTCTTTACCAGAACCTCCAAAGAAAACCCAGACACACCTCCTTTGATAATGGTCAAAGACTTCACAGTAGAAGGACTCAAATAAAGAGCCTTAGCAATAGCCTCCGGTGCTGGTCTACTCATCTCAGAGTTGAAAGGAACCTGATCTTGAACTGGCACACCCAGGATCAAAGCATACTCCTCCAGCATAGGGCCCAACTGGAAATCAGGAAAGGTGAAGCAACGGAGCTGAGGATCATAATACTGAAGCAATGTATGAATGGCACTCCTCTCTGAAGGATTTAGCTCTATCACCACATCAAGAATACTCCCATAAGCTTTTCTGAATCTCTCTACCTGGTTGGGCGTAATCAGCTTTACCATCTTCTTCAGCAAACCAATCTTGACATCAAAGAACTTGAAGTGAATATTCTGCTTGCGAGGATCTTCCATCTTTGAAGAGAATACCGGAACCGGAAGCAGAAATATGAACCTGTGAATGAAAACAAAACAATGATTAATGATGCAATGATGCAATGCAGATGCAAATGCAAAGACATATGGTCATCTGAGACTGTCTGGAATCTGGCCACTGACAAGATCCCTCTGACAAACCAAAAGTTTACTGAGTCACCCTCTCTGATAACCACAACCCTCTGAAGAAAATCTCAGGACCATAGTATCACGAATACCAGAACCAGAAAACCAGAACTCCGGAACCAAAGTAACTGCATCATAACATGAACTGCACTGATAACAAGGGTATGATGAGGTCAAGTGTTCCTGCAAACCTGTAAACCCATCCCAAATCTCACGGGTGTGCTCCGGGTCAAACATCACGGATTCTCAAAGCCGAATAGCAATAATACTTTCACCATTTCCGAAAAAATGGCTCATGACCAAATCAGGGAATCGGTTAGGCATTATGTACTACGCAGGGAGGCCTCAGCTGAGTCCAGGAAAAACAAGCATCCCTTACAGGTTCCCAGCTTCAAGCGCTGAAATCGAGAAACAATAGTACATTCAGCCCGTAGGATACAGTACTAATGCCATACGACCAGATGCTTTGACTGAGTTCCTATAAGAGAACCAGGCCATCCTATGCGAGTTCCCAGTGGACCCTCGGGTGCGAATGGGTTTGCCACGAAATGTGGTCTGCCACTGTCACCACTGGAGAGGGTTGTTTCCACAAAGGTTCTCAATGATCGGTCCCCAGATGCACATAACCATCAAGGTCCTATCCCGAAGTGGAGGAAATCCCCACACAAGATATTTCCAAGACAGTCGCAATCTGGGCGTGAAACACATCGCCACTCATCATGCCACATGCGAGTACAATATGTCCACTCTAATCCTAGGGTGCACTCAAGCCGGGTACTTGGCTTATCTCTCAGAAACAGTATCACCCATCCCACCAAACAGAAAACCAGTCCAGACAGTCCAGTATGATATAAATGATGCGGAAAATAAATACTGAAGACTGTAAATAAAGCTGTAAATAAAGCTGTAAATAAACAACAATAAAAAACAACAAGCCACATCAAACAAACATCACCCAATGAAACAACAACACACAAGCGCTAGGAGAGACTCACAGGGGAACCAGAGATTCTGGGTTCGATCCCCAGCAGAGTCGCCAAGCTGTCGCTCCCGGGATTTCCATCCTGGTACAAACGCGAAAGTGGCGCGGAAAAAGGTAGAGTCGCCAGCCAGGCATTTTTATCCCGAAGAAAGGGAATGGTAATGCTGCACAAACCAGAAGAAAGAAAGAGGAAGGACACAGGTCCTGCGAACCAAAGAGACTGAGTTCGGGAGTCGGTTACGACCTGGGAAGGTATTAGCACCCAGATCGTCCGCCGTACCCGACGGGATCCACGCTTGCAAAGAGATACTGTTTCAAAGGGTGAGGGTATGAAAAATGCAGCAAAGGAATGAATATGAAAAGAAACTGGAACTGGAAAAGAACTGAATAAGAAAGCCAAAGGAAAAAAATGTAGGGAAAATAAAGATTGTGCTCGAACGGGCCCTACCCCGCTGCCTACGTACCTCATCAGGATAATGAGGATCAGAGACGCCGTAGTTCCCCTAACTAGGGGTACTAAAAGGAAATTGCTTGTGAATTAAGGCTTGAACTGCCTATGCCATTGCTCAGGTGTTGCAGGCTCGGACGACGAGTGCGTAACCGTCTTGCAAAATGACAAGTAGGAGCAAGTTCGCGTACGGAGCGAAGGAGATGATAAAAGAATTCCCGAAGGAAAGACGCTTATTGTTTGTTTTGTGTTTTTTAGAAGCTTTTATGAGTGAAAGTTTGCATAGGTAAGTGTACCCAAGTCTTACTCAATGGGATGTGTACATCTCACATCATCCCGAAATGGAATGCGCAAGAGGCACACCTATCTATGGAGGAAATCCCCAAAGCTAGTCCCACAAGTGAAGGCTCAAGCACACTAACCTATTATCATTATTAAGTGTTTTTGTGGTTTTGATTAAGAAGTGTTTTTTAGCTTTTCTTTGTGAGGTACTCATGTTAAGACCTATCCACCACGAGTGATGACTCACACCTCGCCCCGAAATGGAACGCATGTGAGCATCTCATAGCAAAGTCTCATGTCACATGAAAGTACTCAACCTTTATTAAATGAATTGGAATTAAGTTTGAAGATGAGAAGAGAGAGCACCAAAGGATCTTAAAGGAAAAATTCTAAAGGGGGACTAAAATAATCCTAAGTATTCACATGCATGGAAGTCCTAAAGGTTAGTGAGGTTTCTATCCTAATGAAGGAAAAAAAAAAAAGAAGATAGAAGAAGGGATGAGAAAGGCCTAAGCCCAACAACAAAGGGTTAGTAACATAAACATAAGAGGAAGATGAGAATTGGAGATGTGGAACTCAATTCCTACATCTCTCACTTACCATAGCCCCTGCAATGTTAGCAAAAATCCAGCAAATTGACCAACACAATCATGGAATTAGTCATGCTCAAAGGCTCTTGTGAACAAGAATCAAACATCATGCCAAACATTACAAGTGCACGACTTACGCGTCGAAAACATGAAAGCATACATCAACCAGCAAGAAAATCGCCCTAAAATCTCATGTTTAATGATCATGCAATGATCCATGGCAATTAGAACAAGCAAAGGGATCAAACAAGCTCAAAACAACACTAAAAAGCCATTCTGCTTCAGTGTTAACCGGTTAACCATATGCGTTAACCGGTTAACCAGCTCAAAACAACACTAAAATACGCACAAAACAGGAGCGTTAACCGGTTAACCATATACGTTAACCGGTTAACACTGATAAAACAGCAACAAATCCTGCAGAAAACAGCATCTCAAAACAGCTTATTCAAATAAGCTTGCACCAGACCAGCAATCAATTATACATGGAAAATTAGATCAATTCACATTAATCCATATCATTAAGCTCATGAACAATAACATTCGGATCCGGATACAAATCAACCAATCAAATCAAGCAACACAAGCAAATACACAAGCACATGGTGGATCTAAAGCATAAGCATGCAAATAAGCTAAAAACAGAGTTAGATCTGAAATTAACCAACCTACAAAGCTGAGGTATGCTTTGGTAATTGTTGATTGAGCTGAAAACAGTAGATCTCGCGCAAAACTTTGAAGATCCGATGCTAAGCTCCACACTCCATGCAAAATAAATGCAAGAACAAGCTCTTGATGCAGAATTTTGGATCCAAAAGCACTTCTAGATCTCAAACCAGATCTGAATCTCCAATAAAACCAGCAAAAAGATGCAAAGAAGCTATGAATGGAGGTTTAGTTCCAAGATCTACACACCTCAAGGCAAGGTTGTGTGATCTTCAAAGAGGAACTTTGAGTGATTTGGAAAATTGGGAGAGAAAAGTGAGAGAATTGTGAGTGAGAGGAATGAAAATTCAGAAATGAGAGTGAAAAATGAGTGAGAGCCCCTTTGGTTTGGAGAAAAATGGAATAAATATGGTTTAGGTTTGGGGCCCAAAATTTTGGGTTTGGGATCCAAAATTATGGTTTGGGTAGTGTGATTAGGATGTAGGGTTGGAATGAGGCTTGGATAAGTGCTCTAGATCCTTCTCTCAAATTCAAATTAATTCAAATGAATAAAAATCAGAAAATTGGAAAATGAAGCCAAAACACACATGCTGAAATTGCTGCTGGAAATTCAAATTTCGCAGCTGTTAACCGGTTAACCATATGCGTTAACCGGTCAACGCATGGAAAATTTGAATTTCCCTCCCTTTGGTGGGAACCTTCAAAAATAGACCTGCACCAACCGTTTCAAACAAATTTTGATCCATCTTCTCTTTCTAGGGCTCTGAACATGATACCAGGCTTGTGCAAAATGATCCTGTGAGATTCTTGCCAGATCACCATGCTCTTGATTTTGACTTGCAGATTCAGATTTTCCCAGATGACCGATCATATACCTTATGCTAGAACATGTGAGTGTTATGCTTTATTTTTTTTCTATGCTAAATGATAAGGATATGGTATGCTCATGATGATTATGATATGATAACGATGCTAAACAAGAAGAGGGCAAATTTGGGGTGTTACACCTACTCGCAACAACCTTCCTGGTATCCAAATTGATCAAGTACAGCAGGACCTGACAGAGGTCAGGACTCAGATGGCTAATGAAAGAGTGGAGATGAGAAACCAAATGGCCCAATTCATGACTGTAATGACTGGCTTGGCCCAGAGTCAGGAAAGGCTGAGGGCATTGGTAGAAAGACAAAACCCCGAGGAACCTCATCCTGGGACTGGAGGGACTAGTAATAATGAGGGAGGTCAGCCTCATGTTAACCCACCAGTATTTGGGCCTCATCTAGATTCGGAAGTCAAAATCCCAAGAAATGTACAAGGCAACACTGCTGCAGGCAGGATCTTGCAAGAAGATCCTCAAGAGGAGCAGTTTACTGTAATGGGAGCTGGGGATGAAGTCTATGATAGGAGGTTTGATGAAATTGCTGAGAAATTGAGATCTCTGGAGTCTCAAAATTCCTTAGGCTTCGATGTAATGGATATGGGGTTAGTGGATGGGGTGAGAATTCCCCACAAGTTCAAACCCCCGTGCTTCGAGAAATATAATGGAACCTCTTGTCCACGAACTCACCTGCAGTCTTTTCTGGGGAGACTTAAAGCATATACCATGGATGAAAAGCTGTGGATGTTCTATTTTGAAGACAGCTTGACTGGAGCTTCAAGAGATTGGTATTCACACTTGACCAGAGCTACTATCAGATGCTGGAAGGACTTAGCTGAAGCCTTCATCAGGCAGTACCAATACAATCTGGACATGGCTCCTAACAGGACCCTCTTGATGGGAATGTCTCAATCCTCTAGGGAAAGCTTCAGGGAATATGCCCAAAGGTGGAGACAGCTTGTTGCTGCTGTCCAACCACCCATGTCGGAAAGAGAAATGGCCGACATGTTCATGAATACTCTGCAAGGAACATACATCGATAGGCTGGCTGCCTTTTCTTCTACTAGCTTCGCAGACGTAGTTATAGCTGGGGAAAGGATTGAAAGCCTTTTAAAAATGGGCAAAATTTCTGATAATGGTGCAAGTTCGTCCAGTAATCCCAGGAAGCCTTTTGTGGGACCTAGAAGAACCGGTGAGACAAATGCCATTCATGCCAATAGGGGCAGACCTCAGTATGTCCACAGATCAATAGCAGCTGTCACTATTCCAGCTCCGATTCCTCAGCAACCAGCATATCAACAACCATAACAACAACCACATTATCAACAGCAAGTCCAGTACCCGCCACAAAGAACCTACAACAACAACAACAACAATCAACAACAAAGACCTTTTCAGCAAAGACCGTCACAAGCAAACAGGGTGATTGACCCTATCCCTATGCCTTATGCTGCCTTATTGCCACAACTCCTGAAGCTCAACTTGGTTGAGTTAAGGACATTGGCACCACCAGATCCCTCCAATCTCCCAAGGAATTATGATGTCAACGCCAGATGTGCTTTCCACTCCAATGCACCTGGCCACAATACAGAAAAATGCAGGGCCTTACAAATGAAAGTCCAAGATTTGGTGGATTCTAAAGCCCTCAACTTTGCACCTCCCCCAAATGTAAACAAGAATCCTATGCCTCATCATGGAGGACCAAGGATTAATGCCATGGAGGAATACAAACCATCTACTTTGATCACCAGTGTTGCACAGATTCGGAAACCTCTGGTCGAAATTAAAGCTCAGCTTCTAGAGTGCCAAGTGTTTCCCGGGTGTGAGCTCGGTTGTGGGTATTGCAACATTGCTGTCAACGGGTGTGATAACCTGAGAAGCGGCATAGATGGTCTTATTAAGGATGGAATCCTTCAGATCTCAACAACGGCGCCTACAAATCCAGCAATTCCTTTGACAACAATTCCTGATTCTCCTACAACTGCAGCAACAATCATTCCTACCGATTCATCGGTATTATCAGCAATGGCTTCATCCATCGCATCAACGAATCAAATGTCAACAACCCTTTCTTCTACAACATCAGCACCCATTTATTCAGCAGAATCTTCTACAACACCAGCAAGACTTAATGAAGATGTCTCCGCAGTCACAATCTACTACGACCCATCAAATGTTCCTCCAAACAACAACTTTCGACAACAAACAGTGGCACCTCCTTCCAAGTCACCAGTCACCATTTACTACGATCCGCACACCATTTCAGTACCCTCCTCTGCAGTAGTCAGTCCAGTTACTGTTACGGTACCTGGACCAGTTCCATATGAAAGCAGTAATGCCATACCTTGGCATTATGGCTCTGATCTCTACTGCAACGGGGAGAAAATCACTTTGGATTCTTCAACCTCTTCTCCACAAATTGATAATGTTGGGGGAGGCGGAGGCTTCACCAGAAGCGAACGCCTTTTTGCCTCACAAGTGCAAAGACCTAATGCTGAAGCAGAAGCTGCTGCCAAAGCAAAGGGAAAGAGTGTGGTACCTGAAGAGCCAACTGTCAAAGAAACTCAGAAGACATCTATTGAACAAGATGTAGACGAGTTTATGAGAATCATAAAGAGAAGTGACTACAAGGTGGTGGATCAGCTTCACCAAACTCCCTCAAGAATCTCCATATTATCACTGTTGATGTGTTCTGAAGCTCACAAGAATGCATTACTGAAGGTCCTGCACGCAGCATACGTGCCAGAGGAGATTATCGTTAATCAGCTAGAAACTGTGGTAGCAAATGTCAACACCAGTCATGGACTGGGTTTTACCAATGATGACTTAACAACTGAGGGACGTAACCACAATAAGGCTTTACACATCACTCTAGAGTGCAAGGGTGCTGTTCTGTCTCATGTACTGGTGGACACTGGGTCATCACTCAATGTCCTACCAAAGAAAGCCTTAGTGAAGCTAGAATATGATGGCTTGGCACTACGTCCGAGTAATTTGGTGGTGAGAGCATTCGATGGCTCTAAAAGATCAGTTCTTGGGGAGATTGATCTGCCTGTGATGATTGGCCCGCAGACCTTCAAAATTACCTTCTATGTGATGGACATTCAACCGGCCTACAGCTGTTTGTTGGGTAGACCCTGGATCCATGCCGCTGGCGCTGTTACGTCTACCCTTCACCAGAAGCTGAAATTCGAGTGGGAAGGCCAAATCATCACCATCTGTGGGGAAGAAGACATCTTTGTTAGCCACCTGGCTACGTATAAGTACATTGAAATGGATGGAGAAATCCATGAAACCATGAGCCAAGGGTTTGAGGCCATGAACATTAATGAAACATCTGCTGTACTGGGAACCTCCATAACGTCATATCAGCAAGCCAGGAAGGTTGTTGAAGAGGGTACCGCCCAAGGCTAGGGCAAGCTGCTGCCCATGGAGAAGAAAGAGGACAGATTTGGGTTGGGTTACAGACCAACTCAACAAGATCAATCAGAGGCTGCCAAGAAGCCCAATTTTGTCAGCGGGGGAATGCTCACCCCGGATGCAGTAAACAACTTGGAAGACGAGGAGGAAAGCGACCGCAACCTGGAGAGCTGGATACGTCCAAGGATCCCGGGGAGCCAAGTCCTTAACTGGTCTTCCCAGGAAATTATAAGGGTTACTCCCGCAGAGTAATTATTATTTCCTGTATTTTTTAAGCATGCATCAAGTCTTGCATCTTGCCCAAGATGTCAAGACTCATTTTGTAATCGGGCCATCTTGTAATTTTGTGCAAACAGATCAATCAATGAATATCGACATCTTTTGCAAATGAGTCTTTTCCTTTTCCGCTCACTGTTTTTCATTTTTCTTTTTGTACAAAAATAAAATGGCAATGTTTTCCAAAATGATAACTTCATTTCACTTTTTCTAAAAACAAGATTAAAATTGATCACTAAAATAAACCAATCTAAACCCTTGCAGAGAGTGCCTTTCAGATTGCACCGACAACAACACGGCTATGACTTCGTATGACTTTGACAATCCAATCAATCAAGCCGATGAAGGGGTTGAAGAAGACTATGAGCTACCTGAAGAGCTAGCTAGGTTGTTGAGACAAGAGGAGAAGGTTATCACTCCTCATCAGGAGGAGATCGAAACGGTTAATCTTGGTACGGAAGAAGATGTGAAAGAGGTTAAGATCGGGGCCTGCTTACAAGATTCAGTGAAAGAGCAACTGATTGACATGCTTCGGGAGTATGTGGATGTCTTTGCTTGGTCTTATCAGGATATGCCAGGGTTGGACACCGATATTGTCATGCACAAGCTGCCTTTAAAAGAAGACTGCCCACCAGTAAAACAGAAATTGCGCCGTACTCGCCCAGATATGGCAATGAAGATTAAAGAAGAGGTACAAAATCAGTGGGATGTCGGTTTCCTTACTGTAATTAGATATCCGCCGTGGGTGGCCAATATTGTACCTGTGCCTAAGAAAGAAGGCAAGGTGAGAATGTGTGTGGATTATCGGGATCTGAACAGAGCCAGCCCGAAAGATGACTTCCCTTTACCTCACATTGATGTATTGGTTGATAATACGGCTCAGTTCTCGGTGTTCTCCTTCATGGACGGATTTTCAGGATACAATCAGATCAAGATGTCACCTGAAGACATGGAGAAGACAACTTTCATCACACCCTGGGGAACATTCCATTATAAGGTGATGCCATTCGGACTGAAGAATGCTGGTGCCACTTATCAACGGGCTATGGTAACATTATTCCATGACATGATCCACAAAGAAATTGAATGTTATGTGGATGACATGATTGCCAAGTCCCTCACAGAAGAAGACCACCTGGTGAATCTGTTGAAGTTATTCAAGCGTCTGAGGAAGTACCAACTGAAGTTAAACCCCAACAAGTGCACATTCGGGGTGCGATCTGGTAAGCTGCTGGGATTTATTGTAAGTGAGAAAGGGATTGAATTTGACCCTGATAAAGTCAAAGCCATTCAAGAAATGCCTGCACCAAAATCTGAAAAAGAAGTTCGGGGGTTTCTAGGTAGATTGAACTACATTTCACGGTTCATATCTCACCTTACAGCAACCTGTGAACCTTTGTTCAAGCTGTTAAGAAAAGAACAAACGGTCAGGTGGAACAAAGACTAACATAGGGCTTTTGACAAAATCAAGGAACACTTACAAGAGCCTCCAATCCTTATGCCTCCAGTTGAAGGAAGACCTCTAATCATGTACTTGACAGTATTAGAAGAGTCAATGGGGTGTGTGCTGGGTCAGCATGATGAGTCTGGTCGAAAAGAGTATGCAATATACTACCTAAGCAAAAAGTTTACCGACTGTGAACGGCGTTATTCACTGCTCGAGAAAACTTGTTGTGCTTTAGCGTGGGCTGCTCGCCAACTGAGACAGTATATGTTGACCCACACTACTTTGTTGATTTCCAAGATGGATCCAGTTAAGTACATTTTTGAGAAGCCAGCACTTACCGGACGGGTTGCAAGATGGAAAATGATCCTCACAGAGTATGATATTCAGTACACGTCTCAGAAAGCCATCAAGGGCAGTGTATTGTCTGATTATCTTGTTGAGCAACCCATTGATGATTACCAACGAATGAGATTTGACTTCCCTGATGAAGACTTCATGTTCCTGAAAGCAAAATATCATGAAGAGCCTATTCACACTGAAGGGCCCGACCCAGAAGAAGAGTGGATTATGATGTTTGATGGGGCTGTTAATATGAATGGTTGTGGTGTTGGTGCAGTACTCATTACACCTAAAGGAGTTCACATGCCTTTCTCGGCAAAACTCACCTTTAACTGCACTAACAACGAAGCTGAATATGAAGCTTGTATTATGGGTCTTGAGGAAGCCATTGACCTCAGGATCAAGACTTTGACTGTGTTCGGAGATTCAGCTCTGGTGATCAATCAAACCAACGGCAAATGGTACACCCACCAAGATCATCTGATACCTTACCGGGATTATACAAGGAGGTTGTTGACTTTCTTCACAACAGTCAAGCTTGAGTATATCCCTCGAGACGAGAATCAGTTTGCAGATGCTCTGGCTACCATTTCATCCATGATCAAAATTCAAGCTGCCAACTTTGTGCCTCGGATTTCAGTGTCCAGACTTGACAGACCAGCATATGTATTCTCAACAGATATTGTCAAAGATGATAAGCCTTGGTTCCATGACATCAAATTCTTCTTGGAGGATCAAACATACCCACCTGGGGCATCTTCCAATGATAAGAAGACATTAAGAAGGCTAGCTGGTAGTTTCTTCCTGAATACTGACGGTTCTCTGTACAAGAGAAACTTTGATATGGTACTCCTCAGATGCGTTGATAGGACAGAAGCGGACTTGCTGATGCACGAGGTGCATGAAGGATCCTTTGGTACCCATGCGGGAGGGCATGCAATGGCTAAAAAGTTGCTAAGATCAGGCTATTATTGGATCACAATGGATGCAGACTGTTGTGCTTATGCCAGGAAATGCCATAAATGCTAGATTTATGCAGATAAAGTGCATGTGCCTCCGAATCCTTTAAATGTGATGTCTTCACCCTGGCCATTTGCCATGTGGGGCATTGATATGATTGGCAAGATTGAACCGACTGCTTCAAACGGCCACAGATTCATCCTGGTTGCTATTGACTATTTCACCAAGTGGGTCGAAGCAGCTTCCTATGCAAATGTTACAAGGCAAGTGGTAGCCCGATTTCTGAAGAGAGACATCATCTGTCGGTATGGAGTGCCCGAGCGAATCATTACTGATAATGGTTCCAATTTAAACAACAAAATTATGGCAGAACTGTGCCGGGACTTCAAGATCCAACACCACAATTCTTCTCCTTACAGGCCAAAGATGAATGGCGCTGTTGAAGCAGCTAACAAGAATATCAAGAAGATTGTGCAAAAGATGGTAGTTACGTACAAAGACTGGCATGAAATGCTACCGTTTGCCTTGCATGGGTACCGTACGTCAATCAGAACATCCACTGGGGCAACACCGTATCAGCTTGTTTATGGTATGGAGGCAGTCCTGCCTGTTGAAGTTGAATTACCATCCCTGCGGGTATTGATGGATGTTAAACTAAATGAAGCCGAGTGGGTCCGATCCCGATACGAACAACTGAGTCTGATCAAAGAAAAGAGGTTGGCTGCAATCTGTCATGGGCAGCTATATCAGAAAAGAATGAAGAAAGCCTTCGATCAAAAGGTCAGGCTCCGAGAGTACCAAGTAGGAGATCTTGTGCTGAAAAGACTCCTTCCTCCTCATACAGACCACAGGGGCAAGTGGACTCCGAATTATGAAGGGCCATTCATAGTAAAGAAAGTTTTCTCTGGTGGAGCACTGATGCTCAGTACTATGGATGGTGAAGACTTCCAGTCCCCTGTGAATTCAGATGCAGTTAAAAAATACTTCGCATAAAATGACCCGCTGGACATAAAAACAGAATGTAAGTCCAGGCAAAAATAGGGCATCTTGGCGAGTCAAAAACAAAATAAAAAGACTCGGGCAAAAATAAGGGAAAATAAATAAAAAACGTACACCCGCTGAGTTAAAAAGCTGCATTGGACAACTCAGGCAAAAATGGGTATCCCGGTGGATTGAAAATCCGAAAGGGCGATCCGCGCAAAATAAGGGAATAAGCGAACAAATGCATTCTGAATTTATCTGTATCACTTACAACATGGTAAGCTCCGAAAGGTTCGAGCGTCGGTCAGAACCAGCCTTCTTCAGAAAGCAAGATGAGAAGAACGTCAATGTCATACGGGTCATAGCAAAAGGGGAAGCTCCTTGAAGCGTCATCAACATTGCCAGCACCTTTTTGTCTTTCAATTTGTAATGATCTCCTCATTTCAGGGGATTTGTTTCTCTGACTGTATCTTGCCAATTCAAGGCACATGAATTAATAAAATCAGATTTTCAGTCATGTCTCGTCTCGTACATTTTATTTTCGTTTGCAAAAATGTCTGATATCTTTAAGATATTGATTCACATAAATACAGATGTTTCCTTTCTAAAGAATACATGCTTACATGAAATATGTTTGCTCCTGGGATTGTCTAAACTCCTATGACGGAATCCAGTAAGGGATACCTCGGGAAACTTGTGTGTTTCTTTGTCTTTACAGGATTGCAGGTAATTCAAAGCACAACATGGGGCATGAAAGTTTCTCCCCAGTAGGCTGCCAAATCATTGTTTCCTCAGCACACCTTCCAAACAGCACCAGAGATGCTTTCTCCCCATCAGAGTGGCCAGGCATCACTTCTCCAACATTTCCCTCAAAGGGCAGCACCAGAAGGTGTTCATATTCTCCAGCTGAGTTGTCAAGTATCATCCTCAGCAGGATCCCCCACAGAAATCTCTAGGAAGGTCTTTCAGTGATCTCTCTTCTTCCCCAGCCGAGTGCTAGGCAGGGAACCATCTCCCCACAGAGTTTCAACCTCTATCCAGAAAAGCAATACCTGAAGATCTCACAACAGAGTGACGAAATCTATCAGTGATCTACTTCCCCGAGCAGAGTCATACATGTCAGATCTACCAATGATCTCATTCCTAGCTGGGATATCCACTTCAAGCAGATCAGCCAGAGATCTCCACGACAATGGGATCCGAATCCCGGATCGGTATCTTCGCATAATCATAGCATTCACATCATATTTTCCCCACAAAGCGTAGCATTCCGTCTAATACGGAGCATTACGGCAAAAATCAAACATATTGCATAATCACAAGCCATGTGTCGAACTGAACATTTGTAAATTCCGACAGTTCATCAACGATATACATAATATTTCCCAATTCTCCACCAGAGAGACAGAGCAGTTCCCTTACAGATACAGATGCACACTCCTTTTGGCACTCGTCCGTGTCATCATTCCCCAGTAAAGTTGCCCGAGCATTCTTTACAAACAGACGACTCATATATTACAAATGCTTCCCGACACTCGTCTGGGTCATATCCCCAGCAGAAAGCCAAAGCGTCCCCTTTTCACTCACGAACACATGTTTATGTATATATATACAATTCCTTGACACCCGTCCGTGTCACCTTCCCCAACATAGTTACCTAAACACTTCGGAAATCAAAATACTTATTTAATACGCTTTTTTCCGACACTCGTCCGTGTCACGCTCTCCCCAACAGATTAAACACTCGTCTATGTCTCATTCATACCTCTTTACTCATACAGATACTCGTCCGTATCTTGTATATGCCACTTACATCCCCTCAGATCCAACGCTCGTCCGTGTTCCTTGTTAACAAGTTGGTACTCGTCCGTACCATCATCTCTGAACAGTGTCAAGCGTTTGTTTCTACCGATACTCGTCCGTATCATAGTCTTAAGGATGCTCGTCCGCATCTTTGATCTATACACCGTGTCAAACACTTATGTCTTCTTGAATTTAGACACTCGTCTATGTCTACCCTTCCCCAGAAGAATCCCCATCGTTGATCTTGTTATCTGACATTCGTCCTATGTCATGATACCTTTTTGGCAACCGAACCCTTCCAGGTAATCGTCCTTCACCTTTTTGATGATCGTCCTTCATCACCCCCAGTGGAGTCTCTATTCATTAGAACCCCTTCTTATCCGACATTCGTCCTATGTCGTGATATTTTTTTTCCAGCAGCCGTCCCCTGCTAGGTGATCGTCCTTCACCTCCTGATGATCGTCCTTCATCATTTTATCTGATGGCCGTCCCCATCGTTGATCTTGTTATCTGGCATTCGTCCTATGTCATGATAAACCCTGGGAGCAGCCGTACCCTGCTAGGTGATCGTCCTTCACCTCTTGATGATCGTCCTTCATCATGCCTATCCGGTGGCCGTCCCCATCGTCGACCTTTTTATCCGGCATTCGCCCTATGTTGCGATACTTTTTGGCAACCGTACCTTTCCAGGTGATCATCCTTCACCTTAGATGACCGTCCCTCATCTTATCCCCAACAAAGCAGCCGTCCCCTGCTAAGTGATCGTCCTTCACCTTTGATGACCGTTCCTCATCATTTATTTCTTCAACCCGATGGTCGTCCCCATCATTTACCTTTAATCCCCATAGAGTCTCGTTTCTTTTCCTGATGGCCGTCCCCATCATAATCTCTTATATCCCCAGCTTGTCGGCCGTCCCCGTCATTGCTTTATTTCCTGCATTTTCCCCAGCATGTCGGCCGTCCCCGTCATTGCTTCATCCCCAGCAGTCGTCCTCTGCTCGATGGTCGTCCTCCGTCGCCCGCACTTTATAAATATACTTTATTCTCTTTAACAATATATATCCCTTTTCTTCTTCATTCTGTGAGTGCAAATTTTGGACTGTCTTTGGTATTCAACCACAAGTTATCTTGTTTGACTGTTAAGCCGTCGCTTACATCCTGCACAGCTAACTCATGTTTGAATAGGGGCAGCTGTAAACACCCCAAATTTTCCCTCACCCCTTTCATCATGGTTTGTGATCATTTTCATGTGCATAAATTCAATCATAGCATCTCATATTGCATTTTTGATCCACTGCATTGATTCAAAGTCATCTGCATCTAGGGTTTGTGATCTGAGCCATCCTTGAGCCAGTTGAGCCACTCCAAAGGTCTTCAATCACTTCAAAGGGGTCCATGTGTGTTCAAACATCATATCATATCCTCACCAAGTCAAGAAAGTCAAAGAATCACAAGAACTGAGAAAGGCATGGAAGCAGAGCCAGACTTAACTACACAGATGACCTAGAATTAGGGTTTTGGTTTCAGCGGCCATAACTCCAAAATTTTTGGTCACTCTTGTTTATTTTAGTCTCTATATGATATGAGGATCATGCATATAAATTTTCATGAAGAAATTCCATGGGGAAGGCATCTAATCAAGAGTTGACTTCTTGAGCAAGTCAGTGCAAAATCAGGGCATCTGAAGCCCCCAGTGACCCAACCAAAGGGTGTTCTCCATCATTTTGAATGTGTATGATCTTTATTTTATCATAGAAGATGTTAGAAGTTCACAAAATTGGAAAATTTCAAGCCATTTGCAAAATTGCCTTTTTGGGAAAGTGACTTGTAATGTAAACTTGCCATTTTGGGAAAGTTTTTCAACCTCCTCAAATTGATTCAAAAATGCTTCAAATGAGAAAACTTTGGTCATGAAAGTTGTAGAATGGATCATTCCCTTTTTCAAAAGTACAAGAACTCATTCTAATTCATTATGGATCAAAAGTTATGGCTTTCCAAAGTTGGATAAAATCACATAATTTCAAGTTTTACACCAAAGAGGCAAAATTGCAAAACCTCTTGCCAAGGCAAAATGTGACTTCAAATTTACTTCTATGCATTACACAAACATGAACCATGACCTAAAAATCAGATTGCACAAAAGAACCTCCCATTTTCATGACTTATGCTTCAAGTAATCACAAAAGGGCCAAGACTTGGTGAAATTGCAAAAACTCTCACAAACCCTAATCCACTTGCTGCATTGCCTCTAATCCATTTCCATGGCTCTCCCTAATTCAAGCTGCAGCCAAGCCATGCCTTGTACCTTGACAGAATTGACCCATACCTCTCTTACACAAAAAGTTGACTTTATGCATTTTGCTCCATACCAATCACACTGCTCCACAACAACTCTCTGACCTATCAAGGATTGATATGTGTACAAAAAGCAACCCAACACATAACACAACACAGCCTGAAACATCTCACAAGCCATAGTTTCAAAATTTCACCTCTTATGCACTTTCCTTCGAATCTCATCACACAATCATCAAACCTAAAAACCAACTTCACCATTCATTCAGAAAAGTTTCATAGAGCATAAATCCCCCTTCACCTTGCCTTGAAAGTCCTTGAAACTCAAACACGATTTTCCACCTTCTCTGAACAGAACTCCATCAATCTCACAAATCAGCCACTTTCCAATCCAACTAAACCTCAAAGCATCTTCAGGGGGACCATTAGAGAAGCTTTGAAGCAAGGAGGCAGTCTGAAAGCTCCAAACTGAAAGCTTCACTTCAGGTAGCTTCGAAAATCTTTTTTTCCAGAAACCTTGTTTTAAGTTATTAAAATGATCTACATGCTCCCCTGAATGCAATGAGCTTTGAATTTTTGAAAATGATGAAGAGATGAGGATGTATGGTCTGTCTGAAACTTTGCCCGTGAAATAGGTTTTGCTTGTTTCTCTTGATTCATGAAAAATAAATAGATTTTGTTGTTGGATTCTTGTTTAGGATGTTTGGTTGAGTGAATCTGGAGGTTTTGGCACGTTTTAGTGAGGTTTTGAGGGGGATAGGATGAAGGTCTCGCCGGAGAAGACGACCGGAAGTCTTCTCCGGCCACCTGAGGGTCATTAGCCCTAATCTGAGTGATTAACCAACTTTGAATTTGGACCATGGATTTTGTTGATCTTTGTTGACTCCCGCGTGATTGAAGGACCCAGATCACCCCATTAAGCCCTAATCCACGTCATTAGGTTAATTAATAAGGGTTTTAGGTTAATTGAGTCAGTTTGAATCTGGGCCAATGGATCTGGCGCCAGTCAACTCCCTCTAAAACCATTTGAATGTCAGCCTTTAGATTTGCATACATCTCATATTTTAATTTTAATTTCATTTTTTTTTGTATTTAATTTGCACGAATTATTTAAAATAGTAAAATACATTTAAAAATTCTGGAAATTTTTGCCAAGCATTTCATTAATTTTTAAAACACAAAATATTTTTATTTTTATTTTTTGCATTAAAAATTATTTTTAAATCATTTAAATGTTTATTTTTAATTAGTTAATGAAAATTAATTAATTAAAAATACATTTAGGTATTTAAAAATCCCAAAAAAATTCACATTGCATTTAAAAACATTTAGAAACATTATCAAACTCTCAAACCAAATTTCTTTTTTGTTCTTGATGCATTTTGACAATTTTTGTTGGAATTAAATTCATTTTAAGGCAATATTTTTGTGCAAACTTTGAAAAATCCATTCTGCCTAACCATTGAGAGTTTGATGATGGTTCTTCTTGCATTGCATTCTTCATGGCATGTAGTTTATAGGATAAAATTGGTTTGATTTGATCTTGCATTTTCAATTTGTTTTGCATTTTTCATTGTGAGGCACCCTAAAACCCTAGTAATCTTAAGAAATTCATAACTTTCACTAGGTTAAGAGTTAGATCCCCTCCTTTGGGCAGTGAACTTGTATAGGTTTAGGGTATCTTTGGTTGCATTTTCAATTTTTTATCATGTCATCTGCTTCTGATTTTGAGTTTTGCTTTGTGTGTTGATCATAAACCCTAATTTGTGCCTCCCTTTGCATCCATCTTTCATTTGCTTGCATCCAACAACTTGCAATGACATTTTGTGCATCCACATGATTCATAATACATCTTAGGACATATTAGAATCATGTTTGATCATTGCCTCATTCCTTTGCTATGTTATATGCTCATTTCATCTCATAAACATTCATGAACTTCTATGGTTCAAAGCATGCCTCCTTTGCATCCTTATGCTTGTTTGATCATTCTCATCTCTTGTCATGTGTTTGCATCATCTCTTAAAATCATTAACATCATGTCTATGCTTCTGACTTTGGTTTGCATCATGACATTTCATCTCATTTTCATTGCATTTCATTTCTTTTGCTAACTTTTCAGGTGGTAAGTTGTTTTGAGAAGTGAATTTGCCTTCACTTCTCATAATCCCTTCTCATCTCTTATGCATCATTGCTGAATTTTATCTTTGTATTAGAGTGAGCTTGCTCATTCATGTTCATCTCTTACCTTCTTTCTTCAATCAACTTGTCTTCTTAAGTGAAGCAAGTTGTTTTGCTTCTCTTTGCTTCTTGCTCCTTTCATATGCTTCCTGCCTGGTGGTTTCTCTGAAGATCTTTTGCAAGCCTCATGAACCCTAGGAACAACCAAGAATGATCACAATTAGGGTTTGGTTAGTCCCCCCATTAGTTTTACCTTTGTGTCATCTTTGTGTCTTCTCTTCTCATCTCTTAATCAAGGACTAAACCTTAAAGGTTTTAAGGCTTTGTGATTAAGCTAATGCCTGCATCCTTCTATTAGGATGGAGTGTATAACTTTAATCCTAAGTATTAAACCCTTAATGTGTTTAAACCCTTTAATCAATTCACCTAATAATCACTAAGACATCAAGCTTGTAACTTGGGCCTTGCATTAGGGTTCTAATTCTTCCTTAAGTGGTTAAGAAGGACTAACCCTAGTGTTAATGGACAAGTCCCTCTCAAGTTGTCTTACAAACCATAAAATCCATTTATTAATCTTACCATTAGCTAAAATCCACTTTAATAAAGGCTTTGTTTTGTCATGAGGTTAATCCCTAATCATGGATTAAGTTGAGGAGCCTTCCTCAGCTTAAATGTTCTCATCTATTATCCTTCTATTAGGATAGTGTAATGGGTCCATTAGATCCCTGATTATGGCTTAAACTCATTACTTAACACTAAACAAAAACCACAAAAACATCTAAATAATTACAAGTGGGTTAATGATCTTAATCCTACATCATGGTGACTAAGTGTGAGGTGTTTACTTCATGCTTAAGGTATTCTCATTACCCCTAATTAGAGGGAGGATGTGATGAGTTTACTAACCCTTGACTTAGACTTAAGCTCATTAACTCATGACAAATCCAAAAAGCAATAAAAGATTGAAAACACAAAAACAAACAATAATCGTCTCCTCCGGGATTCTTTTCTCACCTCATTCACTCACAAACGAGAACTTGCTTCTTCTGTCTAATGCAAGACAGTTTGCACCTGAGCCAGACAGGTCATACACTTGAGCATAGACAAGCAAGCAGTTCATCAGTCAATTTATCTTTCAGTCTCTTTGGGTCGAACTACGGTGTTCTGACTTCCTCATTGCACGAGAGGATACGTAGGCATAACTTAACAGTTATCGAACAAAAGTCTCTGTGTATTCCCCCTCTTTCAGCATTACTCTTTAAGCCTCACAGTCTTGAGCTTCACACTCTTTCCTTGCACTGACACTTCTTTTATACACTTCACATTCTTTTTACACTGACACTTGCATTCTTTCCAGCTTTGATACACAAATTTCACTGACACTACCCCTTTAAAACACAAATCTTTTAAGCGTGGATCCCGTCGAGTACGACGGACAATCTGGGTGCTAATACCTTCCCAGGTTGTAACCAACCCCCTTTCTCAGTCTCTCTGGTTCGCAACCGTCTTATCCATATCTTTCTAGGTCTATGCAGCATTACCTTTCCTTCGGGATAAAAATGCCTAGCTGGCGACTCTTTTCCTTTCTTTTGAGTTCACCCTTGTGCGTTCTCATCCCCCTCTCGCCGACCGTTCGCGTCTGTACCCCTTCTGACCTGGGTGTCATTTGGTGGGAGCGACACATGGCATCATCACTATCATAACATCATAGAAATACTTTTCATACTCATTTAATACACATAATAAATCACTTCTCATCATTACAAAAAACACCCATGCATTCATGCTATGTCATTTAGAATGAAATGTGACCTCTTACTAATGCATGTGGTACCGAAACATCCTCATGTGATGGACACTGAGCCATCAACCATCCCCAAGGGAGCGCATCATAAACATCATATTACTTCAACCCACTCAATGGGATTGAAGCTACAAATGGACCGAAGTCCCCTAAAAAATAAATGCCATGAATGCAAGACGCAATATACACATATCATCCTCAAAAGATCGTAAAATTGCATCCGCATTCAATATTAACAATCATCCCTCAAAACTCAATCATACCATCAAATACATACTCATAAGACATCATTTAACACTCTCAGCTTACCTCATATCTCTACATCATAAAATCATACATCCTAACTCAAAGAACATCAAATAAACCATAATTCATCAATTAAATATTAACTCCACTCATATAGACTTCAATGCACATCATTTGACAGTTTCGCATAACTCAAGCAACCTATAACATACTACCAAAAAAACAGTTTTAAAAAATAAATCATTTTCCAAGATTTCCCAGGCTCACTAAGCGAGACCTCACACTCGCTAAGCACCTACTTCCCTGACTCTTTTCGTTAAGCGAGCTTTACGATTTTTGCAGAATTTTTCTGCGATTCAGCCTTCTCCCTTCTGTGATTAAACTCCCCCAAAACCCAAAATTCAATAGCATTACACCAGAAAACCTCATTAACATCAACATTCATCCTAATAAAATCATATACATCATCTACATCATTTATATTCATCTAATTCATCATAATATCATCATCAACAACACAAAATCATTAATTCAAAAACCTAAACTACACCACAAACCCCCAATTCCATTCCTACATTATATTATCGAAAGTAAAATATTCCCCATACCTCAATTCCGTAAGCTCTTTGATAACCTCTTCTCAAATATCTCAATCCTTCAAGCCCTAGCTTCTTCCCTCTTCTCCAGAGCTCTTTCCCATTTGTGCGATCGTCAAAATGATCGTTCTTTCCAACTTTCCCCCTTTTTGTCACTCTTGCCCTTAGGACCGCTTTTAGCCTTTCTCCATAAAACAATCACTTATCCTCAACCAAAAGACCAAATTGCCCTCATCTTCTAATTCATTCTTATTTAATTTAATTTAATCTCAATTAATAAACTAAACCTCATATAGTTAATTATTCTAAATATGATTAAAATATCAAATTACCCCAAACTTCACAAAACATCGAATAACCTCATAAACATCAAAATTCCCAAGAAAACACATCAACATAATTAAAAATCGATTCTAGGGTGTTACAACTCTCCCCCACTTAAGAATATTCGTCCTCGAAAATGTACCTTAAGTAAACAACGTCGGATACGACTCCTTCATCTGATACTCTCGTTCCCAAGTCCAACTATCACCAGCTGGTCCAACCCACAATACCTTCACTAAGGAAATATTTTTACCTCTTAATAGCTTCATTTCTATGCCATCAATTCACACTGGCAAAACCTCTATAGTCAAATTATCTCTTACCCGCACATCATCCATCTGAATTACATGCGTCAGATCTGTAATGTACTTCCTCAACTGCGATACATGAAACACATCATGCAAATTCGCAAGTGACGGTGGTAATGCAATCCGATATACCACCTCTCGGCCATCTGCGAAATCTAATACGGTCCAATGAAACACGGAGTGAGCTTTCTGGACTTCAGAGCTCACCCGACACAAGTCACTGGAGTAACCCTCAGGAACACATGATCTCGTTCTTGAAATTCAAGTGCTTTCCTCCTCTTATCATGATAACTCTTCTGACGACTTTGAGAAGTATTCATCCTTTCCTGAATCATCTTAATCTTTTCTGGCATCTCTTACACAATCTCAGGTCCGAGCACAACACTCTCGCCTGACTCATACCAACACAATGGAGTCCTACACCGCCTCCCATAAAATGCTTCATACGGAGCCATACCAGTGCTCGCATGAAAACTATTGTTGTAAGTAAACTCAATTAAAGGTAAATGATCATCCTGCGTACCTCCATGACCCAATACACAAGCCCTCAGCAAATCTTCTAAGAATTGGATAGTTTGTTCTGTCTGACCATCCGTCTGTGGGTGAACACACAGGGGTGAAAGAGGAGAGAACACACAGGGGTGAACTCAAAAGAAAAGAAAGAGTCGCCAGCTAGGCATTTTTATCCCGGAGGAAAGGCAATGCTGCATAGACCTAGAAAGATATGGATAAGACGATTGCGAACCAGAGAGACTGAGAAAGGGGGTTGGTTACAACCTGGGAAGGTATTAGCACCCAGATTGTCCGATGTACTCGACGGGATCCACGCTTAAAAGATTTGTGTTTTAAAGGGGTAGTGTCAGTGCAAACTGTGTATCAAAGAGCTGGAAAAGGATATACAGGTGTCAGTGTAAGAGAAGTGAAGTGTATAAGTGAAGTGTCAGTGTAAGAATAAGAGTGAAAATGCTCATGATCATGAGGCTTAAAGAATAAAGCTGGAAAGGGGGGTATATACAGAGACTTTTGTTCGATAACTGTTAAGTTATGCCTATGTATCCTCTCGTGCAATGAGGAAGTCAGAACACCGTAGTTCGACCCATAGAGACTGAAAGAAAAATTGACTTGTGAACTGCTTGCTTGTCAATGCTCAAGTGTATGACCTGTCTGGCTCAGGTGCAAACTGTCTTGCATTAGACGGAAGAAGCGAGTTCTCGTTTGTGAATGAAGATGATGAGAAAAGAATCCCGGAGGAGACGATTATTGTTTGTTTTTTGAGGTTTCAGTCTTTTATTGCTTTTGAAAGTTTGTCATAAGTTAATGAGCTTAAGCCTAAACTAATGGGTTAGTAAACTCATCACATCTTCCCTCTGATTAGGGGTAATGAGAATACCTTAAGTGTGAAGTCAGCTTCTCACACTTAATCACCTTTGATGCAGGATTAAGATCATTAACCTACTTGTGATTATTTTAGATGTTTTTGTTGTTTTTGTTTAGTGTTGAGTAATGAGACTAAGCCATAATCAGGGATTAAACAGACTCATTACACCATCCTAATAGAAGGATAATAGATGAGAATGTTTAAGCTGAGGAAGACTCCTCAACTTAATCCATGATTAGGGATTAACCTCATGACAAAACCAAGCCTTTATTAGATGGATTTTAGTTAATGATAAGATGAAGAAGTGGATTTTATAATTTGTAAGACAACTTGAGGGGGACTTGTCCATTAACACTAGGGTTAGTCCTTCTTAACCAATTAAGGAAGAATTAGAACCCTAATGCAAGCTCCAAGTTACAAGCTTGATGTCTTGATGATTATTAAGTGAGTTGATTAAAGGATTTAAACACATTAAGGGTTTAACACTTAGGATTAAAGTTATACACTCCATCCTAATAGAAGGATGCAGGCATATGCTTAATCACAAAGCCTTAAAGCCTTTAGGGTTTAGTCCCTGATTGTGAGATGAGAAGAGAAGACTCAAAGAGACACAAAGGTAAAAGTTAAGTGGGGGACTAATCAAACCCTAATTGTTATCATGCTTAGTCATTCCTAGGGTTTGTGAGGCTTAAGAAAGAAAGAGATCTTCAAAGGCCACCAAGGAGAAACAAGATAGAAAAGAGATGAGGTGAGAAGAGAAAAGATGGAAGAGAGGCACAAGTGAGCAAGCTCACTCAAAGACAAGTAAAAATGCAGCAAATATGCATAAGAGAGATGAAAAGAGATTGTGAGAAGTGAAGGCAAATTCGCTTCTCTAAACAACTTACCACCTGAAATGTTAGTGAAAGAAATGAGATGCAATGCAAATGAGATGAAATGGCATGATGCAAGACAAAGTCAGAAGCATGAGTATGATGTTAATGGTACTAAGAGATGATGCAAACATATGACAAGAGATGAGAATGATCATACAAGCATGAGAATGCAAATGAAGCATGTATTGTGTAAACACCCCAAATTTTCCCTCACCCATTCACACCATGGCTTGTGATCATTTCATGTGCATAAACACAATCATATCACCTCATATCTCACTTTTGATTCACTGCATAGTTTCTAAGGCATCTGCACCTAGGGTTTGTGATCTGAGCAATCTCAGGGCATCTTGAGCCACTCCAAAGGCAACCAATCAATTCAAAGGGGTCTACATGTGTTCAAGCATCATAGTACATCCTCACAAAGCCAAGAATTCAAAAGAATCACAAGAACTGGGATTGGTATGAATGCAGAGCCAAGTTTGACTGCACAGTTGACCTAGAATTAGGGTTTTGGTTTCAGAGGCCATAACCCCAAATTTTTTGGTCATTCTTGTTTCCATTGGTCTCTATATGGTATAGGGAGTATGCATATCAATTTTCATGAAGAAATTCCATGGGGAAGTCATCTGATCAAGAGTTGACTTTTCAGACAAGTCAGTGCAAAATCAGGGCATCTGAGGCCCCCAATGACCCAACCAATGGGTGATCTTCATCATTTTGAGTGTATATGATCTTTATTTGATCATGGAAGAAGGTTGAAGTTCATAAAAATCAAGAATTTAGGGTTTTTGCAAATGTTGACTTTTTGGGCATAGTTGACTTTTCAAGAATGCATCATTTTAGGTCATTTTTCAAGCCTTGATTCTTGATCCAAAAAGGCTTCAAATGGAAAAACTTTGGTCATGAAAGTTGTAGATCTCATCTTTCCCTTTTCAAAAAGTACAAGAACATGATCAAACTCTTCTTGGATCAAAAGTTATGGCATGACAAAGTTGGCTAAAATCATTGATTTTCAAGGCATGCTTCAAATGGAAATTTTGCAAGATCATGAACCAATGCCTTTTGTGACCTCTAATTCATTTCAAACTATTACACAAACATTCTATGAGCCTTAAAGATCAGAATTGGACCAAGGTTCCACATGGTTATGGTTTGTGTAACTAAGCTTTCTTTCATGTGAACCATAAAGCACCAAGTTGCAAAACTCATGATCACATCTCACCAACTTGATGCATTGGCTGCTGAACCAAGCTAGCCTCACACACACATCATGCTGCGCAGCCCATGCCCATTGTACTTAGCTAGAGCTTATCCCATGCCCTCTCTTACAAGAATTGGACTTTTTGCAAAAGGTGACTTACCAATCAATAAAGGACATGTCTTGTCAACTGACCAATGAGAGAGGTTTTTGTGGACAAATTGCAAGCCATTTCATGTACAAGGCAAGGCTGAAACTCATTCATACACACATACACCAAAACACTCCTCATTTTGCATTTGTCTTCGAATCTGCCTCCACAGCTTGAAAACACAAGAACCATCTTCACCAATCATCTTACCACACTTCATAGACCTAAAACCACCAAAGTTCAAGCCTGAAACAAGCCTGACCTGAGCTTCACCATTCCCCTCCCTCAGAACCAGTTCTCTTCGAATCTCACTATCCAGCCATCAAACACTTCATTTTCCTTCACCAACAAGTCAAGCATACCATAAGGAGTCAAAACCACCCTTTACTTTGAACTAAAGCAGCCTGTACACAAAGCTCACTTTCTGCTATATCAGTTTGGTACCTCTTGAAATAGCTTGCAAAAGTTCATTCCAAGCCTGCCATTAACACCAGGGGAGTCATTGGAGCTAGCTTGCATCAAGAAACTGCTCTGAAAGCCCAGAAACAGGAGTTGTCACCTCAGGTATGGCCATGAAACTTTTCTCTCAAAGCTCTGATTTTTTGTTATAAAGTGAAAGTGCATGCTTCAAGGATCATGGTGATGTGTTTAGATTTAAAAATGGTGTGAAAATGAGCATTTTGTGCCTCTCTGAAATTTTGTCCGTGAATGTATTTGGTTTCGATTCTCTTTGTTCATGCTGGATAAATGTTTTTTGATCATGGATTAAGGTTTAGTTTGGGGAGGGGAACGTTTCTGGGCAGTTAATTTGATGAGTGGTGGCCTGTGGCGTTTTCTAGGGTTTTCAACCCGCCGGAGAAGACGACCGGAACCACTGTTCCGGCCGTCTGAGATTAGCATGCCCTAATTAGGGTTTAGTTCAGTCATTAGCGTATTTCAAATTTGGGCCATAGGATCAGGTTTCCCGCGTGTGGGCCAAGGGCTCAGATTGCCTCATTAGCCTTTAATTGTCATTTAACTTAATTAACTGGAATTAATAGTTTAATTAGTCAGATTTAAATATTGACCGTTGGATCACGCGCCAAGTCAACTGTCTCTTTCCCAGATTGCATCTCAGCCTCTCATTTAGCTTACTTTCATTTTTATTTATTTTTATTCCCTTTTATTTTCATTTAACTTGCACAATTAATTAAAAATAGCAAAAAATGCATAAAAATTATGAAACTTTTTCCTCTGAGTTTTATTAATTTTTATGACACAAAAATATTTTTATTTTATTTTTTATCATTAGAAAAGCATTTTTAAATATTTAAAAGATTATTTTTAATTGATTAATGGGAATTAATTAATTAAAAATACTTTTAGGTATTTAAAAATTACAAAAAAATTCATGAAATGTTCTAAGACATTTAGAAACATTGTCCAACCTTCAAACCAAATTTCTTTTTTGATCTTGATGCACTTTGAGAATTTTCCATTGAATTAAATCATTTTTTGTGCATTAATTTGATCCAAAGTTCAAAAATTCATTTCTGCCTATCTAAGAAGAGTTGGACATTGATTCTTTTTGCATTGCATTCTATTTGGCATGTAGTTTTTGAGATAAAATGGCCATGGTTTGATCTTGCATTTTCAATTTGTTTGGCATTTCTTTTGTTTAGGGACCCTAAAAACCCTAACAACTTAGAAAATTCATAACTTGAGATTGGTTAAGAGTTGAGACCTCCCCTTTGGACCTTGGTTTAGTGTAGGGTTAGGGTTTCTTTGGGTGGCATTTTCCATTTTTTATCTTAGGGTTTGCTTCTGTTTTGGGTTTTTGTTAGTTGTTTGATTCATAAACCCTAATTTGGGCTTTCTTTTGCATCCTTCTTGCATTCTCTTGCATAACATGACTTGTCTTTGCATTTTACACATTCGTGTGTTCCATTTGACATCTTAAGACATGTAGGAAGCATGTTTGATCATTGCATCACATATTTGCCATGTCATTTACCTTGTATGCTTCATAACTTTTCATGTTCATTCATGCTCCTTAGTTTGCATCATTTGCATCCATGATCTTGTATGAACATCTCCATGTCTTGCCTCATGTTTGCAGCACCTCATAACATCATAATCATCATCAACATGCTTCTGGTTTTGCTTAGCATCATGCCATTTCATCCCATCTTGCATTGCATTGCATTTCTTTCTAACATTTCAGGTGGTAAGTAACTTGAGAAGTGGATTTGCCTTCACTTCTCATAACCTTTCTTTTCATTTCTCTTGCATCCATTGCTGCATTTTTGTTTGTGTTTGAGATTGAGCTTGCTCATTCTTGTTCCTCCCACTTTCTTTCTTCAAGTGACTTGACTTCTTGAATGAAGCAAGTTATTTTGCTTCTCTTGATCCTGTTCATCTGCTTCTTGGTGGTTCCATTGAAGATTGCTCTTGAAAACCTCACAAACCTTAGGAACAACCAAGCATGACAATGAATTAGGGTTTTGATTAGTCTCCCCTCATAGTTTTACCTTTGTGTCTCTCTTTGAGTCCTCTCTTCTCACCTCATAATCAGGGACTAAACCCTAAAGGCTTTAAGGCTTTGTGATTAAGCTTATGCCTGCATCCTTCCATTAGGATGGAGTGTATAACTTTAATCCTAAGTGTTAAACCCTTAATGTGTTTAAATCTCTTAATCAATTCACATAATAATCATCAAGACATCTCACTTGTAACTTGGGCCTTGCATTAGGGTTCTAATTCTTCCTTAATTGGTTAAGAAGGACTAACCCTAGTGTTAATGGACAAGTCCCCCTCAAGTTGTCTTACAAACCCTAAAAATCACTTCTTCATCATACCATTAAATAAAATCCACTTAATCAAAGGCTTGTTTTGTCATGAGTTTAATCCCTAATCATGGATTAAGTTGGGGAGCTTTCCTCAGCTTAAACATTCTCATCTATTATCCTTCTATTAGGATGGTGTAATGAGTCTGTTTAATCCTTGATTATGGCTTAACCTCATTACTCAACACTAAACAAAAACAACAAAAACATCTAAATAATCAACAAGTAGGTTAATGATCTTAATCCTACACCAAAGGTGATTAAGTGTGAGAATCTGACTTCACACTTAAGGTAATTCTCATTACCCCTAATCAGAGGGAAGATGTGATGAGTTTACTAACCCATTGGTTTAGGCTTAAGCTCATTAACTTATGACAAATCCAAAAGCAATAAAAGACTGAAACTCAAAAACAAACAATAATCGACTCCTTCGGGATTCTTTTCTCATCATCTTCACTCACAAACGAGAACTTGCTTCTTCCGTCTAATGCAAGACAGTTTGCACCTGAGCCAGACAGGTCATACACTTGAGCATAGACAAGCAAGCGGTTCACAAGTCAATTCATCTTTCAGTCTCTTTGGGTCGAACTACGGTGTTCTGACTTCCTCATTGCACGAGAGGATACGTAGGCATAACTTAACGGTTATCGAACAAAAGTCTCTGTACATTCCCCCTCTTTCTAGCCTCATTCTTATAGCCTCATTATCATGAGTAATTCATTCTTGTTCCTTACACTGACACTGTATATATCACACTTTGCACTTCTTTTGCACTGACACCTGTACATCCTTTTCCAGCTCTTTTATGCACAAATTGCACTGACACTCCCCCTTTAAAACACAAATCTTTTAAGCGTGGATCCCGTCGAGTACGGCGGACAATCTGGGTGCTAATACCTTCCCAGGTTGTAACCAACCCCCTTTCTCAGTCTCTCTGGTTCGCAACCGTCTTATCCATATCTTTCTAGGTTTATGCAGCATTGCCTTTCCTCCGGGATAAAAATGCCTAGCTGGCGACTCTATTCATTCTCCAGTGAGTTCACGGCTGTGTGTTCTCATTGTCCCTTTCGCCGACCGTTCGCGTCTGTACCTTCATCTGACCCCCGTTTCATTTGTCGGGAGCGACAGCTTGGCGACTCTGCTGGGGAGCCTTATACTGCAACCAGGGCTTCTGGTTCTTTTTGTGGGTTCCTCCTAGCGCTTGATTGATTTGTGTTTATTGGGGTGTTATGTGCTATTTGTGTTTGTATATTCGCTTTATTTATTGCTTTCTGTACAGCTTTATTTATTGCTTTCTTTACAGTTTTTCATATATCATACTGTCATGCTGCTGGCTGGATCTGTTGTTTGCTTTGGTGGGTGGGTGTTCCATTGAGAGTTAAGGTCCTATACCTGGGACCTGAGTGACACCTAGGCTAGAGTGAATCATATTCTTTCCCATTCCATCTCGGTCTGGTGCTGGAATATGAAACACGGTTCAGATATGGGTTTCTTCTTGAGAACTCTGTGTTACAGATTTCCTGCAATGCTAGGGCTATCTGGGAAGCCTGCTAAGTCTGGATGACCTTTAGTATTGACCTTCAGAAACTGAGGTGAATTAGAGGAGGAATTTTTATGGTTATTGTAAACACTGTACCTCCGGGTTGGAAGTGTTTACACTTCTCATAACTGATCCAAGTCTGAGGATCCTTGTTCTAGAACACCACCTATGAGGGGGTTGGGCTGTTTACAGGTTTGCAGGTACCTTGACCTCAGAATACCCTGTTACTTTGATTGTTTAAGAGTACTCCATTTTGGGTCAGTTCTTGTGATTCTAAAACCCTGGACATGTGGCTCTTTATTTGAGTCCCCCACCTTGGTTACTGGATTTATAGACCTCCATCTGGTATTCTTGGATATATCTTGGACTTATATCAGAGCTCTTGATCAGATCCAGCTCAGTCACAAACCCTTGCATATCATTTGCATACATAATCATTGCATCATATTGACATTTGCTTATTTGTTTCAGGGTATCCATCTTCATTTGGTTTTGGTTTTGACCCCATCTTCTGTATTGACCTATCTTCACCAACACCTGCTTCAGTTATCACCAGCACCAGCCAGTCAGTGGCCCTCTTCTTCAGCATCAGCATCAGTACCTGTCTCTACTCAGTCTCAGCATCATGGCTCCTAAGAAAAGCAACATCACCTATCACTTCTTCCAGCCAGACTTATCAGACATCAGGAGGATTCAGACCCTGATCACTCCAGATCACATACCTTTGTTCAGGGAGAGTTATGGGGATATACTGGACATGGTTATGGATCTGGACCCTTCACAGAGGAGCCTCATCCACACATGCATTCAGTTTTATGATCCTCCACTGAGATGTTTTACTTTTCAAGACTTTCAGTTGGGCCCCTTATTGGAAGAGTACTCCTCATTAGTTGGTATGCCTATCAGGAGAGAAATTCCTTTCAACCCTGAGATGGTCTTTCCTGCTAACGGAGAAGTAGCAAAGGCTTTGCACCTGGAACCGGTTCTGATTGAGCAGCATATGACTTCTAAAGCTGGAATCCCTGGTTTTCATCTGGATTTCTTAATCTCTCAAGCTACTCTGAAAGCTTCTCTAGGAGAGTGGAAAGCTGTTTGTGCTTTACTGGCCTTGAGTATATATGGGATTGTATTGTTTGCAGATGAGCCTCGATTCATTAGCAAGAATGCAATCCATCTGTTCATCTTGAAGAACCCAGTGCCAACTTTATTGGGGGATCTTTATTATTCAGTGCATCAGAGGAATGAAAAGCAGAGGGGGAGGTTAGTGAGGTTTTGTGCTCCATTGTTCCACACTTGGCTTCTCAGGCATCTACCCAGGACAGATGCATTTTTAAACCCTCATCAGCAGAGTAACTGGGCTAAGAGACTCACTACTCTAACTTCAGCAGATATCAGATGGTGCACTCAGAGCACCAAGGGCAGGGATATCATCACCAGCTGTGGACATTTTCCCAATGTGCCTTTAATAGGAGTTAAGGGAAGTATCAATTACAACTCTCTGCTGTTCAGGAGGCAATTGGGCTACGCACTGGTCCACACTCCAAGGGCACAGGACTTGGTGGAGACCCTTTATTGTGAGAACAAGATTAGTTTGGCTATTGTTAGGCAGGCTTCCTGGGCCTGGGATAATGTTCAAACCAAGGGAGTCACCATTCTGGGGAAGTGTAATAATGTGGCATCAGCACAATATTATGAGTGGTCCCGTGCCAGGGCCCAATTCTCTGGAATGCCCTTTACCATAGAAGACATGCCTGAGTCATCTTCAGCACCACCCCCTGCCACCATCAGTTTGGAGGAGTTTGAGAGCTTGAAGGAAAGAAATGAGAAGCTAACCCAGGCTTTGCAGAAGACCCTCCGGGAGAGGAGTGAAGGTATGAGGGAGATTGAGAGATTGGAGAAGTTGAGAGTGGAGCATTTGACTAAGATTGAAAAGTCTGGGGATTATATCAAAAAGTCTAAAGCTGGTGAACAAATTCTGAAGAATGCTTGCAAAGAAGCCCAGTTCCAGAGAGCAAGAACAGACTTGTACTTGAAGGAGAGTCAAGCCCGGTGGGTCAGGATCACCGAAGCTCGTACCCTGGAGGACAAGAGAGTTCAAGACAAGATGGGACAACTGGAAGCTAGTGCAAAAGAACAGCAAGAAGCCCTGGCAGCAGCCCAGAGGGAAATATCAGAATTGAAGATTAAAGCAGGGGTGAAGAGGTCCAAGGACCAAACTCAGCACAAAAAGCTAACAGCAGCTGTTACAACCCGGAACCTCCTTATCCGGAATCTCACGGAGCGCCCGGCTGATCCTGTGACCGAAGCACTTCTCAAGGAAGTTCGTGAGGATGAGTTTGGTCTTGGTGTTTGACCATTTGTTTGTTGTTGCTTTCTTTCCATGTACTTTCATTTTGTACTGTATTTTGACCCCTTAGAGGGCTTGTGTTGTAAAATGAACAAGTTGTATTATTTCACCTTATGTAATATATTCATGTTAGTTTACTTCGGAAGCAACATTCAGCAGCATCTTCAAGGGTCTGGAAGGGTCAAAACTGAAGGCCAAACCGGATACCTTGAGAACAAATAAGCATAACTGCATTGCATGCTAACCCTTTGTTTGTTTTGTAGGTTTTGTTTCATTGTTGCTAACCTCTATTGTGATGTTCAGGAACTATTGCTAGGCGCCGGGTATTTCCCCTCAACCGTCCGCACCGTTATCCAACCCGAAACAACCTTCCGGGAATTCAAATGGATCAGATGCAGCAGGACCTTACGGAGGTCAGAAACCAGATGGCCAACGAAAGGTTGGAGATGAGAACTCAGATAACACAGTTCATGGAAGTAATGAACAACTTAGCTCAAAGCCAGGAGAGGCTCAGAGCTTTGGTAGAAGGGAGGAATCAGGAGGAGCCCCATGTGGGGACTGCCGGCACAAGTAACAACGAGAGGGTCCAACCTCATGTCAATCCCCCAGTTTTTGGACCCCATCTCCATCCAGAGGCCAACATCCCTGTCAATATACAAGGGACTGCCACAGCAGGGAGGGTACTACAAGAAGACCCCCAAGAAGACCAGTTCACAGTAATGGGTGCTGGGGAAGAAGCGTACGATAGACGGTTGGATGCAATAGCTGAGAAGTTGAGGTCCTTAGAATCTCAAAACTCTTTGGGCTTCGACGTTATGGACATGGGTTTGGTAGACGGGGTCAGGATCCCCCATAAGTTCAAGCCTCCTTGTTTCGAAAAGTATAATGGGACTTCATGCCCCCGGACTCATCTACAATCATTTCTGGGAAGGCTGAAGGCCTATACAATGGATGAGAAGCTTTGGATGTTCTATTTCGAAGACAGCTTAACTGGAGCGTCAAGAGAATGGTACTCTCACTTGACAAGGGCAACTATTAGATGCTGGAAGGACCTGGCAGAAGCCTTCATCAGACAGTATCAGTATAATCTAGACATGGCACCCAACAGGACCCTCCTAATGGGAATGTCACAGTCTTCAAGGGAGAGTTTCCGAGAATATGCCCAGAGATGGAGGCAACTGGCTGCTGCTGTTCAGCCACCTATGTCTGAACGGGAAATGGCAGATATGTTCATGAACACCCTTCAGGGAACATATATTGACAGGTTGGCTGCTTTCTCTTCCACTAGCTTCGCGGATGTTGTCATAGCTGGGGAGAGAATTGAAAGCTTGTTAAAAATGGGAAAGATCTCAGACAACGGTGCAAGCTCGTCCAGTAGTGCAAGAAAGCCTTTTGCAGGCCCAAGAAGAACTGGCGAGACCAATGCCATCCATTCAAACAGGGGCAGGCCCCAGTATGTTCAGAGGTCAATAGCAGCAGTCACCATTCCTGCTCCGGCTCATCCTCAGCCAGTCTATCAACCTCCGCAACAAAACTTCCAACAACAACCTCAGTATCAGCAGAATCAGTATCCTCCAAGGAACTACAACAACAACAACAGCAACAACAACAATCAACAAAGGCCATTCCAACAGAGGCCATCTCAAGCTAACAGAGTGATCGATCCGATCCCGATGCCATATGCTACATTGCTGCCACAGCTTCTGAAACTCAACCTGGTTGAGCTAAGAACGTTGGCCCCTCCGGACCCCAACAGTCTACCAAGGAACTATGACTCCAATGCTAGGTGTTCTTTTCATTCAAACGCACCTGGCCACAGCACAGAAAAATGCAGGGCTCTGCATATGAAGGTACAAGACCTGGTAGACTCAAAGGCTCTGAATTTCGCACCACCACCCAATGTCAATAAAAACCCGATGCCAAACCATGGTGGTCCCCGGATTAACGTTATTGAAGAAGACAAGCCGTCTTATTTAATAACCAGTGTGGGACAGATCAGGACACCATTGGTAGAAATCAAAGCTCAGCTCTTGGAATGTCAAATGTTCCCGGGGTGTGAGTTAGGCTGTGCTTACTGCAATATCTCGGTAAATGGGTGCGATAATTTGCGGAATGGCATAGATGGCCTTATTCAGAGTGGCCAACTTCAGATCACCACATCATTTCCAACAAATCCAGCAATATCATCAGCAGCGGTTTCAGAACCTCCTACAACTGCAGCAACCATTGTTCCTGTCAATTCTTCGGTTTCATCAACAAGTACTTCATCCATCATCTCAACCGATCAGTTTTCAACAAATTTTCCTGCTACAACTTCAGCTTCACTCCATTTTGAACCTCCTACAACAACAACATCATTTCTTCCAACAATAGCTCCTACAACACCAGCAACAAATCATGAGGACGTCTCCACTGTCACGATATTCTATGATCCTGAAAACAACTCTGCCTACCATTCAGAAGGTACTGCTCCCATCAGAGCACCAGTTACAATCTTTTATGATCCACAAACAATTACAATCCCTTCAGCAGCAACAATCAGTCCAGTCACTGTCACGGTGCCTGGACCAGTACCATATGAAAGCAATAGGGCCATCCCTTGGCACTATGGCTCTGACGTGTACTGCGAGGGAAAAAGAATCACTCTTGAAACATCAACACCTGTACCACAAATTGACAATGTGGGGGGAGGCGGAGGCTTCACTCGAAGCGGACGTCTCTTCGCCCCACAAATTCAAAGACCTACAGCCGAAGCAGAAGCTGCTGCTAAGGCAAAAGGAAAGAGCCCTGTGCAGGAAGACCAAGCTGTTAAAGAAGCCTTGAAGACGCCGTTCGATCAAAAAGTTGATGAGTTTATGAGAATCATCAAAAAGAATGACTACAAAATTGTGGATCAACTTCACCAGACGCCATCCAAAATCTCTATCCTCTCACTGCTTATGTGCTCCGAAGCCCATCAGAATGCACTACTCAAGGTCTTGCACGCAGCTTACGTGCCTGAAGAGATTACTGTCAACCAGTTGGAAACCGTGGTTGGAAATGTTACTGCTAGCAATGGGCTAGGGTTCACCAATACTGACTTGACAGCGGACGGCCGCAACCACAACAAAGCCTTGCACATAACCATAGAATGCAAAGGAGCTGTCCTTTCTCATGTGCTGGTGGACACAGGTTCATCCCTGAATGTCTTACCAAAGAAGGCTCTGGTGAAGTTAGCATATGATGGACTGGCATTAAGACCCAGCAACCTGGTGGTGAGAGCCTTTGATGGTTCTAAGAGATCGGTTCTGGGAGAGATAGAGCTGCCTGTGACAATTGGCCCACAGACCTTCAAAACTATCTTTTATGTGATGGACATTCAGCCCGCCTACAGCTGTTTGTTGGGTAGACCTTGGATTCACGCCGCCGGCGCAATAACGTCTACCCTTCACCAAAAGTTAAAATATGAGTGGGAAGGCCAAGTTGTCACAATCTGTGGAGAGGAGGACATTTTTGTCAGCCACCTGGCAACCTATAAGTACATTGAAATGGATGGGGAGATCCATGAAACAATGAGCCAGGGGTTTGAAGCTTTGAATGTGAATGAAGCATCTGCTGTATCCGGTACTCCAATGTCATCTTACCAACAAGCCCGGAAGGTTGTTGAGGAAGGAACTGCCCTAGGCTGGGGCAAAGTTTTAGCTGTGGAGGAGAAGAAAGACAAATTTGGGTTGGGTTACAGACCAACTCAACATCAAGCAAGGGCTGCTGAGAAGCCCGGTTTTGTCAGTGGGGGGATGCTTACCCCTGATGCTATCAACTGTCTGGAAGACGAGCTGGAAGAGGAGCGCAATCTGGAGAATTGGATTCGTCCAAAGATCCCGGGGAGCAGTGTCTCGAACTGGTCTTCCCAGGAAATTATAAGAGTTACTCGATCAGAGTAATTATTATTTCCTGTATTTTTATAAGCATGCATCAAAGTCTTGCATCTTGCCCAAGATGACAAGACTCATTTTGTAATCGGGCCATCTGTACTTTTTGTGCAAACAAGATCAATTAATGAAATATCAGACATCTTTTGCAAACGCGTCTTTTTCTTTTCGTTCACTGTTTTTCCATTTTTCTTTTTTGTACAAAAAATAAATGGCAGTGTTTTCAAAATGACAACTTCATTTCACTTTTCTAAATAAGACTAAAATCAGATCACTAAAATGAACAACTTAACCCTTGCAGAGAGTGCCTTCCCGACAGCACCGACAACAGCACGGCTATGACATCGTATGACTTTGACAATCCGATCAATCAAGCTGATGAAGGGGTTGAAGAAGAATATGAGCTTCCTGAAGAGCTAGCCAGGTTGTTAAGACAAGAGGAAAAGGTTATTACCCCTCACCAGGAGGAGGTTGAAGTGATTAATCTTGGTACAGAGGAAGACGTGAAAGAGGTTAAAATCGGGGCCTGCCTGCAAGACTCAGTGAAGAAGCAGCTGGTTGATCTACTTCAAGAGTATGTGGATGTGTTTTCTTGGTCGTATCAAGACATGCCAGGGTTGGATACCGACATTGTTGTGCACAAGCTGCCTTTGAAAGAAGAATGCCCTCCAGTCAAACAGAAGCTGCGCCGTACTCGTCCAGACATGGCTATGAAAATCAAGGAGGAGGTACAAAAGCAATGGGACGCCGGGTTCCTTGCTGTAACTAGCTACCCGCCGTGGGTTGCTAATATAGTGCCTGTGCCCAAGAAGGACGGCAAAGTAAGGATGTGTGTCGATTACCGGGATCTGAACAGAGCCAGCCCGAAAGATGATTTCCCTCTACCTCACATTGATGTATTGGTTGATAACACGGCTCAGTTCTCGGTATTCTCCTTCATGGATGGATTTTCAGGATACAACCAGATTAAAATGTCACCTGAAGACATGGAGAAGACAACCTTCATCACACCCTGGGGCACGTTCTGCTACAAGGTAATGCCATTCGGGATCAAGAATGCCGGTGCAACGTATCAACGGGCTATGGTAACATTATTCCACGATATGATCCACAAAGAAATAGAATGTTATGTGGATGATATGATTGCCAAGTCCCTTACAGAGGAAGATCACCTGGTGAATCTGCTCAAGTTATTCAAGCGTCTGAGGAAGTACCAACTGAAGTTGAACCCCAACAAATGCACATTCGGGGTGCGGTCCGGTAAGCTGCTGGGATTCATTGTGAGCGAGAAAGGGATTGAAGTTGACCCTGATAAGGTCAAAGCCATTCAAGAGATGCCTGCACCGAAAACTGAGAAAGAAGTTCGAGGGTTCTTAGGTCGGTTGAACTACATTTCACGGTTCATATCTCACCTTACAGCAACCTGTGAACCCTTGTTCAAGCTGTTAAGAAAAGAACAAACGGTCAGGTGGAATGAAGAATGCCAGAAGGCTTTTGACAAGATCAAGGAATATCTGCAAGAACCTCCAATCCTCATGCCGCCAGTTGAAGGAAGACCTCTGATAATGTACCTGACAGTATTAGAAGAGTCAATGGGGTGTGTGTTGGGCCAGCATGACGAGTCTGGTCGAAAAGAGTATGCAATATACTACCTAAGCAAAAAGTTTACCGACTGTGAACAACGTTATTCACTGCTCGAGAAAACTTGCTGTGCTTTAGCGTGGGCTGCTCGCCGACTGAGACAGTATATGTTGACCCACACTACTTTGTTGATATCCAAGATGGACCCAGTCAAGTACATATTCGAGAAGCCAGCTCTTACCGGACGGGTTGCAAGATGGCAAATGATTCTCACAGAATATGACATCCAGTACACCTCTCAGAAAGCCATCAAGGGCAGTGTACTATCTGAATATCTTGCTGAGCAACCCATTGATGACTACCAGCCAATGAGGTTTGACTTCCCTGATGAAGACATCATGTTCATTAAAACAAAAGATCATGAAGAGCCTATTCACACTGAAGGGCCTGACCCGGAGGAAGAATGGATTATGATGTTCGATGGGGCTGTTAACATGAATGGCCGTGGTGTTGGTGCAGTACTTATTACACCCAAAGGAGTTCACATGCCTTTCTCAGCAAAACTCACTTTCAACTGCACTAACAACGAAGCTGAATACGAAGCTTGCATTATGGGTCTTGAGGAAGCCATTGACCTCAGGATCAAGACATTGACCGTATTCGGAGATTCAGCTTTGGTAATCAATCAGACCAACGGGAAATGGTATACACACCAGGATCATCTGATACCTTACAGGGATTATACAAGAAGGTTATTGACTTTCTTCACAACAGTCAAGCTTGAGTATATCCCTCGGGACGAGAATCAGTTTGCAGATGCTCTTGCTACCATTTCGTCCATGATCAAAGTTCAAGCTGCTAACTTTGTACCTCAGATTTCAGTGTCCAGACTCGATAGACCAGCATATGTATTCGCAGCAGATGTTGTCAAAGATGATAAGCCTTGGTTCCATGATATTAAGTGCTTCTTGGAGGATCAAACATACCCACCTGGGGCATCTTCCAATGATAAGAAGACCTTAAGAAGGCTTGCTGGAAGTTTCTTTCTGAACACTGATGGGTCTTTATACAAGAGGAACTTTGATATGGTACTCCTCAGATGTGTTGACAAGACAGAAGCAGATTTGTTGATGCATGAAGTGCACGAAGGCTCTTTTGGTACCCATGCTGGAGGACATGCTATGGCTAAGAAGTTGTTAAGATCAGGCTATTATTGGATCACAATGGATGCAGACTGTTGTGCCTATGCCAGGAAATGCCACAAATGCCAGATCTACGCAGATAAAGTGCATGTGCCTCCGAATCCTTTGAACGTTATGTCTTCACCATGGCCCTTCGCCATGTGGGGCATTGACATGATTGGCAAGATCGAGCCAACTGCTTCAAATGGTCACAGATTCATCCTGGTCGCCATTGACTATTTCACCAAGTGGGTTGAAGCAGCCTCATATGCAAATGTTACAAGGCAAGTGGTAGCCCGATTCCTAAAGAGAGATATCATCTGTCGGTACGGAGTTCCCGAGCGAATCATTACTGATAATGGTTCCAATCTCAACAACAAAATGATGGCAGAGCTGTGCCGGGACTTCAAGATTCAACATCACAATTCTTCTCCTTACAGTCCAAAGATGAATGGTGCTGTTGAGGCGGCAAATAAGAATATCAAGAAGATTGTGCAGAAGATGGTAGTCACCTACAAAGACTGGCATGAAATGCTACCATTTGCCTTGCATGGGTACCGCACGTCAATCAGAACATCCACTGGGGCAACACCGTATCAACTTGTGTATGGTATGGAAGCAGTCCTACCTGTTGAAGTTGAATTACCTTCTCTCCGAGTACTGATGGATGTCAAACTGAGTGAAGCAGAATGGGCTAGGTCCCGATACGAGCAACTGAGTCTGATTGAAGAGAAAAGATTGGCTGCAATATGTCATGGACAATTGTATCAGAAGAGAATGAAGAAAGCCTTCGATCAGAAAGTCAGGCACCGAGAGTACCAAGTGGGAGATCTTGTGCTGAAAAGAATCCTCCCTCCTCATACAGACCACAGGGGCAAATGGACTCCAAATTATGAAGGACCATTTGTGGTGAAGAAAGTTTTCTCTGGTGGAGCACTGATGCTCAGCACCATGGATTGTGAAGATTTCCCATCCCCTGTGAATTCAGATGCAGTTAAAAAATACTTCGCATAAAAATGACCCGTTGGACATAAAAACAGAATGTAAGTCCAGGCAAAAATAGGGCATCCCGGCGAGTCAAAAACAGAATAAAAGACTCGGGCAAAAATAAGGGAAATAAATGAAAAAATGTACACCCGCTGAGTTGAAAAGCCGCATTGGACAACTCAGGCAAAAATGGGTATCCCGATGGATTGAAAACCCGAAAGGGCGATCCATGCAAAATAAGGGAATAAGCGAACAACTGCACTCTGAATTCGTCTGTATTGTCAGCAACTTGGTAAGCTTCGAAAGGATCAAGCTTCAATCAGAATCAGCCTTTTCAGAAAGCAAGACGAGAAGAACGTCATTGTCATACGAGTCATAGCCGAAGAGGAAGCTCCGTAAAGCGTCGTCAACACTGCCAGCACTTTTGTTTCTCAATTTGTGACAGTCTCCTCATTTCAGGAGATGTGTTCCTTTGACTGTACCTCGCCAATTCAGGGCATATGAATTAATAAAATCAGATTTCTCAGTCATGTTTCGTTTTGTACATTTTCATTTTTTTTGCAAAGAATGTCTGATATCTTAAAAGAAGAAACTGATTGCATAAGAGTACAGATGATTGTCACTAGAAATAGAAACACATGCTTGCAGGGAATATACTTACTCTTGAGAATGCTTGACTCCTATGACGGAATCCAGTAAAGGATACCTCGGGACCTTTTGTGCGTCTCCTTATCTTTGCAGGATTGCAGGTATCCAGAACGCAACCTGGGGCATGCAAGTTACGTCTCAGCAAGCTGGCGAATCATTATCAACTCGGTCTATCTTCCACGTGGCACTGGAAGGTGCCCACTTCCCCAGCAAAGTTGCCAAATCAACATACACTCAATCTCAGCATCTGAAATGCTATCCCCAGCTGAGTTGCCTCTTGTTGCTATCCCCAGCTGAGTTGCCTCTCACAATTCCCCAGCCGAGTTGCCATTTCATCCTCAGCTGAGTACAGGAGTCAGGAAATCATCTCCCCACAGAATCCTCAGCCTCTATCCAGAAGAGCAGCACATAGAAGATCACAACAGAGTGAAGAAGGCCTCTACAAACCCCAGCTGGGTCCCGTATTATAAGGATATGTCAACCAGTGACCTATATCCCCAAGCAAATATCATCTTATTGGATCTACCAATGATCTCATCCCCAGCTGGGAAGTCCATTTCCAACAGATCGACCAGAGATCTTCGCAGTGACGGGATCCGAATCCCAATGTGGTATCTTTGCATAATCATGGCATTTGCATCATAATATCCCTTCAGAGCGTAGCATTCCGTCTAATACGGAGCATTACGGCAAAAAAATCAAACGCATAGCATAATCATAAGCCGTGTTCTGAATTAACACTTGTGAATAATAACCGTTTCATCATCATTGTACAAAAATCCTCACCAGAGTCCCAGCAAAAAAAAAAAAAAAAAAAAAAAAAAAAAAAACAGTTGCCTCATATTCACAAACACCAGTTCATATTTCCTTTTGATACCCGTCCGTATCATCACTCCCCAGTAAAATCGCTGGAACACTCTTTATAACAAAATCACCTGTGTTACAGATACTTCATGACACCCGTCCGTGTCATATTACCAGCAGAAAGCCAAAGACGTCCCCTTTGCACCCACACATACCTATATATACACTTTCCTGACACCCGTCATATCCCCGGCGCAGTCGCCTAGACTTTGTATAGCAGATACTTATTCATATTACACTTTTCTCTCTTGGCACCCGTCCGTGTCATTCTCTCCAGCAGTTAAAACACTCATCTATATATGCTCACTACTCACGATACACTTATACAGATACTCGTCCGTATCTTGTATACACAACACTTATCTCCCCACAGATTCGACAGTAGTCCTTGTTCTTTGTTAACCAGTTGGTACTCGTCCGTATCATCATCTCAGAACATTGCGTCTAATGTTTGTTTCTACATGATACTTGTCCGTATCATAGTCTTAAGGTTGCTCGTCCGCATCTTTAATCCATACACTGTGTAAAACACTTATGTCTTCTTGGATATAGACACTCGTCCGTGTCTACTATTCCCCAGAAGAGTCCCTTCAGATGCAACACTCGTCCGTGTTCTTTGTTAACCAGATGGTACTCGTCCGTATCATCATCTTTGAACACGTGTCAGTATTTGTTTCTACATGATACTCGTCCGTATCATAGTCTAAGGATGCTCGTCCGCATCTTTAATCTATACACAATACCAAACGCTTATACTTTCCTTTCTTGGTTGTGAACACTCGTCCGTGTTTACTATCCCCAGCAGATCACCAACAAAGCAAATCTTTTCCTTTTTATCTGACACTCGTCCCGTGTTATGATAAACCCTGAGAGCAGCCGTCCCCTGCTGAGTGGTCGTCCTCCACTTCTTGATGGTCGTCCTCCATCATGCTCATCCGATGGCCGTCCCCATCGTTGATTTTAGCAGCCGTCCCCTGCTAGGTGGTCGTCCTTCACCTTTTGATGATCGTCCTTCATCATTTTATCCAATGGCCGTCCCCATTGTTGATTTTGGTTATCTGACACTTGTCCTGTGTTGTGATAAACCTTGAGAGCAGCCGTCCCCTGCTGAGTGGTCGTCCTCCACTTCTTGATGGTCGTCCTCCATCATGCTCGTCCGATGGCCGTCCCCATCGTTGACCTTTGCTATCCGATGGCCGTCCCCATCGTTGATATTTTCGGCAGCCGTACCCTGCCAGGTGGTCGTCCTCCACCTTTGATGGTCGTCCCCATCATATTTCTTTTATCCCCAACAGAGCAGCCGTCCCCTGCTAGGTGATCGTCCTTCACCTTTGATGGTCGTACCCCATCATCTGTTTATTTCATTTATTCTTTAACCCGATGGCCGTCCCCGTCGTGGTCCCTTTTCCTTTTAGCCCGATGGCCGTCCCCATCGTTGGTTACTTTACCTTTATGAACCTGATGGCCGTCCCCGTCATGTTTCATTAATCCCCAGAGATTTTTACAGCTTTACTTGATGGCCGTCCCCATCATAATATCTTATTTTCCCCAGCCAGTCGGCCGTCCCCGTCTGGGCTTTACCTTTTATCCCCAACATGTCGGCCGTCCCCGTCATTGCTCTTTACCCAGCAGTCGTCCTCTGCTCGACGGTCATCCTCCGTCGCCCACACTTTACAATATACTTTATTTTCCTTTTACAATCTATATCCCTTTTCTTCTTCATTCTGTGAGTGCAAATTTTGGACTGTCTTTGGTATTCAACCACAAGTTATCTTGTTTGCCTGTTAAGCCGTCGCTTACATCCTGCACAGCTAACTCATGTTTGAATAGGGGCAGCTGTAAACACCCCAAATTTTCCCTCACCCATTCACACCATGGCTTGTGATTATTTCATGTGCATAAACACAATCATATCACCTCATATCTCACTTTTGATTCACTGCATAGTTTCTAAGGCATCTGCACCTAGGGTTTGTGATCTGAGCAATCTCAGGGCATCTTGAGCCACTCCAAAGGCAACCAATCAATTCAAAGGGGTCTACATGTGTTCAAGCATCATAGTACATCCTCACAAAGCCAAGAATTCAAAAGAATCACAAGAACTGGGATTGGTATGAATGCAGAGCCAAGTTTGACTGCACAGTTGACCTAGAATTAGGGTTTTGGTTTCAGAGGCCATAACCCCAAATTTTTTTGTCATTCTTGTTTCCATTGGTCTCTATATGGTATAGGGAGTATGCATATCAATTTTCATGAAGAAATTCCATGGGGAAGTCATCTGATCAAGAGTTGACTTTTCAGACAAGTCAGTGCAAAATCAGGGCATCTGAGGCCCCCAATGACCCAACCAATGGGTGATCTTCATCATTTTGAGTGTATATGATCTTTATTTGATCATGGAAGAAGGTTGAAGTTCATAAAAATCAAGAATTTAGGGTTTTTGCAAATGTTGACTTTTTGGGCATAGTTGACTTTTCAAGAATGCATCATTTTAGGTCATTTTTCAAGCCTTGATTCTTGATCCAAAAAGGCTTCAAATGGAAAAACTTTGGTCATGAAAGTTGTAGATCTCATCTTTCCCTTTTCAAAAAGTACAAGAACATGATCAAACTCTTCTTGGATCAAAAGTTATGGCATGACAAAGTTGGCTAAAATCATTGATTTTCAAGGCATGCTTCAAATGGAAATTTTGCAAGATCATGAACCAATGCCTTTTGTGACCTCTAATTCATTTCAAACTATTACACAAACATTCTATGAGCCTTAAAGATCAGAATTGGACCAAGGTTCCACATGGTTATGGTTTGTGTAACTAAGCTTTCTTTCATGTGAACCATAAAGCACCAAGTTGCAAAACTCATGATCACATCTCACCAACTTGATGCATTGGCTGCTGAACCAAGCTAGCCTCACACACACATCATGCTGCGCAGCCCATGCCCATTGTACTTAGCTAGAGCTTAGCCCATGCCCTCTCTTACAAGAATTGGACTTTTTGCAAAAGGTGACTTACCAATCAATAAAGGACATGTCTTGTCAACTGACCAATGAGAGAGGTTTTTGTGGACAAATTGCAAGCCATTTCATGTACAAGGCAAGGCTGAAACTCATTCATACACACATACACCAAAACACTCCTCATTTTGCATTTGTCTTCGAATCTGCCTCCACAGCTTGAAAACACAAGAACCATCTTCACCAATCATCTCACCACACTTCATAGACCTAAAACCACCAAAGTTCAAGCCTGAAACAAGCCTGACCTGAGCTTCACCATTCCCCTCCCTCAGAACCAGTTCTCTTCGAATCTCACTATCCAGCCATCAAACACTTCATTTTCCTTCACCAACAAGTCAAGCATACCATAAGGAGTCAAAACCACCCTTTACTTTGAACTAAAGCAGCCTGTACACAAAGCTCACTTTCTGCTATATCAGTTTGGTACCTCTTGAAATAGCTTGCAAAAGTTCATTCCAAGCCTGCCATTAACACCAGGGGAGTCATTGGAGCTAGCTTGCATCAAGAAACTGCTCTGAAAGCCCAGAAACAGGAGTTGTCACCTCAGGTATGGCCATGAAACTTTTCTCTCAAAGCTCTGATTTTTTGTTATAAAGTGAAAGTGCATGCTTCAAGGATCATGGTGATGTGTTTAGATTTAAAAATGGTGTGAAAATGAGCATTTTGTGCCTCTCTGAAATTTTGTCCGTGAATGTATTTGGTTTCGATTCTCTTTGTTCATGCTGGATAAATGTTTTTTGATCATGGATTAAGGTTTAGTTTGGGGAGGGGAACGTTTCTGGGCAGTTAATTTGATGAGTGGTGGCCTGTGGCGTTTTCTAGGGTTTTCAACCCGCCGGAGAAGACGACCGGAACCACTGTTCCGGCCGTCTGAGATTAGCATGCCCTAATTAGGGTTTAGTTCAGTCATTAGCGTATTTCAAATTTGGGCCATAGGATCAGGTTTCCCGCGTGTGGGCCAAGGGCTCAGATTGCCTCATTAGCCTTTAATTGTCATTTAACTTAATTAACTGGAATTAATAGTTTAATTAGTCAGATTTAAATATTGACCGTTGGATCACGCGCCAAGTCAACTGTCTCTTTCCCAGATTGCATCTCAGCCTCTCATTTAGCTTACTTTCATTTTTATTTATTTTTATTCCCTTTTATTTTCATTTAACTTGCACAATTAATTAAAAATAGCAAAAAATGCATAAAAATTATGAAACTTTTTCCTCTGAGTTTTATTAATTTTTATGACACAAAAATATTTTTATTTTATTTTTTATCATTAGAAAAGCATTTTTAAATATTTAAAAGATTATTTTTAATTGATTAATGGGAATTAATTAATTAAAAATACTTTTAGGTATTTAAAAATTACAAAAAAATTCATGAAATGTTCTAAGACATTTAGAAACATTGTCCAACCTTCAAACCAAATTTCTTTTTTGATCTTGATGCACTTTGAGAATTTTCCATTGAATTAAATCATTTTTTGTGCATTAATTTGATCCAAAGTTCAAAATTTCATTTCTGCCTATCTAAGAAGAGTTGGACATTGATTCTTTTTGCATTGCATTCTATTTGGCATGTAGTTTTTGAGATAAAATGGCCATGGTTTGATCTTGCATTTTCAATTTGTTTGGCATTTCTTTTGTTTAGGGACCCTAAAAACCCTAACAACTTAGAAAATTCATAACTTGAGATTGGTTAAGAGTTGAGACCTCCCCTTTGGACCTTGGTTTAGTGTAGGGTTAGGGTTTCTTTGGGTGGCATTTTCCATTTTTTATCTTAGGGTTTGCTTCTGTTTTGGGTTTTTGTTAGTTGTTTGATTCATAAACCCTAATTTGGGCTTTCTTTTGCATCCTTCTTGCATTCTCTTGCATAACATGACTTGTCTTTGCATTTTACACATTCGTGTGTTCCATTTGACATCTTAAGACATGTAGGAAGCATGTTTGATCATTGCATCACATATTTGCCATGTCATTTACCTTGTATGCTTCATAACTTTTCATGTTCATTCATGCTCCTTAGTTTGCATCATTTGCATCCATGATCTTGTATGAACATCTCCATGTCTTGCCTCATGTTTGCAGCACCTCATAACATCATAATCATCATCAACATGCTTCTGGTTTTGCTTAGCATCATGCCATTTCATCCCATCTTGCATTGCATTGCATTTCTTTCTAACATTTCAGGTGGTAAGTAACTTGAGAAGTGGATTTGCCTTCACTTCTCATAACCTTTCTTTTCATTTCTCTTGCATCCATTGCTGCATTTTTGTTTGTGTTTGAGATTGAGCTTGCTCATTCTTGTTCCTCCCACTTTCTTTCTTCAAGTGACTTGACTTCTTGAATGAAGCAAGTTATTTTGCTTCTCTTGATCCTGTTCATCTGCTTCTTGGTGGTTCCATTGAAGATTGCTCTTGAAAACCTCACAAACCTTAGGAACAACCAAGCATGACAATGAATTAGGGTTTTGATTAGTCTCCCCTCATAGTTTTACCTTTGTGTCTCTCTTTGAGTCCTCTCTTCTCACCTCATAATCAGGGACTAAACCCTAAAGGCTTTAAGGCTTTGTGATTAAGCTTATGCCTGCATCCTTCCATTAGGATGGAGTGTATAACTTTAATCCTAAGTGTTAAACCCTTAATGTGTTTAAATCTCTTAATCAATTCACATAATAATCATCAAGACATCTCACTTGTAACTTGGGCCTTGCATTAGGGTTCTAATTCTTCCTTAATTGGTTAAGAAGGACTAACCCTAGTGTTAATGGACAAGTCCCCCTCAAGTTGTCTTACAAACCCTAAAAATCACTTCTTCATCATACCATTAAATAAAATCCACTTAATCAAAGGCTTGTTTTGTCATGAGTTTAATCCCTAATCATGGATTAAGTTGGGGAGCTTTCCTCAGCTTAAACATTCTCATCTATTATCCTTCTATTAGGATGGTGTAATGAGTCTGTTTAATCCTTGATTATGGCTTAACCTCATTACTCAACACTAAACAAAAACAACAAAAACATCTAAATAATCAACAAGTAGGTTAATGATCTTAATCCTACACCAAAGGTGATTAAGTGTGAGAATCTGACTTCACACTTAAGGTAATTCTCATTACCCCTAATCAGAGGGAAGATGTGATGAGTTTACTAACCCATTGGTTTAGGCTTAAGCTCATTAACTTATGACAAATCCAAAAGCAATAAAAGACTGAAACTCAAAAACAAACAATAATCGACTCCTTCGGGATTCTTTTCTCATCATCTTCACTCACAAACGAGAACTTGCTTCTTCCGTCTAATGCAAGACAGTTTGCACCTGAGCCAGACAGGTCATACACTTGAACATAGACAAGCAAGCGGTTCACAAGTCAATTCATCTTTCAGTCTCTTTGGGTCGAACTACGGTGTTCTGACTTCCTCATTGCACGAGAGGATACGTAGGCATAACTTAACGGTTATCGAACAAAAGTCTCTGTACATTCCCCCTCTTTCTAGCCTCATTCTTATAGCCTCATTATCATGAGTAATTCATTCTTGTTCCTTACACTGACACTGTATATATCACACTTTGCACTTCTTTTGCACTGACACCTATACATCCTTTTCCAGCTCTTTTATGCACAAATTGCACTGACACTCCCCCTTTAAAACACAAATCTTTTAAGCGTGGATCCCGTCGAGTACGGCGGACAATCTGGGTGCTAATACCTTCCCAGGTTGTAACCAACCCCCTTTCTCAGTCTCTCTGGTTCGCAACCGTCTTATCCATATCTTTCTAGGTTTATGCAGCATTGCCTTTCCTCCGGGATAAAAATGCCTAGCTTGCGACTCTATTCATTCTCCAGTGAGTTCACGGCTGTGTGTTCTCATTGTCCCTTTCGCCGACCGTTCGCGTCTGTACCTTCATCTGACCCCCGTTTCATTTGTCGGGAGCGACATATTGAACCATGGATGTTCATGAAAAGTTTATGAAATGATATGAATGCAAAACATGGAAAATGAAAGATGCAATGATCAAACATGATTCTAATATGTCCTAAGATGTATCATGAATCAAATGGATGCACAAGATGTCATGGCAAGTCATGGTATGCAAGCAAAATGGAAGATGGATGCAAAGGAAAGCATGAATTAGGGTTTATGATCAATACAAAAAACAAAAACCAAAACCAGAAGCAAACATCATGATAAAAATTTGAAAATACAATCAAAGATACCCTAGACCTATACAAACTCACTGCCCAAAGGAGGGGATCCAACTCTTAACCTAGTGAGAGTTATGAATTTCCTAAGATTGCTAGGGTTTTAAGGTACCTTGTCAAGAAAAATGCCAAACAAATAGGAAATGCAAGATAAATTCATGCCAATTTAATCCTATAAACTACATGATATGCAAGATGCAATGCAAAAAGAATCATTGTCCAACGCTCAATGGTTAGGCAGAAATGAATTTTTGAAGTTTGAAGTGAAATATTGCCTTGAAATGGAATTAATTCCAATGAAAATTGTCAAAAGGCATCAAGATCAAAAAATAAATTTGGTTTGAGAGTTGGACAATGTTTCTAAATGATTTTAAATGTTACATGAATTTTTTTTTGATTTTTAAATACATAAAAGTATTTTTAATTAATTAATTTTCATTAATTAATTAAAAATAAACTTTTAAATGATTTAAAAATAATTTTTAATGCAAAAAATAAAAATGAAAATATTTTTGTGTTCTGAAAATTAATAAAAGGTTTGATAAAAATTTTCAGAATTTTTAAACATTTTTTACTATTTTAAATTAAATGAAGAAAATAAATGCAAAACAAATGAAAATAAAAATGAATAAAATGAAAGTATGCGCATCTAAAGGTCTGGATTGATCCTGAGGAATTCTAGCTTGACTACGCGCCACATCTAACGGCTACAATTCAAATTCAGTTAATTTCCATTTTAAATTAATTAAACTGAATTAAATTAAGTTAATGAGGATTAGGGTTTCTAAAGATGCATCCTGTCCATTCAAACACGCGCGGGTCAACCCTGGTCAAGCCATCCAACGCTCCACATTCAAACTCACATTAATGACACTGATTAACCCTAATTAACTTCAGGTGGCCGGAGAAGACTTCCTGTTGTCTTCTCCGGCGAGACCTCTGACCTAACTCTCTCAAAACTCCATAAAAATGAAATCTCTCTGCACAGAATCAAACCCCACTCATCACTGAATCAAAACCCCCAAACAAAAACCATTTTTCATTCATTAATCATGCAAATCGAAGCAAAACATATTTAGGGCAGAAAGTTTCAGACAACTCATACATACTCAATACTCCACCATTTTCATTTTTAAACGCATCATGATGATCAGGATAACATGTAGAATTAATTTATAACAAGTAAATGAAGTTCTGGAAAATTTGTTCTTGATGGATACCTGAACTGAAGTTCTTCGAACTGGAGCTTTCTGAGCCTTTCTCTTATGCAAACTGACTCCTCTGGTCCCCCTGAGCTCAATGGAATGCTTCAAAGCTTTTGTTGATGGCTGATTTGGGAGATTGCAGAAGTTATGTTCAGTGAGGGGTGATGATCGTGTTTTGATTTCAGTGACTTTCAGGCTGTTTCAATGGTTGGTTTGTGATCAGTGAGTCATGTTGAGATCAATGGTGAAGTTTGTTTGTGTGTCTGAAGCTTGTGTGATGAGTTTCGAATGGTTTTGCATATGAGGTGAAGAATGAGAATGTTGTGTTCTTGGAGGTTTCAGGCTTGTGTGTCTTATGAAAATGAGGCCTTGGGGTATGTTTGTAAAGTCTGGATTGGGCAGAGAGTTGTTGGTGGCCTGTTGTGATTGGTATGGGCAAGTTGCCAAAATGTCAACTTGACTTGTACTTGAGGTATGGGCAATGGTATAGCTAGCCTTTTTGCTTGTCTTGGCTCAGCTGAGTTTAGGGAGAACCATGGAATTGTTTATGAGATAAATCAGCAAGTGGATCAAGGCTTATGAGGTGTTTTGCAATTTTCACAAAGTTTGGCCCCTTTGGAAATTCATGAGATTCAAGGCATAAAAATGCAATATTCTTTGGCCCATTCTGATCTTTAGAGGTCATGTGATCATGTTGTGAAGAGTTTGTACACTTTTGAAGCCTTTAGAACACTTGATCATACCATTTTGCAAAATGCCTCTTTGGTAGAAAACTTCAAATTATGTGATTTTGGCCAACTTTGACAAGCCATAACTTTTGATCCAAAATGAATTAGAACAAGTTCTTGTACTTTTTGAAAAGGGAATGATCCATTCTACAACTTTCATGACCAAAGTTTTCCCATTTGAAGCATTTTTGAATCAAAAAGCAAGGGTTGAAAACGTTTCCCAAAATGGCAATTTTCCATTACAAGTCATTTTCCCAAAAAGTCAACTTTGCAAATGGCTTGAAATTCTTCAATTTTGTCAACTTCTAACATCTTCTATGATCAAATAAAGATCATACACAATCAAAATGATGAAGAACACCCTTTGGTTGGGTCATTGGGGGCCTCAGATGCCCTGATTTTGCACTGACTTGCTCAAGAAGTCAACTCTTGATCAGATGCCTTCCCCATGGAATTTCTTAATGAAAATTGATATGCATGATCCCTATACCATATAGAGACCAATAGAAACAAGAATGACCAAAAAATTTGGAGTTATGGCCTTTGAAACCAAAACCCTAATTCTAGGTCATCTGTGCAGTTAAACCTGGCTCTGCTTCCATGCCAATCCCAGTTCTTGTGATTTTTTTGACATTCTTGACTTTGAGGGGATATAATATGATGCTTGAACATACATGGAACCCTTTGAAGTGATTGATGACCTTTGGAGTGGCTCCAGAAGCTCTTGGATTGCTCAGGTCACAAACCCTAGATGCAGATGACTTTGAACCAATGCAGTGAACCAAAAAATGCAATATGGGATGCTATGATTGAAATCATGAATATGAAGAGATCACAAGCCATGGTGTGAATGGGTGAGGGCAAATTTGGGGTGTTTACATTAAGCAGAACTCATCCTTAACTTATTTCCCAAAGCATCTTGAAACTCTTCCAAAATCTAGATGTAAACCGCGAATCTCTATTTGACACGATACTCGATGGTATCCCATGCAACTTCACAATCTCCTCAATATACATCTTTGCTAGTTTTGACATAGAATGATAAATCGTCATCGGCAAGAAATGCTCTGACTTAGTTAATCGATCCACAATCACCAAAATGGAATCATTCCCCTTCACCATCTTAGGCAAACCCGTCACAAAATCCATAGAAATGCTATCCCATTTCCATTCCGGAATACTCAACAGCTTCATCATACCTAAAGGCTTTTGATGTTCAACCTTTGATTTCTGACAGACCAAACATGCGTACACAAACTCCGCAACACCCCTCTTCATACCCGGGCACCAAAATAGCTTTTTCAAATCATGATACATCTTAGTCGCACCAGGATGAATACTCAACCTACTTCAGTTCCCTTCCTCTAGAATACTCTTTTTCAATTCTGGAATATCAGGAATACACACATGATCTCGGAACTTCATCATACTATTCTCATCTAAATGGAACTCTCCCCTGTTACCTTGGTTAATCAAAGTCATCTGATCAACCAACTTTAAGTATGATTGTTGTCCTAAATGGATCTCTTCCATAATATCATTAGTCAATTTCAGCATACCTAGCTTCACGCTCTTAGACGTAGTCTCACACAACAAACTCATGTCTCTGAATTGTTCAATCATCTCAAGCTCTTTCACGATCATTATCGACATGTGCAAAGTTTTTCTACTCAAGGCATCTGCGACTACATTAGCTTTACTAGGGTGGTAACTTAATTCAAAATCAAAATCCTTCAATATTTCTAACCATCTTCTCTGTCTCATGTTTAATTTCTTCTGATCAAACAAGTATTTCAAACTCTTATGATCATTGAACACCTCAAACCTCGACCCAAACAAATAGTTCCTCCAAATATTTAACACAAAAAGCACGACTACTAATTCTAAGTCATGGGTAGGATAGTTCCTCTCATGAAAATGTAACTATCTAGAAGCATAAGAAACTACTTGACCATTCTGCATCAAAACACCACCAAGACCCATCTTAGAAGCATCACAGTACACCACAAAAGATTCGCTCGGATTCAGCAAAATCAAAACTGGGGTAGTAGTCAACCTCTTCTTTAGCTCAACAAAACTCTTCTCGCAAGCAACATCCCATACATAAGCCTTACCCTTCCGAGTCAACTGCGTTCGTGGCAATGCCAACTTAGGAAAACCTTCTATAAACTTTTGGTAATAACCGGCTAAACCAAGAAAACTTCTAATCTCCGTAGCAGACTTCAGAGTTTCCCAATTCAACATAGTATCAATCTTCGAAGGATCCAAGGAAATTCCTCCACTATAAATTACATGGCCAAGGAAACTCACTTCACTCAACCAGAACTCACACTTCGACAACTTTGCATAAAGCTTCTTCTCTCTCAACACCTGCAATACAATCCTCAGATGTCCTTCATGCTCCTCTTCTGACTTCGAATAAATCAGGATATCATCAATAAAAACCACCACAAACTTATCCAAATACTCATGAAAAGTCAGGTTCATATATTCCATGAATACACTAGGTGCATTGGATACACCAAAAGGAATCACGTATATTCATAGTGACCATACCTCGTCAAGAAAGCTGTCTTTGGAATATCATCTACTTTAACTTGAATCTGATGATAACCCGACCTCAAATCAATCTTGCAAAAAACACAAGCTCCCACTAACTGATCCATCAAATCATCAATCCTCGGAAGTGGATATTTATTCTTAATATCCACCTTATTCAATTGTCGATAATCGACGCACAACCTCATACTACCATCCTTCTTCTTAACCAATAACACAGGAGCATCCCACGGAGAAACACTTGGACAGAAAATTTTCTTCTCAAGAAGTTCTTCAAGTTGTTTCTTCAACTCACTCAATTCAGAAGCTGACATCCTATAAGGGGCCATCGACACTGGACTAGTACCAGTCACTAAATCCACAGAAAATTCTACTTCACGCTCCGGTCGTAAATCACTAATGTCATCCGAAAACACATCAAGAAACTCTTGGACAACAGGTAACTCAACACTCACCTGTTTACGATCAACTTGTAACGCCACAAACAAGGCAAACATTTGAGCTTCATCTGCTAGGAATTCATCCACTTGCTTCGCAGATAGAAACATCATCTCTCTACAATCACCCAACTCTGGAAACTTTACCGTCTTTGCATAGCAGTTGATATGCACAAAGTTAAATTCCAACCAATTCATTCCCAGCACAACATCCATATGGCGCAAAGGAAAACACACTAAATCCATCAAGAAATCCTTACCATAAATGGTCAAAGGAAACTTCAAACACACACAGTCAGTCGTAACTGAACCGTCAGCAAGCATTTCAATCAACATATTACCATTCATAACAGTCAAAGAAAAATTCAACCTAATCGCGCACTCAATCAAAATAAACAAGTTAGTAGCTCCATTATCAATTATAGAAACCAATTCAACATCATTAATAAAACAAGTACCTCTAATCAAGTTGTCTTTTTCTGAGCGTCTGAGCCACTCAAGGCAAATAATCTACCAGTAGTCTGAGTCGCAATAGAAACCTTCTTTGGTCTCTAGCACTGAGTACTAATATGTCCTTCTTTGCCGCAATTAAAACAAGTTGGTTCAACACTCGTACACTCATTCTTTATATGGCCCTTCTTTCCATATTTATAACATCTTATCACAGTAGCAGTGCACACATTAGATTTGTGACCTGCTTCACCACACTTATATCACTTGAGAGGAGTAGAACCTGCTCCCCCACTTGTCTTCTTACCATCATTACCCTTCTGCTTCCCCTTCTCATTCGGAGTCGCATAAGGCTTCCTTCAAAACTAACCCTTGTCTCTCTTCTCACTCACCTGCTTATAGTGAGCAGATCGAGCTCAATTATCTTCATCATATATTCTACTCTTATCCACAAGTTCAGCATACCTACGGATCTGCTGACAACCAATCACTTATTTGATTTCCGGTCTCATCCCATTCTCAAACTTCAAACACTTGGACAACTCAGCATCATCATGGTTGTAGTGAGGACAAAACTTTACCAACCTCTCGAACTTGGCGGCATACTCTACCACCGTCATATTCCCCTGCTTCAACTCTAAGAACTCTACCTCTTTCTTTCCACGAGCATCTTCAGGAAAATACTTACTCAAAAATTCTCTCCTGAACACATTCCAAGTTATCGTAGCCTCAGCCCCTTCTAATCTCTGATGGGTATTATCCCACCAATCATCAGCTTCCTCATCCAGCATATGGGTGCCGAACTGCACCTTCTGAGCATCGGAGCACGCCATAGTCCTAAAAATCTTCTCAATTTCCTTCAGCTACTTATCGGCGTTCTTCGGTTCATGTGAACCCTCGAACTTAGGTGGGTTATTCTTTTGAAACACCCCTAAAGCATGAAACTCATCCTGAACATTTTTCTGTGTCGTATCATGAGCAAGTGCAGCTACCGCATCCGTAAGAGCACGATTCAAAGTCATTCTACAAATCACCAACAACATCAGAAAACAATTCAATCCTCAAAACACTCAAACTCAATAACCGATACAACTAACAATGACACGACCGACATACATACCGACCTGCTCTGATACCACTAATGTAACACCCATTCTACCCATCACAGAATAAACAATTTTAAATCAATTATCAGAGTTCAACTCATCAAAGGGCATCACATTTACTTCTCAAAAGTCAAACATCACATAGAGTCTTGTCCCGTAACACAGGTTCACAAAACCATGAAAACATTCATAAACCTTTTCTTCATCATTATGCAGCGGAAAAAAAATTAAGTCGAAGAAATCATCTTTAATTAAACAAAATCTGATAATCATCTCAAACATCGTTTATCAAAATATTTTTAAAAAGAAATTCAGTATCTTAATTCAAATAAATCATAAACACTCAAAACGAGACACATCCAGATGTTAATGGACACAGAGCAGGACTCCACTTCTACCTAACTCGAAAACTCACTATCTCCGAGCTAAGCATGCAACGAGCTAACCTTGATTATCTGCAGGATGGCATAATAGACCATCACCAAAAGGCAGGCAGGGTGAGTAAATTCACAATCCATAATATAATAGAGAAACAAGAATTTAAACAAAACTTCAACAATAAATCAATTACATCTCATTTATACATGGCATCATCACTATCATAACATCATAGAAATACTCTTCATACTCATTTAATATACATAATCAATCACTTCTCATCATTACACAAAACACCCATGCATTCATGCTATGTCATTTAGAATGAAATGAGACCTCTTACTAATGCATTTGGTACCGAAACATCCTCATGTGATGGACACTGAGCCATCAACCCTCCCCAAGGGAGCGTATCATAAACATCATATTACTTCAGCCACTCAATGGGATTGAAGCTACCAATGGACCGAATTCCCCTCAAATAAATTAATGCCATGAATGCAAGACGCAATATACACATATCATCCTCAAAATATCATAAAATTGCATCCGCATTCATTATTAACAATCACCCCTCAAAACTCAATCATAACATCAAATATATACTCATAAGACATCATTTAACACTCTCATTTTACCTCATATCTCTACATCATAAAATCATACATCTTAACTCAAATAACATCAAATAAATCATAATTCATCAATTAAATATTAACTCCACTCATATAGACTTCAAGGCACATCATTTGACAGTTTTACATCACTCTAGCAACCTATAACATACTACCAAAAAAACAGTTTATAAAAATAAAACATTTTTCCAAGATTTCCCAGGCTCGTTAAGAGAGACCTCACGCTCGCTAAGCACCTACTTCCCTGAATCTTTTCGCTAAGCGAGTTGTAGCTCGCTAAGCAAGCTTCGCGATTTCTGCAGAATTTTTTTTGCGATTTAGCCTTCTACCTTCTGCGATAAAATTCCCCTAAAACCCAAAATTCAACAGCATTACACCAGAAAATCTCATTAACATCAACATTCATCTTAATAACATCATATACATTATCTACATCATTTATATTTATCTAATTCATTATAACATCATCATCAACAACACAAAATCATGAATTCAAAAACCTAAACTATACCACAAAACCCCCAACTCCATTCTTACATTATATTATCGAAAGTAAAATACTCCTCATACCTCAATTCTGTAAGCTCTTCGATAACCTATTCGCAAATCTCTCAATCCTTCAAGCCATAGCTTCTATCCTCTTCTCCAAAGCTCTTTCCCTATTGTGTGATCGTCAAAATGATCGTTCTTTCCAACTTATCCCTCTTTTGTCACTCTTGCCCTTAGGACCCTTTTTAACCTTTCCCCATAAAACCCCCACTTATCCTCAACCAAAAGACCACAATATCATCATCTTCTAATTCATTCTTATTTTATTTTATTTAATCTCAATTAATAAACTAAACCTCATATATTTAATTATTCTAAATATTATTAAAATATCAAGCTACCCCAAACTTCACAAAACATCGAATAACCTCATAAACATCATAATTCCCAAGAAAACACATTAACATAATTAAAAATCGATTATGGGGTGTTAAACAACCGGTCCAACCTATTATTTGTGAGATTTGTGTAGGACCTCATTTTGCTATGCATTGTGTAGCAACACAAGAACGGATTGAAGCAATCAACTTCTTGAGACAGAACAATCCCTACTTCAACACGTACACTCCTGGGTGGAAGAATCACCCAAATTTCTCATGGAAGGATCAACAAGGAAATCCTCATAAGCAAGTTCAAGCCTATCAAAATCAACAATATCAATCTTATCAATATCAACAACCTCAACAACAACAAGTACCAAGAAAAGTGGATTAGGAGATCGCCATTGAAAAAATGGCTGCTCAAAGCTCCCTATTCCAAGAAGAAACAAGAAGTAATCTTAGAAACACAAGTACTTCAATCAAGAACCTTGAAGTTCAGATGAGCCAGATAGCTCAACAACTTGCAGGTTCTCAAGCACCAGGAGCTCTTCATAGCGCAATAGTTACTAATCCTAAAGATCAACATCATGTGAATGCGATTATGACTAGGAGAGGTAAAGCTAATGAAGAATTTGAAAAAATGCTGAATTGGATGATCAGATGATTGAAGTTGAGTTAGATATCAAAGAGAACAAAGTTGTAGAGAAAGAATCGGTGGCATCTGAACCGGCGGTGAAAGAGAAAGTGGTTGAACCCAAACCGGTGATTAAGCTTCTGTATTCTCTCAGGAATAAAAAGAAGTGGCAACAAGAGAAGAATTTTGAGAAGTTCCTTGAGATGTTTAAAACGCTTGAATTGAATATCCCACTCTTGGAGGCAATGGAGAAAATGGCTACTTTTGCAAAGTTTATGAAGGATATCATCTCCAAAAAGAGAACCACCGACACGGAACCAATTATTCTAACCGAAACTTGTAGTGCTATTTTATAGGGTATGAAGATTCTGGTGAAGAAGAAAGATCGAGGCGCTGTGACAATTCCTTGCACTATTGGAGATCAATCATTCAAAAGAGCTCTTATTGATCTAGGTGCAAGCATAATCCTTATGCATTTATCCATCTACAAAAAGTTGGGTATATGTGTTGTACAAGACACGAGAATGACACTCAAATTTGCGGATCATTCGGTAAAGTGACCTTATGGGGTAATCCAAGATGTCCTTGTGAAGGTTGACAAGTTTGTGTTTCCGGTGGACTTTGTGATATTAGAGATGCCAGAAGATGAAGAAATCCAATTAATTCTAGGAAGACCTTTCTTGGAGACCGGTAGAGTGATGATAGACATGGAAGGGGGAACCTTAACTCTAAAGGTTTATGATTAGGAGTTGAAGATTGATGTTAGGGAAACCATGAAGCATAAAGAGGATATCGGTACTAGTAACAACATTGAGATACTTGATCCTGCGGATGACAAAAAGAAATGTTGAAAATATCTCCAAGCTTCCCTTGGAGAAAGTGTTAATTTTATCGATCCTTGAAGATGATGATGAAGTGGGGGAAAGAGAACGGGAGGTGTTAGCTATGATGGAAGCCCAACCTCTATGGAAGGGAGTCCGACCACACCGGTGGGAGGATCTAAGTCAACCTTAATTTGTGGAAAGGAATGAAGAAACTAAAAAGAGCACGGAGTTGAAACAACTACCGGAAAATCTTAAATATGTTTTCCTTGACGCTGATGGTAAATGTCCGACCATTATAAGTTCTTGCCTAAAAATTATACAAGAGGAAAATTTGATTGATGTTCTGAAAAAGTATAAAGGTTCTATGGGTTGGAAGATTGAGGACTTGAAAGGTATTAGTCCAACGGTTTGTATGCACAAAATTCAGATGGAAGATGGTCATAAACCGGTTGTTCAACCATAAAGAAGACTTAATCCAGCCATGAAAGAGGTGGTGAGAAAGGAGGTAGTTAAGTTAATAGATGAGGGTCTCATATACCCTATATCTGACAGCTCTTGGGTTAGTCCAGTGCATGTGGTTCCTAAGAAAGGCGGAACAACCGTTGTCACAAATGAAAAAAATGAGTTGATTCCTACAAGAACGGTCACGGGATGAAGGGTGTTTATTGACTACCGAAGGCTGAATTTGGCTACTAGAAAAGACCATTTCCCGTTACCTTTCATTGATCAAATGCTAGAGAGGTTAGCAGGTCATGACTTTTACTGTTTGTTGGATGCATATTCTGGATACAACCAAATTGCGGTTGCGTCGGAAGATCAAGAGAAGATGACTTTCACATGCCCATATGGATTCTTTTCTTATAGAAGGATGCCATTCGGGTTATGTAATGCTCCAGCTACATTTCTGAGGTGTATGACCTCCAATTTTGCTGACATGCTTGAAAAGCATATGGAAGTCTTCATGGATGATTTTTCAGTATTTAATTCTTCCTTTGATATTTGTTTAACTAACCTTTCTCTTGTTTTGGAAAGATTTCAGGAAAGCAATTTGATCCTAAACTGAGAGAAATGCCACTTTATGGTACGTGAAGGCATTGTTTTAGGTCACAAGATTTCCCACAAGGGTATTGAAGTTAACCAAGCTAAAGTGGAGGCGATATCTAAGTTGCCACCATCGGTGAATGAAAAAGGTATAAGAAGTTTCTTAGGCCATGTGTAACACCCCAAAGTCGATTTTATTTATGTTGATGTGTTTTCTTGTGAATTTTGATGTTTATGAGGTTATTTGATATTTTGTGAAGTTTGGGGTAGCTTAATATTTTAATAATAATTAGAATTATTAAGTATTTGGGTTTAGTGGATTATTTGAGAGTTAATAGAATAAAATAAAAGGAATTAGAGGATGAGGGCATTATGGTCTATTGGTTGAGGATAAGTGAGGGTTTTATGGGGAAAGACTAAAAGAGGTCCTAAGGGCAAGAGTGACAAAAGAGGGAAAAGTTGGAGAGAACGATCATTTGGAACGATCACATAATTGGAAAAGAGCTCTAGAGAAGAGGGAAGAAGCTAGAGCTTGAAGAATTGGGAAAATTGCGAAGAGTTTAGCGAGAATTCACATAATTAAGGTATGGGGAGTAATTTCTTTTCGATAATATAATGTGGGAATGGGATTGGGATTTTGGGTTGTGGTTTAGGGTTGTGATTTTCTGAATTTTGTGTTGATTATGATGATTTTGTGATGAATTAGAGGAATATGATGATGTATATGATGTAGATGATGTTGTTAGGATCAATATTGACGTTAAAAAGGTTTTCTGGTGTAATGTTGCTGATTTGGGGTTTTGAGTGGGTTTTATCGTAGAAGGGAGAAGGATGAAATCGCAGAAAAATTCTGTTGAATTGTGAAGCTCGCTTAGTGAAAAGAGTCAGGGAAGCTGGCACTTAGCGGGCATGGTGTCTCGCTTAGCGAGCTTTAGAAAACTTGGAAAAATGCTTTGTCTTTAAAAACTTTTTTATGGTAGTATATATTAGGTTGCTATGACATTGTGAAGTGGTTAAATGATGTGTCTTGAGGGCCATCTGTGTAGAGTTAGAAATTAAGTGAGGTATGAGTAAATTAATTGATGCTTATTAAGTTATGATGTATGATTTCATGATGTAGAGGTATGATGTAGGATGAGAGTGTTGTATGATATCCTATGAGTATGTATTTGAGGTTATGAATGACCATGAGAGATGATTGTTAATAATGAATGCAGATGCAATATTATGATGTTATGAGGATGATGTATGTATGTTGCGTCTTGCATTCATGGAATTGATTTTTATGAGGGGACTTCGGTCCATTGGTAGCTTCAATCCCATTGTGTGGATTGAAGTGATATGATGTTTATGATGTGCTCCCTTTGGGGAGGGTTGATGGCCCAGTGTCCATTACAGGAGGATGTTTTGGTACCACATCCATTAGTAAGAGGTTGCATTTCATTCTAAATGACATAGCATGAGTGCATTGATGTTTTGTGTATGATGAGACGTATTTGATGATGTGTCTTAAATGAACATAATGAATATTTATAGATGAGATATGTATAGATGAGATGTAAATGAACTGTTGTTGTTAATTTGTTTTGAATTCTTATTTCTATATTATATTATGAAATGTGGATTTACTCACCCTGCCTGCTTTATGGTGATGGTTTATTATGCCATCCTGCAGATAATCAAGGTTAGTTCAGTGTGTTCTCAGCTCGGAGATAGTGAGTCCTCGAGTTAGTTAGAAGTGGAGTCCTACTTTGTGTCCAGTAACATCAGGATGGGTTTTGCTTGAATGTTTTATGTTTAATTGGATTAAGATGTTAAGTTTTGTTTTAAATGTTTTGATAAACGATATTTGAGATGATTGTTGAGTTTTGTGTTATAAAGAAGATATTAAGACTTGTTAGTTTTCCGCTGCATAATTATGAAGAAAAGTATTCATGATGATATCATGATTTTGTGAACCCGTGTTACGGGACAGAACTCTGTGTGATGTTTGATGTTTTGATTTTTTTTAGAAGTAAATGTGATGCCCTTTTATGAGTTTCACTCTGATAATTGATTTGATTTTGCTTAATTACGATGGGGTAGAAAAGGGTGTTACACCATGCGGGTTATTACTGCCGGTTTATAAGAGACTTTTCGAAGATAGCCAAACTTCTAACCACGCTTTTGGTTAAGGACAAGGCTTTTGAGTTTAATGCTGAGTGTGTCAAATCTTTTGCGACATTGAAAAATAAACTTGTGTCGACTCCCATTGTTATTGCCCCCGTTTGGTCTCTTCCTTTTGAGATCATGTGCGATGCTAGCGACACTGCAGTAGGGGCGGTTCTTGGACAAAGGAAAGAGAAGTTGTTACATGTAATTTATTATGCTAGTCATGTGTTGAACCTTGCACAAATGAATTATGCGACTACTGGAAAAGAGTTGCTTGCTGTTGTTTATGCCTTCGATAAATTCTGGCAGTATCTGTTGGGTTCAAAAGTTATTATTTATACTGACCATGCTGCATTAAAATATCTTTTTGCTAAGCAGGATTCCAAGCCAAGACTCCTTAGATGGATTCTCCTCTTTCAAGAGTTTGACGTGGAAATTCGTGACAAGAGAGGGTGTGAAAATATTGTTGTTGATCACCTCTATCGGATGCAACCTATTGAAGAGACCGAAGACAAACGCCCAATAAAGGATGAGTTTGTCGATGAACACATCCTTGTTGTTATTGGTATCCCTTGGTTTGTTGATTATACAAACTATCTAGTGGGTGGTGTCATACCCGATGATTTTGATACTAATAGAAAGAAAAAGTTTGTTCATGATTGCAGGTTCTACTTGTGGGATGATCCATATTTTGTATAAAAGAGGAGTTGACAGTCTGATAAGGAGATGTGTGTCTGAAGAGGAACAGAAAGATGTCCTGAAAGCTTGTCATGACTTAGAGTATGGAGGACATTCAGAAATGCATCCAAGGTCATCCAATTGGGATTATATTGTCCTTCATTATTCAAGGACGCACATGAAATGGTAAAAGAGTGCGATATATGTCAAAGAACAGGGAATATATCGAAAAGGAATCAAATTCCGTAGAACTTTATGTTAGAGGTTGAGTTGTTTAATGTTTGGGGGATTGATTTCATGGGTCCTTTTCCTCTGTCGTTTGGGAAGAACTACATCTTGGTAGGGGTCGATTATGTTTCCAAGTGGGTTGAATATGTCGCATTGCCCACTAATGATGCAAAGGTGGTTGTCAAGTTCTTAAAATAAAACATTTTTGCGAGGTTTGGAGTGTTGAAAGCTTTGATTAGATATGAAGGAACACATTTCCTAAATCATCTTATGGAAAAGCTACTTTTGAAGTATAACGTGAAACATCGTGTTGCTACACCTTACCATCCCCAAACAAGTGGACAAGTTGAGGTGTTAAAAAGACAACTGAAGCAAATCCTTGAAAAAACTGTTAATGCATCCCAGAAGGATTGGGCAATAAAGTTGGACGATGCCTTATGGGCCTATCGAGCGACATTCAAGACACCAATCAGAATGTCCCCTTACCAACTGGTTTATGGAAAATATTTTCACCTGCCTATTGAATTAAAACATAAGGCGTTATGGGCTTCTAATTTTCTGAATATGGACATATATAAAGCATGAAGTTCTAGAATTCTTCAACTTCACGAGTTGGAAGAGTTTCGGAACCGAGCCTATGAGAATGAGAATGTTTACAAAGAGCAAACAAAGAAGTGACATGATAGAAGAATAGTGAGGAAGTATTTCTTTGAAGGACAACAGGTCCTCTTGTACAATTCCAGGTTGAGATTATTCCCTAGAAAACTTCGGTCTAAATGGTTCAGACCATTTGTTGTGCATAAGGTGTTTCTGCATGGAGCTATCGAACTGAAAAACCAAGCTAATGGAGATACTTTTAAGGTGAATGGGCAGAGGTAGAAGCCATATTACCAAGGAGACACTGTGGGACAGGTTGATGTCATTCGTCTTACCCCGTAGGACGAAAGACCGTCGAGCCAAGCGACGTTAAATGCAGCGCTTCATGGGAGGCGACCCACAATTTTCTTTTAAGTAATGTTTGTTTATTCATTTTGCAGGTATTTATTTTATGTTTTCTCATGGATAAGGCCTGAGGGGAGAATTATGTCTAAGGACGGAAAAACATTTGAATCAGGATGAAATTCTGACCAGTTTCAGAGCCCTGGCACGACCCATGTCAGGAAGAGAATTGGAGTTATGGTTTGGAGGAATGAAGAGTTAGCATCATAACACGGCCACCCGTATCATGCAACAGGGACTGTGTCATGGACCCTGATACATATTTTCATGCTGCGTGGGATTTTGAGGGTCCAGAGCCCTGACACGGCCTCCCGTGTCACGGGACACGGCCCGTGTCAGGGGAGGCGTGTTTGCTCCTTTAATTTTTGAATTTCAAAGTGTATTTTACCTGATGGGGCCCACGTCTTTATTTAACTTAACCACTCTTTATTCACCTTTACCATACATTTACTCCATATTCCCTCATAAGTTATCTTCTTCTCCATCTCTCCAATTCTAAAAATCCCTAAAACTCCATTAACCCTCCTCTTAAAACCTCAAATTGCTTCATCGCCCATTCACTTAAACCCTTGACCAGCTTCACAAAAAGTGTCCCTCTCATCATCCTGGTCACTTCTACGGTGATGGTTTTCTCTAATACCAACTTCGAATTTTTTTTGTTATTTTAGGTTGCAGGTACATCATGCCTCCATGGAGAGATACTGGTAAAGTTGCGGCAATGACATCCTGCCCTAGAAAAGGGCTCACCTCATGGCTAACGATCATGATATCTTGTTCAAGGACACTGACCACCAACGAAAGTACTCATTGTTGGTCAAGCGTAAGTTGAGTCCTACCAGGTATATTTGTAATGAAACATTGGATAATCTAGGATTAAAAATTGAAATTCATAGAATGTTTCATACACTTGGTATATTGGAATTTATGCAGCTTGAAGCGCCAACATATGAGCGCATAAAGTTTGAATTTTTGAGTACTTTAGAATTTCAGTTGAAGCACAGGTGGACAGGCTCGAATGAGGAATACTTTGGTACGTTGAAATTATGTTTGTTCAATAATGACCATTCGCTATCGGTTGCTGAGTTGGGAGAGGTTCTAAAACTTCCTAGTTTCGGACCTGGAGCACCCCCAACAAATTTTATTGCAGGGGATTTATGGAAGGCTATAACTGGAAGAACCGATTATGTCACAAAGGCGACAAAGGCTTCGGGCATTCACAACCCATGCTTTAGATACGCTCAAAAGGGACTGACATACACCCTTTTCGGTAGAGGTGACAGTACGGGGGTGGCCACGCGGAAGGAGCTATTTTTCCTCTATGGCATGGCTAACAAAGAGCTAATTAATGTAGCTGCCTTTGCAGCTGATCATCTGAAGCGCGTTGTGAATTCCTCTTCAGGTGAAATTTCTATATGAGGGATGATAACCCAGATTGCTGATCACTTTGGGTACAGTCCACTTTTAATGGAGGAACGTACAGTTACAGGTAAAACTATGATCGACTTGGCAACCCTCACCACTCAAGGTATGATCACAATTTATAATGATTAATATTCCTTGGTAAGTAGAAATAGACTCCTGTTAGCTTTACCTGCTCCAGATTTTATTAGTATTGAAAATGAAGCTAATTGGTTGTATGAGAACCCTTTGCAGATTGAAGAAGAGAAATTCGATGATTTAGAAGGTACTGATGGAGAAGAATGGTATCGACCTGATGAGATCCTTATCCCATCTCCTAGGGTTTCACCCCACCAAGAGACCGGTTCTTCGCGGGTGTCTATAGAATAATAGGTGTGGATGGAAAAATAAATGTGCTACCTCCGTAGCGAGCAGACCGGGCAGGGATAGGAACAAACACGGCAAGGGAAAGAGAAGATTAGGAAAGGGAAGCTGATCGGGGAAATGCACGAATGGTTAAAGCATATGAGGCTTCAAGACCGACCTCCTCCTCCTTAGTGAGGCTCTGTGAGTCCCCTACTGCATTTGATCGTAAATAGTAAGGTCACTGTTAAGTTCAAGTGTATGGGGTATTTATTTATTTTTGTTGTGTTATTTTTGTTTCAGTCTTTGTTTTGTTATTTTTATGTGAGTCTTTGTGTTAGTTTTTAGTTTGAAATTGCGTCTGAAATATACTGTGAAAGCACCCCGAATTTGAACGAGAAAAAAAAGAAGAATAATTTGTTTGAGCTATCTTGTTTCTACAAGTGAGTAAGAAGAAAGTATATATGGTTTGATTGAAAAGAAGATTGATGAGAGGTTTGGGAGTATCTTGATATTTAGGTATACCAAAAACACCATGAGTTTACTGAGTAAGGAATGAGTCCGACATGTAGATTTGTGCCATAGTGCTTTGATCTGAGAAGTACACCTTGAGTAGTTTATATTAACAGTCGGGCTTAATATATAAGAATCTTGTGCACAAGGTTGATCGGAAAAAATGATTGAGAAAAGGCACCAGAAAAATGTGAATAATGGCCGTCCGTGATGCAGGACATGGCCCGTGTCAGGACATATATGGTTGATGCTTTAAGAGAGAAAAGTCAGAAGCCTGACACGGGTGCCCGTGTCACAGGACACGGCCCGTGTCAGGGCCCCTGAAGGCGACATTTTATTATTTTGTTTTATTTACTTCAAGTAACCTCCAGGGGTATTCAGGGAATTTCACTTAGTTATTTGTGTTTCGATACATTAGGCTGATTGTTAGAAGAAAATAACAATTTTTGATTTTCATCGAATTATTTTATGCTTTGACAAGTGGAGATTCTCGAAGAACAAGGATCGTTCAAGAGCGGAAGCAATTGACGATCCTAGCAATTCTAAGTCCATTATAATGTTTATTTCCCTTTCATACTTTGTTTTGATTTCTATTATTAACATGAGAGGCTAAACCCCCTAATGCTAGGGGTGTCCCTAATTTGGAATTTTAATGACATTTGAGTTTCTCAATTCATAAAATGGTGTGTTCAATTTTAATCTTTATCGTATGTAACGTTCTCAATGCATTATCTCTTTGGAAATTTTGATAATCGATCGTAGTTAGGTTTTGGTTTGATTAACCACCCTAACCTTGTTACATAATTTTTATCACGATAGATATTACCGAAGAATTTGAATACCCTGTGATAACCATTATTATGTCAGAACTATTGCTTGATGTTTTTCCTAGGTCACTGAGGAATTATGGTCGAGGAAGAATATCAAAGGTTTTTCTTTAAAGGAATTTTGGAAAAATAAACTTAACATTATAAAGTTTTATGCATACCTTTTTAGAATGGAAATTATAAGAGTCAAATTATACACCTCCCTAGTGTAATTCTCATACTTGTCATTTTAACGTATTTTACTAAGTACTTTTGCCTTATTAATTTTAATATAAAAACATTTTCAACACTGAACAACCTAAGGACTTTTTGTTTAATCATTTCATACAAATTTATTTTAATTGTGCAGTCCTCAAGAGACCGACACTAGGGATAACCCCTATTATTTCTACATCGATAAAATAATACACTTGTTGTTTTACCGATTACTTGACAAGTAAGTTGAAAAGATTTTGGAGCATCAATCTTCCAAGATTAAAGGATTTAAGCATAAAAGCTTGAAACTAAGAAAATATGATAACAACAGAGATTTCTCTCCTTAAGCAAAGTATTCTATGTTACAAGATGAAAATGTAGAAGCACAAAAGTGAAAAAGACCCCTACAAATATCTCCAAATTGTACCTAAGTACAATTTGGAAAAACATAACCACCGTCGGGCGGTGAGATTATGGTTCGGCGGCCAAACAAAAGTTGAAGCACGTGATCAAATGGGAACCCTCAAATCTTCATAAAATATCTTCCACCGTCGAGCGGTCATAAACGGCCAGGCGAAACTTCAAGAGGCGCGGGGGCCAAAGTCCCTTACTCTTGTGGATGAAAAATAACTTCCACCGTCGAGCGATAGGATTCATCATTCGGGTGGTCATACACGGCCAGGAGAAACTTCAAGAGATGCAGAAGCCAAAATCTCTGAATCTTTGTAACCTTTGAATTTGGTGGAAAACGCACTCACCGCCGAGCGGTGAAGTCTTGTGAAGAAAAGCTTGCACTCCAAGGATGATTGATCTAAAAACCAACTTAGCAACGCAATTCCACCTATTTTGCTACAAACATTCACAAACTCATCAAATATATCCAATAAATACACAAATATAAGAATCGCTTAATTTATAAGTCGTTCCCCGATTAAAGCGATTAAAAGGGGTTTAAAAGGCATCAAAACATATTATGAAAATGAAAAATCTTGACACCTAACAAACTCTCCCCAACTTGCATCTTTTTTTGCCCTCAATCAAAGAAATATTCAAAAATTCTCAAGAAGAGCATGCAAACATCGATCAACTGATAACATAAATGGTTCAAATTCAGGAATTAAACACAGACAAGAATCAGCTAACACCACAAAGCATCCAAAAATGAAAATGAATAAAGTTCATAATGAAAACTGCACAATGCAACACTAAGTACCACCATACTCAAATTGAATCACCTATTATAATTAACACAATATGCACAAAGCAAAAAGATCGGGACGAAACACACTCACAAGTGGTTGTGGCACATCCAAACAAGTTATGCATTAATCTCACAAGTTATAGAAAAAAGTGGAAACAAAGATCAAAAGGACTTTCTTAGGTTGTAGCTTGGCTTGGGCTAAAAACAAAGGATTTTATATACATTGCCATTGAATCAATAAAAGGTAGACTTATGAAGAGCATTTTTCTATTTCAACAATCCAATCTTGTTCAGCCAAGGTTCTTATTTTCATAATGCATTCAATTTCTTTTGATTTTAGATTTTCTTTGTCTTTTGATTTCTTTTTCTTTTCTTTTTTTTTCTTTTTAGAATGCATTGCTTTGCCAATTTCTTTCTTTTCTTTCAAAGCTTGAACCACTCTCCCCAACTTCAACAAAGCTATATACTTAATTAAAAAAATTGCTCTTCAAAAACAACTAAAGTTCGAGATTGTGTTCAAAAGGTGGTTTCTTACATTAAGGCTCACAAATGGTTTCTAATGTACACATTCACAAGTTTACTTGAAGTTTTTTTAGGAAAGGTGGCTTTTCTCAATAGTACTAAAAAAATTTGTCTTGATCACTTCTTAGTTTCCAATTATTCAAACCACAAGTAAGATTAAGCATAAAATATTTGAGTTAAACAAACAACACTTGAATCACTTTACACTTATGTACAATAATGACTACTCACTATTTGTGGTTACGTACTAATTGATTTAATCTGAACATGATGTTACCACATGGAATTGATAAAATTTTCAAAAAGCACCAAACCCATATTAAAACGATAAATGCTACAAGGTATATTTCCCTTTATCGTGCCAATTGCTAAAAATATTATCATCACCACCATATGTGTAACGTCTCATATAATAAATACCTAGAATATCATTATACAAGAGTTTATTTGGTACTAACACCATCATATGTGCCTAATAACATAATTCAAATTCTTGACCAATTCTAAAAACAATACAACTATGGTACAAGACATGGAAATCATGCTAAAATAATTTTTTTTAAACATTGAAGAAGATACATGCTAAAATAAACATTTTTAACAAATTAAATGGCATACACATTGAAGAAGATACTTGGTAAAAGATTCATATGAAGGATAAATTTAAGAACACAAAGCTTGAAATGAAACATGTTACTAACCCTAATTACCATAAAGAGAAAGAAACAAAAATTATTCATGATTTAACTTGATTTGGAGTTGAAAGCTTGAGTTGCCAAAGAGAGAAGAGAGTTAGGTTTTGGGAGATTGAAAGCAAATGAGGGATGTTTTGAGACTTCACTCATAAATTCAACTTTAAGACAAGGGCAAAAATAGAAAAGCAATGTCCACTCAAACCTTCCCCCAATGTTCAAATTCCTCCCCCCTTTTTATTTATTTTCCTTAAACAACCCAGTCTGGCACGAATGGGGTTTATAAAAGCCCCATTGTCGAGCGGTGAGATCCTACCGTCGTGCGATTTACCCCAGTTAGCAAAAAGGTCCGGACCACTTTGATTTCAACTTTCCCGAAAAAAGTTTCAACCGGGAATTGAATAAAAGTACCATTTTCCCAACTTTAACTTCCTTTTGTCGGATCTTCTTATCATGATAATTTTTCACCTTATCTTTGTAAAACCAAGTAGAATGGTACACGACACTGCGCATCTCCTCCAATTCTAGAAATTGCACCTTCCTTTTTTCTCCGGCTTGATCAAAGTTTAAAAATTTCAAGGCCCGCAAAGCCTTGTGCTCCATCTCAATGGGTAAATAGCATGTTTTTCCATAAACCATTTGGAATGGAGTTAAGCCTATTGGAGCTTTGTATGCGGTACGATACGCCTGCAAAGGCTCGTCCAACTTTTGTAACCAATCTTTTCTAGAACTCGACACGGTTTCTCCAAGATCCTCTTAATCTCACGGTTAGACACCTCGCTTGACCGTTTGTCTAGGGATGATAGGGGGTAGCCAATTTGTGTGTCGCACCATAATGTTTTAAAACATTTTCAAGGGGTGCATTGCAAAAGTGTGACCACCATCACTAATAAGAACCCTTGGAGTCCCAAAACGGGAGAAAATGTTTTTCTTAAGAAATTTGATCACCGTCTTGCCATCAACCTTAGGTGAAGCAATCGCTTCAACCCACTTTGAAACATAGTCAACCGCCACAAGGATATATTCATTGGTAAAAGAAGGTGGGAATGGTCCAACAAAGTCAATGCCCCAACAATAAAAAATTTCCACTTATTGGAAATTTTGAAGGGGAATTTCATCTCTTTTCCCATTTCCTCCCATTCTTTGGCATGTATCACAACTACACGCATGGATATTTGCATCTTTGAAAAGAGTCGGCCAATAAAAGCCTGATTGCAAGACTTTTGTGTCTTTCCTTTCACCAATGAAATTGCCTCCGTAGGGCGAGTTGTGACAATGCCATATAATGCTTTCTGCTTCATCATTTGTTACACACCTCCTTAACAAGTTATCCCATCCTAACTTGAATAAGTAAGGTTCATCCCATAAATAGTAGTTTTCAACCAACAATAACTTCCTTTTTTGGGTCCATGTTAGGTCCTCGGGTACCCAACCGGTTACCTTGTGATTCACAAAATCCGCGAACCACGACCTAACTTGGACTCGAAAAAGTTTTTCACTAAGAAATTCCTCTCGGATTTCTTTTTTTGATTTGGTAACTTCTACATTGATCAATTGCGACAAATGATCTGACACCAAATTCTTAAATCCCTTTTTATCTTTTATTTCCTAATAAAACTCTTGGAGTAAAAGCATCCACCGGATGATCCTTTGCTTCGAATCCTGTTTGGTTAGCAGATAGTTTATCACCGAGTGATCGATGTAAACTAGCACTTTATAACCAATAAGGTAAGAAAGAAAATTTTCAAGTGCATACATTATCGCAAACAATTATTTTTAAGTAGTGGCGTAATTCACTTGCGCCTAATTTAACACTTTGCTTGTATAGTGTATAGCATGAAAGGTTTTGTCATTCCTTTGCCCTAATACCGCTCTAACAGCCTAATCCCTTGCGTCGCACATAAGTTCAAAATTCAAAGTCCAGTTTGGCGCGATGATTATTGGACTGGTAATTTGTTTTTCTTTTAAAACTTGGAAAGCACCTAGACAATTATCATCAAAGAGAAATACCTGATCTTTGTTGAGAAAATTTCTCAATGGCCTTGCAACCTTTACAAAATCCTTGATTGAACCACCTATAAAACCTCGCGTATCCCAAAAAGCTCTAGATTCCCTTAACATTGGTTGGAGGAGGTAACTTTTCAATGACTTCAATCTTTGATTTATCGACTTCAAGTCCTTTGGAAGAAACTTTGTGGTTGAGCTACCGCTTTGAAATCCTCTTCCATATGAATCTTGTGCATACAATAGAATGGACTAATTCCTTTGAGATCAGAAAGAACACGTCTTAAAGTTTCTTGATTTCTTTTTTGCACTCGAATCAAACGGGTTTCTTCATTGATTGACAATACGTTGCTAATAATCAACGGGTTGTTGCAAATTTCATCAAGAAATGCATACTTCTAGTTAGAAGATAACACCTTCAATTCAAGTTGCATTTTCTCATCAATTTCATCTTTCTCAACTTCCCACGGTTGCAATTCTTTGAGTGACTTAAGCTCTTTCAAACATTCATCAAGTTCCCTCTCTTCCTCACTAGTAAGTATATAAAATGACTCACTAAGTGCTCTTTCTAAGGAAGATTTTACATGAACTTGTTTTACAACTTCAATAATTTCCTTGTCTGATGCATCAATGCAGAAACAATCAGTATTGTCCTTGGAATGCTTCATCGCTTCAAATAGATTAAAAGACACCTCTTCATTCAAAAACTCGCACTTTCATAAGGCCATCATCCACATCAAGCATCATGTGTGTGGTCTTTATAAAAGGTCGACCAAGAAGTAGAGGAGCATCGTCATCCTCTTCCATATCAATTACATTGAAGTCCACCGGGGAGAAAAATTTATCAACTTTTACCAACACTTCTGTCGCTCCCAAGATTTTCATCATAGTACAAACGCGAAAGTGGCGCAGAAAAGGTAGAGTCGCCAGCCAGACATTTTTATCCCGAAGGAACGGGAAAGGTAATGTTGCACAAACCTGAGGAAGAAGGAAAAGGGAGACGCCTTGCAAACCAAAGATCTGGGTCCGGAAGTCGGTTACGAACTGGGAAGGTATTAGTACCCCAATCCATCCGCTGTACCCGACGGGATCCACGCTCATTAGTCTGCTTTCAAAGGGTGAGAAATAAGATGTTGTTTGAATGCAATAATTGCTATCTGGAATGGAATGGAAATGAGAAAGGGGATTGGAACAGAAAATGGAAAGAAAAAGGGAAATGTAGGGAAAATAAAGAATGTGCTCAAATGGGCCCTACCCCACTGCCTATGTACCTCATCAGGAAAATGAGGATCAGAGTCGCCGTAGTTCGTCTAACTAAGGCGGAAACTCATTTATGTTTTTTAGGATGACGTTGCCATAGCTCTAGCTCAGGTGTTACCAGCTCTTACTCGAGGGTGTTTATCGTATCGCTGTTTGAACTGTTGAGACAAGTCATATTCATCCGCAATGAATGAGATGAGAAGTGAAGACACGTTGTCTTGTTGGTTTATTGTCTTTTAGAAGAAATTTCTTGATTTTGTGTTTATTGTATGTACAACACTAAAGACTATGATACAGGAGCGAATACTTTCCAAGATCGCCCCCAATGGAACGTTTGTAAAGTACCCTAGAAGAGTGAAGGAGACTCCCACTAGTCATTGCCCATATAGATTTAGGCTCGTGGCGCATTGTACACGTTTTCCTTTATTAAGTATTTTGATTTTTCTTTAAGATGAGAAGTGAGACTCAAGTTGAAAGGAAAAAACTCTAAAGGGAGACTATGACACAACCCTAAGTTAGTTGAGTTTAAGGGTGACCTATGGTTAGTGAGGTTTGAAAGATTAAAGCTAGCTAAGGATATAAATCATAAAGAAAAAACGAGTATGAACAAAGTGATGAAATGAGGTCCTCCTAGGTCATGGTTGGTGATAACGTGTATGAATCATAAATGAGATGAAACGATGGATCGGGTGGATCGGTTGCGTGGTGCTGAGACGCACGACTTATGGTGTGCAACATACAAGGCTTGCTTTTGGGTGTAATGGAGTGGATCGATGGTAATCGAGGAATCCTAAAGTCACATGAAACTTTATTTCTTTATTTGAAAACTTACTCGACGTTGAATCGAGTATTTCTCTATTTTATATTTGAGATTTGGTTTTCTAGCGATTCATTTTATCTTTTCTATCCTAATTATAGGAACTATACAAGCATAAGAATTCTAAGCTATTACATCACAAAGTACAAACCACAAAAATATAATCGAGGCATAATAAAAATAATCCAAGTCCATAAGCGAATCCTCGAAAAAATACCTTGCACAAAAAGAAGATGCTAGTAAATGAAATGAAGATGCATATGCAACAATATGTCAAAAATGAATTAAGATAACAAAAGGTTGTAAGAATTTATAAAGCATATAAGGCATAAAACCGAAATAATGGCTAATCGCTTCATGGAAACGCACTTGAACGGTTTCTAATCCTAAAACTAAAGGATTTTACATGATATCAACATTCTAAAATCAGTAGCTAAACCACACTAAGGCCTTCTAATATTATAAGATTAAGCCTAATTAATCTATGTCCTAATGCACCATAAAATCCTAAGCTAAACTAGATGGATTTACAATGGAAAATTGACTAAAGATCAAGGCACTAAAAATAGCAAAAGTCCTGGAAAAAATATGAAATTAATTCCCTAAGGTCCCTAACTTGTATATAATGTTGTGTTAAAAAATCTCCTAAAAATTCATAACCTAACTATGTCAAATGGACACCTAAATCTACCTAAGATTCAACCACAAATTTACACAAACAACACTATCAAAACAGTGGATAAAATGGCCTAAAAAATATACCAAAAATTATTACAGGTTCTATTATTAGTTCTCTAATAATAGCAAAATTAATGGGACAAACATCTTACAGAAAGTGGGAGAAATAAAATGTACAAAATTATGCATAGATGAAAGATTTCCATAGAAAACAAATTAAATGAAAAATCGAAATAAAATTGAAAAATGATTGAAATTAGAAAGTAAAAATGTGGAAAGGTTCTAAAATGTGTTAAAAAAACTCCTATAATTTTTATGGAATTTTTTAAAGGGTTTTAGTATTTTTTATTGATTTAAATTGAACAAATATTAAAACAGAAAATATAAAAAGAAAGAAAATAGAGGGGGTGAGAATAGAGATTTTTCTAGTTAAAAAACGAACTGGGCTTAAATGGGAGTGCAAAGAGCATTCTGGATTAGGCCCAATAAGCGCAGGATTATGGGGTGCATTATATAGTTCTTCAGGTAAACTCTTTGACCCTCTCGGGACTGTTGGATTCATTTGCTTGATGAGGGTGATATGATAAGTTATTATGATGAAGGGGCACACAATTATTACAGCGGGATGGCATATATGTGAACAAACTCCATTGGCCCTACCGAAAAGTGACAAGTGTCATCGCCGGAATGGACCCCTTAAAGAGAATCTTATCTCTTGTAATTTGAAATGGCGGTGAGATAATGGGGTTTTAATTTCCCAATCTTCATAGATTAATGAGTTTTTATTGTTTTAATCTTCCTATTTGGATTTTAAACGGTGCAATAATCAGTTTTAATAATGATTAGGGATTATTGAAACATTAAAAGTTTTGCTTACTTCCAAAATTAAATTAATAACAATAACTTAAGAAAACCACGTAAAAAAACCTCAGACTTAAACAAAGCCTCTCTCTCTCTCTCTCGAACCCTAGGTTCATCTTCTTCATCTTCTCGCCTCTGACTAAACCTAAACGGCGCCGCCGCCGCGAATCAACCGAAGAAGACGACAATCCACCTCTCAATCACCGCCTAAACCTCACTTTTACCCCCAAATCCGTAACCCCAACCCTCGAAATTTCAAATCCCTAAATACGAATCCAAAGCCAAACCTTACTTAGCTCCTAGTCCAAGATCACGCAACGCACGAATATTCACTCGAATTCACAAACCCTGAACAAAATCAACAATAATTTTATGTGCGAGACGTAGGCTCGTACCTTGAATCGAAAGGATATTGTTGCTGCTGTGGCGAGATTGATGACAAATCTGTTTACAGAACGACGAAAATACAGCTATGAAGACGTCAATAGCGCGAAGAGGAATGTCGCGAGATTTCGTCAATGTATTCATTTCGATCTCCCTTCTCGCCCTCTCTTTCTTATTATGCATTCTGCGACCAAACCCTTGCAGATTTTTGATGTGGCTCGAAGAAAATGTTGTTGATTTCTTGTCTTTGATTGACTTTGCAGGTTTGGTGGCGGAAGAAATGTCTCGTGAAAATGGTGATTGGTAATGTGCGTTGAAGGCTGACGGAAGGTGTAAGGAGAAGTTGCGGTTTCAGATTGTAGATTGGTACTTGAGGCTACAGTTGATGAAGGTTGATTTGTGTTCTGTGGTAGAAAGATGAAGCTCGAAGATGATGCAGGTTGATGGGATTCAGTTAGGGTGATTGAAGATTGATGAAGAAGACACAGAGTTTCGAGGTAATGGCTTCGACGATGCTTTTCTCCAATTTCTCCATTCTGAAACCGTCCTTCCTTCTTCTTGAATTGCTCACGATTTTTGTTGTGTATGTTTGTACCTCTTTTACTCTGACTCTGAATGTTACAAGCTGAACTTGGTGTTTTGTGCCAACCTTGCAGGTCGATGAAATTTGATGGAGATGCATTCTTGCTTTGAACCAATGTTGACCCGCGACGACAGTGATGACATGAATGTGATGATGGCCATGTGAAGCAAACGTTGAACACGATGGAGAAAGGATATGCGGATTGGTGATGATAAGAAGGTTATTGATGATGGAAGACCCAGATTTCTGTTGAATTTGCTACAGATTTTCTAAAGATGATGCAGCAGGTTGACGTTTGGAGCGGAATCACGTTGTTCGATCAATCGACAACGGATACTCAACCATTTAGGTATGCACTCTTCGACCCTCTTTAATTCTTGATTTTGATTCACCACTGCTTCTGTTACTGTGATCGACACGGTTCACTCTTCTGTTGCTTATTGTATTCTGAAACGAAATTGCAGGTTGTTGTTGATGCTTGAAGCCGTAAATCGTTCTTGATAATACATGAATGTTGCAGGTTGGCAACTCAGTAAAGGAAAGGAGGATTGATTGAGGGTTATTGATGAATCCGCGGTGATGATTGATAATGCAATTTGAAAATGCAAGAAGCTTTCTTCGAAAGATGGAAGGTTGGAGATTAGAGTGAGATCTAATATTGATGAAGATGAGAGAGAGAAGAGGATGAAGAAAAGTGAAGGAATGAGAAGAATCGAGGTGGTGATGAAGATGAGGTATGAAGGATTAGGAAAAAGTTTCTGAGATCTTCGGAATTTTTTGTAGAGGATGAAGATGAAGATTCCTCTTCTGAGAGTGGTGATTTTTTCTTTTTTTGAAGAGTTCTGAGTTGTCTTCCCCTTTTTCATAACTGTAACTGATTTCTCCTATATTCTGTTTTTGAGATTGTAACTGTTTTTTCTTCCAAATTATGTTATACCATTTCCTATAGTTGAATTCTCCTTTTTTGTAATTGCATAATTTGGTGTATATCAAGTTATTCCCTCTTTCCCTTGAAATTTTCTTCTGTTAATTTCACATCTACATTGTTTTGAGAACCTGATAAATCAGGTAGAACTTATGACTTGCAAATCATTATCCAAATTCCTCCCCTCCCGTGAATCGGTTCCCTCTAAAACAACTTTTCTTTCCCTTTAACGTGATATCATATTATGATTAGTAATATTGGTGAATGTGATGTAATATGATATGGGCCTAAAAAGAACATTGTATCATTTGTTTATTTGATGGCTAGAAAAGGGTTTATGGGAAAATTAAGAGGAAAATTCAGAATTAAATGAATATTAAGAGGGAAATTTAAAAATAAATGAAAAATTGATTTAAAAACAAGTATGGTTAAAATGGACATATACAAGATGGACTTGAAAATAATTTTATGGGTATAGGCCTAGAAAATGAATATTGGGTATTAAATATGGATTTACAAAAATGGTTTAATGTGAATTAAGTCAAATCGAAAAATGGAAAATGGTAATGACTTGTATCTGAAGTGGATATTGAAGACTTTCGAATAAACTTTTGTTTGAACTTGAATGATGCTTTCAAAATAAACCAAAACCACACACTTCCCACCCTTAATTTGAATCATATCATTTGAACCAAAACTTTGATGCTCCGATGTATCCCAAAGCCAATACCTCGAACCATTTTTCTCGAATCACTTGGGAATGACCTACGCGCACGAATATCTCCGCAAAATAAGTCTGAATCAACTTAAATCAATGATTGAATCACAACATAATAAAACCCTAATCTTTGAGGAAGATCAATGAAGGAGAACTTTTCATTCCTAGAAGAAACCTTAATTCACACTTCATTGTTCGAATAACCATCAGGATCAGTCTAAGATGTTGAAGGGAAATAAACTTTTGATTCACCATTAATCTCCTAAATCAACGCTTTTGAATAATCCCCCGAATAAGAAAAAAAACCTAGAGCTTGATAATCCTCTAAATAGGAATATACTTCTAATGTCGGGAGCTTAAACGTTGCCTTAACCTCGAGTGCACTAGCCAGGTGAATCACCTCTAAATAGGAAGATTCAAATCACAAGGAAATGCTCTGATCTTGTGCCTTAGGAGCCAATGAAAATGCATGATCGTGATGTTATGACCTAATGAGAAATGCAGATGGATGTGAACTGAAAACCAACTAAATGGTTATAAGTAGGAGGGAAACTTTTGGGGCGTTACAGCTGCCCATATTCAATCACTGTGCACGTGAATGGATGATAGCAGTTGTTTTCAGACATTTGAGGTATGCAAGGATTGAATACTAGAAACAACCAGAAAATTTGCACTTTGTGGCAGAGGAACAGGGAAATAAACTCAACCGAATGAAACCTGCTTTGATATAATTAGGATGGGAAGAATAGTAAACAGGGGATGCCTTTTGAGTGATGTCAGATGACTACTGACTTGCCACGCTGCGGGTGGACTTTCGTCAATTTGCGATCGAATTTTAAGATACTTTGCCACCCTGAGGATGGACTTTTGATAATTTGCCACACTGCGGGTGGACTTTGGATAATCTGCCACACCGCAGGTGGACCTTTGCTCACTGCGGGAGACTTTTGCCCACTGCGGGAGACTTTTGAAATTTGCCACACTGCGGGTGGACTTCTGCTCACTGCGGGAGACTTTTGCCCACTGCGGGGGACTCTTGAAATTTGCCACACTGCGGGTGGACTTCTGCTCACTACGGGAGACTCTTGAAATTTGCCACACTGCGGGTGGACTTCTGCTCAGTGTGGGAGACTCTTGAAATTTGCCACACTGTGGGTGGACTTCTGCTCACTGCGGGAGACTTTTGAAATTTGCCACCCGAAGATGGACTTTGGCGAGTCTGCGGCTGGACTTTTGCTCACTGCGGGAGACTTGAGAAATTTGCCACTTGAAGATGGACTTTGGTCAGTCTGCGGCTGGACTTTTGCTCACTGTGGGAGACTTTTGCCCACTGCGGGGGACTTTAGAAATTTTCCACCCGAAGATGGACTTTGGCCAGTCTGCAGCTGGACTTTTGCTCACTGCGGGAGACGTTTGCCCACTGCGGGGGACTTTATAAATTTGCCACCCGAAGATGGACATTGGCCAGTCTGCGGTTGGACTTTTGCTTACTGCAAGAGACTTTTGCCCACTGCGGGGGACTTTAGAAATTTGCCACCCGAAGATGGACTTTGGCCAGTCTGCGGCTGGACTTTGGCCAGTCTGCGGCTGGACTTTGGCCAGTCTGCGGCTGGACTTTTACTCACTGCGGGAGACATTTGAAATTTGCCACCCGAAGATGGACTTTGGCCAGTCTGCGGCTGGACTTTTGCTCACTGTGGGAGTCTTTTGCCCACTGCGGGGGACTTTAGAAATTTGCCACCCGAAGATGGACTTTGGCCAGTCTGCGGCTGGACTTTTGCTCATTGCGGGAGACTTTCGCCCACTACGGGGGACTTTAAGAATTTGCCACCCGAAGATGGACTTTGGCCAGTCTGTGACTGGACTTTGAAAGATATTAAACTTGGATTATACTGGGTACACATATGTTGAATTGCATGGCATGATGCCCCATGACACTAGGGATTGTAGGTTTTGAACATGTCAGTGAAATGACGTAAGTGAAAAGGGAATTCCTGATGCGGAAATGATAAGTTCCTGCTGATTTTGCTGAGAATGCAATGATCGTGGATTCGATCTCAAGAAGCCCTGCGGGGATAACATCTCTGTTGGAGAACAGTGTGAATAATTCATCTGTCTCGAATTATCACCTTTGCCAAAAATAAATTGGACTTTTAGATTTGCGGAACCTGCTTCAGGCTACCATAACCACAGGGGATTGAGTCTCACCCATAAGATTTTGCTGAGGGATCGACAACTTTCTGACTTAGCTGGGGAAAGGTCTTGTTAAGGCTCTATTGAGGAGTACTCGCCGTCTACCTGAACCTTTTGAACCTCTGTGAGGGAAAGAACCGATTAGCTGGTTTCCGGAAATACATGATCTCTTGTAAGAAATACTTCACCGCGGGAAGAGAACTCTCTATTTGGGGATTATCCACTCTTATGAATCTGCTGGGGAAGAGGATGATTTGTCTAAAATCTTCTAGGGGAATAGGAGTTACCTTTGACCTGTTGAGGAAACAGGATCAAGGAAACTTGCTGACAAAAAAGTTTGGCGACTTTACTAGGGATAACTTCCATTCGTCTGTTAGGGATGACAAAACCGAGACACGTACTGCTGAGGAGGAAAGATTTCAAGTCGTCTCATGCTGGGGATCATTTGCTTTTGTCGAGACTTTACTTTAAGAGGATTTTACAAAAGACTTAGTGTCTTTAAACTCTTAAGTATCGCAATGACTGCCTAAATTAGTGTAATAACCTTGCTGAGGAGGTAACCATTGTCAATGCAGATGAGCTTGGAGCTCTAAGAAACGTTGAACGAGATAATTGGCTTGACGAGTGACCACGGTATTCTGAACTCTGGATATGCTTCTGATTGTCTGTCTTCATGATAGAATGAATTCTCGCACTATTGGGATGACCTGCCCCAGTACAAGTATTTGAATAGTTTACACTAGACTGACTAATCTTTGTTCTTGTAGAGATTTGGATCTCGAGGTGATTTCCCTAGTTTGGCTGAGATTGCTTGACGTAACTGCCCCGGATTGGCTAGCTTTTGCCATGATTGGTTGGGATAGTCCTTTATTCAATGAAGCTTTCTTGGAAAAGTGCACTTCGACGTGACTATCTTTCAGAAGTTTTAGACTTCTTAACTTGGCAAGCTTAAGCTTCTGGACTGAATTTCCGCATGTGAACCATTTATGATGCCAAACAAATGTATGCAAGCAAAAAATGTTTATCTTGAGAATGGAAATTCTAATGAAACACACATGTTAATCTTGAAGTCTTTATTGAAAAGGTGTCGCAAACCTTTGTGAGCGAATCACTGGTTAAGATATGACATTATTTTTGAATGAAAGTATGTACATGCAATACCAACAAATGTCTTTTAGCATAACTCATAGGAGTCAGGAACGCGGTCTCGAAGTGGTATGCTCTCAAATTAACCCTGTTTCAGTTAGGACTTTTAAGGGTTGTATCGTGGCCTGGTTCACGGTTATAGAAACAAAGGATATAGGCTCGAAGTTTATTTGTGCCCACCCACTCTTCGTGATGTTCTCCATTCCTATGTTCAGCTAATTTTCACAAGCACTCACCTTTCATAAGGGTTTCATGTAGGTTGAGGAACCATTGCTGCTATCGGTTCAAGCACCAATCAGGTTGTCGTTGGGAGTCAGTCATCCCTTTGCCTTTCGCACCTGTGCCACACGACTTTGTTCTTGCTTAAGGATCTTTCTTGTGTAATCCTTTTTGCATTTTGCGCCTCTCATTCTTTTGCTTATCCCTAACTTTTGCCTGGACTGATCTTTGATTGTGAAGTCTAGCGGGATGCCCTAACTTTTGCCTAAGTCGCTTGTTTTCAAGTTTCGACTTTGCGGGCTTTTTCATTTCTTTTTTTTTGCTTTTTGAACAAGTCGTATGACACTGTTTGTCATTATTGCTTTGCGAGGGTTGTGACTGCCTCATTCTTTGGTTGACAAAGGATAACCATTGTGGTTTCCAGTCTTTGGACCTCTTGATTTGGATAACCATTGTGGTTTCTGGTCTTTGGACCTCTTGATTAGCATAATGGAATGTAATGGATCCTAAAATACACTCCTTTATGAAAGCCTGAACGCTTGGTCCGACTAGCTGACATCTACCCTACCCCTAGGTTACATGTGAGGGTTTTTTCATGCGAAAAGAAACTCCTTCTTCAAGGCTCAAAGGGGTTAGCGAGGTTCTATCTCCCATATATCTCCAGTGTTTAGGGATTTGAAACAAAGCATGTACATCGTCAATAGGGCCTTACTCTAGAGCACACAAATAGAGATTTTGCGTTTTTGTTTTGTCATTCTCCTTCATAGAGTTTAAGCACGACAATTGGTATTGCAATGTAAACATGCAAGGTTATAAGTAAATGCGAATTAATTACTTCAAGAAAAATATGTGAGTTTTATTATTGCTAACATTCAAAAGCAAACAAATTTCATACATGTAGGCAAATGTTTAGCACATAAAAGAAACTACAAATGGAAATGCAGTAAAGAAACTGAATATTGCCGTAGTTGAGGAGGCTTGACTCCGTCTGGACCTGTCAGTCTTGGATACTTTCAGTGATCAATAGCTTTTTCACAAACTTGTAATCTTCAAGTTGCAGCCGTATACCCAATCATGGCAATCATACCTCTTCTTCTAGTTATTCTGACCCTGACATGAGACGTCTAAAGGAAATAGTAAAGTTGGGGAGTAAAGTTGTCTTATAAGGTTGCTCGGAAAGACCCGATGATATTCTGTCTACGTATCTACATTGACTAGTGACCAATGAAGAATCAGAGCGATGTAGTTCCCCTTAATAGGGATGAATATGAACAATGAAGAAAGGCAAACACATAAATTCCATCACTGAGAGTATTTGAATATTGTTGGCTTTATTTCTTCTGCGAACACCCTTACAAATCTAGGTGATTAATCTAAAGACTTCAACTTAGAATGGACCATCTGGTAGAACTACCGTGACACCGGTTCTGCCGTGATTAGGCATTGTATTCTGGAGTACTTTTGGGTGAGGAGGAAAATTGATTGCCTTGGACTCAATTAGGTCTTGTACCTTATTCTGAAAAGCCCAACATTTCTCAATATTGTGCCCCTGGGCACCTGAATGGAACTCGCACCTGGCATTTGACTCAAAATTTGGTGGTAGATTATCGGCAGAAGGAGCCCTCATGGTACATAGTTCAACTAGGTTCAACTTCAGCAGCTCTGGAAGCAATACAACATATGGACATGGGATAGGATTAAGTCTGCGGTTCCTCGCTTTTGTTCTTTCTTGAAATGGTCTTTGTGCCTGTTGTTGCCGACCTTAAGGTTGTGATTGAACATTTTGTTGTTGATATTGCTTTGAGTACCTAACTTGTCCCTGCACTCTCTTACTCATATTCGACCGAGGAGAAAATGAAGGTTGTTGATGTAGCCCCTTTGAAGACTTGGCCTGAGCAATGATTCTAGAAGAAGGGAAATTGACCACCTCTTTTGTATTCCTTCATGCTTCATCTTGCGGCACTTCCGGCCCGGTCAGTCAGAAAGTGATTACTCCTTCATCAATTAAATCTTGCACTTGATGTTTAAATGCATTGCAATCATTAACATCATGTCTGGGAGCTGCAGAATGAAAAACACAGTAGGCGTCGGGATTCCAACCTTGGTGAAGTTTACCAGAAGGATGAGTTAGCTTGCGGCACTCAATCAACCCCATTTTGAGCAGTTGTAGGCACAACTCAACGTAAGATACGGGTACCGGATCAATAACCCTTTCTTGCTCCTGTTGGTGACGAGTTGCTACCAATGGAGGAGCTATAAACGAAAGTTGTTGAAGTATTTCTCCTGAAAACCAAGGCGTGGCAGTTGAGGAAGATCCCTGATAAGAAAAGAAAGTGCTCACTAATTTGGCAACAGTTGGTGTAGGATCATTTAGCTCACATGTGGAGTTGGTTCCTATCTTATGCTTTTCCCGACTTCCAGGTGGTGATTGCTGGTGAAGAGACTCAAACTGTAGAGGAAATCCACCTAACAACTCTTGATTTAGAGGACATCCCAAAGAGATGGGAGAAACATGACCTTCTGTTTGAAAAGTAGACACACGACTATTTTCCTTTTTCAACATACCATTCATGATCCCCGTAAGTTGCTTCATCTGAGTCTTCATCAAGTTGAATTCTTCTCTCAGTAACTTCTGATCCTGGGATAATGCTCGAATGTCCACTATAAAATGCCCCAGTTGGGACTTCATCTCAGTCACCTCCACTCGGATTTGTTCCATGCCCATACCCTGACGATCATGATTTAAGTTGGCCATTCTGTAGAGAAACCAAGGCAGGATACGAATCTGTCCCTGAACACCTGTCAAAAATGAAAGGATGTATGCAAATGCCATGTTCAGTTATTTTCAAGGAATCTATCCGTTTTGATCCATGTTTTAATGCAGAAAAGAATCTGACGGTTTAATCCAGATATGTGATCCTTAGAAGTAACTGAACATGTATGCTAAAATGCCATGATGTCATGTATGTAATTGGCATGTGATCAGCGGTCTGACGCTGGTGTGGATCAGATAACCAAGTGTTGGTGTAGATCATAATGTCATTATCTCTGTGCATAAATTCCAGAATTCTCAACCAAGTATCATATAGGACCGGATCATTTCATGGAGTAACACTGGTAAGGCGGGTATGTTGGAAGTTTAGGGTTCCTGCAAACCTATAAACCCCTCCCAATCTCACGGGTGTGCTACTACGGGTCAACATCACGGACTCTCAAAGCCGAGAAGCAATAATACGTTCACCATTTCCGAGAAATGGCTCATGACCAAATCAGGGAATTGGTTTGGCATTATGTACTACCCAAGGAGGCCTCATGTGAGTCCGGGAAAACAAGCATCCCTTATAAGTTCCCGGCTTCAAGTGCTGATGTCGAGAAATAATAGTACATTCATCATGAAGGGTACAACACTACCGTCATACGACCAGTCGCTTTAACTGGGTTCCTATGAGAGAACAAGGTCATCCTATGCGATTTCCTGGTGGGCCCTCGGGTGCGAATGGGTTTGCCACAAAATGTGGTCTGCCACTGTCACCAATGGAGAGGGTTGTTTCCACCAAGGTCCTCGATGATCAGTTCCCAGTGTTAGCAGCTCAGGTGGGAACATTCTATGGTCTGCCTAGGTAGTATAAGACATATCCCAAGAGAGCCTGATCTGGGTGTGGGACTCGTGAAAACTACACGTGCTAAAAACCACACAAGCCACACGACTGCCCACTCTAAATCCTATGTGTATACTCAAGCCGGGTATTTGTCTTATCTCACAATAATCCCATCCCGCCAAGGAAAACAAGAACAGCCAGTACAGTGTATGCCAAAATATGCAATAGTAAAGTGAAAAAAGCTGTAAATAAAGCTGTAAAGTAAAGAGATAAACTGTAAATAAAACAGTACATCTAAACTAAAGCACAATAGCAAATGAATAAACACCCAACAAAAACAGAAACAGACAAGCGCTAGGATTGACTCTCAAAGGAGAAACCAGAGATTCTGGGTTCGATCCCCAGCAGAGTTGCCAGGTGCCGCTCCCGGGATTTTCATCCTAGTACAAACGCGAAAGTGGCGCGGAAAAGGTAGAGTCGCCAGCCAGACATTTTTATCCCGAAGGAATGGGAAAGGTAATGTTGCACAAACCTGAGGAAGAAGGAAAAGGACGAGGCCTTGCAAACCAAAGATCTGAGTCCGGAAGTCGGTTACGAACTAGGAAGGTATTAGCACCCCAATTCATCTGCCGTACCCGACGAGATCCACGCTCATTAGTCTGCTTTCAAAGGGTGAGAAATAAGATGTTGTTTGAATGAAATAATTGCTATCTGGAATGGAATGGAAATGAGAAAGGGGATTGGAACAGAAAATGGAAAGAAAAAGGAAAATGTAGGGAAAATAAAGAATGTACTCGAATGGTGTTTACCGTATCGTTTTTTGAACTATCGAGGCAAGTCATATTCGTCTGCAAAGAATGAGATGAGAAGTGAAGACGCGTTGTCTTGTTGGTTTATTGTCTTTTAGAAGAAATCTCTTGATTTTGTGTTTATTGTATGTACAACACTAAAGACTATGATACAAGAGAGAATACTTTCCAAGATCGCCCCCAATGGAACGTTTGTAAAGTACCCTAGAAGAGTGAAGGAGGCCTCCAATAGTCATTTCCCGTATAGCTTAAGGCTCGTGGCGCATTGTACACATTTTCCGTTATCAAGTATTTTGATTTTTCTTTAAGATGAGAAATGAGTCTCAAGTTAAAAGGAAAAAAACTCTAAAGGGATACTATGACACAACCCTAAGTTAGTTGAGTTTAAGGGTGACCTATGGTTAGTGAGGTTTGAAATATTAAAGTTACCTAAGGATATAAATCATAAAGAAAAAAACGAGTATGAACAAAGTGATGGAATAAGGTCCTCCTAGGTCATGGTTGGTGATAACGTGTATGAATCATAAATGAGATGAAACGATGGATCGGGTGGGTCGGTTACGTGGTGCTGAGACGCACGACTTATGGTGTGCAGCATACAAGACTTGCTTTTGGGTGTAATGGAGTGGATCGATGGTAATCGAGGAATCCTAAAGTCACATGAAACTTTATTTCTTTATTTGAAAACTTACTCGACGTTAGATCGAGTATTTCTTTATTTTATTTTTGAGATTTGGTTTTCTAGCGATTCATTTTATCTTTTCTATCCTAATTATAGGAACTATACAAGCATAAGAATTCTAAGCTATTACATCACAAAGTACAAACCACAAAAATATAATCGAGGCATAATAAAAATAATCCAAGTCCATAAGCGAATCCTCGAAAAAATACCTTGCACAAAAAGAAGATGCTAGTAAATGAAATGAAGATGCATATGCAACAATATGTCGAAAATGAATTAAGATAACAAAAGGTTGCAAGAATTTATAAAGCATATAAGGCATAAAACCGAAATAATGGCTAATCGCTTCATGGAAATGCACTTGAACGGTTTCTAATCCTAAAACTAAAGGATTTTGCATGATATCAAAATTCTAAAATCAGTAGCTAAACCACACTAAGGCCTTCTAATATTATAAGATTAAGCCTAATTAATCTATGTCCTAATGCACCATAAAATCCTAAGCTAAACTAGATGGATTTACAATGGAAAATTGACTAAAGATCAAGGCACTAAAAATAGCAAAAGTCCTGGAAAAAATATGAAATTAATCCCCTAAGGTCCCTAACCTGTATATAATGTTGTGTTAAAAAATATCCTAAAAATTCATAACCTAACTATGTCAAATGGACACCTAAATCTACCTAAGATTCAACCACAAATTTACACAAACAACACTATCAAAACAGTGGATAAAATGGCCTAAAAAATATACCAAAAATTATTCCAGGTTCTATTAGTAGTCCTCTAATCATAGCAAAATTAATGGGACAAACATCTTATAGAAAGTGGGAGAAATAAAATGTACAAAATTATGTATAGATGAAAGATTTCCATAGAAAACAAATTAAATGAAAAATCGAAATAAAATTGAAAAATGATTGAAATTAGAAAGTAAAAATGTGGAAAGGTTCTAAAATATGTTAAAAAACTCCTATAATTTTTATGGAATTTTTTAAAGGGTTTTAGTATTTTTTATTGATTTAAATTGAACAAATATTAAAACAGAAAATATAAAAAGAAAGAAAATAGAGGGGGTGAGAATAGAGATTTTTCTAGTTAAAAAACGAACTGGGCTTAAATGGGAGTGCGAAGAGCATTCTGGATTAGGCCCAATAAGCGCAGGATTTTGGGGTGCATTATATAATTCTTCAGGTCAACTCTTTTACCCTCTCGGGACCGTTGGATTCATTTGCTTGATGAGGGTGATATGATAAGTTATTATGATGAAGGGGCACACGGTTATTACAGCGGGATGGCATATATGTGAACAAACTCCATTGGCCGAACCGAACGGTGACAAGTGTCACCGCCAGAATGGAACCCTAAAAGAGAATCTTATCTCTTGTAATTTGAAATGGCGGTGAGATAATGGGGTTTTAATTTCCCAATCTTCATAGATTAATGAGTTTTTATTGTTTTAATCTTCCTATTTGGATTTTAAATGGTGCAATAATCAGTTTTAATAATGATTAGGGATTATTGAAACATTAAAAGTTTTGCTTACTTCCAAAATTAAATTAATAACAATAACTTAAGAAAACCACGTAAAAAAACCTCAGACTTAAACAAAGCCCTCTCTCTCAAACCCTAGGTTCATCTTCTTCATCTTCTCGCCTCCGACTAAACCAAAACGGCGCCGCCACCGCGAATCAACCGAAAAAGACGACAATCCACCTCTCAATCACCGCCTAAACCTCACTTTTACCCCCAAATCCGAAACCCCAACCCTCGAAATTTCAAACCCTAAATACGAATCCAAAGCCAAACCTTACTTCGCTCCTAGTTCGAGATCACGCAACGCACGGATATTCACTCGAATTCACAAACCCTGAACAAACTCAACAATAATTTTATGTGCGAGACGTAGGCTCGTACCTTGAATCGAAAGGATATCGTTACTGCTGTGGCGAGATTGATGACAAATCTGTTTACAGAACGACAAAAATACAACTATGAAGACGTCAATGGCGCGAAGAGGAATGTCGCGAGATTTCTTCAAGGTATTCACTTCGATCTCCCTTCTCGCCCTCTCTTTCTTATTATGCATTCTGCGACCAAACCCTTGCAGCTTCTTGATGTGGCCCGAAGAAAATGTTGTTGATTTCTTGTCTTTGGTGGCGGAAGAAATGCCTCGTTAAAATGGTGATTAGTGATGTGCGTTGAAGGCTGACGGAAGGTGTAAGGAGAAGTTGCGGTTTCAGATTGTAGATTGGCACTCGAGGCTACAGTTGATGAAGGTTGATTTGTGGTCTGTGGTAGAAAGATGAACTCGAAGATGATGCAGGTTGATGGGATTCAGTTAGAGTGATTGAAGATTGATGAAGAAGACGCAGAGTTTCGAGGTAATGGCGTCGACGACGCTTTTCTCCCATTTCTCCATTCTGAAATCGTCCTTCCTTCTTCTTGAATTGCTCACGATTTTCGTTGTGTATGTTTGTACCTATTTTACTCTGACTCTGAATGTTACAAGCTGAACTTGGTGTTCTGTGCCAACCTTATAGGTCGATGAAATTTGATGGAGATGCGTTCTTGCTTTGAACCAATGTTGACCCGCGACGACAGTGATGACGTGAATGTGATGATGGCCATGTGAAGCAATCGTTGAACACGATGGAGCAAGGAGATGCGGATTGGTGATGATAAGAAGGTTATTAATGATGGAAGACCCGAATTTCTGTTGAATTTGCTACAGATTTTCTAAAGATGATGCAGCAGGTTGAAGTTTGGAGCGGAATCACCTTGTTAGATCAATCGACAACGGATACTCAACCATTTAGGTATGCACTCTTCGACCCACTTTAATTCTAGATTTTGATTAACCACTGCTTCTGTTACTGCGATCGACATGGTTCGCTCTTCAGTTTCTTATTGTATTCGGAAATAAAATTGCAGGTTGTTGTTGATGCTTGAAGTCGTAAACCGTTCTTGATAATACAAGAATGTTGCAGGTTGGCAACTCAGTAAAGGAAAGGAGTATTAATTGAGGGTTTTTGATGAATCCGCGGTGATGATCGATAATTCAGTTTGAAGATGCAAGAAGCTTTCTTCAAAAGATGAAAGGTTGGATATTAGAGTGAGATCTAAGATTGATGAAGATGAGAGAGAGAAGAGGATGAAGAAAAGTGAAGGAATGAGAAGAATCGAGGTGGTGATAAAGATGAGGTATGAAGGATTAGGAAAAAGATTCTGAGATCTTTGGAATTTTTTGTAGAGGATTGTCGCTCCCGATAGATGGGACTGGCCCAAATAAAGGTACAGACGCGAACGGTCGGCGAAAGAGAACAATGAGAACACACAGCAGTGAACTCACTGGAAAGGAAAGAGTCGCCAGCTAGGCATTTTTATCCCGGAGGAAAGGCAATGCTGCATAGACCTAGAAAAAGATGGATAAGACGGTTGCGAACCAGAGAGACTGAGAAAGGGGGTTGGTTACAACCTGGGAAGGTATTAGCACCCAGATTGTCCGTCGTACTCGACGGGATCCACGCTTGGAAGATTTGTGTTTTAAAGGGGTAGTGTCAGTGTAATCTGTGTGTAAAAGGGCTGGAAAACAAAATGTACAGGTGTCAGTGTAAAGGAAGTGTGAAGTGTATAAATGATGTGTCAGTGTAAGGACAAGGATGAAATGCTCAAGACCATGAGGCTTAAAGAATGATGCTGGAAAGAGGGGGAATATACAGAGACTTTTGTTTGATAACTGTTAAGTTATGCCTACGTATCCTCTCGTGCAATGAGGAAGTCAGAACACCGTAGTTCGACCCAAAGAGACTGAAAGATGAATTGACTTGTGAACTGCTTACTAGTCTATGCTCAAGTGTATGACCTGTCTGGCTCAGGTGCAAACTGTCTTTCATTAGATGGAAGAAGCAAGTTCTCGTTTATGAATGAATGAGATGAGAAAAAGAATCCCGGAGGAGACGATTATTGTTTGTTTTTGTATTTTCAGTCTTTTATTGCTTTTGAAAGTTTGTCATAAGAAAATGAGCTTAAGCCTAAACCAATGGATTAGTAAACTCATCACATCTTCCCTCTGATTAGGGGTAATGAGAATACCTTAAGTGTGAAGTCAGATTCTCACACTTAATCACCTTTGATGTAGGATTAAGATCATTAACCTACTTGTGATTATTTAGATGTTTTTGGTGTTTTTGTTTAGTGTTAAGTAATGAGGTTAAGCCATAATCAAGGATTAAACAGACTCATTACACCATCCTAATAGAAGGATAATAGATGAGAATGTTTAAGCTGAGGAAAGCTCCTCAACTTAATCCATGATTAGGGATTAAACTCATGACAAAACAAGCCTTTATTAAGTGGATTTTATTTAATGATATGATGATGAAATGATTTTTAGGGTTTGTAAGGCAACTTGAGGGGGACTTGTCCATTAACACTAGGGTTAGTCCTTCTTAACCAATTAAGGAAGAATTAGAACCCTGATGCAAGGCCCAAGTTACAAGTGTGATGTCTTGATGATTATTAAGATGAATTGGTTAAGAGATTTAAACACATTAAGGGTTTAACACTTAGGATTAAAGTTATACACTCCATCCTAATAGAAGGATGCAGGCATAAGCTTAATCACAAAGCCTTAAAGCCTTTAGGGTTTAGTCCCTGATTATGAGGTGAGGAGAGAAGACTCAAAAGAGACACAAAGGTAAAACTAAGAGGGGAGACTAATCAAAACCCTAATCATTGTCATGCTTTGTTGTACCTAAGGTTTGTGAGGTTAACAAGAGAAATCTTCAGAGGAACCACCAGGAAGCAGATGAAAGGAGCAGAGAGAAGCAAAGTAACTTGCTTCATTTAAGAAGACAAGTCACTTGAAGAAAGAAAATGAGAAGAAACAGAAAGAGCAAGCTCAAACTCAATCACATAACAAAATGCAGCAAGGATGCATGAAAGAGATGAAAAGAAATGTGGGAAGTGAAGGCAAATCCACTTCCCAAAGTTACTTACCACCTGAAATGTTAGTGAAAGAAATGCAATGCAGTGCAAAATGAGATGAAATGGCATGATGCAAACCAAAACCAGAAGCATATATGAGATGATAATGATGCTATGAGATGATGCAAACATGAATCAAGACATGTGGTTAATCATACAAACTTATGGATGCAAATGGATCAAGTTAAGAACCATGCTTTCAATATGTCTTAGGATGTTTAATGAATCAAAAGAATGCATAAAATGCTATGGCAAGTCAAGGTATGATTGCAAATGCAAGATGGATGCATATGGAAGCCCAAATTAGGGTTTATGATCAAAGCATGAAACACAAACCAAAATCAGAAGCAAACATCAATATATAAAATTGAAAATGCACACAAAGGATCCCTAAACCTATACTAACTCACTGCCCAAAGGAGAAGTTCCAACTCTTAACCCAATTCAAGATATGATTTTCCTAAGTTTTCTAGGGTTTTAGGGTTCCTAAACAAGAAAAATGCCAAACAAAAGGAAAATGAAAGATCAAATCATGACCATTTAATCTCACAAACTACATGCTAAACACAATGCAATGCAAAAAGAATCAAGGTCCAACTCTCAATGGTTAGGCAGAAATGATTTTTGGAAGTTTGGATCAAAATAATGCATAAAAATGATTTTAATTCCATGAAAAATTCTCAAAATGCATCAAGATCCAAAAAGAAATTTGGTTTGAGGGTTGGACAATGTTTCTAAATGTTTTTAAATGTTTCATGAATTTTTTTGGTGATTTTTAAATACCTAAAAGCATTTTTAATTAATTAATTCTCATTAATTAATTAAAAATAAACTTTTAAATATTTAAAAATATTTTTAAAATGCAAAAAATAAAAATAAAAATTTTTTTGGTTTCTGAAATTAAATAAAATTTTGTATAAAAAATTTCAGAATTTTTAAAATGATTGTACTATTTTTAAATAAATGTACAAAATAAATATAAAGAAATGAATTAAAAATAAAAGAAAAGAAAAGTAAACGCATTGGACGGATCAGATGGATTCTGGGAAAGGGTCAGTTGACTGCGCGCGCAATCCTAAGCCCACATTCAAACTGAGTTAATTTTTAATTATGAATTAATTAATCCAGATTAATAAAGTCAACTGGGATTAGGGCAAAATGGAGTGATCCTGGGCGTCCAAACACGCGCGAGTCAACACATCCAAAGGACCAAATTCAAACTTCATTAAACACAGGGATTATCCCTAATCATTTTCAGGTGGCCGGAGAAGACCTCCGGTCGTCTTCTCCGGTGGGAACCCCACCTGAAAATTCCTAAACTCCTCAAATCTTCACTAAAATAAAAACTAACAACCCAGAAATCATTCCCACATTCCCCTGAATCAAAATCCTAACTTAAAACTCATTTATTCTTCTTCAATCAACTGAATCGAAAGAAAACATTTTTTAGGGCAAGACTTTCAGAACAAGATTAAACTCTCATTTCTCAACCATTTTCAAAACCAAGAACATCAGAGTGATCAGTGAATCATGAAGAACAACTTAGGAACTTAAAAAATCATTTCTGGAAAAAAAGTTCATGAAGCTACCTGAGTTTGAAGCTTTTCAGTTTGCAACTTTCTGACCTCTTCTCTTTGTGCAATCTACTTCTTTTATGCTCCTGATGAACTCTTGATGCTTAGAACAGGTTTGTGATGGCTGGTTTGGAAGTTTGAACAAGTTCTGTTCAAGCTCAGGTGAGGATCGTATTTCTGATTCTTTGAGTTTCAGGCTACTTTGATGGTTGGTTTGGGTTCAGTGAAGCATGGTGAGAAGGTTGGTGGAGTTTGTTTGAGTGTTTGAAGCTTGTATGATGATTTTCGAAAGCGTTTGCAAGTGAGAGTGAAAATGTGAATGTTGTCTTGTGGCTGGTTTCATGCTTGTGTAATGTATGCTTTGTCTTGCTTTTGATTAACATAAACAAATCCTATTGGTCAGAAGATGTGACATGTCCTTTTGTGATAGGTATGGTTGCTTTTGCAAAATGTCAACTTTTGTGTAAGAGAAGCATGGGTCATATTCTAGCCAAGTACAGCAAGGGTGTGCTGCGCAGCATGATGTGAGGAAGGGGCTAGGATGGTTCAGCAACCTAGGCAGCAAGTGGATGAGATGTTATCATGACTTTTGCAACTTGGCTTGCCTTTGGTTCTTATGAGAGAAACTTGATCCATAAGCCATGAAACATGTGATTCCTTGGGTGCATTCTGATTTTTAGATGTTATGTGATCATGTTATGTGAATTAGAAGTGCATTTGATGACTTAATTGGCCTTGAGAAGTGAATTTGCAACTTTGCCTCTTTGGTGCATGACTTGAAATTTAGTGATTTTTGCCAACTTTGGCAAGCCATAACTTTTGATCCAAAATGAATTAGGTCATGTTCTTGTACTTTTTGAAGAGGGAAAGATCTATTCTACAAATTTCATGACCAAAGTTTTTCCATTTGAAGCTTTCTTGAATCAAAAAGTAAGGGTTGAAAAAGTTGCATAAAATGACATTTTTATTAAAAGTCAAACTTGCCCAAAAAGTCAACTTTGCAAAAGACTTGAAATTCTCCAATTTTGTGAACTTCCAACTTCTTCTATGATCAAATAAAGATCATATACAATCAAAATGATGAAGAACACCCTTTGGTTGGGTCATTGGGGGCCTCAGATGCCCTGATTTTGCACTGACTTGCTTGAAAAGTCAACTCTTGATCAGATGACTTCCCCAAGGAATTTCTTCATGAAAATTGATATGCATACTCCCTATACCATATAGAGACCAATGGAAACAAGAATGACCAAAAAATTTGGAGTTATGGCCTTTGAAACCAAAACCCTAATTTTAGGTCATCTGTGCAACCAAGCCTGGCTCTGCTTCCATACCAATCCCAGTTCTTGTGATCTTTGGAATTCTTGACTTTGATAGGATATAACATGATACTTGAACACATATAGACCCCTTTGAAGTGATTGCTGATCTTTGGAGTGGCTCAAGAAGCTCTTGGATTGCTCAGATCACAAACCCTAGATGCAGATGACTTAGAAACTATGCAGTGAATCAAAAATGTGATATGAGATGATATGATTGAGTTTATGCATATGAAATGATCACAAGACATGGTGTGAATGGGTGAGGGCAAATTTGGGGTGTTTACAGCTGCCCCTATTCAAACATGAGTTAGCTGTGCAGGTTGTAAGCAACGGCTTAACAGGCAAACAAGATAACTTGTGGTTGAATACCAAAGACAGTCCAAAATTTGCACTCATAGAATGAAGAAGAAAAGGGATATAGATTGTAAAAGAAAATAGAGTATATTGTAAAGTGTGAGCGACGGAGGACGACCGTCGAGCAGAGGACGACTGCTGGGAAATAAAGCAATGACGGGGACGGCCGACATGCTGGGGATAAAAGGGGATATGATGGGGACGGCCATCAAGTAAAGTTATAAGATTCTCGGGGTATCTAATGAAAAATGACGGGGACGGCCATCAAGTTCATAAAGTAAGGTAACCAACGATGGGGACGGCCATCGGGCTAAACTGATGAAGGACGATCATCAGGAAAAGGAAAAGGGACCACGACGGGGACGGCCATCGGGTTAAAGAATAAATGAAATAAACAGATGATGAGGTACGGTCATCAAAGGTGAAGGACGATCACCTAGCAGGGGACGGCTGCTCTGTTGGGGATAAGATGAGGGACGGTCATCTGAGGTGGAGGACGACCACCTGGCAGGGTACGGCTGCCGAAAATATCGCGACATAGGATGAATGTCGGATAAAAGGTCAACGATGGGGATGGCCATCGGATGAGCATGATGGAGGATGACCATCAAGAGGTGGAGGACGACCACCTAGCAGGGGACGGCTGCTCTCAAGGTTTATCATGACATAGGACGAATGCCAGATAACCAAAATCAACAATGGGGACGGCCATTGGATAAAATGATGAAGGACGATCATCAAAAGGTGGAGGACGACCACCTAGCAGGGGACGGTTGCTAAATATCACGACATAGGACGAATGTCGGATAGAAGATCAACGATGGGGACGGCCATCGGATGAGCATGATGGAGGACGACCATCAAGAGGTGGAGGACGACCACCTAGCAGGGTACGGCTGCTCTCAGGGTTTATCATGACACAGGACGAATGTCAGATAAAAAGAAAATTGCTTTGGTAGCGATCTACTGGGGAATAGTAAACACGGACGAGTGTCTACATCCAAGAAACAAAAGGTATAAGTGTTTAGGAGTTGTGTATAGATTAAAGATGCGGACGAGCATCCTTAAGACTACGGTACGGACGAGTATCGGATAGAAACAAATATTGACACGTGTTCAGAGATGATGATACGGACGAGTATCAACGGGTTAACAGGGAACACGGATGAGTGTTGAATCTGAGGGGACTCTTCTGGGGAATAGTGAATACAGACGAGTATCCATATTCAAGAAGACAAAAGTGTTTGACACAGTGTATGGATTAAAGATGCGGACGAGCATCCTTAAGACTATGATACGGACGAGTATCATGTAGAAAAAAACGCTTGACGCATGTTCTGAGATGATGGTACGGACGAGTACCAACTGGTTAACAAAGAACACGGACGAGTGTCGAATCTGCGGGGATATAAGGTGTATACAAGATACGGACGAGTATCTGCATAAGTAGTAAGTATGAGGTACAGATGATTATTTAACTGCTGGGGAGAGTGACACGGACGAGTGCCAAGGAGAGGATTATAATATAAACAAGTATCAGATATACAAAGTGTTTATGTTACTGTACTGGGGAGAATGACACAGACGGATGTCAAGGAAATGTATAAGTACATGTGAATGCAAAGAGGATGTCTTTGGCTTTCTGCTGGGGGTATGACACAGACGGGTGTCAAAAAGTATCTGTAATACAGAGTGTTCAGGTGACTTTACTGGGGAGTATTGACACGGACGGATGCCAAAGAGGGTATATACTGGTGTTTGTGAACGTGAGGCAACTGCTTTTGCTGGGGAATCTCCGCTAGGGATTTTGGAGGGTTTTCTGTATGTTGATGGATTGTCATTATTCACAAGTGTTTGATTCAAAACATGGCTTATGATTATGCTATATGTTTGATTTTTGCCGTAATGCTCCGTATTAGACGGAATGCTACGCTTTGTGGGTGAATATGATGCGAATGCTATGATTATGCAAAGATACCAAATCGGGACTCGGATCCCGTTGTTGTGAAGATCTTTGGTCGATCTGCTTGAAATAGACATCCCAGCTGGGGTGAGATCATTGGTAGATATGATGAGATGATATCTGCTTGGGGATATAGGTCACCGATAGATCTATCTTGATAATGAGGGACCCAGCTGGGGTTTGTAGAAGCTTTCGTCACTCTATTGTGATTCCTTCATGCGTTGCTCTTCTGGATAGAGGCTGAAACTCTGTGGGGAGATGGTCCCCTGACTTTTGTATTTGGCTGGGGATGAAATGGCAACTCGGCTGGGGAGAAAGAGGGATCACTGAAAGATCTCCCTGGAGATTCTGTTGAGGAGAATTTTTGACTCAGCCGGGGATGTGGGCGCCTTCTGGTACTGCCCTGTTGGAGAAGTGATGCCTGGCAACTCTGATGGGGAGAATCCACAAGTGGCAACTCGGCTGGGGAGAAAACACTTTGAGTGTTGAGACTGAGTGAGTACTGATTTGCCAGCTTGCTGGAATGAAGCTTACATGCCCCAAGTTGCATTCTGGATACCCGCAATCCTGCAAAGATATAGAAACGCACAAATAACCCCGAGGTATCCCTTATCGGATTCCGTCATAGGAGTTATACACTTCTGAGAGTAAGTATATTTCCTGCAAGCATGTGGTTTTTTAGAGGAAAAGCATCTGTATTTATGCAATCAGTTTTTTAGAGACATCATACATTTTTGCAAATAAAAAATGTACAAGACGAAACATGACTGGAAATCTGATTTTATTAATTCAAATGCCCTGAATTGGCAAGATACAGTCAAGGAAACATATCTCCTAAGATGAGGAGATTGTTACAAATTGAGAAACAAAATGTGTTGGCAATGTTGACGACGCTTTAGGGAGCTTCCCCTTGCTATGACTCGTATGACTTTTGACGTTCTTCTCGTCTTGCTTTCTGAAGAAAGCTGATTCTGATAGAAGCTTGATCCATCCGGAGCTTACCAAGTTGTGGGTGATACAGACGAATTCAGAATGCAGTTGTTCGCTTATTCCCTTATTTTGCATGGATCGCCCTTTCGGGTTTTCAATCCATCGGGATACCCATTTTTGCCTGAGTTGTCCAATGCGGCTTTTCAACTCAGCGGGTGTACACATTTTTGTTTATTTTCCCTTATTTTTGCCCGAGTCTTTTATTCTGTTTTTGACTCGCCGGGATGCCCTATTTTTGCCTGGACTTACATTCTGTTTTTATGTCCAGCGGGTCATTTTTTATGCGAAGTATTTTTTAACTGCATCTGAATTCACAGGGGACGGGAAATCTTCACCATCCATAGTACTGAGCATCAGTGCTCCACCCGAGAAAACTTTCTTTACTACAAATGGTCCTTCATAATTCGGAGTCCACTTGCCCCTGTGGTCTGTATGAGGAGGGAGGATTCTTTTCAGCACAAGATCTCCTACTTGGTACTCTCGGTGCCTGACTTTCTGATCGAAGGCTTTCTTCATTCTTTTCTGATACAACTGCCCATGAAAAATTGCAGCCAATCTTTTCTCTTCAATCAGACTCAGTTGCTCGTATCGGGCCCGAACCCATTCTGCTTCACTCAGTTTAACATCCATCAGTACCCGTAGAGAGGGTAATTCAACTTCAACCGGTAGGACTGCCTCCATACCATACACAAGCTGATACGGTGTTGCCCCAGTGGATGTCCTGATTGACATGCGGTACCCATGCAAGGCAAATGGTAGCATTTCATGCCAGTCTTTGTAAGTGACTACCATCTTCTGCACAATCTTCTTGATATTTTTATTTGCCGCCTCAACAGCGCCATTCATCTTTGGCCTGTAAGGAGAAGAATTGTGATGTTGAATTTTGAAGTCCTGGCATAGCTCTGCCATCATCTTATTATTCAAGTTGGAACCATTATCAGTAATGATTCGCTCGGGAACTCCGTATCGACAGATGATATCTCTCTTCAGGAATCTGGCTACCACTTGTCTTGTAACATTTGCATATGAAGCTGCCTCGACCCACTTGGTGAAATAATCAATGGCAACCAGGATGAATCTGTGGCCATTCGAAGCAGTCGGTTTGATCTTGACGATCATGTCAATGCCCCACATAGCAAAGGGCCAAGGTGAAGACATCACATTCAAAGGATTGGGAGGCACATGCATCTTATCCGCATAAATCTGGCATTTATGGCATTTTCTGGCGTAGGCACAGCAGTCGGCATCCATTGTGATCCAGTAGTAACCTGATCTTAGCAACTTCTTAGCCATTGCATGTCCTCCAGCATGGGTACCAAAAGATCCTTCATGCACTTCATGCATTAACAAGTCCGCTTCTGTCTTATCAACGCATCTGAGGAGTACCATATCAAAGTTTCTTTTATACAGGGAACCATCAGTGTTCAGAAAGAAACTACCAGCAAGCCTTCTCAAAGTCTTCTTATCGTTGGAAGATGCCCCAGGTGGGTATGTTTGATCCTCCAAGAAGCACTTAATGTCATGGAACCAAGGCTTATCATCTTTGACAATATCTGCTGCGAATACATATGCTGGTCTGTCAAGTCTGGACACTGAAATCTGCGGTACAAAGTTGGCAGCTTGAACTTTGATCATGGACGAAATGGTGGCCAGAGCATCTGCAAACTGATTCTCGTCCCGAGGGATATACTCAAGCTTGACTGTTGTAAAGAAAGTCAATAACCTCCTTGTATAATCCCTGTAAGGTATTAGATGATCCTGGTGGGTGTACCATTTGCCGTTGGTTTGATTGATTACCAGAGCTGAATCTCCGAACACAGTCAATGTCTTGATCCTGAGGTCGATGGCTTCCTCAAGACCCATGATGCAAGCTTCGTATTCAGCTTCGTTGTTAGTGCAGTTAAAGGTGAGTTTTGCCGAGAAAGGCATGTGAACTCCCTTAGGTGTAATGAGTACTGCACCAACACCACGACCATTCATGTTAACAGCCCCATCAAACATCATAGTCCATTCTTCTTCCGGGTCAGGCCCTTTAGTGTGAACAGGCTCTTCATGATCTTTTGCTTTTATGAACATGATGTCTTCATCAGGGAAGTCAAATCTCATAGGCTGGTAATCATCAATGGGTAGCTCAGCAAGATATTCCGACAATACACTGCCCTTGATGGCTTTCTGAGATGTGTATTGGATGTCAAATTCCGTGAGGATCATCTGCCATCTCGCAACCCGTCCGGTAAGTGCTGGCTTCTCAAATATGTACTTAACTGGGTCCATCTTTGAGATCAACAAAGTGGTGTGGGTCAACATATACTGTCTTAGTCGGCGAGCAGCCCACGCTAAAGCATAGCAAGTTTTCTCGAGCAATGAATAACGTTGTTCACAGTCGGTAAACTTTTTGCTTAGGTAGTATATTGCATACTCTTTTCGACCAGACTCGTCATGCTGGCCCAACACACACCCCATTGACTCTTCTAATACTGTCAAGTACATTATCAGAGGTCTTCCTTCAACTGGAGGCATAAGGATTGGAGGTTCTTGCAAGTATTCCTTGATCTTGTCAAAAGCCTTCTGGCAGTCTTCGTTCCACCTGACCGTTTGTTCTTTTCTCAACAGCTTGAACAAGGGTTCGCAGGTTGCTGTAAGGTGAGATATGAACCTTGAGATGTAGTTCAATCGACCTATGAACCCTTGAACTTCTTTTTCTGTCTTCGGTGCAGGCATTTCTTGAATAGCTTTGACTTTATCAGGGTCAACCTCAATCCCTTTCTCGCTCACAATAAAACCTAGCAGCTTGCCGGATCGCACCCCAAATGTGCATTTGTTGGGGTTCAACTTCAGCTGGTACTTCCTCAGACGCTTGAATAGCTTCAGCAGATTTATCAGGTGGTCTTCTTCAGTGAGGGACTTGGCAATCATGTCATCCACATAACATTCAATTTCCTTATGGATCATGTCGTGAAATAATGTCACCATAGCCCGTTGATATGTTGCACCAACATTCTTCAGTCCAAATGGCATTACCTTGTAACAGAACGTGCCCCAAGGTGTGATGAAGGTTGTCTTCTCCATGTCTTCAGGTGACATCTTGATCTGATTGTATCCTGAAAATCCATCCATGAAGGAGAATACCGAGAACTGAGCTGTGTTATCCACCAATACATCGATGTGAGGTAATGTGAAGTCATCTTTCGGGCTGGCTCTATTCAGATCCCGGTAGTCAACACACATCCTTACTTTGCCGTCTTTCTTAGGCACAGGTACTATATTAGCAACCCACGGCGGATAGCTAGTCACAGCAAGGAACCCGGCGTCCTATTGCTTTTGTACCTCTTCTTTGATTTTCATTGCCATGTCTGGGCGAGTACGGCGCAGTTTCTGTTTAACCGGCGGGCATTCCTCTCTTAAAGGCAGCTTATGCACAACGATGTCGGTGTCCAACCCTGGCATATCTTGATAAGACCAAGCAAACACGTCCACATATTCTTGAAGCAGATCAATCAGTTGTCTCTTCACTGAGTCTTGTAGGCAGGCCCCGATTTTAACTTCTTTCACATCTTCATCTGTACCAAGATTGATCGTTTCAACCTCCTCCTGATGAGGAGTGATAACCTTCTCCTCTTGTCTTAACAATCTGGCTAGCTCTTCAGGAAGCTCGTAATCTTCTTCAACCCCTTCATCAGCTTGATCGATTGGATTGTCAAAGTCATACGAAGTCATAGTCGTGCTGTTGTCGGTGCGGTCTGGAAGGCACTCTCTGCAAGGGTTCAGTTTGTTCATTTTAGTGATTGATTTTAATCTTGTTTAGAAAAGTGAAATAAAGTTGTCATTTTGAAAACATTGCCATTTATTTTTTTTTGTACAAAAAGAAAAATGGAAAAACAGTGAGCGGAAAAGAAAAAAGACTCATTTTCAAAAGATGTCTGATATTTCATTGATTAATCTTGTTGCACAAAAATTACAGATGGCCCGATTACAAAATGAGTCTTGTCATCTTGGGCAAGATGCAAGACTTGATGCGTGCTTAAAATATACAGGAAATAATAATTACTCTGCAGGAGTAACTCTTATAATTTCCTGGGAAGACCAGTTTGAGATACTGCTCCCCGGGATCTTTGGACGGATCCAACTCTCCAGGTTGTGGTCGCTTTCATTCTCGTCTTCCAGATTGTTGACAGCATCAGGGGTGAGCATTCCCCCACTAACAAAGTTGGGCTCCTCAGCAGCCTCTGCTTGATCTTGTTGAGTTGGTTTGTAACCCAACCCAAACCTATCTTCTTTCTTCTCCATAGGTAGCAATTTGCCCCAGCCTTGGGCAGTTCCTTCCTCAACAACCTTTCGGGCTTGTTGATAAGATGTCATTGAGGTTCCAGGTACAGCAGATGTTTCATTTATGTTCAAGGCCTCAAACCCTTGACTCATTGTTTCGTGGATCTCCCCATCCATCTCAATATATTTGTAGGTATCCAGATGGCTAACAAAAATATCTTCCTCTCCACAGATAGTAACGACTTGACCCTCCCACTCGAATTTTAACTTCTGGTGAAGGGTTGAGGTCACGGCGCCAGCGGCGTGAATCCATGGCCTACCCAATAGACAACTGTAGGCAGGCTGTATATCCATCACGTAGAAGGTCGTTTTGAAAGTTTGTGGGCCAATCGTTATAGGCAACTCAATTTCTCCCAGAACTGATCTCTTAGAACCGTCAAAGGCTCTTACCACTAAGTTACTGGGGCGTAATGCCAATCCGTCATACTCTAGCTTCACAAGGGCTTTTTTAGGTAAGACATTGAGGGATGATCCTGTATCTACCAGTACATGGGAAAGAACTGCACCCTTACACTCCATGGTAATGTGCAAAGCCTTGTTATGATTGCGGCCTTCCGTAGTCAAATCAGTGTTGGTGAACCCCAGTCCATTACTAGCATTTACATTTCCAACCACCGCTTCCAACTGATTGACGGTGATCTCTTCTGGCACATAAGCCGCGTGCAAGACTTTTAGTAGTGCGTTCCGATGAGCCTCGGAGCACATTAACAATGATAGAATAGAGATCTTGGAAGGCGTCTGGTGAAGCTGGTCCACTATCTTGTAATCACTTTTCTTGATGATTCTCATGAATTCATCAACTTCTTGATCAAAAGGTGTTTTCAAAGCTTCTTTAACAATCTGCTCTTCCTGCACCAAGCTCTTCCCTTTTGCCTTGGCAGCAGCTTCTGCTTCGGCAGTGGGTCTTTGAATTTGTGGAGCAAAGAGACGTCCGCTTCGAGTGAAGCCTCCGCCTCCTCCCACATTGTCTATTTGTGGTGCAGGGTTTGATGATTCAAGAGTGATTTTCTGTCCTTCGCAGTATAGATCAGAGCCGTAATGCCAGGGGATGGCATTACTGCTTTCATAAGGTACTGGCCCAGGCACTGTGATAGTGACTGGACTGATAATAGCTGCAGAAGGAATCATGATAGTCTGTGGATCATAGTATATTGTGACTGGTGCTCTGATGGGAGTGGCATTTTGTGAGTTGTAGGCTGAATCATTTTCAGGATCATAATAAATCATAACTGTTGAGACATTTGCTGCTGAAGTCGTAGGAGACATTGTTGGAAGGATGGGTGTTGTTGTTGTAGGAGATTCTGAATGAAGGGGTGCTGAAGTTGTAGAAGGGATGTTTGCTGATATCTGGCCCGTTGAAGTGACAGATGATGCACTTGTTGATGAGATTGAAGAGTTGTTTGGAACAATGGTTGTTGTATTTGTAGAAGACACGGGAATTGTTGTTAAGGAGATTGCTGGATTGGTAGGAATTGATGTCGTGATTTGAAGCAGGCCACTCTGGATGAGACCATCTATGCCATCTCTCAAGTCGTCACAACCATTCACTGAAATGTTGCAATAAGCACACCCTAGCTCACATCCCGGGAATATTTGACATTCAAGGAGTTGAGCTTTAATCTCTACCAACGGTGTCCGAATCTGACCCACACTGGTTATCAAGTAAGACGGTTTGTCTTCTTCAATAGCATTGATTCTGGGACCTCCGTGGTTTGGTATAGGGTTTTTGCTAACATTTGGTGGTGGTGCGAAGTTTAGAGCCTTAGAGTCCACCAAGTCTTGTACCTTCATGTGCAAAGCTCTGCACTTTTCTGTACTATGGCCAGGTGCATTTGAATGGAAAGCACATCTGGCGTTGGAGTCGTAATTTCTGGGTAGACTGGTGGGATCTGGAGGTGCCAACGTCCTTAGCTCAACCAGGTTGAGTTTCAGGAGTTGTGGCAGTAATGTGGCATATGGCATAGGGATCGGATCAATCACCCTATTGGCCTGAGAAGGTCTCTGTTGGAACGGTCTTTGCTGATTGTTGTTGTTGGTGTTGTTGTAGTTTTTCTGAGGAGGATACTGATTTTGTTGTTGATAGTTCTATTGCGATGGTTGATAAGCTGGCTGTGGATGAATTGGAGCGGGAATGGTGACTGCTGCCACAGACCTATGAACATATTGGGGTCTGCCCCTGCTGGCATGGATAGCATTGGTCTCACCAGTTCTTCTTGGGCCCACAAAAGGCTTTCTTGTGTTGCTGGATGAGCTGGCACCATTGTCAGAAATTTTGCCCATCTTTAGTAGGCTCTCAATTCTCTCTCCAGCTATAACGACATCTGCAAAGCTGGTAGAAGAGAAAGCAGTCAGCCTGTCAATGTATGTCCCTTGGAGGGTGTTCATAAACATATCCGCCATCTCCCTCTCTAACATAGGTGGCTGGACAGCAGCAGCCAGCTGCCTCCACCTCTGGGCGTACTCCCGGAAGCTTTCCCTGGATGACTGTGACATTCCCATCAGGAGGGTCCTGTTGGGTGCCATATCCAAATTATACTGGTATTGTCTAATGAAGGCCTCTGCCAAGTCCTTCCAACACCTGATGGTTGCTCTAGTCAGATGTGATTACCATTCCCTTGAAGCTCCCGTCAAGCTATCCTCGAAATAAAACATCCATAGCTTTTCGTCCATGGTATATGCCTTCAATCTCCCCAGAAAGGACTGTAGGTGGGTCCGTGGGAAGGAAGTCCCGTTGTACTTTTCGAAACAAGGATGCTTAAACTTATGGGGAATCCTGACCCCGTCCACTAAGCCCATGTCCATAACATCAAAACCCAAAGAGTTTTGAGACTCCAAGGATCTTAATTTCTCAGCAATTTCATCCAGCCTTCTGTCATAGGCTTCCTCCCCAGCTCCCATCACCGTGAACTGATCTTCCTGGGGGTCTTCTTGCAGCACTCTGCCTGCAGTGGCAGTCCCTTGAACATTAGCAGGGATGTTGATTTCTGGGTGAAGGTGGGGTCCAAATACAGGGGGGTTGACATGAGGTTGGACCCTCTCATTGTTGCTTGTCCCAGCAGTCCCTAGATGGGGATCTTCTTGATTCTGCCTCTCTACCATTGCTCTTAATCTCTCTTGGCTCTAAGCCATGTTGTTCATCACCTCCATAAATTGTGTCATCTGAGCCCTCATTTCCAATCTTTCATTGGCCATTTGGTTCCTGACCTCTGTAAGGTCCTGCTGTACCTGGTCCATCTGTATGCCCGGAAGATTGTTGCGGGTGGGATATCTGTGTGGACGGTTGAGTGGGAACACCCGTCGGCGAGCAATAGTTCCTGAAATCACAACAGAGTTAGCAACAAACAAAACAAACCTACAAACCAGACAAAGGTCAGTATGCAATGCAGTATGCTTATTTGTTTCCAAGATATCCGGCTTGGCACTTGGTTTTGACCCTTCCAGACCCTTGAAGATACTGTTGATGTTTCTTGAAGAAATCAGATGGAACAAACTGATACATATATTACAAAAAGCAAATGATACATAGTTTGTTTACAAATACAAGCCCTCTGAGGGGTCAAAAATACAACATAAGAAGATAAAAGTACATGAAATGAAAGCAACAACAAGCAAAAGTCAGACACCAAGACCAAACTCATCCTCCTGAAATTCCTTGAGAAGTGCTTCAGTTACAGGATCAGCTGGACGTTCTGTGAGGTTCCTGATAAGGAGATTCCTGGTAGTAACAGCTGCAATTAGCTTCTTGTGTTGACTCTGGTCCTTTGACCTCTTCACTCCAGCTCTAATCTTCAACTCTGAGATCTCTCTCTGGGCTGCTGTCAGGGCTTCCTGTTGCTCTTTTGCACTAGCTTCCAGCTGCTCAATCTTGTCCTGAGTCCTCTTATCTTCCAGAGTACGAGCTTCGGGGATCCTGACCCACCTAGCTTGACTCTCCTTCAGATACAAATCAGTCCTGGCTTTCTGGAACTGAGCCTCCTTGCAGGCATTCTTCAAGATCTGCTCTCTAGCCCTAGACTTCTTGATGTAATCCTCAGACTTCTCAATTCTGGCTAAATGCTCCACTTTCAGCTTCTCTAACCTCTTAATATCCAACCTACCATCACTCCTCTCCCAGAGTGTCTTCTGTAGGGCCTGAGTCAACTTCTCATTTCTCTCTTTCAGATTCTCAAACTCCTCTAAACTGACAGTGACAGGAGGTGGTGTTGAGGATGGTCCAGGCATATCTTCCATGGTAAAGGGCATCCTAGAAAATTGAGCCCTGGCATGGGACCATTCATAGTACTGTGTTGATGCCACATTGTTGCACTTCCCCAGAATGGTTACTCCTTTAGTCTGAACATTGTCCCAGGCCCAGGCTGCTTGCCTGACAATAGCCAGATTAGGCTTGTTCTCACAGTAAAGAGTCTCAGCCAGATCTTGTACCTTAGGAGTGTGGACCAGTGCATAGCCCAGTTGTCTTTTGAATAGCAGAGGGTTGTAATTGATGCAACCCTTAACTCCTATCAGGGGTACATTGGGAAACTTCCCGCAACTGGTGATGATATCCCTGCCTTTTGTGCTTTGAGTGCACCATCTGATATCAGCTGAGGTCAAAGCAGTGAGAATTCTAGCCCAGTTTCTTTGCTGATGAGGATTCAAGAATGCATCAGTCTTTGGCAAATGCTTGAGCAGCCAAGTATGGAACAAAGGAGCACAGCACCTCACTAATCTTCCCCTCTGCTTTTCATTCCTCTGGTGTACTGAGTAGTAGAAATCCCCCAATAAAGTGGGCACTGGATTCCTCAGGATGAAAAGATGGATTGCATTCTTGCTAACAAACTTAGGCTCATCTGCAAATAAAACAATCCCATATATGCTCAGGGCCAATAAAGCACAGACTGCTTTCCACTCTCCCAAAGAAGCCTTCAGGGTAGCCTGAGAGATCAAGAAATCCAGATGTAGACCAGAGATTCCAGCCTTAGTAGTCAAATTCTGCCCAATCAGAATAGGTTCCAGATGTAATGCCTTTGCCACTTCTTCATTACTTGGAAAAGCCATCTCAGGGTTGAAAGGGACTCTACCCCTGATAGGTATACCAACCAATGATGAATACTCCTCTAATAAAGGCCCCAACTGAAAATCCTGAAAAGTGAAACACCTCAGAGGGGGATCATAGAACTGCAGGCAAGTATGAATCAAGCTCCTCTGTGAAGGGTCCAAATCCATAACCACATCAAGTATTCCTCCAAAATGTTCCCTGAACAGTGGTATATGGTCTGGAGTAATCAGGGTCTAAATCCTCCTGATGTCAGCTAGCTCAGGCTGAAAGAAGTGGTAGGAGATATTACTCTTCTTAGGGGCCATGTTGTTGAAGAAGAGTTGAGACAGGTGCTGATGATAACACTGAAAAATGGGCCACTGACTGGCTGGTGCAGGTGACTGATGCAGGTAGCTGACAGCTGAAGTAGATGCTGATGAAGATAGGTCTATGCTGATGATGGGGTCAAAACCAAGCCAAAAATAAAGGATGGATACCCTGAAAAACAAATAAGCAAATGTTAAAATGATGCAATGATGATGTATGCAAATGATATGCAAGGGTTTGTGACTGAGCTGGATCTGATCAAGTTCTCAGATATAAGTCCAGGTATGTTCAAGAAATCCAGATGGAGGTTCATAAGTCCAGTAACCAAGGTGGGGGACTCAAATAAAGAGTCACATGTCCAGGGTTTAGAATCACAAGAACTGTTCCAAAATGGAGTACTCTTAATCAAAACAAAGTAACAGGGTATGCTGAGGTCAAGGGTACCTGCAAACCTGTAAACATCCCAACCCCCTCACAGGCGGTGTTCTAAAACAAGGATCCTCAGACTTGGATCAGTTATGAGAAGTGTAAACACTTCTAACCCGGAGGTACAGTGTTTACAATAACCATAAAAGTTCCTCCTCTAATTCGCCTCAGTTTCTGAAGGTCAATACTAAAGGTCATCCAGACTTAGCAGGCTTCCCAGATAGCCCTAGCATTGTAGGAAATCTGCAACACAGAGTTCTCAAGAAGAAACCCATATCTGAACCGTTTTTCACATTCCCGCACCAGACCGAGATGGAATGGGAAAGAATATGAACCACTCTAGCCTAGGTGTCACTCAGGTCCCAGGTATAGGACCTCAACTCTCAATAGAACCCCACCCACCAAAGCAAAACCAAATCCAGCCAGACAGCATGACAGTATGATATATGCAAAGCTATAAAGAAAGCAATAAAGCAACTGTACATAAAGCAAAAATAAATACAAATATACAAACACAAATAGCACATAACACCCTAGTAAACACAAATCAATCAAGCGCTAGGAGGAACCCACAAAAAGAACCAGAAGCCCTGGTTGCAATATAAGAAGTCCCCAGCAGAGTCGCCAAGCTGTCGCTCCCGATAGATGGGACTGGCCCAAATAAAGGTACAGACGCGAACGGTCGGCGAAAGAGAACAATGAGAACACACAGCAGTGAACTCACTGGAAAGGAAAGAGTCGCCAGCTAGGCATTTTTATCCCGGAGGAAAGGCAATGCTGCATAGACCTAGAAAAAGATGGATAAGACGGTTGCGAACCAGAGAGACTGAGAAAGGGGGTTGGTTACAACCTGGGAAGGTATTAGCACCCAGATTGTCCGTCGTACTCGACGGGATCCACGCTTGGAAGATTTGTGTTTTAAAGGGGTAGTGTCAGTGTAATCTGTGTGTAAAAGGGCTGGAAAACAAAATGTACAGGTGTCAGTGTAAAGGAAGTGTGAAGTGTATAAATGATGTGTCAGTGTAAGGACAAGGATGAAATGCTCAAGAACATGAGGCTTAAAGAATGATGCTGGAAAGAGGGGGAATATACAGAGACTTTTGTTCGATAACTGTTAAGTTATGCCTACGTATCCTCTCGTGCAATGAGGAAGTCAGAACACCGTAGTTCGACCCAAAGAGACTGAAAGATGAATTGACTTGTGAACTGCTTACTAGTCTATGCTCAAGTGTATGACCTGTCTGGCTCAGGTGCAAACTGTCTTGCATTAGATGGAAGAAGCAAGTTCTCGTTTATGAATGAATGAGATGAGAAAAAGAATCCCGGAGGAGACGATTATTGTTTGTTTTTGTATTTTCAGTCTTTTATTGCTTTTGAAAGTTTGTCATAAGAAAATGAGCTTAAGCCTAAACCAATGGATTAGTAAACTCATCACATCTTCCCTCTGATTAGGGGTAATGAGAATACCTTAAGTGTGAAGTCAGATTCTCACACTTAATCACCTTTGATGTAGGATTAAGATCATTAACCTACTTGTGATTATTTAGATGTTTTTGGTGTTTTTGTTTAGTGTTAAGTAATGAGGTTAAGTCATAATCAAGGATTAAACAGACTCATTACACCATCCTAATAGAAGGATAATAGATGATAATGTTTAAGCTGAGGAAAGCTCCTCAACTTAATCCATGATTAGGGATTAAACTCATGACAAAACAAGCCTTTATTAAGTGGATTTTATTTAATGATATGATGATGAAATGATTTTTAGGGTTTGTAAGGCAACTTGAGGGGGACTTGTCCATTAACACTAGGGTTAGTCCTTCTTAACCAATTAAGGAAGAATTAGAACCCTGATGCAAGGCCCAAGTTACAAGTGTGATGTCTTGATGATTATTAAGATGAATTGGTTAAGAGATTTAAACACATTAAGGGTTTAACACTTAGGATTAAAGTTATACACTCAATCCTAATAGAAGGATGCAGGCATAAGCTTAATCACAAAGCCTTAAAGCCTTTAGGGTTTAGTCCCTGATTATGAGGTGAGGAGAGAAGACTCAAAAGAGACACAAAGGTAAAACTAAGAGGGGAGACTAATCAAAACCCTAATCATTGTCATGCTTGGTTGTTCCTAAGGTTTGTGAGGTTAACAAGAGAAATCTTCAGAGGAACCACCAGGAAGCAGATGAAAGGAGCAGAGAGAAGCAAAGTAACTTGCTTCATTTAAGAAGACAAGTCACTTGAAGAAAGAAAATGAGAAGAAACAGAAAGAGCAAGCTCAAACTCAATCACATAACAAAATGCAGCAAGGATGCATGAAAGAGATGAAAAGAAATGTGGGAAGTGAAGGCAAATCCACTTCCCAAAGTTACTTACCACCTGAAATGTTAGTGAAAGAAATGCAATGCAGTGCAAAATGAGATGAAATGGCATGATGCAAACCAAAACCAGAAGCATATATGAGATGATAATGATGCTATGAGATGATGCAAACATGAATCAAGACATGTGGTTAATCATACAAACTTATGGATGCAAATGGAGCAAGTTAAGAACCATGCTTTCAATATGTCTTAGGATGTTTAATGAATCAAAAGAATGCATAAAATGCTATGGCAAGTCAAGGTATGAATGCAAATGCAAGATGGATGCATATGGAAGCCCAAATTAGGGTTTATGATCAAAGCATGAAACACAAACCAAAATCAGAAGCAAACATCAATATATAAAATTGAAAATGCACACAAAGGATCCCTAAACCTATACTAACTCACTGCCCAAAGGAGAAGTTCCAACTCTTAACCCAATTCAAGATATGATTTTCCTAAGTTTTCTAGGGTTTTAGGGTTCCTAAACAAGAAAAATGCCAAACAAAAGGAAAATGAAAGATCAAATCATGACCATTTAATCTCACAAACTACATGCTAAACACAATGCAATGCAAAAAGAATCAAGGTCCAACTCTCAATGGTTAGGCAGAAATGATTTTTGGAAGTTTGGATCAAAATAATGCATAAAAATGATTTTAATTCCATGAAAAATTCTCAAAATGCATCAAGATCCAAAAAGAAATTTGGTTTGAGGGTTGGAAAATGTTTCTAAATGTTTTTAAATGTTTCATGAATTTTTTTGGTGATTTTTAGATACCTAAAAGCATTTTTAATTAATTAATTCTCATTAATTAATTAAAAATAAACTTTTAAATATTTAAAAATATTTTTAAAATGAAAAAAATAAAAATAAAAATTTTTTTGGTTTCTGAAATTAAATAAAAGTTTGTATAAAAAATTTCAGAATTTTTAAAATGATTGTACTATTTTTAAATAAATGTACAAAATAAATATAAAGAAATGAATTAAAAATAAAATAAAAGAAAAGTAAACGCATTGGACGGATCAGATGGATTCTGGGAAAGGGCCAGTTGACTGCGCGCGCAATCCTAAGGTCCACATTCAAACTGAGTTAATTTTTAATTATGAATTAATTAATCCAGATTAATAAAGTCAATTGGGATTAGGGCAAAATGGAGTGATCCTGGGCGTCCAAACACGCGCGAGTCAACACATCCAAAGGACCAAATTCAAACTTCATTAAACACAGGGATTAGCCCTAATCATTTTCAGGTGGCCGGAGAAGACCTCCGGTCGTCTTCTCCGGTGGGAACCCCACCTGAAAATTCCTAAACTCCTCAAATCTTCACTAAAATAAAAACTAACAACCCATAAATCATTCCCACATTCCCCTGAATCAAAACCCTAACTTAAAACTCATTTATTCTTCTTCAATCAACTGAATCGAAAGAAAACATTTTTTAGGGCAAGACTTTCAGAACAAGATTCAACTCTCATTTCTCAACCATTTTCAAAACCAAGAACATCAGAGTGATCAGTGAATCATGAAGAACAACTTAGGAACTTAAAAAATCATTTCTGGAAAAAAAGTTCATGAAGCTACCTGAGTTTGAAGCTTTTCAGTTTGCAACTTTCTGACCTCTTCTCTTTGTGCAATCAACTCCTTTTATGCTCCTGATGAACTCTTGATGCTTAGAACAGGTTTGTGATGGCTGGTTTGGAAGTTTGAACAAGTTCTGTTCAAGCTCAGGTGAGGATCGTATTTCTGATTCTTTGAGTTTCAGGCTACTTTGATGGTTGGTTTGGGTTCAGTGAAGCATGGTGAGAAGGTTGGTGGAGTTTGTTTGAGTGTTTGAAGCTTGTATGATGATTTTCGAAAGCTTTTGCAAGTGAGAGTGAAAATGTGAATGTTGTCTTGTGGCTGGTTTCATGCTTGTGTAATGTATGCTTTGTCTTGCTTTTGATTAACATAAACAAATCCTATTGGTCAGAAGATGTGACATGTCCTTTTGTGATAGGTATGGTTGCTTTTGCAAAATGTCAACTTTTGTGTAAGAGAAGCATGGGTCATGTTCTAGCCAAGTACAACAAGGGTGTGCTGCGCAGCATGATGTGAGGAAGGGGCTAGGATGGTTCAGCAACCTAGGCAGCAAGTGGATGAGATGTTATCATGACTTTTGCAACTTGGCTTGCCTTTGGTTCTTATGAGAGAAACTTGATCCATAAGCCATGAAACATGTGATTCCTTGGGTGCATTCTGATTTTTAGATGTTGTGTGATCATGTTATGTGAATTAGAAGTGCATTTGATGACTTAATTGGCCTTGAGAAGTGAATTTGCAACTTTGCCTCTTTGGTGCATGACTTGAAATTTAGTGATTTTTGCCAACTTTGGCAAGCCATAACTTTTGATCCAAAATGAATTAGGTCATGTTCTTGTACTTTTTGAAGAGGGAAAGATCTATTCTACAACTTTCATGACCAAAGTTTTTCCATTTGAAGCTTTCTTGAATCAAAAAGTAAGGGTTGAAAAAGTTGCATAAAATGACATTTTTATTAAAAGTCAAACTTGCCCAAAAAGTCAACTTTGCAAAAGACTTGAAATTCTCCAATTTTGTGAACTTCCAACTTCTTCTATGATCAAATAAAGATCATATACAATCAAAATGATGAAGAACACCCTTTGGTTGGGTCATTGGGGGCCTCAGATGCCCTGATTTTGCACTGACTTGCTTGAAAAGTCAACTCTTGATCAGATGACTTCCCCAAGGAATTTCTTAATGAAAATTGATATGCATACTCCCTATACCATATAGAGACAAATGGAAACAAGAATGAACAAAAAATTTGGAGTTATGGCCTTTGAAACCAAAACCCTAATTTTAGGTCATCTGTGCAACCAAGCCTGGCTCTGCTTCCATACCAATCCCAGTTCTTGTGATCTTTGGCATTCTTGACTTTGAGAGGATATAACATGATACTTGAACACACATAGACCCCTTTGAAGTGATTGCTGATCTTTGGAGTGGCTCAAGAAGCTCTTGGATTGCTCAGATCACAAACCCTAGATGCAGATGACTTAGAAACTATGCAGTGAATCAAAAATGTGATATGAGATGATATGATTGAGTTTATGCATATGAAATGATCACAAGCCATGGTTTGAATGGGTGAGGGCAAATTTGGGGTGTTTACAAGGATGAAGATGAAGATTCCTCTTCTGAGAGTGGTGATTTTTTCTTTTTTTGAAGAGTTCTGAGTTTTCTCCCCCTTTTTCATAACTGTAACTGATTTCTCCTATATTCTGTTTTTGAGATTGTAACTGTTATTTCTTCCAAATTCTGTTATACCATTTCCTATAACTGAATTCTCCTTTTTTTGTAATTGCATATTTTGGTGTATATCAAGCTATTCCCTCTTTCCCTTGAGATTTTCTTCTGTTAATTTCACATCTACATTTTTTTGAGAACCTGATAAATCAGTTAGAACTTATGACTTGCAAATCATTATCCAAATTCCTCCCCTGCTGTGAATTGGTTCTCTCTAAAACAACTTTTCTTTCCCTTTAACGTGATATCATATTATGATTAGTAATAATGTTGAATGTGATGTAATATGATATGGGCCTAAAAAGAACATTGTATCATTTGTTTATTTGATGGCTAGAAAAGGGTTTATGGGAAAATTAAGAGGAAAATTCAGAATTAAATGAATATTAAGAGGGAAATTTAAAAATGAATGAAAAATTGATTTAAAAACAAGTATGGTTAAAATGGACATATACAAGATGGACTTGAAAATGATTTTATGGGTATAGGCCTAGAAAATGAATATTGGGTATTAAATATGGATTTACAAAAATGGTTTAATGTGAAATAAGTCAAATCAAAAAATGGAAAATGGTAATGACTTGTATCTGAAGTGGATATCAAAGACTTTCGAATAAACTTCCGTTTGAACTTGAATGATGCTTTCAAAATAAACCAAAACCACACACTTCCCACCCTTAATTTGAATCATATCATTTGAACCAAAACTTTGATGCTCCGATGTATCCCAAAGCCAACACCTCGAACCATGTTTCTCGAATCACTTGGGAATGACCTACGCACCCGAATATCTCTGCAAAATAAGTCTGAATCAACTTAAATCATTGGTTGAATCACAACATAATAAAACCCTAATCTTTGAGGAAGATCGATGAAGGAGAACTTTTCATTCCTAGAATAAACCTTAATTCACACTTCATTGTTCGAATAACCATCAGGATCAGTCTAAGATGTTGAAGGGAAATAAACTTTTGATTCACCGTTAACCTCCTAAATCAACGCTTTTGAATAATCCCCTGAATAAGAAAAAAAAACCTAGAGCTTGATAATCCTCTGAATAGGAATATGCTCCTAATGTCGGGAGCTTAAACTTTGCCTTAACCTCTTGTGCACTAGCCAGGTGAATCACCTCTAAATACGAAGATTCAAATCACAAGGAAATGCTCTGATCCCGTGCCTTAAGAGCCAATGAAAATGCATGATCGTGATGTTATGACCTAATGAGAAATGCAGATGGATGTGAACCGAAAACCAGCTAAATGGTTATAAGTAGGAGGGAAAATTTTGGGGTGTTACAACATCTTACGCCACTCCAATCGAATGAGTGGTAGATTTATCGGCCAATTGCAATGTCATTCGGATGCCCTTAATTTAAATGTTCCCAAGACTTTTCACAATAGACAAAGGAATAAGATTAATGCTAGATCCCAAATCAACAAGGACATTTCCCACAAAGACGTTATCAATTGTAAAAAGTAAGGTACCTTGCTCCGGATTGGCTTCTTTCTTCAGAAGAGTTATTTGAATAATTGTACTACAATTTACCGCAAGAATTACGGTTTCCGGCTCTGAATATTTCTGCATCTTTGTAAGAATTTCCTTCAAGAATTTGGCGTACTTCGGCATCTGCTCTAGAACTTCGGAAAATGGGATGTTGATTTGTAATTTCTTAAATATATCCAAGAATCTTGAGTATTGTCGAGCATTGTCTTTCTTAGTCGGCACATGAGGGTAAGGCATATTTTGAGCCGATATTGAATTCATCTTCTCCTTCCCCTTCTTAACTCACATGTTTCTCTTTTTTCTTCACTTCCTCCACACTCTCATTTTCAACTTCAACAACAATTTCATTTTTCTTTTCAACTACAACAATATTTTCATCATTCTTTTCAACTACTTCCTTATCATTATCCTCCTTAACAATACTACCATCAATCTTTTATTCATCCACAACTTTGTCATTTTCTTTAGCTAACTCCTCCCCCTTCTAGTAACAATTGATTTACAATGCTCCTTCGGATTTATCGCTGCATCACTACTCTTTTGTTGTTTGGATATTTTTTTCGCAAGTTGCCCAACTTGATTCTCTAGATTATTTATCGCCGCATCACTACTCTTTTGGTTAGCCATAGACATTTGAATGAATTGACTAAGAGTATCTTCCAACTTTGAAGTTGCAACTGTAGAAGCACGCCTTCAACCTCGAAGATTTTGATGAAGACAACACGCCTCATGCACTTCAGATCTGCAAAAAGTCAAGAGCTCCAACATGATCAATCTACAAGCAACCGACATTGCGATCAAGCTTCTCATGCATTATCGTTCTACATCAAGCTTGGACGTTTTTGTTTAGGTACATCAATCCCTCTTTTAAATTGATGTACAAGTGTTCATTTATTCAAATCATATGTTAGCATAATGCATAAAATACTTTGATTATTTTTCAAACCGTTTAACACTTTTGAAAACAATATTTTTCTGTTTTTTAACAGTGTTAACCGGTTAACCAAAGTTAACCGGTTAACGGCTTCAAATTTTCAGAAAACCTGTTAACATTTATAGGCGTTAACCGGTTAACCATTTGGTTAACCGGTTAACACTGTAAGATTTTTGAAAAATGTTTCTTTGAATTTCAAATCACACCTTTTGAATATATCTCTTCAAAAATTATTTTGTTCCATAATTTGTCATACCTTTTCAAAAGGGTGTCTTGAATATTATAAAGTCTGAATTTTTTCAAATTCAAAAACACCTCCTAGAATTTTTATAAAAATCACTCAAATCAAATTCACTAAAAATTCAAATATATTTTTATACTTCAAAAAGTGTTCATAAGATCTTCATCTTTCATATTGCATTTTGAACACTTGTATTGATATTTGAAAAGTGGTTTGTGTACATAGGAGAAGATCATTATATTGATATCCAATCTTTGTATTACTCACTCAAAATTACAAAAATTATAGAAAAGTTTTTCTATTTGTGACTTGTGATCCAGGATTGTTGGACACAAGGGTTAGTGTGGCAAGAGGATTGTTCTTGCACACTAAGTTGCTTAGTTGTTTAGAAAGTAGGCCTCACCATTGAAGGTGTAATAGGTTGTACTTTTTATAAAAACTAGTGGAAATCTCTTTCGTGTTTAAAGGGGACTGGATGTACCTTCGGACTGTAAAGGGAACCAGGATAAATCTCCGTGTCACTTTTATTTTCTGCTTTACTGCTTTCCTACCATATACAACTAAAAGAGAAAATTCATCCATCAAAGAAAAATAATCGAGAAAAATTTTATAACACCTAATTCACCCCCCCTCTTAGGTGTACTCTGATTCTACAATTGGCATCAGAGCAGGTTTAGGTAACCTGTTCCTACAATATCCTTATGGCTTCCGCAAACTCGAATCCTATTTTCAAAGATGGTGGAAGTAGCAACAAGCCTCCGTTCTTCTCTGGCGAATACTTCGATTTCTGGAAAATCAGAATGAGGGCACATCTTGAAGCCCAAGGAGAAGGCATATGGGAAGCAATCGAAGAAGGTCCGCATAATCCCGTTAATGTGATCAACGGCGTTGGAACCACAAAGTTGAAGAATATGTATGATGAAGATGATAAAAAGAAGATCCTAAATGAGAAGAAGGCAATCAACATACTTCAAAGCACTCTTAGTATGGACAAATTTTTTCGTGTATCACAATGCAGATCGGCGAAAGAGATTTGGGATACTTTGGTAAAAACACATGAAGGAACAACAGAAGTTAAAAGATCAAGGCTTAACACGTTGAGTCAAGAATATGAAATGTTCTGCATGCAGCCCGGAGAATCTATCGTGGCTTTACAAAAAAGATTTGTTCATCTAACCAACCACTTGATTGCACTCGGAAAGACCTTCACCAACGACGATCTCAATTTGAAAGTTCTAAGGTCTTTGACAAGGGAATGGCAACCGAAGGTGACCGTGATTTCGGAGAAGAAGAGTCTCTCAACAATGACGTCCGCTTCTCTATTCGACAAACTTCAAGAGCACGAATTGGAACTTGGAAGGCTCGAGAAGCACGAAAGTCAAGAGAAAAAATCCAAAGGAATTGCCTTGAAGATTGACACGAAGGATGACAAAGATGACGAGATCTCCGAAGATGAGAACTTCATGCTTCTTGTTAAGAAGCTTGGTAAGTTTTTTAACAAAAATAATAATTCTTCTTTTCCTAAAAAGAATAAACATTTCAGGAAGAAGGATACATCCACATCAAATCAAGAAGTTACATGCTATGAATGTGGAAAGCAAGGTCACATAAAACCGGATTGTCCAAGACTTGCGAAGAAAGGAGGATTCAAAGGCAAGAAGAACTTCAAAAATAAAAAGGCATATGTCGCGTGGGATGACAATGAAGTTAGTTCCTCATCGGAATCGGAAAGCGACGATTGTGCAAATATGGCGTTAATGGCGTCACATCACTCCGATGAAGAAAATGACGAGGTTAGTAGCAACTTTTCAATTTATGAAAATGATGCACAAGAAGTCATAGATGAACGTCTAAAAAAGTGCAAGACTTTGAACAAAAATATTTCATCCCAAAAGAAAAAAATATTATCTTTAGAAGAACAAAATGCATCTTTTGAAAAGTACATTGAAAATGAAAAACAAAAGATAATGGATGAAAAACAAAGCCTTGCATGTAAAAATTGTGAGTCATTGTCTTTTCAAATTGTTCAACTCAAAAGAGTTTTAGAAAGATATGAAAAAGGTCAAATTGGCTTGGAGGAAATTCTTAGGCACCAAAGATATCCAAATGATAAAAGTGGCTTAGGATATTCTAAGTTTTCCAAACCAAGCACAAGTGATACCGTTTTCGTAAAAGCTAGTGAACAAATTGTTAAGGAAAAGACCAACAATTCTAAAACTATGCATCAAAGTCATAAAAAGAAAAGGATCATTAAGAAACAAAAATATGTTCCTGTCATACCCCAAATTTGTCCTACCCGCACCTTTTATTTTACTGTCTAGTCATTATTTGAAAAAATACAAAAAAATATGGCGCCATTTTATCTTTCTGTCGGTATTCGAAAAATCCAAAAATGTGTCATTTATTTTCAAAACTAGGAAATCAATTTTCATTCTTGTAATTCAAACCCACTAGCTCTTTTTTTTTATATATAAAAATTAAACAAAATTTATTACCAAAAGTCAAAAAATATATATATTTTCATTACTTTCAAAAAATTTTAATTTCACTTATCATAGATTTTACTTTTTTATTATTATTTAATATATATGCACAAAAATCTCTATTATTAAAAATTATTAGTTTTTCTATTATCACTTATATTATTATCACCATTTCCATTTATTTTTATTCACATTATATTACTATTGTTATTATTATTATTACCAAATTCAATATTATTATTTTTTCATTATCATTATTAGTTCTTATAATTATTTCTACTCTCACTTATCCTTATTATTATCATTAGCTATTATCATTATTATTATTACTTTTACTTTAATAATTATTATATTGTTATTATTATCAGTTTTTTTTCACAGCACACACTAGCTGGCCCACTTTTCATATCTCCACAGCAATCTCACAACACCACTACCTTCCGCAATACACAATGCATCACGCATTCAACAAACTTTCAGCATCACAACCAATTGCCAGCAATATCTCAACAAGACCTCATAACAAATTTTGATCCAAAAATCCCATTTCACTCTCACCATTTTCTCTATATAATCAGCCCCTCTCAATTCATTTGAGGAGGCTTGAAAAACCATAGAAAAACCTGCAAAAATAAGCAGTAAGATCAAGCTTCAAAACCATACAGAAAAATCCTAGAATCAGCATTAATCTTCAAATTTTATCAAACCCATTTCACAAATCTTCAATACCTAGCATAAAAAACCAGAAAAGAGTGAAGCAGAGGATTCAAAACTAGTACCTTCACCTTGACCGAACTCTACATCCACCACCAGTAATCCTTCATTCGCTTTGACAACCTCCTTAATCTAATTCCAACCGAAACCGTTGCTCACCTCCATCAAGCACCTTCACAAACACAGAAATACCACCCTTTAAAACTCAGAGTCCGAATACCACCAGTTCCGTGAACCAACGCATAGACCGGCCACCTTCATCCAAAACCGCAGCCAACCCAAAATCTGCGACCCTTAAACCATAACTACGAACCTCACTGTGCGAAAAACAGAGCTCAGAAATCCCAAATCGCGAAATTGCAGCAACCCCTTCAAACAAAATCACAGATCCATCACTACTTCAATCCAAAACCATTTCCAACCGTCACCCACAAGGCCTTCTTTTTCTTTTCAGAACTCACCATCATCATCCAACAATAAAACCGCAAACCCCAACCATCGAACCGAACTGTAGCAAGGCTCAAACCACACGGTCGCCGCTGAAAGCGAGTCACGGACGAATCATTGAGAGGGTGAGAACCGTGAACCGAAAGAGTTTTCGCCGGAGATTTCGAAACCACCAAGCCGGCCGAAATCCGACAAAGACAGACACACCCACCGGACACCGCCGCAAACCAGAACCGTGAGTGAAACCGCCACGAGACTACCATCCGCCGGCAACCAACCAAGCCGCCATAAAAAACCAATCGTGAGTGAGAGAACGGGGAATCTGAGAGAAAGACGAGAGTGAAAACGGGATTGAAAGTGAGGAAGTAGACGGAACGGTGAGGAGCAGGGACTCGTTTCCTTTAGTTCCGTTCTTTTTAATGTTGTTCTTGCACTGAGTTCATCCCATGTTCTTTATTATTTCTTTTTCTAACTTTTTTTTATTGTTTTTTATATAAGTTTTTTTATAAGTTCAGTGGATCTTAGGTTTAACCTATACACCCGTACACAGTAAATCAACAGCGCCCCTTTCCCTAACCTTTCTCATTATTATTTTTTTTATTACATTTTATTATGGTTGTGACACTGGGCTTTAAGGCCCATCCAATTTCACTAGACATACCACCTATCACTGCCAGTTGCACCCTCTTCCTGTTTTATTATTTTATTTTAACTTTAATTTTATTGCTTGTTTTATTATTTTGTTTTCACTTTAATTTTATTCCTGTTTAATATTTATTTTAGAGGTTTCATTGCTTTTAATTTTTATCATATTATTTCACTTTATTTCACTATTAGGGCCAATGATATAACCCAAATTAAATTTTGTCCAATATATTTAATTGGAAAGTTTAATTAATATGAGGCCTCCCCTATTTTATTATTTATGTAATCTAGTTTCAACAAAATAAATTTAATTTAATTTATTCTATTATATTATTTCAATTAGTTTGTATTCTATTTAAATTCAATTTAATTTGACCATTCATATATATTTATTCTAAATAATTTCAATTCAATTTAATTTCTTATTTTTTTCTTTTTAACGCTTAAATCGAATCACGAATTAATGTAAGCCGAGCACCGTGCCTCGCCATCTTTTTTTCAAACGCAAATCATTAGAATATTTTTATAATCAAAATAACGGATAAACTGAATTCTGGAGACTCGCATTCCTCGAATTCTTGAATGAACACTCCCGAGGCTCGCCCCGCGGGACGTCGTTCATTCGACTTTCCGTAATTAAAATTTTTAATCCACATACCAAAATAATGAAAGAATTGAATTCTGGAATCCAGCATTCCTCGAATTCTCGAATAAACTCTCCTGAGGCCCGCCCCTCAAGATGTAGTTTATTTACCCTTTCATTCTTTAAAACACCAATAGAATCAAACATTTTTCAAAGCGAATATTATATAAATCCCTTCTATCTCAAACAAGCTAGCGCTTCAGCCTCCTATCGCGAGCAGATAAGCCAACGCTTAGCAGAAGAATACGGTTTAAATAACTATTCATTAAAACAAACCGATCAACCTTAGTACCACGAACTACGAGGCTCTGACTTTCCCATTGCACAAGGAAATACGTAGGCACACGGATCTTACTCCTTGCCGAGCACCCTAGGAACAAAATAACCCATTTCTCCTATTAACCTTATATTATAATCTTTTGCATTTATTTTATTATTCGAAGAAAACAGAAAGCATAAGTCAGCATTAGATCGCAAGTTAAACTAAGAGGTTCCCGTTGAGTACAACAGACGTAAGGGGTGCTAATACCTTCCCCTTACGGAATCGACTCCCGAACCTAGAATCTGGTTTCAAAGACCTTGTTCTATCCATCTGTTTTTTTTAAAAGGTTTCTCGATATTTTCCTTTTCCTTAATTGGAATAAAATAAGTTCGGTGGCGACTCTGTTGTTTTAATTTTTTATCCGCGGTATCTTTTATCGCGAGGTCGTATTTTTCAAGGTGCGACAGCTGGCGACTCTGCTGGGGATTTCAGAGAGTCAGGCCTAACTTAGTTTACTTTGCGATCAATGTTGACTTTGCTTATCTGTTTTCTTCATGCTTTTTATTTATGCTTGTTTATTCGCTCTTCTTATTACGATCATTATCATACTTGCTTGTTGAATCCCGGGATGACATCTGAGTTTGCGAAAAAGAAGAGGGAACACCTAGTTTAGAATTGGAAGTTATTAGTGTTAGTCTCCAAGGACTCGCTCCTTTCAAGCCTATTATGAAAGCTCCCCCCAGAGAGTATACCTATTCATAGATCTCGTCATAATGCAGCTAGCCTGTCGCATGACTTGATTCATGAAAGGGTTGTGACTCTGGGACCCACTTTTAGAACCGGTTTCAATGTTGGCAGTTGCGTAGTGTTAGTCTCTGAGGACCCGCTCCTCATACGGCTAACATGAGAACTCCACTTAAGGTAGACCCTATTGTTATTATCGTCATAATACAACTAGCATGTGGAAGGACGTTGGTACGATTAGCGTCCGTGACCTTGAGTATCTTATCCATAACCGTAGAAACTATCATGTGAGTGGTTTTACGGGTAAAGAACTTAGAACAAGCCTATAAGAGCCTACTTATTAAGGTTACTTTTATTGAGATACCAGTTATTTACTCGTTACTGTGGTTCACCTCAGAGCGGATTATACTCGTGATCCTGGATCTTGCATTGCATCCATATGCATATTCATTTCATTTGCATTATTTGTTCATCTTGCATTTCATTCCAAAGCCGTAAACTCATTGCATGTTCCTTCATCTTCAGTAAATCAAGCTGGTTTCCCGATGCCCGTATCGTGCTAGACGCCCGTATCTAACTAGAGCCAACACTAGAAGACTGATGGACGTGATTCAAGAAGAACAAGCTGCCATGAGGGAAGAGATTGACTCGGTCAAGAATAAGATTGATCAGATTTATGAGACCATACAAGCTTTGGCTAGGATGGAAGAACGTCGCGAAGCTGCTTCCGCAATGAACATTACTCTAGTGCAAGGATCTACCTCGCGAGCAATGCCTTCAGTTCCAGTTCCAAATCCTTTGGTCTACGGTTTGCCTCCAGGCTTCACTCCTGCTGTTGAAGAGGTCACTTCCCAACCAATACCTACCTCCGGTGTTACTATTGGTGCTATTCCTCAAGCTCAACCTATTCCAAATCAAGTCCAGTTTCCTCATGCTGAAGAGAATCATCAAGTTAAGTATGAGATGCATACTGTTGTTCCAATCACCAATCCCCATGCTACTCAAGAATCTGAAGCTATGAAGATGTGTCGCGAGTTAGCTGAAAAACTCTGAATCATGGAAGGACACAACTCAACCTCTATGAATGCCTCAGACATGTGCTTAGTTCCAGATGTTGTGATCCCTGCTAAGTTCAAACTTCCAGAATTCGAAAAATACAAAGGCCTTAGCTGCCCCGAGCTCCATTTAAGGATGTACTGCAGAAAAATGGCCGCTCATGCCAAAGATGATAAGCTTATGATCCATTGCTTCCAAGACAGCCTGTCTGGAGCATCTCTAGAATGGTTCATGCAGCTCGAACGCAACAATGTTCGTACTTGGATTGATCTATCTGACGCATTCAAAAAGCAGTACAAGTACAACACTGACCTTGCTCCTAACCGTACTCAACTTCAGAGTATGTCTCAAAAGGAGAGTGAATCATTTAAGGAGTATGCCCAACGCTGGAGGGAGTTAGCTGCCATAGTGCATCCTCCATTGGTTGACCGTGAACTGGTCGACATCTTCATGGGTACCTTACAGGGGCAATACTACGAGAAACTGATCAGTAGTGTATCTTCTGGATTTTCAGACATGGTGATGGTAGGAGAAAGAATTGAAGAGGGTCTGAAAAGTGGAAAGATCCAAGGAGGTTCTAACAGCCAAACCAATGTCAAGAAACCTTTCAACGGGTACAAGAAGGGCGAAACAAATGCCATTTCTGCTGCAAGTGTAAATCCTCAACAGAGTGCACCTACTCCAATTCCCTACTATCAGTATCCCTATGTTGCTGCTGCGCAATACGCTCCTATGCCATATCAGCCAATTCCTCCAATGCCTTATCAGCAGGCTGTCGCTCCCAACAAATGACACAGGGCCAGGAGGGTTACAGACGCGAACGGTCGGCGAAAGTGAGAGAACATGAAGATGAACTGAAAAGAGTTGCCAGCTAGGCATTTTTATCCCGAAGGAAAGGTAATGCTGCATAAACCTAGAAAAGATGGATAAGACGGTTGCGAACCAGAGAAACTGAGAAAGGGGGTTGGTTACAACCTGGGAAGGTATTAGCACCCAGATTGTCCGTCGTACTCGACGAGATCCACGCTTGAAGGTTTGTGTTTAAAAGGGGTAGTGTCAGTGCTATTTTGTATGCAAAAGCTAGAAATATACAAGTGTCAGTGCAAAAGGGTGAATTGCTCAGGAACTGAGGCTTCAAAAAGAATGCTGAAAGAGGAGGAAGACACAAAGACTTTTGTTCGATAACCGTTAAGTTATTCCTAAGTATCCTCTCGTGCAATGAGGAAGTCAGAACACCGTAGTTCGACTCAAAGAGACTGAAAGATAAATTGACTTGTGAACTTCTTACTTGTCTATACTCAAGTGTTTGACCTGTCTGGCTCAGGTGCTAACTGTCTTGCATTAGACAGAAGAGGCGAGTTCTCGTTTGTGAGTGAATGAGGTGAGAAAAGAATCCCGGAGGAGACGATTATTGTTTTTTTTTATATTTTCAATCTTTTATTGATTTTGGAATTTGTCATAAGAAAATGAGCTTAAGCCTAAACCACGGGTTAGTAAACTCATCACATCCTCCCTCTGATTAGGGGTAATGAGAATACCTTAAGTATGAATTAAGCACCTCACACTTAATCACCATGATGTAGGATTAAGATCATTAACCTATTGCACTTATTTAGATGTTTTTGGAGTTTTTGTTTAGTGTTATGTAATGATTTTAAGCCATAATCAGGGATTTAATGGACTCATTACACCATCCTAATAGAAGGATAATAGATGAGAACATTTAAGCTGAGGAAGGCTCCTCAACTTAATCCATGATTAGGGATTAACCTCATGACAAAATAAAGCCTTTATTAAAGTGGATTTTAGTTAATGATAAGATTAAGAAGTGGATTTTTTTGGTTTGTAAGACAACTTGAGGGGGGACTTGTCCATTAACACTAGGGTTAGTCCTTCTTAACCAATTAAGGAAGAATTAGAACCCTAATGCAAGGCCCAAGTTACAAGCTTGATGTCTTAGTGATTATTAGATGAATTGATTAAGAGATTTAAACACATTAAGGGTTTAACACTTAGAATTAAAGTTATACACTCCATCCTAAGAGAAGGATGCAGGCATAATCTTAATCACAAAGCCTTAAAACCTTGAAGGTTTAGTCCCTGATTATGAGATGAGAAGAGAAGACACAAGGATGACACAAAGGTAAAACTAATGGGGGAACTAATAAAACCCTAATTTTTATCATGCTTGGGTATTCCTAGGGTTTATGAGGCTTGCAAGAAGTCTTCAAGATGAGCCATCATGGAAGAAGCAGGATAAAGGAGGGAGAAGCAAGAAGCAACAAGACAACTTACTTCACTTAAGAAGATAAGTTGCTTGAGGAAATAAGGTGAGGGAGGAACATGAATGAGCAAGCTCACTCAAATACAAAAGTAAAATGCAGCAATGATGCATAAGAGGGATGAGAAGAGATTATGAGAAGTGAAGGCAAATTCACTTCTCAAACACTTACCACCTGAAAAGTTAGCAAAAAGAAATGAAATGAAATGAAAATGAGATGAGATGCAAAGATGAAAGCCAAAGTCAGAATTATGTTCATGATGCAAATGATGTTATGAAGTGGTATGAAAGCATGCCAAGAGATTTGAATGATCATACAAGAGATGAGAATGCAAATGAGTCAAATAAAAGGCATGAAAGTTCTTGAATGCATATGACATCACATGAAATCAAAAACATGGTAAATGGGTGATGCAATGATCAAACATGATTCTAATATGTCCTAAGATGTCCTATATGTCATGTGGATGCACAAAATGTCTTGGCAAGTTCATGTATGCAAGCTTATGTAAGATAGATGCAAGTGAAGATGCAAATTAGGGTTTATATGCAACATGAGATGCAAAACTCTAAATCAGAAGCAAATGGTAAGATAAAAAAATGAAAATGGAACCAAAGGGACCCTAAACCTATACAAGTTCACTCCCCAAAGGGGAAGGTCAGAAGCTAAACCCTAAAGGACTTATGATTTTTCTAATTTGCTAGGGTTTTAAGGTACCTCACAAAGAAAAATGCAAAACAAATCGAAAATGAAAGATAAATTCATGCCAATTTTATCCTAGAAACTACATGATATGTGGAATGCAATACAAAAAGAACCATTATCAAACTCTTCATGGTTAGGCAGAAAAGATTTTTCTAAGTTAGGGTCAAAATATTGCTTTTTAAGAACCTTAAATCCAAAGAAAAATGTCAAAATGGATCAAGAACCAAAAAGAAATTTGTATGAATGGTTTGATAATGTCTCTAAATGTATCAAGATGCAATGTGATTTTTTTGGTGATTTTTAGAAACTTAAATGGTATTTTAATTAATTAATTTCCATTAATTAATTAAAATAAACACTTAAATATTTTAAAAAATACAAATTTCATGAAAAATAAAATAAAAATTATTTTCAGAATGAGAAAAATATTTAGAACCATGATGCAAAAAATAAAATTTTTTAGATGAGTTTTGCTATTTTTAATAAAATGATAAAGAAAATGCAAATAAAATGAGAATTAATGAAAGTCAACTGATCTGAGGGCCAGGATTCAAACCTAGGGGGAGGGAATTGACTAGCGCGCGCATCTGAATGGCTATAATTCTAACTTCACTAATTACGCAATTAAACCCTAATCTGAACCCTAATGACTCTCAGATGACCGGAATAGTGTTCCAGTCATCTTCTCCGGCTAGCCAAACATGGTATCTCACTCAAAACGTAAAATAAACGCATCAATCTCTCCAGAAATGATCCTCACCTTAATCTAAACAAGAATCAACCAACAAATTTCATTTATTTCACGTGAACAGCTTGGATCGAAGCAAAACAGAAAATCAAGCAGGAATTTCAGAAGCTTGTGAAATGCTTAAAACTCAACCATTTTCGAAACAAAACATATCATGGAAATCAGGGGAACACATAGAATCATTCTATAACATAAAAAAGAAGTTCTGGAAAAATAAATTCCATGGCTACCTGAAGTGAAGCTTTCAACCCAGGAGCTTTCTGACCAGTTCTTTGCCTCAAATCAACTCCAATGACTCCCCTAAAGAGTTTGCAATGCTTGGTTGGAGTTTAAATGGCCTCTATATGAAGTTGGCTGAAACTCAGTTCAAGAAATGTGAAAATCGTGTTTTTGATACAGGGTGTTTCAAGGCAAAATGAAGGGTGGGAAATGATCAGTGATGATTGTGGAGTTGAATGGTGGAAAAGGTTTGGAGATTTGTTGGCTGAGTTACGAAATTCGAAAGCTTTTGCAAGTTGGAGTGATTTTGGCTATGCTGAGTTCTTGGAGGTTTAAACTTGTGTTGTGTGTTGTGTTGAGTTGCTTGAGGTCCACATATCAATCCTTGATAGGTCAGAGAGTTGTTGTGGAGCAGTGTGATTGGTATGGAGCAAAATGCATAAAGTCCACAAAGTTGTCTTTGGAGGTATGGGCTCATGGAAGGCCAAGGACAATGGGGTGTCCTTCACAGCTGGCTTTAGGGAGGTCCATGGGATTGGTTTTGAGGCCATTCAGCAAGTGGGATGAAGTTTGTGTGATGTTTTGCAATTATGTGAAGCTTTGGCCCTTTTGTAATTTCTTGATGTTCAAGGCATAGAATGATGCAATTCTTTGGGCAATTCTGATTTATAGGTCATGTACTATGTTTGTGTAATGGTTAGAAGTGTGTTTGAAGTCACAAAATTCTTTGGCAAATGGTTTTGCAAGTTTCCCTCTTTCGTACATAAGTGAAATTTTTGTGATTTTTCCTAACTTTGCAAGGACATAACTTGAGTTCTATGATGAATTAGATCAAGTTCTTGTACTTTTTGAAAAGGGAATGATCCAATCTACAACTTTCATGACCAAGAATTTTTCATTTGAAGCATTTTTGAATCAAAAAGAGGAGGTTGAAAAACTTTCCCAAAATGGCAAGTTTGCATTACAAGTCACTTTCCCAAAATGGCAACCTTGCAAATGGCTTAAAATTCTTCAATTTTGTGAACCTCTAACTTCTTCTAAGATCAAATAAAGATCATATATACCCAAAATTATGGAGAAGACCCTTTGGTTGGATGATTGGGGGCCTCAGATGCCCTGATTTTGCACTGACTTGTTCAAGAAGTCATCCTTTGATCAAATGCCTTCCCCATTGAATTTATTCATGAAAATTGGTATGCATGATCCTTAGATCATATAGAGATCAATAGAAACAAGAATGACCAAAAAATTTGGAGTTATGGCCTCTGAAACCAAAACCCTAATTTTAGGTCATCTATGCAGTTAAGCTTGGCTCTGCTTCCATGCCTTCCTCAGTTCTTGTGATTTTCTGACTTCTTTGATCTTGGGAGGATATAATATGATGCTTGAACATACATGGTCCCTCTTGAGATGATTGATGACCTTTGGAGTGGCTCACATAGCCCAGGGATTTCTCAAATCACAAACCCTAGGTGCAGATGACTTTGAACCAATGCAGTGAAGCAACAATGCAATATGATGTGATATAATTGAACTTATGGAAATGAAAGGATCACAAGCCATGGTGAAATGGATGAGGGAAAATTTGGGGTGTTTACAGCTGCCCCTATTCAAACATGAGTTAGTTGTGTAGGATGTAAGCGACGGCTTAACAGGCAAACAAGATATCTTGTGGTTGAATACCAAAGACAGTCCAAAATTTGCACTCACTGGGTATGAAGAAGAAAAAAGATATAGATTGTGAAAGGAAGTAAAGTATGATTATAAAGTGAGGGCGATGGAGGACGTCCGTTGAGCAGAGGGCGACTGTTGGGGATAAAGAAATGACGGGGACGACCGACATGCTGGGAAAATAAAGAGATTATGATGGGGGCGGCCCTCAAATGCAGTAGCAGGGTTCTCTGGGGTTTAAAGGTAAAGGCAATGATGGGGACGACCATCGGGTTAATTAAGAAAAATGATGAGGGACGGTCATCGAAGGTGAAGGACGATCACCTAGCAGGGGACGGCTGCTCTGTTGGGGATAAGGATGAGGGACGGTCATCAAAGGTGGAGGACGATCACCTGGCAGGGTACGGCTGCCGAAAATATCACGACATAGGACGAATGCCGGATGGAAAAGGTCGACGATGGGGACGGCCATCGGATAAGCATGATGAAGGACGATCATCAAGAGGTGAAGGACGATCACCTAGCAGGGTACGGCGGCTCTCAGGGTTTATCATGACATATGACGAATGTCAGATAACAAGATCAACGATGGGGACGGCCATCGGATAAAAATGATGAAAGACGATCATCCAAAGGTGAAGGACGATCACCTAGCAGGGTACGGCTGCTCAAAATATCACGACATAGGACGAATGTCGGATAGGAAAGGGGTTCCAATAATGGAGACTCCGCTGGGGGGAATGATGAAGGACGATCATCAAAAGGTGAAGGACGATCACCTGGCAGGGTACAGCTGCCGAAAGTATCATGACATAGGACGAATGTCAAATAGAAAGAAAATAAATTACCTTTTACTGGGGATTTGCTGGGAACTCTTCTGGGGAATGGTAGACACAGACGAGTGTCTATATTCAAGAAAGAAAAGGTATAAGTGTTTGACACGTTGTATAGATTAAAGATGCGGACGAGCATCCTTAAGACAACGATACGGACGGGTATCGGTAGAAACAAACGCTGACGCATGTTCAGAGATGATGATGCGGACGAGTACCAACTGGTTTAACAAAGAACACGGACGAGTGTCGACTCTGGGGGAAAAAGGTGTATACAAGATACAGATGAGTATCTGTATGAATAAAAAGTAAGCATGAGTGAGACACAGACGAGTGTTCATCTTACTGGGGAGAGTATGACACGGACGAGTATCATAAAGGGAAGTGTATAAATTATAAGAGATATTCTGAAGACCCGTGGTGATAGGATGACACAGACAGGTGTCGGAAGAAAAGTGTTATAAACAAGTGTTTGGTTTACAATAAGTGTTTAGGTAACCATGCTGGGGAATGGTGACACGGACGGGCGTCATGGAAGTGTGTAAATATGTATTTGTGAGTGCAAAGGGGACGCTTTGGCTTTCTGCTGGGGATATGACACCGACAAGTGTCAAGAAGTATCCGTTACGTATCTGTTTGTAGAAAATGTCCTAGCGACTTTCTGGGGAAAGATGACACGGACGAGTGCCAAAAAAAGGAGCATGTATCTGTAAAGAAACTGTTTTGGCATTCTGCCGGGGAATTTGAGAGGTATCCTGTATGTTGTTGATGGTATGTCAGTATTCACAGGTGACTGGTTCAAAACATGGTTTGTGATTATGCAATATGTTTGATTTTTACCATAATGCTCCGTATTAGACGGAATGCTACGCTTTGGGGGGAAAATATGATGCGAATGTTATGATTATGCAAAAGATACCGATCCGGGATTCAGATCCCGCTGCTGTAGAGATTTCTGACTGATCTTCTTGAAAGGACATCCCAGCTGGGGGAAAAGATCATTGGTAGATTTGATATATGATTCTGCTTGGGGAAATAAAGTCACTGATAGACCTATCTTAATAGTGAGGAGCCCAGCTGGGATCTGCGGAAGCCCTCGTTACTTTGTTGTGAGATCCTCAGACATTGCTCTTCTGGATAGAGGTTGAAACTCTGTGGGGAGATGGTTCCCTGTCTAACACTTGGCTGGGGAGGAATAATCACTGAATGATCTTCCTAAGGGTATCTGTGGGGACCCTGCTAAGGAGGATGAACCCAGTTGGGGAAATGAGCCCCTCCTGATGCTGCTTTGAAGAAGATGCTGGGGAAGAATGCTTTGGCAACTTCGCTGGGGAAAACATTCCAGATATTGTCTGGAAGAGGCGCTGAGGACATAATGATATGGTAATGTTGCTGGGGAGAAGCTTTCATGCCCCATGTTGCACTTTGAATACCTGCAATCCTGTTATGACAAAGAAACGTACAAGTACCCCGAGGTATCTCTTACTGGATTCCATCATAGGAATTTAGACACTCCCGGGAGCAAACATATTTCCTGTAAGCATGTAATTTAGGAAAAGACGCATCTGTATTTATGCAATTAATATTTTAAGGATATCAGACATTTTGCAAATGAAAATAAAATGTACAAGGTGGAGTATGACTGAAAATCTGATTTTATTAATTTGTGTGCCCTGAATTGGCAAGTACAGTCAAAGAAACAGATCCCCTGAAATGAGGAGATTGTTACAAATTGAGAAACAAAAGGATGCTGGCAATATTGATGATGCTTCAATGTGCTTCCCTTTCGCTATGACTCGTATGACATTGACGTTCTTCTCATCCTTCTTTCTGAAGAAGGCTGATTCTGACCGACGCTTTTAACCTTTTGAAGCTTGCCATGTTGTAAGTGATACAGACGAATTCAGAACGCAGTTGTTCGCTTATTCCCTTATTTTGCGTGGATTTCCCTTTCGGGTTTTCAATCCATCGGGATACCCATTTTTGTCTGAGTTGTCCAATGTGGCTTTTCAACTCAGCGGGTGTACATTTTTTTTCCCTTATTTTTGCCCGAGTCTTTTATTCTGTTTTTGACTCGCCGGGATGCCCTATTTTTCCTGGACTTACATTCTGTTTTTATGTCCAGCGGGTCATTTTATGCAAAGTATTTTTTAACTGCATCTGAATTCACAGGGGACAAGAAATCTTCACCATCCATAGTGCTGAGCATCAGTGCTCCACCAGAGAATACTTTCTTCACTATGAATGGTCCATCGTAATTCGGAGTCCACTTGCCCCTGTGGTCTGTATGAGGAGGGAGAAGTCTTTTCAGAACTAGATCTCCTACTTGGTATTCCTGAAGCCTGCCTTTCTGATCGAAGGCTTTCTTCATTCTCTTCTGATATAACTGCCCATGACAGATTGCAGCTAGTCTTTTCTCTTCGATCATACTCAATTATTCGTACCAGGATCGGACCCATTCTGCTTCATTCAGCTTAACATCCATTAGTACCCGCAAGGAGGGTAATTCAACAGGTAGGACTGCCTCCATACCATACACAAGCTGATACGGTGTTGCCCCAGTGGATGTTCTGATTGACGTACGGTACCCATGCAAAGAAAATGGTAGCATTTCATGCCAGTCTTTGTACGTGACCACCATCTTTTGCATAATCTTCTTGATATTCTTGTTAGCCGCCTCAACAGCGCCATTCATCTTTGGCCTGTAAGGAGAAGAATTGTGGTGTTGGATTTTGAAGTCCCGACATAGCTCTGACATCATTTTATTGTTCAAATTGGAACCATTACCAGTAATGATTCGCTCGGGCACTCCATTCCGACAAATGATGTCTCTTATTAGGAATCGGGCTACCACTTGCCTGGTGACATTTGCATAGGAAGCTGCTTCGACCCACTTGGTAAAATAGTCAATGGCTACCAGGATGAATCTGTGGCCATTTGAAGCAGTCGGTTCAATTTTGCCAATCATATCAATGCCCCACATGGCAAAGGGCCAAGGTGAAGACATCACATTCAGAGGATTTGGAGGCACGTGCACTTTATCCGCATAAATCTGGCATTTATGACACTTCCTGGCATACGCACAACAGTCTGCATCCATTGTGATCCAATAATAGCCTGATCTTAGCAACTTTTTAGCCATAGCATGTCCTCTGGCATGGGTACCAAAAGAACCTTCGTGCACCTCGTGCATCAACAAGTCTGCTTCTGTCTTATCAACACATCTGAGAAGTACCATATCAAAGTTTCTCTTGTACAAGGACCCATCAGCATTCAGGAAAAAACTACCAGCCAGCCTTCTATGTGTCTTCTTATCATTGGATGATGCCCCTAGTGGGTATGTTTGATCCTCCAAGAAGCATTTGATGTCGTGGAACTAAGGCTTATCATCTTCAGCAAGGTCTGATGAGAATACATATGCTGGTCTGTCAAGTCTGGATACTGAAATCCGAGGCACAAAGTTGGCAGCTTGAACTTTGATCATGGATGAAATGGTAGCCAGAGCATCTGCAAATTGATTCTCATCTCGAGGGATATACTCAAGCTTGACTGTTGTGAAGAATGTAAGTAACCTCCTCGTATAGTCCCGGTAAGGTATCAGATGCTCCTAGTGAGTGTACCACTTGCCGTTGGTTTAGTTGATTACCAGAGCTGAATCTCCGAACACAGTTAAAGTCTTGATCTTGAGGTCAATGGCTTCCTCAAGACCCATGATACAGGCTTCGTATTCAGCTTCGTTGTTAGTGCAGTTAAAGGTGAGTTTTGCCGAGAAAGGCATGTGAACTCCCTTAGGTGTAATGAGTACTGCACCAACGCCACGACCATTCATATTAACAGCCCCATCAAACATCATAGTCCATTCTTCTTCTGGGTCAGGCCCTTCAGTGTGAATAGGCTCTTCGTGATCTTTTGCTTTTATGAACATGATGTCTTCATCAGGGAAGTCAAATCTCATAGGCTGGTAATCATCAATGGGTTGCTCAGCAAGATAATCAGACAATACACTGCCCTTGATGGCTTTCTGAGATGTGTACTGAATGTCATATTCTGTGAGAATCATTTGCCATCTTGCAACCCATCCGGTAAGTGCTGGCTTCTCAAAAATGTACTTGACCGGGTCCATCTTTGAAATAAATAAAGTAGTGTGGGTCAACATATACTGCCTTACTCGGCGAGCAGCCCACGCTAAAGCACAGCATGTTTTCTCGAGCAGTGAATAACGTTGTTCACAGTCGGTAAACGTTTTGCTTAGGTAGTAGATTGCATACTCTTTTCGACCAGACTCGTCATGCTGGCCCAGCACACACCCCATTGACTCTTCTAATACTGTCAAGTACATTATTAGAGGTCTTCCTTCAACTGGAGGCATAAGGATTGGAGGCTCTTGTAAGTATTCCTTGATTTTGTCAAAAGCCCTTTGGCAGTCTTCATTCCACCTGACCATTTGCTCTTTCCTTAACAATTTGAACAAGGGCTCACAGGTTGTTGTAAGATGAGATATGAACCTTGAAATGTAGTTCAATCTACCTAGAAAACCCCGAACTTCTTTTTTTGTATTTGGTGCAGGCATTTCTTGAATGGCTTTGACTTTGTCAGGGTCAACATCAATCCCTTTCTCGCGTACAATAAATCCCAGCAGCTTACCAGATTGCACCCCGAATGTGCATTTGTTGGGGTTTAACTTCAATTGGTACTTCCTCAGACGCTTGAATAGCTTCAAAAGATTCACCAGGTGGTCTTCTTCTGTGAGGGACTTGGCAATCATGTCATCCACATAACATTCAATTTCTTTGTGGATCATGTCATGGAATAATGTTACCATAGCCCGTTGATAGGTGGCACCAGCATTCTTCAGTCCGAATGGCATTACCTTATAACAGAATGTGCCCCAGGGTGTGATGAAAGTTGTCTTCTCCATGTATTCAGGTGACATCTTGATTTGATTACATCCTAAAAATCCATCCATGAAGGAGAACACCGAGAACTGAGCCGTATTGTCAACCAATACATCAATGTGAGGTAGTGGGAAGTCATCTTTCGGGCTGGCTCTGTTCAGATCCCGGTAATCCACACACATCCTCACCTTGCCATCTTTCTTAGGCACAGGTACAATGTTAGCAACCCACGGCGGGTAACTGGTCACAGCAAGGAAACCGGAGTCCCACTACTTCTGTACCTCTTCTTTTATCTTCATGGCCATATCCGGGCGAGTACGGCGCAGCTTCTGTTTTACTGGCGGGTAGTCTTCTTTCAGAGGCAACTTGTGCATAACAATGTCGGTGTCCAACCCTGGCATATCCTGATAAGACCAAGAAAAAACATCCACATACTCCCGAAGCATGTCAATAAGTTGTTCTTTCACTGAATCCTGCAGACGGACCCCGATCTTAACTTCTTTCAGGTCTTCTTCTGTACCAAGATTAACCGTTTCAATCTCTTCCTGATGAGGGGTGATAACCTTCTCCTCTTGTCTCAACAACCTGGCTAATTCTTCAGGAAGCTCATAATCTTCTTCAACCCCTTCATCAACTTGATTAATCGGATTGTCAAAGTCATACGGAGTCATAGCAGTGTTGTTGTCGGTGCAGTCTGGAGGGCACTCTCTGCAAGGGTTTAGATTTGTTCATTTTAGTGATCAGTTTTATCTCGTTTAGAAAAAGTGAAAAATGAAATTATTTATTTTGAAAAGCATTGCCATTTTATTTTTGTACAAAAAATGAAAAATGAAAAACAGTGAGCAGAAAAGAAAAGACTCATTTGCAAAATATGTCCTGATATTCATTAATTGATCGTTTGCACAAAATACAAGATGGCCCGATTACAAAATGAGTCTTGACATCTTGGGCAAGATGCAGGACTTGATGCATGCTTAAAGATAGGAAATAATAATTACTCTGCAGGAGTAACTCTTATAATTTCCTGGGAAGACCAATTTGAGACATGGTTCCCCGGGATTCTTGGACGTATCCATTTTTCCAGGTTGCTTGTCTTCTGACTCATCTTCTAAGCTGTTCACAGCATCCGGGGTGAGCATTCCCCCGCTGACAAACTTCGGCTCCTTTGCAGCCTCTGGTTAATCTTGTCGAGTTGGTCTGTAACCCAACCTGAACCGGTTTTCTTTCTTTTCTACGGGCAGCAGCTTGCCCCATCCTTGAGCGCTACCTTCCTCAACAACCTTCCGGGCTTGTTGATATGATGTGATGGAAGTCTCAGACACATCAGATGTTTCATTGATATTCAGGGCCTCAAACCCTTGACTCATGGTCTCATGGATCTCCCCATCCATCTCTATGTATTTGAAAGTAGCCAGCTGGCTAACGAAGATATCCTCCTCCCCACAAATGGTAATGACTTGGCCCTCCCACTCGAATTTTAACTTCTGGTGAAGGGTCGACGTCACGGCGCCAGTGGCGTGTATCCATGGTCTACCCAATAGACAACTGTAGGCAGGCTGTATATCCATCACAAAGAAGGCCGTTTTGAAAACCTGTGGGCCAATCATTATTGGTAATTCTATCTCTCCCAGAACTGATCTTTTAGAACCGTCAAAGGCTCTCACTACCAAGTTGCTTGGGCGCAATGTCAAGCCATCATACTCCAGCTTCACAAGGGCTTTCTTTGGTAGGACATTGAGTGATGACCCTGTGTCCACCAATACGTGAGAAAGAACTGCACCCTTACACTCCAAGGTAATGTGCAAAGCCTTGTTGTGATTGTGACCTTCCGTTGTTAGATCAGCGTTGGTAAATCCTAGTCCATGACTAGCGTTGACATTTCCAACCACAGCCTCTAACTGATTGACAGTAATCTCCTCCGGCACATAAGCTGCGTGCAGGACTTTTAATAGTGTGTTCCGATGAGCCTCGGAGCACATTAGCAATGATAGTATGGAGATCTTGGAAGGTGTTTGGTGAAGCTGGTCCACCACCTTGTAATCACTCTTTTTGATTATCCTCATGAACTCATCAACCTCTTGATCAAAAGGAGTCTTCAAAGTTTCTTTAGCAACTGGTTCTTCTTGCACCATGCTCTTCCCTTTTGCCTTAGCAGCGGCTTCTACTTCAGCAATGGGTCTTGGTATTTGCGAGGAAAAGAGACATACGCTTCTAGTGAAGCCTCCGCCTCCCCCCAAATTGTCTATCTGAGGTGAAGAAGTTGATGATTCTAAAGTGATTTTCTGCCCCTCGCAGTATAGATCTGAACCATAATGCCACGGGATGGCATTATTGCTTTCGTAAGGAACTGGCCCAGGCACTGTGATAGTAACTGGACTGATAACAGCTGTAGAAGGGACCACAATGGTGTGTGAATCATAATATATGGTAACCGGAGCTCTGACAGGAGTAGTAATTTGTTGTGAGTTGTTGGAAGGAACATTTGCGGGATCGTAGTATATCGTAACCGTTGAGATGCTTTCATTAATTGTTGTTGATGTTGTAGGCGGTACTGTTGACTGAACGGGTGTTGAAGTTGTAGCAGGAACTGATGGAGTAATGGGTGTTGTCGTTGTGGAAGGAATTGTGACTGAACTTGTATCCGTTGAAGTGATTGGTTGAGTAATTGTTGGAGTTGTAGTAGAATCTGTTGGAACAATGGTTGCTGACGTTGTAGGAGTATCTGTGATTGTTGATGAAGGAATTGTTGGAGTTGTAGTTGTTGTTGTCGTAATCTGAAGAATACCATCTTTAATGAGACCATCTATGCCATTTCTCAGTCTCTCGCATCCATTAACGGCAATGTTGCAATATCCACAGCCGACCTCACACCCGGGGAACACTTGGCATGCTAACAGCTGAGTTTTGATTTCAACCAAGGGTGTTCGGATTTGTGCAACACTACTAATTAATGTGGATGGTTTTCCCTCCTCAATAGCATTAATCCTAGGCCCGTTGTGACTAGGCATTGGATTTCTTGTGACGTTCGGAGGAGGCGCAAAATTGAGAGCTTTTGAGTCCACCAAATCCTGGACTTTCATCTGAAGGGCCCTGCATTTTTCAGTATTATGCCCCGGTGCGTTTGAGTGGAATGCACACTTGGCATTTGCATCATAGTTCTTTGGCAGATTAAGAGGATCCGGAGGTGCCAATGTCCTTAACTCAACCAGGTTGAGCTTCAGGAGTTGTGGCAAGAGTGCAACATACGACATTGGGATTGGGTCAATTACCCTGTTTGCCTGTGATGGCCTCTGTTGGAAAGGACGTTGTTGATTACCGTTGTTGTTGTTATACGACCTTTGTTGTGGATAATGAGCTTGTTGTTGATACTGTGGTTGTTGTTGTTGAGGATATGATGATTGTTGTGGCATTGGAGCTGGGATGGTAACAGCTGCCACTGACCGGTGAGCATATTGAGGCCTTCCCCTGCTTGCATGAATGGAATTTGTCTCACCTGCCCTCTGGGGTCCCACAAAAGGTTTTTTGGGATTGTGTGAGGAACTTGCACCACTGTCGGAGATTTTGCCCATCTTTAAGAGACTTTCAATTCTTTCACCAGCTATGACTACGTCAGCAAAACTGGTAGAGGAGAAAGCAGCCAACCTATCAATATAAGTCCCTTGTAATGTATTCATGAACATGTCAGCCATTTCCCTTTCCGACATGGGTGGTTGGACAGCAGCAGCAAGCTGTCTCCATCTTTGAGCATACTCCCGGAAGCTCTCTCTAGAAGATTGAGACATACCCATCAGGAGAGTTCTATTGGGAGCCATGTCCAGGTTGTATTGATATTGACGGATGAAAGCCTCAGCCAAATCCTTCCAGTATCTTATGGTGGCCCTAGACAAATGCGAATACCATTCCCTTGAAGCTCCAGTCAGACTGTCCTCAAAGTAGAACATCCACAACTTTTCATCCATAGTATAAGCTTTGAGCCTTCCCAAGAAAGACTGCAGATGAGTGCGAGGACAGGAGGTACCATTGTACTTCTCAAAGCAAGGGGGTTTGAATTTTTGGGGAATTCTCACTCCATCTACTAGGCCCATGTCCATCACATCGAAGCCCAAAGAATTATGAGATTCCAAAGATCTTAACTTTTCAGCAATCTCGTCCAATCTTCTGTCATATACCTCATCTCCAGCCCCTATAACAGTAAATTGTTCTTCCTGGGGATCCTCCTGCAGGATTCTGCCCCCAACAGCATTACCTCGAACATTCCTCGGGATGTTAACTTCTGGATTCAAGTGAGGTCCATGCTCTGGTGGGTTAATACGAAGCTGCCCATGTTCATTGTTGCTAGTTCCTCCTGTTCCAAGATGAGGTTCCTCAGGAGTTTGTCTTTCCACCAGCTCTCTTAACCTTTCTTGACTCTGGGCTAAGCCAGTCATCACTGCCATAAACTTAGACATCTGATTTCTCATCTCCACTCTCTCATTGGCCATCTGATTTCTGACCTCAGACAGATCCTGCTGTACTTGTTCCATTTGAATGTCGGGAAGGTTGTTAAGAGTCGGGTACCAGTGCGCGCGGTTGACAGGGAACACTCGACAACGAGAAATGTTTCCTGAGATCACAACAAAGTTAGAAACAATAATAATTACAAAACCTACAAAACAAAAACAAAGTTAGTATGCAATGCAGTATGCTTATTTTTTTTCCAAGGTATCCGGTTTGGTTCTGGTTTTTGACCTTTCCAGACCTCGAGGAAGATGCTTGATGTTGTTGAGAGAAAATCCCAAATGAAAACAAACCAAAATATATTACAAATGAGGAATAACACATAGTTTGTTTTACAATACATGCCCTTGAAGGGTCAAAATACAACAAAAGAAAAGTACATCAAATGGAAACAAACAACAAGCAAAGGATCAGACATCCAGTCCAAACTCATCTTCTCTGACCTCCTTCAGGAGGGCCTCAGTCACTGGACCAGCTGGGTGCTCTGTAATGGTCCTAATGAGGAGGTTCCTAGTAGCAATGGTAGTGGTTAGCTTCTTATGCCTGTCCTGGTCCTTTGATCTCTTCAATCCTGCTCTGAGCTTCAACTCTGAAATCTCCTTCTGAGCTGCCAACAAAGCTTCCTGCCGCTTCTTCTCATTGGCCTCTAGCTGCTCAATCTTGGCTTGGGTCTTCTGGTCTTCTTGTGTACGGGATTCAGTGATCCTGACCCACCTAGCCTGACTTTCTTGCAGATAGTGCTCAGCCCTAGCTTTCTGAATCTTGGCCTCCTTACAGGCATTCTTCAATATCTGTTCCCCAGCCCTTGCTTTCCTTATGTAGTCCTCTGTCTTCTCAATTTTGGCCAGATGCTCAACTCTGAGATTTTCCAATCTCTCAATGTCCAGACGACCATCACTTTTTTCCCAAAGAGTCTTCTTTAAGGCTTGAGATAGGTTCTCATTCCTTTCCTTCAACTTTTCAAATTCCTCCAGGCTAACTGTTGCTGCAGGTTGTACTGTGGATGGTCCAGGCATGTCTTCCAAGGTGAAAGGCATTCTGGTAATTTGAGCTCTAGTACGGGACCATTCTGAGTACTGAGCTGAAGCAACATTGTTACAACTTCCAAGAATAGCTACCCCTTTTGTATGGATGTTGTCCCAAGCCCAGGATGCTTGTCTGACAACAGCTGAATTGGGTTGTACTTCACAATATAGGGTCTCAGCTAAATCCTGTCCTCTGGGAGGGTAAACCAAGGCATAGCCCAATTGTCTCTTAAAAAGTAAAGGATTGTAGTTGATGCAACCCTTCACTCCTATCAGAGGCACATTAGGGTATTGTCCATAGCTGGTGATAATGTCCTTGCCTTTGGTGCTCTGGGTACACCATCTGATATCATCTGAAGTCAAGGCAATGAGCCTTTTAGCCCAATTCTTCTGTTGATGTGGGTTCAAGGAGGCATCTGACTTAGGCAGGTGTCTGAGCAGCCAGGTGTAAAACAAAGGAGCACAACATCTTACCAACTTCCCCCTTTGTTTCTCATTCCTCTGATGAATGGAGTAGTAAAAATCTCCTAGCAATGTGGGAACTGGGTTCTTCAGAAGAAACAAATGGATGGCATTCTTGCTGACAAATTTGGGCTCATCTGCAAACAATATAGCCCCATATATGTTGAGGGCTAACAGGGCACAGACTGCCTTCCACTCTCCCAATGAAGCCTTCAGGATGGCCTGAGAAATCAAGAAGTCCAAATGCAGACCAGGAATCGCAGCTTTTGTTGTCATGCTTTGCTCAATAAGGGCAGGCTCCAAGTACAGTGCCCTTGCTAATTCTTCATTTCTGGGAGCAGTCATCTCTGGGTTGAAGGGAATTCCACCCCTGATGGGTACTCCAATCAATAAAGAGAACTCTTCCAGCAGAGGCCCTAACTGGAAGTCTGGAAAGGTGAAACATCTCAATGGAGGGTCATAAAACTGCAAGCATGTGTGGAACATGCTCCTCTGAGAAGGATCAAGGTCCATAACCATATCCAAGATACCTCCATATTGTTCTCTAAACAGTGGGATGTGGTCAGGTGTGATAAGTGACTGGACCTGCCTGATACCAGTCAACACAGGTTCAAAAAAGTGGTAGGATATGTTGCTCTTCCTGGGAGCAGCCATGAGTGCTGCTGAAGAAACTGAAGACAAGTACTGAAGAAGATCACAGACTGATGCTGAAGGTGGACCACTGACAGACTGGTGCTGGTGGTGATGGAGATAACTGAAGTAGATAACTGATGAAGATAGCTGAAGCAGAGGTCTATGCAGAAGAAGGGGTCAAAAACAAAACCAAGATATAATGAAATGGATACCCTGAAAAGCAAATAAACAAATGTCAAATGATGCAATGATGAGATATGCAAATGATATGCAAGGGTTTGTGATCAAGCTGGATCTGATTATCTGTCTTGATATAAGGCCCATGTATGTTCAAAAGTCCAGATGAAGTTTTAGAAATCCAGTAACCAGAGTGGGGGACTCAAATAAAGAGTCACATGTCCAAGGTTAATCACAAGAACTGTCCAAAGTGAAGTATTCTTAAACAAATACAGTAACAGGGTATGATGTGGCCAAGGGTTCCTGCAAACCTGTAAACAACCCAACCCCCTCACATGTAATGTTCTAGAACAAGGATCCTCAGACTTGGATCAGTTATGAGAAGTGTAAACACTTATAACCCGGAGGTACAGTGTTTACAATTACCATAAAAGATCCTCCTCTAATTCACCTCAGATTCTGAAGGTCAAAATAAAGGTCATCCAGACTTAGCAGGCTTCCCAGATAGCCCTAGCACTACAGGAAATCTGTAGCACAGAGTTCTCAAGAAGAAACCCACATTTGAACCGTGTTTCATATTCCCGCACCAGACCGAAATGGAATGGGAAAGAACATGAACCACTATAGCCTAGGTGTCACTCAGGTCCCAGGTATAGGACCTTAAACTCTCAATGGAACCCCACCCACCAAAACAGCAAACCAGATCCAACAATGACAGTATGAAATATGCAAAACTGTAAAGAAAGCAATAAATAAAGTTGTACATAAAGCAATAAATAACGCAAAATACAATAAACACACATAGCACATAATACCCCAGTAAAACACAAATCAAACAAGCGCTAGGAGGAACCCACAAAAAGAACCAGAAGCCCTGGCTGCAATATAAGGGTCCCCAGCAGAGTCGCCAAGCTGTCGCTCCCAACAAATGACACAGGGCCAGGAGGGGTACAGACGCGAACGGTCGGCGAAAGAGAGAGAACATGACGGTTGCGAACCAGAGAAACTGAGAAAGGGGGTTGGTTACAACCTGGGAAGGTATTAGCACCCAGATTGTCCGTCGTACTCGACGGGATCCACGCTTGAAGGTTTGTGTTTAAAAGGGGTAGTGTCAGTGCTATTTTGTGTGCAAAAGCTGGAAATATACAAGTGTCAGTGCAAAAGGGTGATCTGCTCAAGAACTGAGGCTTCAAAAAGAATGCTGAAAGAGGAGGAAGACACAAACGTTTGTTCGAGAATCGTTAAGTTATGCCTACGTATCCTCTCGTGCAATGAGGAAGTCAGAACACCGTAGTTCGACTCAAAGAGACTGAAAGATAAATTGACTTGTGAACTGCTTACTTGTCTATACTCAAGTGTTTGACCTGTCTGGATCAGGTGCTAACTGTCTTGCATTAGACGGAAGAAGCGAGTTCTCGTTTGTGAGTGAATGAGGTGAGAAAAGAATCCCAGAGGAGACGATTATTGTTTGTTTTTGATATTTTCAATCTTTTATTGATTTTGGAATTTGTCATAAGAAAATGAGCTTAAGCCTAAACCACGGGTTAGTAAACTCATCACATACTCCCTCTGATTAGGGGTAATGAGAATACCTTAAGTATGAAGTAAGCACCTCACACTTAATCACCATGATGTAGGATTAAGATCATTAACCTACTTGCACTTATTTAGATGTTTTTGGAGTTTTTGTTTAGTGTTAAGTAATGAGTTTAAGCCATAATCAGGGATTTAATGGACTCATAACACTATCCTAATAGAAGGATAATAGATGAGAACATTTAAGCTGAGGAAGGCTCCTCAACTTAATCCATGATTAGGGATTAACCTCATGACAAAACAAAGCCTTTATTAAAGTGGATTTTAGTTAATGATAAGATTAAGAAGTGGATTTTTTTGGTTTTAAGACAACTTGAGGGGGACTTGTCCATTAACACTAGGGTTAGTCCTTCTTAACCAATTAAGGAAGAATTAGAACCCTAATGCAAGGCCCAAGTTACAAGCTTGATGTCTTAGTGATTATTAGATGAATTGATTAAGATATTTAAACACATTAAGGGTTTAACACTTAGAATTAAATTTATACACTCCATCCTAAGAGAAGGATGCAGGCATAATCTTAATCACAAAGCCTTAAAATCTTGAAGGTTTAGTCCCTGATTATGAGATGAGAAGAGAAGACACAAGGATGACACAAAGGTAAAACTAATGGAGGGACTAATCAAACCCTAATTTTTATCATGCTTGGGTATTCCTAGGGTTTATGAGGCTTGCAAGAAGTCTTCAAGATGAGCCATCATGGAAGAAGCAGAATGAAGGAGGGAGAAGCAAGAAGCAACAAGACAACTTACTTCACTTAAGAAGATAAGTTGCTTGAGGAAAGAAGGTGAGGGAGGAACATGAATGAGCAAGCTTACTCAAATACAAAAGTAAAATGCAGCAATGATGCATAAGAGGGATGAGAAGAGATTATGAGAAGTGAAGGCAAATTCACTTCTCAAACACTTACCACCTGAAAAGTTAGCAAAAAGAAATGAAATGAAATGAAAATGAGATGAGATGCAAAGATGAAAGCCAAATTCAAAAGCATGTTCATGATGAAAATGATGTTATGAAGTGGTATGAAATCATGCCAAGAGATTTGAATGATCATACAAGAGATGAGAATGCAAATGAGTCAAATAAGAGGCATGAAAGTTCTTGAATGCATGTGACATCACATGAAATCAAAAACATGGAAAATGGGTGATGCAATGATCAAACATGATACTAATATGTCCTAAGATGTCCTATATGTCATGTGGATGCACAAAATGTCTTGGCAAGTTCATGTATGCAAGCTTATGTAAGATGGATGCAAGTGAAGATGCAAATTAGGGTTTATATGCAACATGAGATGCAAAACTCTAAATCAGAAGCAAATGGTAAGATAAAAATATGAAAATGGAACCAAAGGGACCCTAAACCTATACAAGTTCACTGCCCAAAGGGGAAGGTCAGAAGCTAAACCCTAAAGGACTTGTGATTTTTCTAAGTTTGCTAGGCTTTTAAGGTACCTCACAAAGAAAAATGCAAAACAAATAAAAAATGAAAGATAAATTCATGCCAATTTTATCCTGGAAACTACATGATATGTGGAATGCAATGCAAAAAGAACCATTATCACACTCTTCATGGTTAGGCAGAAAAGATTTTTCTAAGTTAGGGTCAAAATATTGCTTTTTAAGAACCTTAAATCCAATGAAAAATGTCAAAATGGATCAAGAACCAAATCGAAATTTGTATGAATGGTTTGATAATGTCTCTAAATGTATCAAGATGCAATGTGATTTTTTTGGTGATTTTTAGAAACTTAAATGGTATTTTAATTAATTAATTTCCATTAATTAATTAAATAAACACTTAAATATTTTAAAAAATACAAATTTCATGCAAAAATAAAATAAAAATTATTTTCAGAATGAGAAAAATATTTAGAACCATGATGCAAAAAATAAATTTTTTTGATGAGTTTTGCTATTTTTAATAAAATGATAAAGAAAATGCAAATAAAATGAAAATAAAATGAGAATTAATGAAAGTCAACTGATCTGAGGGCCAGGATTCAAACCTAGGGGGCGGGAATTGACTAGCGCGCATCTGAATGGCTATAATTCAAACTTCACTAATTAAGCAATTAAACCCTAATCTGAACCCTAATGACTCTCAGATGACCGGAACAGTGTTCCGGTCATCTTCTCCGGCTAGCCAAACATGATATCTCACTCAAAACGTAAAATAAACGCATCAAACTCTCCAGAAATGATCCTCACCTTACTCTAAACAAGAATCAACCAACAAATTTCATATATTTCACGTGAACAGCTTGGATCGAAGCAAAACGGAAAATCAAGCAGGAATTTCAGAAGCTTGTGAAATGCTTAAAACTCATCCATTTTTGAAACAAAACATATCATGGCAATCAGGGGAACACATAGAATCATTCTATAACATAAAAAAGAAGTTCTGGAAAAATAAATTCCATGGCTACCTGAAGTGAAGCTTTCAACCCAGGAGCTTTCTGACCAGTTCTTTGCCTCAAATCAACTCCAATGACTCCCCTGAAGAGTTTGCAATGCTTGGTTGGAGTTTAAATGGCCTCTATATGAGGTTGGCTGAAACTCAGTTCAAGAAATGTGAAAATCGTGTTTTTGATACAGGGTGTTTCAAGGCAAAATGAAGGGTGGGAAATGATCAGTGATGATTGTGGAGTTGAATGGTGGAAAACGTTTGGAGATTTGTTGGCTGAGTTATGAAATTCGAAAGCTTTTGCAAGTTGGAGTGATTTTGGCTATGCTGAGTTCTTGGAGGTTTCAGCTTGTGTTGTGTGTTGTGTTGAGTTGCTTGAGGTCCACATATCAATCCTTGATAGGTCAGAGAGTTGTTGTGGAGCAGTGTGATTGGTATGGAGCAAAATGCATAAAGTCCACAAAGTTGTCTTTGGAGGAATGGGCTCATGGCAGGCCAAGGACAATGGGGTGTCCTGCGCAGCTGGCTTTAGGGAGGTCCATGGGATTGGTTTTGAGGCCATTCAGCAAGTGGGATGAAGTTTGTGTGATGTTTTGCAATTATGTGAAGCTTTGGCCCTTTTGTAATTTCTTGATGTTCAAGGCATAGAATGATGCAATTCTTTGGGCAATTTTGATTTATAGGTCATGTACTATGTTTGTGTAATGGTTAGAAGTGTGTTTGAAGTCACAAAATGCTTTGGCAAATGGTTTTGCAAGTTTCCCTCTTTGGTACATAAGTGAAATTTTTGTGATTTTTCCTAACTTTGCAAGGACATAACTTGAGTTCTATGATGAATTAGATTAAGTTCTTGTACTTCTTGAAAAGGGAATGATCCAATCTACAATTTTCATGACCAATAATTTTTCATTTGAAGCATTTTTGAATCAAAAAGAGGAGGTTGAAAAACTTTCCCAAAATGGCAAGTTTGCATTACAAGTCACTTTCCCAAAATGGCAACCTTGCAAATGGCTTGAAATTCTTCAATTTTGTGAACTTCTAACTTCTTCTAAGATCAAATAAAGATCATATATACCCAAAATGATGGAGAAGACCCTTTGGTTGGATGATTGGGGGCCTCAGATGCCCTGATTTTGCACTGACTTGTTCAAGAAGTCATCCTTTGATCAGATGCCTTCCCCATTGAATTTCTTCATGAAAATTGGTATGCATGATCCTTATATCATATAGAGATCAATAGAAACAATAATGACCAAAAAATTTGGAGTTATGGCCTCTGAAACCAAAACCCTAATTTTAGGTCATCTGTGCAGTTAAGCTTGGCTCTACTTCCATGCCTTCCTCAGTTCTTGTGATTTTCTGACTTCTTTGATCTTGGGAGGATATAATATGATGCTTGAACATACATGGGCCCTCTTGAGATGATTGATGACCTTTGGAGTTGCTCAGATAGCCCAAGGATTGCTCAAATCACAAACCCTAGGTACAGATGACTTTGAACCAATGCAGTGAAGCAACAATGCAATATGCTGTGATATAACTGAACTTATGCAAATGAAAGGATCACAATCCATGGTGAAATGAATGAGGGCAAATTTGGGTTGTTTACACAGGCCATTCAAGCTCTATTTCCGCCTCAGATGGCTCATCAACCACGTCCACCTCCTATGGTCGCTACTGCGCAGTATGTGCCCGATCCATACCAGCAATCGGCTTATCCACAACGACCTGGTTAACAACAGCAACGCGCTCCTCCGTAGCGTCCACCATATCAACATAGAGGATATTATAGACACATTGATCCCCTGCCTATGTCATATTGTGAAATCTTTAATCAACTAATGGCAAAAGGATCTCTTACTTTGAAAGACATGCCACCTCAGACTGGAAATGCCCGGAACTATGATGTCAATGCCCGTTGTGAGTATCAAGGTGAAGGTACTAGTTTTGAATCCTCTGCTTCACTCTTTTCTGGTTTTTTTTATGCTAGGTATTGAAGATTTGTGAAATGGGTTTGATAAAATTTGAAGATTAATGCTGATTCTAGGATTTTTCTGTATGGTTTTGAAGCTTGATCTTACTGCTTATTTTTGCAGGTTTTTCTATGGTTTTTCAAGCCTCCTCAAATGAATTGAGAGGGGCTGATTATATAGAGAAAATGGTGAGGGTGAAATGGGATTTTTGGATCAAAATTTGTTATGAGGTCTTGTTGAGATATTGCTGGCAATTGGTTGTGATGCTGAAAGTTTGTTGAATGCGTGATGCATTGTGTATTGCGGAAGGTAGTGGTGTTGTGAGATTGCTGTGGAGATATGAAAAGTGGGCCAGCTAGTGTGTGTTGTGAAAAAAAAACTGATAATAATAACAATATAATAATTATGAAAGTAAAAGTAATAATAATAATGATAATAGCTAATGATAATAATAAGGATAAGTGAGAGTAGAAATAATTATAAGAACTAATAATGATAATGAAAAAATAATAATATTGAATTTGGTAATAATAATAATAACAATAGTAATATAATGTGAATAAAAATAAATGGAAACGGTGATAATAATATAAGTGATAATAGAAAAACTAATAATTTTTAATAATAGAGATTTTTGTGCATATATATTAAATAATAATAAAAAAGTAAAATCTATGATAAGAGAAATTAAATTTTTTTGAAAGTAATGAAAAAATATATATTTTTTGACTTTTGGTAATAAAATGTTTTTAATTTTTATATATAAAAAAAACAATAAATGAGCTAGTGGGTTTGAATTACAAGAATGAAAATTGATTTCCTAGTTTTGAAAATAAATGACACATTTTTGGATTTTTCGAATACCGACAGAAAGATAAAATGGCGCCATATTTTTTTGTATTTTTTCAAATAATGACTAGACAGTAAAATAAAAGGTGCGGGTAGGACAAATTTGGGGTATGACAGATGCCCCTATCGAATTGGCTTAGACCGAGTAAAATGAACGGGCTCGCGTTCAATCTTTCAAGGTATAAGATAATTAGATATGAACAGACTCCAAATTTGTCCGACAACGAAAGAAATTGTGGAAAAAAAGCAGATGATTAAAATTGGAAATAATGGGTGACACAGCAAGAAACAATTGACAAAATAAATCGCTTATCACCAGAGGATGATAAGACAAATGACTGAAAATAAAATCACTTATCACCAAAGGATGATAAGGCGAAAGACAGAAAAATGAAGGATCACTATCAACAGAGGATGATAGGCGAAAGACAGAAAAGTAAAGAATCACTATCAACAGAGGATGATAGGCGAAAGACAAAAAAAATAAAGAAATCACTATCAACAAAGGATGATAGGCGAAAGACTGAAAATAACATCACTTATCACCAAAGGATGATAAGGCGAATAACTGAAAATAAATTCACTTATCAACAGAGGATGATAAGGCAAATAACTGAAAATAAACTCACTTATCAACAGAGGATGATAAGGCGAAAGACAGAAAAATACACTCACTTATCAACTGAGGATGATAAGGAGAATAGACTGAAAATAAAATCACTTATCAACAGAGGATGATAAGGCGAATAACTGAAAATAAACTCACTTATCAACGGAGGATGATAAGGGGAAAGACAGAAAAATAAACTCACTTATCAGCTGAGGATGATAAGGCGAATAGACTGAAAATAAAATCACTTATCAACAGAGGATGATAAGGCGAATAACTGAAAATAAACTCACTTATCAACAGAGGATGATAAGGCGAAAGACAGAAAAATAAACTCACTTATCAGCTGAGGATGATAAGGCGAATAGGCTGAAAATAAAATCACTTATCAACAGAGGATGATAAGGTGAATAAAAATAAACTCACTTATCAACAGAGGATGATAAGGTGAATAAAAATAAACTCACTTATCAACAGATGCATTCTGCTGGTGATTTTGGCTATGCTGAGTTCTTGGAGGTTTCAGCTTGTGTTGTGTGTTGTGTTGAGTTGCTTGAGGTCCACATATCAATCCTTGATAGGTCAGAGAGTTGTTGTGGAGCAGTGTGATTGGTATGGAGCAAAATGCATAAAGTCCACAAAGTTGTCTTTGGAGGTATGGGCTCATGGCAGGCCAAGGACAATGGGGTGTCCTGCGCAGCTGGCTTTAGGGAGGTCCATGGGATTGGTTTTGAGGCCATTCAGCAAGTGGGATGAAGTTTGTGTGATGTTTTGCAATTATGTGAAGCTTTGGCCCTTTTGTAATTTCTTGATGTTCAAGGCATAGAATGATGCAATTCTTTGGGCAATTCTGATTTATAGGTCATGTACTATGTTTTTGTAATGGTTAGAAGTGTGTTTGAAGTCACAAAATGCTTTGGCAAATGGTTTTGCAAGTTTCCCTCTTTGGTACATAAGTGAAATTTTTGTGATTTTTCCTAACTTTGCAAGGACATAACTTGAGTTCTATGATGAATGAGATCAAGTTCTTGTACTTTTGGAAAAGGGAATGATCCAATCTACAACTTTCATGACCAAGAATTTTTCATTTGAAGCATTTTTGAATCAAAAAGAGGAGGTTGAAAAACTTTCCCAAAATGGCAAGTTTGCATTACAAGTCACTTTCCCAAAATGGCAAACTTGCAAATGGCTTGAAATTCTTCAATTTTGTGAACTTCTAACTTCTTCTAAGATCAAATAAAGATCATATATACCCAAAATGATGGAGAAGACCCTTTGGTTGGATGATTCGGGGCCTCAGATGCCCTGATTTTGCACTGACTTGTTCAAGAAGTCATCCTTTGATCAGATGCCTTCCCCATTGAATTTATTCATGAAAATTGGTATGCATGATCCTTATATAATATAGAGATCAATAGAAACAAGAATGACCAAACAATTTGGAGTTATGGCCTCTGAAACCAAAACCCTAATTTTAGGTCATCTGTGCAGTTAAGCTTGGCTCTACTTCCATGCCTTCCTCAGTTCTTGTGATTTTCTGACTTCTTTGATCTTGGGAGGATATAATATGATGCTTGAACATACATGGGCCCTCTTGAGATGATTGATGACCTTTGGAGTGGCTCAGATAGCCCAAGGATTGCTCAAATCACAAACCCTAGGTACAGATGACTTTGAACCAATGCAGTGAAGCAACAATGCAATATGATGTGATATAACTGAAGTTATGCAAATGAAAGGATCACAATCCATGGTGAAATGGATGAGGTCAAATTTGGGGTGTTTACACAGGCTATTCAAGCTCTATTTCCGCCTCATATGGCTCATCAACCACGTCCACCTCCTATGGTCACTACTGCGCAGTATGCACCCGATTCATACCAGCAATCGGCTTATCCACAACGACCTGGTCAACAACAGCAACGCGCTCCTCCGCATCGTCCACCATATCAACATAGAGGATATTATAGACACATTGATCCCCTGCCTATGTCATATTGTGAAATCTTTAATCAACTAATGGCAAAAGGATCTCTTACTTTGAAAGACATGCCACCTCAGACTGGATATGCCCGGAACTATGATGCCAATGCCCGTTGTGAGTATCACAAAGGCGCTCCAGGTCACACAATTGAGAATTGTCATTCCTTCAAACACATGGTTCAAGACATGATCAACTCTAAGGATCTCACCCTCACTCCGAGAAATGCAAATGTCCAGAACGATCCAATGCTGCCACACGGTGCCAACAAGTGAAGACATTTGAAGGGGTTGTTGAAGACCAAGCTGAGTAGTCTCCAACCTTGAAGCATTCAATCAAGAGAAGTTCAATTCCTCAAATCAAGGCAGCCAATGTCATTTATGATTTCCGCATTTCTGCTTTTTTGCAATGTTTGTTTAAGTACTATTTGCTCTGAACATTGTTATTTGTACTTGGTTTTGTTAATGTTATGTTTATGCACGTTTTGAATCAATCTATTCGCATTTGCTCATTATTTATCATTTATCACAAAATCATAAAAATATTCCTCACTTCACTTTAGCAAATATTTGAGGGAGGATGATGAAAACAAATACCCATAACTGTTGCGGTATGCTTTCGGATAAAACCTCGTCAATGATGTACAGGCATTTGTTCAAATCCCCAAACACTGGAGAAATAAGGAGTTAATCCCTAGTCAACCACTTCGAGCCTAGAAGTAGGAGTTTCTTTCGGATACAACCCTTACATTTAACCCGGGGCAGGGTAGTTGTTCAGTTAACCTGGCTACACCTTCAAATCGCAAGACGAGACATCCCGTCGGAGGACCATCAACAAAGGACTTGGCAGTCACAACATTCAAACAAAAAAAGAAAAGAAAAGAAAACCGCAAAGTTTAGCACCCGAAGGGAGACTTAGTCGGAAAAAAAAAAAAGAAATCAAAAGAGGAGCCCAAGTCCTCAACAAAAACAAAACAAAGATCAGGTGACCACCAAATCAAAATCAAAAGGGTCACCAACAACATAAGATGACTGCCATTTTCAAGCGAACCTTAAAGCTTAATCTTCACTCTTGCAACGTCGAAAACAAATGCAGGTGTAGAGTTAATTGAACGTAGGATTGGAGAACATTACGAAGAAGGGGTGGGTACAAATCAAACTTTGAGCCTTGTATCCTTTATTTCTCAAACCATTAACCAGACCACGTTACAACCCTCAAAAGTCCTAATTGAGGCAGGGTTTATTCTGAAAGCATGCTGCCAACAAGGTTGCGTAAATTGACTCCCATATATTTGCTAATCTTCAATATTGATTGCACATTATTCTTACTGCATCTTTCACGCACTTTCTAAATCAGCACTTCGTTTGGGCTAACAGTCCATTCGTCACACTATCACAATCATTCAAATAAATGGACTTTTTCAAAACTTACATGAACTTTACATTAATGCTACCATTTGTGTATGAATAATTTAATTGCAATTTAGTGCTTGACATCAATGCAATCCTAACAAGGGGCAATCAAAAGAGAAAGTTGAACTTCATTGGTGCCAACATGAATCAGGACTACCTCAATAGTCCAATCAGGGACAAAGCATCTTCAACAGCCCAATCAGGGGCAATTTATCTCAAAGTCCATCAATCATGGGCAAAATTATTCTTGACAGCCCAATCAGGGGAAAATCACCTTCAAAGGCTCAATCAAGGGCAGACGCCTGCCAAATCCAGACACTGGGGCAGATCATGTCTTGTTTAATCTCAAAGCTTCCCCACCAGATTTCTTTCCAATACCCTATAGACAGGGGTAAGCAAACAAAAAGCAAATCTTCCTATCTCTTTTCCCCAACTGAACAAGCAGTCCTTGCTAGACGTTGGCAATCATTCAAAGCGAAATCAGTCTTCATGTGTTGCTTCGCTCACCAGCAAGTGACCAAACTTGGAATTTTCAGGTCCATCTTCTGGCCATACATCATCAAAGATCGAGTGTCGGGGAATCAAGCCCTCCACCCACCCAAAGTCCAATCATTATTGGCAACTATCAGACCAAAAGTCCACCAAGCTGGCACCTTTCAATCGCTCATAAGCATCATGTGCATCATATACGTCATAAGCATCATTTACATCAATCATTTACAACATGTGCATCATATGCATACCTAAATAAATAAGACTTTTCATGTCCCCAGCAGTTTTAACTTGTATTTTACTGCATAAACACTTGCATCGTATCTCCATCCTTATGGAATACCATTTCGAGATAGTCAAGCATAGTTGCATAATTCAGGATCTAGGATCCACAAGTTTCCGGTCCTCTCCCCAGCGGAAGTCAGGATCATATCAATCGAAGATTCCAGGCATCTCCTCGGCGGATTCAATGGCCGTATATAAATTTCATTCGCTTTATCATCCTCTGTTGATAAGTGAGTTTATTTTCAGTTATTCGCCTTATCATCCTCTATTGATAAGTGATTTTATTTTCAGTCTATTCGCCTTAACATCCTCAGCTGATAAGTGAGTTTATTTTTCTGTCTTTCGCCTTATCATCCTCTGTTGATAAGTGAGTTTATTTTTATTCGCCTTATCATCCTCTGTTGATAAGTGATTTTATTTTCAGTCTATTCGCCTTATCATCCTCAGCTGATAAGTGAGTTTATTTTTCTGTCTTTCGCCTTATCATCCTCTGTTGATAAGTGAGTTTATTTTCAGTTATTCGCCTTATCATCCTCTGTTGATAAGTGATTTTATTTTCAGTCTATTCGCGTTATCATCCCCAGCTGATAAGTGAGTTTATTTTTCTGTCTTTCGCCTTATCATCCTCCGTTGATAAGTGAGTTTATTTTCAGTTATTCGCCTTATCATCCTCTGTTGATAAGTGATTTTATTTTCAGTCTATTTGCCTTATCATCCTCAGTTGATAAGTGAGTGTATTTTTCTGTCTTTCTCCTTATCATCCTCTGTTGATAAGTGAGTTTATTTTCAGTTATTTGCCTTATCATCCTCTGTTAATAAGTGAGTTTATTTTCAGTTATTCGCCTTATCATCCTTTGGTGATAAGTGATGTTATTTTCAGTCTTTCGCCTATCATCCTTTGTTGATAGTGATTTCTTTATTTTTTTGTCTTTCGCCTATCATCCTCTGTTGATAGTGATTCTTTACTTTTTTGTCTTTCGCCTATCATCCTCTGTTGATAGTGATCCGTCATTTTTCTGTCTTTCGCCTTATCATCCTTTGGTGATAAGTGATTTTATTTTCAGTCATTTGTCTTATCATCCTCTGGTGATAAGCGATTTATTTTGTCAATTGTTTCTTGCTGTGTCACCCATTATTTCCAATTTTAATCATCTGCTTTTTTTCCACAATTTCTTTCGTTGTCGAACAAATTTGGAGTCTGTTCATATCTAATTATCTTATACCTTGAAAGATTGAACGCGAGCCCGTTCATTTTACTCGGTCTAAGCCAATTCGATAGGGGCATCTGTCATACCCCAAATTTTTCCTACCCGCACCTTTTATTTTACTGTCTAGACATTATTTGAAAAAATACAAAAAAATATGGCGCCATTTTATCTTTCTGTCGGTATTCGAAAAATCCAAAAATGTGTCATTTATTTTCAAAACTAGGAAATCAATTTTCATTCTTGTAATTCAAACCCACTAGCTCATTTATTGTTTTTTTTATATATAAAAATTAAAAACATTTTATTACCAAATGTCAAAAAATATATATATTTTCATTACTTTCAAAAAAATTTAATTTCTCTTATCATAGATTTTACTTTTTTTATTATTATTTAATATATATGCACAAAAATCTCTATTATTAAAAATTATTAGTTTTTCTATTATCACTTATATTATTATCACCATTTCCATTTATTTTTATTCACATTATATTACTATTGTTATTATTATTATTACCAAATTCAATATTATTATTTTTTCATTATCATTATTAGTTCTTATAATTATTTCTACTCTCACTTATCCTTATTATTATCATTAGCTATTATCATTATTATTATTACTTTTACTTTCATAATTATTATATTGTTATTATTATCAGTTTTTTTTTCACAGCACACACTAGCTGGCCCACTTTTCATATCTCCACAACAATCTCACAACACCACTACCTTCCGCAATACACAATGCATCACGCATTCAACAAACTTTCAGCATCACAACCAATTGCCAGCAATATCTCAACAAGACCTCATAACAAATTTTGATCCAAAAATCCCATTTCACCCTCACCATTTTCTCTATATAATCAGCCCCTCTCAATTCATTTGAGGAGGCTTGAAAAACCATAGAAAAACCTGCAAAAATAAGCAGTAAGATCAAGCTTCAAAACCATACAGAAAAATCCTAGAATCAGCATTAATCTTCAAATTTTATCAAACCCATTTCACAAATCTTCAATACCTAGCATAAAAAAACAGAAAAGAGTGAAGCAGAGGATTCAAAACTAGTACCTTCACCTTGACCGAACTCTACATCCACCACCAGCAATCCTTCATTCGCTTTGACAACCTCCTTAATCCAATTCCAACCGAAACCGCTGCTCACCTCCATCAAGCACCTTCACAAACACAGAAACACCACCCTTTAAAACTCAGAGTCCGAATACCACCAGTTCCGTGAACCAACGCATAGACCGGCCACCTTCATCCTAAACCGCAGCCAACCCAAAATCTGCGACCCTTAAACCATAACTGCGAACCTAACTGTGCGAAAATCAGAGCTCAGAAATCCCAAATCGCGAAATTGCAGCAACCCCTTCAAACAAAATCACAGATCCATCACTACTTCAATCCAAAACCATTTCCAACCGTCACCCACAAGGCCTTCTTTTTCTTTTCAGAACTCACCATCATCATCCAACAACAAAACCGCAAACCCCAACCATCGAACCGAACTGTAGCAAGGCTTAAACCACACGGCCGCCGCTGAAAGCGTGTCACGGACGAATCATTGAGAGGGTGAGAATCGCGAACCGAAAGAGTTTTCGCCGGAGATTTCAAAACCACCAAGCCGGCCGAAATCCGACAAAGACGGACACACCCACCGGACACCGTCGCGAACCAGAACTGTGAGTGAAACCGCCGCGAGACCACCATCCGCCGGCAACCAACCAAGCCGCCATAAAAAACCAATCGCGAGTGAGAGAACGGGGAATCTGAGAGAAAGACAAGAGTGAAAACGGGATTGAAAGCGAGGAAGTATACGGAACGGTGAGGAGCAGGGACTCGTTTCCTTTAGTTCCGTTCTTTTTAATGTTGTTCTTGCACTGAGTTCATCCCATGTTCTTTATTATTTCTTTTTCTAACTTTTTTTATTGTTTTTTATATAAGTTTTTTTATAAGTTCAGTGGATCTTAGGTTTAACCTATACACCCGTACACAGTAAATCAACAGCGCCCATTTCCCTGACCTTTCTCATTATTATTTTTTTTATTACATTTTATTATGGTTGTGACACTGGGCTTTAAGGCCCATCCAATTTCACTAGACATACCACCTATCACTGCCAGTTGCACCCTCTGCCTGTTTTATTATTTTATTTTAAATTTAATTTTATTGCTTGTTTTATTATTTTGTTTTTACTTTAATTTTATTCGTGTTTAATATTTATTTTAGAGGTTTCATTGCTTTTAATTTTTATCATATTATTTCACTTTATTTCACTATTAGGGCCAATGATATAACACAAATTAAATTTTGTCCAATATATTTAATTGGAAAGTTTAATTAATATGAAGCCTCCCCTATTTTATTATTTATGTAATCTAGTTTCAACAAAATAAATTTAATTTAACTTATTCTATTATATTATTTCAATTAGTTTGTATTCTATTTAAATTCAATTTAATTTGACCATTCATATATATTTATTCTAAATAATTTCAATTCAATTTAATTTCTTATTTTTTTCTTTTTAACGCTTAAATCGAATCACGAATTAATGTAAGCCGAGCATCGTGCCTCGCCATTTTTTTTTCAAACGCAAATCATTCGAATATTTTTATAATCAAAATAACGGATAAACTGAATTCTGGAGTCTCGCATTCCTCGAATTCTTGAATGAACACTCCTGAGGCTCGCCCCGCGGGACATCGTTCATTCGACTTTCCGTAATTAAAATTTTTAATCCACATACCAAAATAATGAAAGAATTGAATTCTGGAATCCAGCATTCCTCGAATTCTCGAATAAACTCTCCTGAGGCCCGCCCCTCAAGACGTAGTTTATTTACCCTTTCATTCTTAAAAACACCAATCGAATCAAACATTTTTCAAAGCGAATATTATATAAATCCCTTCTATCTCAAACAAGATAGCGCTTCAACCTCCTATCGCGAGCAGACAAGCCAACGCTTAGCAGAAGAATGCGGTTTAAATAACTGTTCATTAAAACAAACCGATCAACCTTAGTACCACGAACTACGAGGCTCTGACTTTCCCATTGCACAAGGGAATACGTAGGCACACGGATCTTACTCCTTGCCGAGCACCCTAGGAATAAAATAACCCATTTCTCCTATTAACCTTATATTATAATCTTTCGCATTTATTTTATTATTCGAAGAAAACAGAAAGCATAATTCAGCATTAGATCGCAAGTTAAACTAAGAGGTTCTCGTTGAGTACAACGGACGTAAGGGGTGCTAATACCTTCCCCTTACGGAATTGACTCCCGAACCTAGAATCTGTTTTCAAAGACCTTGTTCTATCCATCCGTTTTTTTAAAAGGTTTCTCGATATTTTCCTTTTCCTTAATTGGAATAAAATAAGTTCGGTGGCGACTCTGTTGTTTTAATTTTTTATCCGCGGTATCTTTTATCGCGAGGTCGTATTTTTCGAGGTGCGACAGTTCCTAGATTTAAAAGTCAATTTCAACCTACTTGTTTTTATTGTGGAATCAAAGGCCATACACCTAATGCTTGCTATGTGCGCAACATTGGTGTTGCTAAAGGGCATTATGTGTGGGTTGAAAAGGGTACTAACTTTCAAGGACTCAAAGAAATTTGGGTACCTAACAATACTTGACTTTGTTTTGTAGGTATGCTTGAAAACAACTTCTACGCAATGGTATCTCGATAGCGGTTGTTCAAAGCATATGACGGGCGACTTCAACAAATTTTCAAGTCTAACACTTAAGGCCAAAGGATACGTTACTTACGGTGATGATAATAAAGGAAGAATTCGTGGAGTTGGAACCATTGGTGCATCTCCTCATACAATCATCGAAGACGTTCTTTATGTGGAAGGCCTTAAACACAACCTTCTTAGCATAAGTCAATTGTGTGACAAAGGGTTCCGAATCAACTTCACAAAGGAGGAATGCTTGATAGAACACGAAGTCACTCATGAACTCTTGCTAAAAGGTAAACGATTTAATAACATTTTTATGATTTCTTTTGATGACTCTCTCTTGAAGGTGAAGTGCTTAATGGCAAACAACAACGAGGCATGGCTTTGGCATAATAGGATTGCTCACATACACATGGAGCATTTGAACAAATTATTAAAGCATGATCTAGTTGTTGGTCTTCCGAAGATGAAGTTTATCAAGGATAAGCTTTGTGAGGCATGTCAAAAAGGGAAGCAAACCAAAACATCCTTCAAGACCATGAAAGTGATATCTACTTCAAGACCACTACAATTGTTACATATGGATCTTTTCGGTCCATCAAGAACAAAAAGCTTCGGAGGTAACATTTATGCCTTAGTTATTGTTGATGATTCCTCTAGATACACTTGGACTTTGTTTTTAGTGCAGAAAAATGATGCCTTTAAAGCATTCAAGAAGTATGCCAAGCAAATTCAAAATGAGAATTCACTCTCAATTGTTTCCATAAGAAGCGACCATGGTGGCGAATTTCAAAATTCATCATTTGAAGACTTTTATGAAGAGCATGGAATCTCTCACAACTTTTCGGCGCCAAGGACTCCTCAACAAAATGGTGTCGTAGAAAGGAAGAATAGGGCATTAGTGGAACTTTCAAGGACAATGCTTAGCAACTCAAATCTCCCTAAATATTTTTGGGTGGATGCGGTTAGCACGGCTTGCTTTGTAAGTAACCGTGTCAACATTCGACCTATTCTCAAGAAGACCCCATATGAGTTGTTCAAGGGAAGGAAACCCAACATATCTTTCTTCCATATATTCAGATGCAAATGCTTCGTTCTCAACAACGGAAAGGACAACCTTGGTAAGTTTGATGAGAAATCCGATGAAGGTATATTTCTTAGCTATTCTCTATCATGTAAAGCTTTTAGAATTTTCAATAAACGTACTCTTACTATTGAAGAATCTATACATGTTTTGTTTGATGAGACTAACCCCTCGAAAGAGGATAATATTATTGTGGATGATGATGATGATGATGTAGTAGATCTATCACAACAACAAAAGGAGATATCAAAAGAACAAGCAATATCACAAGAAGATGACTCACCAACCATTGAAGAACATCAAGATCTTCCAAAAGAATGGAGAACTCATAGAGATCACCCGATAGATAAAGTGATTGGTGATATTAGCCAAGGCGTTGCAACTCGACTCAATCTCAAGGATGCTTGCCTCAACATGGCGTTCGTGTCTCAAATTGAACCAACAAAAATCGATGAAGCCTTAGGCGACGATCAATGGATAATAGCTATGCAAGAAGAACTCAACCAATTCGAAAGGAACCAAGTTTGGACTCCTGTACCAAGACCGGACAACAAACATATCATAGGCACAAGATCGGTGTTCAAGAACAAACTTGACGAGAATGGCATCATAGTTCGTAACAAAGCAAGATTGGTCGCACAAGGCTACAACCAAGAAGAAGGAATCGACTTTGATGAAACATTCGCTCCGGTAGCAAAGTTAGAAGCAATTAGATTATTACTTGCTTACGCTTGTTCAATGAATTTTCAGTTGTACCAGATGGATGTCAAAAGCGCTTTCCTAAACGGTTACATCAATGAAGAAGTCTACGTCAAACAACCTCCGGGTTTTGAAGACTTCAAGAACCCGTCTCATGTCTACAAGTTGAAGAAGGCTCTTTATGGCTTAAATCAAGTACCAAGGGCTTGGTATGATCGCCTTAGCAACTTCCTATGTGAGAAAGGTTTTACGAAAGGAAAGGTTGACAAGACTTTGTTCATCAAGAATCTCAAGGGCAACACCTTACTTGTTAAAGTCTATGTCGACGACATCATCTTCGGTTCAACAAACAAAGATCTTTGCAAAGAATTCTCTCTTATGATGAAAGGCGAATTCGAGATGTCCATGATGGGAAAGATGAACTACTTCCTTGGTTTACAAATCAAGCAAACAAAGGATGGCATCTTCATCAACTAATCCAAGTATTGCAAGTAGTTATTGAAAACATTTGATATGGACAATTGCAAAGAAATGTCTACTCCAATGGGATCCGGAACGTATGTTGATCAAGATCTTTCTGGCACTTCAATAGATATTACAAAGTATCGAGGTATGATCGGTTCACTCTTATATTTGACCGCAAGTCGTCCTGACATTATGTTTAGTGTTTGTTTGTGTGCCCGCTTTCAAGCTAATCCGAAGGAATCACATCTCACTGCCGTGAAGAGGATCATGAAGTATCTCAAAGGAACGACGCACGTCGGACTATGGTATCCTAAAGGTAGTACATGTTCTTTAATTGGTTATTCTGACGCTGATTATGCAGGATGTAAGACCGATAGAAAGAGTACAAGTGGTACTTGTCACATTCTCGAGAATGCACTAGTGTCATGGGCATGTAAGAAGCAAGCATGCGTTGCACTTAGCACGGCCGAAGCGGAGTACATTGCAGCAGGAAGCTGTTGTGCCCAAATCTTGTGGCTTAAATAACAACTTCTCGATTTTGGTATAGATCTCGGTTGTATCCCTCTCCGGTGTGACAACACAAGTGCCATCAATATCACGAAGAACCCAGTCATGCATTCAAGAACAAAGCACATAGATATCTGACATCACTTCCTTCGAGATCATGTTCTAAACGGAGATGTAGATGTTACGTTCGTGGATACACACAATCAACTCGCCGACATATTCACTAAATCGTTGGCTAAGGAGCAATTTTTCAAGATTCGACGAGAACTTGGTATTCTCAATGAAGGTGACATCTAACCTTAACTTAAAAAATTAGTTGTTGTATGTTTTTATTGCATTATATGTGTTTATATGTGTTTTTTCTCACTTTTGTGTCATAAAATGCTAGCACTCACATTTCACCGTTTTCGGTTTTTCTCACTTTCGTATACCCGAAAACAATCGGTTTCAAAATATTTTCTGATCGAAAGTTGCGGAATGATAAGTGCTAACACTTTATGAAAAAAATTTATGAAAATTTCCTTCCTATTTTCCCCCACAAAGCTGCTGGTTATTTTAAATTTTTTGAAAATTTTTGTCCGTTAACCGGTTAACGGATCGGTTAACCGGTTAACGCCTCAAAAACAGCAGTCTTGGGCTACGCGACTGTCTGTATTTTTTTTAAATTTGTTTTTCTTTTTTTTCTTTCTTTATGTTTTCTTGTTATTTGTATGTTTAATTGGTGCATGGTACCTCTTTCCAACACCTCATAAATCAATTCCTCTTACTTTGACTTACCATTAAACACCACTTACTCATTTTCAAACTCTCCATCAATACTCTATTAAAACCCACTACATTAAAACTCTCATATAAACTCTACCCCTCTCACTTCACTCTCCACTACCTCAAACCCTAAATCCGAAAATACACTCACTCACCCTAAAACCTAAGCTTCATCTTATCTTCATGGCTTCAAGAAAGGGAAAAGCTCCAGTGTCAGCATCCAAGTCTAGCAGTGAAGATGAAATGCCTATGGAATCTACCAAGAAGAGACAAATGGATTTCCGAGTTCGGGTTCGACATCTCCTCAAGGGTAAGTATGTGAACCTGAAATCTTTTGAATCCTTTAAGTTTCCAGCTTTGCTAGAATATCAAGGAATGCTAGATTTTATTGCCGATAACGGAAAGGTGTATCCGGATTTGGTGAAGTCTTTCATGAACAACATGACTCTCAATTGTGATGATAGGGATAAGCATCAACTTTTTGCTACTGTTAGAGATTGTGAGATTGAGGTTGACCTAGGTACACTTGCTACCTCTTTGTCTTTACCATACTCGGGAGTTTTGCTCCGAAAGGGTGTCAACCATGATGAAGGCAAATGGGCCAATTATGATAAGATGGAATATTACTATCAGATTTGTAGGTTTCCAAAGGCAATCGTGATATCCAGCCAACGTACCTCTCGGGTACTTTGCTATGCGAAGAATCTATCCGTGGATGATCGGATGCTTCATTACATCATTTGTCATGTCTTGCTGCCCAAGGACTCCAACTAATCTCAAATCAATGATTTGTAAATGCAAGTGCTCTTTTCTATCAAGAACAAGATTAGAATAAATTGGCTTCCTACCATGTTATGTCATTTGAAGCAACAAATCTGTCTGAAGACTAGATTACCATATGGCCTCCTCCTCTCAAGGATATTGGAACTTACTGATATGGAAATCGGTAGAGAACCTTTTATTGCTATGACTACTACGGGAAATGAAATCAACGGAGTCACAATCATCAAGAACACCGACATAATTCAAACCAATGATGGAACTTATAAGTATGATGACGGATCCTCCACCTCCATCCCACCTATTCTGGAAACCGGCATTACCAATGACTTCCTCTACTCAACCATGATGTCAAATCACCATGAAGCCATGCGTGCCATCAAAAGCCTTCGGAACCTAGTCTTAAGCTCCCGAACCACCACCGAGCGTGTTGATGAGGATGTGGACGGTACCGAAGAGGAGGAAGAAGATGATGAGGATGTGTCAGATGAGGATTGAGGACCATGTTTCCATACTGTTTTTACTATGTTTCTTATGTTGTTTTCTTCTTTTAGTCAATTTATGTTCTGTTATTTCAAACATAAGTCCTAAGTTTTTAGGCATTTTTGGTTTACTTGTATTATGTTTTATTTCTATATGTGTTTTGCTTGTATGTTTACTTGTTTCATATTTCTCTTCATTGATTGTATGATGCTCTACTTTTCATATCAATGTTTGCTTGTTGGTCCCTTCCTTTTTGCTAATGCCAAAGGGGAAGAAGACCTTGTTTCTCTAATGCCTCTCGAGGCAGAATTTCTTTTGCTACTGCCGCTATTATTTAGGGGGAGTTGTTGTCCATAGGGGGGATTCTCTTAGAGAAACATTGATCAAAGCTCTCACAGAATTTTTGGTTGTCAACATCAAAAAGGGGGAGAATGTTGAAGCACGCCTTCAACCTCGAAGATTTTGATGAAGACAACACGCCTCATGCACTTCAGATCTGCAAAAAGTCAAGAGCTCCAACATGATCAAGCTACAAGCAACCGACATTGCGATCAAGCTTCTTATGCATTATCGTTCTACATCAAGCTTGGACGTTTTTGTTTAGGTACATCAATCCCTCTTTTAAATTGATATACAAGTGTTCATTTATTCAAATCATATGTTAGCATAATGCATAAAATACTTTTATTATTTTTCAAACTGTTTAACACTTTTGAAAACAATATTTTTCTGTTTTTTAACAGTGTTAACCAGTTAACCATTTGGTTAACCGGTTAACGGCTTCAAATTTTCAGAAAACCTGTTAACGTTTATAGGCGTTAACCGGTTAACCATTTGGTTAACCGGTTAACACTGTAAATTTTTGAAAAATGTTTCTTTGAATTTCAAATCACACCTTTTGAATATATCTCTTCAAAAATTATTTTGTTCCATAATTTGTCATACCCTTTCAAAAGGGTGTCTTGAATATTATAAAGTCTGAATTTTTTCAAATTCAAAAACACCTCCTAGAATTTTTATAAAAATCACTCAAATCAAATTCACTAAAAATTCAAATATATTTTTATACTTCAAAAAGTGTTCATAAGATCTTCATCTTTCATATTGCATTTTGAACACTTGTATTGATATTTGAAAAGTGGTTTGTGTACATAGGAGAAGATCATTATATTGATATCCAATCTTTGTATTACTCACTCAAAATTACAAAAATTATAGAAAAGTTTTTCTATTTGTGACTTGTGATCCAGGATTGTTGGACACAAGGGTTAGTGTGACAAGAGGATTGTTCTTGCACACTAAGTTGCTTAGTTGTTTAGAAAGTAGGCCTCACCATTGAAAGTGTGATAGGTTGTACTTTTTCTAAAAACTATTGGAAATCTCTTTCGTGTTGAAAGGGGACTGGATGTACCTTCGAACTGTGAAGGGAACCAGGATAAATCTCTGTGCCACTTTTATTTTCTGCTTTACTGCTTTCCTACCATATACAACTAAAAGAGAAAATTCATCCATCAAAGATAAAGAATCGAGAAAAATTTTATAACACCTAATTCACCCCCCTCTTTGGTGTACTCTGATTCTACAGCAACCGGAGGTGGTGGAGGTTAATAAGGATTTTGCCGGCTAGAAGAACCAACATTCGACCTCCACCCTTAATTGTGATTTTGATAGTTACCTCGTTGTTGATACCCTTGATTTTGGTATGGTTGAGAATTTTGTTGGTATTGTTGTTGTATTTGTTGATATCCTTGTTGTTGGTTTTGGTTGCCCATGAAATTCACTTCTACATTTATGGGAGGACAAAAGTAGGTAGGGTGATCGCCTTTACAAAGATCACAGCTAGCAACTTGATGAGAACTACTCAGAATGCCTTGCAATTCTTTGGCTTGTTGTGGAAGCTTTGACATTTTTTGCGTCAAAAGCTCCACTTGTTGTGAGAGAAATTTGTTCTAAGAAAGGATCGCATCATTAGTTCCTAATTCAATTAAACCCAACTTCTTTGGTGTTGTTTCTCTATTATGTTACCCTTGCAAATAATTTAGATCCATCGAGATAATGATTTCAAATGCTTCCTACGCGCTCTTTGATAATAAAGAACCGCCTGAAGTAGCATCAAGAAGAGTTTTGTATGTCGATTGGAGTCCATTTCTAAAAATGTGGACTTGAGTCAATTCATCAAAACCATGTCCCTTGCACTTCCATATCATAGATTAATATATCTCCAAAACCTCGTTAAGAGACTCATTAGCACCTTGTGAAAATAAGGAGATAGATGTTTTACCTTCCATGTGCCGATAATGTGGGAAAATCTCTCTATGAACTTTTCTTCCAACACATTCCAATCTATCGTCGCGGTAGTGGGTTGATCGAGATACCATTTTTTTCTTTTCCTAATAAACAATGTGGGAACAATCTTTTAAATATTTTATCTTATTGGTTCTCGTTCACTTTGGCCACACCAGATTTCTTATAGAACTTCGTAAAATGCCCAAATGGATCTTCATGGTCCATCCCCGTGAAAGGATTACCAAAAAAGAGCTGGAGAATCCCAATCTTCATTTCCTCTTGTCGTTCATTTGTCAAATTACAAGCAAATTGCACATTGTGTCACAGGCTGTTGACACATGGCATTGAAGCATGTGGAGGTGGTGGTGAATTTCCTACCATGATCGGCGATAAATGTCTTGGTGGTAGTGGTGTAGAAGTAGAACTTTATCCTTGGGCTCTTCTTTCTTTGGAAATTTTCCTCCTCCGTCTAGTCTTGCTATTTAACTTCCTTACGGTTCTTTCAATCTCAGGATCAAAAATAAGTTGGTCCACGGGAAGTTTTCCTCACATAAACAGAGTATGCACAAACTTAACCAAACAAATTAACAAGTACAAGAAAAAGTTATACAAGCATAAAACTTTACAACTATTGCATTGCTTGCAATATCAATTAACAATCCCGACAACGATGCCAATTTGTTAGAATATATATAGAGTAGGGTTTTTGTTATCATTCCACAGAGATTGTTTCTAGATATTACCACCGTTCTACAATCATAATCATTTTAAGCTTAGCATAACAAAAGGGTTTATTTTAGGGTAACGTTTCGTTTGCATAAGTTCAAAAATGTAGCGGTAAAAGTATCGGTTTTGAAAGGTTTAATAAAACATGTCAAGATTAGGGTTTGACAAACCAATTTGTATGGATATAATCGATAAAATTGATAAACTCATTTAGATTATACATACAATCATATATCCTCTCAATATGTTTATCTCTAACACATATTATGAGATTTACCATTTTCATCCTTTGGTGATCTCTCACTCAAACTATCAAAATGATAACATTCAAGTTCAATATTTGTGAACATCAAGTCTCATAACTATCTCTAGCCTATTTTCATTGATGGATGAAAAACCTAGGTAAAGAGTTGGAACATATTTCTCAATCATGAACAACACAAAGAATAAATCATAAAAGCAAGGTTTTCCACCATATATTCATCATCTATAAGCTCAAGAGCTTACATCAATAACTATACATACAAAGGAAGGAAAGTCTACCTTCTAATCTTGACACAAGATGGATTTAGATATCCATAGACATGGTAGCTTGCTTGACAAGTAAGTTGAAAAGCTTTTGGAGAATCAATCTTCCAAGATTAAAGGATTGAAGCATAAAAGCTTGAAACTAAGAAAATAAGATAGCAATGGAGATTTCTCTCCTTAAGAAAAGTATTCTAGGTTACAAGATGAAAATGTAGAAGAACAAAAGTGAAAAAATACCCTCTAAATATCTCCAAATTCTACCTAAGTACAATTTGGAAAAACAGAACCACCGTCGGGCGGTGAGATTACGGTCGGGCGGCTAAACAAAAGCTGAAGCGCGTGATCAAATTTGAATCCTCGGATCTTCATAAAATATCTTCCACCGCCGGGCAATAGGATTTATCCACCAGGCGGTCATAAACGGCTAGGTGAAACATCAAGAGGCACAGGGGCCAAAACAATGACTCTTGTGGATGAAAAATCAATTCCACCTCTTGTTCCACCGTCGGGCGATAGGATTCATCCGTCAGGCGGTCATACACGGTCGGGTGAAACTTTAAGAGGTGCAGAAGCCAAAATCCCTGTATCTTTGTAACCTTTGAAATTGGTGCAAAAACGCACTCACCGCCGAGCGGCACTTCCACGATCGGGAAGTGAAGTCTTGTGAAGAAAAGCTTGCACTCAAAACATGATTGATCTAAAAACCATCTTAGCAATGAAATTCCACCTAATTTTCTACAAAAACATTCACAAACTCATCAAATACATCCATTAACTACACAAATGCAAGAATCTCTTAATTTATAAGTCATTTCCCGATTAAAGCGATTAAAAAGGGCTTAAAAGGCATCAAAACATATTATAAAAATGACATTTCTTGACACCTAATAATAATGACGTTGGATCTTTCTATACCATAAAGTAGAGGTATTCATAGAAAGGCATGAGTCTGGATCACAGACTCCCAGAAAGTAGCGACCAATTCTAGTTGCATGAGAAGGCGCAATTAATTGCATATTATATAGGGGGACATGGTCAATTCCACACTGACTTCGTCTTAGTACTGAAGTGTATTGAAACACGTCAAACCCATGTTTCTATAGTAGGGAAATCAATCTGAAAGATGGGTGTCACGTCCAAATTATGGATGCTCGATCTATTAAACAGGCGATCAAGAAGGTCTTATGGGTGATATGTTTCGTCATTTCCTTCCACGTCGTCCTTTGGGGGCCTTTCACAAATATACCAATACAAACTATTATTTATAATAGAGAAAGATAATGCAACATCGTATTGCATTGACAGAAGGAGTTTATTACATTGATGAGAGATGATCAGATGTTATATATACAAGCTAGAATGGAAGTGAAGTTCGTTATGTTTTTTAACTTCTCTAACTAACTCTCCAACCACCTAACTGTTGAACATTTGACTTCATACACAATAGGGGGAGTAAATTATGGAGATTTTAAAAACAATAATTTTAAACAAAATTTTCTTCTAAAATAGAGTTTGAAGACATTTTAATAAAAACGTTTCATTATTGTAAACACCCCAAATTTGCCCTCACCCATTCACACCATGGCTTGTTATCATTTCATATGCATAAGTTCAATCATAGCATCTCATATTACATTTTTGTTTCACTGCACTGGTTCTAAGTCATCTGCATCTAGGGTTTGTGATCTGAGCAATCCAAGAGCTTCTTGAGCCACTCCAAAGGTCATCAATCACTTCAAAGGGTTCCATGTATGTTCAAACATCATATTATATCCCCTCAAAGTCAAGAATGTCAAAGAATCACAAGAACTGAAAATGACATGGAAGCAGAGCCAGGTTTGGCTGCACAGATGACCTAGAATTAGGGTTTTGGTTTCAAAGGCCATAACTCCAAATTTTTTGGTCATTCTTGTTTCTATTGGTCTCTATATGGTATAGGGAGCATACATATCAATTTTCATGAAGAAATTCAATGGGGAAGTCATCTGATCAAGGGTTGACTTTCTAAGCAAGTCAGTGTAAAATCAGGGCATCTGAGACCCTCAATGACCCAACCAAAGGGTGTTCTTCATCATTTTGATTGTGTATGATCTTTATTTGATCATGGAAGATGTTTGAAGTTCACAAAATTGAAAATTTTCAAGTCATTTGCAAAGTTGACTTTTTGGGAAGTTTGACTTTTAATGAAATTGCCATTTTGGGAAACTTTTTCAACCTTTACTTTTTGATTCAAAAATGCTTCAAATGGAAAAACTTTGTTCATGAAAGTTGTAGAATGGATCATTCCCTTTTCAAAAAGTACAAGAACATGACCTAATTCATTTTGGATCAAAAGTTATGGCTTGTCAAAGTTGGCTAAAATCACAAAATTTGAAGTTTTCTACCAAAGAGACATTTTGCAAAATGGTTTGATCAAGTGTTCTAAAGGCCTAAAATGTGTATCATTTATTCACAACATGATCACAAGACCTCTAAAATTCAGAATGGTCCAAGGGATCACTCATTTTTATGACTTATGGAGCAAGAAATTTCATAAGAAGCAAAAGTGAGGCAAGTTGCAAAAACTCACCCAAGTTTGAATCCACTTGCTTGCTGACTCCACAAACAATCCTAGGGCTCTCCACACTTCTTGCTGCGCAGGACACCCCATTTGTCCTTGGCTAGCTAGTGACCCATACCTCTCTTACACAAGTTTGACATTTTGGCAACTTGAGCCATACCAATCACAACAGCACACATCAACTCATCTGACCAATCCCATTTGTTTATACAAACCAAAAGCAAGCCAAAACATATACAACACAAGCCTAAAACCACAAAGAACACAGCTTTCTCATTTTCACCCCATTTTTCAAAAGCTTTCGAAACACTCTCCACAAGCTGCAAACACACAAACCAACTTCACAAATCAACTCAGCATACTTCACTGGTCATAAACCACCCATCACCATAGCCTGAAACTCCCAGAAACCAAGATACGATTTCTCTCCCCCTTTGAGCAGAACTTCAGCTATCTTTCAAACCAACCATTGTAAACTTCAAACAAGCATTGAAAGCTTCTCAGGAGGTCCATTGGAGGTGATTGGAAGCAAGAAACCAGCCAGAAAGTGCCAGAAATCAAAGCTTCGATTCAGGTAGCTGTCGCTCCCAAAGATTTGCATCCTGGTACAAGCGCGAACGGTCGGCGAAGGGAACAGTGAGAACACACAGCCGTGAACTCACTGGAGATGAAAAGAGTCGCCAGCTAGGCATTTTTATCCCGGAGGAAAGGCAATGCTGCATAGACCTAGAAAAAGATGGATAAGACGGTTTGCGAACCAGAGAGACTGAGAAAGGGGGTTGGTTACAACCTGGGAAGGTATTAGCACCCAGATTGTCCGCCGTACTCGACGGGATCCACGCTTAAAAGATTTGTGTTTTAAAGGGGTAGTGTCAGTGCAATCTGTGTATAAAGCTGGAAAAGAATGTACAGGTGTCAGTGTATAGTGTATGAGTGATATGAAGTATGAAAGTGTCAGTGTAAGGAAAAGAGTATGCTCAAGATCATGAGGCTAAAGAATGAAGCTGAAAAGAGGGGGAATATACAGAGACTTTTGTTCGATAACTGTTAAGTTATGCCTACGTATCCTCTCGTGCAATGAGGAAGTCAGAACACCGTAGTTCGACCCAAAGAGACTGAAAGGTGAATTGACTTGTGAACTGCTTACTTGCCTATGCTCAAGTGTATGACCTGTCTGGCTCAGGTGCCTACTGTCTTGCATTAGAAGGAAGAAGCAAGTTCTCGATTGTGAGTGAAGGTGATGAGAAAAGAATCCCGGAGGAGACGATTATTGTTTGTTTTTTGTGTTTTCAGTCTTTTATTGCTTGTGAAAGTTTATCATAAGATAATGAGCTTAAGCCTAAACCAATGGGTTAGTAAACTCATCACATCTTCCCTCTGTTTAGGGGTAATGAGAATACCTTAAGTGTGAAGTCAGATTCTCACACTTAATCACCTTTTGATGTAGGATTAAGATCATTAACCTACTTGTGATTATTTAGATGTTTTTGTGTTTTTGTTTAGTGTTGAGTAATGAGGTTAAGCCATAATCATGGATTAAACAGACCCATTACACCATCCTAAAAGAAGGATGATAGATGAGGATGTTTAAGCTGAGGAAAACTCCTCAACTTAATCCATGATTAGGGATTAAACCCATGACAAAACAAGCCTTTGATTAGGTGGATTTTAGTTAATGATATGATGATGAAGTGAATTTTATTGTTTGTAAGACAACTTGAGGGGGACTTGTCCATTAACACTAGGGTTAGTCCTTCTTAACCACTTAAGGAAGAATTAGAACCCTAATGCAAGGCCCAAGTTACAAGTGTGATGTCTTGATGATTATTAGATGAATTGATTAAGAGATTTAAACACCTTAAGGGTTTAACACTTAGGATTAAAGTTATACACTCCATCCTAAGAGAAGGATGCAGGCATAAGCTTAATCACAAAGCCTTAAAGCCTTTAGGGTTTAGTCCCTGATTATGAGATGAGAAGAGAAGACTCAAAGAGAGACACAAAGGTAAAACTATGAGGGGAGACTAATCAAAACCCTAATTCATTGTCATGCTTGGATGATCCTAAGGTTTGTGAGGTTTAACAAGAACAATCTTCAAAGGAGCCACCAGGAAGCAGATGAACAAGATCAAGAGAAGCAAAGTGACTTGCTTCATTCAAGAAGTCAAATCACTTGAAGAAAGAAAGTAGGAGGAAGAAGAATGAGCAAGCTCAATCTCAAACACATATAGAAATGCAGCAATGGATGCAAGAGAGATGAAAAGAAAAGTTATGAGAAGTGAAGGCAAATTCACCTCTCAAGTTTACTTACCACCTGAAATGTTAGAAAGAAATGCAATGCAATGCTAAATGAAATGAAATGGTATGATGCAAAGCAAAACCAGAAGCATGTTGATTATGATTATGATGTTATGAAGTGCTGCAAACATGAGGCAAGGCAAGGAGATGCTCATACAAGATCATGGATGCAAATGATGCAAGTTAAGGAGCATGAACAAGCATGGAAAGTTATGAAGCATACAAGACAAATGACATGGCAAGTATGTAATGCAATGATCAAACATGCTTCCTACATGTCTTGAGATGTCAAATGAATCACAAGAATGCACAAAATGCAATGACAAGTCATGTTATGCAAGGAAATGCAAGAAGGATGCAAATGGAAGCCTAAATTAGGGTTCATGGATCAAACATCAAACAAAAATCCAAAACAGAAACAAAACCCTAAGATAAAAATGGAAAATGGCACCCAAAGAAACCCTAAACCTATAGTGAACCACTGCCCAAAGGGGAACTCTCAACTCTCAACCAAACTCAAGATATGATTTTTACAAGTTATTAGGGTTTTTTAGGGTTCTTAACAAAAGAAATGCCAAACAAATGGAAAATGCAAGATCAAATCATGGCTATTTTATCTTAGAAACCATATGCTAAACACAAAACAAAGCAAAAAGAATCAATGTCCAAACCTTCTCCAATAGGCAGAAATGAATTTTTGAATCCATGATCAAAATAATGCACAAAATATGATTTAATTCAATGAAAAATTCTTAAAATGCATCAAGATCAAAAAAGAAATTTGGTTTGAAGGTTGGACAATGTTCCTAAATGTCTTAGAACATTTCATGAATTTTTTTGTAATTTTTAAATACCTAAAAGTATTTTTAATTAATAAATTCCCATTAATCAATTAAAAATAATATCTTAAATATTTAAAAATACTTTTTTAATGATGAAAAATAAAATAAAAATATTTTTGTGTCATAAAAATTATTAAAACTCAGAGGAAAAAGTTTCATAATTTTTATGTATTTTTTGGTATTTTAAAATAATTATGCAAATTAATTGAAAAGAAAAATGAATTAAAGACAAATAAAATAAAAGTCAGAGGAATGGAGGGCCAGGATGAGCCTAGGATTTGAATTGGTTGACTGGCGCGCTATCCAAGGGTCCAGGTTGCTTCTGATTAAAATATGATTAATTAGTCTTAACACGTGGATTAGGGCTAATCAGAGAGATCCAGACCACACACACACGCGGGAGGTCAACTGGTCAAAGGGATCGTACGCTCCAGATTCAAACTTGAGTTAATTACACAATTAGGGCATAATCACTCTCAGGCGGCCGGAGAAGACTTCCGGTCGTCTTCTCCGGCCAGCACCTCACCTGAAAAATCCCCAAACCCCTCAAATCGTATCAAAAATGAAAACTAAGAACTGGGAAATGATCTCCAACCTCTCACGAATCAAACCCCTCTCTCAAAACAAATTTATATTTCCTAAATAAGCTGAATCGAAGGAAACAAGTTCTAGGGCACGCAAGCTTCAGAGACAAATTAAATACTCAAAACAACACCATTTCAAAAACTAAGAACATCAGGATGATCAGTGAATCACATAGAACAAGTTTGTAACAAGAAAAATGATTTCTGGAAAAATTAATTTCGAGCTACCTGAGATTTGGAGCTTTCAACTTGAGGACTTTCTGGCCACTTCTCTTTGTGCAATCCACTCCACTTGGTCCCCAGAAGATGTTTGAATGCTCAAAAGAAGTTTGAGCTGGCTGGATAGTGAGATTCGAAAGCTTCTGCTCAAGCTTGGTCAGAAATGGCAATGGAGTTTCTGGAGGTTTCAGGCCATTGTGAATGATGGTTTGTGATCCTGAGGATGAATGGAGAAGGTCTGGAGTGTTTGTTGGTGTGTTTGTGGTTTGTGGAAGGAGATTCGATTGAAACTGCAAAATGAAGTGAGAAATGGCAGTGAGATGTTCAGGCTGTTTCAGGCTTGTGTTCTTGGTGCTGGGTGGTCTATGGAGTGTGGTGAGATGATTGGTGAAGATGGTTTTTGTGTTTTTATGCTGTGGAGAGAAATTCGAAGGCTTATGCAAATGGGAGTGTTTTTGTGAATGTTGTGAATGAAGTGTTTTCAGCCTTGCCTTGTACATGAAATGGCTTGCAAATTGTCCACATAACTCTCTCTCATTGGTCAGTTGATTGGACATGTGCTTTATTGATTGGTAAGTTGCCTTTTGCAAAAAGTCAAATAATGTGTAAGAGAAGTATGGCTCATGATCTAGGCAAGTACATGGGCATGGGCTGGCGCAGCAAGGTGAGGTGAGAGGCTAGCAAAGCTCAGCATCCAAGGCTGCAAGTTGTAGGAAGCATGATCATGAGTTTTGCAACTTGTTGTAATTTTGGTTCACATGTGATTCCTTGGCCTAACCAAACATAAACCATAGGCATTCTTGGTCCAAATCTGATTTTTAGGGCTTAGAGGATGTTTATGTGCTGGTTTGATACCAATTAGAAGTTGCAATTTGACTTAGCACATGATTTTGCAATTTTCACACTTGGTGCATATCTTGAAAATAAGTGATTTTTGCCAACTTTGCATTGCCATAACTTTTGATCCAAGAAGAGTTTGATCATGTTCTTGTACTTTTTGAAAAGGGAAAGATGAGATCTACAACTTTCATGACCAAAGTTTTTCCATTTGAAGCCTTTTTGGATCAAAAATCAAGGCTTGAAAAATGACCTAAAATGGTGCATTCTTGAAAAGTCAACTATGCCCCAAAAGTCAACATTTGCAAAAACCCTAAATTCTTGATTTTTATGAACTTCAACCTTCTTCCATGATCAAATAAAGATCATATACACTCAAAATGATGAAGATCACCCATTGGTTGGGTCATTGGGGGCCTCAGATGCCCTGATTTTGCACTGACTTGTCTGAAAAGTCAACCCTTGATCAGATGACTTCCCCATGGAATTTCTTCATGAAAATTGATATACATACTCCCTATACCATATAGAGACCAATGGAAACAAGAATGACCAAAAATTTGGAGTTATGGCCTCTGAAACCAAAACCCTAATTTTCAGTCAACTGTGTAGTTCAAACTGGCTCTGCATCACCTCAAACCCTAGTTCTTGTGATTCCTCTGCAATTTTGACTTGGAGGAGATGAAATATGATATAAGAACACACATGGACCTCTTTGAGTTGATTGGTGGCCTTTGGAGTGGCCCAAGAAGCTTTGGGATTGCTCAGATCACAAACCCTAAGTGCAGATGCCTTAGAAACTATGCAGTGAATCAAAAATGAGATGTGAGATGATATGTTTGTGTTTATGCATATGAGGATGATCACAAGCCATGGTGTGAAATGAGTGAGGGAAAATTTGGGGTGTTTACAGCTGCCCCTATTCAAACATGAGTTAGCTGTGCAGGATGTAAGCGACGGCTTAACAGGCAAACAAGATAACTTGTGGTTGAATACCAAAGACAGTCCAAAATTTGCACTCACAGAAACGAAGAAGAAAAGGGATATAGATTGTAAAAGCAAATAAAGTATATTGTAAGGTGTGGGCGACGGAGGACGACCGTCGAGCAGGGGACGACTGCTGGGTAAAGAGCAATGACGGGGACGGCCGACATGCTGGGAAAAGTGCAGAAAATAAAGCAATGACGGGGACGGCCGACATGCTGGGGATAAAAAGGTAAAGCCAAGACGGGGACGGCCGACTAGCTGGGAAAAGTGCGGAAAATAAAGCAATGACGGGGACGGCCGACATGCGGGGATAAAAGGTAAAGCTAAGACGGGGACGGCCGACTAGCTGGGAAAAGTGATAATATGATGGGGACGGCCATCAAGATAAAGCTGTAAAATTTTCTGGGGATCGAATGAAACATGACGGGGACGGCCATCAAGTTCATAAAGCAAAGTAACCGACGATGGGGACGGCCATCGGGTTAAAAGGAAAAGGGACCACGACGGGGACGGCCATCGGGTTAAAGAATAAATGAAATAAACAGATGATGGGGTACGGCCATCAAAGGCGAAGGACGATCACCTAGCAGGGGACGGCTGCTCTGTTGGGTAATAAAGGAAACATGATGGGGACGGCCATCAAAGGTGGAGGACGACCACCTGGCAGGGTACGGCTGCCGAAAATATCAACGATGGGGACGGCCATCGGATAGAGAAGGTCATCGATGGGGACGGCCATCGGACGAGCATGATGGAGGACGACCATCAAGAAGTGGAGGACGACCACTCAGCAGGGTACGGCTGCTCTCGAGGTTTCTCATGACATAGGACGAATGTCAGATAACCAAAATCAACAATGGGGACGGCCATTGGATAAAGTGATGAAGGACGATCATCAAAAGGTGGAGGACGACCACCTAGCAGGGGACGGCTGCTAAAATCAACGATGGGGACGGTCATCGGATGAGCATGATGGAGGACGACCATCAAGAAGTGGAGGACGACCACTCAGCAGGGTACGGCTGCTCTCGAAGGTATCATAACACAGGACGAGTGTTAGATAAAAAGAAAATTTGTTGGTGATCTACTGGGGATAATGTAAACACGGACGAGCGTTTACATCCAAGAAACAAAGGGTATAAGTGTTTGGTATTGTGTATAGATTAAAAATGCGGACGAGCATCCTTAAGACTATGATACGGACGAGTACCATGTAGAAACAAACTGACACATGTTCAGAGATGATGATACGGACGAGTATCAACTGGTTAATAAAGAACACGGACGAGTGTTGCATCTGAACGAATTCTTCTGGGGAATAATAGACAAGGACGAGTATCTATATTCAAGAAGACAAAAGTGTTTGACATGGTGTATGGATTAAAGATGCGGACGAGCATCCCTAAGACTATGATACGGACGAGTATCATGTAGAAACAAACACTAGACGCAATGTTCTGAGATGATGATACGGACGAGTACCAACTGGTTAACAAAGAACAAGGACTACTGTCGAATCTGTGGGGATATGAGTGATGATGTATACAAGATGCGGACGAGTATCTGTATAAGTGAAATGAGAGTGAAAAGTATGAGTGATGTATAGATGAGTGTTTAACTGCTGGGGAGGGTGACACGGACGAGTATCAAAAGGAGAAAAGTATAATAATAACAAGTATATGGGTTGTAAAAGTGTAAGCGACTGCGCTGGGGAAATGACACGGACGGGTGTCAAGAAAGTGTATATACAAGTATATGTGAGTGCAAAGAGGATGTCTTTGGCTTTTTGCTGGTGATATGACACGGACGGGCGTCAGGAGGCATCTGTAATGCGGGTGATCTTGTTTGTAGAGTGTATTCAGGCGACCTTAATGGGGAAAGATGACACGGACGGGTGCCAAAAGGAGTATATATTGGTGTTTGTGATTTGCGAGGCAACTGCTTTTGCTGGGACTCTGATGGGAATTTTGTATAATGATGATGAACGGTTATTATTCACAAGTGCCACTTCAGAACACGGCTTATGATTATGCTATGCGTTTGATTTTTGCCGTAATGCTCCGTATCAGACGGAATGCTACGCTCTGAGGGGATAGTATGATGCAAATGCCATGATTATGCAAAGAGGCACCGATCCGGGATTCGGATCCCATTGCTGTGAAGATCTCTGGTTGATCTGCTTGACGTGAACATCCCAGCTGGGGATGAGATCAATGGTAGACCTAATGATGTATCTGCTTGGGGATATAGGTCACTGATTGACATATCCTTATAATACGGGACCCAGCTGGGGTTTGTAGAAGCTCTCTTCCTCTCTGTTGTGATTTCTTCGTGCGTTGCTCTTCTGAATAGAGGCTGGAGATTCTGTGGGGGGATGGTTCCCTGATTCCTGTATTCTGCTGAGGAAGAATGGCTGGTGCTACAGCTGGGGAATGCTGTTGGTAACTCAGCTGGGGAGAGCAACAAGAGGCAACTCAGCTGGGGATAGAGCATTTCAGATGCTGAGATTGAGTGTATGTCGATTTGGCAACTTTGCTGGGGAAGTGGGCACCTTCCAGTGCCACGTGGAAGATAGACCGAGTTGATAATGATTCGCCCACTTGCTGAGACGTAACCTGCATGCCCCAGGTTGCGTTCTGGATACCTGCAATCCTGCAATGGTAAGGAAACGTACAAAAGGTCCCGAGGTATCCCTTACTGGATTCCGTCATAGGAGTTTAAGTACTTTCGAGAGTAATCATATTCCCTGCAAGCATGTGTTTTTATTTTTAGAGAAAGGCATCTGTACTTATGCAATCGTATTTTTAGATATATCAGACAATTCTTTGCAAAACATAAATGTAAAAACGAGAAATGACTGAAAATCTGATTTTATTAATTCCTGTGCCCTGAATTGGCAAAATACAGTCAAAGAAACATATCTCCTGGAATGAGGAGATTGTTACAAATTGAGAAATAAAGTGCTGGCGGTGTTGACGAGGCTTTCAAGGAGCTTCCTCTTCTGCTATGACTCGTATGACAATGACGTTCTTCTCGTCTTTCTTTCTGGAGAGAGTTGATTCTGATTGAAGTCTGATCCTTCGTAGCTTACCAAGTTATAGGTGATACAGACGAATTCAGAATGCAGTTGTTCGCTTATTCCCTTATTTTGCATGGATCGCCCTTTCGGGTTTTCAATCCATCGGGATACCCATTTTTGCCTGAGCTGTCCAATGCGGCTTTTCAACTCAGCGGGTGTACATTTTTTTATTCATTTTCCCTTACTTTTTCCCGAGTCTTTTATTCTGTTTTTGACTCGCCGGGATGCCCTATTTTTGCCTGGACTTACATTCTGTTTTTATGTCCAGCGGGTCATTTTATGCGAAGTATTTTTTAACTGCATCTGAATTCACAGGGGACGGGAAGTCTTCACCATCCATGGTGCTGAGCATCAGTGCTCCACCAGAGAAAACTTTCTTTACAACGAATGGTCCTTCATAATTTGGAGTCCATTTTCCCCTGTAGTCTGTATGAGGAGGGAGGATTCTTTTCAACACAAGATCCCCTACTTGGTACTCTCGATGCCTGACTTTCTGATCGAAGGCCCTCTTCATTCTCTTCTGATATAACTGCCCATGGCAGATTGCAGCCAATCTTTTCTCTTCGATCAGACTTAGTTGTTCGTATCGGGACCGAACCCATTCTGCTTCACTCAGTTTAACATCCATTAATACCCGTAACGAGGGTAGTTCAACTTCAACAGGTAGGACCGCTTCCATACCATATACAAGCTGATAAGGTGTTGCCCCAGTGGACGTTCTGATTGACGTGCGGTACCCATGCAAGGCAAACGGTAGCATTTCGTGCCAGTCTTTGTATGTGATTACCATCTTCTGCACAATCTTCTTGATATTCTTATTTGCTGCCTCAACAGCGCCGTTCATCTTTGGCCTGTAAGGAGAAGAATTGTGATGTTGGATCTTGAAGTCCCGGCACAGCTCTGCCATCATTTTGTTGTTTAAGTTGGAACCATTATCAGTAATGATTCGCTCGGGCACTCCATACCGACAGATGATATCTCTCTTCAGAAATCGGGCTACCACTTGTCTTGTAACATTTGCATATGAGGCTGCTTCAACCCACTTGGTGAAATAGTCAATGGCGACTAGGATGAATCTGTGACCATTTGAAGCAGTTGGCTCAAACTTGCCGATCATATCAATGCCCCACATGGCAAAGGGCCATGGTGAAGACATGATGTTCAAAGGATTGGGAGGCACATGCACCTTGTCTGCGTAGATCTGGCATTTGTGGCATTTTCTGGCGTAAGCACAACAGTCTGCATCCATTGTGATCCAATAATAGCCTGATCTTAACAACTTCTTAGCCATAGCATGTCCTCCAGCATGGGTACCAAAAGAGCCTTCATGCACTTCATGCATCAACAAATCTGCTTCCGTCTTATCAACACATCTGAGGAGTACCATATCAAAGTTCCTTTTGTATAAAGACCCATCAGTGTTCAGGAAGAAACTACCAGCAAGCCTTCTCAAAGTCTTCTTATCATTGGAAGATGCCCCAGGTGGGTATGTCTGATCCTCCAAGAAGCACTTAATGTCGTGGAACCAAGGCTTATCATCCTTTACAACATCCGCTGCAAATACATATGCTGGTCTATCAAGTCTAGACACTGAAATCTGGGGTACAAAGTTAGCAGCTTGAACTTTGATCATGGACGAAATGGTAGCAAGAGCATCTGCAAATTGATTCTCGTCCCGAGGGATATACTCAAGCTTGACTGTTGTGAAGAAAGTCAATAACCTCCTTGTATAATCCCTTTAAGGTATCAGATGATCTTGGTGGGTGTACCATTTCCCGTTGGTTTGATTGACTACCAAAGCTGAATCTCCGAATACGGTCAATGTCTTGATTCTGAGGTCAATGGCTTCCTCAAGACCCATAATGCAAGCTTCGTATTCAGCTTCGTTGTTAGTGCAGTTGAAAGTGAGTTTTGCCGAGAAAGGCATGTGAACCCCTTTAGGTGTAATGAGTACTGCACCAACACCACGACCATTCATGTTAACAGCCCCGTCAAACGTCATAGTCCATTCTTCCTCCGGGTCAGGCCCTTCAGTGTGAACAGGCTCTTCATGATCTTTTGCTTTAATGAACATGATGTCTTCATCAGGGAAGTCAAACCTCATTGGTTGGTAGTCATCAATGGGTTGCTCAGCAAGATATTCAGATAGTACACTGCCCTTGATGGCTTTCTGAGATGTGTACTGTATGTCGTATTCCGTGAGAATCATCTGCCATCTTGCAACCCGTCCGGTGAGAGCTGGCTTCTCGAAAATGTACTTAACTGGATCCATTTTTGAGATTAATAAGGTAGTGTGGGTCAACATATACTGTCTCAGTCGGCGAGCAGCCCACGCTAAAGCACAGCAAGTTTTCTCGAGCAGTGAATAACGTTGTTCACAGTCGGTAAACTTTTTGCTTAGGTAGTATATTGCATACTCTTTTCGACCAGACTCGTCATGCTGGCCCAACACACACCCCATTGACTCTTCTAATACTGTCAAGTACATAATCAGAGGTCTTCCTTCGACTGGCGGCATAAGGATTGGAGGTTCTTGCAGGTATTCTTTGATCTTGTCAAAAGCCTTCTGGCAGTCTTCGTTCCACCTGACCGTTTGTTCCTTTCTTAACAGCTTGAACAAGGGCTCACAGGTTGCTGTAAGGTGAGATATGAACCGTGAAATGTAGTTCAATCGACCTAGGAACCCTCGAACCTCTTTCTCTGTCTTCGGTGCAGGCATTTCTTGTATAGCCTTGACTTTATCAGGATCAACTTCAATCCCTTTCTCACTTACAATAAAGCCCAGCAGCTTACCGGATCGCACCCCGAATGTGCATTTGTTGGGGTTCAGCTTTAGTTGGTACTTCCTCAGGCGCTTGAACAACTTCAGCAGATTTACCAGGTGATCTTCCTCTGTAAGGGACTTGGCGATCATATCATCCACATAACATTCTATTTCTTTGTGGATCATATCGTGGAATAATGTCACCATAGCCCGTTGGTATGTTGCACCAGCATTCTTCAGTCCGAATGGCATCACTTTGTAACAGAACGTGCCCCAAGGTGTAATGAATGTTGTCTTCTCCATGTCTTCAGGTGACATCTTGATCTGATTATATCCTGAAAATCCATCCATGAAGGAGAATACCGAGAACTGAGCCGTGTTATCCACCAATACATCAATGTGAGGTAACGGGAAGTCATCCTTCGGGCTGGCTCTGTTCAGATCCCGGTAGTCAACACACATTCTTACTTTGCCGTCCTTCTTAGGCACAGGTACTATGTTAGCAACCCACGGCGGATAGCTAGTCACAGCAAGGAACCCGGCGTCCCATTGCTTTTGTACCTCTTCCTTGATTTTCATAGCCATGTCTGGGCGAGTTCGGCGCAACTTCTGTTTAACTGGCGGGCATTCTTCCCTCAGAGGCAGCTTGTGCACAACAATGTCGGTATCCAACCCTGGCATATCTTGATACGACCAAGCAAACACATCAACATACTCCTGAAGCAGATCTACCAGTTGCCTCTTCACTGAGTCTTGCAGGCAGGCCCCGATTTTAACTTCTTTCACGTCTTCGTCAGTACCAAGATTAATCACTTCAATCTCCTCCTGATGAGGAGCAATAACCTTTTCCTCCTGTCTTAACAACCTGGCTAGCTCTTCAGGAAGCTCATATTCTTCATCAACCCCTTCATCAGCTTGATTGATCGGATTGTCAAAGTCATACGATGTCATAGCCGTGCTGTTGTCGGTGCTGTCTGGAAGGCACTCTCTGCAAGGGTTAAGTTTGTTCATTTTAGTGATTGATTTTAATCTTGCTTTAGAAAAAAGAGTGAAATGAAGTTATCATTTTGAAAACACCGCCATTTATTTTTGTACAAAAAGAAAAATGGAAAAACAGTGAGCAGAAAAGAAAAAACTCGTTTGCAAAAAGATGTCTGATATTTCATTAATTTAATCTTGTTTGCACAAAAGTACAGATGGCCCTGGTTACAAAATGAGTCTTGTCATCTTGGGCAAGATGCAAGACTTGGATGCATGCTATAAAAAAATACAGGAAATAATAATTACTCTGCATGAGTAACTCTTATAATTTCCTGGGAAGACCAGTTTGAGACACTGCTCCCCGGGATCTTTGGACGAATCCAATTCTCCAGATTGCGCTCCTCTTCCAGCTCGTCTTCCAAACAGTTGATAGCATCGGGGGTAAGCATCCCCCCACTGACAAAACCTGGCTCTTCAGCAGCCTTTGCTTGATGTTGAGTTGGTCTGTAACCCAACCCAAATTTGTCCTTCTTCTCCTCCACAGCTAATACCTTGCCCCAGCCTAGGGCAGTTCCTTCTTCAACAACCTTCCGGGCTTGTTGGTAAGATGACATGGAGATCCCAGATACAGCAGATGCCTCATTCACATTCAAAGCTTCAAACCCCTGGCTCATTGTTTCATGGATCTCTCCATCCATTTCAATGTACTTATAGGTTGCCAGGTGGCTGACAAAAATGTCCTCCTCTCCACAGATTGTGACAACTTGGCCTTCCCACTCAAATTTTAACTTTTGGTGAAGGGTAGACGTTATTGCGCCGGCGGCGTGAATCCAGGGTCTACCCAACAAACAGCTGTAGGTGGGCTGAATGTCCATCACATAAAAGATAGTTTTAAAGGTCTGTGGGCCAATTGTCACAGGCAGCTCAATCTCTCCCAGCACCGATCTCTTAGAACCATCAAAGGCTCTTACTACCAGGTTGCTGGGTCTCAATGCCAAACCATCATATTCCAACTTCACCAGAGCCTTCTTCGGTAAGACATTCAGGGAAGAACCTGTGTCCACCAGCACATGAGAAAGGACAGCTCCTTTGCATTCCATGGTTATGTGCAAGGCTTTGTTGTGGTTGCGGCCATCCACTGTCAAGTCAGAATTGGTAAACCCTAGCCCATTGCTAGCAGTAACATTTCCAACCACGGTTTCCAATTGGTTGACAGTAATCTCCTCAGGCACGTAAGCTGCGTGCAAGACTTTAAGTAGTGCATTCCGATGGGCTTCGGAGCACATAAGCAGTGAGAGGATAGAGATTTTGGATGGCGTCTGGTGAAGCTGATCCACAATTTTATAATCACTCTTTTTGATGATTCGCATAAACTCATCAACTTCCTGATCAAATGGAGTTTTCAGGGCTTCTTTGGCAACTTGGTCTTCCTGCACCGGGCCTTTTCCTTTTGCCTTGGCAGCAGCTTCCGCTTCGGCAGTAGGTCTTTGAACTTGTGAAGCAAAGAGACGTCCGCTTCGAGTGAAGCCTCCGCCTCCCCCCACATTATCTACTTGTGGTGCAGGTGTTGATGTTTCCAGAGTGATTCTTTTTCCTTCGCAATACAAGTCAGAGCCATAGTGCCAGGGGATGGCCCTATTGCTTTCATATGGTACTGGTCCAGGCACCGTGACAGTGACCGGACTGATTGCTGCTGCTGAAGGGACTGTTATTGTTTGTGGATCATAAAAGATCGTAACTGGTGCTCTGATGGGAGCAGCACCTTCTGAATGGTAAGCGGAGTTATTTTCAGGATCGTAGAATATGGTAACGGTAGAGACATCTTCATGATTGATTGCTGGTGTTGTAGGAGGTACTGTTGGAAGGACTGTTGTTGTTGCTGACGGAGATTCGAAATGGAATGAAGCTGAAGTTGTAGCAGGAGAAACTGTTGAAAACTGATCATTTGGGAGGACAGATGAAGTACTGGTTGATGTTGCTGGTGAGTTGTCGGGAACAATAGTTGCTGTAGTTGTAGGAGGTTCTGAAACCGTTGTTGATGAAGTTGCCGGATTTGTTGGGAATGATGTAGTGATCTGTAGCAGGCCACTCTGAATAAGGCTGTCAATGCCATTCCTCAGGTCCTCGCACCCATTCCATGAAATATTGCAATAGGGACACCCTAGTTCACATCCCGGAAATATTTGGTTTTCGCGGAGTTGAGCCTTGATTTCCACCAATGGCGTCCGGATCTGATCCACACTTGTTATTAAATAAGACGGTTGGTCTTCTTCAATAGCGTTAATTCGGGGACCACCATGATTTGGCATTGGGTTTTTATTGACATTGGGCGGAGGTGCAAAATTCAGAGCCTTGGAGTCTACCAAGTCTTGTACCTTCATATGCAGAGCTCTGCATTTTTCTGTACTGTGACCAGGTGCGTTTGAATGAAAAGCACACCTAGCATTGGAGTCATAGTTTCTTGGTAGACTGTTGGGATCCGGAGGTGCCAACGTTCTTAGCTCAACCAGGTTGAGTTTCAGAAGTTGTGGCAGCAAGGCAGCATACGGCATTGGGATCGGGTCGATCACTCGGTTAGCTTGGGATGGTCTTTGTTGGAATGGCCTTTGTTGATTGTTGTTGTTGGAGTTGTTGTTGTTGTAGTTTCTTGGAGGATACTGATTCTGCTGATACTGAGGCGGAGGTTGATAAACTGGCTGAGAATGAGCTGGAGCAGGGATAGTGACTGCTGCTATTGACCTCTGAGCATATTGGGGCCTACCCCTGTTGGTGTGGATGACATTAGTCTCGCCAGCTCTTCTCGGGCCTGCAAAAGGCTTTCTTGTACTGCTGGACGAACTGGCACCATTATCAGAGATCTTACCCATTTTCAACAGGCTTTCAATTCTCTCCCCAGCTATGACAACATCTGCGAAGCTAGTGGAAGAGAAAGCAGCCAACCTGTCAATATATGTTCCCTGAAGAGTGTTCATAAACATGTCTGCCATTTCTCTCTCAGACATTGGTGGTTGAACAGCAGCAGCCAGTTGCCTCCACCTCTGGGCATATTCTCGGAAACTTTCCCTTGAAGACTGTGACATTCCCATCAGGAGAGTCCTGTTGGGCGCCATGTCTAGATTATATTGATACTGTCTGATGAAGGCCTCTGCCAGGTCCTTCCAGCATCTAATTGTTGCTCTTGTCAGATGGGAATACCACTCCCTCGAAGCTCCAGTCAAGCTGTCTTCGAAATAGAACATCCACAATTTCTCATCCATGGTATAAGCTTTTAATCTTCCGAGAAAAGATTGCAGATGGGTTCGGGGACAGGAGGTCCCATTATACTTTTCAAAACATGGAGGCTTGAACTTGTGGGGAATCCTGACCCCGTCTACCAAACCCATGTCCATGACGTCGAAACCCAAAGAATTTTGAGACTCCAGTGATCTCAACTTCTCAGCTATTTCTTCCAATCGTCTATCATATGTTTCCTCTCCAGCACCCATTACTGTAAATTGGTCCTCCTGAGGATCTTCCTGAAGTACTCTCCCTGCTGTGGCTGTTCCTTGAATGTTTGCGGGAATATTAACCTCAGGATGTAGATGTGGACCAAACACAGGGGGGTTAACATGTGGTTGCACCCGTTCATTGTTACTTGTGCCTGCAGTCCCCACATGGGGCTCCTCTTGATTCCTCCCTTCTACCAAAGTTCTGAGCCTCTCCTGGCTTTGAGCTAAGTTGTTCATCACTTCCATGAACTGTGTTATCTGAGTTCTCATCTCCAACCTTTCGTTGGCCATCTGGTTTCTGACCTCCGTAAGGTCCTGCTGCATCTGATCCATCTGAATTCCCGGAAGGTTGTTTCTAGTTGGGTACCTGTGTGGCCTGTTGAGAGGAAATACCCGGCGGCGAGCAATAATTCCTGAACATCACAACAGAGGTTAGCAACAACAAAACAAAAACCTACAAAACAAACAAAAGGGTTAGCATGCAATGCAGTTATGCTTATTTGTTCTCAAGGTATCCGGTTTGGCATTCAGTTTTGACCCTTCCAGACCCTTGAAGATGCTGCTGTTGAAGTTGCTTTTGATGTGAACCCAGATAGAAACCAACACAAATATATTACAAAGGTGAAATAATACAATTTGTTCATTTTACAACACCGGCCCCCTAAGGGGTCAAAATACATCACAAAAAACAAAAGTACATGGAAAAGGAACAACAACAAGCAAATGATCAAACTCCAAGGCCAAACTCATCCTCACGAACTTCCTTGAGAAGTGCTTCGGTCACAGGATCAGCCGGATGCTCCGTAAGATTTCTGATGAGAAGGTTTCTTGTTGCAACAGCTGCAGTCAACTTCCTGTTCTGACTTTGGTCCTTAGACCTCTTCACTCCAGCTCTGATTTCTAGCTCTGATATTTCCTTCTGGGCTGCTGCCAGGGCTTTTTCCATCTGCTCCATCTTGTCCTGAACTCTCTTGTCTTCTAGAGTACGGGCCTCAGTGATCCTGACCCACCGGGCTTGACTCTCCTTCAAATACAAGTCTGTCCTTGCTCTTTGGAACTGGGCTTCTTTGCAAGCATTCTTCAGAATTTGTTCACCAGCTTTAGACTTGTTGATATAATCTCCAGACTTCTCGATCTTAGTCAAGTGTTCCACTTTCAATTTCTCCAATCTTTCAATCTCCCTCACACCTTCACTCCTCTCCCGGAGGGTCTTCTGCAAAGCCTGGGTTAACTTCTCATTTCTTTCCTTCAAGCTCTCAAACTCCTCCAGACTGATAGTGGCAGGGGGTGGTGCTGAAGATGACTCAGGCATGTCTTCTATGGTAAAGGGCATTCCAGAGAATTGGGCCCTGGCACGGGACCATTCATAATATTGTGCTGATGCCACATTATTACACTTCCCCAGAATGGTGATTCCCTTGGTTTGAACATTATCCCAGGCCCAGGCAGCCTGCCTAACAACAGCCAAACTAATCTTGTTCTCACAGTAGAGGGTCTCAACCAAGTCTTGTTCCCTAGGAGTATGAACCAGTGCATAGCCTAATTGCCTTCTGAACAGCAGAGGGTTGTAATTGATACTTCCCTTAACTCCTATTAAGGGCACATTGGGAAAGTGCCCACAGCTGGTGATTATATCTCTGCCCTTGGTGCTCTGAGTACACCATCTGATGTCTGCTGAAGTGAGAGTAGTGAGCCTCTTAGCCCAGTTGCTTTGCTGATGAGGATTTAGAAATGCATCTGTCCTGGGTAGATGCCTGAGAAGCCAAGCATGAAATAATGGAGCACAACACCTCACTAGCCTCCCCCTCTGCTTCTCATTCTTCTGATGTACTGAGTAATAGAGATCACCCAGTAAAGCTGGCACTGGGTTCTTCAGGATGAACAAATGGATTGCATTCTTGCTGATGAATCGAGGCTCATCTGCAAACAACACAATTCCATATACACTTAAGGCCAACAAAGCACAAACAGCTTTCCACTCTCCCAAGGAGGCCTTCAGACTAGCTTGAGAAATCAAGAAGTCCAGATGAAATCCAGGGATCCCAGCTTTAGAGGTCATATGCTGCTCAATCAAAGCAGGTTCCAGGTGCAAAGCTTTTGCTACCTCTCCATTGCTGGGAGAGACCATCTCAGGGTTGAAAGGGATTTCTCTTTTGATAGACAGACCAATCAATGATGAGTATTCTTCCAGAAGAGGACCCAACTGAAAGTCTTGAAAGGTGAAACATCTCAATGGGGGGTCATAGAACTGAATACAGGTATGGATCAGGCTTCTCTGTGAAGGGTCCAGATCCATGACCAAGTCAAGTATATCCCCATAATGATCCCTGAACAAAGGTACGTGATCTGGAGTGATCAAGGTTTGGATCCTCCTGATGTCTGATAAGTCTGGTTGGAAGAAATGATAGGTGATGTTGCTTTTCTTTGGAGCCATGATGCTGAGACTGAGTAGGATAAGTGCTGATGAAGATGCTGAGGAGTGGGCCACTGGCTGGCTAGTGCAAGTAACTGAAGTATATGGCTGACAGGCTGAAGCAAGTGCTGGTGGAAACAGGTCAAAACTGCAGATGGGGTCAAAACCAAAACCAGATGAAGGTGGATACCCTGAAACACAAATAAGCAAATGTTAATATGATGCAATGAGTATGTATGCAAATGAAATGCAAGGGTTTGTGACTGAGCTGGATCTGATCAAAATGCCCTGGTATAAGTCCATGTGTGTTCAAGAAATCCAGATGGAGGTCTAAAAATCCAGTAACCAGGGTGGGGGACTCAAATAAAGAGCCACAAGTCCAAGGTTTTAGAATCACAAGAACTGTCCAACATGGAGCATTCTTAACAAAGTCAAAGTAACAGGGTATTCTGAGGCCAAGGTACCTGCAAACCTGTAAACAGCCCAACCCCCTCACAGGTGATGATCTAGAACAAGGATCCTCAGACTTGGATCAGTTATGAGAAGTGTAAACACTTCTAACCCGGAGGTACAGTGTTTGCAATAACCATAACAATTCCTCCTCTAATTCACCTCAGTTTCTGAAGGTCAATACTAAAAGGCCATCCAGACTTAGCAGGCTTCCCAGATATCCCTAGCATTGCAGGAAATCTGCAACACAGAGTTCTCAAGAAGAAACCCATATCTGAACCGTGTTTCATATTCCCGCACCAGACCGAAATGGAATGGGAAAGAATATGATTCACTCTAGCCTAGGTGTCACTCAGGTCCCAGGTATAGGACCTTAACTCTCAATAAATCACCCACCCACCAAAACAAGAAACCAGATCCAGCCAGCAACAATGACAATATGATATATAAATGCAGTAAGGAAAGCAGTAAAGTAACTGTACATAAAGCAATAACCAAAAATAAATACAAGCACAAACAAGCACATAACACCCCAGTAAACACAAATCAAACAAGCGCTAGGAGGAACCCACAAAAAGAACCAGAAGCCCTGGTTGCAATATAAGAATCCCCAGCAGAGTCGCCAAGCTGTCGCTCCCAAAGATTTGCATCCTGGTACAAGCGCGAACGGTCGGCGAAGGGAACAGTGAGAACACACAGCCGTGAACTCACTGGAGATGAAAAGAGTTGCCAGCTAGGCATTTTTATCCCGGAGGAAAGGCAATGCTGCATAGACCTAGAAAAAGATGGATAAGACGGTTTGCGAACCAGAGAGACTGAGAAAGGGGGTTGGTTACAACCTGGGAAGGTATTAGCACCCAGATTGTCCGCCGTACTCGACGGGATCCACGCTTAAAAGATTTGTGTTTTAAAGGGGTAGTGTCAGTGCAATCTGTGTATAAAGCTGGAAAAGAATGTACAGGTGTCAGTGTATAGTGTATGAGTGATATGAAGTATGAAAGTGTCAGTGTAAGGAAAAGAGTATGCTCAAGATCATGAGGCTAAAGAATGAAGCTGAAAAGAGGGGGAATATACAGAGACTTTTGTTCGATAACTGTTAAGTTATGCCTACGTATCCTCTCGTGCAATGAGGAAGTCAGAACACCGTAGTTCGACCCAAAGAGACTGAAAGGTGAATTGACTTGTGAACTGCTTACTTGCCTATGCTCAAGTGTATGACCTGTCTGGCTCAGGTGCCTACTGTCTTGCATTAGACGGAAGAAGCAAGTTCTCGATTGTGAGTGAAGGTGATGAGAAAAGAATCCCGGAGGAGACGATTATTGTTTGTTTTTTGTGTTTTCAGTCTTTTATTGCTTGTGAAAGTTTATCATAAGATAATGAGCTTAAGCCTAAACCAATGGGTTAGTAAACTCATCACATCTTCCCTCTGTTTAGGGGTAATGAGAATACCTTAAGTGTGAAGTCAGATTCTCACACTTAATCACCTTTTGATGTAGGATTAAGATCATTAACCTACTTGTGATTATTTAGATGTTTTTGTGTTTTTGTTTAGTGTTGAGTAATGAGGTTAAGCCATAATCATGGATTAAACAGACCCATTACACCATCCTAAAAGAAGGATGATAGATGAGGATGTTTAAGCTGAGGAAAACTCCTCAACTTAATCCATGATTAGGGATTAAACCCATGACAAAACAAGCCTTTGATTAGGTGGATTTTAGTTAATGATATGATGATGAAGTGAATTTTATTGTTTGTAAGACAACTTGAGGGGGACTTGTCCATTAACACTAGGGTTAGTCCTTCTTAACCACTTAAGGAAGAATTAGAACCCTAATGCAAGGCCCAAGTTACAAGTGTGATGTCTTGATGATTATTAGATGAATTGATTAAGAGATTTAAACACCTTAAGGGTTTAACACTTAGGATTAAAGTTATACACTCCATCCTAAGAGAAGGATGCAGGCATAAGCTTAATTACAAAGCCTTAAAGCCTTTAGGGTTTAGTCCCTGATTATGAGATGAGAAGAGAAGACTCAAAGAGAGACACAAAGGTAAAACTATGAGGGGAGACTAATCAAAACCCTAATTCATTGTCATGCTTGGATGATCCTAAGGTTTGTGAGGTTTAACAAGAACAATCTTCAAAGGAGCCACCAGGAAGCAGATGAACAAGATCAAGAGAAGCAAAGTGACTTGCTTCATTCAAGAAGTCAAATCACTTGAAGAAAGAAAGTAGGAGGAAGAAGAATGAGCAAGCTCAATCTCAAACACATATAGAAATGCAGCAATGGATGCAAGAGAGATGAAAAGAAAAGTTATGAGAAGTGAAGGCAAATTCACCTCTCAAGTTTACTTACCACCTGAAATGTTAGAAAGAAATGCAATGCAATGCTAAATGAAATGAAATGGTATGATGCAAAGCAAAACCAGAAGCATGTTGATTATGATTATGATGTTATGAAGTGCTGCAAACATGAGGCAAGGCAAGGAGATGCTCATACAAGATCATGGATGCAAATGATGCAAGTTAAGGAGCATGAACAAGCATGGAAAGTTATGAAGCATACAAGACAAATAACATGGCAAGTATGTAATGCAATGATCAAACATGCTTCCTACATGTCTTGAGATGTCAAATGAATCACAAGAATTCACAAAATGCAATGACAAGTCATGTTATGCAAGGAAATGCAAGAAGGATGCAAATGGAAGCCTAAATTAGGGTTCATGGATCAAACATCAAACAAAAATCCAAAACAGAAACAAAACCCTAAGATAAAAATGGAAAATGGCACCCAAAGAAACCCTAAACCTATAGTGAACCACTGCCCAAAGGGGAACTCTCAACTCTCAACCAAACTCAAGATATGATTTTTACAAGTTATTAGGGTTTTTTAGGGTTCTTAACAAAAGAAATGCCAAACAAATGGAAAATGCAAGATCAAATCATGGCTATTTTATCTTAGAAACCATATGCTAAACACAAAACAAAGCAAAAAGAATCAATGTCCAAACCTTCTCCAATAGGCAGAAATGAATTTTTGAATCCATGATCAAAATAATGCACAAAATATGATTTAATTCAATGAAAAATTCTTAAAATGCATCAAGATCAAAAAAGAAATTTGGTTTGAAGGTTGGACAATGTTCCTAAATGTCTTAGAACATTTCATGAATTTTTTTGTAATTTTTAAATACCTAAAAGTATTTTTAATTAATTAATTCCCATTAATCAATTAAAAATAATCTCTTAAATATTTAAAAATACTTTTTTAATGATGAAAAATAAAATAAAAATATTTTTGTGTCATAAAAATTATTAAAACTCAGAGGAAAAAGTTTCATAATTTTTATGTATTTTTTGGTATTTTAAAATAATTATGCAAATTAATTGAAAAGAAAAATGAATTAAAGACAAATAAAATAAAAGTCAGAGGAATGGAGGGCCAGGATGAGCCTAGGATTTGAATTGGTTGACTGGCGCGCTATCCAAGGGTCCAGGTTGCTTCTGATTAAAATATGATTAATTAGTCTTAACACGTGGATTAGGGCTAATCAGAGAGATCCAGACCACACACACACGCGGGAGGTCAACTGGTCAAAGGGATCGTACGCTCCAGATTCAAACTTGAGTTAATTACACAATTAGGGCATAATCACTCTCAGGCGGCCGGAGAAGACTTCCGGTCGTCTTCTCCGGCCAGCACCTCACCTGAAAAATCCCCAAACCCCTCAAATCGTATCAAAAATGAAAACTAAGAACTGGGAAATGATCTCCAACCTCTCACGAATCAAACCCCTCTCTCAAAACAAATTTATATTTCCTAAATAAGCTGAATCGAAGGAAACAAGTTCTAGGGCACGCAAGCTTCAGAGACAAATTAAATACTCAAAACAACACCATTTCAAAAACTAAGAACATCAGGATGATCAGTGAATCACATAGAACAAGTTTGTAACAAGAAAAATGATTTCTGGAAAAATTAATTTCGAGCTACCTGAGATTTGGAGCTTTCAACTTGAGGACTTTCTGGCCACTTCTCTTTGTGCAATCCACTCCACTTGGTCCCCAGAAGATGTTTGAATGCTCAAAAGAAGTTTGAGCTGGCTGGATAGTGAGATTCGAAAGCTTCTGCTCAAGCTTGGTCAGAAATGGCAATGGAGTTTCTGGAGGTTTCAGGCCATTGTGAATGATGGTTTGTGATCCTGAGGATGAATGGAGAAGGTCTGGAGTGTTTGTTGGTGTGTTTGTGGTTTGTGGAAGGAGATTCGATTGAAACTGCAAAATGAAGTGAGAAATGGCAGTGAGATGTTCAGGCTGTTTCAGGCTTGTGTTCTTGGTGCTGGGTGGTCTATGGAGTGTGGTGAGATGATTGGTGAAGATGGTTTTTGTGTTTTTATGCTGTGGAGAGAAATTCGAAGGCTTATGCAAATGGGAGTGTTTTTGTGAATGTTGTGAATGAAGTGTTTTCAGCCTTGCCTTGTACATGAAATGGCTTGCAAATTGTCCACATAACTCTCTCTCATTGGTCAGTTGATTGGACATGTGCTTTATTGATTGGTAAGTTGCCTTTTGCAAAAAGTCAAATAATGTGTAAGAGAAGTATGGCTCATGATCTAGGCAAGTACATGGGCATGGGCTGGCGCAGCAAGGTGAGGTGAGAGGCTAGCAAAGCTCAGCATCCAAGGCTGCAAGTTGTAGGAAGCATGATCATGAGTTTTGCAACTTGTTGTAATTTTGGTTCACATGTGATTCCTTGGCCTAACCAAACATAAACCATAGGCATTCTTGGTCCAAATCTGATTTTTAGGGCTTAGAGGATGTTTATGTGCTGGTTTGATACCAATTAGAAGTTGCAATTTGACTTAGCACATGATTTTGCAATTTTCACACTTGGTGCATATCTTGAAAATAAGTGATTTTTGCCAACTTTGCATTGCCATAACTTTTGATCCAAGAAGAGTTTGATCATGTTCTTGTACTTTTTGAAAAGGGAAAGATGAGATCTACAACTTTCATGACCAAAGTTTTTCCATTTGAAGCCTTTTTGGATCAAAAATCAAGGCTTGAAAAATGACCTAAAATGGTGCATTCTTGAAAAGTCAACTATGCCCAAAAAGTCAACATTTGCAAAAACCCTAAATTCTTGATTTTTATGAACTTCAACCTTCTTCCATGATCAAATAAAGATCATATACACTCAAAATGATGAAGATCACCCATTGGTTGGGTCATTGGGGGCCTCAGATGCCCTGATTTTGCACTGACTTGTCTGAAAAGTCAACCCTTGATCAGATGACTTCCCCATGGAATTTCTTCATGAAAATTGATATACATACTCCCTATACCATATAGAGACCAATGGAAACAAGAATGACCAAAAATTTGGAGTTATGGCCTCTGAAACCAAAACCCTAATTTTCAGTCAACTGTGTAGTTCAAACTGGCTCTGCATCACCTCAAACCCTAGTTCTTGTGATTCCTCTGCAATTTTGACTTGGAGGAGATGAAATATGATATAAGAACACACATGGACCTCTTTGAGTTGATTGGTGGCCTTTGGAGTGGCCCAAGAAGCTTTGGGATTGCTCAGATCACAAACCCTAAGTGCAGATGCCTTAGAAACTATGCAGTGAATCAAAAATGAGATGTGAGATGATATGTTTGTGTTTATGCATATGAGGATGATCACAAGCCATGGTGTGAAATGAGTGAGGGCAAATTTGGGGTGTTTACAGTAGCCATGGAATTTCATTTTTCCAGAACCTTTATTTCTTGTTTCTAAATGATAAAGCATGCTTCCCTGAGTTCACTGAGCCTTTTACTTTTGAAAAAGATTGAGAAATGAGGTTGTATTGTGTTTCTGAAATTTTGGCAGTTTTTGATGTTTGATTCGTATCTTGATTTTGAGTTGAAATAAATGGAATTTGTTGCTGGATTATGTTTTGTTGTTGGTCATTGATTGTTTCTGGAGCTTTTGGTGAAGTTTCATGGCGTTTTGAGGGATTCAGGGAAGGGGTTGGCCGGAGAAGATGACCGGAACACTGTTCCGGTCATCTGAAAGTCATTATGGTTAATTAATTAGGGTTTAGTCTTAATTGCGTGAATTTGAATATTGGCCGTCCAGATGTGTGCCAAGTCCACTCCCGCGCGTGTGAGTTTGAATACTGGCCATTGATCTTGCTGACTTTCTCATTTTCAGTTTAATTTCATTTTATTTTTCATTTTATTTGATTTGTTTTGTCCAATTTATTAAAAATAGCAAAACATTTTCAAAAATTCTGAAAATTTTTATACAACCTTTTATTAATTTTCAGAAACCAAAAACATTTTTATTTTTATTTTTTGCATTAAAAAATATTTTTAAATCATTTAAAAGATTATTTTTAATTAATCAATGAGAATTAATTAATTAAAAATACTTTTAGGTATTTAAAAATCACCAAAAAATTCATGAAACCTTTAAAATCATTTAGAAACATTGTCCAACCCTCAAACCAAATTTCTTTTTTGATCTTAATGTCTTTTGACAATTTTTCATGGAATTAATTTCATTTCAAAGCATTATTTTGATCCAATGTTCAAAAATTCATTTCTGCCTAGCCTTTAAGAGTTGGACTTTGATTCTTTTTGCATTGCATCTTGTATAGCATGTAGTTTATAGGATTAAATTGGCATGATTTGATCTTGCATTTTCAATTTGTTTGACATTTTTCTTGACAAGGTGCCTTAAAACCCTAGAAATCTTAAGAAATTCATAACTTTCACTAGGTTAAGAATTGGGTCCCCTCCTTTGGGCAGTGAGTTTGTATAGGGTTCCTTTGAATGCATTTTCAATTTTTTATCTTGATGTTTGCTTCTGGTTTTGGTTTTTGTTTTGTGCATTGATCATAAACCCTAATTTGGGCTTCCTTTTGCATTCATCTTGCATTTGCTTGCATACCATGACTTGCCATGACATTTTATGCATCCATTTGATTCATAACACATCTTAAGACATATTAGAAGCATGTTTGATCATTGCATCTTTCATTTGCCATTTTGTATATCATGTGCATTTCATAACTTTTCATGTATGTTCATGGTTCTAAGCATGCTTTTCTTGCTTCCACATGTTTGTATGATCATCCTCATGCCATGTTTCATGTTTGTATCACCTCATAGCATCATTATCATCACACACATGCTTCTGGTTTTGGTTTGCATCATGCCATTTCATCTCATTCCATTGGCATTGCATTTCTTTCACTAACTTTTCAGGTGGTAAGTCACTTTGAGAAGTGAATTTGCCTTCACTTCTCACAATTTCTTTTCATCTCCTCTTATGCATCATTGTTGCATTTAGTTTTTGTGTTTTAGATTGAGCTTGCTCATTCTTCTTCTTCTTACCTTATTTCTTCAAGTGACTTGTCTTCTTAAATGAAGCAAGTTACTTTGCTTCTCTTTGTCCCTTTCATCTGCTTCCTGGTGGTTCCTCTGAAGATCTTTCTTGTAAACCTCACAAACCTTAGGAACAACCAAGCATGACAATAATTAGGGTTTTAATTAGTCTCCCCATTTAGATTTTACCTTTGTGTCTCATTGAGTCTTCTCTTCTCACCTCATAATCAGGGACTAAACCCTAAAGGTTTTAAGGCTTTGTGATTAAGCTTATGCCTGCATTCTTCTATTAGGATGGAGTGTATAACTTTAATCCTAAGTGTTAAACCCTTAATGTGTTTAAATCCTTTAATCAATTCATCTAATAATCACCAAGACATCAAGCTTGTAACTTGGGCCTTGCCTTAGGGTTCTAATTCTTCCTTAACTGGTTAAGAAGGACTAACCCTAGTGTTAATGGACAAGTCCCCCTCAAGTTGTCTTACAAACCCTAAAACTCACTTCATCATCTAATCATTAACTAAAATCCACTTAATAAAGGCTTTGTTTTGTCATGAGTTTAATCCCTAATCATGGATTAAGTTGAGGAGCATTCCTCAGCTTAAACATTCTCATCTATTATCCTTCTATTAGGATGGTGTAATGAGTCTGTTTAATCCCTGATTATGGCTTAATCTCATTACTTAACACTAAACAAAAACACCAAAAACATTTAACTAATCACAAGTAGGTTAATGATCTTAATCCTACATCAAAGGTGATTAAGTGTGAGAAGCTGACTTCACACTTAAGGTATTCTCATTACCCCTAATCAGAGAGAAGATGTGATGAGTTTACTAAATCCATTAGTTTAGGCTTAAGCTCATTAACTTATGACAAACTTTCAAAAGCAATAAAAAACTGAAAACACAAAAACAAACAATAATCGTCTCCTCCGGGATTCTTTTCTCATCTCATTCACTCACAAACGAGAACTCGCTTCTTCCGTCTAATGCAAGACAGTTTGCACCTGAGCCAAACAGGTCATACACTTGAGCATAGACAAGTAAGCAGTTCACAAGTCAATTTGTCTTTCAGTCTCTTTGGGTCGAACTACGGTGTTCTGACTTCCTCATTGCACGAGAGGATACGTAGGCATAACTTAACAGTTATCGAACAAAAGTCTCTGTATATTCCCCCCTCCTTCCAGCATCATTCCTTTAAGCCTCATAGTCATGAGCATTTCACTCTTGTTCTTTACACTGACACTTCTCTTATACACTTCACACTTCTTTTACACTGACACCTGTATATCCTTTTCCAGCTCTTTGATACACAAATTGCACTGACACTACCCTTTTAAAACACAAATCTTTTAAGCGTGGATCCCGTCGAGTACGACGGACAATCTGGGTGCTAATACCTTCCCAGGTTGTAACCAACCCCCTTTCTCATTCTCTCTGGTTCGCAACCGTCTTATCCATATCTTTCTTATGTCTATGCAGCATTACCTTTCCTCTGGGATAAAAATGCCTAGCTGGCGACTCTTTTCATTTCATCCTTTTCGCCGACCGTTCGCGTCTGTACCTTATTTTGAGTTAGTCTCATCTTTTGGGAGCGACAGCTTGGCGACTCTGCTGGGGAACCTTATACTGTAACCAGGGCTTCTGGTTCTTTTTGTGGGTTCCTCCTAGCGCTTGTTTGATTTGTGTTTACTGGGGTGTTATGTGCTATTTGTGCTTGTATATTTATTTTGTTTTTTGCTTTATGTACAGTTATTTTATTGCTTTCTTTACAGGTTTATATACATCATACTGTCATACTGTTCTGGCTGGATCTGGTTTTGTTGCTTTGGTGGGTGGGGTTCTATTGAGAGTTGAGGTCTTATACCTGGGACCTGAGTGACACCTAGGCTAGAGTGGTTCATGTTCTTTCCCATTCCATTTCGGTCTGGTGCGGGAATATGAAACACGGTTCAGATATGGGTTTCTTCTTGAGAACTCTGTGCTACAGATTTCCTGTAGTGCTAGGGCTATCTGGGAAGCCTGCTAAGTCTGGATGACCTTTAGTATTGACCTTCAGAAACTGATGTGAATTAGAGGAGGATCTTTTATGGTTATTGTAAACATTGTACCTCCGGGTTGGAAGTGTTTACACTTCTCATAACCGATCCAAGTCTGAGGATCCTTGTTTTAGAACACCACCTGTGAGGGGGTTGGGATGTTTACAGGTTTGCAGGTACCCTTGACCTCAACATACCCTGTTACTTTGTTTTGATTAAGAGTACTCTATTTTGGAACAGTTCTTGTGATTTTTAACCCTGGACATGTGACTCTTTATTTGAGTCCCCCACCTTGGTTACTGGACTTATGAACCTCCATCTGGATCTCTTAAACATACATGGACTCATGTCAAGGAAGTTAATCAGATCCAGCTTGGTCACAAACCCTTGCATATCATTTGCATACATCATCATTGCATCATTTTAACATTTGTTTATTTGTTTTTCAGGGTATCCATACTATATTTTGGCTTGGTTTTGACCCCTTCATCTGCATAGACCTATCTTCATCAGTATCTGCTTCAGCCATCCTCATCAGCTACCTGCTTCAGTCACCTGCATCACCAGTATCAGCCTGTCAGTGGCCCATCTTCAGTATTATTCTCCATCATCAGCATCTGTCTCAGCTCTTCTTCAGCAACATGGCACCCAAGAAGAGCAACATCTCATATCATTTCTTTGAGCCTGAGCTGACTGGAATCAGGAAGATTCAGGCCCTTATTACTCCAGACCATATACCACTATTCAGAGAACATTATGGAGGCATCCTTGATGTGGTTATGGATTTGGACCCTTCCCAGAGGAGCTTGATTCACACTTGTCTACAGTTCTATGATCCCCCTCTAAGGTGTTTTACCTTCCAGAATTTTCAGTTGGGACCCTTGTTGGAAGAGTATTCATCACTGGTTGGAGTACCTGTTAGGGGTGGTATCCCCTTCAACCCAGAAATGGTTTTTCCCAGCAATGAAGAAGTAGCTGAGGTACTGTATCTGGAACCTTTTCTGATTGAGCAGAACATGACAACCAAGGAAGGAATCTCTGGTCTACACTTGGATTTCTTGACCTCTCAGGCTATCCTAAAGGCCTCCTTGGGAGAGTGGAAGGCAGTCTGTGCTCTGTTAGCCCTCAGCATATATGGGGTTATACTTTTTGCAGATGAGCCTAAGTTTATTAGCAAGAATGCCATTCACCTTTTCATTTTGAGGAACCCAGTGCCCACCTTGCTGGGAGACTTCTACTACTCTGTTCACCAAAGGAATGAAAAGCAAAGAGGAAGATTGGTGAGATGTTGTGCTCCCCTGTTCCATACCTGGCTGCTCAAACACTTTCCCAAGACTGATGCCTTCTTGAATCCTCACCAACAGAAGAATTGGGCTAGAAGACTTATTGCTTTGACCTCAGATGACATCAGGTGGTGCACTCAAAGCACCAAGGGCAGGGACATCATTACTAGTTGTGGGCAGTTCCCCAATGTACCTCTGATAGGAGTGAAGGGTTGCATCAACTACAACCCACTGCTATTCAAAAGACAATTGGGCTATGCATTGATCCACCCTCCTAGAGCACAAGACTTGGCTGAAACCCTTTATTGCGAAAGTAAGCCTAATCTAGCTATTGTCAGGCAAGCATCCTGGGCTTGGGACAATGTCCAGACCAAAGGGATGGCCATTCTTGGGAGATGCAACAATGTGGCCTCAGCTCAGTACTATGAGTGGTCTCATGCCAGGGCACAAATTTCTGGGATGCCCTTCACCATTGAGGATGCACCTGGACCATCCACAGTACCACCTCCAGCCACTGTCTGCCTAGAAGAGTTTGAGAAACTGAAAGAGAGGAATGAGAATCTGACTCAGGCTCTGCAAAAGACCCTCTGGGAGAGGAGTGATGGTCTTCTGGACATTGAGAGGTTAGAAAAGCTAAAGGTGGAGCATCTAGCCCGGATTGAGAAGTCAGAAGACTACATCAAGAAGTCGAGGGCTGGAGAGCAGATTTTGAAGAATGCCTGTAAGGAGGCTCAGTTTCAGAAAGCCAGGACTGATTTATATCTGAAAGAGAGTCAAGCTAGGTGGGTCAGGATCACTGAAGCTCGTACTCAGGAAGATAAAAGGACTCAGGACAAGATTGAGCAGTTGGAGGCCAGTGCAAAGGAGCAACAGGAAGCCCTGCTAGCAGCCCAGAAAGAGATCTCAAAGTTGAAGATTAGGGCTGGTGTGAAGAGGTCAAAGGACCAGTGTAGACACAAGAAGCTAACTGCAGCTATTGCCACCAGGAATCTTCTCATCAGGAACCTCACAGAGCGTCCGGCTGATCCGGTAACTGAAGCACTTCTAAAGGAAGTTCAGGAGGATGAGTTTGGTCTTGGTGTCTGACTTTTGCTTGTTGTTGCTTTCATTTCATTGTACTTTTCCCTTTTATGTTGTATTTTGACCCCTCAGGGGCATGTACTTGTAAAAAACAAACTATGTATCATTCACTTTTTGTAATATATTTATTAGTTTGTTTTATCTGAGTTCTTTCAAGCAACATCAAAAGCATCTTCCTCGGGGTCTGGAAAGGTCAAAACCAAGTGCCAAGCTGGATACCTTGGAAACAAATAAGCATATTGCATTGCATACTAACCTTTTGTTTTGTTTTGTAGGTTGTGTTTTTTTTATTACTAACTCTGTTGTGATTCAGGAACTATTGCTCGCCGTCGGGTGTTCCCACTCAACCGTCCGCACAGATATCCTACCCGCAACAACCTTCCGGGTATACAGATGGACCAGGTACAACAGGATCTTACAGAGGTCAGGGCTCAAATGGCCAATGAGAGACTGGAAATGAGAAATCAGATGACCCGGTTTATGGAGGTGATGAATGGATTGGCACAGAGCCAAGAAAGATTAAGAGCATTGGTAGAGAGGCAGACTCAGGAAGACCCCCATCTAGGGACTGGTGGAACAAGCAACAATGAGAGGGTTCAGCCTCATGTCAACCCACCTGTGTATGGGCCCCACCTTCACCCAGAGATCAACATCCCTGCTAATGTGCAAGGGAATGCTACTACAGGCAGAGTACTACAAGAAGACCCCCAAGAAGATCAGTTCATTGTGATGGGAGCTGGGGATGAAGCCTATGACAGAAGACTAGATGAAATTGCTGAGAAATTAAGATCTCTGGAGTCTCAAAACTCCTTGGGTTTTGATGTCATGGACATGGGCCTAGTGGACGGGGTAAGGATTCCCCACAAGTTTAAACCTCCATACTTTGAGAAGTACAACAGGACTTCCTGTCCACGAACCCATTTGCAATCCTTTCTGGGGAGGCTGAAGGCATACACTATGGATGAAAAACTGTGGATGTTTTATTTCGAAGACAGTTTAACAGGAGCTTCAAGGGAATGGTACTCTCATTTGACCAGAGCAACCATCAGATGCTGGAAAGACCTGGCTGAGGCCTTCATTAGACAATACCAGTACAACTTGGATATGGCTCCCAACAGGACCCTCCTGATGGGAATGTCCCAGTCATCTAGAGAAAGCTTCCGGGAGTACGCCCAGAGGTGGAGACAGCTTGCTGCTGCTGTCCAACCACCCATGTCGGAAAGGGAAATGGCCGACATGTTTATGAACACCCTTCAAGGGACATACATTGACAGGCTAGCTGCCTTTTCTTCCACCAGCTTCGCTGATGTAGTTATAGCTGGAGAAAGAATTAAGAGCCTACTAAAGATGGGTAAGATCTCCGACAATGGAGCGAACTCGTCCAACAACCCCAGAAAGCCTTTTGTGGGCCCAAGAAGAACTGGTGAGACTAATGTTATCCATACCAGCAGGGGCAGACCCCAGTATGTTCATAGGTCAGTGGCAGCTATCACCATTCCCGCTCCAATTCATCCACAACCAACATACCAACCACAGCAACAACCCCACTACCAGCAACAAGCTCAGTATCCACCTCAGAGAAATTATAACAACAACAACACCAGCAACAACAATCAGCAAAGACCTTTTCAACAGAGACCATCTCAGGCCAATATGGTGATTGATCTGATCCCTATGCCTTATGCTGCATTGTTGCCACAACTCCTGAAACTCAACCTGGTTGAGCTAAGGACATTGGCACCTCCAGATCCTGCCAGTCTGCCCAGAAATTATGACGCCAGAGCCAGATGTGCTTTTCACTCCAACGCACCTGGCCACAGTACAGAGAAGTGCAGAGCTTTTCACATGAAAGTGCAAGATCTAGTGGATTCCAAAGCTCTAAACTTTGCACCCCCGCCAAATGTCAGCAAAAACCCTATGCCCAACCATGGAGGACCCAGAATCAATGCTATTGAGGAAGATAAGCCGTCTTACTTGATAACCAGTGTGGGGCAGATTCGGACACCCCTGGTAGAGATTAAAGCTCAACTCCTTGAATGTCAGATATTTCCCGGGTGTGAGCTCGGGTGCGGTTATTGCAACATTTCGGTAAATGGGTGTGATAACCTGAGAAGCGGCATAGATGGTCTCATCCAGAGTGGCTTACTTCAAATCACAACATCAATACCTACAAATCCAGCGACCTCCTTAACAACAATTCCTGAATCTTCTACAACTGCAACAACAATTGTTCCAAACAACTCTTCAATCTCATCAACAAATGCTTCATCTGTCACTTCAACGGACCAAATATCAACAACCATCTCTTCTACAACTTCAACGTCCATCCAGTCAACAGTGCCTCCTACAACATCAACAGCAAATAATGAAAGTGTCTCAACGGTTACAATATATTATGATCCTGCAAATGATTCTGCCTACAACTCACAAAATGCCACTCCTATCAGAGCACCGGTTACAATATACTATGATCCACATACTATCATGGTCCCTTCTGCAGCTGCCATCAGTCCAGTCACTATCACAGTGTCTGGGCCAGTCCCTTACGAAAGCAATAATGCCATCCCTTGGCATTACAGCTCCGATCTATACTGCGAAGGACAGAAAATCACCTTAGAATCATCAACTTCTTCACCACAGATAGACAATGTGGGGGGGGGGAGGCTTCACTCGAAGCGGATGTCTCTTTGCCCCGCAAATTCCAAGACCCATTGCTGAAGCAGAAGCTGCTGCCAAGGCAAAAGGGAAGAGCATGGTGCAAGAAGAGCAAGTTGCTAAAGAAGCTTTAAAGACCCCTTTTGACCAAGAGGTTGATGAATTCATGAGAATCATCAAGAAAAGTGATTACAAGATAGTGGACCAGCTTCACCAGACACCTTCCAAAATCTCCATTTTATCATTGCTAATGTGCTCCGAGGCTCATCGGAACGCACTATTAAAAGTCTTGCACGCAGCTTATGTGCCAGAGGAGATTACCGCCAATCAGTTAGAGGTTGTGGTTGGAAATGTCAACGCTAGTCATGGACTAGGATTTACCAACACTGATTTGACAACGGAAGGCCGCAACCACAACAAGGCTTTGCACATTACCTTGGAGTGTAAGGGTGAAGTTCTTTCTCATGTATTGGTGGACACAGGGTCATCCCTAAATGTCCTACCTAAGAAAGCCCTTGTGAAGCTGGAGTATGAAGGATTGGCATTACGCCCCAGCAACTTGGTAGTAAGAGCCTTTGACGGTTCTAAGAGATCAGTTCTGGGAGAAATTGAGTTGCCTATAACGATTGGCCCACAGACTTTCAAAACGACCTTCTTTGTGATGGATATACAGCCTTCCTACAGCTGTCAATTGGGTAGACCATGGATACACGCCGCTGGCGCCGTGACATCAACCCTTCACCAGAAGTTAAAATTCGAGTGGGAGGGCCAAGTCGTTACTATTTGTGGAGAGGAAGATATTTTTGTTAGCCATCTGGCTACATACAAATACATTGAGATGGATGGGGAGATCCACGAAACTATGAGTCAGGGGTTTGAGGCCTTGAACATAAATGAAGCATCCGCTGTACCTGGAACCTCAATGACATCTTATCAGCAAGCCCGGAAGGTTGTTGAAGAAGGGACTGCCCAAGGCTGGGGCAAGTTGCTGCCTGTAGAGAAGAAGGAGGATAGATTTGGGTTGGGTTACAAACCAACTCAACAAGATCAAGCAGAGGCTGCTAAGAAGCCCAATTTTGTCAGTGGGGGGATGCTCACCCCAGATGCCGTGAACAACTTGGAAGACGAGGATGAAAGCGACCGCAACCTGGAGAGTTGGATACGTCCAAGGATCCTGGGGAGCAGTATCTCAAACTGGTCTTCCCAGGAAATTATAAGGGTTACTCCTGCAGAGTAATTATTATTTCCTGTATTTTTAAAGCATGCATCAAGTCTTGCATCTTGCCCAAGATGACAAGACTCATTTTGTAATCGGGCCATTTGTAATTTTGTGCAAATAGATCAATCAATGATAATCAGACATCTTTTGCAAATGAGTCTTTTTCTTTTCCGCTCACTGTTTTTCCATTTTTCTTTTTGTACAAAAAATAAATGGCAATGTTTTCAAAATGACAACTTTATTTCACTTTTCTAAACAAGATTAAAATCAATCAATAAAAATGAACAAGTCTGAAACCTTTGCAGAGAGTGCCTTTCAGACCGCACCGACAACAGCACGGCTATGACTTCGTATGACTTTGACAATCCAATCAATCAAGGTGATGAAGGGGTTGAAGAAGAGTATGAGCTTCCTGAAGAACTAGCCAGGTTGTTGATACAAGAGGAAAAGGTTATCACTCCTCATCAGGAGGAGGTCGAAACGATTAATCTTGGTACAGATGAAAATGTGAAAGAAGTTAAAATCGGGGCCTGCTTACAAGACTCAGTGAAGAGACAACTGATTGACCTGCTTCGAGAGTACGTGGATGTGTTTGCTTGGTCTTATCAGGATATGCCAGGGTTGGACACCGACATTGTTATGCACAAGCTTCCTTTAAGAGAAGATTTCCCGCCGGTTAAACAGAAACTGCGTCGTACTCGCCCAGACATGGCAATGAAAATCAAAGAAGAGGTACAAAAGCAGTGGGACGCCGGGTTCCTTGCTGTAACTAGCTACCCGCCGTGGGTTGCTAATATAGTACCTGTGCCTAAGAAGGACGACAAAGTAAGAATGTGTGTTGACTACCGGGATCTGAACAGAGCTAGCCCGAAAGATGACTTCCCATTACCTCACATTGATGTATTGGTGGATAATACAGCTCAGTTCTCGGTATTCTCCTTCATGGACGGATTTTCAGGATACAATCAGATTAAGATGTCACCTGAAGACATGGAGAAGACAACTTTCATCACACCCTGGGGCACGTTCTGTTACAAGGTGATGCCATTTGGACTGAAGAATGCTGGTGCGACATATCAACGGGCTATGGTGACATTATTCCACGATATGATCCATAAAGAAATCGAATGTTATGTGGATGACATGATTGCCAAGTCCCTCACCGAAGAAGACCACCTGGTAAATCTGCTGAAGCTATTCAAGCGTCTGAGGAAGTACCAACTGAAGTTGAACCCCAACAAGTGCACATTCGGGGTGCGATCCGGTAAGCTGCTAGGATTTATTGTAAGTGAAAAAGGGATTGAAGTGGACCCTGATAAAGTCAAAGGTATTCAAGAAATGCCTGCACCGAAATCAGAAAAAGAAGTTTGAGGGTTTTTAGGACGACTGAACTACATTTCACGGTTCATATCTCACCTTACGGCAACCTGCGAACCCTTATTCAAACTGCTAAGAAAGGAACAAACGGTCAGGTGGAACGAAGACTGCCAGAAGGCCTTTGACAAGATCAAGGAATACTTATAAGAGCCTCCAATCCTTATGCCTCCAGTTGAAGGAAGACCTCTAATCATGTACTTGACAGTATTAGAAGAGTCAATGGGGTGTGTGTTGGGCCAGCATGACGAGTCTGGTCGAAAAGAGTATGCAATATACTACCTAAGCAAAAAGTTTACCGACTGTGAACAGCGTTATTCACTGCTCGAGAAAACTTGTTGTGCTTTAGCGTGGGCTGCTCGCCGACTAAGGCAGTATATGTTGACCCACACCACTTTATTGATTTCAAAGATGGACCCAGTTAAGTACATCTTTGAGAAACCAGCACTTACCGGACGGGTTGCAAGATGGCAAATGATCCTCACAGAATATGACATCCAGTACACCTCTCAGAAAGCCATCAAGGGCAGTGTATTGTCTGATTATCTTGCTGAGCAACCCATTGATGATTACCAGCCTATGAAATTTGACTTCCCTGATGAAGACATCATGTTCATTAAAGCAAAAGATCATGAAGAGCCTGTTCACACTGAAGGGCCTGACCCGGAAGAAGGATGGACTATGATGTTTGATGGGGCTGTTAATATGAATGGTCGTGGTGTTGGTGCAGTACTCATTACACCTAAGGGAGTTCACATGCCTTTCTCGGCAAAACTCACCTTTAACCGCACTAACAACGAAGCTGAATACGAGGCTTGCATTATGGGTCTTGAGGAAGCCATTGACCTCAGGATCAAGACATTGAATGTATTCGGAGATTTAGCTCTGGTAGTTAATCAAACCAACGGCAAATGGTACACACACCAGGATCATCTGATACCTTACAGGGATTACACAAGGAGGTTATTGACTTTCTTCACAACAGTCAAGCTTGAGTATATCCCTCGGGACAAGAATCAGTTTGCAGATGCTCTGGCTACCATTTCATCCATGATCAAAGTTCAAGCTGTCAACTTTGTACCTCAAATTTCAGTATCTAGACTTGATAGACCAGCATATGTATTCGCAGCAGATGTTGTCAAAGATGATAAGCCTTGGTTCCATGACGTTAAATGCTTCTTGGAGGATCAAACATACCCACCTGGGGCATCTTCCAATGATAAGAAGACTTTGAGAAGGCTTGCTGGTAGTTTCTTTCTGAACACTGATGGTTCCCTGTACAAGAGAAACTTTGATATGGTACTCCTCATATGCGTTGATAGAACGGAAGCAGACTTGTTGATGCACGAGGTGCACGAAGGATCCTTTGGTACCCATGCAGGAGGGCATGCCATGGCTAAAAAGTTGCTAAGATCAGGTTATTACTGGATCACAATGGAGGCCGACTGTTGTGCCTACGCCAGAAAATGCCATAAATGCCAGATTTATGCAGATAAGGTGCATGTGCCTCCCAATCCTTTGAATGTGATGTCTTCACCCTGGCCCATTGCTATGTGGGGCATTGACATGATTGGCAAGATTGAACCGACTGCTTCGAACGGCCACAGATTCATCCTGGTTGCTATTGACTATTTTACCAAGTGGGTCGAAGCAGCTTCCTATGCAAATGTTACAAGACAAGTGGTAGCCAGATTTCTGAAGAGAGATATCATCTGTCAATACGGAGTTCCCGAGTGAATCATTACTGATAATGGTTCCAACTTAAACAACAAAATGATGGTCGAGTTATGCCGGGACTTCAAGATCCAACACCACAATTCTTCTCCTTACAGGCCAAAGATGAATGGCGTTGTTGAGGCAGCTAATAAGAATATCAAGAAGATTGTGCAAAAGATGGTAGTTACATACAAAGACTGGCATGAGATGCTACCGTTTGCCTTGCATGGGTACCGCACGTCAATCAGAACATCCACTGGGGCAACACCGTATCAGCTTGTGTATGGTATGGAGGCAGTCCTACCTGTTGAAGTTGAATTACCCTCCTTACGGGTACTGATGGATGTTAAGCTGAATGAAGCAGAATGGGTCCGATCCCGATACGAACAACTAAGTCTGATCGAAGAGAAAAGATTGGCTGCAATCTGTCATGGGCAGTTGTATCAGAAAAGAATGAAGAGAGCCTTCGATCAGAAAGTCAGGCACCGAGAGTACCAAGTAGGAGATCTTGTGCTAAAGAGAATTCTCCCTCCTCATACAGACCACAGGGGCAAGTGGACTCCAAATTATGAAGGACCATTTGTAGTAAAGAAAGTTTTCTCAGGTGGAGCACTCATGCTCAGCACTATGGATGGTGAAGATTTCCCGTCCCCTGTGAATTCAGATGCAGTTAAAAAATACTTCGTATAAAATGACCCGCTGGACACAAAAACAGAATGTAAGTCCAGGCAAAAATAGGGCATCCTGGCGAGTCAAAAACAGAATAAAAGACTCGGGCAAAAATAAGGGAAAAATAAACAAAAAAATGTACACCCGCTGAGTTGAAAAGCCGCATTGGACAACTCAGGCAAAAATGGGTATCCCGATGGATTAAAAACCCGAAAGGGCGATCCATGCAAAAATAAGGGAATAAGCGAATGACCGCACTCTGAATTCGTCTGTATCACTCACAACTTGGTAAGCTTCAAAAGAATCAAGCTTCACTCAGAATCAGCCTTCTTCAGAAAGCAAGACGAGAAGAACGTCAAATGTCATACGAGTCATAGCAAAAGGGAAACTCCTTGAAGCGTCGTCAACATTGCCAACATTTTGTTTCTCAATTTGTAACAATCTCCTCATTTTAGGAGATATGTTTCTTTGACTGTATCTTGCCAATTCAGGGCATATGAATTGATAAAATCAGATTTTCAGTCATGTCTCGTCTCGTACATTTTATTTCCATTTGCAAAATGTCTGATGTCTTTAGAGATACTGATTGCATAAACACAGATGTTTCCTTTCTAAAGAATGCGTGCTTACAGGAAATATACTTACTCTCGGGAGTGTCTAGACTCCTACGACGGAATCCAGTAAGGGATGCCTCGGGATTACTTGTGCGTTTCTATCTTTGTAGGATTGCAGGTATTCAAAGCGCAACATGGGGCATGTAAGCTTCATCCCAGCAAGCTGGCAAATCAACACTCACTCAGTTTCAGCACCCAAAGTGCTTTCTCCCCAACTGAGTTGCCACTTGTTACTTCTCCAAGCCGAGGTAACCAATCATTCTTCCTCCTCAGCTAAGTACAAAAGCCAGGAAACACTTCCCCACGGAGTTTCAGCCTCTATCCAGAAGAGCAACGCATGAAGGAATCACAACAGAGTGACGAAAGCTTCTGCAAACCCCAGCTGGGTCCCTTATTACCAGGATGGGGCTACCAGTGGCCTATTCCCCCAAGCAGATACATCTCATCAGATCTACCAATGATCTCATCCCCAGCTGGGATGTCCATTTCAAGCAAATTGACCGGAGATCTTCGTGGCAGCGGGATCCGAATCCCGGATTGGTATCCTTGCATAATCATAGCATTCACATCATATTCACCCCATAAAGTGTAGCATTCCGTCTAATACGGAGCATTACGGCAAAAATCAAACATATTGCATAATCATAAGCCATGATCCGAATCAAACACTTGTGAATATTGATAATCCATCAACAATATACAGAATGCTCCCCAGATTCTCCAGCGGAGAGCTAAAGCTAAAACAGTTGCCTCACATTCACAAACATCAGTATATACTCCTTGGCACCCGTCCGTGTCATATCCCCAATAGAAAGCCAAAGCGTCCCCTTTGCACTCACAGATACTTGTATATATACAATTCCTTGACATCCGTCCATGTCATTTTCCCCAGCACAGTAACATAAACACTTTGTATATCAGATTTTGTTTATACTATACTTTTCTCCTTTCGACACTCGTCCGTGTCACTCTCCCCAACAGTTTAAATACCTGTCTATACACCGCTCATACTTATTACCTCTCAGATTCGACACTCGTCCGTGTTCCCGGTTAACCAATTCAATTAAACCCAACTTCTTTGGTGTTGTTTCTCTATTATGTTACCCTTGCAAATAATTTAGATCCATCCAGATAATGATTTCAAATGCTTCCTACGCGCTCTTTGATAATAAAGAACCGCCTGAAGTAGCATCAAGAAGAGTTTTGTATGTCGATTGGAGTCCATTTCTAAAAATGTGGACTTGAGTCAATTCATCAAAACCATGGCCCTTGCACTTCCATATCATAGATTAATATATCTCCAAAACCTCGTTAAGAGACTCATTAGCACCTTGTGAAAATAAGGAGATAGATGTTTTACCTTCCATGTGCCGATAATGTGGGAAAATCTCTCTATGAACTTTTCTTCCAACACATTCCAATCTATCGTCGCGGTAGTGGGTTGATCGAGATACCATTTTTTTCTTTTCCTAATAAACAATGTGGGAACAATCTTTTAAATAGTTTATCTTATTGGTTCTCGTTCACTTTGGCCACACCAGATTTCTTATAGAACTTCGTAAAATGCCCAAATGGATCTTCATGGTCCATCCCCGTGAAAGGATTACCAAAAAAGAGCTGGAGAATCCCAATCTTCATTTCCGCTTGTCGTTCATTTGTCAAATTACAAGCAAATTGCACATTGTGTCACAGGCTGTTGACACATGGCGTTGAAGCATGTGGAGGTGGTGGTGAATTTCCTACCATGATCGGCGATAAATGTCTTGGTGGTAGTGGTGTAGAAGTAGAACTTTATCCTTGGGCTCTTCTTTCTTTGGAAATTTTCCTCCTCCGTCTAGTCTTGCTATTTAACTTCCTTACGGTTCTTTCAATCTCAGGATCAAAAATAAGTTGGTCCACGGGAAGTTTTCCTCACATAAACAGAGTATGCACAAACTTAACCAAACAAATTAACAAGTACAAGAAAAAGTTATACAATCATAAAACTTTACAACTATTGCATTGCTTGCAATATCAATTAACAATCCCGACAACGATGCCAATTTGTTAGAATATATATAGAGTAGGGTTTTTGTTATCATTCCACAGAGATTGTTTCTAGATATTACCACCGTTCTACAATCATAATCATTTTAAGCTTAGCATAACAAAAGGGTTTGTTTTAGGGTAACGTTTCGTTTGCATAAGTTCAAAAATGTAGCGGTAAAAGTATCGGTTTTGAAAGGTTTAATAAAACATGTCAAGATTAGGGTTTGACAAACCAATTTGTATGGATATAATCGATAAAATTGATAAACTCATTTAGATTATACATACAATCATATATCCTCTCAATATGTTTATCTCTAACACATATTATGAGATTTACCATTTTCATCCTTTGGTGATCTCTCACTCAAACTATCAAAATGATAACATTCAAGTTCAATATTTGTGAACATCAAGTCTCATAACTATCTCTAGCCTATTTTCATTGATGGATGAAAAACCTAGGTAAAGAGTTGGAACATATTTCTCAATCATGAACAACACAAAGAATAAATCATAAAAGCAAGGTTTTCCACCATATATTCATCATCTATAAGCTCAAGAGCTTACATCAATAACTATACATACAAAGGAAGGAAAGTCTACCTTCTAATCTTGACACAAGATGGATTTAGATATCCATAGACATGGTAGCTTGCTTGACAAGTAAGTTGAAAAGCTTTTGGAGAATCAATCTTCCAAGATTAAAGGATTGAAGCATAAAAGCTTGAAACTAAGAAAATAAGATAGCAATGGAGATTTCTCTCCTTAAGAAAAGTATTCTAGGTTACAAGATGAAAATGTAGAAGAACAAAAGTGAAAAAATCCCCTCTAAATATCTCCAAATTGTACCTAAGTACAATTTGACAAAACAGAACCACCGTCGGGCGGTGAGATTACGGTCGGGCGGCTAAACAAAAGATGAAGCGCGTGATCAAATTTGAATCCTCAGATCTTCATAAAATATCTTCCACCGCCGGGCAATAGGATTTATCCACCAGGCGGTCATAAACGGCTAGGCGAAACATCAAGAGGCACAGGGGCCAAAACCATGACTCTTGTGGATGAAAAATCAATTCCACCTCTTGTTCCACCGCCGGGCGATAGGATTCATCCGTCAGGCGGTCATACACGTTCGGGCGAAACTTTAAGAGGTGCATAAGCCAAAATCCCTGTATCTTTGTAACCTTTGAAATTGGTGGAAAAACGCACTCACCGCCGAGCGGCACTTCCACGATCGGGAAGTGAAGTCTTGTGAAGAAAAGCTTGCACTCAAAACATGATTGATCTAAAAACCATCTTAGCAATGAAATTCCACCTAATTTTCTACAAAAACATTCACAAACTCATCAAATACATCCATTAACTACACAAATGCAAGAATCTCTTAATTTATAAGTCATTTCCCGATTAAAGCGGTTAAAAAGGGCTTAAAAGGCATCAAAACATATTATAAAAATGACATTTCTTGACACCTAATAATAATGACGTTGGATCTTTCTATACCATAAAGTAGAGGTATTCATAGAAAGGCATGAGTCTGGATCACAGACTCCCAGAAAGTATAGACCAATTCTAGTTGCATGAGAAGGCGCAATTAATTGCATATTATATAGGGGGACATGGTAAATTCCACACTGACTTCGTCTTAGTACTGAAGTGTATTGAAACACGTCAAACCCATGTTTCTATAGTAGGGAAATCAATCTGAAAGATGGGTGTCACGTCCAAATTATGGATGCTCGATCTATTAAACAGGCGATCAAGAAGGTCTTATGGGTGATATGTTTCGTCATTTCCTTCCACGTCGTCCTTTGGGGGCCTTTCACAAATATACCAATACAAACTATTATTTATAATAGAGAAAGATAATGCAACATCGTATTGCATTGACAGAAGGAGTTTATTACATTGATGAGAGATGATCAGATGTTATATATACAAGCTAGAATGTAAGTGAAGTTCGTTATGTTTTTTAACTTCTCTAACTAACTCTCCAACCACCTAACTGTTGAACATTTGACTTCATAGACAATAGGGGGAGTAAATTATGGAGATTTTAAAAACAATAATTTTAAACAAAATTTTCTTCTAAAATAGAGTTTGAAGACATTTTAATAAAAACGTTTCATTATTGTAAACACCCCAAATTTGCCCTCACCCATTAACACCATGGCTTGTGATCATTTCATATGCATAAGTTCAATCATAGCATCTCATATTACATTTTTGTTTCACTGCACTGGTTCTAAGTCATCTGCATCTAGGGTTTGTGATCTGAGCAATCCAAGAGCTTCTTGAGCCACTCCAAAGGTCATCAATCACTTCAAAGGGTTCCATGTATGTTCAAACATCATATTATATCCCCTCAAAGTCAAGAATGTCAAAGAATCACAAGAACTGAAAATGACATGGAAGCAGAGCCAGGTTTGGCTGCACAGATGACCTAGAATTAGGGTTTTGGTTTCAAAGGCCATAACTCCAAATTTTTTGGTCATTCTTGTTTCTATTGGTCTCTATATGGTATAGGGAGCATGCATATCAATTTTCATGAAGAAATTCAATGGGGAAGTCATCTGATCAAGGGTTGACTTTCTAAGCAAGTCAGTGTAAAATCAGGGCATCTGAGACCCTCAATGACCCAACCAAAGGGTGTTCTTCATCATTTTGATTGTGTATGATCTTTATTTGATCATGGAAGATGTTGGAAGTTCACAAAATTGAAAAATTTCAAGTCATTTGCAAAGTTGACTTTTTGGGAAGTTTGACTTTTAATGAAATTGCCATTTTGGGAAACTTTTTCAACCTTTACTTTTTTATTCAAAAATGCTTCAAATGGAAAAACTTTGTTCATGAAAGTTGTAGAATGGATCATTCCCTTTTCAAAAAGTAAAAGAACATGACCTAATTCATTTTGGATCAAAAGTTATGGCTTGTCAAAGTTGGCTAAAATCACAAAATTTGAAGTTTTCTACCAAAGAGACATTTTGCAAAATGGTTTGATCAAGTGTTCTAAAGGCCTCAAATGTGTATCATTTCTTCACAACATGATCACAAGACCTCTAAAATTCAGAATGGGCCAAGGGATCACTCATTTTTATGACTTATGGAGCAAGAAATTTCATAAGAAGCAAAAGTGAGGCAAGTTGCAAAAACTCACTCAAGTTTGAATCCACTTGCTTGCTGACTCCACAAACAATCCTAGGGCTCTCCACACTTCTTGCTGCGCAGGACACCCCATTTGTCCTTGGCTAGCTAGTGACCCATACCTCTCTTACACAAGTTTGACATTTTGGCAACTTGAGCCATACCAATCACAACAGCACACATCAACTCATCTGACCAATCCCATTTGTTTATACAAACCAAAAGCAAGCCAAAACATATACAACACAAGCCTGAAAGCACAAAGAACACAGCTTTCTCATTTTCACCCAATTTTGCAAAAGCTTTCGAAACACTCTCCACAAGCTGCAAACACACAAACCAACTTCACAAATCAACTCAGCATACTTCACTGGTCATAAACCACCCATCACCATAGCTTGAAACTCCCAGAAACCAAGATACGATTTCTCTCCCCCTTTGAGCAGAACTTCAGCTATCTTTCAAACCAACCATTGTAAACTTCAAACAAGCATTGAAAGCTTCTCAAGAGGTCCATTGGAGGTGATTGGAAGCAAGTAACCAGCCAGAAAGTGCCAGAAATCAAAGCTTCGATTCAGGTAGCCATGGAATTTCATTTTTCCAGAACCTTTATTTCTTGTTTCTAAATGATAAAGCATGCTTCCCTGAGTTCACTGAGCCTTTTACTTTTGAAAAAGATTGAGAAATGAGGTTGTATTGTGTTTTTGAAATTTTGGCAGTTTTTGATGTTTGATTCGTATCTTGATTTTGAGTTGAAATAAATGGAATTTGTTGCTGGATTATGTTTTGTTGTTGGTCATTGATTGTTTCTGGAGCTTTTGGTGAAGTTTCATGGCGTTTTGAGGGATTCAGGGAAGGGGTTGGCCGGAGAAGATGACCGGAACACTGTTCCGGTCATCTGAAAGTCATTATGGTTAATTAATTAGGGTTTAGTCTTAATTGCGTGAATTTGAATATTGGCCGTCCAGATGTGTGCCAAGTCCACTCCCGCGCGTGTGAGTTTGAATACTGGCCATTGATCTTGCTGACTTTCTCATTTTCAGTTTAATTTCATTTTATTTTTCATTTTATTTGATTTGTTTTGTCCAATTTATTAAAAATAGCAAAACATTTTCAAAAATTCTGAAAATTTTTATACAACCTTTTATTAATTTTCAGAAACCAAAAACATTTTTATTTTTATTTTTTGCATTAAAAAATATTTTTAAATCATTTAAAAGATTATTTTTAATTAATCAATGAGAATTAATTAATTAAAAATACTTTTAGGTATTTAAAAATCACCAAAAAATTCATGAAACCTTTAAAATCATTTAGAAACATTGTCCAACCCTCAAACCAAATTTCTTTTTTGATCTTAATGTCTTTTGACAATTTTTCATGGAATTAATTTCATTTCAAAGCATTATTTTGATCCAATGTTCAAAAATTCATTTCTGCCTAGCCTTTAAGAGTTGGACTTTGATTCTTTTTGCATTGCATCTTGTATAGCATGTAGTTTATAGGATTAAATTGGCATGATTTGATCTTGCATTTTCAATTTGTTTGACATTTTTCTTGACAAGGTGCCTTAAAACCCTAGAAATCTTAAGAAATTCATAACTTTCACTAGGTTAAGAATTGGGTCCCCTCCTTTGGGCAGTGAGTTTGTATAGGGTTCCTTTGAATGCATTTTCAATTTTTTATCTTGATGTTTGCTTCTGGTTTTGGTTTTTGTTTTGTGCATTGATCATAAACCCTAATTTGGGCTTCCTTTTGCATTCATCTTGCATTTGCTTGCATACCATGACTTGCCATGACATTTTATGCATCCATTTGATTCATAACACATCTTAAGACATATTAGAAGCATGTTTGATCATTGCATCTTTCATTTGCCATTTTGTATGTCATGTGCATTTCATAACTTTTCATGTATGTTCATGGTTCTAAGCATGCTTTTCTTGCTTCCACATGTTTGTATGATCATCCTCATGCCATGTTTCATGTTTGTATCACCTCATAGCATCATTATCATCACACACATGCTTCTGGTTTTGGTTTGCATCATGCCATTTCATTGGCATTGCATTTCTTTCACTAACTTTTCAGGTGGTAAGTCACTTTGAGAAGTGAATTTGCCTTCACTTCTCACAATTTCTTTTCATCTCCTCTTATGCATCATTGCTGAATTTAGTTTTTGTGTTTGAGATTGAGATTGCTCATTCTTCTCTTCTTACCTTCTTTCTTCAAGTGACTTGTCTTCTTAAATGAAGCAAGTTACTTTGCTTCTCTTTGTCCCTTTCATTTGCTTCCTGGTGGTTCCTCTGAAGATCTTTCTTGTAAACCTCACAAACCTTAGGAACAACCAAGCATGACAATAATTAGGGTTTTAATTAGTCTCCCCATTTAGATTTTACCTTTGTGTCTCATTGAGTCTTCTCTTCTCACCTCATAATCAGGGACTAAACCCTAAAGGTTTTAAGGCTTTGTGATTAAGCTTATGCCTGCATCCTTCTATTAGGATGGAGTGTATAACTTTAATCCTAAGTGTTAAACCCTTAATGTGTTTAAATCCTTTAATCAATTCATCTAATAATCACCAAGACATCAAGCTTGTAACTTGGGCCTTGCCTTAGGGTTCTAATTCTTCCTTAACTGGTTAAGAAGGACTAACCCTAGTGTTAATGGACAAGTCCCCCTCAAGTTGTCTTACAAACCCTAAAACTCACTTCATCATCTAATCATTAACTAAAATCCACTTAATAAAGGCTTTGTTTTGTCATGAGTTTAATCCCTAATCATGGATTAAGTTGAGGAGCATTCCTTAGCTTAAACATTCTCATCTATTATCCTTCTATTAGGATGGTGTAATGAGTCTGTTTAATCCCTGATTATGGCTTAATCTCATTACTTAACACTAAACAAAAACACCAAAAACATTTAACTAATCACAAGTAGGTTAATGATCTTAATCCTACATCAAAGGTGATTAAGTGTGAGAAGCTGACTTCACACTTAAGGTATTCTCATTACCCCTAATCAAAGGGAAGATGTGATGAGTTTACTAAATCCATTGGTTTAGGCTTAAGCTCATTAACTTATGACAGACTTTCAAAAGCAATAAAAAACTGAAAACACAAAAACAAACAATAATCGTCTCCTCCGGGATTCTTTTCTCATCTCATTCACTCACAAACGAGAACTCGCTTCTTCCGTCTAATGCAAGACAGTTTGCACCTGAGCCAAACAGGTCATACACTTGAGCATAGACAAGTAAGCAGTTCACAAGTCAATTTGTCTTTCAGTCTCTTTGGGTCGAACTACGGTGTTTTGACTTCCTCATTGCACGAGAGGATACGTAGGCATAACTTAACAGTTATCGAACAAAAGTCTCTGTATATTCCCCCCTCCTTCCAGCATCATTCCTTTAAGCCTCATAGTCATGAGCATTTCACTCTTGTTCATTACACTAACACTTCTCTTATACACTTCAAACTTATTTTACACTGACACCTGTACATCCTTTTCCAGCTCTTTGATACACAAATTGCACTGACACTACCCTTTTAAAACACAAATCTTTTAAGCGTGAATTCTGTCGAGTACGACAGACAATCTGGGTGCTAATACCTTCCCAGGTTGTAACCAACCCCCTTTCTCAGTCTCTCTGGTTCGCAACCGTCTTATCCATATCTTTCTTAGGTCTATGCAGCATTACCTTTCCTCTGGGATAAAAATGCCTAGCTGGCGACTCTTTTCATTTCATCCTTTTCGCCGACCGTTCGCGTCTGTACCTTATTTTGAGTTAGTCTCATCTTTTGGGAGCGACAATTATGCAACAAAACTTAAATAGAAAATCAAAGAGTTAATGGAAGAGAGATAACACCAGAGATTTATAGAAGTTTTGTCTTAAAGAAGTTACCTACTCCTCTCCCCCAAGAGTTGATTTTAAGAGTATCCAATAATGTTTGAGAGCTCTTAGAAGGTTAAGCCCACAAATTCCCTTATACAAGGAAAATGAAGTTTCAGGTTAACTTTTAACCAAACAACGAATTGAGGAATGTAGCGGTTAGTCTTCATGTTAAACAACAAATAGAACTTCAAGCGCTTAGTATCTAAGCCAAACTAAAATTTTACAAATGCAAATTTCGAACCAAGATGGAGTTTTGAATTTGTTATCCTTGGAACTGAACTGCAGCTTTACATTGGCTGATCACAAATCATTTTGGAATTTTCACTAGGCCAATCTCGAACCTACAAAGATGATATACAGGTTGATAGGTTAACGTTTAAGTAAAAGAAATTGTCTTTTATTAAGAAACTAGGAGGAACAATGGTGTTTAAGTTAGGAGGTAGAATTTGGGGACTTGAGATTGATGATTCAAGCATGTAATTAGCCAAATTAGGTTCTTGTTTATGATGAAAGTCACCGAAATATTGCAAATCATGTGTGACAGATGAAATTTAGGTTTTGTTAGGTAGCATATTGTAGCACCCCGAAAAATACGACCTCGCGATAAAAGAACCACGCACTGGGCAGACATGAGAGTCGCCACCTAATTCTCATTTATTCCCATAAGGGGAAATGGAAGATATAGATAAAACCCATCTAAATAGAGGATGAAGACAAAGGTCATCGTAACCATTTCCTGGGTTTGGAAGTCGGTTATGCAAGGGGAAGGTATCAGCACCCCTTACATCCATCGTACTCGATGGGAACCATCTAAGTTATCACACGCGAAAGGATGTCTATGCTTAATGAATTACTTGCTAAGGGAAAAGAGTTTGAATTATAAGTTAGATTGACCCTAGGTGCTCGGAAAGGATTGAGACCCTCGTGCCTATGTACTCCCTCGTGCAATGGAAAAGTCAGAGCCTCATAGTTCGGCCTACTACGAGTGGTTGGTTGTTGATTTTACTACCTTTCTTCAATGAAAGGATTTAGGATTTGAATTGCACTAAAGACTATGGGTAGTTTATTTTTCCCAACAAGCTAAGCGTCTTGCGTCGAAATAATCGGAGCGAGTAACGAAAGCTCATTATCCTCCTTTCAACCACTTAAGGCTCGTGGCGTACAATTCTTCTCGTATTATTAAAGTGTTTTATTTACCTACGACCGCTTGACGTTGGATAAAGGGTTTGGGTCTAAGAGAAACGTTTTGGTTTTTTGAGGTTAAGGGATGAATGCAAATGGATGGTTATTTGTGGTTTTGTTAGCGAATCACAATGCGCTCGGCTTGCAAGGTTAGGTGGATCCGATTTCTAGTCCCTAGGGGTGATCCTAGAAAATGAAACAATAACAAAAAAAAATTGTTGATGTGTGCGAGTGCAACCACTTGGCGTTGGACCGAGGGTTCACGAACTAAAACGAGATCTAAACTAGTCTCTAAGGGTGCTCCTAGCGATCGAAACGATAAATAAAACGGAAAATAAAAGTGTGTACATGAAATGGGAGAGGGGTACAAATAAATTACATGGGATTGCACGAAATAAAAGGTTTCATTATATTGGCCCAAAAGTAAGCGTGCATGAAGTGTCCTAACTATTCGGAGGCGTTGGACCTTGAAATAAAATCGGAAGCGTCGGAATCTAGCTCTTTAAATACCTTAGAACCGATTCAATGTTTAGAACCATTCTATGAGGAGTCGAGCGTCGATTTGTATTTAAATACAAAAATAAAATAAAATAAACGATTAATGGTCTCGTCGTAATCAAGATTTGTGGTAATCCCGTCGTAATCAAGATTTGCCTCTAACTGATAAGCTTTTGAGGAAGTCTCAATCCAAGTTCCTCTTTGATTTCCCCTTATTCGGATTGCTTTGATGTCAAGCACTGAATTGCAATTAAATTGTTCATACACAAATGGTAGTGTTAATGCAATGTTCATGCAATTTTTGAAAAAAGTCAACTTATTTGAATATTGTGATAGTGTGACGAATGGACAGTTTGTCCAAACGAGGTGTTGATTTAGCAAGTGAATGAAATATGCAGCAAGAAGAATATGCAATCAAGATTGAAGATTAGCAAATTTTTGGGAGTCAGTTTACGTAACCTTGTTGGTATCATGCTTTTAGAATAAACCCTGCCTCAATTAGGTCTTTCGAGGGTTGTAACGTGGTCTGGTTCATGGTTTATGAAATAAAGGATATAAGGCTCAAATGATTTATACCCACCCCTCTTCGTGATATTCTCCAATCCTACGTTCGGTTAACTCTACACATGCATTTGGATTCCAAAAGGGATTTGACATTGTGAAGATAAAGATTCAAGATTTGCTTGGAATTGGCAGTCATCTTATTTTATCTTGATTGGATGTCGGTGACTCTTTGATTATTGATGTTGTGGTCATTGATATTTATTTTGTTTTTGCAGAGGATTTGATCTCCAATTTTTGCTTTGTTCTTCTTTTTTGTTCTCGCGTTAATATCCCTTTGGGTGCTCGATTTAACGATTTTCTTGATTTCTTCTTTTTTTTGTTGACTAAGTCTCCCTTTGGGTGCTCAACTTAGTGGTTTTCTTTGATTTTTTTGGCCTAAGTCTCCCTTTGGGTGTTCAACTTAGGGGTTTTCTTTTTTATCGCTTAAGTCTCCCTTTGGGTGCTCGACTTAGCGGTTTTTCTTTTTTCTCTTTTTTGTTGTATTTTGTTGAATGTTGTGACTGCCAAGTGATTTGTTGATGGTCCTCCGACAGAATGTCTCATCTTGCGATTTGAGGGTGTATTAGTTAACGGAACACTACCCTTCCCTGGGTTAAGCGTAAGGGTTTGTATCTGAAAGAAATTCCTACTTCTAGACTCGAAGTGGTTGACTCGGGATTAACTCCTTATCTCTCCAGTGTTTGGGGATTTGAAAAAATTCGTGTACATCATTGACAAGGTTTTATCCGAAAGCATACCACAACAATTATGGGTATTTATTTTTCATCATCCTCCCTCACATCTCTGCTAAAGTGAAGTGAGGAAATATATTTTTGATGTTTATGATAAATGAGAAATTATGAGCGAATGCGAATAGACTGATTCAAAACATGCATTAACATAATATTAACAAAACCAAATACGAAATAACAATGTTCAAAGCAAATAGTACTTAAACAAACAATACAAAATAACAAGAATGTGAAATGATAGATGGAATACGATGGTCTTGATTTGAGGAATTGAACTTCTCTTGATTTGATTTACTTCTTCAAAGTTGGAAACTACTTGGCTTGGTCATCGACAACATCTTCAAAAGAATTCGTTGACATGCCATTTGTGGCGACATGGTTTTGTTGAATTTGATTATTTACTCGTATGACATTGGCTTTAGCAGCGTGAAAGTGTCAAGGAATCAACTTGTTGATAATTCTTTTTGGAAGATGAGATGATTTTTCTAGTTTGGAATGCAAGATTCATAATGATGCAAATGAAAAATGGCATGATACACATATGGATGCAATGTAAAAATCTGGGATCACAAGATCAGGGTGTTAAGTTATTCTAGTATTTTAATCATGAGAATTCGTGAGTCTGATGTAAGGATGAAGGATAAGGTTTTCTCTCCTCACAAGGATCTCACCAAGTTAAATCTAGAGTTTTAGGAACCCCAAAGTTGTCAATTCATATGGTTGTTCATCACACACGCCATAAGCATGACGGTTGATTGACTCCCCCATATGAATCTCGTTTGGGTGAGATCTTCGTATCGACAACCACAAGAGCAAATTTCTCAGGAGCCCATACTACGCAACCATTAACACAAGGTTTAAACAAAGGCCTCAGAGTTATGGACTTTGCTAAACTGTTTGATGCACATGTCAACTTTTGATAGTCAATCAACTTCTTTGAGAAAGTCTATTCTGAGTGAGATCTTCGTATCGATAACCCACGAGAGTAAATTTCTTGGGAGCCCATATTACGCGACCATCAAACTTTGTTTCGGCCAAAAAATTTTGGGTTCTAAAGGTTCTTAGAGTCGGTGACCCTAATGAAAACAATTGAGCACACACACCAGAAGCTTGACGGTCGTCATTATTCTCATTAGGATCTACTCCAAGTGAGGTTTTTGTATCGACAGCCCACGAGAGAAAATTTATCGGGAGCCCATACTACACAACCTCTCTAACTTATGTTTGTACTCGTAAGCCCGGGTATAGAGCCTTTCCCTCAAGTTTCTTTTGCAAAGTATCGATTAGATATTATAGTACCAAGGATCCACAAGATGTATAATATGGAATGCGATAAAGAAAGCGATAAAGAAATAAATAAACAAGTAAATCATAAAAGTAAACATCCAAACAAGAAGAGAACAACCTAGACTAGGCTTGATTTGCATAGGTGTGAACCAGTCCCCAGTAGATTCGCCAGCTGTCGTACCCCGAAAAATAGGACCTCCGATAAAAGAACCGCGCGCCGGGAAGACATGAGAGTCGCCACCTAATTCTCATTTATTCCCATAAAGGGAAACGGAAGATATAGATAAAACCCGTCTAAAGAGAGGATGAAGACAAAGGTCGTCATAACCATTTCCTGGGTTCGGAAGTTGGTTATACAGTGGGAAGATATTGGCACCCTTTAGATCTAACGTACTCGATGGGAACCGTCTAAGTTGTCACGCGCGAAAGGATGTCTATGCTTAATGAATTACTTGCTAAGGGAAAAGAGTTTGAATTATATGTTAGATTGACCCTAGGTGCTCGGCAAGGATTGAGATCCTCGTGCCTACGTACTCCCTCGTGCAATGGGAAAGTCAGAGCCTCGTAGTTTGGCCTACTATGGGTGGTTGGTTGTTGATTTTATTACCTTTTTTCGATGAAAGGATTTAGGAGTCGAATTGCACTAAAGACTATGGGTAGTTTATTTTTCCCTATAAGCCAAGTGTCTTGCGTCGAAATAATCAGAGCGAGTAACGAAAGCTTATTATCCTCCTTTATACCACTTAAGGCTCGTGGCGTACAATTCTTCTCGTATTATTAAAGTGCTTTATTTACCTACGACCGCTTGACGTTGGATCAATGGTTTGGGTCTAAGAGAAACATTTTGGTTTTTTGAGGTTAAGGGGTGAATGCAAATGGAGGTTTATTTGTGGTTTTATTAGTGAGGCATAATGCGCTCGGCTCGCAAGGTTAGGTGGATCTGATTCCTAGTCCCTAGGGGTGCTCCTATCAAACGAAACCATAATCGAAAAAAAGTGTGGATGTGTGCAAGTGCAACACTTGGCTTTGGACCAAGGGTTCGCGAACTAAATCGAGATCTAAACTATTCCCTTAGGGTGCTCCTAGCGATCGAAATGATAAATAAAATGGAAAATAAAAGTGTGTACATGAAATGGGAGAGGGGTACAAATAAATTACACGGGATTGCACGAAATAAAAGGTTTCATTGTATTGGCCCAAGAGGAAGCGTGTGTGAAGTGTCCTAACTATTCGGAGGTGTTGGACCTTTAAATAAAATCGGAAGCGTCGGAATATAGCTCTTTAACTACCTTAGACCATATTCAATGTTTAGAATCATTCTATGAGGAGTCGAGCTTCGATTTGTATTTAAATGCAAAAATAAAATAAAATAAACGATTAATGGTCTCGTCTTAATCAAGATTTGTGGTAATTCCGATTTTTAGACTTTCATCGACCAAATAAAATAAATAAACTATAAATTAAATTAAATTGAATTAAATAGTTTTCGAAAAGAAAAATAAATCAAAATAAAACCAAAAATAAATAATTAAGCTAAATAGGCCTCATATTGATCAAAATTGACCGATTTAATGAAATCGAACATATTCAACCTTTTATAATATCATCGGCCCGAAATAAATATTAAAATAAATAAATAAATAAATAAATAAAAATAGACAGGGATGAAATGCTATGAGTGAGGTGTGTGTTTAGTGAGAAAATTAAATGGGTCAGATCTATGGGTTTATGGCCCATATCATAAAAATTTGACATAATAAAAAAACAAATAACATAGAACAAAAGGGGATGTGATGCGCAGGTTTACTTCTGGCGTGGGTAGTGAAATCAGCCCAGAATCCACGTTAAAATAAAATAAAATAATAATAATAATAATAATAATAAATTTTAAAAATTATTGGTTGATAAGATAACATCAAAAAGAAAATATGGGTGCAGATTGAAAAAACAACGAGCCAGGCCCAAACTAAACAAGCAAAATTTCATTTTAAAAAAAAAGAAAATCAAAAGATCGACATCAAAGACAACACGTTCATAAATTATTTTCTAGATTTTTTTAAGGAAAACACACGCATCTACACTATACTTTTCACGATTCAGTCAAAGATAAGAAGGAGAAACCCACGCCCAACGTGACTTGCGACGATCTCTCTCTCTAATCTCAGTTTTCGCCGTTTTCGCTCTCAACTCACAGCATCGTTTTCATTCAAGCCTTACGGTTATGGCGTTTTTCGAATCTCTCGCAGCCTTACAACGATTTCGTCGATCTGTGGCGGTTTGTATTTGGTTGGTTGTGATTCGGTTTTGCGGCAAGGTTTTGGGTTTGCAGGTTTTGAAGGTGGGTTTATGTGTGGTGGATTTTGCTTTTTGATTCACTCTTCATCTCATTTCTGTTCTGTTTTTTGTTTCATTGTTTTTTCGGATTTTTGGTGGTGGAATAAAGGGGTGGAGAGTGGTTTGAATAAAGTTGTTGTTTTGAGAAGGTTTGTAGTTGAGGTTTAATGTTGGTGAAGGTTTGAAAGGTTGGATGCAGAAAAAAAAAGGATTTGGGTGTATTATTAGTAAGGTTTTTTTTGTTCACTGTAGGATGAAGATTGAAAAGTTTTTTAGGAGATTATTGATATTCAGTTTGATATATGAGTGGTGATGGACGTTTTTGTTTTTGCAAAAGTTTTACAAATGGTGATTTGGTTTTATTTGGGTTGTATAAAAACAACATAATGAATTTGCGTGAGATTGATGAGGGATATTTTTTTGGTTGTTTTTGTGAAGCTTGACCTTGATAATTTCTTTCAGCATTTTAAGTGGCTTTCCAAGCTTGTTAGAATGAATAAATTAAGGTTTATTTTATAGAAGAATGAAGTGAGGGTATTGAGGGAAAATTGTGTGCAAAGATTGATGAGCTGTGTTTTGGATGGATAAGGCTGTTGTTATTTTTTTTAAGGAATATGATGATAAGTGAGTGGAGATGTTGCTGAGAATTTGTTTGTGCAGGTTCTGCATTTCGAATTTGAGGAATTTGTGCGTGTTGTACCTTTAGGTGGGACCAGGCTGATGAGAGTAGTACAAGAATTGAAATTGGTGTATGCTGGTATGTGATGTGAGAAAAAAATGTTGGTAATAATAATAACAATATAATAAGTATAATTAAAAGTATAACGACAAATGATAATAATAATAACAATATAATAAGTATAATAAAAAGTATAATAACAATATAATAAGTATAATAAAAAGTATAATAACAAATAATAATAATCAGAAGTATAACAATATTAAGTATAATAATAAGAAAAAACTATAATCATAATAATAAGAAAATAATAATAAAAATAACAATAAAAATGAAATAAGAAATAAAAGGAAAATAAAAAAATAAAAAAAGTAATAATAAAGGAAAATAATAATAATAATAATAATAGAGATAATAAAAATGGTAGAAAGAAAAAGATAGAAAATAGAAAGAATGAATACGAAATCAAAATGTAAGTGAATAACCACTGATTTTACCACCGCACACACTCGCGCTGACAAACTAAAATTGACTCGATTTGCCGCACACACCCTGGACTTGGACGACAAAAGGAAATGACATACTCTTTTTTATTTTTTCGAATATCTGTCAGACAGAAATGAAATATTATATAGGTAGGACAAATTTGGGTTATGATAGATATGTTCATGGATTATAGCAATTTTATATAGACAAAATAATCTTTTCGGTCCCTTAACTATACCCTTGGGTTCAGATTGGTCTGTTAATTATTTTTTGTGTCAGATTGATATCTTAACTCTTAAAACGTGTCATTTTGGTCCTTTTTGTTTAATTAGTAATAGAAAAATTCAAAAATCGATCACTAAATTTGTCGTTAATTAGACAAAAAGGACCAACATGGCACATTTTAGAAATTAAGGGATCAATCTGACACAAAAAATAATTAATTGACCAATATGAACCCAAGTATATAGTAAAGGGACCAAAAAAGGTATTTTACCTTTTATATATGAACACCTTTTAAGAGTTAAGGTCTAGGAGGACACATGCTTTAGAACCAACATCATATTCAAAAGAATGTGGACTTTCTTGCTTTACAAGCAAAGTTTGGTTCTATGACTTTGAAGGGTGGACGCATAATTAGTAAAACACTTCGTTTTTCCTTTCTGGATTTTTGAAAAGGATTTGCTCGAGAGATTTGTTCGTTCTATTTGGTTGTATAGGAAACATTGTGGAAGTTGTGATCTTACTACATAGAAATAAGTTTGGGAAACGGTTCAATTTTGTGAGATTTGGTGAGGTTGACGATGTTCATTTGTTGGATGTGAAGTTTGACAACGTGGTGATAGATGGGAGAAAGATTCATGCTAATCCTCCCAGATTTGAGAGAATAATGTTGAGTGAGAAGGCCAAGACTTTACCTTACAAGAATAACAAGGGAAAGGAAGTTCAGATAGAAAAGACATAATATTTTTCAAATGCAGTAAGAAATGCAGCTCAGGTTGTGTCTAAGGGAAGAACTTTTGCAGAAGCGGTTCGACGAAAGCAGGAAAGTTCGAAGGGTTTGTTCGAGTTTTCTTCGGCGAAGGAGGTTAAAGAGGATATGAAAGGAGTGTTTGTAGGCATCATATATTTACATGTAATGTCCTATAATATGCAAAGAATTTTTGAAACGGAAGGTGTTCTTGATATTAAGGTTACTCCTTTGGCTTTGAGGCTGGTTTTCGCAGAAGAAAGAGAATCGGGTGCCATGAACGACTTAATCAACGATGCAAGTTTTTGGTGGAATCAATGGTTTTCTTCGATTAGAGAGTGGAGGGAGAAAGATATAGATAAATACATAATGGTTTGGTTGAGAATGTATGGGGTGCCTTGTCACGCATGATGTGTCGAGTTCTTTGAATCTTTTGCGAACACTTTTGGTAGCTTTATTTGTTGAGATGATAACACTTCGAGGAGGTTGAAGATGGATTTGGCTAGAATAATGATGAGAGTCCCGATTGGTTACTGTTGTACCCCAAAATTTTCCCTCACATATTCAATATAATGTGTCTCAATAGGTCTCCTAATAGTCACAAGATTCACAGTTGCTCAAAAGGATTTCAGGTTTCATCAGACAAAGCATCCTCATAGGAAATGGATCTTAAACTAAGGTTTTGAATTTCTCAAAGCAAAATGGACTTCTAAAGACTCAAGTTGAATTCATGACATCCCACATACTTCAAATAACCCTTATGTCAAGTTTCAAGGCTTTCCCTACCAGTTTGGTCAATCAGATGCTCAGGATATCAAAAATCAGTTAACTTGGTGTAAACACCCCAAATTTGCTCTCTCCTTTTTCTCAAACCTTGGCTTATGGTCCTTCATTTTTCATTTGCATAAGCATACCATCTCACACTACATAGTTATCTCATTGCTGTCAACACCCCAAATTTGCCCTCACCCATTCACACCATGGCTTGTGATCATTCTCATATGCATAAACACAATCATATCATCTCACATCTCATTTTTGATTCACTGCATAGTTTCTAAGCCATCTGCACCTAGGGTTTGTGATCTGAACAATCCAAGAGCTTCTTGAGCCACTCCAAAGGCCACCAATCACTTCAAAGGGATCCATGTGTGTTCTTATATCATATTGCATCCTCTCAGAGTCAAAATTCCAAGGAATCACAAGAACTAGGGTTTGAATGGATGCAGAGCCAAGTTTGACTGCACAGTTGACTTAAAAATTAGGGTTTTGGTTTCAGAGGCCATAACTCCAAATTTTTTTGTCATTCTTGTTTCCATTGGTCTCTATATGGTATAGGGAGCATGCATATCAATTTTCATGAAGAAATTCCATGGGGAAGTCATCTGATCAAGGGTTGACTTTCTGGACAAGTCAGTGCAAAATCAGGGCATCTGAGGCCCCCAATGACCCAACCAATGGGTGATCTTCATCATTTTGAGTGTATATGATCTTTATTTGATCATGGAAGAGGGTTGAAGTTCACAAAAATCAAGAATTTGGAAGTTTTGCAAATGTTGACTTTTTGGGCATAGTTGACTTTTCAAGAATGCCTCATTTTTGGTCATTTTTCAAGCCTTAATTCTTGATCCAAAAATGCTTCAAATGAAAAAACTTTGGTCATGAAAGTTGTAGATCTCATCTTTCCCTTTTCAAAAAGTACAAGAACATGATCAAATTCTTCTTGGATCAAAAGTTATGGTGTGACAAAGTTGGCAAAAATCATTGATTTTCAAGTTATGCACCAAGTGTGAAAATTGCAAAATCATGTACCAAGGCAAATTGCAACTTCTAATTGGCATCAAACCATCACATAAACATCATGTAAGTCCTAAAATTCAGAATGGACTAGGCATTGCTCATGTTTCATGGCTTTTGGGATAAGATCTTTCCATGTGAACCAAAAAGCCACAACTTGCAAAACTCATGATCACACTTCCTACAACTTGCAACCTTTGGATGCTGACTTTGGCTAGCCTTTCCCCTCACCCCTGCTGCGCAGCCCATGCCTTGTACTAAGCCTAGAGCCAAGCCATACTTCTCTTACACAAAAGGTGGACTTTGAGCAAAAGCAAACTTACCAATCACTATAGGCCATGTCAAATCATCTGACCTATGGGATTAAAATACAATATCCCTTGGCAAGCCAAAGATATGAAGAAGCAAGGCTGAAACACTTCACAACAACACATTCACAAAACACACCCTAGCTGCATTTTGCTTCGAATCTCTCTGCCCAGCCACCAAACATCCAAACCATTTTCACCAAGCATCTCACCATGATTCATTGAGAAGAAACCAGCCAAGGGCCAGGCCTGAAACCAACCACAAAACCACTTCACCATTTTCACCTCAGCCTGCATTTCTCTTCGAATCACCTTCCACAGCTTACAAATATCCAAACAAACTTTACAAAGCTTCTCCACTCACCATCTGGATCACAAAGAACCATTCACAATGGCCTGAAACTGCCTGAATCATCACTGCCATTTCCAACTGAGCTTGAGCAGAAGCTTGTCAAACTCCTCATCCAGCCAATATAAACTCCTCCAAAGCATTCAAACATCATCAAGGGGTCATAAGGAGTGGATTGCACAAGGAGAAAGGGCCAGAAAGTCATCAGGGTGAAAGCTTCGAATCTCAGGTAGCTCAAGAAATATTTTTCCAGAAATCATTTCTTTTGTTTTAAACTTGTTCTTTGTGTCTTCCTGATCATGAATATGCCTTTGGTTTTGCAAATGGTGATGAAATGAGAGTTTAATTGCTCTCTGAAACTTGCGTGCCCTAATTCTTTCTTGCTTCGATTCAGCCTTGTTAGGAAGTATAAATTTGCTTTGATTAGGGGTTTTGGTTCGTGAGTAAGTGGGGATCATTTCCCAATTCTTAGATTTCATTTTAGTTAGGTTTTTAGAGTTTTGAGGATTTTCAGGGGAGATGCTGGCCGGAGAAGACGACCGGAAGTCTTCTCCGGCAGCCTGAAAGTAATTAGTGAGTTAATTAGGGTTAGGGCAAAATTCAAATATGGACCCTTGGATCTGGCTTCCCGCGCGCGTGTGTGTGGTCCAGATCGTGTCATTAATTCATAATCAGGATTAATTAATTTAATTAATTGAAATTAAGAGGTTTGAATTTCAGCCTTTGATCTGCGCGCGCAGTCAACCAGGCTCTTCCCAGATTCCATCCTGGCCCCTCATTTGGTTGACTTTCCATTATATTCATTTTTATTCATTTTCTTTTCCTTTTACTTGCATAATTATTTTAAAATAGTAAAAAATGTGTAAAAATTATGAAACTTTTTCCCATAAGTTTTATTAATTTTTATGACCCAAAAATATTTTCATTTTATTTTTTATCATTAAAAAAGTATTTTTAAATATTTAAAAGATTATTTTTAATTGATTAATGAGAATTAATTTATTAAAAATACTTTTAAGTATCTAAAAATCACCAAAAAATTCATGAAATGTTCTAAGACATTTAGAAACATTGTCCAACCTTCAAACCAAATTTCTTTTTGGATCTTGATGCATTTTGAGAATTTTCCATTGAATTAAATCATTTTTTGTGCATTATTTTGATCATAAGTTCAAAAATTCATTTCTGCCTATCTATGAAGAGTTGGACATTGATTCTTCTTGCATTGCATTGTGTTTAGCATGTAGTTTCTAGGATTAAATGGCCATGATTTGATTCCTCATTTTCAATTTGTTTGGCATTTCTTTTGTTTAGGAGCCCTAAAAAACCTAATAACTTGTAAAATTCATAACTCAAGATTGGTTAAGAGTTGAGACCTCCCCTTTGGGCTTTGGTTTAGTATAGGTTTAGGGTTTCTTTGGGTGGCATTTTCCATTTTTTATCTTAGGGTTTGCTTCTGTTTTTGGTTTTTGTTTGATGTATGGATCACAAACCCTAATTTGGGCTTTCTTTTGCATCCCTTTTGCATTCTCTTGCATAACATGACTTGCCATGACATCTCAAGCATCCATGTGGTTCATTTGACATCATAAGACATGTAGAAAGTATGTTTGATCATTGCATCCCATATTTGCCATCTTGTTTGCCATGTATGTTTCATAACTTTTCATGTAAGATCATGCTCCTTAACTTGCATCATTTGCATCCATGATCTTGTATGAACATCTCCATGCCTTGTCTCATGCTTGTAGCATCTCATAACATCATTATCATCATCAACATGCTTCTGGTTTTGTTTTTCATCATGTCATTTCATCTCATTTAGCATTGCATTGCTTTTCTTTCTAACATTTCAGGTGGTAAGTGAGGTTGAGAAGTGAATTTGCCTTCACTTCTCATAGCTTTTCTTTTCATCTCTCTTGCATCCATTGCTGCATTTTTGTTTGTGTTTGAGATTGAGCTTGCTCATCCTTGTTCTTCTTACTTTCTTTCTTCAAGTGACTTGACTTCTTGAATGAAGCAAGTCACTTTGCTTCTCTTGATCCTGTTCATCTGCTTCCTGGTGGTTTTCTTTGAAGATTGTTCTTGCAAACCTCACAAACCCTAGGAACAACCAAGCATGACAATGAATTAGGGTTTTGATTAGTCTCCCCTCTTAGTTTCACCTTTGTGTCTCTTTTGAGTCTTCTCTTCTCATCTCATAATCAGGGACTAAACCCTAAAGGCTTTAAGGCTTTGTGATTAAGCTTATGCCTGCATCCTTCTCTTAGGATGGAGTGTATAACTTTAATCCTAAGTGTTAAACCCTTAATGTGTTTAAATCTCTTAATCAATTCACTTAATAAGTATCAAGACATCACACTTGTAACTTGGGCCTTGCATTAGGGTTCTAATTCTTCCTTAATTGGTTAAGAAGGACTAACCCTAGTGTTAATGGACAAGTCCCCCTCAAGTTGTCTTACAAATCATAAAACTCACTTCATCATCCTATCATTAATAAAATCCATCTAATAAAGGTTTGTTTTGTCATGATTTTAATCCCTAACCATGGATTAAGTTGAGGAGCTTTCCTCAGCTTAAACATTCTCATCTATTATCCTTCTATTAGGATGGTGTAATGAGTCTGTTTAATCCATGATTATGGCTTAATCTCATTACTCAACACTAAACAAAAACAACAAAAACATCTAAATAATCACAAGTAGGTTAATGATCTTGATCCTGCACCAAAGGTAATTAAGTGTGAGAATCTGACTTCACACTTGAGGTATTCTCATTACCCCTAATCAGAGGGAAGATGTGATGAGTTTACTAACCCATTGGTTTAGGCTTAAGCTCATTAACTTATGACAAACCTTCAAAAGCAATAAAAGACTGAAAACTCAAAAACAAACAATAATCGTCTCCTCCGGGATTCTTTTCTCATCTCATTCACTCATAAACGAGGACTTGCTTCTTCCGTCTAATGCAAGACAGTTTGCATCTGTGCCAGACAGATCATACACTTGAGCATAGGCAAGTAAGCAGTTCACAAGTCAATTCATCTATCAGTCTCTTTGGGTCGAACTACGGTGTTCTGACTTCCTCATTGCACGAGAGGATACGTAGGCATAACTTAACAGTTATCGAACAAAAGTCTCTGTATATTCCCCCTCTTTCCAGCATCTTTCTCTTAGCCTCATTATCATGAGTAATTCATTCTCATTCTTACACTGACACATCATTATACACTTCACTTCTTTTACACTGACACCTGTACATCTTTTGCCAGCTCTTTTACACACAAATTGCACTGACACTACCCCTTTAAAACACAAATCTTTTAAGCGTGGATCCCGTCGAGTACGGCGGACAATCTGGGTGCTAATACCTTCCCAGGTTGTAACCAACCCCCTTTCTCAGTCTCTCTGGTTCGCAAACCGTCTTATCCATCTTTTTCTAGGCCTATGCAACATTGCCTTTCCTCCGGGATAAAAATGCCTAGCTGGCGACTCTATTCATCTCCAGTGAGTTCACGGCTGTGTGTTCTCATTGTCCCTCTCGCCGACCGTTCGCGTCTGTACCTTTATCTGGACTTAGTTTCATTTATCGGGAGCGACAGCTTGGCGACTCTGCTGGGGACCCTTATACTGCAACCAGGGCTTCTGGTTCTTTTTGTGGGTTCCTCCTAGCGCTTGATTGATTTGTGTTTACTGGGGTGTTATGTGCTTATTTGTGCTTGTATATTTGTACTTATTTTGCTTTATGTACAGTTTGCTTTACTGCTTTCTTTATTGCTTTTGCATTATATCATATTGTCATACTGTGCTGCTGGCTGGATCTGTTGTTTGTTTTGGTGGGTGGGTGATTCATTGAGAGTTAAGGTCCTATACCTGGGACCTGAGTGACACCTAGGCTAGAGTGAATCATATTCTTTCCCATCCCATCTCGGTCTGGTGCGGGAATATGAAACACGGTTCAGATATGGGTTTCTTCTTGAGAACTCTGTGTTGCAGATTTCCTACAATGCTAGGGCTATCTGGGAAGCCTGCTAAGTCTGGATGACCTTTTAGTATTGACCTTCAGAAACTGAGGTGAGTTAGAGGAGGAACTTTTATGGTTATTGTAAACACTGTACCTCCGGGTTAGAAGTGTTTACACTTCTCATAACTGATCCAAGTCTGAGGATCCTTGTTTTAGAACACCACCTGTGAGGGGGTTGGGCTGTTTACAGGTTTGCAGGTACCTTGACCTCAGAATACCTTGTTACTTTGATTGTTTAAGAATACTTCAATTTGGGACAGTTCTTGTGATTCTAAAACCCTGGATATGTGGCTCTTTATTTGAGTCCCCCACCTTGGTTACTGGATTTATAGACCTCCAACTGGAATTCTTGAACACACTTGGACCTATATCAGGGCATTTTGATCAGATCCAGCTCAGTCACAGACCCTTGCATTTCATTTGCATACATAATCATTGCATCATATTGACATTTGCTTATTTGTGTTTCAGGGTATCCATCTTCATTTGGTTTTGGTTTTGACCCCATCTTCAGTTTTGACTTGTCTTCATCAGCTATCTGCTTCAGTTATCACCTGCACCAGCCAGTCAGTGGCCCACTTCTTCAGTATTATCATCAGCACCTGTCTCTACTCAGTCTCAGCATCATGGCTCCTAAAAAGAGCAACATCACCTATCACTTCTTCCAGCCAGAGCTATCAGATATCAGGAGGATTCAGACCTTGATCACTCCAGATCACATACCTTTGTTCAGGGAAAGTTATGGAGATATACTTGATATGGTTATGGATCTGGACCCATCACAGAGAAGCTTGATCCACACCTGCATTCAGTTTTATGATCCTCCACTGAGATGTTTTACTTTTCAAGACTTTCAGTTGGGCCCCTTATTGGAAGAGTACTCCTCATTAGTTGGTATACCTATCAGAGGTGGAATCCCTTTCAACCCTGAGATGGTCTTTCCTGCTAATGGAGAAGTAGCAAAGGCTCTGCATCTGGAACCTGTCCTGATTGAGCAGCATATGACTTCTAAAGCTGGGATCCCTGGTTTTCATCTGGATTTCTTAATCTCTCAAGCTACCCTGAAAGCTTCTCTAGGAGAGTGGAAAGCTGTTTGTGCTTTACTGGCCTTGAGCATATATGGAATTGTATTGTTTGCAGATGAGCCTCGATTCATTAGCAAGAATGCAATCCATCTTTTCATCTTGAAGAACCCAGTGCCAACTTTATTGGGGGATCTTTACTACTCAGTGCATCAGAGGAATGAAAAGCAGAGGGGAAGGTTAGTGAGGTGTTGTGCTCCATTGTTCCACACTTGGCTCCTCAGGCATCTACCCAGGACGGATGCATTTCTGAACCCTCATCAGCAGAGCAACTGGGCTAAAAGACTCACTGTTCTAACTTCAGCGGATATCATATGGTGCACTCAGAACACCAAGGGCAGGGATATCATCACCAGCTGTGGGCATTTTCCCAATGTGCCCCTAATAGGAGTTAAGGGCAGTATTAATTACAACCCTCTGCTGTTCAGAAGGCAACTGGGCTATGCACTGGTCCATACTCCTAGGGCACAGGATTTGGTTGAGACTCTTTATTGTGAAAACAAGATTAGTCTGGCTATTGTTAGGCAGGCGGCCTGGGCCTGGGATAATGTTCAAACCAAGGGAGTGACCATCCTAGGGAAGTGCAACAATGTGGCATCAGCACAATATTATGAGTGGTCCCGTGCCAGGGCCCATTTCTCTGGGATGCCCTTTACCATAGAAGACATGCCTGAGTCATCTTCAGCACCACCCCCTGCCACTATCAGTTTGGAAGAGTTTGAGAGCTTGAAGGAAAGAAATGAGAAGCTAACCCAGGCCTTGCAGAAGACCCTCCGGGAGAGGAGTGAAGGTATGAGGGAGATTGAGAGGTTGGAGTGTCATACCCCAAATTTGTCCTACCTGCAAATTAAAAATGTGTTTGTTGTTTCATTGGACTTGTTGTGTGTTTAAGCTCAGGCCATACCAAATGGCTATCAAGATCTAGCCGAGAAGGAAATTTCATTGGCATGTTGTTGGGTCACATCTCCATCTTCAATGGCTTCATGACTAATGAATTTAATTCATTTTTGGAGTTCACGTTTCAAGATTTAGTTAATGGGCAAGTTCAAGTGTAAGGGACCTGCCAAGGTGTGGTTTTCTTTTAGTGACATGAGGATTAACTTGGAATTCAAGCCATGGGTCATATGTCATTTTAATTTCGATTAAAAATCTCAAAAGTCATGGGAAAGAATGTCAATTTGTATTTACTCGATTGAATGGATGGAGTGCGTACAAGTTTAAGTGACTTAGGCATAATTAAAGAGAAAAGAGCTAACGGACTTGGTTTCAGTCACCTTATTACTTTTGTTTCATATAATTTGGTTTAAAGAGACAAAAATTGAGAAGTTGGGTTTTAAATGTTTCCAAGCCTCCACCTCAAAATGATCATTAGTTACTTGTCTCATTATTGATTAAGTTCTTTAGAATTTGATTTAGAATTTGATTTGTAATTGGAAAAAGTAACCAAACAATGATTATAATAAATTTGTGTTATGTACAATTCTTTTTACAAAGAAGAAGAGTTTCCTCGATTTTCAAGTAAACCAGTTTTGGCACCAAAATCTGCATTTACTTATTATCCTCCCACGGTGGTAAGTCTCAACAGTCTTCTTCAAATCACAGTACAAAATCAATGGGTCAACCAAACAGGGCTGTATCCTAGAGATAATGCAAACTTCTTGAATAATATGCTATAGTAACAATTATACCATCACAATGGAGCAGTGTACTCTATAAATGGAAAACACCTTGCTGCCTCTGAATCTAATGGACGTCTCAACACGATTCACTTGAGTAAATGTGGTGAGTTTTTGGTAGGTGCAGGTGACCAGGGGCAGATTGAAACCTGTCAAAATCTTTGGGTAATATATTCTGCTAGCATACAAGAAAATAATGCTCCTGAAGGTTCAAAGAGGCGGATCTTAAAGGGTCACTTGGATGAGATTGGAGGCGTCACCGTCCATGCCACAAACAATTACTTTGGGACTGCATTACTTGATGGCACTTGGTGTTTTCATGAATTATCTCCAGGCACCTGTCTGACTCAGGTTTCATACCCTGATCAAGGTTTTTTACGCGTCAGCAGCCAACTTCAACTCATAATCAACCTGCCAGAGCTTTGGCTATGTTGTCATGTCGAAACCTGCGGAATACGGATATAAGAGTGTTATTAAAGTCATGTTCATTTTGAAGTGAGCAGCAATTGAAGCAATACCGAAATAAAGAACAAGAGATTTTTTTTATAAAAAGAACAGACATATGCAGCAAGTATCAAGGGTGCTAGAAGAACATATGAGAATGCTTGGTTCTAACAAAGTTTAAATGAGATCAGATGCAACCAGCATAACAAGCAGAAACCAAGTCCTCCTTACGAAATCCCTCGCGCTGAGCCTTCGTGAGCCAGTTTCCAATGTGATATCAAGTGCTCCAAAAGACTGCACATGAAAAAAACAAGACATGAGTGATTAAAAGCAAAGGAGACAATGTGGATCATACACCAAAACAAGAAGCTTGAAGTTTGAGTTTGCAGCAATTTGATAAATAGAAATATAAACTCAGCATAATACATCTAAAAGCTTAATCCAACAATAGCATTCTCATCTAAGTCATAAGTTAGGAAAGTTTGTTTGGATGGATGATGGTTTAATTGATTTAACAACATATCCAACCGTCGTTTGAGGTATGGCCAGTCACTTATCCAGAATGTTTCTCTTGTCAAGTCTCAGAAATCAAAGAGTTGCATCAAGAGATTCCAAGTCAAAATTCAAAGAAGAGAAGGTCTTACCAATTATGCTGCAGCCTATTGCACTGATCTCCGATGTAGAGGCTTCTGGAGAGGGTTGTTCCGTGGAGCCAGCTGATTCCAGGAGGTCATTCCATGCCCTCCTTGATTCTGGTCTTGTTAGAGCCACAACCGGAAACTGTGTGTTTGGTGCACAGAGAGTCGGGTCCGTAAGACAAAATGTAGAGGCATTTGATACGAGCATGGCAACTGTCAAGAAAGAGCGTCGGAGAGTCACCTGCTCCAAATCTTGTTCAAGCTCAATACTGAGAGGTAGCTTACGCAACTATAGATTTATCTTACTGCAATATTAAAAGATGGCCATGAGTAAAACAAGGAGTGTGAATCATAGTCAAACAAGGTTCATAAATGTTCAGAGATCTTACAAGCAATTCATGCACGAAATGTCGAATTTCCAGCTTGAGATTTCTAGCAGGCTTCACGAATGTTAAAGCTTCACCTGAGACTTCATTTCAAACCTGCAAAAGAGGTGCTTCACGTTTAAGACATTTCACGTTTCCAATGTTCAAAGTTACGGTTTTCATGTAAAGGAGAGACGATGATTCACCGCTAAGCCATATGCCCTGGCCTTCCCCGAATATTCATGCTAGTTACAAATGGATCTAATGCTTCCGTATTCTCCACATTCTTAATCAATACAAGGCTTCAAGTTAGAGTCGTATGGCCTGCATAAAGAGAAAGGGTCATATAAGCCGAAGGCCGCAGGAATACATACTTGTGGAAGCCAATAAAGACAGTTGATACGCAAAGTGGAAATCAATTCACAACAATAAGAAATAAGGATAAGTGGTCATAGCTTAGAGGATCCAAAAACCAGTTTCCATGTTGCGGACACGCCTCAAGTCATCACAAGTTCCTCATGTCTCACTCGAGCTTCCAAAGTCATCTAAATGCTGCTCCTCACTGAAGCAATGCAGATTGTTAAACTGAGTATCTTGTTTTTTAAGCTAGACCTGCAAGACATCAACAAAGATTCAGTCGGCATCCAACGGGGATAAATGTGATAAAATTCAGGATTTAGGAGTTTAACTTCCGAAGTACCATTCAGTAAGCATTGCAGCAGGTTTGTATTAGTTTGTCTCTTCGCGAGTTTTCGCATTGAAGTAAACTGAATACAGGATAAGCTTCCAAGAACGTTCCCGAACCTGATAATAAAAGAGGTTGATTCAAGTTATTCAGTAGCATATCATCTTTGGGCATATCAACTGTGAATTAGAAGAGTGTTATACGTAAAACTACAACGTACCTAGCACTAAACAAGCGTTAATTGTACCGGCTGCTGTAATCATATGTCATTCGGCGGGATCCTTATCAACTTTCAAACTTCTCTTCATTAAAAAAAAATCAGCCACGGTCATGACTCTTCGCGCCAAGGCCAAGCTCATTTACGTCACTGCTGTACCGCAAGCTCCCAGCCAGCAATTCCAATCTTCAAGTGATGACCAATACTCCATATCAGAAATACACCAGAAACAACACCTTGAATTGAAGCTGCAAAGAAAAACAGGACAAGTCAAGAAGTGGTATTTGACTCAGACTCATGTGAACAAAATAAGTAGTGAAGAATAAAGTCAGCAGTTAAATTACCTTTTCACACTCAGTAAAAATCAGAGAAAACCACTCGGGACCACCTTATTTTCATGAGCTTTCCCAAACCACTACAAACAAAAACAAATTTTGTGAGTCAGCAATCTCAGAGGTCCCCACAAAATCTCATAACAAATTCTCTCAACGGATCCTAGGTTCCATTCCAGCTCACAACTCTCACAATTTTCCTCTCATTTAACACGTATGAGCATCACCCAATTGCCCCTATATATGCCAAATCATTGGCAATGATTGAAAAAAGGAAGGAAAACCCTAGCTACTCAAGAAAGAGGACTCTAAAAACCCTAACCGAAAACTTACCAAAACCAGAGCCTACCTGCATCGTTCGTTCAAAACCCTCGCCCAATCTTCTTCAGCCAAAATCACCCAAACCGAAACCCTTCCTTCACCTTCACCACTGTCAAACCTTCATAAATTTCTCCACGAAACCACCAAAACCCTCACAAGCCGCCGTCACCAACGCTGTTCACCCTTTCCGTCGATCCAACCACCGTCTGAACCGCCGTCGAGTGAAACCGGCCGAGAACCATCAATCGAAGCAGAAGACCGCCGTGTGAGATCAAGCTGGAAATGCGCGTCCTTGAAAACTTGAGACAAGACCAGTAGGAAATCAGAGCCACCACGGATTCGTGAAGCCGAGTAAGGGAGATCGAGAGCTGTGAGTGAAGGAACTGGCGGATGCGGTTGAAAGGAGCGTAGGCACCGTCGTCGAAATATAGGGGTGAGTTTGTTTTTCTGATTTGTTTTAAAAGTGTGAATCATGTTATTGGACTGTTGATTCTCGTTTTGTGTGTTCTGTTTCCTCTGAACACGTGAGTATGCTTGGAAATATTGGTGAGGCTGAGTCATTTTCATTCTAAAAAATTCGTTCCCTTTTTCTTGTTTTTGTTGTTGTTTTCCATGGGTTTCTAATCGGGCCCAGACCATCCTACCATTGCACCTTATTTTTCAACCAACTGTTTTCTATTTTTGCTATCATTATTATTGTTAATTAATTTCTATCATTTTTTATTTTAATTATTGTTAATTAATTTCTATCATTTTTTATTTTAATTTCTGTTTCTGGTTCTCATTTTTATTTTATAGTAATTAAATTTCAATGTTTACTTTATTTTTTTTTTTTATAACATTTAAAGAAAATTGTTCTACTTTTTATATAAAGTATTCTAGTTTTTTTATTTATTTCCATTTTTTGATTTGCTCTATTAGGGCCGATGATATCATAAAAGGCCAATTTATCGCCCGATTCTAATCGGTGATTTTTGGTCAATATGAGGCCCCCCTTTGTATTTAATTTTTTCCGACAAACAAAACATTGTATTTTAATTTAATTCATTTTATTATTCTTGATTTCATTTATTCATTATTTATTTTATTCATTATTTTATTTTTCTAACAATTCAATTCATTTATTTATTCGATTATTTTCGCATTGAAAAATTACGATTCGACTCCTCATAGAACGATTTCATTAAATCGGCTCTAAGGTAGTAAACGAACCAAATTTTGTCGCGTCCCAAAAAGGTCCAACGCCTCCGAATAGTTGCGCTCGAAAAAGGTCCAACGCCTCCGAATAGTTGCGTCCCGAATAAACAGGCTGAACGCCTTCGAATAGTTCAAACACACTGCACACACGCTTTCTCTTGGGCTAATTACAACGAGACCATTTATTTTTCGCAATCCCCTGTATTTATTTTGTATCCCTCTCCCCTTAATTTGTACGCAATTTATTTTCCGTATTTATTTCTGAATCCTTGGTCCAACGCCAAGCGATTGCACTTTGCACACTTGCACTTTATTTTTCAGTTATCTTTTTTCGTTTAGGATCCACTCCACCTTTGCGAGCCGAGCGATTCGTGCCTCGCTAACAAACCACAAAAATAACCTCCACTTGCATTCACCTTAAACTTCAAAAAAACCAAAATATTCCGATTAGATCCAAACCCTTGATCCAACGTCAAGCGGTCATAGGATAATAAAACACTTTAACAAATACGAGAAGATTTGTACGCCACGAGCCTTAAGCGGTAGAAAGGGGGATAACGAGCTTTCGTTACTCGCTCCGATTATTTCGACGCAAGACACTCGTCTTGTTGGGCGAGATAAACTATCCATAGTCTTTAGTACATTCGACTCCTAAACCCTTTCATCGACGAAAGGTAATAAAATCAACAACCACTACCCTTAGTAGGCCGAACTACGAGGCTCTGACTTTCCCATTGCACGCGGGAGTACGTAGGCACGAGGATCTCAATCCTTGCCGAGCACCTAGGTTCAATCTAACTTATAATTCAACTCATTTCCCTCTAGCAAGCAACTCGTTTAAGCATAGACATCCTTTCGCGCGTGTTAACTTAGATGGTTCCCATCGAGTACGATGGATGTAGGGGGTGCTAATACCTTCCCCCTGCATAACCGACTCCCGAACCCGGGCAATGGTTTCGTTGACCTTTGTCCTATCCTTTTCCTCCCGGGTTGTATCTATATCTTCCCTTTCCCTCTTCGGGAATAAATAGAATTAGGTGGCGACTCTTCAGTCCGTCCGGCGCGCGGCTCCGTCCATTTCGGATCGCGTAAGGTCGTATTTTTCGGGGTACGACAGCTGGCGACTCTGCTGGGGAATGGTTCACCCCTATGCGAGTCAAGCCTAGTCTAGGTTCCCGCGTTTGTTTGAATGTTTGCTTTTATGCTTTGCTTGTCTATTTTTATCGCTTTCTTTATCGCATTCCATCTTATATATCTTGTGGCTCCTTGGTACTATAATTTGGATCGATACTTTGCAAAAGAAACTTGAGGGAAGAGCTCTATACCCGAACTTTCGAGTACGAACTTAAGTTAGCGAGGTTGTGTAGTATGGGCTCCCGAGAGAACCTCTCTCGTGGGTTGTCGATACGAAAACCTCACTCAGAGTAGATTTTAATGGAAATACTGACAACTGTCAAGCTCTTGGCGTGTGTGCTCAGTTGTTTTCATTAAAGTCGTCGACTCTGAGGACCTTTAGAACCTTTTGGTTAAAACATCGGTTGATGGTTGCATAGTATCGGGCACCAGGGTTCACCCTCGCGTGGCTCGATACGAAAACCTCACTTGGAATAGACTTACTCAATGGAGTTGATTGACTGTCAAGAATGTATGAAATTGACACGTGCATCAAACAGTTGAGAAAGTTCCATAACTCCAGGACTTTGTTTTAAACCTTGTGTCAATGATCACGTAGTATGGACTCCCGAGAAAACTTGCTCTCGTGGGTTGTCGATACGAAGATCTCACCCAAAATAGATTCATATGGCGGAGTCAATCAACCGTCATGCATATGGCGCGTGTGATGAACAGCCATATGAGTTGATAACTTTGGGATCCCTAAAATTTTAGAGTCTACCCAGTGAGTTCTTGATCAGAGTATCCTTCATTTGTACCTTGGACTCATGAGACCTTGATCTTGTGATCCTGGATTCTGACATTGCATATCATCTCATTTGCATTATTTATTCATATGCATTTCATTCCAAAGCCAAAAACTTATTTTCATGCTCCTCCATCTTCAGTAAATCAAGCTGGTTTCCCGACGCCCGTATCGAGCTAGACGACCGTACTTAACTCGAGCCAACACTAGAAGACTGATGGATGTGATTCAAGAAGAACAAGCTGCCATGAGGGAAGAGATTGACTCGGTCAAGAGCAAGATTGACCAGATTTATGAGACTTTGCAATCTTTGGCCAGAATGGAAGAACGTCGCAAAGCTGCTGCCGCAATGAACAATGCTCAAGTGCAAGGATCTACCTCGCGAGCAATGCCTTCAGTCCCAGTTCCAAATCCTTTGGTCTATGGTTTGCCTCCAGGCTTCACTCCTGCTGTTGAAGAGGTCACTTCCCAACCAATACCTGCTTCTGGTGTCATTGTTGGTGCCATTCCTCAAGCTCAACCTATTCCAACTCAAGTCCAGTTTCCTCAAACTGAAGAAAACCATCAAGTTGAGTATGAGATGCATACTGCTGTTCCAATCACCAATCCTCATGTTGTTCAAGAGTCTGAAGCTATGAAGATGTGTCGCGAGTTAGCTGAAAAACTCCGAATCATGGAAGGACACAACTCAACTTCTCTGAGTGCCTCAGACATGTGCTTAGTTCCAGATGTTGTGATCCCTACTAAGTTCAAACTGCCAGAATTCGAAAAATATAAAGGCCTCAGCTGTCCTGAGCTTCACTTGAGGATGTACTGCAGAAAAATGGCTGCTCATGCTAAAGACGACAAACTCATGATTCATTGCTTCCAAGACAGCCTGTCTGGAGCATCTCTAGAATGGTACATGCAGCTCGAACGCAACAATGTTCGTACTTGGCTTGATCTATCTGATGCATTCAAAAAGCAGTACAAGTACAACACTGACCTTGCTCCTAACCGTACTCAACTTCAGAGTATGTCTCAAAAGGAAAGCGAATCCTTTAAAGAGTACGCCCAACGCTAGAGAGAGCTAGCCGCCAGAGTGCATCCTCCATTGGTTGACCGTGAATTGATCGACATCTTCATGGGTACCCTACAGGGGCAATACTACGAGAAGCTGATCAGCAGCGTATCATCTGGTTTCTCAGACATGGTAATGGTCGGAGAAAGAATCGAAGAAGGTCTGAAAAGTGGAAAGATCCAAGGAGGTTCTAGCAGCCAGAACAATGCCAAGAAACCTTTCAATGGATACAAAAAGGGCGAAACAAATTCCATTTCTGCTGCAAGCGGGAATTTCCAACAAAGTGCACCGGCACCGGTTCCCTACTATCAACATCCTTATGTTGCTGCTGCGCAATGTGCTCCTATGCCATATCAGCCAGTTCCTCCGATGCCTTATCAACAGGCCTTTCAAGCTTTATTTCCGCCTCAGATGGCTCATCAACCACGTCCACCTCCAATGGTTGCAGCTGCACAGTATGCACCCAATCCATACCAGCAACCGGCTTATCCACCACGGCCTGGTCAACAGCAACAGCGTGCTCCTCAACAGCGCCCACCATATCAACCAAGAAGGCCTGAAAGAACCTTTGATCCCTTGCCTATGACATATGGAGAAATCTTTAACGGACTGATGGCAAAGGGAACTCTTGTTTTAAGAGACTTGCCACCACAAACTGGTACTGCCCGAGACTATGATGCCAATGCCCTTTGTGAGTATCACAAGGGTGCTCCAGGTCACACGCTCGAGAACTGCAAATCGTTCAAGCACAAGATTCAAGATCTGATTGACTCTAAGGATCTCACCTTCACTCCGAGAAATCCAAATGTCCAGAACGATCCAATGCCGTCACACGGCGCCAACAAGTGAAGACATCTGAAGAGTTTGTTGAAGACAAAGCTGAGTAGTCTCCAACTTTGAAGCATTCAATCAAGAGAAGTTCAATTCCTCAAATCAAGGCAGCCAGTGCCATTTATTATTTCTGCATTCCTGTTATTTTGTAATGTTTGTTTAAGTACTATTTGCTCTGAACATTGTTGTCATTTGTACTTGGTTATGTTAATGTTATGTTTATGCATGTTTTGAATCAATCTATTCGCATTCGCTCATATTTATCATTTATCACAAAGTCACAAAAATATTTCCCTCACTTCACTTTAGCAAATATTTGAGGGAGGATGATGAAAACGAAATACCCATAACTGTTGCGGTATGCTTTCGGACAAAACCTCGTCAATGATGTACAGGCATTTGTTCAAATCCCCAAACACTGGAGATATAAGGAGTTAATCCCTAGTCAACCACTTCGAGCCTAGAAGTAGAAGTTTCTTTCGGATACAACCCTTTACATTTAACCCGGGGCAGGGTAGTTGTTCAGTTAGTGTGACTACACCTTCGAATCGCAAGATGAGACATCCCGTCAGAGGACCATTAACAAATGACTTGGCAGTCACAATATTCAAACAAAAAAAAAGAAAAGAAAAAACCACTAAGTTGAGCACCCAAAGGGAGACTTAGTCGAAAAAGAAGAAATCAAAAGAGGAACTCAAATCCTCAACAAAAACAAAACAAATATCAGTGACCACCAAATAAAAAAAATCAAAGGGTCACCAACAACAAAATAGGATGACTGCCACTTCAAGCGAACTTTAAAGCTTCATCTTCATTCTTGCAAAGTCAAAACGAATGCATGTGTAGAGTTAACTGAATGTAGGACTAGAGAACATAACGAAGAAGGGATGGGTACAAATCAAACTTTGAGCTTATTATCCTTCGTTTCTCAAACCATTAACCAGACCACGTTACAACCCTCAAAAGACCTAATTGAGGCACGGTTTATTCTGAAAGCATGCTACCAGCAAGGTTGCGTAAATTGACTCCCATATATTTGCTAATCTTCAATCTTGTTTGCACATTATTCTTGCTGCATTTTTCACGCAATTTCTAAATCAGCACCTCGTTTGGGCTAACGGTCCATTCGTCACACTTTCACAGCATTCAAATAAATTGACTTTTTCAAAACTTATATGAACTTTACATTAACACTGCCATTTGTGTATGAACAATTTAATTGCAATTTAGTGCTTGACATCAGTACAATCCCAACAAGGGGCAATCAAAAGAGGAACTTGAATCAATACATCTTCAACAACCCAATCAGGGGCCATTTATTTCAAAATCAGCCCAATTAGGGGCAAATCATTCTTAACAGCCCAATCAGGGGCAAATTATCTTCAAACAGTCCAATCAGGGACAAACCATCTTCAACAGCCCAATCAGGGGCAATTTATTTCAATATCAGCCCAATCAGGGGCAAGTCACCTTCAAAAGCTCAATCAGGGGCAGGTCCTGTCATGGCCGTTGTCAAAGCTTCCCCATCAAATTTATTTCAAATATCCTATAGACAGGGGCAAGCGGACAAGGAGCGAGTCTTCCTCTCTCTTCTCCCCAGCTGAACAGGCAGTCCTTGCCAGACATTTGCAATTATTCAAAACAAAATCAGTCTGCATGTGTCAATTAAGTCGCTTCGCTCATCATCTTAGAGCATTCAGATCCGTCTTCTGATCATACGTCGTCGAAGATCGAGTGTCGGGGGATCAAGTCATCCACCCACCTAAAGTCCAATAATTATTGGCAACTACCAAACCAAAAGTCCACCAAGCTGGCACATTGCATTCCAAACACTCATATGCATCATTATGCATCATTAACATCATAAGCATCATTACATCAATCATTTACAACATGTGCATCATATGCATACCCACATAAAGCAGACCTTTTATTTTCCCCAATTTTTGTTAACTTACATCCCAGTGCATAAACATTTGCATCGTATCTCCATCATTATGGAATACCATTTCAAAACAATCAAGCATACGTGCATAGTTCAGGATCCGGGATCAATCCAAGATTCCAGGCCTTTCCCTAGCAGAAGTTAGAATCCAGGGTCGACCGAAGATTTCCAAAGATTCTCCAGGTGTTATCCAGTGGACGTCCACGGTGGATATTTCTCTTCCAGATTGTTTAATTTTCTGTTACTCAGCATTCTTTTAGTGTTGGGGTCGCCTTATCATCCTTTTGGTGATAGCGATTGTTAATTTTTTGTTACTCAGCATCCTTTTGGTGTCGGGATCGTCTTATCATCCTTTTGGTGATAGCGATTATTTAATTGCTCGTCATCCTTTTGGTGACGGAGTCGCTTTATCATCCTTTTGGTGATAGCAATTATTTTAATTTTCAGTCACTTGTCATCCTTTTGGTGTCAGGCTCGCTTTATCATCCTTTTGGTGATAGCAATTATTTTAAATTTTCAGTCACTCAACATCCTTTTGGTGTCGGGATCGCTTTATCATCCTTTTGGTGATAGCGATTGTTTAATTTTCTGTGTCTCAGCATCCTTTTGGTGTCGGGCTCGCCTTATCATCCTTTTGGTGATATCGATTGTTTAATTTTCTGTTACTCGTCATCCTTTTGGTGTCGGGGTTGCCTTATCATCCTTTTGGTGATAGCAACTTTATTTTCGGGGTTGCCTTATCATCCTTTTGGTGATAGCAACTTTATTCTCGGTCAGTTGCCTTATCATCCTCTGGTGATAAGTGATTTATTTTGTCAATTATTTCTTGCTGTATCACCCATCATTTCCAAATTCACAATTTATTTCTTTGTCGGACAAATTTGGAGTCTGTTAATATCTAATTATCTTATACCTTGAAAGATTGAACGCGAGCCAGTTCATCTAATTCGGTCTAAGCCAATTCGATAGGGGCATCTGTCATACCCCAAATTTGTCCTACCTGCAAATTAAAAATGTGTTTGTTGTTTCATTGGACTTGTTGTGTGTTTAAGCTCAGGCCATACCAAATGGCTATCAAGATCTAGCCGAGAAGGAAATTTCATTGGCATGTTGTTGGGTCACATCTCCATCTTCAATGGCTTCATGACTAATGAATTTAATTCATTTTTGGAGTTCACGTTTCAAGATTTAGTTAATGGGCAAGTTCAAGTGTAAGGGACCTGCCAAGGTGTGGTTTTCTTTTAGTGACATGAGGATTAACTTGGAATTCAAGCCATGGGTCATATGTCATTTTAATTTCGATTAAAAATCTCAAAAGTCATGGGAAAGAATGTCAATTTTTATTTACTCGATTGAATGGATGGAGTGCGTACAAGTTTAAGTGACTTAGGCATAATTAAAGAGAAAAGAGCTAACGGACTTGGTTTCAGTCACCTTATTACTTTTGTTTCATATAATTTGGTTTAAAGAGACAAAAATTGAGAAGTTGGGTTTTAAATGTTTCCAAGCCTCCACCTCAAAATGATCATTAGTTACTTGTCTCATTATTGATTAAGTTCTTTAGAATTTGATTTAGAATTTGATTTGTAATTGGAAAAAGTAACCAAACAATGATTATAATAAATTTGTGTTATGTACAATTCTTTTTACAAAGAAGAAGAGTTTCCTCGATTTTCAAGTAAACCAGTTTTGGCACCAAAATCTGCATTTACTTATTATCCTCCCACGGTGGTAAGTCTCAACAGTCTTCTTCAAATCACAGTACAGAATCAATGGGTCAACCAAACAGGGCTGTATCCTAGAGATAATGCAAACTTCTTGAATAATATGCTATAGTAACAATTATACCATCACAATGGAGCAGTGTACTCTATAAATGGAAAACACCTTGCTGCCTCTGAATCTAATGGACGTCTCAACACGATTCACTTGAGTAAATGTGGTGAGTTTTTGGTAGGTGCAGGTGACCAGGGGCAGATTGAAACCTGTCAAAATCTTTGGGTAATATATTCTGCTAGCATACAAGAAAATAATGCTCCTGAAGGTTCAAAGAGGCGGATCTTAAAGGGTCACTTGGATGAGATTGGAGGCGTCACCGTCCATGCCACAAACAATTACTTTGGGACTGCATTACTTGATGGCACTTGGTGTTTTCATGAATTATCTCCAGGCACCTGTCTGACTCAGGTTTCATACCCTGATCAAGGTTTTATACGCGTCAGCAGCCAACTTCAACTCATAATCAACCTGCCAGAGCTTTGGCTATGTTGTCATGTCGAAACCTGCGGAATACGGATATAAGAGTGTTATTAAAGTCATGTTCATTTTGAAGTGAGCAGCAATTGAAGCAATACCGAAATAAAGAACAAGAGATTTTTTTTATAAAAAGAACAGACATATGCAGCAAGTATCAAGGGTGCTAGAAGAACATATGAGAATGCTTGGTTCTAACAAAGTTTAAATGAGATCAGATGCAACCAGCATAACAAGCAGAAACCAAGTCCTCCTTACGAAATCCCTCGCGCTGAGCCTTCGTGAGCCAGTTTCCAATGTGATATCAAGTGCTCCAAAAGACTGCACATGAAAAAAACAAGACATGAGTGATTAAAAGCAAAGGAGACAATGTGGATCATACACCAAAACAAGAAGCTTGAAGTTTGAGTTTGCAGCAATTTGATAAATAGAAATATAAACTCAGCATAATACATCTAAAAGCTTAATCCAACAATAGCATTCTCATCTAAGTCATAAGTTAGGAAAGTTTGTTTGGATGGATGATGGTTTAATTGATTTAACAACATATCCAACCGTCGTTTGAGGTATGGCCAGTCACTTATCCAGAATGTTTCTCTTGTCAAGTCTCAGAAATCAAAGAGTTGCATCAAGAGATTCCAAGTCAAAATTCAAAGAAGAGAAGGTCTTACCAATTATGCTGCAGCCTATTGCACTGATCTCCGATGTAGAGGCTTCTGGAGAGGGTTGTTCCGTGGAGCCAGCTGATTCCAGGAGGTCATTCCATGCCCTCCTTGATTCTGGTCTTGTTAGAGCCACAACCGGAAACTGTGTGTTTGGTGCACAGAGAGTCGGGTCCGTAAGACAAAATGTAGAGGCATTTGATACGAGCATGGCAACTGTCAAGAAAGAGCGTCGGAGAGTCACCTGCTCCAAATCTTGTTCAAGCTCAATACTGAGAGGTAGCTTACGCAGCTATAGATTTATCTTACTGCAATATTAAAAGATGGCCATGAGTAAAACAAGGAGTGTGAATCATAGTCAAACAAGGTTCATAAATGTTCAGAGATCTTACAAGCAATTCATGCACGAAATGTCGAATTTCCAGCTTGAGATTTCTAGCAGGCTTCACGAATGTTAAAGCTTCACCTGAGACTTCATTTCAAACCTGCAAAAGAGGTGCTTCACGTTTAAGACATTTCACGTTTCCAATGTTCAAAGTTACGGTTTTCATGTAAAGGAGAGACGATGATTCACCGCTAAGCCATATGCCCTGGCCTTCCCCGAATATTCATGCTAGTTACAAATGGATCTAATGCTTCCGTATTCTCCACATTCTTAATCAATACAAGGCTTCAAGTTAGAGTCGTATGGCCTGCATAAAGAGAAAGGGTCATATAAGCCGAAGGCCGCAGGAATACATACTTGTGGAAGCCAATAAAGACAGTTGATACGCAAAGTGGAAATCAATTCACAACAACAAGAAATAAGGATAAGTGGTCATAGCTTAGAGGATCCAAAAACCAGTTTCCATGTTGCGGACACGCCTCAAGTCATCACAAGTTCCTCATGTCTCACTCGAGCTTCCAAAGTCATCTAAATGCTGCTCCTCACTGAAGCAATGCAGATTGTTAAACTGAGTATCTTGTTTTTTAAGCTAGACCTGCAAGACATCAACAAAGATTCAGTCGGCATCCAACGGGGATAAATGTGATAAAATTCAGGATTTAGGAGTTTAACTTCCGAAGTACCATTCAGTAAGCATTGCAGCAGGTTTGTATTAGTTTGTCTCTTCGCGAGTTTTCGCATTGAAGTAAACTGAATACAGGATAAGCTTCCAAGAACGTTCCCGAACCTGATAATAAAAGAGGTTGATTCAAGTTATTCAGTAGCATATCATCTTTGGGCATATCAACTGTGAATTAGAAGAGTGTTATACGTAAAACTACAACGTACCTAGCACTAAACAAGCGTTAATTGTACCGGCTGCTGTAATCATATGTCATTCGGCGGGATCCTTATCAACTTTCAAACTTCTCTTCATTAAAAAAAAATCAGCCACGGTCATGACTCTTCGCGCCAAGGCCAAGCTCATTTACGTCACTGCTGTACCGCAAGCTCCCAGCCAGCAATTCCAATCTTCAAGTGATGACCAATACTCCATATCAGAAATACACCAGAAACAACACCTTGAATTGAAGCTGCAAAGAAAAACAGGACAAGTCAAGAAGTGGTATTTGACTCAGACTCATGTGAACAAAATAAGTAGTGAAGAATAAAGTCAGCAGTTAAATTACCTTTTCACACTCAGTAAAAATCAGAGAAAACCACTCGGGACCACCTTATTTTCATGAGCTTTCCCAAACCACTACAAACAAAAACAAATTTTGTGAGTCAGCAATCTCAGAGGTCCCCACAAAATCTCATAACAAATTCTCTCAACGGATCCTAGGTTCCATTCCAGCTCACAACTCTCACAATTCTCCTCTCATTTCACACGTATGAGCATCACCCAATTGCCCCTATATATGCCAAATCATTGGCAATGATTGAAAAAAGGAAGGAAAACCCTAGCTACTCAAGAAAGAGGACTCTAAAAACCCTAACCGAAAACTTACCAAAACCAGAGCCTACCTGCATCGTTCGTTCAAAACCCTCGCCCAATCTTCTTCAGCCAAAATCACCCAAACCGAAACCCTTCCTTCACCTTCACCACTGTCAAACCTTCATAAATTTCTCCACGAAACCACCAAAACCCTCACAAGCCGCCGTCACCAACTATGTTCACCCTTTCCGTCGATCCAACCACCGTCTGAACCGCCGTCGAGTGAAACCGGCCGAGAACCATCAATCGAAGCAGAAGACCGCCGTGTGAGATCAAGCTGGAAATGCGCGTCCTTGAAAACTTGAGACAAGACCAGTAGGAAATCAGAGCCACCACGGATTCGTGAAGCCGAGTAAGGGAGATCGAGAGCTGTGAGTGAAGGAACTGGCGGATGCAGTTGAAAGGAGCGTAGGCACCGTCGTCGAAATACAGGGGTGAGTTTGTTTTTCTGATTTGTTTTAAAAGTGTGAATCATGTTATTGGACTGTTGATTCTCGTTTTGTGTGTTCTGTTTCCTCTGAACAGGTGAGTATGCTTGGAAATATTGGTGAGGCTGAGTCATTTTCATTCTAAAAAATTCGTTCCCTTTTTCTTGTTTTTGTTGTTGTTTTCCATGGGTTTCTAATCGGGCCCAGACCATCCTACCATTGCACCTTATTTTTCAACCAACTGTTTTCTATTTTTGCTATCATTATTATTGTTAATTAATTTCTATCATTTTTTATTTTAATTATTGTTAATTAATTTCTATCATTTTTTATTTTAATTTCTGTTTCTGGTTCTCATTTTTATTTTATAGTAATTAAATTTCAATGTTTACTTTATTTTATTTTTTATAACATTTAAAGAAAATTGTTCTACTTTTTATATAAAGTATTCTAGTTTTTTTATTTATTTCCATTTTTTGATTTGCTCTATTAGGGCCGATGATATCATAAAAGGCCAATTTATCGCCCGATTCTAATCGGTGATTTTTGGTCAATATGAGGCCCCCCTTTGTATTTAATTTTTTCCGACAAACAAAACATTGTATTTTAATTTAATTCATTTTATTATTCTTGATTTCATTTATTCATTATTTATTTTATTCATTATTTTATTTTTCTAACAATTCAATTCATTTATTTATTCATTTATTTATTCGATTATTTTCGCATTGAAAAATTACGATTCGACTCCTCATAGAACGATTTCATTAAATCGGCTCTAAGGTAGTAAACGAACCAAATTTTGTCGCGTCCCAAAAAGGTCCAACGCCTCCGAATAGTTGCGCTCGAAAAAGGTCCAACGCCTCCGAATAGTTGCGTCCCGAATAAACAGGCTGAACGCCTTCGAATAGTTCAAACATACTGCACACACGCTTTCTCTTGGGCTAATTACAACGAGACCATTTATTTTTCGCAATCCCCTGTATTTATTTTGTATCCCTCTCCCCTTAATTTGTACGCAATTTATTTTCCGTATTTATTTCTGAATCCTTGGTCCAACGCCAAGCGATTGCACTTTGCACACTTGCACTTTATTTTTCAGTTATCTTTTTTCGTTTAGGATCCACTCCACCTTTGCGAGCCGAGCGATTCGTGCCTCGCTAACAAACCACAAAAATAACCTCCACTTGCATTCACCTTAAACTTCAAAAAAACCAAAATATTCCGATTAGATCCAAACCCTTGATCCAACGTCAAGCGGTCATAGGATAATAAAACACTTTAACAAATACGAGAAGATTTGTACGCCACGAGCCTTAAGCGGTAGAAAGGGGGATAACGAGCTTTCGTTACTCGCTCCGATTATTTCGACGCAAGACACTCGTCTTGTTGGGCGAGATAAACTATCCATAGTCTTTAGTACATTCGACTCCTAAACCCTTTCATCGACGAAAGGTAATAAAATCAACAACCACTACCCTTAGTAGGCCGAACTACGAGGCTCTGACTTTCCCATTGCACGCGGGAGTACGTAGGCACGAGGATCTCAATCCTTGCCGAGCACCTAGGTTCAATCTAACTTATAATTCAACTCATTTCCCTCTAGCAAGCAACTCGTTTAAGCATAGACATCCTTTCGCGCGCGTTAACTTAGATGGTTCCCATCGAGTACGATGGATGTAGGGGGTGCTAATACCTTCCCCCTGCATAACCGACTCCCGAACCCGGGCAATGGTTTCGTTGACCTTTGTCCTATCCTTTTCCTCCCGGGTTGTATCTATATCTTCCCTTTCCCTCTTCGGGAATAAATAGAATTAGGTGGCGACTCTTCAGTCCGTCCGGCGCGCGGCTCCGTCCATTTCGGATCGCGTAAGGTCGTATTTTTCGGGGTACGACATGGAGAAATTAAGAGTAGAGCATTTGATTAAGATTGAGAAATATGGGGATTACATTAAAAAGTCAAAGGCTGGAGAACAAATTCTGAAGAATGCTTGCAAAGAAGCCCAGTTCCAGAGAGCAAGGACAGACTTGTATCTGAAGGAGAGTCAAGCCCGGTGGGTCAGGATCACCGAGGCTCGTACCCTGGAAGACAAGGGAGTTCAAGACAAGATGGAGCAACTTGAAGCTAATGCAAAAGAACAACAAGAAGCCCTGGCAGCAGCCCAGAGGGAGATATCAGAGCTAAAGATCAAAGCAGGGGTGAAGAGGTCCAAAGAACAAACTCAGCACAAGAAGCTAACAGCAGCTGTTACGACCCGGAATCTCCTCATCAGGAATCTCACGGAGCGTCCGGCTGATCCTGTGACCGAAGCACTTCTCAAGGAAGTTCGTGAGGATGAGTTTGGTCTTGGTGTTTGACCATTTGTTTGTTGTTGCTTTCTTTCCATGTACTTTTATTTTCTTGTAATGTATTTTGACCCCTTAGAGGGTTTGTGTTGTAAAATGAACAAGTTGTATTATTTCACCTTCTGTAATACATTTGTGTTAGTTTGCTTCATCTAAGTTTTCTTCAAGCAACAACAACAACATCTTCAAGGGTCTGGAAGGGTCAAAACTGAATGCCAAACCGGATACCTTGAGAGCAAATAAGCATAACTGCATTGCATGCTAACCTTTTGTTTGTTTTGTAGGTGTTGATTTATTGTTGCTAACCTCTGTTGTGATGCCTCAGGAACTATTGCTAGGCGCCGGGTATTTCCCCTCAACCGTCCGCACCGTTATCCAACCCGAAACAACCTTCCGGGAATTCAAATGGATCAGATGCAGTAGGACCTTACCGAGGTCAGAAATCAAATGGCAAATGAAAGGCTAGAAATGAGGAATCAAATGACTCAGTTTATGGAAGTTATGAACAACATGGCTCAGAGCCAGGAAAGATTGAGATCCATGGTGGAAAGGCAAAATCAAGAGGATCCACACATAGGGACTGCCGGTACCAGTAACAATGAAAGGGTACAACCTCATGTTAACCCCCCTGTGTTTGGGCCACATCTGCATCCCGAGATCAATATTCCTGCAAATGTTCAAGGGACAGCCACTGCAGCCAGGGTACTTCAAGAAGATCCTCAAGAGGACCAGTTTACAGTAATGGGTGCTGGAGAAGAAGCTTATGATAGGAGATTGGATGAGATAGCTGAGAAGTTGAGGTCCTTAGAATCTCAAAACTCTTTGAGCTTCGATGTCATGGACATGGGCTTGGTAGACGGGGTCAGGATCCCCCATAAGTTCAAGCCTCCTTGCTTTGAAAAATACAATGGGACTTCATGCCCCCGGACTCATTTACAATCATTTCTGGGGAGGCTGAAGGCCTATACTATGGATGAGAAGCTCTGGATGTTCTATTTCGAAGACAGCTTAACTGGAGCGTCAAGAGAATGGTACTCTCACTTGACAAGGGCAACTATTAGATGCTGGAAGGACCTGGCAGAGGCCTTCATCAGACAGTATCAGTATAACTTAGACATGGCACCCAACAGGACCCTTCTAATGGGAATGTCACAGTCATCAAGGGAAAGTTTCCGAGAATATGCCCAGAGATGGAGGCAACTGGCTGCCGCTGTTCAACCACCTATGTCTGAACGGGAAATGGCAGATATGTTCATGAACACCCTTCAGGGAACCTATATTGACAGGCTGGCTGCTTTCTCTTCCACTAGCTTTGCAGATGTTGTCATAGCCGGGGAGAGAATTGAGAGCCTGTTGAAAATGGGTAAGATCTCAGACAACGGTGCAAGCTCGTCCAGTAGTACAAGAAAGCCTTTTGCAGGCCCGAAAAGAACTGGCGAGACCAATGCCATCCATTCAAACAGGGGCAGGCCCCAATATGCTCAAAGGTCAATAGCAGCAGTCACCATTCCTGCTCCAGCACATCCTCAACCCGTCTATCAACCTCCACAGCAAAACTATCAGCCGCAACCTCAGTACCATCAGCAAAATCAGTATCCTCCAAGGAATTACAACAACAGCAACACCAACAACAATAGTCAACAAAGGCCATTCCAACAGAGGCCATCTCAAGCTAATAGGGTGATCGATCCGATCCCTATGCCATATGCTACCCTGCTGCCACAACTCCTGAAACTCAACCTAGTTGAGCTAAGGACGTTGGCACCTCCAGACCCCAACAGTCTACCCAGGAACTATGACTCCAACGCTAGGTGTGCCTTCCATTCAAACGCACCTGGCCACAGCACAGAAAAGTGCAGAGCTCTGCATATGAAGGTACAAGACCTGGTAGACTCCAAGGCTCTGAATTTCGCACCACCACCCAATGTCAATAAGAACCCGATGCCAAACCACGGTGGTCCTAGAATTAACGCTATTGAAGAAGACAAGCCGTCTTATTTAATAACCAGTGTGGGACAGATCAGGACACCGTTGGTAGAAATCAAGGCTCAGCTCTTGGAATGTCAAATGTTCCCGGGGTGTGAGTTAGGTTGTGCTTACTGCAATATCTCTGTAAATGGGTGCGATAATTTGAGGAATGGCATAGACAGCCTTATTCAGAGTGGCCAGCTTCAGATCACTACATCATTTCCAACAAATCCAGCAATCTCATCAGCAGCGGTTTCAGAACCTCCTACAATTGCAACAACCATTGTTCCTGACAATTCTTCGGCTTCATCAACATGTACTTCATCCATTATCTCAACTGATCAGTTCTCAACAAATTTTCCTGCTACAACTTCAGCATCACTCCATTTTGAACCTCCTACAACAACAACATCCGTTCTGCCACCATTGTCTCCTACAACACCAGCAACAAGTCATGAAGATGTCTCTACTGTCACAATCTTTTACGATCCTGAAGACAACTCCGTCTACAACTCAGAAGGTGCTGCTCCCACTAGGGCACCGATTACAATTTATTACGATCCACAGACTATCACAGTTCCTTCAACAGCTGCAATCAGTCCAGTCACCATCACGGTGCCTGGACCCGTGCCTTATGAAAGCAGTAATGCCATCCCTTGGCATTACGGCTCCGACTTGTACTGCGAAGGACAAAGAATCACTTTTGAATCATCAACCCCTGCACTGCAAATAGACAATGTGGACGGAGGCGGAGGCTTCACTCGAAGCGGACGTCTTTTCGCTCCACAAATTCAGAGACCCACTGCCGAAGCAGAAGCTGCTGCCAAGGCAAAAGGGAAGAGCCCTGTGCAGGAAGATCAAGTTGTTAAAGAAGCCTTGAAGACACCATTCGATCAAGAGGTTGATGAGTTCATGCGAATCATCAAAAAGAGTGATTATAAAATAGTGGATCAGCTTCATCAGACGCCTTCCAAGATCTCAATCCTATCATTGCTCATGTGCTCCGAAGCCCATCGGAATGCACTACTCAAAGTCCTGCACGCAGCTTACGTGCCTGAAGAGATCACTGTCAATCAGCTGGAAGCAGTAGTTGGAAATGTTAATGCTAGTCACGGACTAGGGTTCACCAATACTGATTTGACAACGGAAGGCCGCAACCACAACAAAGCCTTGCACATAACCATGGAATGCAAAGGTGCTGTCCTTTCACATGTGCTGGTAGACACGGGGTCATCCCTTAATGTCCTACCTAAAAAGGCTTTGGTGAAGCTAGAGTATGACGGATTAGCGTTGAGACCCAGCAACCTGGTGGTGAGAGCCTTTGATGGCTCAAAGAGATCGGTTCTGGGAGAAATTGAACTGCCCATAACGATTGGCCCGCAGACCTTTAAAACTATCTTCTATGTGATGGACATTCAGCCCGCCTACAGCTGTTTGTTGGGTAGGCCATGGATTCACGCTGCTGGCGCCGTGACCTCTACCCTTCACCAGAAGTTAAAATATGAGTGGGAGGGTCAAATCGTTACAATCTGTGGAGAAGAGGACATTTTTGTCAGCCACCTGGCTACCTATAAATACATTGAGATGGATGGGGAGATCCATGAAACAATGAGCCAGGGGTTTGAAGCCTTGAATGTGAATGAAACATCTGCTGTGTCTGGTACTCCAATATCATCATACCAACAAGCCCGGAAGGTTGTTGAGGAAGGAACTGCCCAAGGCTGGGGCAAATTGCTATCGGTAGAGAAAAAATAAGACAGATTTGGGTTGGGTTACAAACCAACTCAACAAGATCAAGCAGCGGCTGCGAAAGAGCCCAACTTTGTGAGTGGGGGGATGCTTACCCCTGATGCTATCAACTGTCTGGAAGACGAGCTGGAAGAGGAACGCAACCTGGAAAGCTGGATTCGTCCAAAGATCCCGGGGAGCAGTATCTCAAACTGGTCTTCCCAGGAAATTATAAGAGTTACTCATGCAGAGTAATTATTATTTCCTGTATTTTTATAGCATGCATCAAAGTCTTGCATCTTGCCCAAGATGACAAGACTCATTTTGTAATCGGGTCATCTGTACTTTTTGTGCAAACAAGATCAATTAATGAAATATCAGACATGTTTTTGCAAACGAGTCTTTTTCTTTTCTGCTCACTGTTTTTCCATTTTTCTTTTTGTACAAAAAATAAATGGCGGTGTTTTCAAAATGACAACTTTATTTCACTTTTCTAAATAAGACTAAAATCAAATCACTAAAATGAACCAATTAAACCCTTGCAGAGAATGCCTTCCAGACAGCACCGACAACAGCACGGCTATGACATCGTATGACTTTGACAATCCAATCAATCATGCTGATGAAGGGGTTGATGAAGAATATGAGCTTCCTGAAGAGCTAGCCAGGTTGTTAAGACAAGAGGAAAAGGTTATTACTCCTCACCAGGAGGAGGTTGAAGTGATCAATCTTGGTACAGATGAAGACGTGAAAGAGGTTAGAATCGGGGCCTGCCTGCAAGACTCGGTGAAGAGACGACTGATAGACCTGCTTCAAGAGCATGTAGATGTGTTTTCTTGGTCTTACCAAGATATGCCAGGGTTGGATACCGATATTGTCGTGCACAAGCTGCCTTTGAGAGAAGAATGCCCGCCAGTTAAACAGAAACTGCGCCGTACTCGTCCAGACATGGCAATGAAAATCAAGGAAGAGGTACAGAAGCAGTGGGACGCCGGGTTCCTTGCTGTAACTAGCTATCCACCGTGGGTTGCTAATATAGTACCTGTGCCTAAGAAAGACGGCAAAGTAAGGATGTGTGTTGACTACCGGGATCTGAACAGAGCCAGCCCGAAAGATGATTTCCCTTTACCTCACATTGATGTATTGGTGGATAATACGGCTCAGTTCTCGGTATTCTCCTTCATGGATGGATTTTCAGGATACAATCAGATCAAGATGTCACCTGAAGACATGGAGAAGACAACATTCATTACACCCTGGGGCACGTTCTGCTACAAGGTAATGCCATTTGGGCTCAAAAATGCCGGTGCAACATATCAGCGGGCTATGGTAACATTATTACACGATATGATCCACAAAGAAATAGAATGTTATGTGGATGATATGATTGCCAAGTCCCTCACTGAAGAAGACCATCTGGTAAATCTGCTCAAATTGTTCAAGCGCCTGAGGAAGTACCAACTGAAGTTGAACCCCAACAAATGCACATTCGGGGTGCGATCCGGTAAGCTGCTGGGCTTTATTGTAAGCGAGAAAGGGATTGAAGTTGACCCTGATAAAGTCAAAGCTATTCAAGAGATGCCTGCACCGAAAACTGAAAAGGAAGTTCGAGGGTTCTTAGGTCGATTGAACTACATCTCAAGGTTCATATCTCACCGTACAGCAACCTGTGAACCTTTGTTTAAGCTGTTAAGAAAAGAACAGACGGTCAGGTGGAACGAAGACTGCCAAAGGGCTTTTGACAAGATCAAGGAGTATCTGCAAGAACCTCCAATCCTTATGCCTCCAGTTGAAGGAAGACCTCTGATCATGTACTTGACGGTATTAGAAGAGTCAATGGGGTGTGTGCTGGGCCAGCATGACGAGTCTGGTCGAAAAGAGTATGCAATATACTACCTAAGCAAAAAGTTTACCGACTGTGAACAACGTTATTCACTGCTCGAGAAAACTTGCTGTGCTTTAGCGTGGGCTGCTCGCCGGCTGAGACAGTATATATTGACCCACACTACTTTGTTGATATCCAAAATGGACCCAGTTAAGTACATTTTCGAGAAGCCAGCTCTTACCGGACGGGTTGCAAGATGGCAAATGATTCTCACAGAATACGACATCCAGTACACCTCTCAGAAAGCCATCAAGGGCAGTGTACTATCTGAATATCTTGCTGAGCAACCCATTGATGATTACCAGCCTATGAGATTTGACTTCCCTGATGAAGACATCATGTTCATTAAAGCAAAAAATCATGAAGAGCCTATTCACACTGAAGGGCCTGACCCGGAAGAAGAATGGATTATGATGTTCGACGGGGCTGTTAATATGAATGGTCGTGGCGTTGGTGCAGTACTCATTACGCCTAAAGGAGTTCACATGCCTTTCTCGGCAAAACTCACTTTCAACTGCACTAACAACGAAGCTGAATACGAAGCTTGCATTATGGGTCTTGAGGAAGCCATTGACCTCAGGATCAAGACGTTGACTGTATTCGGAGATTCAGCTCTGGTAATCAATCAAACCAACGGAAAATGGTACACCCACCAAGATCATCTGATACCTTACAGGGATTATACAAGAAGGTTATTGACTTTCTTCACAACAGTCAAGCTTGAGTATATCCCTCGGGACGAGAATCAGTTTGCAGATGCTCTTGCTACCATTTCATCCATGATCAAAGTTCAAGCTGCCAACTTTGTACCTCAAATTTCAGTGTCCAGACTTGATAGACCAGCATATGTATTTGCAGCGGATGTTGTCAAAGACGATAAGCCTTGGTTCCATGATATTAAGTGCTTCTTGGAGGATCAAACATACCCACCTGGGGCATCTTCCAATGATAAGAAGACTTTGAGAAGGCTTGCTGGAAGTTTCTTTCTGAACACTGATGGGTCTTTGTACAAAAGGAACTTTGACATGGTACTCCTCAGATGTGTTGACAAGACGGAAGCAGATTTATTGATGCATGAAGTGCATGAAGGGTCTTTTGGTACCCATGCCGGAGGGCATGCCATGGCTAAAAAGTTGTTAAGATCAGGCTATTATTGGATCACAATGGGTGCAGACTGTTGTGCTTATGCCAGAAAATGTCATAAATGCCAGATCTACGCAGATAAGGTGCATGTGCCTCCCAATCCTTTGAACATCATGTCTTCACCATGGCCCTTTGCCATGTGGGGCATTGATATGATCGGCAAGATTGAGCCAACTGCTTCAAACGGCCACAGATTCATCCTGGTCGCCATCGACTATTTCACCAAGTGGGTTGAAGCAGCCTCATATGCAAATGTTACAAGGCAAGTGGTAGCCCGATTCCTAAAGAGAGATATCATCTGTCGGTACGGAGTGCCCGAGCGAATCATTACTGATAATGGTTCCAACCTGAACAATAAAATGATGGCAGAACTATGCCGGGACTTCAAGATCCAACATCACAATTCTTCTCCTTACAGGCCAAAGATGAATGGCGCTGTTGAGGCAGCTAACAAAAATATCAAGAAGATTGTGCAGAAGATGGTAATCACCTACAAAGACTGGCACGAAATGCTACCATTTGCCTTGCATGGGTACCGCACATCAATCAGGACATCCACTGGGGCAACACCATATCAGCTTGTGTATGGAATGGAAGCGGTCCTACCAGTTGAAGTTGAACTACCCTCTCTGCGGGTATTGATGGATGTTAAGCTGAACGAAGCAGAATGGGTTCGGGCCCGATACGAACAACTGAGTCTGATCGAAGAAAAAAGGTTGGCTGCAATCTGTCATGGGCAGTTGTATCAGAAAAGAATGAAGAAAGCCTTCGATCAGAAAGTCAGGCACCGAGAGTACCAAGTAGGAGATCTTGTGCTGAAAAGAATCCTCCCTCCTCATACAGACCACAGGGGCAAATGGACTCCAAATTATGAAGGACCATTCGTGGTAAAGAAAGTTTTCTCTGGTGGAGCACTGATGCTCAGCACCATGGATGGTGAAGATTTCCCGTCCCCTGTGAATTCAGATGCAGTTAAAAAATACTTCGCATAAAAATGACCCGCTGGACATAAAAACAGAATGTAAGTCCAGGCAAAAATAGGGCATCCCGGCGAGTCCAAAACAGAATAAAAGACTCGGGCAAAAATAAGGGAAAATAAATAAAAATGTACACCCGCTGAGTTGAAAAGCCGCATTGGACAACTCAGGCAAAAATGGGTATCCCGATGGATTGAAAACCCGAAAGGGCGATCCATGCAAAATAAGGGAATAAGCGAACAACTGCATTCTGAATTCGTCTGTATCACTTGCAACTTGGAAAGCTTCAAAAGGATCAAGCTTCAATCAGAATTAGCCTACTTCAGAAAGCAAGGCGAGAAGAACGTCATTGTCATACGAGTCATAGCAGAAGAGGAAGCTCATTTGAAAGCGTCGTCAACATCGCCAGCACTTTGTTTCTCAATTTGTAACAATCTCCTTATTTTAGGAGATTTGTTTCCTTGACTGTATCTTGCCAATTCAGGGCACAAAAATTAATAAAATAAGATTTTTCAGTCATGTTTCGTCTTGTACATATTTCGTTTGCAAAGAATGTCTGATGTCTCTAAAACTAATTGCATAAGTACAGATGTTTTTCACTAAAAATAGAAACACATGCTTGCAGGGAATATACTTACTCTTGAGAATGCTTAACTCCTATGACGGAATCCAGTAAAGGATACCTCGGGACCTTTTGTGCGTTTCCTTATCTTTGCGAGATTGCAGGTATCCAGAACGCAACCTGGGGCATGCAAGTTACATCCCAGCAAGCTGGCAGATCAACACTCACTCTTGGCACCAGAGGTGTTTTCTCCCCAGCTGAGTTGCCAACAACTTTCCCCAGCCATAGTGCCCATCATTCTTCCTCAGCAGAATATGAAAAGTCAGGGAATCACCTCCCCACAGAATCATCAGCCTCCGTTCAGAAGAGCAACGCATGAAGGAGTCACAACAGAGTACAGAAGGCTTCTACAAACCCCAGCTGGGTCCTCTTTACTAGGATATGTCAATCAGTGGCCTAGATCCCCAAGCAGATACATCTCATCAGATCTATCAATGATTTCATCCCCAGCTGGGATATTCATTTCAAACAGATCAACCAGAGATCTTCACAGCAACGGGATCCGAATCCCAGATCTGTATCTTTGCATAATCATGGCATTTTGCATCATATTCACCCACAAAGCGTAGCATTCCGTCTAAAACGGAGCATTACGGCAAAAATCAAATACATAGCATAATCATAAGTCATGTTGTGAATCGAACACTTGTGAATAATGACAATCCGTCAGAATGCAGAATACTTTCCTCAAAATCCCCACCAGAGTCCCCGGCAAAAGCAGTTGCCTCACAAATCACAAACGCCAGTATATACACCTTTTGACACCCGTCCGTGTCATCACTCCCCCAGTAAAGTTGCCTGAATATATTTTACAAACAAGATCACCCGTACTACAGATACTTCCTGACACCCGTCCGTGTCAAATCACCAGCAGAAAGCCAAAGACATCCCCTTTGCACTCACATTTACTTATATACACTTTCTTGGCACCCGTCCGTGTCGTATCCCCAGCGCAGTCACCTACACTTTGTATATCAAATATTTGTTCATACTATACTCTTCTCCTTTTGACACTCGTCCGTGTCGCTCTCCCCAGCAGTTAACTACTCATACTACTCAGATACTCGTCCGTATCTTGTATATACCTTTTTATATCCCCTCAGATTCGACACTAGTCCTTGTTCTTTGTTAACCCGTTGGTACTCGTCCGTACCATCATCTCAGAACATGCGTCAAGCGTTTGTTTCTACATAATACTCATCCGTATCATAACCTTAAGGATGCTCGTCCGCATCTTTAATCCATACACCGTGTCAAACACTTGTATCTTCTTGAATAAAGATACTCGTCTGTATCTACTATCCCCAGAAGAGTTCTTTCAGATTTGACACTCGTCCGTGTTCTCTGTTAACCAATTGATACTCGTCCGTATCATCATCTCTGAACACGTGTCAGTTTGTTTCTACCTGATACTCGTCCGTATCATAGTCTTAAGGATGCTCGTCCGCATCTTTAATCTATACACATGCATCTAAACACTTGTACTTTCTCTTCTTGGTTGTAAATACTCGTCCGTGTTTACTATATCCCCAGTAGATCGCAAACAAATTTTCCTTTTTATCTGACACTCGTCCTGTGTCATGATAAACCCTGAGAGCAGCCGTACCCTGCTGGGTGGTCGTCCTCCACCTCTTGATGGTCGTCCTCCATCATGCTCGTCCGATGGCCGTCCCCATCGTTGTTTTAGCAGCCGTCCCCTGCTAGGTGGTCGTCCTCCACCTTTTGATGATCGTCCTTCATCATTTTATCCAATGGCCGTCCCCATTGTTGATTTTGGTTATCTGGCATTCGTCCTATGTCATGATAAACCTCGAGAGCAGCCGCACCCTGCTGAGTGGTCGTCCTCCACTTCTTGATGGTCGTCCTCCATCATGCTCGTCCGATGGCCGTCCCCATCGTTGACCTCTTCTATCCGATGGCCGTCCCCATCGTTGATATTTTCGGCAGCCGTACCCTGCCAGGTGGTCGTCCTCCACCTTTGATGGCCGTCCCCATCATATTTCTTTTATCCCCAGCAGAGCAGCCGTCCCCTGCTAGGTGATCGTCCTTCACCTTTGATGGCCGTACCCCATCATCTGTTTATTTCATTTATTCTTTAACCCGATGGCCGTCCCCGTCGTGGTCCCTTTTCCTTTTTAGCCCGATGGCCGTCCCCATCGTTGGTTGCTTTACCTTGGTGAACTTGATGGCCGTCCCCGTCATGTTTCATTAATTCCCAGAGAATCTTACTTTATCTTGATGGCCGTCCCCATCATAATCTTATTTTCCCCAGCTAGTCGGCCGTCCCCGTCTTAGCTTTACCTTTTATCCCCAGCATGTCGGCCGTCCCCGTCATTGCGTTGTTTCCCGCTTTACGATATACTTTATTTTCTTTTGCGATCTATATCCCTTTTTCTTCTTCATTCTGTGAGTGCAAATTTTGGACTGTCTTTGGTATTCAACCACAAGTTATCTTGTTTGCCTGTTAAGCCGTTGCTTACAACCTGCACAGCTAACTCGTGTTTGAATAGGGGCAGCTGTAAACACCCCAAATTTTCCCTCACCCATTCACACCATGGCTTGTGATCATTCTCATATGCATAAACACAATCATATCATCTCACATCTCATTTTTGATTCACTGCATAGTTTCTAAGCCATCTGCACCTAGGGTTTGTGATCTGAACAATCCAAGAGCTTCTTGAGCCACTCCAAAGGCCACCAATCACTTCAAAGGGATCCATGTGTGTTCTTATATCATATTGCATCCTCTCAGAGTCAAAATTCCAAGGAATCACAAGAACTAGGGTTTGAATGGATGCAGAGCCAAGTTTGACTGCACAGTTGACTTAAAAATTAGGGTTTTGGTTTCAGAGGCCATAACTCCAAATTTTTTTGTCATTCTTGTTTCCATTGGTCTCTATATGGTATAGGGAGCATGCATATCAATTTTCATGAAGAAATTCCATGGGGAAGTCATCTGATCAAGGGTTGACTTTCTAGACAAGTCAGTGCAAAATCAGGGCATCTGAGGCCCCCAATGACCCAACCAATGGGTGATCTTCATAATTTTGAGTGTATATGATCTTTATTTGATCATGGAAGAGGGTTGAAGTTCACAAAAATCAAGAATTTGGAAGTTTTGCAAATGTTGACTTTTTGGGCATAGTTGACTTTTCAAGAATGCCTCATTTTTGGTCATTTTTCAAGCCTTAATTCTTGATCCAAAAATGCTTCAAATGAAAAAACTTTGGTCATGAAAGTTGTAGATCTCATCTTTCCCTTTTCAAAAAGTACAAGAACATGATCAAATTCTTCTTGGATCAAAAGTTATGGTGTGACAAAGTTGGCAAAAATCATTGATTTTCAAGTTATGCACCAAGTGTGAAAATTGCAAAATCATGTACCAAGGCAAATTGCAACTTCTAATTGGCATCAAACCATCACATAAACATCATGTAAGTCCTAAAATTCAGAATGGACTAGGCATTGCTCATGTTTCATGGCTTTTGGGATAAGATCTTTCCATGTGAACCAAAAAGCCACAACTTGCAAAACTCATGATCACACTTCCTACAACTTGCAACCTTTGGATGCTGACTTTGGCTAGCCTTTCCCCTCACCCCTGCTGCGCAGCCCATGCCTTGTACTAAGCCTAGAGCCAAGCCATACTTCTCTTACACAAAAGGTGGACTTTGAGCAAAAGCAAACTTACCAATCACTATAGGCCATGTCAAATCATCTGACCTATGGGATTAAAATACAATATCCCTTGGCAAGCCAAAGATATGAAGAAGCAAGGCTGAAACACTTCACAACAACACATTCACAAAACACACCCTAGCTGCATTTTGCTTCGAATCTCTCTGCCCAGCCACCAAACATTCAAACCATTTTCACCAAGCATCTCACCATGATTCATTGAGAAGAAACCAGCCAAGGGCCAGGCCTGAAACCAACCACAAAACCACTTCACCATTTTCACCTCAGCCTGCATTTCTCTTTGAATCACCTTCCACAGCTTACAAATATCCAAACAAACTTTACAAAGCTTCTCCACTCACCATCTGGATCACAAAGAACCATTCACAATGGCCTGAAACTGCCTGAATCATCACTGCCATTTCCAACTGAGCTTGAGCAGAAGCTTGTCAAACTCCTCATCCAGCCAATATAAACTCCTCCAAAGCATTCAAACATCATCAAGGGGTCCTAAGGAGTGGATTGCACAAGGAGAAAGGGCCAGAAAGTCATCAGGGTGAAAGCTTCGAATCTCAGGTAGCTCAAGAAATATTTTTCCAGAAATCATTTCTTTTGTTTTAAACTTGTTCTTTGTGTCTTCCTGATCATGAATATGCCTTTGGTTTTGCAAATGGTGATGAAATGAGAGTTTAATTGCTCTCTGAAACTTGCGTGCCCTAATTCTTTCTTGCTTCGATTCAGCCTTGTTAGGAAGTATAAATTTGCTTTGATTAGGGGTTTTGGTTCGTGAGTAAGTGGGGATCATTTCCCAATTCTTAGATTTCATTTTAGTTAGGTTTTTAGAGTTTTGAGGATTTTCAGGGGAGATGCTGGCCGGAGAAGACGACCGGAAGTCTTCTCCGGCAGCCTGAAAGTAATTAGTGAGTTAATTAGGGTTAGGGCAAAATTCAAATATGGACCCTTGGATCTGGCTTCCCGCGCGCGTGTGTGTGGTCCAGATCGTGTCATTAATTCATAATCAGGATTAATTAATTTAATTAATTGAAATTAAGAGGTTTGAATTTCAGCCTTTGATCTGCGCGCGCAGTCAACCAGGCTCTTCCCAGATTCCATCCTGGCCCCTCATTTGGTTGACTTTCCATTATATTCATTTTTATTCATTTTCTTTTCCTTTTACTTGCATAATTATTTTAAAATAGTAAAAAATGTGTAAAAATTATGAAACTTTTTCCCATAAGTTTTATTAATTTTTATGACCCAAAAATATTTTCATTTTATTTTTTATCATTAAAAAAGTATTTTTAAATATTTAAAAGATTATTTTTAATTGATTAATGAGAATTAATTTATTAAAAATACTTTTAAGTATCTAAAAATCACCAAAAAATTCATGAAATGTTCTAAGACATTTATAAACATTGTCCAACCTTCAAACCAAATTTCTTTTTGGATCTTGATGCATTTTGAGAATTTTCCATTGAATTAAATCATTTTTTGTGCATTATTTTGATCATAAGTTCAAAAATTCATTTCTGCCTATCTATGAAGAGTTGGACATTGATTCTTCTTGCATTGCATTGTGTTTAGCATGTAGTTTCTAGGATTAAATGGCCATGATTTGATTCCTCATTTTCAATTTGTTTGGCATTTCTTTTGTTTAGGAGCCCTAAAAAACCTAATAACTTGTAAAATTCATAACTCAAGATTGGTTAAGAGTTGAGACCTCCCCTTTGGGATTTGGTTTAGTATAGGTTTAGGGTTTCTTTGGGTGGCATTTTCCATTTTTTATCTTAGGGTTTGCTTCTGTTTTTGGTTTTTGTTTGATGTATGGATCACAAACCCTAATTTGGGCTTTCTTTTGCATCCCTTTTGCATTCTCTTGCATAACATGACTTGCCATGACATCTCAAGCATCCATGTGGTTCATTTGACATCATAAGACATGTAGAAAGTATGTTTGATCATTGCATCCCATATTTGCCATCTTGTTTGCCATGTATGTTTCATAACTTTTCATGTAAGATCATGCTCCTTAACTTGCATCATTTGCATCCATGATCTTGTATGAACATCTCCATGCCTTGTCTCATGCTTGTAGCATCTCATAACATCATTATCATCATCAACATGCTTCTGGTTTTGTTTTTCATCATGTCATTTCATCTCATTTAGCATTGCATTGCTTTTCTTTCTAACATTTCAGGTGGTAAGTGAGGTTGAGAAGTGAATTTGCCTTCACTTCTCATAGCTTTTCTTTTCATCTCTCTTGCATCCATTGCTGCATTTTTGTTTGTGTTTGAGATTGAGCTTGCTCATCCTTGTTCTTCTTACTTTCTTTCTTCAAGTGACTTGACTTCTTGAATGAAGCAAGTCACTTTGCTTCTCTTGATCCTGTTCATCTGCTTCCTGGTGGTTTTCTTTGAAGATTGTTCTTGCAAACCTCACAAACCCTAGGAACAACCAAGCATGACAATGAATTAGGGTTTTGATTAGTCTCCCCTCTTAGTTTCACCTTTGTGTCTCTTTTGAGTCTTCTCTTCTCATCTCATAATCAGGGACTAAACCCTAAAGGCTTTAAGGCTTTGTGATTAAGCTTATGCCTGCATCCTTCTCTTAGGATGGAGTGTATAACTTTAATCCTAAGTGTTAAACCCTTAATGTGTTTAAATCTCTTAATCAATTCACTTAATAAGTATCAAGACATCACACTTGTAACTTGGGCCTTGCATTAGGGTTCTAATTCTTCCTTAATTGGTTAAGAAGGACTAACCCTAGTGTTAATGGACAAGTCCCCCTCAAGTTGTCTTACAAATCATAAAACTCACTTCATCATCCTATCATTAATAAAATCCATCTAATAAAGGTTTGTTTTGTCATGATTTTAATCCCTAACCATGGATTAAGTTGAGGAGCTTTCCTCAGCTTAAACATTCTCATCTATTATCCTTCTATTAGGATGGTGTAATGAGTCTGTTTAATCCATGATTATGGCTTAATCTCATTACTCAACACTAAACAAAAACAACAAAAACATCTAAATAATCACAAGTAGGTTAATGATCTTGATCCTGCACCAAAGGTAATTAAGTGTGAGAATCTGACTTCACACTTGAGGTATTCTCATTACCCCTAATCAGAGGGAAGATGTGATGAGTTTACTAACCCATTGGTTTAGGCTTAAGCTCATTAACTTATGACAAACCTTCAAAAGCAATAAAAGACTGAAAACTCAAAAACAAACAATAATCGTCTCCTCCGGGATTCTTTTCTCATCTCATTCACTCATAAACGAGGACTTGCTTCTTCCGTCTAATGCAAGACAGTTTGCATCTGTGCCAGACAGATCATACACTTGAGCATAGGCAAGTAAGCAGTTCACAAGTCAATTCATCTATCAGTCTCTTTGGGTCGAACTACGGTGTTCTGACTTCCTCATTGCACGAGAGGATACGTAGGCATAACTTAACAGTTATCGAACAAAAGTCTCTGTATATTCCCCCTCTTTCCAGCATCTTTCTCTTAGCCTCATTATCATGAGTAATTCATTCTCATTCTTACACTGACACATCATTATACACTTCACTTCTTTTACACTGACACCTGTACATCTTTTGCCAGCTCTTTTACACACAAATTGCACTGACACTACCCCTTTAAAACACAAATCTTTTAAGCGTGGATCCCGTCGAGTACGGCGGACAATCTGGGTGCTAATACCTTCCCAGGTTGTAACCAACCCCCTTTCTCAGTCTCTCTGGTTCGCAAACCGTCTTATCCATCTTTTTCTAGGCCTATGCAGCATTGCCTTTCCTCCGGGATAAAAATGCCTAGCTGGCGACTCTATTCATCTCCAGTGAGTTCACGGCTGTGTGTTCTCATTTTCCCTCTCGCCGACCGTTCGCGTCTGTACCTTTATCTGGACTTAGTTTCATTTATCGGGAGCGACAATTGCATGGTTGCATAGCTAGGGTTTGTGATCAGATGAATCTTAGAAGTGGTTTGAGCTATCTCAGAGGCTATGAAGCATGCCAAGAGGGTCCATGAGTGTCCTATGATCATATTATACCTCCAAGTTTACTTTAACGTCACAAAATCTCAGAGGATTGCACAGCTACCCAGGCAGGCCTAGGGTTTCCTACACAGATGACCAGAAATTAGGGTTTTGGGTTTGGGGCCCTTACACTCAATTTTTTTGGCCATTATTGATTTTATTGGTCTATATATGTTATAAGGAACATGTGTATCAAATTTGAAGCAAAAATTCACTGTGGAAGTCATCTGATCAAGTGGTAACTTGTTGTGCAAGAAAAGTCAGAATTAGGGCATCTGAGGCCTCCATCAAGGGTACCAAGGGGTCATCTTCATCAATTTGAGGTCCTATGATCTTTATTTGATATTAGGAGTGCTTGGAAGTTCACAAAATTGAAGAATTATGAGCCATTGCAAAAGTTTCTATTTTTGGGCATGACTTGTAATGAAAACTTTCCATTTTGGGAAAGATCTTCAACCTCCTCTTTCTTGATCAAAAAGGCTTCAAATGGATTTTCTTCAAACATGAAAGTTGTAGATTGGATCTTCCCATTTTCAAAAAGTACAAGAACTCCTCTTGATTTATCCTAGAACTCAAGATATGGCAAGTGAAAGTTGGGAAATTTCTTGTAATTTTCAAGTTCATGCCAAAGAGGGAAATTTGCAAAATGGTATTTCAGGCCTTTATGTGACCTCTAATCCACTCAAATACATCATGTCATGATCAAACAACTTCTAAAGATCAAAATTGGGCCAAGAACCTAGGGTTTTCATGCCTTGCTTCTCAATAAATCACAAAGTTGTGAAATTGCAAAAACCATTCAAACTCATGATCCAAGCTACACGGCTCATGAAAATTGATCCAATGGTGCTCCTTGAACTCAGCTGATGCAGTACAAGCTCTCAAACCATCTCTGCACCATGCCATACCTCAAGTACACCAAACCTTGACTTTTTGCAATTTCCCCCATACTCTTGGAATAGTGATCAACGACCTCTACAAACCTACTCCATGATCTATTCACACTTTATGGGAGAGATATAGCAACACTTGAAGCCTGAAAACAAGCCAAGACTCAGATTGCACAAAAATTGTCAAAAACTTCCCTTCTTAGATTCTCTCAAACCAGCCATCAAACTTCAAAAATCTCTTCACCATTCAATCACACATAACACAAGGATCATTTCCCACCCATCACCATGGCTTGAAACACAACATATCAAAACCTCATTTTCTGCCATATCAGAACTGGAACTCTCAAACTAGCCACTATAAGCATCATACTCTTGGTCAAGCAGACTTCCAATCCTGGCCACTGATCTCTCTCTCTCACGCAATCTGAACCACTCCTTTTAATTACTTTGCATTTTAATTCATTTTTATTTCATTTTATTTTCTTTCTTTATTTAAAATAGCATTTCATTTTATAAAATTCTAATTTTTTGCATCCTAACTTTAAATAATTTTCAGAACCCAAAAACATTTTTATTTTTATTTTTTGCATTAAAAAAATATTTTTAAATCATTTAATTGTATTATTTAATTAATTAATTCATTTTAATTAATTAAAAATACCTTTAGGTATTTAAAAATCACCAAAAAAATCATGTAGCATTATCACATATTTAGAACAATTTACAAACTCATCTTACAAATTTCTTTTAGGGTTTGATCACATTTAGACAATTAACCATGAATTAGGGTTTCTAAATTTCCTATTTTTCTAACCCTAACTTCAAAAATTCATTTATGATCAACCAAGATGAGTTTGTGAATGGTTCTTTTTGCATTCTTTCATACTTGGCATGTAGTATCTAGGGTATTTACCTCACATATTTGCATTGCATTTTCCATTTGTTTGGCATTTTTCATGAAGAAGTACCCAAAACCCAAGCCTAACTTAGAAAAACCATAACTTGACTTTGGTATAGCTTCTGACTTCCATCTTTGGGGTGTGATCTTATGTGGGTTTAGGGTTCACTTGGCTGCAATTTCAATTTTTTATCATGTGTTTTGCTTTTGTTTTGATCATATGCATCTCATACTTTCTTAAAACCCTAATTTGTCGTGTTCATTTGCATTCATCTTTGCATACCTTCATCATATGAACTTGTCATGACATCTCATGCATTTGTATGTCATCTTAGATACCTTAGGACATGTGTGAACATTGGTTGATCATTGTTGCATTCATTTGGCATGTTTTGCATCCATTACATCTTATGTATGTTCATGTGTTCTTAAGCTTCTAACATGTTTGTTTTTTGCATCAATCACTTGTATGAGCACACATATGCATTGTACATGTCCTTGCATCATTTCATAACACATTTGCATTGTGTTTTCACTTCTGGTTAGCATCATTTCTCCTTCATCTTTGCATCATTGCATCTTGTTTCACCTAATGCATTCCTACTAACCATTGCAGGGGCTTATGGTAAGTTAATCAGGATGTGAATTTGCCTCCATATCCAATCTCTTCTTATCTCTTCATTTGCATCTTTACATGTCTTTGAAGTCAATTTGATTCACTTGTGCCCTCTCTTGCTCCTTTTCTTTCCAGGTTAATTAACTTCTTCAGGAAGTAAGTAACCTATTCTCCTTTCTCTTCTCTTTTCATCTGCTTCTTCTTCCTTGGTGGCCATCTGAAGACTTCTCTTTAAGCCTCATAAACCATAGGAACATCCAATCATGATAACTTTATGGTTGTGAATAGTCTCCCTTAGTTTTTACCTTTTGAGTCTCTTGGAGTCTCTGCTTCTCATCTCAATAGCAAAGGCTAAACAGTTAAAGTTTTGGGGCTTTGTATTAGGGTTATGCATGTATCCTTATCTTAGGATGGAGTGTATAACTTTAATACTTAGTGTTAAACCTTTAAGATATTTCACCTCTTAATAAAAGACACTTAATAAATCATTAAGACTTAAGCTTGTAACTTGGGCCTTATATTAGGGTTACATCTCTACCTGTTGGTTCAGAGGGACTAACCCTAGTGTTTAATGGACAAGTTCCTCTCAGGTTTAGTCTTACAAACATAAAATCCATTTCTTAATCCCACCTTTAATTAAAATCCACTTTAATAAAGGCTTGTTATATAATGATTTTAATCCCTAACCATGGATTAAGTTGAGGAGTTTTCCTCATCTTAAGTGTTCTCATCTATTATCCTTCACTTAGGATGGTGTAATGAGTTCATTAATCATTGATTAGAGATTAAACTCATTACTTAACACAAAAAAAAATCCAAAGACACTTAATAATCACAAGTAGGTTAATGATCTTAATCCTGCATCATTAGGGTAATTAAGTTGAGATTTTCATCTCATACTTAAGTAGACTCATTATCCCTAATCAGGGGTGATATAATGAGTTTACAAACCCTTGATTAAGGCTTAAGCTCATTATCCTATGCAAAACACCAAAAACAATAAAAACTGAAAACACAAAAACAAACAATAAACTTCTCCTCCAGGATTCTTTTCTCATCATACTCACTCTGAAAACGAGAACTCGCTTTTTCCTTCTAATGCAAGATAGTTAGCACTCGAGCCAGACGAGTCATACACTTGAGTATAGATAAGAAAGCAGTTCACACAAAATCATCTAAGTCTCTTTGAGTCGAACTACGGTGTTCTGACTTCCTCATTGCACGAGCGGATACGTAGGCATAACTTAACGGTTATCGAACAAAAGTCTCTTTGTCTCCCCCCTCTTCTCCTCTTAGTTTCTCTTTCCTTAGCCTCAATTTTGAGCACTCACTTTCTTTTTGCACTGACACTCTGTACATCCTCTTCTCCCTAACTTGTTATACACATTTTAGCACATATACTATCCCCCTTTTAAACACAATCAAGTAAGCGTGGATCCTGACGAGTACGACGGACGACCTGGGTGCAAACACCTTCCTAGGTCGTAACCTACCCCCTTACTCAGTCTCTTTGGTTCGCAACCGTCGTATCCATATCTTTCCAGGTTTATGCAGCATTACCTTTCCTTCAGGATAAAAATTCCTAGTTGGCGACTCTATTCAACCTCAGCCTCCAACTTCGCCGATGGTTCGCGTTTGCACCGGGATGAAAATCCTGGGAGCGACACTTGGCCAAAAAGTCAATTGTGGTCAACACAAAGTAAAACTTCAATATTTTTGGTCAAAATCAAGATTATAAGGTGAAATTTATCATTTGATCAAGGGTTGATCACGATTCATCAAGGAAACCTCAGAATCATCAAGAATCAGGAGTTACTAAATTAGGGTTTTGTGTAGAAAAAGTCAAATGTACTTTGGCAAGCCATAACTTTCACATACTTCATCAAACATTTCCCATCCAAAGCTCATTTTGAAGGAAATTCAATTCTATACAACTTTGTGTCTCACAAGCCAAGTCCAAAAAAGCTTCATTTGAGAGATATGAGCCAAGACATTACAGGTCCATTTAAAAGTCAACAAAAAGTCAACTTTTTACATAGATCATAACTTAAACATGGAAGATCAAATGGACATGATACCAAAAGGAGTAGTTATAGGACACTCTAATCTTTCTAAAAAGTCCTAGAACACATTAATAAGATAAAAATTGAGGGAGTTATGCATTGTTGAAGTTGGGCAATTTTGAGGAGGTGCATGAAGCAAAAAAGGCCAAAACTCAAGTTTCTTCCAAATGGGCCCATATTTTTGCAACCCAAACTCAATTATAAGATCATGCACTACCCATAGATCATAATATCTGATTTTTCATATTTATTTTATATTATATTGAATTTATTTTATTTAAATTCAATTTTAATTAAGATAAATATTGAAAAATCAAATATTTGATCTTAGGTCTATTTTGGGATCAAATATTTGATGGTTATGTTGATTGAAAATGTCCAAATTTTTGAAATACCCAACAAGTATGATTTTATCAAATTTTTGGACAAAATAAGAAACCATCTTTATTCATCTTCAAGCAACCTCAAATCCATCAACAAGGCCCAACGTTTTCAACCTAAAATACACTAGCACAACATCACCACAAAGTGAAGGAACGAAATTCTTGAGAGATAAACCCTAGAATTTTTTCAAAATAAAAGCATATTATGGCAAAGTTCAAGGAAGCTCCACAAGAAGTTTTGCACCTCTCTTTCCATTCAATCTTCATCAAGGAGGGTTCAGGATATCATATCAATCATCATTGAAGGTGGAACACGTGTAAAACCTCATACATGAAAGCATGTTTCCATAACCATATATTGAATTTGAAAATCTCCATTCTTAATGTTTTAACGTGTTTTGCTTTCATAATGTTATTCATAATCATGTCTGGATGTTGTTTGATCGCTCACCTTTGAGTTTCGATGCAGGTTTTGAGGTGTGCCATTATCAGGGCACAAAGCTTTTCTTAATCGAAACCTACAAAACAACCACTTTTAGACTAAACTAATGTCACCATTGAATTCCTAAGGATGTATTTAGTAAGAATAGATGAATTTGAAATGTTAAAATTTGTTTTGGTGAATGTTTGAAAATCGCAGGTTATTAGCTACGAGAATTTCGTAGCAAAATCGCAGTAAATTGGTAGCCAAATCGTAGCAAAATCAAGTCGTTGGAGGTTGAAGATGAAGTGCGTGTCAGCACGCGATTGGTTGATTTCTGGAAGTCGTTTAAATTGATTATATAATTATTTCGTTTGGTTGTTTATCACTTGGAATGCAGGTGGCGCAGTGGATGAGAGAGACGTGTCTGAGGCAAGGGACCTGGGTTCGAACCCAGGCTCCCCCCATATTTTTTTATGACTTATTTCCTTGCTATTTTTTTAGTTTTCTTATGTTTTTAATTATTTAATTTTCTAATTATCCTTAACTAATTAATTAATTCACTAATCACCTTAATCTTTTTCTAATAAATAATTTCACAAATAAACTATTAATCATTTTTTATAATAATATTTTTTTTATAAATAGAAATTTAGTTTTAGGTTTTTCCTCATTAATTTGTAAATTAATTCATAATTAACTTAGTAATTAGGTCTTAATTGATTTTAAGGTTAACTCATTTTTTTTCTCAATCCTGATTTTCTTTTTATAAACCCTAATCTTAACCTTAACCCCTGATATTTTGTATATCCCTAATTTTTTTTTCATAAAACCATCGATTATGTTTCTTAACCTAAATTTTAAACTTATTTCTTTATTTACTTTCTTCTTATTATTGTCTTAGAGAATTTGTATAGGACGTACGATCATGTAATTTTATTTTCTCGCATTCTTTTTTCGATTATGTAACTCTTTCCTAATTGTAATAGCTAATTAGGTTTAATTTTCGTTCTTTATTTTCTACAATCCCCAAAAGACAAATGTACCTCCCTCCCCATGATGTAATAGCCTAGGACCTTTATTTTTCGCTTTTAATTTCTACAAAAAAATATAAATTGCATGGTTAGTAAACCTAGGGTGTGAAAAGACTTGTATGCTAAATTAATTGGACTTAGCCCACTAAATTCAAAAGATAAATATTTGAAATTAATATTCACACACGTAAGTCGATCGTTATACGATTGCCTTCTACACCTCCTAGGGTTTCCTCTCTTAGTTGCCTTACAAAAAACATGGTCAAGTCCCTCAACGTGGGGGGTATCTTAGTAAAAGCTGCCTACGAATAACATCATCAAGCCCCTTCAGATAAAAGATCATAGTCCCTTCGAGTTGCCTACGAACAAATGATCTAGTCCCTCAATGGTCCTACGAAAATGATGAGCGTCCCTTTGAATTACTAAGATACCCCTACAAGGTTGCCTTCTATGACCATACGATGACCCAACGCTCGTCCCTTTAAACATCCAATGTAAAGACTACTTACTTACTAATAGTAAGGAAAGTCTTACCATTAAAGGAAATAAATAACAAGAAAGACCTTACAAACTTAGGGTAAGTAGTTCTTAAGTACTTTCTCTCTCTTTTAAAAATACTCTTTACACCCCACTTTTCAAATACTTTCAAACTAAACACTTTGTATACATCCATACGAGGATCATTGCAAAGTTAAAGACTTATAAAAATATTTTCTAAACACACACTACATTTTTTTCAAACAAAAGTAAAGTGAGCTAAGTGGTTAAGAGCCCATGGATAACCATGGATACAAAGTGTGTTAACATTTTCCCTTTATATAACCTACCTCCCGAACTCAAATCTATTTAAAGGTATTTCCTGTTCTTTTATTCCTTTTCCTTATTGGATAAAATAAAAGTCGGTGGTGACTCTTTCTTATCGCAACATAAATTAAAAAGTAAGTTCTCCCACCGTGTTACAGAACTGGCGACTCTACCGGGGAGTAATAATTAAAATAGGGGTTACCTTAGAGTAAGGACACTTTACTTGTTTGAATTGATTGCTTTATCTTTAAGGGTACTTGTTGTGGGGCTACTGTCGCTCCCACCAAATGAGGCTAAGTCAAATGGGGTACAGACGCGAACGGTCGGCGAAAGGAGGATGTGAGAACACACAGGGGTGAACTCACAAGAAAAGAAAAGAGTCGCCAGCTAGGCATTTTTATCCCAGAGGAAAGGCAATGCTGCATAGACCTAGAAAGATATGGATAAGACGGTTGCGAACCAGAGAGACTGAGAAAGGGGGTTGGTTACAACCTGGGAAGGTATTAGTACCCAGATTGTCCGCCGTACTCGACGGGATCCACGCTTAAGAGATTTGTGTTTTAAAGGGGTAATGTCAGTGCAATTTGTGTGTAAAAGAGCTGGAAAAGGATGTACAGGTGTCAGTGTAAGAGAAGTGAAGTGTATAAGTGAAGTGTCAGTGTAAGGAAAGAATACAATGCTCAAGATAATGAGGCTAAAAGAATGATGCTGGAAGGAGGGGGAATATACAGAGACTTGTGTTCGATAACCGTTAAGTTATGCCACTACGCCAAAACTGCTTTTTAACAGCGCATCTTAGACAGCGCTTTTAAGAGAAAGCGCTGTCCAAGTTTAAAATTTAAAAAAAACACGGAAAATGTTCCAAAAAAATAATGAAAGCGCTGTCTAAGGGGGGGGGTCTTAGACAGCGCTTTTAGAAAGCGCTGTCTAAGACCCCCCCTTAGACAGCGCTTATAGAAAGCGCTTTTAAATATTCACCTTAGTCAGCGCTTTTGATAAAGCGCTGTCTAAAGCTTTTAAATTTAAAAAAAAAATAAAACCATAAGCGCTGTCTAAGGGGGGGTTTAGAAAGCGCTTTTGAAAAGCGCTGTCTAAGGCATACCTTAGAAAGCGCTTTTCCCAAAAGCGCTGTCTAAGGTCTTATTAAAATTAAAATTCAGACTTCTATTTGCGTTCTCTGTTCTTTTGTTTTCCCTCCTGCGAAAGAAACCCTAACAGCAGCGAAACACAGTTGAAGCGAAACACAGTTTGAAGAATCAGTGAACGTGTTTGAAGAATCATTGACTTCGTTTGTTCATTTCTTGAGTTCGATTCTTGATTCTTCGTTCTTCATTCTCCATTCTTGCGGTATGTTTGGTCATTTCTTGATTTTTCGATTCTTGAACACAGTAACTTCGTTTCAATTAGTGTAATATTCTTGTTTATGTTGTTTTGATTCTTAAAAATTGATTTTAGGAGGTACATTGTTGTTTTGATTGAAAAAAACTGAGTTTAGTTTATCCCTTTTTTTAGTTGTTTTGATTCATAAAATCTGAGTTTAGTTTATTATTGTTGTTTAAGTTGTTTTGATTAATAAAAATTGAGTTTAGAAGGTACATTGTTGTTTTGATTCATAAAAACTGAGTTTAGTGTATTATCCTTTGTTTTAGTTGCTTTGATTCATAAGGTACATTGAGTGTAGAAGGTACATTGTTGTTTTGATTCATAAAAAGTGAGTTTAGTGTATAATCCTTTGTTTAAGTTGCTTTGATTCATAAGGTACATTGAGTGTAGAAGGTACATTGTTGTTTTGATTCATAAAAAGTGAGTTTAGTGTATTATCCTTTGTTTTGATTCATAGAAAATGTTTATAAGTATAGTTATAGGTATAGTTATAGGTATATTCTAATAGAAAATTAAAGTTAGTTATAGAAAAATTAACGTGTTATAGGTATAGTTATAGGTATATTGTAATAGAAAAAGTTTGATTCTTATAATATAAAAAATGAAAGTGATGAGGTAATTAAAGTTGGTATATTGGCGTATCGAATACGTTATTGAAGTTTATATTAACATTGGTTATGTATACGTTTTTGAAGTTTAAAATGAATTGAACTTTAAAATTGTTAGGATATTCAAAGATACTACCTTAGTTATGTATTTTCGTCTGGATTGATTGTTTACTTTAATAAGTAGGAAAACCATGGATAAAACATGGATCTGTGCCGATCGAATGACCAAAGAGTACGAGAGTGGGGTTGCGGAATTCGTTAAGTATGCTGTTCAACACGCTGAAAACCCCAGACGAATGCATTGTCCTTGCTTGCGTTGTTGTTATATTGGTAAGGTTGACGCACATGGATTGAAATCGCATTTGCTGAGGCATGGAATTGATCAAAGTTATCAGTGTTGGATATTTCATGGTGAGAAAATTAACGGGAATGTTGAATCGAGTGGAAAAAGAAATACGACCTATGCTTCATACGACAAAGACACGGAAACATATGATTGTGATCGAGTTGAAGAGATTGTAGAAGCACTGGAAGAAGATCTTCATGATTGTCCTGAAATGTTTGAGAGGATGGTAAGCGATGCAGAGAAACCGTTGTACAAAGGTTGCACTAAATTCTCAAGACTTTCTGCGGTATTAAAGTTGTACAACTTAAAGGCGGGCAATGGATGGTCGGATAAAAGTTTCACAGAGTTGTTGGCCCTTATGAGAGAAATGCTACCGGATGATAATGTTCTTCCTAATCGAACCTATGAGGCAAAAAAAATGTTGTGCTCTATTGGCATGAGCTATGATAAGATACATGCTTGTCCTAACGATTGCATTTTGTTTCGTAACGAATATGCAACGTTAACTGAGTGCCCCAAATGCGGTTTGTCTCGATATAAGAAAAGATTATCTCCCGCAAAAGTCTTATGGTATTTTCCGATAATTCCGAGATTTAGGCGCATGTTTCGTAGTGAAACCGATGCAAGACATCTTACTTGGCATGCAGATGAAAGAATTACCGATGGAAAGTATCGGCATCCGGCTGATTCACCACAGTGGTCGAAGATTGATAATGATTATCCTGAGTTTGGATCAGAAGCAAGAAACCTTCGATTGGCATTATCTACTGATGGAATGAACCCACATGGTCTTCAAAGTATTTCACATACCACATGGCCTGTGATTCTTATGATTTATAACCTACCTCCGTGGCTATGTATGAAGCGTAAGTACATGATGTTATCTATGTTAATCTCTGGGCCTAAACAACCAGGTAATGACATAGACGTATACTTGACACCTCTGATCGAAGATTTAAAGATTTTGTGGGAGAACGGTGTGGAGGTTTATGATGGATATAGGAAAGAAAGTTTCAATTTGAGGGCGATGTTGTTTGGCACAATTAATGATTTTCCAGCATACGGGAATCTATCTGGGTATAGCATTAAAGGTCAACGTGCGTGTCCTGTTTGTGAAGACGGAACCGATACGATCCGATTGGAACTTTGCCAGAAGAATGTGTTTTCTCATAGCGCATATTCAATTAATGGATACACATTTTATACCAAAGAACAAGATGATAAGAGTACTATGCAAAATAGTGGTGTCACCGTGCTAGCTGAAGCAATGCATATATCAAGCATGAAGGACTTAAACCCCAAATATGCAAATCTGTCATATTTTGGAGTTATTGAGCACATTTGGGTGTTTGATTACGAGAAGTTTCAGATTCCCATCTTTGGTTGCAAGTGGGTGAATAGTAGTGGCATACGAATGGATAAGTCTGGATTTTTGCAAGTTGATCTTACTAGGGTGGGGTACAAAGATGAACCTTTTATTCTAGCATCTCAGGCTAAACAAGTGTTCTATGTGAATGACCCGAAGAGTACAAAATGGTCTATAGTGCTTTTCTCTAACAAAGTGACTGATGATAGCGGTGTCGATCAATGTGATATTGATGTTGAGAATGAGTCATGCATTAGACGGAATGAGTTGAATAGAAATGATGAAGTTGAGGATCTTATACCGGATGAGTCATATATAAGAAACGATCATAATGAGGGAATTTGGATCAATTCATCCGTACGCATTGCTAAGAAACAAGTGATTAATATTCCAACAAAGAAAAGAAAGAGATGTTAGTGACTTAGGTAAATTATCCATGGTTTCTTTATTTTATTTTTTCGATTGTTTTGATTATAAGTTATATGTGATAATGCATGATTTCTTTATTTTTTTGTTTTCAATTGCTTTGATTATAAGTTATATATGATAATGCATGATTTCTTTATTTTTTTTGTTTTCAATTGCTTTGATTATAAGTTATATTTGATATTTGATGGTTTCCTTGGTTTATTACAGGTTAGACATGGCTGATGACCAACCTGAGGAAGTTCCTAAAAAAGTATCCGCGGAAGAAGAAATTCGAAGAGGCATCACAGTAATGAGAAGGGTGGTCCAAGGAAGATCTCGAGGCATCATACTAGATGTCTATTGGAGCACCCAGGGACAGCTTATAGAACCTAATGGGCATACCTTAACTAGTTTTATCGGTGCACTAGTAAGGAATGAAATTCCCATTACATGTGATGATTGGAGAAACAAAGAGCTGAAAGAGTCCAAAGATAAAATTTGGAGTGAGATAAAGGTACAATCATTTGGCCCTTAATTATACGGTATCAATTATGTTTTTTCAATTACCGATACTAACTATCAATCTGTATGTTTTTCTTAGCGATGTTTTAACATCGAAGAAGAAAGAAGAGGCTTTTGTATGAAATTGGCCGGAAAGCTTCTAAGAGGGTTTCGGACATTTTTATCATCCAAGTTCCTTAAGGATGCGGATGGTAATTTTGTGGATGCGGAGCTTCCCCAAAAATATGAAAGTTTGATATCGGCTGAAGAATGGGAAGCGTTCAAATCCAAAAGACAAGACCCGGTTTTTCAAAGAATAAGTGCTACAAATCGGGAAAGAGCATCAAGTCCCGCATATCCGTACCGAAAAGGACGTGTCGGATATGGACGTTTAGAACAATCCATGGTACGTATTTTTAAATTGCGATAACAAATTTGTTCATCATATATTAGTTTTATCTGATCAAATTGTATGACTTAATGTGTAGCTGCAGAAGGAGGAAAGTTCAGAATCATCTCTTCCTGCACATGTTTTGTGGAAGGAAGCCCATGTGGGCAAATCTGGAGTTCCTCAAGAAGAAGTTTTACAAGTATACCAGAAATATGTAAGTATAACATTTTTTCATTAATTGAATAACATTTTTATACACAAATATTTGACAATTGTACGATATTCATATGATTTTTCAGGAGGAGCTATCTCAGTCTTTATCTCCCGATGATACTAGGAGCATACTTGGTCGGGCATTAGATGTCCCTGAGTACTCTGGTCGGGTGAGGGGTAAGGGATTTGGAGTCACTCCAACCTCCATGAGTATTAAAAAAGGAAAGGCTCCTAGTAATCGGGAGCTTCATGCAAGAATGGAAGCCATGCAAGCTGAGCTTGATGCATTGAGGAGAGAAAGAGAGGCTAGCGCCTCAACAGTATACAGAGATGCTTCGGACAAAGACAGTATCAACTGTACCTTTCAGCCGAACATTCCAGAGGTAATTACATATAATTGTCTTAAATTGAACTATTTTCTTAAATTATGTATTTGACATATATACACATTAACGATTTCTTGTTATTATTGATTTTAGGGCATTTCCCATTGTCAGCTGTATTTGTCGTCACCATACTATCGGATGGTTGGCAAGGGAAAAGTGCATAACGTTAGCGGAGTATTACTCCACACTAGAGAGCTCCCTGCTGGATGTTTGAAGGTATCAGTTGATATTGCAGTTGAGCCGAATGCAGCATTACCATATCCTAGCGATGATTCGGATGCAACAACGGTGCACGAAGCAGTAGGTTCGTTTGTTGCATGGCCGACAAACCTCATATGCGTAGGATATGAGGTATGATTAAAACTTATGTTAACTTTCCTTGGTATATTCAAAGTTTAAAATTTATGCTTAAAATTTTACTTACATATTTTCCTAGGTTAAATAGACTCCCACACAATCCAAATCAAAAGAAACTGCGATTCCACGGCATACCGAGTCCACGGTTTCAAGAAAAGAGGTAATATACAATTATATGACATATATTCATGGAAGTTGTTACATTCTTAATTTGATCTAACTATTTATATGACATGTAGGTTCAAGAAAATGAGGCTAGCAATGCCTCCGCACAACAAAAAAGGAGGTTAGCAACGCCTCCGCACGGGTACAAAGTTCTGGTGCTAAGAAGTCCGTAGCTAGGAAAAAACCTACCACCAAGTATAGGTCGTGCCTCAGGACATTTCTAGAGATGACCGATATACCGACCGGAGGTGTTCGGACTATACCTATGGAGGTAGGGATTTTCGGCTTTGATTACGAACAAATGATTGGTAATGAGGACTTCATGCAAGTTTTTGGTCGTGAAGAAATCGGCGTCAACGTTGTCAATACATATGTTAGGTAAATTCGGCATACTTTGTTTTATTAATTAAACAACTTATTTTAATGATGTTTACTTTATGTTAATGATGTTTTTATATTAGGTTTTTGTATGACAAATTGATGCGCCCCAATGGTTTGGACGTGTCATTCGGATTCTTAGCACCCGCGACCGTCAACTATACTTTAATGATAAGTAGACCGGATACCGTGACGGAGTACGTTCTTCGGATCCTCGTGGAGAATAAAAATGCGGAGAAGTTGTTTTTTTTACCGTTTAATACCGGGTTAGCATTTCATTCTAAATTCATCTATAATAATTATTTTCCAAGTTACCATCTAACATTTGCCTAATCATTACAGTGGACATTGGTTGTTGCTCGCAATCAATCCTATCCGAGAAATTGTGTATTATCTTGACTTGTTAGGAAATGATTGGACAACATACCCGGTTATGAAGGACCTAATTGACACGTAAGTGAGAATGTTCAAAATTTTTCTTAGTTTATGTGAATTGTTCTAATTGCTTCATTTTTATTTTATTAGCGTCCTACAAGCTTTTCGTGCCCAACGAGTTATCCAGACCTCAAGGAGGGGCGCCAACTCCATTTCATGGATTAAAGTGGCGGTATATTTTTAATTACCGCGTTTTTTATTATATTAGTGATGACTACACTTGATAAAACTTAGGATTTATAATTCATATTTTTTTTTCATATGTAGTGTCCTCTTCAACGTAATGAAATAGATTGCGGGTATTTCATGTTGAGGTTTATGCGAGATACTCTCATGTTGGGCCGATTAGAGATTCCCACCGATGTATGTATTTCTAACTTATGAGTTATTTTTATATTTACACATATCTCATATAATTAAATAGTTGGAATTAATTCAAAATATGTTATATTATTATGTAGTACTTTGATGAATTCAAGTGTGCATCTTATACAAAGGATCAAGTGGACGAAATCAAAGAGGAGTGGTGTCAATACATGATAGAGCTCAAAGTGTGTAATTAATGTGTACATTTGTAGTAGTATATGTAATGACTTATAAATGTAAACATAAATTTGTATATATTTTGATACATTTATGGCAAATTTGGTTTGAATTGGTTTGAATTGGTTAGCCAAATTTTGGTAAAAAAAGGCCAAAATGGCATATATAAAATGTGATAATTGACTGCAAAAATCTGGTTGAAAACAGGTACCAATTCTGGTTTATAAACCTGGAAAAAATGTGGTTACAAACAAATCCTACAAAAAATTTCGTATACTTTAGACAGCGCTTTTGGCAAAAGCGCTGTCTAAGGGGGGGATTAGAAAGCGCTTTAGGCAAAAGCGCTGTCTAAGGTGGGGGCTTAGACAGCGCTTTTGGCCAAAGCGCTGTCTAAGGTATACCTAAAAAAATTAAAATAGGAGGGGCTTAGACAGCGCTTTTGGCCAAAGCGCTGTCTAAGGTAGGGGCTTAGACAACGCTTTTGAAAAGCGCTGTCTAATGTGTACCTAAAAAATTTAAATTAAGAGGGTCTTTTAAAGCGCTTTTGGCCAAAGCGCTGTCTAAGGGTGGGGGATTAGACAGCGCTTTTCACATTTTAAAAAGCGCTGTCTAAACCTTTAGCAGCGGAGGTTTAGACAGCGCTTTAAAGCGCTGTCTAAGGCTAAAAAAAGCGCTGTCTAAGATCTTGTTTGTTGTAGTGTGCCTACGTATCCTCTCGTGCAATGAGGAAGTCAGAACACCGTAGTTCGACCCAAAGAGACTGAAAGATGAGTTGACCTGTGAACTGCTTACTTGTCAATGCCCAAGTGTATGACCTGTCTGGCTCAGGTGCAAATTGTCTTGCATTAGACGGAAGAAGCAAGTTCTCGTTTATGAGTGAATGAGATGAGAAAAGAATCCCGGAGGAGACGATTATTGTTTGTTTTTGAGTTTTCAGTCTTTTATTGCTTTTGAAGTTTGTCATAAGTTAATGAGCTTAAGTCTAAACCAATGGGTTAGTAAACTCATCACATCTTCCCTCTGATTAGGGGTAATGAGAATACCTTAAGTGTGAAGTCAGCATCTCACACTTAACCACCTTTTGATGTAGGATTAAGATCATTAACCTACTTGTGATTATTTAGATGTTTTTGTTGTTTTTGTTTAGTGTTAAGTAATGGGTTTAAGCCATAATCAGGGATTAAACAGACTCATTACACCATCCTAATAGAAGGATAATAGATGAGAATGTTTAAGCTGAGGAAGACTCCCCAACTTAATCCATGATTAGGGATTAACTTCATGACAAAACAAAACCTTTATTAGATGGATTTTAGTTAATGATATGATGAAGAAGTGATTTTTATGATTTGCAAGACAACTTGAGGGGGACTTGTCCATTAACACTAGGGTTAGTCCTTCTTAACCAGTTAAGGAAGAATTAGAACCCTAATGCAAGGCCCAAGTTACAAGCTTGATGTCTTGATGATTATTAAGTGAATTGATTAAGGGAGTTAAACACATTAAGGGTTTAACACTTAGGATTAAAGTTATACACTCCATCCTAATAGAAGGATGCAGGCATAAGCTTAATCACAAAGCCTTAAAGCCTTTAGGGTTTAGTTCCTGATTATGAGATGAGAAGAGAAGACTCAAAGATGACACAAAGGTAAAAGCTAAATGGGGGACTAATCAACCCTAATTATTATCATTCTTGGTCATTCCTAGGGTTTGTGAGGTTTAAGAGAAAGATCTTCAAAGAACCACCAAGGAGGGAAGCAGATGAAAGGAACAAAGAGAGGAAAAACAACTTGCTTCACTTAAGAAGTCAAGTTGCTTGAAGAAAGAAGGCAAGATGAACAAGAATGAGAAAGCTCAATCCAAACACATACAAAAATGCAGCAATGATGCATAAGAGAGATGAGAAGAGATTGTGAGAAGTGAAGGAAAATTCACTTCTCAAAGTAACTTACCACCTGAAAAGTCAATAAAGAAATGAAATGCAATGCAAATGGGGATGAGATGTGATGATGCAAACCAGAACCAGAAGCATGAGTATGATGTTAATGATGCTAAGAGATGATGCAAACATGAAACAAGGCATGAGGGTGATCATACAAACATATGGAATGCAAAAGAAACATGCTTAGAACCATGAACATACATGAAAAGTTATGAAATGAAAATGACATACAAAATGACAAATGAAAGATGCAATGATCAAACATGACTCTAATATGTCTCAAGATGTATCATGAATCAAATGAATGCCTAAAATGTCATGGCAAGTCATGGTATGCAAGCAAATGGAAGATGGATGTAAAGGAAGACATGAATTAGGGTTTATGAACAAAATTCAAAACCAGAAGCAAACATCATGATAAAAATTTGAAAATGCATTCAAAGGAACCCTAAACCTATACAAACTCACTGCTCAAAGGAGAGGATCCAATTCTTAACCTAGTGTAAGTTATGAATTTCCTAAGTTGGCTAGGGTTTTAAGGTACCTTGTCAAGAAAAATGTCAAACAAATTGGAGATGCAAGATCAATTCAAACCAATTTAATCCTATAAACTAAATGATATGCAAGATGCAATGCAAGAAGAATCATTGTCCAACTCTCAATGGTTAGGCAGAAATGAATTTTTGAAGTTTGAATCAAAATAATGCCTTGAAGTGAAATTAAATCCATTGAAAATTGTCAAAAGGCATCAAGATCAAAAAAGAAATTTGGTTTGAAAGTTGGACAATGTTTCTAAATGGTTTTAAATGTTTCATGAATTTTTTTGTGATTTTTAAATACTTAAAAGTATTTTTAATTAATTAATTCTCATTAATCAATTAAAAATAAACTTTTAAATGATTTAAAAATATTTTTCAATGCAAAAAATAAAAATAAAAATATTTTTGGTTTCTGAAAATTAATAAAAAGTTTGATAAAAATTTTCAGAAATTTTTTTGATGATTTTTACTATTTTTAAATAAATGAACAAAACAAATGAAATAAAATGAAAATAAAATTGAATAAAATGAAAAGTATGCTGATCCAGTGGCCAGGATTCAAATTTGACACGCGGGAATTGACTGGCGCGCGTTTGAGTGGCTGGGATTCAATCTGAGATTTGAATTTAATTAATCCTAATTAATTACATAAATGACTGGATTAGGGTTTAATCAATGCATCTGGGACGTTCATTTGCGCGCGGGTCAAACAAAGTCAGCCTATCCTACGCTCCAAATTCAAACCTAGCCCTAAACGCATTTAAGTCACTAATGACTTTCAGGTGGCCGGAGAAGACTTCCGGTCATCTTCTCCGGCCAGACTCTCACCTGAAAGTTGCTAACTTCTCCAAAACTTCCCCCCAAACCCCCTAAAGCTCCAGAATCAAACCTTAAACAAACCTAAACACGAATCAATCCTCAAAAATCATTTATCACTCAAGAAAAACATGAATCGAAGCAAACAATTTTTAGGTCAGTAAGTTTCAGAACAATCATACATCCTGGTTTCTCAACCATTTTCAAAAATAATCACATCCCCATGATCAGGGGAGCACATAGAATCGTTTAAGAACTCAAAATGGAGTTTCTGGAAAAAGTTTGAGATGGCTACCTGAGATGGAATCTCCTGGTTCTGGGCTTTCTGGCCTTTCCTTTGCTGCAAGTCCACTCCTTTGAACCCTCTGATGATGAAATGAAGCTTAGAAAGCTTTGGGGATGGCTGGTTTGGGAGATGGCAGAAGTTCTGTTCAAGGGGGGGTGGTGATCGTGTTTTGGTTTCAGTGACTTTCAGGCTGTTTCAATGGTTGGTTTGTGATCATTGAGTCATGTTGAGATTGTTTGTGAAGTTTGTTTGTGTGTTTGCTGCTTGTGGAGAGTGTTTCGAAAGGTTTTGCATAAGAGGTGAAAAATGAGAATGCTGTCTTCGTGGAGGTTTCAGGCTTGTGTGTCTTATGAGAATGAAGCCTTGGGATGTGTTTGTAAAGTCTGGATTGGGCAGAGAGTGGTTGTGTCACTGTGGGATTGGTATGGCTTCAAGTTGCAAAAAGTCAAGCAAGTTGTACTTGGAGGTATGGGCAAGTGGCAGGCTAGGATAGGAGCATGGTTGAGTTCAGCAAGGATCAAGGAATGCTTTTGGATCATATTTTATGAACTGAGGCAAGTGGATGAGAAGTTTTGATCCCTTTTGCAAATTGTCACAACTTTGGTCTCTTTTGTAATTCTTGAAGTTTAAGGCATGGAACTTAAGAAATTCTTGGGCCAATCTGAAGTTTAAGTCATGTATGATATTTGTGTAAAGGTTAGACATCAATTAGAAGTCACAATTAGAAGTTTTGATCCATTCTACAACTTTCATGACCAAAGTTTTCTCATTTGAAGCATTTTTGAATCAAAAAGCAAGGGTTGAAAAAGTTTCCCAAAATGGCAATTTTCATTATAAGTCAACTTTCCCAAAAAGTCAACTTTGCAAATGGCTTGAAATTCTTCAAATTTGTGAACTTCTAACATCTTATATGATCAAATAAAGATCATACACAATCAAAAAGATGAAGAACACCCTTTGGTTGGGTCATTGGGGGTCTCAGATGTCCTGATTTTGCATTGTCTTGCTCAAAAAGTCAACTCTTGATCAGATGACTTCCCCATTGAATTTCTTCATGAAAATTGATATGCATGATCCATATACCATATAGAGACCAATAGAAACAAGAATGACCAAAAAAATGTGGAGTTATGGCCTTTGAAACCAAAACCCTAATTCTAGGTCATCTGTGCAGTTAAACTTGGCTCTGCTTCCATGCCATTCTCAGTTCTTGTGATTTTTTGACATTCTTGACTTTGAGAGGATATAATATGATGCTTGAACATACATGGACCCCTTTGAAGTGATTGATGACCTTTGGAGTGGTTCAAGTGGCTCTTGGATTGCTCAGATCACAAACCCTAGATGCAGATGACTTTGAATCTATGCAGTGAAGCAAATATGTGGTATGAGATGCTATGATTGAACTTATGCATATGAAGATATCACAAGCCATGGTGTGAATGTGTGAGGGAAAATTTGGGGTGTTTACAGCTGCCCCTATTCAAACATGAGTTAGCTGTGCAGAATGTAAGCAACGGCTTAACAGGCAAACAAGATAACTTGTGGTTGAATACCAAAGACAGTCCAAAATTTGCACTCACAGAATGAAAAAGAAAAGGGATATAGATTGTAAAAGAAAATAAAGTATATTGTAGAGTGCGGGCGACGGAGGACGACCGTCGAGCAGAGGACGACTTCTGGGGAAAATGCGGGAAGTAAAGCAATGACGGGGACGGCCGACAAGCTGGGGATAAAAGAGATTATGATGGGGACGACCATCAGAAAAGGAAAAGGGACCACGACGGGGACGGCCATCGGGTTAAAGAATAAATGAAATAATGATGAGGGACGGTCATCTAAGGTGAAGGACGATCACCTGGCAGGGTACGGCTGCCGAAAATATCGCGATATAGGACGAATGCCGGATAAAAGGTCGACGATGGGGACGACCATCGGACGAGCATGATGAAGGAAGATCATCAAGAGGTGAAGGACGATCACCTAGCAGGGGACGGCTGCTCTCAAGGTTTATCATGACATAGGACGAATGTCAGATAACAAGATCAACGATGGGGACGACCATCGGATAAAATGATGAAGGACGATCATCAAAAGGTGAAGGACGATCACCTAGCAGGGGACGGCTGCTAAAAATATCACGACATAGGACGAATGCCGGATAAAAGGTCGACGATGGGGACGACCATCGGACGAGCATGATGAAGGACGATCATCAAGAGGTGAAGGACGATCAACTAGCAGGGGACGGCTGCTCTCAATATCACGACATAGGACGCATGTCGGATAGAAAAAAGGTTGCTTTACTGACGACCTACTGGGGAATAGTAAACACGGACGAGTGTTTACATCCAAGAAATAAAAGGTATAAGTGTTTTGACGTTGTGTATAGATTAAAGATGCGGACGAACATCCTTAAGACTACGATACAGACGAGTATCGGGTAGAAACAAATACTGTCACGTGTTCAGAGATGATGATACGGACGAGTATCAACTGGTTAACAAGGAACACGGACGAGTGTTGGTTCTGAGGGGACTCTTCTGGGGAATAGTAGACACAGACGAGTGTCTAAATTCAAGAAGACATGAGTGTTTGACACGTGTATAGATTAAAGATGCGGACGAGCATCCCTAAGACTATGATACAGACGAGTATCAGGTAGAAACAAACGCTTGATGCATGTTCTGAGATGATGATACGGACGAGTATCAACTGGTTAACAAAGAACACGGACGAGTGTCGAATATGAGGGGATTTAATTGGTATGCACAAGATGCGGACGGGTATCTGTATGAGTGAAATAAGTATGAGTGGTGTATAGTTGAGTGTTTATCTTGTTGAGGAGGGTGACACGGACGAGTGTCAAAAGGAGGAAAGTGTAATATAAACAAGTATATGGTTTACCAAGTATTTGGGTGACTATTGTTGGGGAAGGTGACACGGACAGGTGTCAGGGAATTTGTATGGATGTATGTATCTGTGAGTGCAAAGGGACGCTTTGGCTTTCTGCTGGGGGGTATGACACAGACGGGTGTCAGGAAGTATCTGTGGTATGTATAAGTGTTTGTTTGTAAAGAAGGCTCGGGCGACTTTACTAGGGAATGATGACACGGACTAGTGCCAAAAGGAGGGTGTATTTGTATTTGCAAGCGTAAGGCAAATGCCTTGGCACCCTGGTGGGGAATTTGGGGAGTTTGCTGTATACTGTTGATGGGTTGTCAATATTCACAAGTGTTTGATTCAGAACATGGCTTATAATTATGCAATATGTTTGATTTTTGCCATAATGCTCCGTTTTAGACGGAATGCTACGCTTTGTGGGGAGAATATGATGCTAATGCCATGATTATGCAAAAATACCGATCTGGGATCCGAATCCCGTTGCCAAGAAGATCTCTGGCTGATCTGCTTGAAGTGAACATCCCAGCTGGGGATGAGATCATTGGTAGATCTGACATATGGGACTCTGCTTGGTGATATAGGTCACTGATAGACCTATCTTTGAGTAATGAGGGACCCAACTGGGGTTTGTAGAAGTTATCTTTACTCTGTTGTGAGTTCTTCGGGCGTTGCTCTTCTGGATGGAGGCTGAAGTTCTGTGGGGAGATGGTTCCCTGGCTTTTGTACTTGGCTGAGGAGGAAGCAAATGGCAACTCAGCTGGGGAGAAATAATGAATGGCAACTCAGCTGGGGAGAAAGCACCTACGGTGCTGAGACTGAGTGGATAATGATTTGCCATCTGGCTGGGATGAAGCCTTCATGCCCCATGTTGTGCTTTGAATACCTGCAATCCTGAAAAGACAGAGAAATGCACAAGTAATCCCGAGGTATCCCCTACCGGATTCCATCATAGGAGTTTAGACACCCCCAAGAGTAAGTATATTTCCTGCAAGCACGTGTTTTAAGAGAAACATCTGTATTTATGCAATCAGTATCTTTAAGGACATCAGACATTTTGCAAATGAAAATAAAGTGTACGAGACGAAACATGACTGAAAAATCTGATTTTATTAGTTCATGTGCCCTGAATTGGCAAGATACAGTCAAAGAAACAGATCCCCTAAAATGAGGAGATTGTTACAACTTGAGAAATAAAAGGTATTTAGCAATGTTGATGACGCTTCAAGAAGCTTCCCTTTGGCTATGACTCGTATGACTTTTGACGTTCTTCTCGTCTTGCTTTCTGAAGAAGGCTGATTCTGACCGGCGCTTGATCCTTTTGAAACTTACCAAGTTGTGAGTGATACAGATGAATTCAGAATGTAGTTGTTCGCTTATTCCCTTATTTGGCACGGATCTCCCTTTCGGGTTTTCAATCCATCGGGATACCCATTTTTGCCTGAGTTGTCCAATGCGGCTTTTCAACTCAGCGGGTGTACATTTTTTGTTTATTTTCCCTTATTTTTTCCCGAGTCTTTTATTCTGTTTTTGACTCGCCAGGATGCCCTATTTTTGCCTGGACTTACATTCTGTTTTTATGTCCAGCGGGTCATTTTATGCGAAGTATTTTTTAACTGCATCTGAATTCAAAGGGGACAGGAAGTCTTCACCATCCATAGTATTGAGCATCAGTGCTCCACCGGAGAAAACTTTCTTTACTACGAATGGCCCTTCATAGTTTGGAGTCCATTTGCCCCTGTGGTCGGTATGAGGAGGGAGTAGTCTTTTCAGCACAAGATCTCCTACTTGGTATTCTCGGAGCCTGACTTTCTGATCGAAGGCTTTCTTCATCCTTTTCTGATATAACTGCCCATGACAGATTGCAGCTAATCTTTTCTCTTCGATCAGACTCAGTTGTTCGTATCGGGATCGGACCCACTCTGCTTCGTTCAGCCTAACATCCATTAATACCCGCAGGGAGGGTAATTCAACTTCAACAGGTAGGACTGCCTCCATACCATAAACAAGCTGACACGGTGTTGCCCCAGTGGATGTTCTGATTGACGTACGGTACCCATGCAAGGCAAATGGTATCATTTCATGCCAGTATTTGTAGGTAACTACCATCTTCTGCACAATCTTCTTGATATTCTTATTTGCTGCCTCAACAGCGCCATTCATCTTTGGCCTGTAAGGAGAAGAATTGTGGTGTTGGATCTTGAAGTCCCGGCACAGTTCTGCCATCATTTTGTTGTTCAATTTGGAACCATTATCAGTAATGATTCGCTCGGGAACTCCGTATCGACAGATGATATCTCTCTTCAGAAATCGGGCTACCACTTGCCTTGTAACATTTGCATAGGAAGCTGCTTCAACCCACTTGGTGAAATAGTCAATAGCAACCAGGATGAATCTGTGGACATTTGAAGCAGTTGGTTCGATATTGCCAATCATATCAATGCCCCACATGGCAAAGGGCCAGGGTGAAGACATCACATTCAAAGGATTGGGAGGCACATGCACCTTATCCGCATAGATCTGGCATTTATGACACTTTCTGGCATAAGCACAACAGTCAGCATCCATTGTGATCCAGTAATATCCTGATCTTAGCAACTTTTTAGCCATGGCATGCCCTCCTGCATGGGTACCAAAGGATCCCTCGTGCACTTCGTGCATCAACAAGTCTGCTTCTGTTCTGTCAACACATCTGAGGAGTACCATATCAAAGTTTCTTTTGTACAGGGAACCATCAGTGTTCAAGAAGAAACTACCAGCTAGCCTTCTTAATGTCTTCTTATCATTGGAAGATGCCCCAGGTGGGTATGTCTAATCCTCCAAGAAGCATTTGATATCATGAAACCAAGGCTTATCATTTTTAACAACATCTGCTGCAAATACATACGCTGGTCTGTCCAGTCTGGATACTGAAATCCGAGGTACAAAGTTGGCGGCTTGAACTTTGAACATGGATGAGATGGTAGCCAGAGCATCTGCAAACTGATTCTCGTCCCGGGGAATATACTCAAGCTTGACCGTTGTAAATAAAGTCAATAACCTCCTTGTATAATCCCTATAAGGTATCAGATGATCCTGGTGGGTGTACCATTTGCCGTTGGTTTGATTAATTACCAGAGCTGAATCTCCGAATACAGTTAAAGTTTTGATCCTGAGGTCAATGGCTTCCTTAAGACCCATAATGCAAGCTTCGTATTCAGCTTCGTTGTTAGTGCAGTTAAAGGTGAGCTTTGCCGAGAAAGGCATGTGAACTCCTTTAGGTGTAATGAGTACTGCACCAACACCACGACCATTCATATTAACAGCCCCATCAAACATCATAGTCCATTCTTCTTCTGGGTCAGGCCCTTCAGTGTGAACAGGCTCTTCATGATCTTTTGCTTTAATGAACATGATGTCTTCATCAGGGAAGTCAAACCTCATAGACTGGTAATCATCAATTGGTTGCTCAGCAAGATAATCAGACAATACACTGCCCTTGATGGCTTTTTGAGACGTGCATTGAATATCATATTCTGTGAGGATCATTTGCCATCTTGCAACCCGTCCGGTAAGTGCTGGCTTCTCAAAAATGTACTTAACTGGATCCATCTTTGAGATCAATAAAGTAGTGTGGGTCAACATATACTGTCTCAGTCGGCGAGCAGCCCACGCTAAAGCACAACAAGTTTTCTCGAGCAGTGAATAACGTTGTTCACAGTCGGTAAACTTTTTGCTTAGGTAGTATATTGCATACTCTTTTCGACCAGACTCGTCATGCTGGCCCAACACACACCCCATTGACTCTTCTAATACTGTCAAGTACATGATTAGAGGTCTTCCTTCAACTGGAGGCATAAGGATTGGAGGCTCTTGCAAGTATTCCTTGATTTTGTCAAAAGCCCTTTGGCAGTCTTCGTTCCACCTGACCGTTTGTTCTTTTCTTAACAGCTTGAACAAAGGTTCACAGGTTGCTGTAAGGTGAGATATGAACCGTGAAATCTAGTTCAATCTTCCTAAGAACCCCCGAACTTCTTTCTCAGTCTTCGGTGCAGGCATTTCTTGAATGGCTTTAACTTTATCAGGGTCAACTTCAATCCCTTTCTCGCTCACAATAAAGCCCAACAGCTTACCAGATCGCACCCCGAATGTGCACTTGTTGGGGTTCAATTTCAGTTGGTACTTCCTCAGACGCTTGAATAGCTTCAACAGATTCACCAGGTGGTCTTCTTCGGTGAGGGACATGGCAATCATGTCATCCACATAACATTCAATTTCTTTATGGATCATGTCATGGAATAATGTCACCATAGCCCGTTGATATGTTGCACCAGCATTCTTCAGTCCGAATGGCATCACCTTATAACAGAACGTGCCCCAGGGTGTGATGAAAGTTGTCTTCTCCATGTCTTCAGGTGACATTTTGATCTGATTGTATCCTGAAAATCCGTCCATGAAGGAGAACACCGAGAACTGAGCCGTATTATCCACCAATACATCAATGTGAGGTAAAGGGAAGTCATCTTTTGGGCTGGCTCTGTTCAGGTCCCGGTAATCCACACACATTCTCACCTTGCTGTCCTTCTTAGGCACAGGTACAATATTAGCAACCCACGGTGGATAGCTAGTCACGACAAGGAACCCGGCGTCCCACTGCTTTTGTACCTCTTCTTTGATCTTCATTGCCATGTCCGGGCGAGTACGGCGTAACTTCTGTTTAACTGGTGGGCAGTCTTCTCTTAAAGGCAGCTTGTGCATAACAATATCGGTGTCCAACCCTGGCATATCCTGATAAGACCAAGCAAACACATCCACATATTCACGAAGCAAGTCAATCAGTTGTTTCTTCACTGAGTCTTGTAAGCAGGCCCCGATTTTAACCTCTTTCACATCTTCATCCGTACCAAGATTAATCGTTTCCACCTCCTCCCGATGAGGAGTGATAACCTTCTCCTCTTGCTTTAACAACCTGGCTAGCTCTTCAGGAAGCTCATAATCTTCTTCAACCCCTTCATCAGCTTGATTGATTGGATTGTCAAAGTCATACGAAGCCATAGCTGTGCTGTTGGCGGTGCAGTCTGAAAGGCACTCTCTGCAAGGGTTTAGATTGTTCATTTTAGTGATTGATTTTAATCTTGTTTAGAAAAGTGAAATAAAGTTATCATTTTGAAAACATTGCCATTTTATTTTTGTACAAAAAGAAAAATGAAAAACAGTGAGCAGAAAAGAAAAAGACTCATTTGCAAAAGATGTCCGATATTCATTGATTGATCTGTTTGCACAAAATTACATATGGCCCGATTACAAAATGAGTCTTGTCATCTTGGGCAAGATGCAAGACTTGATGCATGCTTAAAATATACAGGAAATAATAATTACTCTGCAGGAGTAACCCTTATAATTTCCTGGGAAGACCAGTTTGAGATTCGGCTCCCCGGGATCCTTGGACGTATCCAGCTCTCTAGGTTGCGTTCATCTTCCGACTCATCTTCCAAGTTGTTCACTGCATCTGGGGTGAGCATTCCCCCGCTGACAAGACTGGGCTTCTTAGCAGCCTCTGATTGATCTTGTTGAGTTGGTTTGTAACCCAACCCAAATCTGTCCTCCTTCTTCTCCATAGGCAATAGCTTGCCCCAGCCTTCCTGGCTTGCTGATAAGACGTCATGGAGGTTCCCAGTACAACAAATACTTCATTTATGTTCAGGGCCTCAAATCCCTGGCTCATGGTTTCATGGATCTCTCCATCCATCTCAATGTATTTGTATGTAGCCAGATGGCTAACAAAGATATCTTCTTCACCACAGATGGTGATGATCTGGCCTTCCCACTCGAATTTCAGCTTCTGGTGAAGGGTAGACGTAACTGCGCCAGCGGCATGGATCCAAGGTCTACCCAACAAACAGTTGTAGGCCGGCTGAATGTCCATCACATAGAAGGTAATTTTGAAGGTCTGCGGGCCAATCATCACGGGCAGATCAATCTCCCCTAGCACTGATCTTTTGGAGCCATCAAATGCTCTCACCACTAAATTACTCGGACGCAAAGCCAAGCCATCATACTCCAGCTTCACCAAAGCTTTCTTTGGTAGAACATTGAGTGAGGACCCAGTGTCCACCAGTACATGGGATAGAACAACACCCTTGCATTCTAGAGTGATGTGTAAAGCCTTGTTGTGGTTACGCCCCTCAGTTGTTAAGTCAGTGTTGGTAAAACCCAGTCCATGACTGGTGTTGACATTTGCCACCACGATTTCCAGCTGATTAACGGTGATCTCCTCTGGCACGTATGCTGCGTGCAAGACTTTCAGTAATGCATTCCTGTGAGCTTCAGAACACATCAACAGGGATAATATGGAGATCTTTGAGGGAGTTTGGTGAAGCTGATCCACCACCTTGTAATCACTTCTCTTTATGATTCTCATAAACTCGTCTACATCCTGTTCAAAAGATGTCTTCTGAGTTTCTTTGACAGTCGGCTCTTCAAATACCACACTCTTTCCTTTTGCTTTGGCGGCAGCTTCTGCTTCGGCATTAGGTCTTTGTAATTGTGAGGCAAAAAGGCGTCCGCTTCTGGTGAAGCCTCCGCCTCCCCCAACATTGTCAATCTGTGGAGAAGAGGTTGAAGAGTCCGAAGTGATTTTCTCCCCGTTGCAGTAAAGGTCAGAGCCATAATGCCAAGGGATGGCATTACTGCTTTCATATGGAACTGGTCCAGGCACCGTGATGGTAATTGGACTGACTACTGCAGAGGAGGGTACTGAAATGGTGTGCGGATCGTAGTAAATAGTGACTGGTGACCTGGCAGGAGGTGCCACTGCTAGTTGTTGAAAGTTGTTGTTTGGAGGAACATATGATGGATCATAGTAAATGGTGACTGTTGAGACATCTGTTGGCGTTGTAGAAGATTCTGTTGAATAAATGGGTGCTGATGTTGTAGAAGAAATGGTTGTTGACATATGATTTGTTGAAGTGATGGATGAAGCCATTGTTGATGATATCGATGAATTGGTCGGAATGATTGTTGTTGCAGTTGTAGAAGAGTCAGGGATCGTTATCAAAGGGATTGCTGGATTTGTAGGTACTGATGTTGTGATCTGAAGGATACCACTTTTGATAAGATCATCTATGTCGCTTCTCAAGTTATCACACCCGTTGACCGAAATGTTGCAATAACCACAACCGAGCTCACACCCGGGGAACATCTGGCATTCTAGGAGCTGAGCTTTAATTTCTACCAGAGGTGTCCGAATCTGCCCAACACTGGTGATTAAGAAAGATGGTTTATCTTCCTCAATAGCATTAATTCTTGGTCCTCCATGATTGGGCATGGTATTCTTGTTGACATTAGGCGGGGGTGCAATGTTGAGGGCCTTGGAATCCACCAGATCTTGTACCTTCATTTGTAAAGCCCTGCATTTCTCTGTATTGTGGCCTGGTGCATTGGAATGAAAAGAACACCGGGCGTTGACATCATAATTTCTTGGAAGACTGGCAGGATCTGGAGGTGCCAATGTCCTTAGCTCAACCAGGTTGAGTTTCAGGAGTTGTGGCAATAAAGCGGCATAAGGCATAGGGATTGGATCAATCACCCTATTTGCTTGTGATGGTCTTTGCTGAAAGGGTCTTTGCTGTTGATTGCTGTTGTTGTTGTTGTTGTAGTTTCTCTGTGGCGGATACTGAACTTGTTGCTGATAGTGGGGTTGTTGTTGTGGTTGATATGCTGGTTGCTGAGGAATTGGGGCTGGAATAGTGACAGCTGCCACTGACCTATGAACATACTGAGGTCTGCCCCTGTTGGCATGAATAACATTAGTCTCACCGGTTCTTCTTGGTCCCACAAAAGGCTTTCTGGGATTGCTTGACGAACTTGCACCGTTATCGGAGATCTTACCCCTCTTTAATAGGCTTTCAATTCTTTCTCCAGCTATGACTACGTCAGCGAAGCTGGTGGAAGAAAAGGCAGCTAGCCTGTCAATATATGTCCCTTGGAGGTTGTTCATGAACATGTCGGCCATCTCTCTTTCCGACATGGGTGGCTGGACAGCAGCAGCAAGCTGTCTCCACCTCTGGGCATATTCCCTGAAGCTTTCCCTGGAGGATTGAGACATTCCCATCAGAAGGGTTCTGTTAGGAGCCATGTCTAGATTATATTGGTACTGCCTGATGAAAGCCTCAGCTAGGTCTTTCCAGCATCTGATTGTAGCTCTGGTCAAATGAGAGTACCACTCCCTTGAGGCCCCAGTCAAACTATCTTCAAAATAAAACATCCACAGTTTTTCATCCATGGTGTATGCCTTAAGTCTTCCCAGAAAAGACTGCAAGTGGGTTCGTGGACTGGAAGTTCCGTTGTACTTTTCGAAGCACGGGGGCTTAAACTTGTGAGGTACTCTTACCCCGTCCACTAAGCCCATATCCATGACATCAAAACCCAAGGAGTTTTGAGACTCCGAAGATCTCAATTTCTCAGCAATTTCATCAAGCCTCCTATCATAGGCTTCATCCCCAGCTCCCATCACAGTGAATTGATCCTCTTGGGGGTCTTCTTGTAGGACTCTGCCTGCAGTAGCATTCCCTTGCACATTAGTAGGGATATTGATCTCTGGATGAAGATGAGGCCCATATACTGGTGGGTTAACATGAGGCTGAACTCTCTCATTGTTACTTGTTCCTCCAGTCCCTAGATGGGGTTCTTCCGGGGTCTTCCTTTCTACCAATGCCTTTAATATTTCTTGGCTTTGAGACAAGCCATTCATTACTTCCATGAACTGGGTCATTTGGTTTCTCATCTCCAGCCTTTTGTTAACCATCTGGGTTCTGACCTCTGTCAGCTCTTGCTGTACTTGATCCATCTGGATACCAGGAAGGTTGTTGCGAGTAGGATATCTGTGTGGACGGTTGAGAGGGAACACCCAACGGCGAGCAATAATTCCTGAATCACAACAGAGTTAGTAACAAACAAAACAAAAAACCTACAAAACCAAATAAAAGTTAGTATGCAATGCAGTATGCTTATTTGTTTCCAAGGTATCCGGCTTGGCACTTGGTTTTGACCTTTCCAGACCCTGAGGAAGATGCTTTGATGTTGCTTGAGAGAAAGAGAACTCAATGAAACAAACTAACAAATATATTACAAATGGTGAATCATACATAGTTTATTTTTACAACATATGCCCCTGAGGGGTCAAAACATAACACAAAAAGAAAAGTACAAGAAATGGGAACAACAACAAGCAAATAAGTCAAACATCTAAGCCAAATTCATCCTCCTTAACTTCCTTCAAAAGTGCTTCAGTTACAGGACCAGTCGGATGCTCTATAATGCTTCTGATGAGAAGGTTCCTGGTGGTAATAGCAGTGGTCAGCTTCTTATGTCTGTCCTGGTCCTTTGACCTCTTCACACCAGCCCTGAGCTTCAATTCTGAGATTTCCTTCTGGGCTGCTAGTAGAGCCTCCTGTTGCTTCTTTTCACTAGCCTCTAGCTGCTCAATTCTGTCCTGAGTTCTCTTATCTTCTTGAGTGCGAGCTTCAGTGATCCTGACCCACCTAGCTTGACTTTATTTCAGATAGAGATCAGTCCTAGCCTTCTGAAACTGGGCCTCTTTACAGGCATTCTTCAAAATTTGCTCTCCTGCTCTTGATTTCTTGATGTAGTCCTCTAATTTCTCAATCCTGGCTAGATGCTCCACCTTAAGATTTTCTAACCTCTCAATGTCTAGACGACCATCACTCCTCTCCCAGAGGGTCTTCTGCAGAGCTTGAGTCAGATTCTCATTCCTCTCCTTCAGTTTCTCAAATTCCTCTAGGCTGATAGTAGCTGGAGGTGGTACTGTGGATGGTCCAGGTGCATCCTCAACGGTGAAAGGTATCCCAGAAATCTGAGCCCTAGCATGAGACCACTCATAATACTGTGCTGAAGCCACATTGTTGCATTTCCCAAGAATGGCTACCCCTTTGGTCTGGATGTTGTCCCAAGCCCAGGATGCTTGTCTGACAATAACTAGATTAGCCTTTATCTCACAATAAAGGGTTTCAGCCAAGTCTTGCACTCTAGGAGGGTGAACCAAAGCATAGCCCAATTGTCTTTTGAATAGCAAAGGGTTGTAGTTGATGCAACCCTTCACTCCTATCAGAGGTACATTGGGGAACTGCCCACAGCTAGTAATTATGTCTCTGCCCTTGGTGCTCTGGGTGCACCATCTGATGTCATCTGAAGTTAAAGCAGTGAGTCTTCTAGCCCAATTCTTCTGTTGGTGAGGGTTCAAGAAAGCAATAGTCTTGGGTAAGTGTTTGAGCAGCCAAGTATGAAACAGAGGAGCACATCATCTCACTAACCTCCCTCTCTGCTTCTCATTCCTTTGGTGAATAGAATAGTAGAAATCTCCCAGCAAGGTGGGTACTGGGTTCCTCAAAAGGAAGAGATGAATAGCATTCTTGCTGATAAACTTGGGCTCATCTGCAAAAAGTATAACCCCATATATACTGAGGGCTAACAATGCACAAACTGCCTTCCATTCTCCCAAGGAGGCCTTCAGAATGGCCTGAGAAGTGAGAAAATCCAAATGTAGGCCAGGAATCCCAGCCTTTGTAGTCATGTTCTGCTCAATCAGAATAGGTTCCAAATACAGTGCTTTTGCCACTTCTTCATTACTGGGAGAAGCCATCTCTGGGTTGAAGGGGATACCACCCCTGACAGGCACTCCAACCAATGATGAAAACTCCTCCAACAGGGGTCCCAACTGAAAATTCTGAAAAGTGAAGCATCTCAAAGGAGGATCATAGAACTGTAGGCAAGTGTGAATCAAACTCCTCTGAGAAGGGTCCAAGTCTATAACCATATCAAGGATGTTTCCATAATGTTCTCTGAATAGTGGGATATGGTCTGGAGTGACAAGTGCCTGGACCTGTCTGATGCCAGCCAGCACAGGCTCAAAGAAGTGGGATGAAATGTTGCTCTTCTTGGGTGCCATGTCTGCTGATGAAGAGCTGAAAACAAATACTGATGATGAAGACTGGTACTGAAGATGAACTACTGATAGGCTGAGACTGGTGATAATAGTAGCTGAAGCAGACAACTGATGAAGATGGCTGAAGCAGATAGCTGATGAACAGGGGTCTAATCAGATAAAGGGGTCAAAACCAAGCCAAAATGATGTGGATACCCTGAAAAACAAATAAACAAATGTTAAATGATGCAAATGATGAGTATGCAAATGATATGCGAGGGTTTGTGATCAAGCTGGATCTAATCAACTGTCTTGATATAAGTCCATGTATGTCTTAAGAAGTCCAGATGGAGGTTCAAAAGTCCAGTAACCAAGGTGGGGGACTCAAATAAAGAGTCACATGTCCTGGGTTAAATCACAAGAACTGTCCAAAGTGAAGCATTCTTAAACAAAACAAGCATCAGGGTATGATGTGGCCAAGGGTTCCTGCAAACCTGTAAACAGCCCAACCCCCTCACAGGTGGTGTTCTAAAACAAGGATCCTCAGACTTGGATCAGTTATGAGAAGTGTAAACACTTCTAACCCGGAGGTACAGTGTTTACAATAACCATAAAATATCCTCCTCTAATTCACCTCAGTTTCTGAAGGTCATAGTAAAGGTCATCCAGACTTAGCAGGCTTCCAAGATAGCCCTAGCACTACAGGAGATCTGTAGCACAGAGTTCTCAAGAAGAAACCCATATCTGAACCGTGTTTCATATTCCCGCACCAGACCGAAATGGAATGGGAAAGAACATGAACCACTCTAGCCTAGGTGTCACTCAGGTCCCAGGTATAGGACCTTAAACTCTCAATGAAACCCCACCCACCAAGACAGAAAACGGATCCAGCCAGATAACAGTTATGACAGTATGATGCATATAAAGCTGTAAAGAAAGCGATAAATAACTGTACATAAAGCAATAAATAAAAGCAAATATATAAACACAATTAGCACATAACACCCCAGTAAACACAAATCAATCAAGCGCTAGGAGGAACCCACAAAAAGAACCAGAAGCCCTGGTTACAGTATAAGGGTCCCCAGCAGAGTCGCCAAGCTGTCGCTCCCACCAAATGAGGCTAAGTCAAATGGGGTACAGACGCGAACGGTCGGCGAAAGGAGGATGTGAGAACACACAGGGGTGAACTCACAAGAAAAGAAAAGAGTCGCCAGCTAGGCATTTTTATCCCAGAGGAAAGGCAATGCTGCATAGACCTAGAAAGATATGGATAAGACGGTTGCGAACCAGAGAGACTGAGAAAGGGGGTTGGTTACAACCTGGGAAGGTATTAGCACCCAGATTGTCCGCCGTACTCTATGGGATCCACGCTTAAGAGGTTTGTGTTTTAAAGGGGTAATGTCAGTGCAATTTGTGTGTAAAAGAGCTGGAAAAGGATGTACAGGTGTCAGTGTAAGAGAAGTGAAGTGTATAAGTGAAGTGTCAGTGTAAGGAAAGAATATAATGCTCAAGATAATGAGGCTAAAAGAATGATGCTGGAAGGAGGGGGAATATACAGAGACTTTTGTTCGATAACCGTTAAGTTATGCCTACGTATCCTCTCGTGCAATGAGGAAGTCAGAACACCGTAGTTCGACCCAAAGAGAATGAAAGATGAGTTGACCTGTGAACTGCTTACTTGTCAATGCTCAAGTGTATGACCTGTCTGGCTCAGGTGCAAATTGTCTTGCATTAGACGGAAGAAGAAAGTTCTCGTTTATGAGTGAATGAGATGAGAAAAGAATCCCGGAGGAGACGATTATTGTTTGTTTTTGAGTTTTCAGTCTTTTATTGCTTTTGAAGTTTGTCATAAGTTAATGAGCTTAAGTCTAAACCAATGGGTTAGTAAACTCATCACATCTTCCCTCTGATTAGGGGTAATGAGAATACCTTAAGTGTGAAGTCAGCATCTCACACTTAACCACCTTTTGATGTAGGATTAAGATCATTAACCTACTTGTGATTATTTAGATGTTTTTGTTGTTTTTGTTTAGTGTTAAGTAATGAGTTTAAGCCATAATCAGGGATTAAACAGACTCATTACACCATCCTAATAGAAGGATAATAGATGAGAATGTTTAAGCTGAGGAAGACTCCCCAACTTAATCCATGATTAGGGATTAACTTCTTGATAAAACAAAACCTTTATTATATGGATTTTAGTTAATGATATGATGAAGAAGTGATTTTTATGATTTGCAAGACAACTTGAGGGGGACTTGTCCATTAACACTAGGGTTAGTCCTTCTTAACCAGTTAAGGAAGAATTAGAACCCTAATGCAAGGCCCAAGTTACAAGCTTGATGTCTTGATGATTATTAAGTGAATTGATTAAGGGAGTTAAACACATTAAGGGTTTAACACTTAGGATTAAAGTTATACACTCCATCCTAATAGAAGGATGCAAGCATAAGCTTAATCACAAAGCCTTAAAGCCTTTAGGGTTTAGTTCCTGATTATGAGATGAGAAGAGAAGACTCAAAGATGACACAAAGGTAAAAGCTAAATGGGGGACTAATCAACCCTAATTATTATCATGCTTGGTCATTCCTAGGTTTTGTGAGGTTTAAGAGAAAGATCTTCAAAGAACCACCAAGGAGGGAAGCAGATGAAAGGAACAAAGAGAGGCAAAACAACTTGCTTCACTTAAGAAGTAAAGTTGCTTGAAGAAAGAAGGCAAGATGAACAAGAATGAGCAAGCTCAATCCAAACACATACAAAAATGCAGCAATGATGCATAAGATAGATGAGAAGAGATTGTGAGAAGTGAAGGCAAATTCACTTCTCAAAGTAACTTACCACCTGAAAAGTCAATAAAGAAATGAAATGCAATGCAAATGGGGATGAGATGTGATGATGCAAACCAGAACCAGAAGCATGAGTATGATGTTAATGATGCTAAGAGATGATGCAAACATGAAACAAGGCATGAGGGTGATCATACAAACATATGGAATGCAAAAGAAACATGCTTAGAACCATGAACATACATGAAAAGTTATGAAATGCAAATGACATACAAAATGACAAATGAAAGATGAAATGATCAAACATGACTCTAATATGTCTCAAGATGTATCATGAATCAAATGAATGCCTAAAATGTCATGGCAAGTCATGGTATGCAAGCAAATGGAAGATGGATGTAAAGGAAGACATGAATTAGGGTTTATGAACAAAATTCAAAACCAGAAGCAAACATCATGATAAAAATTTGAAAATGCATTCAATGGAACCCTAAACCTATACAAACTCACTTCTCAAAGGAAAGGATCCAATTCTTAACCTAGTGTAAGTTATGAATTTCCTAAGTTGGCTAGGGTTTTAAGGTACCTTGTCAAGAAAAATGTCAAACAAATTGGAGATGCAAGATCAATTCAAACCAATTTAATCCTATAAACTACATGATATGCAAGATGCAATGCAAGAAGAATCATTGTCCAATTCTCAATGGTTAGGCAGAAATGAATTTTTGAAGTTTGAATCAAAATAATGCCTTGAAGTGAAATTAAATCCATTGAAAATTGTCAAAAGGCATCAAGATCAAAAAAGAAATTTGGTTTGAAAGTTGGACAGTGTTTCTAAATGGTTTTAAATGTTTCATGAATTTTTTTGTGATTTTTAAATACTTAAAAGTATTTTTAATTAATTAATTCTCATTAATCAATTAAAAATAAACTTTTAAATGATTTAAAAATATTTTTCAATGCAAAAAATAAAAATAAAAATATTTTTGGTTTCTGAAAATTAATAAAAAGTTTGATAAAAATTTTCAGAATTTTTTTGATGATTTTTACTATTTTTAAATAAATGAACAAAACAAATGTAATAAAATGAAAATAAAATTGAATAAAATGAAAAGTATGCTGATCCAGTGGCCAGGATTCAAATTTGACACGCGGGAATTGACTGGCGCGCGTTTGAGTGGCTGGGATTCAATCTGAGATTTGAATTTAATTAATCCTAATTAATTACATAAATGACTGGATTAGGGTTTAATCAATGCATCTGGGACGTTCATTTGCGCGCGGGTCAAACAAAGTCAGCCTATCCTACGCTCCAAATTCAAACCTAGCCCTAAACGCATTTAAGTCACTAATGACTTTCAGGTGGCCGGAGAAGACTTCCGGTCATCTTCTCCGGCCAGACTCTCACCTGAAAGTTGCTAACTTCTCCAAAACTTCCCCCCAAACCCCCTAAAGCTCCAGAATCAAACCTTAAACAAACCTAAACACGAATCAATCCTCAAAAATCATTTATCACTCAAGAACAACATGAATCGAAGCAAACAATTTTTAGGTCAGTAAGTTTCAGAACAATCATACATCCTGGTTTCTCAACCATTTTCAAAAATAATCACATCCCCATGATCAGGGGAGCACATAGAATCGTTTAAGAACTCAAAATGGAGTTTCTGGAAAAAAGTTTGAGATGGCTACCTGAGATGGAATCTCCTGGTTCTGGGCTTTCTGGCCTTTCCTTTGCTGCAAGTCCACTCCTTTGAACCCTCTGATGATGAAATGAAGCTTAGAAAGCTTTGGGGATGGCTGGTTTGGGAGATGGCAGAAGTTCTGTTCAAGGGGTGGTGGTGATCGTGTTTTGGTTTCAGTGACTTTCAGGCTGTTTCAATGGTTGGTTTGTGATCAGTGAGTCATGTTGAGATTGTTTGTGAAGTTTGTTTGTGTGTTTGCTGCTTGTGGAGAGTGTTTCGAAAGGTTTTGCATAAGAGGTGAAAAATGAGAATGCTGTCTTCGTGGAGGTTTCAGGCTTGTGTGTCTTATGAGAATGAAGCCTTGGGATGTGTTTGTAAAGTCTGGATTGGGCAGAGAGTGGTTGTGTCACTGTGGGATTGGTATGGCTTCAAGTTGCAAAAAGTCAAGCAAGTTGTACTTGGAGGTATGGGCAAGTGGCAGGCTAGGATAGGAGCATGGTTGAGTTCAGCAAGGATCAAGGAATGCTTTTGGATCAGATTTTATGAACTGAGGCAAGTGGATGAGAAGTTTTGATCCCTTTTGCAAATTGTCACAACTTTGGTCCCTTTTGTAATTCTTGAAGTTTAAGGCATGGAACTTAAGAAATTCTTGGGCCAATCTGAAGTTTAAGTCATGTATGATGTTTTTGTAAAGGTTAGACATCAATTATAAGACACAAATTGCCTTGGTACAAGAATTTGCAAGTTTCCCTCTTTGGTGCATAACTTGAAATTATGTGATTTTTCCTAACTTTGACAAGCCATAACTTTTGATTCAAAATGAATTAGGTCATGTTCTTGTACTTTTTGAAAAGGTAATGATCCATTCTACAACTTTCATGACCAAAGTTTTCTCGTTTGAAGCATTTTTGAATCAAAAAGCAAGGGTTGACAAAGTTTCCCAAAATGGCAATTTTCATTATAAGTCAACTTTCCCAAAAAAGTCAACTTTGCAAATGGCTTGAAATTCTTCAAATTTGTGAACTTATAACATCTTCTATGATCAAATAAAGATCATACACAATCAAAAAGATGAAGAACACCCTTTGGTTGGGTCATTGGGGGTCTCAGATGTCCTGATTTTGCACTGTCTTGCTCAAAAAGTCAACTCTTGATCAGATGACTTCCCCATTGAATTTCTTCATGAAAATTGATATGCATGATCCCTATACCATATAGAGACCAATAGAAACAAGAATTACCAAAAAATTTGGATTTATGGCCTTTGAAACCAAAACCCTAATTCTAGGTCATCTGTGCAGTTAAACCTGGCTCTGCTTCCATGCCATTCTCAGTTCTTGTGATTTTTTGACATTCTTGACTTTGAGAGGATATAATATGATGCTTGAACATACATGGACCCCTTTTAAGTGATTGATGACCTTTGGAGTTGTTCAAGTGGCTCTTGGATTGCTCAGATCACAAACCCTAGATGCAGATGACTTTGAATCTATGCAGTGAAGCAAATATGTGGTATGAGATGCTATTGTCGCTCCCGACAAATGAAACAGGGTCAGATGAAGGTACAGACGCGAACGGTCGGCGAAAGGGACAATGAGAACACACAGCCGTGAACTCACTGGAGATGGATAGAGTCGCCAGCTAGGCATTTTTATCCCGGAGGAAAGGCAATGCTGCATAGACCTAAGAAAAGATGGATAAGACGGTCGCGAACCAGAGAGACTGAGAAAGGGGGTTGGTTACAACCTGGGAAGGTATTAGCACCCAGATTGTCCGCCGTACTCGACGGGATCCACGCTTAAAAGATTTGTGTTATAAAGGGGTAGTGTCAGTGCAATTTGTGTGTGAAATAGCTGGAAAAGAATGTACAGGTGTCAGTGTAAAGTGTATGAGTGATATGAAATATGAAAGTGTCAGTGTAAGGAAAGAGTATGTTCATGATCATGAGGCTAAGAGAATGAGGCTAGAAAGAGGGGGAATATACAGAGACTTTTGTTCGATAACTGTTAAGTTATGCCTACGTATCCTCTCGTGCAATGAGGAAGTCAGAACACCGTAGTTCGACCCAAAGAGACTGAAAGATGAATTGACTTGTGAACTGCTTACTTGCCTATGCTCAAGTGTATGACCTGTCTGGCTCAGGTGCTAACTGTCTTGCATTAGACGGAAGAAGCGAGTTCTCGTTTGTGAGTGAGGATGATGAGAAAAGAATCCCGGAGGAGACGATTATTGTTTGTTTTTGAGTTTTCAGTCTTTTATTGCTTTTGAAGTTTGTCATAAGATAATGAGCTTAAGTCTAAACCAATGGATTTAGTAAACTCATCACATCTTCCCTCTGATTAGGGGTAATGAGAATACCTTAAGTGCGAAGTCAGATTCTCACACTTAATCACCTTTGGTGTAGGATTAAGATCATTAACCTACTTGGGATTATCTAGATGTTTTTTTGTGTTTTTGTTTAGTATTGAGTAATGAGGTTAAGCCATAATCAAGGATTAAACAGACCCATTACACCACCCTAAAAGAAGGATAATAGATAAGAATGTTTAAGCTGAGGAAAACTCCTCAACTTAATCCATGATTAGGGATTAAACCCATGACAAAACAAGCCTTTGATTAAGTGGATTTTATTTAATGGTATGATGATGAAGTGTTTTTTATGGTTTGTAAGACAACTTGAGGGGGACTTGTCCATTAACACTAGGGTTAGTCCTTCTTAACCACTTAAGGAAGAATTAGAACCCTAATGCAAGGCCCAAGTTACAAGTGTAATGTCTTGATATTTATTAGATGAATTGATTAAGAGATTTAAACACCTTAAGGGTTTAATACTTAGGATTAAAGTTATACACTCCATCCTAAGAGAAGGATGCAGGCATAACCCTAAGCACAAAGTCTCAAAGCCTTTAGGGTTTGGTCCCTGATTATGAGGTGAGAAGAGGAGACTCAAAGAGAGACACAAAGGTAAAAAACTATGGGGGAGACTAATCAAAACCCTAATTCATTATCATGCTTGGATGATCCTAAGGTTTGTGAGGTTTTCAAGAGAAGCCTTCAATGGAACCACCAGGAAGCAGATGAACAGGATCAAGAGAAGCAAAGTGACTTGCTTCATTCAAGAAGTCAAGTCACTTGAAGAAAGAAAGTAAGAAGAACAAGAATGAGCAAGCTCAAACTCAAACACAAAAAAAATGCAGCAATGGATGCAAGGGAGATGAAAAGAAAAGGTATGAGAAGTGAAGGCAAATCCACTTCTCAAGTTTACTTACCACCTGCAATGTTAGAAAGAAAATGCAATGCAATGCAAGATGAGATGAAATGATATGATGCAAAGCAAGACCAGAAGCATGTTGATGATGATTATGATGTTATGAGGTGCTGCAAACATGAGGCAAGACAATGGGGATGTTCATACAAGATCATGAATGCAAATGATGCAAGTTAAGGAGCATGAACAAGCATGAAATGTTATGAAGCATACAAGACAAATGACATGGCAAATATGTAATGCAATGATCAAAGATGCTTTATACATGTCTTAAGATGCCAAATGAATCATAAGAATGCACAAAATGCAAAGACAAATCATGTTATGCAAGGAAATGCAAGAGGGATGCAAATGAAAGCCCAAATTAGGGTTTATGGATCAAACATCAAACACAAACCAAAAACAGAAGCAAAACCCTAAAGTAAAAAATGGAAAATGCTACCCAAAGAAACCCTAAACCTATAATGAACCACTGCCCAAAGGGGAACTCTCAACTCTCAACCAATCTTGAGTTATGAATTTTGCAAGTTTTTAGGGTTTTTAAGGGTTCTTATCAAAACAAATGCCAATCAATTAGAAAATGCAAGATCAAATCATGGCCTTTTTATCCTTGAAAATACATGTCAAATGGAAAACAATGCAAGAAGAATCAATGTCTCAAACTTCACCAATAGGCAGAAATGAATTTTCAAACATGTGATCAAAATAATGCACAAAATATGATTTAATTCCATGAAAAATTCTTAAAATGCATCAAGATCAAAAAAGAAATTTGGTTTGAAGGTTGGACAATGTTTCTAAATGTCTTAGAACATTTCATGAATTTTTTTGTAATTTTTAAATACCTAAAAGTATTTTTAATTAATTAATTCCCATTAATCAATTAAAAATAATCTTTTAAATATTTAAAAATACTTTTTTAATGATAAAAAATAAAATAAAAGTATTTTTGTGTCATAAAAATTAATAAAACTTTAAGGAAAAAGTTTCATAATTTTTATGATTTTTTAACTATTTTAAATAAATTATGCAAGTTTAAATGAAATAAAATGAAATAAAACAAATAAAATGAGAAGTAATCAGATTGAATGGATGAGATTGCTCCTGGATTCAAACATGTTGACTGCGCGCGCTAGTGGAGGGCCAGGATTGCTTCAGACTTAATTAAATTAATTATGGATTAATTAGACCTAACACGTGGATTAGGGTTAATCAAACGCATCTGGGCCATCGAAGCTGGAGGGAAGTCAAACATTCAACGCTCATCTACGCTCAGCATTCAAACTAAAGTTAATGACTGTAATTAGGGCAAATCACATTCAGGCGGCCGGAGAAGACTTCCGGTCGTCTTCTCCGGCCAGAAGCTCACCTGAAAATCTCAAAATCTCTCAATACGTACCAAAAATGAAAACCAAGAACATGTAAATGATTCTTATCCTCTCACGAATCAAACCCCCAACCTAAAACAAATTTATTCTACCTAAATAAGCTGAATCGAAAGAAAGAAAATCTAGGGTTCGTAAGCTTCAAACACAAATTAAATGCTCAAATCACAACCATTTCAAAAACTAAAGACATCAGAATGATCAGGAGAGCATGAAGAACAAGTTTGTAACAAGAAAAATGATTTCTGGAAAAATTATTTTCGAGCTACCTGAGATTTGGAGCTTTCAGTTTTGGATCTTTCTGGCCACTTCCCTCAGTGCAAGCTGCTCCTCTTGGCCCCCAGATGATGTTTGAATGCTCAAAAACAATTTATGCTGGCTGGATAAGGAGATTCGACAGCTTCTGCTCAAGCTTGCTCAACAATGGCAATGGAGTTTCAGGCACTCTCAGGTCATGGTGATGGGTTGTTTGAGGTCTATGCAGTGTGTAGAGAAGATTTGTGGTATTGGTTTGTGTGTTTGTGAGCTAGGATGGAAGATTCGAAAGTTTTTGCAAACTGAAGTAAGAAATGGCAGTGGGATTTCTTGGCTGTTTTAGGCTTGTGCTTTGGGTGCTGGGTGGCCTATGGAGTGTGGTGAGACGATTGATGAAGGTTGCTTGGGTGTTTGATGGCTGTCTAAGCAGATTCGAAGCAAGTTGCAATGTGGAAGGTTTTTGTGAAAAGTGGTGAATGGTTTTGTTTCAGCCTTGGTCCTTGATGTCTTTAGCTTGCAAATTGATAACATATTTTAATCCAAGTGGCCAGAGGATGTGACTTGTGCAGCTGTGATAGGTAAGTTTGCTTTTGCATAAAAGGACAACTTTGTGTAAGATAGGGCATGGGCAAGGTCTAGGCAAGTACAAGGCATGGCTGGCGCAACAAAGGTGAGGGAGAGGCCTAGCAAAGCTCAGCAGCCAATGCACCAAGTTGTAGGAAGTGATCATGAGTGTTTTGCAAGTTGGTTGGCTTATGTTTCACATGTGATCCTTTGCATAACCAAACATGAAACCAAGGGCAAACTTAGTTCAAATCTGATTTTTGTAACTTAGAGAATGTTTACATGTTGATTTGAGATGAACTAGAGGCTGCAATGTGTTTTGATCCAAGACTTTGCAAAATTTCCACTTGGTGCATAACTTGAAAATAAGTGTTTTTTGGCTACTTTGCATGGTCATAACTTTTGATCCAAGAAGAATTTGATCATGTTCTTGTACTTTTTGAAAAGGGAAAGATGAGATCTACAACTTTCATGACCAAAGTTTTTTTATTTGAAGCCTTTTTGGATCATGAATCAAGGCTTGAAAATTGACCTAAAATGGTGCATTCTTGAAAAGTCAACTATGCCCAAAAAGTCAACATTTGCAAAAACTCCAAATTCTTGATTTTTATGAACTTCAACCTTCTTCCATGATCAAATAAAGATCATATACACTCAAAATGATGAAGATCACCCATTGGTTGGGTCATTGGGGGCCTCAGATGCCCTGATTTTGCACTGACTTGTCTGAAAAGTCAACTCTTGATCAGATGACTTCCCCATGGAATTTCTTCATGAAAATTGATATGCACACTCCCTATACCATATAGAGATCAATGGAAACAAGAATGACCAAAAAATTTGGAGTTATGGCCTCTGAAAACAAAACCCTAATTTTCAGTCAACTGCAGTTCATCCTGGCTCTGCATCCACTCAAACCCTAGTTCTTGTGATTCCTCTGCATCTTTGACTCTGTGAGAATGTAACATGATACAAGAACACACATGGACCTCTTTGAGTTGATTGGTGGCCTTTGGAATGGCTCAAGAAGCTTTGGGATTGCTCAGATCACAAACCCTAAGTGCAGATGACTTAGAAGCTATGCAGTGAATCAAAAATGTACTATGAGATGATATGATGGTGTATATGCATAAGAGATGATCACAAGCCATGTGTGAATGGGTGAGGGCAAATTTGGGGTGTTTACAGCTGCCCCTATTCAAACATGAGTTAGCTGTGCAGGTTGTAAGCGACGGCTTAACAGGCAAACAAGATAACTTGTGGTTGAATACCAAAGACAATCCAAAATTTGCACTCACAGAATGAAAAAGAAAAGGGATATAGGTTGTAAGAGCAAAACAAAATATATCGTAAAGTATGGGCGACGGAGGACGACCGTCGAGCAGAGGACGACTGCTGGGTAAGGTGGTATGTGAAGCAAAGCGATGACGGGGACGGCCGACATGCTGGTAAAGTGTATAAAGCAATGACGGGGACGGCCAACATGCTGGGGATAAAAGGTAAAGCTAAGACGGGGACGGCCGACTAGCTGGGGAAAATAAAATATCATGATGGGGACGGCCATCAAGGTAAAACTGCAAAATTCTGAGGATTAATGAAACATGACGGGGACGGCCATCAAGTTCATAAAGGTAAAGTAACCAACGATGGGGACGGCCATCGGGCTAAAAGAGGAAAAGGGACCACGACGGGGACGGCCATCGGGTTAAAGAATGAATGAAATAAACAGATGATGGGGTACGGCCATCAAAGGTGAAGGACGATCACCTAGCAGGGGACGGCTGCTCTGTTGGGTATAAAAGAAATATGATGGGGACGGCCATCAAAGGTGGAGGACGACCACCTGGCAGGGTACGGCTGCCGAAAATATCAACGATGGGGACGGCCATCGGATAGAAAAGGTCAACGATGGGGACGGCCATCGGACGAGCAAGATGGAGGACGACCATCAAGAAGTGGAGGACGACCACTCAGCAGGGGACGGCTGCTCTCGAGGTTTATCATAACACAGGACGAGTGTTAGATAACCAAAATCAACAATGGGGACGGCCATTGGATAAAGTGATGAAGGAAGATCATCGAGAGGTGGAGGACGACCACCTAGCAGGGGACGGCTGCTAAAATCAACGATGGGGACGGCCATCGGATGAGCATGATGGAGGACGACCATCAAGAAGTGGAGGACGACCACTCAGCAGGGTACGGCTGCTCTCAGAGGTATCATAACACAGGACGAGTGTTAGATAAAAAGAAAATTTGTTGGCAATCTACTGGGGAGTGGTAAACACGGACGAGCGTTTACATCCAAGAAACAAAAGGTATAAGTGTTTGGCATTGTGTATAGATTAAAGGTGCGGACGAGCATCCTTAAGGCTATGATACGGACGAGTATCATGTAGAAACAAACATGACACATGTTCAGAGATGATGATACGGACGAGTATCAACTGGTTAACAAATAACACGGACGAGTGTTGCATCTGAAAGGATTCTTCTGGGGAATAATAGACACGGACGAGTATCTATTTTCAAGAAGACAAAGGTGTTTGACACGGTGTATGGATTAAAGATGCGGACGAGCATCCTTAAGACTATGATACGGACGAGTATCATGTAGAAACAAACACCAGACGCAATGTTCTGAGATGGTGGTACGGACGAGTACCAACTGGCTAACAAAGAACAAGGACTACTGCCGAATCTGTGGGGGGTGTGAGTGGTGATGTATACAAGATACGGACGAGTATCTGTATAAGCGTACCATGAGTTGGTGAGTATTGTATTGATGATGAGTGTTTATCTGCTGGGGAGAATGACACAGACGAGTGCCGAAAGAGAAAAGTATAATATTAACAAGTATGTGGGTGATAGAGGTGTAAGCGACTGCGCTGGGGATATGACACGGACGGGTGTCAAGAAAAAGTATATATATGAGTATAGGCGACCACGCTGGGGATATGACACGGACGAGTATCAAAAGGTGTACATGATGGTGTTGGTGATTTGAGAGGCAACTGCTTTTGCTGGGACCCTGGTGGGGATTTTTCTGTATAAATTCTGTATACCGACAGGTTGTCATTATTTACAGGTGTTTGATTCACAGCATGACTTATGATTATGCTATGTATTTGATTTTTGCCGTAATGCTCCGCATTAGACGGAATGCTACGCTCTGAGGGTATAACATGATGCGAATGCTATGATTATGCAAAGAGGCACAGATCCGGGATTCGGATCCCGTTGCTGCAAAGATTTCTGGTTGATCTGCTTTGAAGTGAACATCCCAGCTGGGGATGAGATCATTGGTAAATCTAATGATGTATCTGCTTGGGGATATAGGTCACTGATTGACATATCCTTATCATACGGGGACCCAGCTGGGGTTTGTAGAAGCTTCCTCCCTCTCTGTTGTGATTCCTTCGTGCGCCGCTCTTCTGAATAGAGGCTGAAGCTCTGTGGGGAGATGATTCCCTGATTTCTGCATTCTGCTGAGGAGGAATGGCAACTCGGCCGGGGAATTGTGAGAGGCAACTCAGCTGGGGAGAGCAATGGGGAGCAACTCAGCTGGGGATAGAGCATCTCGGATGCTGAGATTGAGTGTATGCTGATTTGACAGCTCCGCTGGGGAAATGGGCACCTTCTAGTGCCATGTGGAAGATAAACCGAGTTGATAATGATTCGCCTACCTGCTGAGACGTAGCTTGCATGCCCCAGGCTGCGTTCTGGATACCTGCAATCCTGCAAAGATGATGGAACGTACAAAAGGTCCTGAGGTATCCCTTACTGGATTCCGTCATAGGAGTTAAGTACTTTCGAGAATAATCACATTCCCTGTAAGCATGTGTTTTTGTTTTTAGAGAAAGGCATCTGTACTTATGCAATTGTATTTTTTAGAGACATCAGACAACTCTTTGCAAAACGTAAATGTAAAAGACGAGACATGACTGAAAAATCTGATTTTATTAATTCATGTGCCCTGAATTGGCAAGATACAGTCAAAGAAACATATCTCCTGAAATGAGGAGGTTGTTACAAATTGAGAGACAAAGTGTTGACAGTGTTGATGACGCTTTGAGGAGCTTCCTCTCCTGCTATGATTCGTATGACAATGACGTTCTTCTCGTCTTGCTTTCTGGAGAAAGTTGATTCTGATTGAGGCTTGATCTTTTGAAGCTTACCAAGTTGTAGGTGATACAGACGAATTCAGAATGCAGTTGTTCGCTTATTCCCTTATTTTGCATGAATCGCCCTTTCGGGTTTTCAATCCATCGGGATACCCATTTTTGCCTGAGCTGTCCAATGAGGCTTTTCAACTCAGCGGGTGTACGTTTTCTATTTATTTCCCTTACTTTTGCCCGAGTCTTTTATTCTGTTTTTGACTCGCCGGGATGCCCTATTTTTGCCCGGACTTACATTCTGTTTTTATGTCCAGCGGGTCATTTTACACGAAGTATTTTTTAACTGCATCTGAATTCACAGGGGATGGAAAATCTTCACCATCCATGGTGCTGAGCATCAGTGCTCCACCAGAGAAAACTTTCTTGACGACGAATGGTCCTTCGTAATTTGGAGTCCATTTGCCCCTGTGGTCTGTATGAGGAGGGAGGATTCTTTTCAGCACAAGATCTCCCACTTGGTACTCTCGATGCCTGACTTTCTGATCGAAGGCCCTCTTCATTCTCTTCTGATATAACTGCCCATGGCAGATTGCAGCCAATCTCTTCTCTTCGATCAGACTCAGTTGCTCGTATCGGGACCGAACCCATTCTGCTTCACTCAGTTTGACATCCATTAATACCCGCAGCGAGGGTAACTCAACTTCAACTGGTAGGACTGCTTCCATACCATACACAAGCTGATACGGTGTTGCCCCAGTGGATGTCCTGATTGATGTGCGGTACCCATGTAAGGCAAATGGTAGCATTTCGTGCCAGTCTTTGTATGTGATTACCATCTTCTGCACAATCTTCTTGATATTCTTATTTGCTGCCTCAACAGCGCCGTTCATCTTTGGCCTGTAAGGAGAAGAATTGTGATGTTGGATTTTGAAGTCCCGGCAAAGTTCTGCCATCATTTTGTTGTTTAGGTTGGAACCATTATCAGTAATGATTCGCTCGGGCACTCCATACCGACAAATGATGTCTCTCTTCAGAAATCTGGCTACCACTTGTCTTGTAACATTCGCATATGAGGCTGCTTCAACCCACTTGGTAAAATAGTCGATGGCGACCAGGATGAATCTGTGACCATTTGAAGCAGTTGGCTCAATCTTGCCAATCATATCAATGCCCCACATAGCAAAGGGCCATGGTGAAGACATGATGTTCAAAGGATTGGGAGGCACATGCACCTTGTCTGCGTAGATCTGGCATTTGTGGCATTTTCTGGCGTAGGCACAACAGTCTGCATCCATTGTGATCCAGTAATAGCCTGATCTTAACAACTTTTTAGCCATGGCATGCCCTCCAGCATGGGTACCAAAAGATCCTTCGTGCACTTCATGCATCAACAAATCTGCTTCCGTCTTGTCAACACATCTGAGGAGTACCATGTCAAAGTTCCTTTTGTATAAAGACCCATCAGCATTCAGGAAGAAACTACCAGCAAGCCTTCTCAAAGTCTTCTTATCATTGGAAGATGCCCCAGGTGGGTATGTCTGATCCTCCAAGAAGCACTTAATGTCGTGGAACCAAGGCTTATCATCTTTCACAACATCCGCTGCAAATACATATGCTGGTCTATCAAGTCTAGACACTGAAATCTGAGGTACAAAGTTGGCCGTTTGAACTTTGATCATGGATGAAATGGTGGCAAGAGCATCTGCAAACTGATTCTCGTCTCGAGGGATATACTCAAGCTTGACCGTTGTAAAGAAAGTCAGTAACCTTCTTGTATAATCCCTGTAAGGTATCAGATGATCCTGATGTGTGTACCATTTCCCGTTGGTTTGATTGACTACCAAAGCTGAATCTCCGAATACGGTCAATGTTTTGATCCTGAGGTCAATGGCTTCCTCAAGACCCATAATGCAAGCTTCGTATTCAGCTTCGTTGTTAGTGCAGTTGAAAGTGAGTTTTGCCGAGAAAGGCATGTGAACTCCTTTGGGTGTAATGAGTACTGCACCAACACCACGGCCATTCATGTTAACAGCCCCGTCAAACATCATGGTCCATTCTTCTTCTGGGTCGGGCCCTTCAGTGTGAATAGGCTCTTCATGATCTTTTGATTTAATGAACATGATGTCTTCATCAGGGAAGTCAAACCTCATTGGCTGGTAATCGTCAATGGGTTGCTCAGCAAGATATTCAGATAGTACACTGCCCTTGATGGCTTTCTGAGATGTGTACTGTATGTCGTATTCTGTGAGAATCATCTGCCATCTTGCAACCCGTCCGGTAAGAGCTGGCTTCTCGAATATGTACTTGACTGGGTCCATTTTTGAGATTAACAAGGTAGTGTGGGTCAACATATACTGCCTCAGTCGGCGAGCAGCCCACGCTAAAGCACAGCAAGTTTTCTCGAGCAGTGAATAACGCTGTTCACAGTCGGTAAACTTTTTGCTTAGGTAGTATATTGCATACTCTTTTCGACCAGACTCGTCATGCTGGCCCAGCACACACCCCATCGACTCTTCTAATACTGTCAAGTACATAATCAGAGGTCTTCCTTCAACTGGCGGCATAAGGATTGGAGGTTCTTGCAGATATTCCTTGATCTTGTCAAAAGCCTTTTGGCAATCTTCGTTCCACCTGACCGTTTGTTCTTTTCTTAACAGCTTGAACAAAGGTTCGCAGGTTGCTGTGAGGTGAGATATGAACCGTGAGATGTAGTTCAATCGACCTAAGAACCCTCGAACTTCTTTCTCAGTTTTCGGTGCAGGCATCTCTTGAATGGCTTTGACTTTATCAGGGTCAACTTCAATCCCTTTCTCGCTTACAATAAAGCCCAGCAGCTTACCGGATCGTACCCCGAATGTGCATTTGTTGGGGTTCAGCTTTAGTTGGTACTTCCTCAGACGCTTGAACAACTTCAGTAGATTCACCAGGTGATCTTCCTCTGTAAGGGACTTGGCGATCATATCATCCACATAACACTCGATTTCCTTATGGATCATATCGTGGAACAGTGTCACCATAGCCCGTTGATATGTTGCGCCAGCATTCTTCAGTCCGAATGGCATCACTTTGTAACAGAACGTGCCCCAAGGTGTGATGAATGTTGTCTTCTCCATGTCTTCAGGTGACATTTTAATCTGATTGTATCCTGAAAATCCGTCCATGAAGGAAAATACCGAGAACTGAGCCGTATTATCCACCAATACATCGATGTGAGGTAGAGGGAAATCATCTTTCGGGCTGGCTCTGTTCAGATCCCGGTAATCAACACACATTCTTACTTTGCCGTCCTTCTTAGGCACAGGTACTATATTAGCAACCCACGGCGGGTAGCTAGTCACAGCAAGGAACCCGGCGTCCCACTGCTTTTGTACCTCTTCTTTGATTTTCATAGCCATGTCTGGGCGAGTTCGGCGCAACTTCTGTTTGACCGGTGGGCATTCTTCCCTCAAAGGCAGCTTGTGCACAACAATGTCGGTATCCAACCCTGGCATATCTTGATACGACCAAGCAAACACATCAACATACTCTTGAAGCAGATCTATCAGTTGTCTCTTCACTGAGTCTTGCAGGCAGGCCCCGATTTTAACTTCTTTCACGTCTTCGTCAGTACCAAGATTAATCACTTCAATCTCCTCCTGGTGAGGAGTGATGACCTTTTCCTCCTGTCTCAATAGCCTGGCTAGCTCTTCAGGAAGCTCATATTCTTCATCAACCCCTTCGTCAGCTTGATTGATTGGATTGTCAAAGTCATACGATGTCATAGCCGTGCTGTTGTCGGTGCTGTCAGGAAGGCACTCTCTGCAAGGGTTAAGTTGGTTCACTTTAGTGATTGATTTTAATCTTGCTTTAGAAAAAGTGAAATGAAGTTATCATTTTGAAAACACCGCCATTTATTTTTGTACAAAAAGAAAAATGGAAAAACAGTGAGCATAAAAGGAAAAGGACTCGTTTGCAAAAAGATGTCTGATATTTCATTAATTTAATCTTGTTTGCACAAAAGTACAGATGGCCCTGGTTACAAAATGAGTCTTGTCCTCTTGGGCAAGATGCAAGACTTGGATGCATGCTATATAAAAATACAGGAAATAATAATTACTCTGCTCGAGTAACACTTATAATTTCCTGGGAAGACCAGTTCGAGACACTGCTCCCCGGGATCTTCGGACGAATCTAATTCTCCAGATTGCGCTCCTCTTCCAGCTCGTCTTCCAGACAGTTGATAGCATCGGGGGTAAGCATTCCCCCACTGACAAAACCAGGCTCTCCAGCAGCCTTCACTTGATGTTGAGTTGGTCTGTAACCCAACCCAAATTTGTCCTTCTTCTCCTCCACAGCTAAGACCTTGCCCCAGCCTTGGGCAGTTCCTTCTTCAACAACCTTCCGGGCTTGTTGGTAAGATGACATTGGGGTACCAGATATAGCAGATGCTTCATTCACATTCAAAGCTTCAAACCCCTGGCTCATTGTTTCATGGATCTCTCCATCCATTTCAATGTACTTATAGGTTGCCAGGTGGCTGACAAAAATGTCCTCCTCTCCACAGATAGTGACAACTTGACCTTCCCACTCAAATTTTAACTTTTGGTGAAGGGTAGACGTTATTGCGCCGGCGGCGTGAATCCAGGGTCTACCCAGCAAACAGCTGTAGGCGGGCTGAATGTCCATCACATAAAAGATAGTTTTAAAGGTCTGCGGGCCAATTGTCACGGGCAGCTCAATCTCTCCCAGAACCGATCTCTTAGAACCATCAAAGGCTCTCACTACCAGGTTGCTGGGCCTCAATGCCAATCCATCATATTCAAGCTTCACCAGAGCCTTCTTCGGCAAGACATTCAGGGAAGAACCTGTATCCACCAGCACATGAGAAAGGACAGCTCCTTTGCATTCCATGGTTATGTGCAAGGCTTTGTTGTGATTGCGACCATCCGCTGTCAAGTCAGAATTGGTAAACCCTAGCCCATTGCTAGCAGTAACATTTCCAACCACGGTTTCCAACTGGTTGACAGTAATCTCCTCAGGCACGTAAGCTGCGTGCAGGACTTTAAGTAGTGCATTCCGATGGGCTTCGGAGCACATAAGCAGTGAGAGGATGGAGATTTTGGATGGCGTCTGGTGAAGCTGATCCACAATTTTATAGTCACTCTTTTTGATGATCCGCATAAACTCATCAACCTCCTGATCAAATGGAGTCTTCAGGGCTTCTTTGGCAGCTGGATCTTCCTGCACCGGGCCTTTTCCTTTTGCCTTGGCAGCAGCTTCTGCTTCGGCAGCAGGTTTTTGAACTTGTGAGGCAAAGAGACGTCCGCTTCGAGTGAAGCCTCCGCCTCCCCCCACATTATCTACTTGTGGTGCAGGTGTTGTTGTTTCAAGAGTGATTCTTTTCCCTTCACAGTACACGTCAGAGCCATAGTGCCAAGGGATGGCCCTATTGCTTTCATATGGTACTGGTCCAGGCACCGTGACAGTGACCGGACTGATTGCTGCTGCTGAAGGGACTGTAATTGTTTGTGGATCGTAAAAGATTGTAACTGGTGCTCTGGTGGGAGCAGCACCTTCTGAATGGTAAGCGGAATTATTTTCAGGATCGTAGAATATGGTCACAGTGGAGACATCTTCATGATTGATTGCTGGTGTTGAAAGGGGTACTGTTGGAAGGACTGTTGTTGTTGTTGATGGAGAGTCGGAATGGAATGAAGCTGAAGTTGTAGCAGGAGAAACTGTTGTAAACTGATCATTTGGAAGGACAGGTGAAATACTTGTTGATGGTGCTGATGAATTGTCGGGAACAATAGTTGCTGTATTTGTAGGAGTGTCTGAAACCGTTGATGAAGTTGCTTGATTTCCCGGAAATGATGTAGTGATCTGCAGTAGGCCATTCTGAATAAGGCTGTCAATGCCGTTCCTCAAGTCTTCACACCCATTCCAAGAAATATTGCAGTATGGACATCCTAGTTCACACCCCGGAAATATATTGTTTTCACGGAGTTGAGCTTTGATTTCCACCAATGGTGTCCTGATCTGATCCACACTGGTTATGAAATAAGACGGTTGGTCTTCTTCAATAGCATTAATTCGAGGACCACCATGGTTTGGCATAGGGTTTTTATTGACATTGGGCGGAGGTGCAAAGTTCAGAGCCTTGGAGTCTACCAAATCTTGTACCTTCATATGCAGAGCTCTGCATTTTTCTGTACTGTGACCAGGTGCGTTTGAATGAAAAGCACACCTAGCATTGGAGTCATAGTTCCTTGGTAGACTGTTGGGATCCGGAGGCGCCAACGTTCTTAGCTCAACTAGGTTGAGTTTCAGAAGTTGTGGCAGCAAGGCAGCATATGGCATTGGGATCGGGTCGATCACTCTGTTAGCTTGGGATGGCCTTTGCTGGAATGGCCTCTGTTGATTGCTGTTGTTGGAGTTGTTGTTGAAGTTCCTTGGAGGATACTGATTCTGCTGATACTGAGGTTGTTGTTGGAAGTTTTGTTGAGGTGGTTGATAGACTGGCTGTGGATGAGCTGGAGCAGGGATAGTGACTGCTGCTATTGACCTCTGAGCATATTGGGGCCTACCCCTGTTGGTGTGAATGGCATTGGTCTCGCCAGTTCTTCTCGGGCCTGCAAAAGGCTTTCTTGTACTACTGGACGAGCTTGCACCGTTGTCCGAAATCTTTCCCATTTTTAACAGGCTTTCAATTCTCTCCCCAGCTATGACAACATCTGCGAAGCTGGTGGAAGAGAAAGCAGCTAACCTGTCAATATAGGTTCCCTGAAGAGTGTTCATAAACATGTCTGCCATTTCCCTCTCAGACATTGGTGGTTGAACGGCAGCAGCCAATTGCCTCCATCTTTGAGCATATTCTCTGAAGCTCTCCCTCGAAGACTGTGACATTCCCATTAGGAGGGTCCTATTGGGTGCCATATCTAGATTATACTGATACTGTCTGATGAAGGCCTCTGCCAGGTCCTTCCAGCATCTAATTGTTGCTCTTGTCAGATGGGAATACCACTCCCTCGAAGCTCCAGTCAAGCTATCTTCAAAATAGAACATCCACAATTTCTCATCCATTGTATAGGCCTTCAGCCTTCCCAGAAATGATTGCAAATGAGTTCGGGGGCATGAAGTCCCATTATACTTTTCGAAACATGGAGGCTTGAACTTGTGGGGAATCCTGACCCCTTCTACCAAACCCATGTCCATGACGTCGAAACCCAAAGAATTTTGAGATTCTAAGGACCTCAACTTCTCAGCTATTTCTTCCAACCGTCTATCATATGTTTCCTCTCCGGCACCCATTACTGTATACTGGTCCTCCTGAGGATCTTCTTGAAGTACTCTGGCTGCTGTGGCTGTTCCTTGAACATTTGCAGGGATGTTAACCTCAGGATGGAGATGTGGACCAAACACAGGGGGGTTAACATGTGGTTGCACCCTTTCATTATTACTGGTGCCTGCAGTTCCTACATGAGGCTCCTCTTGATTTTGCCTCTCCACCATGGCCCTCAGTCTCTCCTGGCTCTGAGCCATGTTGTTCATAACTTCCATGAACTGCGTCATCTGCGTTCTCATCTCTAACCTTTCATTTGCCATCTGGTTTCTGACCTCCGTAAGGTCCTGCTGCATCTGATCCATCTGAATTCCCGGAAGGTTGTTTCTAGTTGGGTACCTGTGAGGCCTGTTGAGAGGAAATACCCGGCGGCGAGCTATACTTCCTGAGTATCACAACAGAGGTTAGTAACAATAAAAACAAAACCTACAAAACAAACAGAAGGGTTAGTATGCAATGCAGTTGTGCTTATTTGCTATCAAGGTATCCGGTTTGGCCTTCAGTTTTGACCCTTCCAGACCCTTGAAGATGATGCTGTTGAAGTTGCTTTTGATGTGAACCCCAACACAAATATATTACAAAGGTGAAATAATACAATTTGTTCATTTTACAACACAAGTCCTCCCCCTAAGGGGTCAAAATACATCACAAAAAAAAGCAAAAGTACATGGAATAAGAATAACAACAAGCAAATGATCAAACTCCCAGGCCAAACTCATCCTCACGAACTTCCTTAAGAAGTGCTTCGGTCACAGGATCAGCCGGACGCTCCGTGAGACCTCTGATGAGAAGGTTTCTTGTTGCAACAGCTGCAGTCAACTTCTTGTTCTGACCTTGGTCTTTAGACCTCTTCACTCCAGCTCTGATTTCTAGCTCCGATATTTCCTTCTGGGCTGCTGCCAGGGCTTTTTCCATCTGCTCCATCTTGTCTTGAGCTCTCTTGTCTTCTAGAGTACGGGCCTCAGTGATCCGGACCCACCTGGCCTGACTCTCTTTCAAATACAAGTCTGTTCTTGCTCTTTGGAATTGGGCTTCCTTACAGGCATTCTTCAGAATCCGCTCACCAGCTTTAGACTTGTTGATATACTCCCCAGACTTCTCAATCTTGGTCAAGTGTTCCACCCTCAACTTCTCCAGTCTTTCAATTTCCCTCACACCTTCACTCCTCTCCCGGAGGGTCTTCTGCAAGTCTTGAGTTAACTTCTCATTTCTTTCCTTCAAGCTCTCAAACTCCTCCAAACTGATAGTGGCAGGGGGTGGTGCTGAAGATGACTCAGGCATGTCTTCTATGGTAAAGGGCATTCCAGAGAATTGGGCCCTAGCATGGGACCACTCATAATATTGGACTGATGCCACATTATTGCACTTCCCCAGAATGGTGATTCCCTTAGTCTGAACATGATCCCAGGCCCAAGCAGCCTGCCTAACAACAGCCAAACTAATCTTGTTCTCACAGTAGAGGGTCTCCACCAAATCTTGTTCCCTTGGAGTATGAACCAGTGCATAGCCTAATTGCCTCCTGAACAGCAGGGGGGTTATAATTGATACTTCCCTTGACTCCTATCAAAGGCACATTGGGAAAATGCCCACAGCTAGTGATCATATCTCTGCCCTTGGTGCTTTGAGTACACCATCTGATATCTGCTGAAGTTAGGACAGTGAGTCTCTTAGCCCAGTTGCTTTGCTGATGAGGATTGAGAAATGCATCTGTCCTGGGTAGATGCCTAAGAAGCCAAGCATGAAATAATGGAGCACAAATCCTCACTAACCTTCCCCTCTGCTTCTCATTTCTCTGATGGACTGAGTAATAGAGATCACCCAGTAAAGTTGGCACAGGGTTCTTCAGGATGAACAAGTGGATTGCATTCTTGCTAATGAATCGAGGCTCATCTGCAAACAATACAATTCCATATACACTTAAGGCCAACAGAGCACAAACAGCTTTCCAATCCCCCAAGGAAGCCTTCAAACTAGCTTGAGAAATCAAGAAGTCCAGATGAAATCCAGGGATCCCAGCTTTAGAGGTCAAGTGCTGTTCAATCAATACAGGTTCCAGGTGCAAAGCTTTTGCTATCTCTCCATTGCTAGGAAAGACCATTTCAGGGTTGAATGGGATTTCTCTTTTGATGGGCAGACCAACCAAATATGAGTATTCTTCCAAAAGAGGACCCAACTGAAAGTCTTGAAAGGTGAAACACCTCAATGGAGGGTCATAGAACTGAATGCAGGTATGGATGAGGCTCCTCTGAGATGGGTCCATATCCATAACCAAGTCCAGTATATCCCCATAATATTCTCTGAACAGAGGTATGTGCTCTGGAGTGATCAGGGTTTGAACCCTCCTGATGTCTGATAGGTCTGGTTGGAAGAAATGATAGGTGATGTTGCTTTTCTTTGGAGCCATGATGCTGAAGACTGAGTAGAGTGCTGATGAAGATGCTGAAAGAATGAGCCACTGATTGGCTGGTGCAAGTAACTGAGGTATATGGCTGACAAGCTGAAGCAAGTGCTGGTGGAGATAGGTCAATACTGCAGATGGGGTCAAAACCAAAACCAGAGATGAAGGTGGATACCCTGAAACACAAATAAGCACATGTTAATATGATGCAATGAGTATGTATGCAAATGATATGCAGGGGTTTGTGACTGAGCCGGATCTGATTAGCTGCCTTGGTATGGATCCATGTGTGTTCAAGAATTCCAGAAGGAGGTCTAAAAATCCAGTAACCAGGGTGGGGGACTCAAATAAAGAGCCACAAGTCCAGGGTTTTAGAATCACAAGAACTATCCAACATGGAGTACTCTTAACAAAGTCAAAGTAACAGGGTATTCTGAGGTCAAGGTACCTGCGAACCTGTAAACAGCCCAACCCCCTCACAGGTAGTGATCTAGAACAAGGATCCTCAGACTTGGATCGGTTATGAGAAGTGTAAACACTTCTAACCCGGAGGTACAGTGTTTACGATAACCATAACAATTCCTCCTCTAATTCACCTCAGTTTCTGAAGGTCAATACTAAAAGGTCATCCAGACTTAGCAGGCTTCCCAGATAGCCCTAGCATTGCAGGAAATCTGCAACACAGAGTTCTCAAGAAGAAACCCATATCTGAACCGTGTTTCATATTCCCGCACCAGACCGAAATGGAATGGGAAAGAATATGATTCACTCTAGCCTAGGTGTCACTCAGGTCCCAGGTATAGGACCTTAACTCTCAATGGAACACCCACCCACCAAAGAAAAACCAGATCCAGCCAGCACAGTATGACAGTATGAAAAATATAAAGCTGTAAAGAAAGCAATAAATCAACTGTACATAAAGCAATAAACAAAATACAAATATACAAACACAAATAAGCACATAACACCCCAGTAAACACAAATCAAACAAGCGCTAGGAGGAACCCACAAAAAGAACCAGAAGCCCTGGTTGCAGTATAAGGTATCCCCAGCAGAGTCGCCAAGCTGTCTCTCCCGACAAATGAAACAGGGTCAGATGAAGGTACAGACGCGAACGGTCGGCGAAAGGGACAATGAGAACACACAGCCGTGAACTCACTGGAGATGGATAGAGTCGCCAGCTAGGCATTTTTATCCCGGAGGAAAGGCAATGCTGCATAGACCTAAGAAAAGATGGATAAGACGGTCGCGAACCAGAGAGACTGAGAAAGGGGGTTGGTTACAACCTGGGAAGGTATTAGCACCCAGATTGTCCGCCGTACTCGACGGGATCCACGCTTAAAAGATTTGTGTTATAAAGGGGTAGTGTCAGTGCAATTTGTGTGTGAAATAGCTGGAAAAGAATGTACAGGTGTCAGTGTAAAGTGTATGAGTGATATGAAATATGAAAGTGTCAGTGTAAGGAAAGAGTATGTTCATGATCATGAGGCTAAGAGAATGAGGCTAGAAAGAGGGGGAATATACAGAGACTTTTGTTCGATAACTGTTAAGTTATGCCTACGTATCCTCTCGTGCAATGAGGAAGTCAGAACACCGTAGTTCGACCCAAAGAGACTGAAAGATGAATTGACTTGTGAACTGCTTACTTGCCTATGCTCAAGTGTATGACCTGTCTGGCTCAGGTGCTAACTGTCTTGCATTAGACGGAAGAAGCGAGTTCTCGTTTGTGAGTGAGGATGATGAGAAAAGAATCCCGGAGGAGACGATTATTGTTTGTTTTTGAGTTTTCAGTCTTTTATTGCTTTTGAAGTTTGTCATAAGATAATGAGCTTAAGTCTAAACCAATGGATTTAGTAAACTCATCACATCTTCCCTCTGATTAGGGGTAATGAGAATACCTTAAGTGCGAAGTCAGATTCTCACACTTAATCACCTTTGGTGTAGGATTAAGATCATTAACCTACTTGGGATTATCTAGATGTTTTTTTGTGTTTTTGTTTAGTATTGAGTAATGAGGTTAAGCCATAATCAAGGATTAAACAGACCCATTACACCACCCTAAAAGAAGGATAATAGATAAGAATGTTTAAGCTGAGGAAAACTCCTCAACTTAATCCATGATTAGGGATTAAACCCATGACAAAACAAGCCTTTGATTAAGTGGATTTTATTTAATGGTATGATGATGAAGTGTTTTTTATGGTTTGTAAGACAACTTGAGGGGGACTTGTCCATTAACACTAGGGTTAGTCCTTCTTAACCACTTAAGGAAGAATTAGAACCCTAATGCAAGGCCCAAGTTACAAGTGTAATGTCTTGATATTTATTAGATGAATTGATTAAGAGATTTAAACACCTTAAGGGTTTAATACTTAGGATTAAAGTTATACACTCCATCCTAAGAGAAGGATGCAGGCATAACCCTAAGCACAAAGTCTCAAAGCCTTTAGGGTTTGGTCCCTGATTATGAGGTGAGAAGAGGAGACTCAAAGAGAGACACAAAGGTAAAAAACTATGGGGGAGACTAATCAAAACCCTAATTCATTATCATGCTTGGATGATCCTAAGGTTTGTGAGGTTTTCAAGAGAAGCCTTCAATGGAACCACCAGGAAGCAGATGAACAGGATCAAGAGAAGCAAAGTGACTTGCTTCATTCAAGAAGTCAAGTCACTTGAAGAAAGAAAGTAAGAAGAACAAGAATGAGCAAGCTCAAACTCAAACACAAAAAAAATGCAGCAATGGATGCAAGGGAGATGAAAAGAAAAGGTATGAGAAGTGAAGGCAAATCCACTTCTCAAGTTTACTTACCACCTGCAATGTTAGAAAGAAAATGCAATGCAATGCAAGATGAGATGAAATGATATGATGCAAAGCAAGACCAGAAGCATGTTGATGATGATTATGATGTTATGAGGTGCTGCAAACATGAGGCAAGACAATGGGGATGTTCATACAAGATCATGAATGCAAATGATGCAAGTTAAGGAGCATGAACAAGCATGAAATGTTATGAAGCATACAAGACAAATGACATGGCAAATATGTAATGCAATGATCAAAGATGCTTTATACATGTCTTAAGATGCCAAATGAATCATAAGAATGCACAAAATGCAAAGACAAATCATGTTATGCAAGGAAATGCAAGAGGGATGCAAATGAAAGCCCAAATTAGGGTTTATGGATCAAACATCAAACACAAACCAAAAACAGAAGCAAAACCCTAAAGTAAAAAATGGAAAATGCTACCCAAAGAAACCCTAAACCTATAATGAACCACTGCCCAAAGGGGAACTCTCAACTCTCAACCAATCTTGAGTTATGAATTTTGCAAGTTTTTAGGGTTTTTAAGGGTTCTTATCAAAACAAATGCCAATCAATTAGAAAATGCAAGATCAAATCATGGCCTTTTTATCCTTGAAAATACATGTCAAATGGAAAACAATGCAAGAAGAATCAATGTCTCAAACTTCACCAATAGGCAGAAATGAATTTTCAAACATGTGATCAAAATAATGCACAAAATATGATTTAATTCCATGAAAAATTCTTAAAATGCATCAAGATCAAAAAAGAAATTTGGTTTGAAGGTTGGACAATGTTTCTAAATGTCTTAGAACATTTCATGAATTTTTTTGTAATTTTTAAATACCTAAAAGTATTTTTAATTAATTAATTCCCATTAATCAATTAAAAATAATCTTTTAAATATTTAAAAATACTTTTTTAATGATAAAAAATAAAATAAAAGTATTTTTGTGTCATAAAAATTAATAAAACTTTAAGGAAAAAGTTTCATAATTTTTATGATTTTTTAACTATTTTAAATAAATTATGCAAGTTTAAATGAAATAAAATGAAATAAAACAAATAAAATGAGAAGTAATCAGATTGAATGGATGAGATTGCTCCTGGATTCAAACATGTTGACTGCGCGCGCTAGTGGAGGGCCAGGATTGCTTCAGACTTAATTAAATTAATTATGGATTAATTAGACCTAACACGTGGATTAGGGTTAATCAAACGCATCTGGGCCATCGAAGCTGGAGGGAAGTCAAACATTCAACGCTCATCTACGCTCAGCATTCAAACTAAAGTTAATGACTGTAATTAGGGCAAATCACATTCAGGCGGCCGGAGAAGACTTCCGGTCGTCTTCTCCGGCCAGAAGCTCACCTGAAAATCTCAAAATCTCTCAATACGTACCAAAAATGAAAACCAAGAACATGTAAATGATTCTTATCCTCTCACGAATCAAACCCCCAACCTAAAACAAATTTATTCTACCTAAATAAGCTGAATCGAAAGAAAGAAAATCTAGGGTTCGTAAGCTTCAAACACAAATTAAATGCTCAAATCACAACCATTTCAAAAACTAAAGACATCAGAATGATCAGGAGAGCATGAAGAACAAGTTTGTAACAAGAAAAATGATTTCTGGAAAAATTATTTTCGAGCTACCTGAGATTTGGAGCTTTCAGTTTTGGATCTTTCTGGCCACTTCCCTCAGTGCAAGCTGCTCCTCTTGGCCCCCAGATGATGTTTGAATGCTCAAAAACAATTTATGCTGGCTGGATAAGGAGATTCGACAGCTTCTGCTCAAGCTTGCTCAACAATGGCAATGGAGTTTCAGGCACTCTCAGGTCATGGTGATGGGTTGTTTGAGGTCTATGCAGTGTGTAGAGAAGATTTGTGGTATTGGTTTGTGTGTTTGTGAGCTAGGATGGAAGATTCGAAAGTTTTTGCAAACTGAAGTAAGAAATGGCAGTGGGATTTCTTGACTGTTTTAGGCTTGTGCTTTGGGTGCTGGGTGGCCTATGGAGTGTGGTGAGATGATTGATGAAGGTTGCTTGGGTGTTTGATGGCTGTCTAAGCAGATTCGAAGCAAGTTGCAATGTGGAAGGTTTTTGTGAAAAGTGGTGAATGGTTTTGTTTCAGCCTTGGTCCTTGATGTCTTTAGCTTGCAAATTGATAACATATTTTAATCCAAGTGGCCAGAGGATGTGACTTGTGCAGCTGTGATAGGTAAGTTTGCTTTTGCATAAAAGGTCAACTTTGTGTAAGATAGGGCATGGGCAAGGTCTAGGCAAGTACAAGGCATGGCTGGCGCAACAAAGGTGAGGGAGAGGCCTAGCAAAGCTCAGCAGCCAATGCACCAAGTTGTAGGAAGTGATCATGAGTGTTTTGCAAGTTGGTTGGCTTATGTTTCACATGTGATCCTTTGCATAACCAAACATGAAACCAAGGGCAAACTTAGTTCAAATCTGATTTTTGTAACTTAGAGAATGTTTACATGTTGATTTGAGATGAACTAGAGGCTGCAATGTGTTTTGATCCAAGACTTTGCAAAATTTCCACTTGGTGCATAACTTGAAAATAAGTGTTTTTTGGCTACTTTGCATGGTCATAACTTTTGATCCAAGAAGAATTTGATCATGTTCTTGTACTTTTTGAAAAGGGAAAGATGAGATCTACAACTTTCATGACCAAAGTTTTTTTATTTGAAGCCTTTTTGGATCATGAATCAAGGCTTGAAAATTGACCTAAAATGGTGCATTCTTGAAAAGTCAACTATGCCCAAAAAGTCAACATTTGCAAAAACTCCAAATTCTTGATTTTTATGAACTTCAACCTTCTTCCATGATCAAATAAAGATCATATACACTCAAAATGATGAAGATCACCCATTGGTTGGGTCATTGGGGGCCTCAGATGCCCTGATTTTGCACTGACTTGTCTGAAAAGTCAACTCTTGATCAGATGACTTCCCCATGGAATTTCTTCATGAAAATTGATATGCACACTCCCTATACCATATAGAGATCAATGGAAACAAGAATGACCAAAAAATTTGGAGTTATGGCCTCTGAAAACAAAACCCTAATTTTTAGTCAACTGCAGTTCATCCTGGCTCTGCATCCACTCAAACCCTAGTTCTTGTGATTCCTCTGCATCTTTGACTCTGTGAGAATGTAACATGATACAAGAACACACATGGACCTCTTTGAGTTGATTGGTGGCCTTTGGAATGGCTCAAGAAGCTTTGGGATTGCTCAGATCACAAACCCTAAGTGCAGATGACTTAGAAGCTATGCAGTGAATCAAAAATGTACTATGAGATGATATGATGGTGTATATGCATAAGAGATGATCACAAGCCATGTGTGAATGGGTGAGGGCAAATTTGGGGTGTTTACAGCTATGATTGAACTTATGCATATGAAGATATAACAAGCCATGGTGTGAATGGGTGAGGGAAAATTTGGGGTGTTTACAGCTGCCCCTATTCAAACATGAGTTAGCTGTGCAGAATGTAAGCAACGACTTAACACGCAAACAAGATAACTTGTGGTTGAATACCAAAGACAGTCCAAAATTTGCACTCACAGAATGAAGAAGAAAAGGGATATAGATTGTAAAAGAAAATAAAGTATATTGTAGAGTGCGGGCAACGGAGGACGACCGTCGAGCAGAGGACGACTGCTGGGGAAAATGCGGGAAGTAAAGCAATGACGGGGACGGCCGACAAGCTGGGGATAAAAGAGATTATGATGGGGACGACCATTAGAAAAGGAAAAGGGACCACGACGGGGACGGCCATCGGGTTAAAGAATAAATGAAATAATGATGAGGGACGGTCATCTAAGGTGAAGGACGATCACCTGGCAGGGTACGGCTGCCGAAAATATCGCGACATTGGACGAATGCCGGATAAAAGGTCGACGATGGGGACGGCCATCGGACGAGCATGATGAAGGACGATCATCAAGAGGTGAAGGACGATCACCTAGCAGGGGACGGCTGCTCTCAAGGTTTATCATGACATAGGACGAATGTCAGATAACAAGATCAACGATGGGGACGGCCATCGGATAAAATGATGAAGGACGATCATCAAAAGGTGAAGGACGATCACCTAGCAGGGGACGGCTGCTAAAAATATCACGACATAGGACGAATGCCGGATAAAAGGTCGACGATGGGACGGCCATCGGACGAGCATGATGAAGGACGATCATCAAGAGGTGAAGGACGATCACCTAGCAGGGGACGGCTGCTCTCAATATCACGACATAGGACGAATGTCGGATAGAAAAAAGGTTGCTTTACTGACGACCTACTGGGGAATAGTAAACACGGACGAGTGTTTACATCCAAGAAATAAAAGGTATAAGTGTTTTGACGTTGTGTATAGATTAAAGATGCGGACGAACATCCTTAAGACTACGATACGGACGAGTATCGGGTAGAAACAAATACTGTCACGTGTTCAGAGATGATGATACGGACGAGTATCAACTGGTTAACAAGGAACACAGACGAGTGTTGGTTCTGAGGGGACTCTTCTGGGGAATAGTAGACACAGACGAGTGTCTAAATTCAAGAAGACATGAGTGTTTGACACGTGTATAGATTAAAGATGCGGACGAGCATCCCTAAGACTATGATACGGACGAGTATCAGGTAGAAACAAATGCTTGATGCATGTTCTGAGATGATGATACAGACGAGTATCAACTGGTTAACAAAGAACACGGACGAGTGTCGAATCTGAGGGGATTTAATTGGTATGCACAAGATGCGGACGGGTATCTGTATGAGTGAAATAAGTATGAGTGGTGTATAGTTGAGTGTTTATCTTGTTGAGGAGGGTGACACGGACGAGTGTCAAAAGGAGGAAAGTGTAATATAAACAAGTATATGGTTTACCAAGTATTTGGGTGACTATTGTTGGGGAAGGTGACACGGACAGGTGTCATGGAATTTGTATGGATGTATGTATCTGTGAGTGCAAAGGGGACGCTTTGGCTTTCTGCTGGGGGGTATGACACGGACGGGTGTCAGGAAGTATCTGTGGTATGTATAAGTGTTTGTTTGTAAAGAAGGCTCGGGCGACTTTACTGGGGAATGATGACACGGACGAGTGCCAAAAGGAGGGTGTATTTGTATTTGCAAGCGTAAGGCAAATGCCTTGGCACCCTGGTGGGGAATTTGGGGAGTTTGCTGTATACTGTTGATGGGTTGTCAATATTCACAAGTGTTTGATTCAGAACATGGCTTATAGTTATGCAATATGTTTGATTTTTGCCGTAATGCTCCGTTTTAGACGGAATGCTACGCTTTGTGGGGAGAATATGATGCTAATGCCATGATTATGCAAAAATACCGATCTGGGATCCGAATCCTGTTGCCAAGAAGATCTCTGGATGATCTGCTTGAAGTGAACATCCTAGCTGGGGATGAGATCATTGGTAGATCTGACATATGGGACTTTGCTTGGTGATATAGGTCACTGATAGACCTATCTTTGAGTAATGAGGGACCCAGCTGGGGTTTGTAGAAGTTATCTTTACTCTGTTGTGAGTTCTTCGGGCGTTGCTCTTCTGGATGGAGGCTGAAGTTCTGTGGGGAGATGGTTCCCTGGCTTTTGTACTTGGCTGAGGAGGAAGCAAATGGCAACTCAGCTGGGGAGAAATAATGTATGGCAACTCAGCTGGGGAGAAAGCACCTACGGTGCTGAGACTGAGTGGATAATGATTTTCCAGTTGGCTGGGATGAAGCCTTCATGCACCATGTTGTGCTTTGAATACCTGCAATCCAAAAAAGACGGAGAAATGCACAAGTAATCCCGAGGTATCCCCTACCGGATTCCATCATAGGAGTTTAGACACCCCCAAGAGTAAGTATATTTCCTGCAAGCACGTGTTTTAAGAGAAACATTTGTATTTATGCAATCAGTATCTTTAAGGACATCAGACATTTTGCAAATGAAAATAAAGTGTACGAGACGAAACATGACTGAAAAATCTGATTTTATTAGTTCATGTGCCCTGAATTGGCAAGATACAGTCAAAGAAACAGATCCCCTAAAATGAGGAGATTGTTACAACTTGAGAAATAAAAGGTATTTGGCAATGTTGATGACGCTTCAAGAAGCTTCCCTTTGGCTATGACTCGTATGACTTTTGACATTCTTCTCGTCTTGCTTTCTGAAGAAGGCTGATTCTGACCGGCGCTTGATCCTTTTGAAACTTACCAAGTTGTGAGTGATACAGATGAATTCAGAATGTAGTTGTTCGCTTATTCCCTTATTTGGCACGGATCTCCCTTTCGGGTTTTCAATCCATCGGGATACCCATTTTTGCCTGAGTTGTCCAATGCGGCTTTTCAACTCAGCGGGCGTACATTTTTTGTTTATTTTCCCTTATTTTTGCCCGAGTCTTTTATTCTGTTTTTGACTCGCCAGGATGCCCTATTTTTGCCTGGACTTACATTCTGTTTTTATGTCCAGCGGGTCATTTTATGCGAAGTATTTTTTAACTGCATCTGAATTCACAGGGGACGGGAAGTCTTCACCATCCATAGTACTGAGCATCAGTGCTCCACCGGAGAAAACTTTCTTTACTACGAATGGCCCTTCATAGTTTGGAGTCCATTTGCCCCTGTGGTCGGTATGAGGAGGGAGGAGTCTTTTCAGCACAAGATCTCCTACTTGGTATTCTCGGAGCCTGACTTTCAGATCGAAGGCTTTCTTCATCCTTTTCTGATATAACTGCCCATGACAGATTGCAGCTAATCTTTTCATTTCGATCAGACTCAGTTGTTCGTATCGGGATCGGACCCACTCTGCTTCGTTCAGCCTAACATCCATTAATACCCGCAGGGAGGGTAATTCAACTTCAACAGGTAGGACTGCCTCCATACCATAAACAAGCTGATACGGTGTTGCCCCAGTGGATGTTCTGATTGACGTACGGTACCCATGCAAGGCAAATGGTAGCATTTCATGCCAGTCTTTGTAGGTAACTACCATCTTCTGCACAATCTTCTTGATATTCTTATTTGCTGCCTCAACAGCGCCATTCATCTTTGGCCTGTAAGGAGAAGAATTGTGGTGTTGGATCTTGAAGTCCCGGCACAGTTCTGCCATCATTTTGTTGTTCAAGTTGGAACCATTATCAGTAATGATTCGCTCGGGAACTCCGTATCGACAGATGATATCTCTCTTCAGAAATCGGGCTACCACTTGCCTTGTAACATTTGCATAGGAAGCTGCTTCAACCCACTTGGTGAAATAGTCAATAGCAACCAGGATGAATCTGTGGCCATTTGAAGCAGTCGGTTCGATCTTGCCAATCATATCAATGCCCCACATGGCAAAGGGCCAGGGTGAAGACATCACATTCAAAGGATTGGGAGGCACATGCACCTTATCCGCATAGATCTGGCATTTATGACACTTTCTGGCATAAGCACAACAGTCAGCATCCATTGTGATCCAGTAATATCCTGATCTTAGCAACTTTTTAGCCATGGCATGCCCTCCTGCATGGGTACCAAAGGATCCCTCGTGCACTTCGTGCATCAACAAGTCTGCTTCTGTTCTGTCAACGCATCTGAGGAGTACCATATCAAAGTTTCTTTTGTACAGGGAACCATCAGTGTTCAAGAAGAAACTACCGGCTAGCCTTCTTAATGTCTTCTTATCATTGGAAGATGCCCCAGGTGGGTATGTCTGATCCTCCAAGAAGCATTTGATATCATGAAACCAAGGCTTATCATTTTTAACAACATCTGCTGCAAATACATACGCTGGTCTGTCTAGTCTGGATACTGAAATCCGAGGTACAAAGTTGGCGGCTTGAACTTTGATCATGGATGAGATGGTAGCCAGAGCATCTGCAAACTGATTCTCGTCCCGGGGAATATACTCAAGCTTGACCGTTGTAAAGAAAGTCAATAACCTCCTTGTATAATCCCTATAAGGTATCAGATGATCCTGGTGGGTGTACCATTTGTCGTTGGTTTGATTAATTACCAGAGCTGAATCTCCGAATACAGTTAAAGTTTTGATCCTGAGGTCAATGGCTTCCTCAAGACCCATAATGCAAGCTTCGTATTCAGCTTCGTTGTTAGTGCAGTTAAAGGTGAGCTTTGCCGAGAAAGGCATGTGAACTCCTTAGGGTGTAATGAGTACTGCACCAACACCACGACCATTCATATTAACAGCCCCATCAAACATCATAGTCCATTCTTCTTCTGGGTCAGGCCCTTCAGTGTGAACAGGCTCTTCATGATCTTTTGCTTTAATGAACATGATGTCTTCATCAGGGAAGTCAAACCTCATAGACTGGTAATCATCAATAGGTTTCTCAGCAAGATAATCAGACAATACACTGCCCTTGATGGCTTTTTGAGACGTGCATTGAATATCATATTCTGTGAGGATCATTTGCCATCTTGCAACCCGTCCGGTAAGTGCTGGCTTCTCAAAAATGTACTTAACTGGATCCATCTTTGAGATCAATAAAGTAGTGTGGGTCAACATATACTGTCTCAGTCGGCGAGCAGCCCACGCTAAAGCACAGCAAGTTTTCTCGAGCAGTGAATAACGTTGTTCACAGTCGGTAAACTTTTTGCTTAGGTAGTATATTGCATACTCTTTTCGACCAGACTCGTCATGCTGGCCCAACACACACCCCATTGACTCTTCTAATACTGTCAAGTACATGATTAGAGGTCTTCCTTCAACTGGAGGCATAAGGATTGGAGGCTCTTGCAAGTATTCCTTGATTTTGTCAAAAGCCCTTTGGCAGTCTTCGTTCCACCTGACCGTTTGTTCTTTTCTTAACAGCTTGAACAAAGGTTCACAGGTTGCTGTAAGGTGAGATATGAACCGTGAAATCTAGTTCAATCTTCCTAAGAACCCCCGAACTTCTTTCTCAGTCTTCGGTGCAGGCATTTCTTGAATGGCTTTAACTTTATCAGGGTCAACTTCAATCCCTTTCTCGCTCACAATAAAGCCCAGCAGCTTACCAGATCGCACCCCGAATGTGCACTTGTTGGGGTTCAATTTCAGTTGGTACTTCCTCAGACGCTTGAATAGCTTCAACAGATTCACCAGGTGGTCTTCTTCGGTGAGGGACTTGGCAATCATGTCATCCACATAACATTCAATTTCTTTATGGATCATGTCATGGAATAATGTCACCATAGCCCGTTGATATGTTGCACCAGCATTCTTCAATCCGAATGGCATCACCTTATAACAGAACGTGCCCCAGGGTGTGATGAAAGTTGTCTTCTCCATGTCTTCAGGTGACATTTTGATATGATTGTATCCTGAAAATCCGTCCATGAAGAAGAACACCGAGAACTGAGCCGTATTATCCACCAATACATCAATGTGAGGTAAAGGGAAGTCATCTTTTGGGCTGGCTCTGTTCAGGTCTCGGTAATCCACACACATTCTCACCTTTCCGTCCTTCTTAGGCACAGGTACAATATTAGCAACCCACGGTGGATAGCTAGTCACGGCAAGGAACCCGGCGTCCCACTGCATTTGTACCTCTTCTTTGATCTTCATTGCCATGTCCGGGCGAGTACGGCGTAGCTTCTGTTTAACTGGTGGGCAGTCTTCTCTTAAAGGCAGCTTGTGCATAACAATATCGGTGTCCAACCCTGGCATATCCTGATAAGACCAAGCAAACACATCCACATATTCACGAAGCAGGTCAATCAGTTGTTTCTTCACTGAGTCTTGTAAGCAGGCCCCGATTTTAACCTCTTTCACATCTTCATCCGTACCAAGATTAATCGTTTCCACCTCCTCCCGATGAGGAGTGATAACCTTCTCCTCTTGCTTTAACAACCTGGCTAGCTCTTCAGGAAGCTCATAATCTTCTTCAACCCCTTCATCAGCTTGATTGATTGGATTGTCAAAGTCATACGAAGCCATAGCTGTGCTGTTGTCGGTGCAGTCTGAAAGGCACTCTCTGCAAGGGTTTAGATTGTTCATTTTAGTGATTGATTTTAATATTGTTTAGAAAAGTGAAATAAAGTTATCATTTTGAAAACATTGCCATTTTATTTTTGTACAAAAAGAAAAATGAAAAACAGTGAGCAGAAAAGAATAAGACTCATTTGCAAAAGATGTCCGATATTCATTGATTGATCTGTTTGCACAAAATTACATATGGCCCGATTACAAAATGAGTCTTGTCATCTTGGGCAAGATGAAATACTTGATGCATGCTTAAAATATACAGGAAATAATAATTACTCTGCAGGAGTAACCCTTATAATTTCCTGGGAAGACCAGTTTGAGATTCGGCTCCCCGGGATCCTTGGACGTATCCAGCTCTCCAGGTTGCGTTCATCTTCCGACTCATCTTCCAAGTTGTTCACTGCATCTGGGGTGAGCATTCCCCCGCTGAAAAAACTGGGCTTCTTAGCAGCCTCTGATTGATCTTGTTGAGTTGGTTTGTAACCCAACCCAAATCTGTCCTCCTTCTTCTCCACAGGCAACAGCTTGCCCCAGCCTTGGGCAGTCCCCTCTTCAACAACCTTCCTGGCTTGCTGATAAGACGTCATGGAGGTTCCCAGTACAGCAGATGCTTCATTTATGTTCAGGGCCTCAAATCCCTGGCTCATGGTTTCATGGATCTCTCCATCCATCTCAATGTATTTGTATGTAGCCAGATGGCTAACAAAGATATCTTCTTCACCACAGATGGTGATGATCTGGCCTTCCCACTCGAATTTCAGCTTCTGGTGAAGGGTAGACGTAACTGCGCCAGCGGCATGGATCCAAGGTCTACCCAACAAACAACAGTAGGCCGGCTGAATGTCCATCACATAGAAGGTAATTTTGAAGGTCTACGGGCCAATCATCACGGGCAGATCAATCTCCCCTAGCACTGATCTTTTGGAGCCATCAAATGCTCTCACCACTAAATTACTCGGGCACAAAGCCAAGCCATCATACTCCAGCTTCACCAAAGCTTTCTTTGGTAGAACATTGAGTGAGGACCCAGTGTCCACCAGTACATGGGATAGAACAGCACCCTTGCATTCTAGAGTGATGTGTAAAGCCTTGTTGTGGTTACGCCCATCAGTTGTTAAGTCAGTGTTGGTAAAACCCAGTCCATGACCGGTGTTGACATTTTCCACCACGGTTTCCAGCTGATTAACGGTGATCTCCTCTGGCACGTATGCTGCGTGCAAGACTTTCAATAATGCATTCCTGTGAGCTTCAGAACACATCAACAGGGATAATATGGAGATCTTTGAGGGAGTTTGGTGAAGCTGATCCACCACCTTGTAATCACTTCTCTTTATGATTCTCATAAACTCGTCTACATCCTGTTCAAAAGATGTCTTCTGAGTTTCTTTGACAGCCGGCTCTTCAAATACCACACTCTTTCCTTTTGCTTTGGCGGCAGCTTCTGCTTCGGCATTAGGTCTTTGTAATTGTGAGGCAAAAAGGCGTCCGCTTCTGGTGAAGCCTCCGCCTCCCCCAACATTGTCAATCTGTGGAGAAGAGGTTGAAGAGTCCGAAGTGATTTTCTCCCCGTTGCAGTAAAGGTCAGAGCCATAATGCCAAGGGATGGCATTACTGCTTTCATATGGAACTGGTCCAGGCACCGTGATGGTAATTGGACTGACTACTGCAGAGGAGGGTACTGAAATGGTGTGCGGATCGTAGTAAATAGTGACTGGTGACCTGGCAGGAGGTGCCACTGCTAGTTGTTGAAAGTTGTTGTTTGGAGGAACATATGATGGATCATAGTAAATGGTGACTGTTGAGACATTTGTTGGCGTTGTAGAAGATTATGTTGAATAAATGGGTGCTGATGTTGTAGAAGAAATGGTTGTTGACATCTGATTTGTTGAAGTGATGGATGAAGCCATTGTTGATGATATCGATGAATTGGTCGGAATGATTGTTGTTGCAATTGTAGAAGAGTCAGGGATCGTTGTCAAAGGGATTGCTGGATTTGTAGGTACTGATGTTGTGATCTGAAGGATACCACTTTTGATAAGATCATCTATGCCGCTTCTCAAGTTATCACACCCGTTGACCGAAATGTTGCAATAACCACAACCGAGCTCACACCCGGAGAACATCTGGCATTCTAGGAGCTGAGCTTTAATTTCTACCATAGGTGTCCGAATCTGCCCAACACTGGTGATTAAGAAAGATGGTTTATCTTCCTCAATAGCATTAATTCTTGGTCCTCCATGATTGGGCATGGGATTCTTGTTGACATTAGGCGGGGGTGCAAAGTTGAGGGCCTGGGAATCCACCAGATCTTGTACCTTCATTTGTAAAGCCCTGCATTTCTCTGTACTGTGGCCTGGTGCATTGGAATGAAAAGAACACCGGGCGTTGACATCATAATTTCTTGGAAGACTGGCAGGATCTGGAGGTGCCAATGTCCTTAGCTCAACCAGGTTGAGTTTCAGGAGTTGTGGCAATAAAGCGGCATAAGGCATAGGGATTGGATCAATCACCCTATTTGCCTGTGATGGTCTTTGCTGAAAGGGTCTTTGCTGTTGATTGTTGTTGTTGTTGTTGTAGTTTCTCTGTGGCGGATACTGAACTTGTTGCTGATAGTGGGGTTGTTGTTGTGGTTGATATGCTGGTTGCTGAGGAATTGGGGCTGGAATAGTGACAGCTGCCACTGACCTATGAACATACTGAGGTCTGCCCCTGTTGGCATGAATAGCATTAGTCTCACTGGTTCTTCTTGGTCCCACAAAAGGGTTTCTGGGATTGCTTGACGAACTTGCACCGTTATCGGAGATCTTACCCATCTTTAATAGGCTTTCAATTCTTTCTCCAGCTATGACTACGTCAGCGAAGCTGGTGGAAGAAAAGGCAGCTAGCCTGTCAATATATGTCCCTTGGAGGGTGTTCATGAACATGTCGGCCATCTCTCTTTCCGACATGGGTGGCTGGATAGCAGCAGCAAGCTGTCTCCACCTCTGGGCATATTCCCTGAAGCTTTCCCTGGAGGATTGAGACATTCCCATCAGAAGGGTTCTGTTAGGAGCCATGTCTAGATTATATTGGTACTGCCTGATGAAAGCCTCAGCTAGGTCTTTCCAGCATCTGATTGTAGCTCTGGTCAAATGAGAGTACCACTCCCTTGAGGCCCCAGTCAAACTATCTTCAAAATAAAACATCCACAGTTTTTCATCCATGGTGTATGCCTTAAGTCTTCCCAGAAAAGACTGCAAGTGGGTTCGTGGACAGGAAGTTCCGTTGTACTTTTCGAAGCACGGGGGCTTAAACTTGTGAGGTATCCTTACCCCGTCCACTAAGCCCATATCAATGACATCAAAACCCAAGGAGTTTTGAGACTCCGAAGATCTCAATTTCTCAGCAATTTCATCAAGCCTCCTATCATAGGCTTCATCCCCAGCTCCCATCACAGTGAATTGATCCTTTGGGGGTCTTCTTGTAGGACTCTGCCTGCAGTAGCATTCCCTTGCACATTAGTAGGGATATTGATCTCTGGATGAAGATGAGGCCCATATACTGGTGGGTTAACATGAGGCCGAACTCTCTCATTGTTACTTGTTCCTCCAGTCCCTAGATGGGGTTCTTCCGGGGTCTGCCTTTCTACCAATGCCCTTAATCTTTCTTGGCTTTGAGCCAAGCCATTCATTACTTCCATGAACTGGGTCATTTGGTTTCTCATCTCCAGCCTTTCGTTAACCATCTGGGTTCTGACCTCTGTCAGCTCTTGTTGTACTTGATCCATCTGGATACCAGGAAGGTTGTTGCGAGTAGGATATCTGTGTGGACGGTTGAGAGGGAACACCCGACGGCGAGCAATAATTCCTGAATCACAACAGCGTTAGTAACAAACAAAACAAAAAACCTACAAAACCAAATAAAAGTTAGTATGCAATGCAGTATGCTTATTTGTTTCCAAGGTATCCGGCTTGGCACTTGGTTTTGACCTTTCTAGACCCTGAGGAAGATGCTTTGATGTTGCTTGAGAGAAAGAGAACTCAATGAAACAAACTAACAAATATATTACAAATGGTGAATCATACATAGTTTGTTTTTACAACACATGCCCATGAGGGGTCAAAACATAACACAAAAAGAAAAGTACATGAAATGGGAACAACAACAAGCAAATAAGTCAAACATCTAAGCCAAATTCATCCTCCTTAACTTCCTTCAAAAGTGCTTCAGTTACAGGACCAGTCGGATGCTCTGTAATGCTTCAGATGAGAAGGTTCCTGGTGGTAATAGCAGTGGTCAGCTTCTTATGTCTGTCCTGGTCCTTTGACCTCTTCACACCAGCCCTGAGCTTCAATTCTGAGATTTCCTTCTGGGCTGCTAGTAGAGCCTCCTGTTGCTTCTTTTCACTAGCCTCTAGCTGCTCAATTCTGTCCTGAGTTCTCTTATCTTCTTGAGTGCGAGCTTCAGTGATCCTGACCCACCTAGCTTGACTTTCTTTCAGATAGAGATCAGTCCTAGCCTTCTGAAACTGGGCCTCTTTACAGGCATTCTTCAAAATTTGCTCTCCTGCTCTTGATTTCTTGATGTAGTCCTCTGATTTCTCAATCCTGGCTAGATGCTCCACCTTAAGCTTTTCTAACCTCTCAATGTCTAGACGACCATCACTCCTCTCCCAGAGGGTCTTCTGCAGAGCTTGAGTCAGATTCTCATTCCTCTCCTTCAGTTTCTCAAATTCCTCTAGGCTGATAGTAGCTGGAGGTGGTACTGTGGATGGTCCAGGTGCATCCTCAACGGTGAAAGGCATCCCAGAAATCTGATCCCTAGCATGAGACCACTCATAATACTGTGCTGAAGCCACATTGTTGCATTTCCCAAGAATGGCCACCCCATTGGTCTGGATGTTGTCCCAAGCCCAGGATGCTTGTCTGACAACAGCTAGATTAGGCTTTATCTCACAATAAAGGGTTTCAGCCAAGTCTTGCACTCTAGGAGGGTGAACCAAAGCATAGCCCAATTGTCTTTTGAATAGCAAAGGGTTGTAGTTGATGCAACCCTTCACTCCTATCAGAGGTACATTGGGGAACTGCCCACAGCTAGTAATTATGTCTCTGCCCTTGGTGCTCTGGGTGCACCATCTGATGTCATCTGAAGTTAAAGCAGTGAGTCTTCTAGCCCAATTCTTCTGTTGGTGAGGGTTCAAGAAAGTAACAGTCTTGGGTAAGTGTTTGAGCAGCCAAGTATGAAACAGAGGAGCACAGCATCTCACTAACCTCCCTCTCTGCTTCTCATTCCTTTGGTGAATAGAATAGTAGAAATCTCCCAGCAAGGTGGGTACTGGGTTCCTCAAAAGGAAGAGATGAATAGCATTCTTGCTGATAAACTTGGGCTTATCTGCAAAAAGTATAACCCCATATATACTGAGGGCTAACAATGCACAAACTGCCTTCCATTCTCCCAAGGAGGCCTTCAGAATGGCCTGAGAAGTGAGAAAATCCAAATGTAGGCCAGGAATCCCAACCTTTGTAGTCATGTTCTGCTCAATCAGAATAGGTTCCAAATACAGTGCTTTTGCCACTTCTTCATTACTGGGAGAAGCCATCTCTGGGTTGAAGGGGATACCACCCCTGACAGGCACTCCAACCAATGATGAAAACTCCTCCAACAGGGGTCCCAATTGAAAATTCTGAAAAGTGAAGCATCTCAAAGGAGGATCATAGAACTGTAGGCAAGTGTGAATCAAACTCCTCTGAGAAGGGTCCAAGTCTATAACCATATCAAGGATGTTTCCATAATGTTCTCTGAATAGTGGGATGTGGTCTGGAGTGACAAGTGCCTGGACCTGTCTGATGCCAGCCAGCACAGGCTCAAAGAAGTGGTATGAAATGTTGCTCTTCTTGGGTGCCATATCTGCTGATGAAGAGCTGAAAACAGATACTGATGATGAAGACTGGTACTGAAGATGAACTACTGATAGGCTGAGACTGGTGATAATAGTAGCTGAAGCAGGTAACTGATGAAGATGGCTGAAGCAGATAGCTGATGAACGGGGTCTAATCAGATAAAGGGGTCAAAACCAAGCCAAAATGATGTGGATACCCTGAAAAACAAATAAACAAATGTTAAATGATGCAAATGATGAGTATGCAAATGATATGCGAGGGTTTGTGATCAAGCTGGATCTGATCAACTGTCTTGATATAAGTCCATGTATGTCTTAAGAAGTCCAGATGGAGGTTCAAAAGTCCAGTAACCAAGGTGGGGGACTCAAATAAAGAGTCACATGTCCTGGGTTAAATCACAAGAACTGTCCAAAGTGAAGCATTCTTAAACAAAACAAGCATCAGGGTATGATGTGGCCAAGGGTTCCTGCAAACCTGTAAACAGCCCAACCCCCTCACAAGTGGTGTTCTAAAACAAGGATCCTCAGACATGGATCAGTTATGAGAAGTGTAAACACTTCTAACCCGGAGGTACAGTGTTTACAATAACCATAAAAGATCCTCCTCTAATTCACCTCAGTTTCTGAAGGTCATAGTAAAGGTCATCCAGACTTAGCAGGCTTCCCAGATAGCCCTAGCACTACAGGAGATCTGTAGCACAGAGTTCTCAAGAAGAAACCCATATCTGAACCGTGTTTCATATTCCCGCACCAGACCGAAATGGAATGGGAAAGAACATGAACCACTCTAGCCTAGGTGTCACTCAGGTCCCAGGTATAGGACCTTAAACTCTCAATGAAACCCCACCCACCAAGACAGAAAACGGATCCAGCCAGATAACAGTTATGACAGTATGATGCATATAAAGCTGTAAAGAAAGCGATAAATAACTGTACATAAAGCAATAAATAAAAGCAACTATATAAACACAATTAGCACATAACACCCCAGTAAACACAAATCAATCAAGCGCTAGGAGGAACCCACAAAAAGAACCAGAAGCCCTGGTTACAGTATAAGGGTCCCCAGCAGAGTCGCCAAGCTGTCGCTCCCACCAAATGAGGCTAAGTCAAATGGGGTACAGACGCGAACGGTCGGCGAAAGGAGGATGTGAGAACACACAGGGGTGAACTCACAAGAAAAGAAAAGAGTCGCCAGCTAGGCATTTTTATCCCAGAGGAAAGGCAATGCTGCATAGACCTAGAAAGATATGGATAAGACGGTTGCGAACCAGAGAGACTGAGAAAGGGGGTTGGTTACAACCTGGGAAGGTATTAGCACACAGATTGTCCGCCGTACTCAACGGGATCCACGCTTAAGAGATTTGTGTTTTAAAGGGGTAATGTCAGTGCAATTTGTGTGTAAAAGAGCTGGAAAAGGATGTACAGGTGTCAGTGTAAGAGAAGTGAAGTGTATAAGTGAAGTGTCAGTGTAAGGAAAGAATACAATGCTCAAGATAATGAGGCTAAAAGAATGATGCTGGAAGGAGGGGGAATATACAGAGACTTTTGTTCGATAACCGTTAAGTTATGCCTACGTATCCTCTCGTGCAATGAGGAAGTCAGAGCACCGTAGTTCGACTCAAAGAGACTGAAAGATAAATTGACATGTGAACTGCCTACTTGTCTATGCTCAAGTGTATGACCTGTCTAGCTCAGGTGCAAACTGTCTTGCATTAGACGGAAGAAGCAAGTTCTCGTTTATGAGTGAATGAGATGAGAAAAGAATCCCGGAGGAGACGATTATTGTTTGTTTTTGAGTTTTCAGTCTTTTATTGCTTTTGAAGTTTGTCATAAGTTAATGAGCTTAAGTCTAAACCAATGGGTTAGTAAACTCATCACATCTTCCCTCTGATTAGGGGTAATGAGAATACCTTAAGTGTGAAGTCAGCATCTCACACTTAACCACCTTTTGATGTAGGATTAAGATCATTAACCTACTTGTGATTATTTAGATGTTTTTGTTGTTTTTGTTTAGTGTTAAGTAATGAGTTTAAGCCATAATCAGGGCTTAAACAAACTCATTACACCATCCTAATAGAAGGATAATAGATGAGAATGTTTAAGCTGAGGAAGACTCCCCAACTTAATCCATGATTACGGATTAACTTCATGACAAAACAAAACCTTTATTAGATGGATTTTAGTTAATGATATGATGAAGAAGTGATTTTTATGATTTGCAAGACAACTTGAGGGGGACTTGTCCATTAACACTAGGGTTAGTCCTTCTTAACCAGTTAAGGAAGAATTAGAACCCTAATGCAAGGCCCAAGTTACAAGCTTGATGTCTTGATGATTATTAAGTGAATTGATTAAGGGAGTTAAACACATTAAGGGTTTAACACTTAGGATTAAAGTTATACACTCCATCCTAATAGAAGGATGCAGGCATAAGCTTAATCACAAAGCCTTAAAGCCTTTAGGGTTTAGTTCCTGATTATGAGATGAGAAGAGAAGACTCAAAGATGACACAAAGGTAAAAGCTAAATGGGGGACTAATCAACCCTAATTATTATCATGCTTGGTCATTCCTAGGGTTTGTGAGGTTTAAGAGAAAGATCTTCAAAGAACCACCAAGGAGGGAAGCAGATGAAAGGAACAAAGAGAGGCAAAACAACTTGCTTCACTTAAGAAGTCAAGTTGCTTGAAGAAAGAAGGCAAGATGAACAAGAATGAGCAAGCTCAATCCAAACACATACAAAAATGCAGCAATGATGCATAAGATAGATGAGAAGAGATTGTGAGAAGTGAAGGCAAATTCACTTCTCAAAGTAACTTACCACCTGAAAAGTCAATAAAGAAATGAAATGCAATGCAAATGGGGATGAGATGTGATGATGCAAACCAGAACCAGAAGCATGAGTATGATGTTAATGATGCTAAGAGATGATGCAAACATGAAACAAGGCATGAGGGTGATCATACAAACATATGGAATGCAAAAGAAACATGCTTAGAACCATGAACATACATGAAAAGTTATGAAATGCAAATGACATACAAAATTACAAATGAAAGATGCAATGATCAAACATGACTCTAATATGTCTCAAGATGTATCATGAATCAAATGAATGCCTAAAATGTCATGGCAAGTCATGGTATGCAAGCAAATGGAAGATGGATGTAAAGGAAGACATGAATTAGGGTTTATGAACAAAATTCAAAACCAGAAGCAAACATCATGATAAAAATTTGAAAATGCATTCAAAGGAACCCTAAACCTATACAAACTCACTGCTCAAAGGAAAGGATCCAATTCTTAACCTAGTGTAAGTTATGAATTTCCTAAGTTGGCTAGGGTTTTAAGGTACCTTGTCAAGAAAAATGTCAAACAAATTGGAGATGCAAGATCAATTCAAACCAATTTAATCCTATAAACTACATGATATGCAAGATGCAATGCAAGAAGAATCATTGTCCAATTCTCAATGGTTAGGCAAAAATGAATTTTTGAAGTTTGAATCAAAATAATGCCTTGAAGTGAAATTAAATCCATTGAAAATTGTCAAAAGGCATCAAGATCAAAAAAGAAATTTGGTTTGAAAGTTGGACAGTGTTTCTAAATGGTTTTAAATGTTTCATGAATTTTTTTGTGATTTTTAAATACTTAAAAGTATTTTTAATTAATTAATTCTCATTAATCAATTAAAAATAAACTTTTAAATGATTTAAAAATATTTTTCAATGCAAAAAATAAAAATAAAAATATTTTTGGTTTCTGAAAATTAATAAAAAGTTTGATAAAAATTTTCAGAATTTTTTTGATGATTTTTACTATTTTTAAATAAATGAACAAAACAAATGTAATAAAATGAAAATAAAATTGAATAAAATGAAAAGTATGCTGATCCAGTGGCCAGGATTCAAATTTGACACGCGGGAATTGACTGGCGCGCGTTTGAGTGGCTGGGATTCAATCTGAGATTTGAATTTAATTAATCCTAATTAATTACATAAATGACTGGATTAGGGTTTAATCAATGCATCTGGGACGTTCATTTGCGCGCGGGTCAAACAAAGTCAGCCTATCCTACGCTCCAAATTCAAACCTAGCCCTAAACGCATTTAAGTCACTAATGACTTTCAGGTGGCCGGAGAAGACTTCCGGTCATCTTCTCCGGCCAGACTCTCACCTGAAAGTTGCTAACTTCTCCAAAACTTCCCCCCAAACCCCCTAAAGCTCCAGAATCAAACCTTAAACAAACCTAAACACGAATCAATCCTCAAAAATCATTTATCACTCAAGAACAACATGAATCGAAGCAAACAATTTTTAGGTCAGTAAGTTTCAGAACAATCATACATCCTGGTTTCTCAACCATTTTCAAAAATAATCACATCCCCATGATCAGGGGAGCACATAGAATCGTTTAAGAACTCAAAATGGAGTTTCTGGAAAAAAGTTTGAGATGGCTACCTGAGATGGAATCTCCTGGTTCTGGGCTTTCTGGCCTTTCCTTTGCTGCAAGTCCACTCCTTTGAACCCTCTGATGATGAAATGAAGCTTAGAAAGCTTTGGGGATGGCTGGTTTGGGAGATGGCAGAAGTTCTGTTCAAGGGGTGGTGGTGATCGTGTTTTGGTTTCAGTGACTTTCAGGCTGTTTCAATGGTTGGTTTGTGATCAGTGAGTCATGTTGAGATTGTTTGTGAAGTTTGTTTGTGTGTTTGCTGCTTGTGGAGAGTGTTTCGAAAGGTTTTGCATAAGAGGTGAAAAATGAGAATGCTGTCTTCGTGGAGGTTTCAGGCTTGTGTGTCTTATGAGAATGAAGCCTTGGGATGTGTTTGTAAAGTCTGGATTGGGCAGAGAGTGGTTGTGTCACTGTGGGATTGGTATGGCTTCAAGTTGCAAAAAGTCAAGCAAGTTGTACTTGGAGGTATGGGCAAGTGGCAGGCTAGGATAGGAGCATGGTTGAGTTCAGCAAGGATCAAGGAATGCTTTTGGATCAGATTTTATGAACTGAGGCAAGTGGATGAGAAGTTTTGATCCCTTTTGCAAATTGTCACAACTTTGGTCCCTTTTGTAATTCTTGAAGTTTAAGGCATGGAACTTAAGAAATTATTGGGCCAATCTGAAGTTTAAGTCATGTATGATATTTGTGTAAAGGTTAGACATCAATTAGAAGTCACAAATTGCCTTGGTACAAGAATTTGCAAGTTTCCCTCTTTGGTGCATAACTTGAAATTATGTGATTTTTCCCAACTTTGACAAGCCATAACTTTTGATCCAAAATGAATTAGGTCATGTTCTTGTACTTTTTGAAAAGGGAATGATCCATTCTACAACTTTCATGACCAAAGTTTTCTCATTTGAAGCATTTTTGAATCAAAAAGCAAGGGTTGAAAAAGTTTCCCAAAATGGCAATTTTCATTATAAGTCAACTTTCCCAAAAAGTCAACTTTGCAAATGGCTTGAAATTCTTCAAATTTGTGAACTTCTAACATCTTCTATGATCAAATAAAGATCATACACAATCAAAAAGATGAAGAACACCCTTTGGTTGGGTCATTGGGGGTCTCAGATGTCCTGATTTTGCACTGTCTTGCTCAAAAAGTCAACTCTTGATCAGATGACTTCTCCATTGAATTTCTTCATGAAAATTGATATGCATGATCCCTATACCATATAGAGACCAATAGAAACAAGAATGACCAAAAAAATTGGAGTTATGGCCTTTGAAACCAAAACCCTAATTCTAGGTCATTTGTGCAGTTAAACCTGGCTCTGCTTCCATGCCATTCTCAGTTCTTGTGATTTTTTGACATTCTTGACTTTGAGAGGATATAATATGATGCTTGAACATACATGGACCCATTTTAAGTGATTGATGACCTTTGGAGTGGTTCAAGTGGCTCTTGGATTGCTCAGATCACAAACCCTAGATGCAGATGACTTTGAATCTATGCAGTGAAGCAAATATGTGGTATGAGATGCTATGATTGAACTTATGCATATGAAGATATCACAAGCCATGGTGTGAATGGGTGAGGGAAAATTTGGGGTGTTTACAGCTACTGTGAGAAAGATCATAACCCGGATCTAGTGTACCTTAGGTAAGTAGCAATAGACCAAGGAAAATGTACGGCGTATATCGATATGGTTGATCTGGTGGCTACAATTAGTGTGACTTCTTGATTGGTTCTGATGTTCCTTAAGTTAGTTGAGGATAACATGAGGCTGCCATATGTTATCATTAACACTAACTTCCCTTTAGAACCCTAATTGACCCATATTGGCCATTAGAAAGTAGTGAGATAGCCAGCTTTGGTGAAGTCTAAAGTTGGTTGATACTCGATGCTACGCTCATTGAGATTTTAATCTTGGGATGTTTTGGTTTGAAAGTCAGTTGTCATACTGAACTACAACCCTTGAGAATGATCAGTGATATTGAGATCCCTTAGAACCCGGTTACTATTGCTAGTACATGTTGAACCAACTAAACTTCAGTGGGGAGGGTACTTAGCTATGAACTTCATGCAAGCCTTTAAACCTAAGGCTCTTGTGTGACTTGTTTGTGTTTGCCATTTTCTTGTTTTAAACATCATGACATCATAACATAGCATTTTCACTAACCATTTCAAGGACTAAAGGATTTATCTTTGTTCTTTGTTGCAGATTATGACTATCCGGATCAACTTTGTAAGGATACCTTTGAGGTTCAGTTCTATGCTAAGAGAAAATGTTGGAGCTAACAAAGCAACTTCACGAAGAGCGGAATCTCAATACATATCTCAACCCAAAGAGAAAGCGTCCATGGGAGACCTGAGTCTCAGATGTTCTTTTTTTCTTTGCAACTTTTTGTTTTCTTTCATTATAAGCCCAATGGGCAATTATATTTTAAACTTACTAATAAATGTTTTATTTTTGTTTTCCTTTAACAAATTTAAATCCTACGTGGTCCTTGAAAACATTGCATATGCATCTACATACCATACCATTGCATAACATGTTTCTGAGACATGTTTCTAATCTTCTCGTTGTTTATTTCAGTGGAAATGGCCCTCGAACAGACTGTCAAAGATCTCCAAACCCAGAATGCTCAATTTCAAGAAGTGATCCTGAATTTGTCCAAGGGGCAAGAAGAGTTGAAAGCCATCCTCACTAAGGACGCGAAATAGAAGAATCCTAAAGACATCAAGGGTAATTAGTTGGAACAATTGCAAGCTGAGATGGAAAAGATGAGAATCCAGATCAATGGCCAGGTGGCTCTTATCCAAAACTTAGCCCAGAGGCAAGGAAAATTGAGAGTCTTCGTCAATAAACTTCAAGTTAACGGAGTCGGGAATCTAATCATCAGTCAACCTCCGATGAAACAAGATGACTTGGTTGAAAGGGAGATGAGGATAAGAGAAGTAAAGAGACATGCTACTACTGATAGTTCTGCATTAAAGGAAGAAGGTCTTATAGGGTTAATCCACCTCAACACAAGGAATATAAAAGACAGTTTATCAAAATCAACACGCCAATGTCACACACTTTGCAATGCTTGTTGGAGATGAAGCTAATTACCTTGAAAGACCCTCCTATGAATCCCAATACTTCCTCTCCTGGCTATAACCCCAATGCAAGGTGTGCATATTACCCCAACTGTCCTGGACATGACACTAATAACTGTTGGGCATTGATGAATAAGATTCAAGACTTGGTTGACGAGGGAATCATCAAGGTTATGCCAGAAGACCAGATTGAATTATCCTATCATCCATCAAACATTGAAGCTGCCAGACATCCGGAGTGACAATTTAAGAGGAAGAGGCTTTGAGAACATTTGAATTTTCATTTGTAATTTCTTTTGTCGACTTAAACACTTACTATTATGTCAGACTTTTGTTTTCATGATAATGCATTGCATATATTTGTCTTGAAATAATCCATTTGTTTCACTATATTTAAATTATGATTCTTACTTCTCTTTTGTGATATTTAACTCTCGTTAAAGTTGTAAGCCTTTAGAGGGAGGATGACGAAGACAATACCATAATTTCATATAGTATGCTTTTGAACAAACTATGTTGATGATGTGCAGGCATTGTTTCTATTCCTAAACAATGGAGATATAAGGAAGTTAATCCCTAGTCAACCCTTTTGAGCCTATGAAGTAGGAGTTTTCATTCTCATGCTAATTAAAACCCTTAATCATAACCTGGGGCAGGGTAGTTCCTTGGTTAACTCAATTATGCCAGTTGTCCTTTTTGTACACAAATAATGATGGTTCCTTGTAATCATTAACTATGACAATCAATATCTAGCAAAAGAAATGCTCACTAAGTCAAAACCTATGAAGGAAACTTAGTAAAAATTGAGACATCCCGTTGACTGTAATCTTGAAACAAACAGTTCAGGAAAAAGGAAGGGATAACAAAGTCAAAAGAAAAAGAGGTCACTACAAATCCTCAACAAAAAAAAGAAGATGAATGGCTTTTCAAGTAAACTTCTGGTTTCTGAACCATCGCAAATGCCAATGTTACAATTCCAAACTCCTTTGGAGCCTCAATGCATAAGTTAAATGAACATAGGACTGAATAACATCACGAAGGATGGGCTGGGTACAAATAAAATTTGAGATTTTATCCTTTGTTTCTTAAACCATGAACCATGCCACGTTACAACCTTTTAAAAGTCCTAACTGAAGCATGGTTAGTTCAAAAGTTTACTGCTACAAAAAGGTATTCTGACTCCTTTAGTGCTTATTATAAATCTTGAGTTAATATCACATTTTTTACAAACATTGTTTTGCTAAAATAATTCTTTTTCAAAACTTCAAGACAGACATAAGTGTTGCATTTTCAATATCATTGTTTGGATGACTAAGTGTTTGACAGCAGAGAAGCTTACATGATGAACATTAAATAAACCAAAGTCCTTCCGACAGACAAAGTTGCTTCCTGGGCCCGACTCAGTTGGATCAAAGCCAATGTATACAAGGGGCACGATCACTATCTTCCAATCAAGGGGGAATTCCATGTTATTATCCAATTCATCTGGGGCAGTCAGGTCAAGATTCAACAATGCTTAAATAGCCAGGGGCAAGCCTCCTCATCCGAATTACCAGAGGTAACATTACCGAGTTCACGATGCCAAGGGCATATTATTGTAGGGCATTTTGTTTATTTCTCTTGAAGTAGCCCTTTTCAAATACTTCCATTATGGGACAAATCATCCTCAGCTAGTGTAAACACCCCAAATTTTCCCTCACTCATTTCACCATGGCTTGTGATCTTTTCATATGCATAAGTTCAATCATATCATCTCATGTTGCATTTTTGCTTCACTGCATTGCTTCTAAGTCATCTGCATCTAGGGTTTGTGATCTAAGCCATCCCTGAGCCATTTGAACCACTCCAAAGGTCTTCAATCACTTCAAAGAGGTCCATGTATGTTCTAGCATCATATTATATCCTCTTAAGATCAAAGAAGTCAAAGAATCACAAGAACTGAGAAAGGCATGGAAGCAGAGCCAGGTTTAACTGCACAGATGACCTAGAATTAGGGTTTTGGTTTCAAAGGCCATAACTCCAAATTATTTGGTCATTCTTGTTTCTATTGGTCTCTATATGGTATAGGGATCATGCATATCAATTTTCATGAAGAAATTCCATGGGGAAGGCATCTAATCAAGAGTTGACTTCTTGAGCAAGTCAGTGCAAAATCAGGGCATCTGAGGCCCCCAATGACCCAACCAAAGGGTGTTCTCCATCATTTTGAGTATGTATGATCTTTATTTGATCATAGAAGATGTTGGAAGTTCACAAAGTGGAAGAATTTCAAGCCATTTGCAAAGTTGCCTTTTTGGGAAAATGACTTGTAATGGAAACTTGCCATTTTGGGAAAGTTTTTCAACCTCCTCAAATTGATTCAAAAATGCTTCAAATGGGAAAACTTTGGTCATGAAAGTTGTAGAATGGATCATTCCCTTTTGAAAAAGTACAAGAACTCATTCTAATTCATTTTTGATCAAAAGTTATGGCTTGTCAAAGTTGGGAAAAATCACATAATTTCAAGTTTTGCACCAAAGAGGCAAAGTTGCAAAACCTCTTGCCAAGGAAAATTGAGACTTCAAATGGACTTCTAACCTTTGCACAAACATAAACCAAGGCCTAAAAATCAGAATGCACCAAAGATTTGTCCAATTTCATGACTTGTGCTTCAAGTAATCACAAAATGGCCAAAAGATCACCAAGTTGCAAAACTTCTCATAAACCCTAATCCACTTGCTGCATTGCCTCTAATCCATTTCCATGGTTCTCCCTGATCTCAGCTGAGCCAAGCCATGCCCCTATCACAGCCTCCCACTTGCCCATACCTCAAGTACACCTAGACTTGACTTTATGCAAAATGGCCCATACCAATCCCACAGTGCCACACCAACTCCTCTGACCTATCCAAGTGTAATAAGTGGACCAAAAGAGACTCAACACAACAGACACACAAGCCTGATCTCTCTCATAAGCCATAGTTCCAAGATTTCACCTCTTATGCACTTTCCTTCGAAACTCATCACACAATCATCAAACCTTAAAACCAACTTCACCATTCATTCAGAAAGGCTTCATAGAGCATAAACCACCCTTCACCTTGCCTTGAAACCCCCTGAAACTCAAACACGATTTCCCCCCCTCTCTGAGCAGAACTCCATCAATCTCACAAACTAGCCATCATACACTCAAACCAAGCCTCAAAGCATACTCAGGGAGATCATTGGAGTGGTTTTGAAGCAGGGAAGCAGTCAAAAGCTCCTGGATTGAAAGCTTCACCTCAGGTAGCTTCGAAATTTATTTTTTCCAGAAGCTCTATTTTAAGTTCTCAACTTGTTAAGTTTGATTCCCTGAGTGCATTGAACTTTTTACTTTTGAAAATGATGGAGATTTGAGCATGTATGACTGTAAACACCCCAAATTTGCCCTCACCCCTTCACCATGGCTTGTGACCATCCTCATATGCATAAACACAATCATATCATCTCATATCTCATTTTGATTCCCTGCATAGTTTCTAAGTCATCTGCACCTAGGGTTTGTGATCTGAGCAATCCAAGAGCTACTTGAGCCACCCCAAATGCTACCAATCACTTAAAAGGGATCCATGTGTGTTCAAGTATCATATTACATCCTCACAAAGCCAAGAATTCAAAAGGATTCACAAGAACTAGGGTTTGAGTGGATGCAGAGCCAGGTCAAACTGCACAGTTGACTGAAAATTAGGGTTTTGGTTTCAGAGGCCATAACTCCAAATTTTTTGGTCATTCTTGTTTCCATTGCTCTTTATATGGTATAGGGAGTATGCATACCAATTTTCATGAAGAAATTCCATGGGGAAGTCATCTGATCAAAGGTTGACTTTTCAGACAAGTCAGTGTAAAATCAGGGCATCTGAGGCCCCCAATGACCCAACCAATGGGTGATCTTCATCATTTTGAGTGTATATGATCTTTATTTGATCATAGAAGAAGGTTGAAGTTCATAGAAATCAAGAATTTAGGGTTTTTGCAAATGTTGACTTTTTGGGCATAGTTGACTTTTCAAGAATGCATCATTTTAGGTCATTTTTCAAGCCTTGATTCTTGATCCAAAAAGACTTCAAATGGAAAAACTTTGGTCATGAAAGTTGTAGATATCATCTTTCCCTTTTCAAAAAGTACAAGAATATGATCAAACTCTTCTTGGATCAAAAGTTATGGCAATGCAAAGTTGGCTAAAATCATTGATTTTCAAGGCATGCCTCAAATGGAAATTTTGCAAAATCTTGGACCAATGCATATTGCAACCTCTAGTTCACTTCAAACCAGCACATAAACATTCTCTAAGTCATAAAAATCAGAAATGAACCAAGAATGCCCATGGTTTTATGTTTGGTTGGACAAAAAAGGTCACATGTGAACAAAAAGTCACAAGTTGCAAAACTCATGATCATGCTTCCTCCTACTTGCAGCCTTGGATGCTGAGCTTTGCTAGCCTCTCACCTCACCTTGCTGCACCAGAACCAGCCCATGTACTTGCCTAGATCATGAGCCATACCTCTCTTACACATTATTTGACTTTTTGCAAAAGGTAACTTACCAATCAATAAAGGGCATGTCTTGTCAACTGACCAATGAGAGAGAGTTATGTGGACAATTTGCAAGCTAGACATAACACAAGGCAAGGCTGAAACATCCTCATTCATCACATACACAAAAACCTACCAAGTTGCAAGTTACTTCGAATCTCTCTGCCCAGCCACAAAACACTCAAGCCAACTTCACCATTCAACTCACCTTGCTCCATAGACCACAAAGCACCAAGAACACAAGCCTGGAACAACCAGAATACTCCATAGCCATTTCTCACCTCAGCCTGCATTTCTCTTCGAAACTCTCACCACAGCTTGCAAACACCTAAACAAACTTTGCAAAGCTTCTCCATTCACCCTCAGGATCACAAACAACCCCTTTCCATGGCCTGAAACTGCTTAATACCCCATAGCCATTTCTGACTGAGTTGAAGCAGGAGCTTTCGAAACTCATTATCCAGTCAACTTAAACTCTCATTGAGCATTCAAACATCCTCTGGGGATCAAGTGGAGTAGATTGCACAAGGAGAAGTGGCCAGAAAGTCCTCAAGTTGAAAGCTCCAAATCTCAGGTAGCTCGAAAATTATTTTTCCAGAAATCATTTCTTTTGTTCCAAACTTGTTCTATGTGATTCACTGATTATCCTGATGTTCTTAGTTTTTGAAATGGCTTTGATTTGAGCATTTAATTTGTCTCTGAAGCTTGCGTGCCCTAGTTTTTATTTCTTTCGATTCAGTTTGTTTAGGAAGAAGAAATTTGTTTTGAGAGAGGGGTTTGATTCGTGAGAGGTTGGAGATCATTTCCCAGTTCTTAGCTTTCATTTTTGATACGATTTGAGGGGTTTGGGGATTTCTCAGGTGAGATGCTGGCCGGAGAAGACGACCGGAAGTCTTCTCCGGCCACCTGAAAGTGATTTGTGCCCTAATTGCGTAATTAACTCCAGTTTGAATTTTGGCCGTAGATGGCCTTTGACTTGTTGACTTCCCTCCCTTTTGGATGGCCCAGATCCTTTTCATTAGCCCTAATCTCTCTCATTAGTTTAATTAATCTTTAATTAAGTTAATTAATTCAGGAGCCATCTGGGCCCTTCATTCACGCGCCAGTCAACACATTTAAACTCAGGCTCCATCCTGGCCCTCCATCTAGCTTACTTTCTTTTTTATTTGATTTTTAATTCATTTTGTTTCATTAAACTTGCATAATTATTTTAAAATAGTTAAAAATTCTTAAAAATTATGAAACTTTTTCCTAAAAGTTTTATTAATTTTTAAGACCCAAAAACATTTTTATTTTATTTTTTATCATTAAAAAAGTATTTTTAAATATTTAAAAGATTATTTTTAATTGATTAATGGGAATTAATTAATTAAAAATACTTCTAGGTATTTAAAAATTACAAAAAAATTCATGAAATGTTCTAAGGCATTTAGAAACATTGTCCAACCTTCAAACCAAATTTCTTTTTTGATCTTGATGCATTTTAAGAATTTTTCATTGAATTAAATCATTTTTTATGCATTATTTTGATCATGGGTTCAAAAATTCATTTCTGCCTATCTAGGAAGAGTTGGACATTGGTTCTTCTTGCATTGTTTTGTGTTTGGCATGTAGTTTCTAGGGTAAAATGGCCATGATTTGATCTTGTATTTTCCAATTGTTTGGCATTTCTTTTGTTTAGGAACCCTAAAAACCCTAATAACTTAGAAAAAATCATATCTTGAGATTGGTTGAGAGTTGAGACCTCCCCTTTGGACCTTGGTTTAGTATAGGTTTAGGGTTTCTTTGAGTGGCATTTTCCATTTTTTATCTTAGGGTTTGCTTCTGTTTTGGGTTTGGGTTTGTTGTTTGATTCATAAACCCTAATTTGGGCTTTCCCTTGCATCCCTCTTGCATTCTCTTGCATAACATGACTTGTCTTTGCATTTTGTGCATGCCTATGATTCATTTGACATCTTAAGACATATAGAAAACATGTTTGATCATTGCATTGCATATTTGCCATGTCATTTGTCTTGTATGCTTCACAACTTTCCATGCTTGTTCATGCTCCTTAGCTTGCATCATTTGCATTCATAATCTTGTATGAGCATTTCCATGTGCTGCCTTTTGCTTGTAGCACCTCATAGCATCATTTTCATCATCAACATGCTACTGGTTTGGTCTAACATCATGTCATTTCATTTCATTTAGCATTGCATTGCATTTCTTTCTAACATTTCAGGTGGTAAGTGAACTTGAGAAGTGAATTTGCCTTCACTTCTCATAACTTTTCTTTTCATCTCTCTGGCATCCATTGCTGCATTTATATATGTGCTTGAGATTGAGCTTGCTCATTCCTCCTCCCACTTTCTTTCTTTAAAGTGACTTGACTTCTTGAATGAAGCAAGCCACTTTGCTTCTCTTGATCTTGTTCATCTGCTTCCTGGTGGTTCTTCTGAAGATTGTTCTTGAAAACCTCACAAACCTTAGGAACTTCCAAGCATGATAATGAATTAGGGTTTTTATTAGTCTCCCCCCATAGTTTTACCTTTGTGTCTCTCTTTGAGTCTTCTCTTCTCATCTCATAATCAGGGACCAAACCCTAAAGGCTTTAAGACTTTGTGATTAAGCTTATGCCTGCATCCTTCTCTTAGGATGGAGTGCATAACTTTAATCCTAAGCCTTGAACCCTTAATGTGTTTAAATCTCTTAACCAATTCACTTAATAAATATCAAGACATCACACTTGTAACTTGGGCCTTGCATTAGGGTTCTAATTCTTCCTTAAGTGGTTAAGAAAGACTAACCCTAGTGTTAATGGACAAGTCCCCCTCAAGTTGTCTTACAAATCATAAAAATCACTTCATCACCATATCATTAAATAAAATCCACTTAATCAAAGGCTTGTTTTGTCATGAGTTTAATCCCTAATCATGGATTAAGTTGAGGAGCTTTCCTCAGCTTAAACATTCTCATCTATCATCCTTCTTTTAGGATGGTGTAATGAGCCTGTTTAATCCCTGATTATGGCTTAACCTCATTACTCAACACTAAACAAAAACCACAAAAACATCTAAATAATCACAAGTAGGTTAATGATCTTAATCCTGCATCAAAGGTGATTAAGTGTGAGAATCTGACTTCACACTTAAGGTATTCTCATTACCCCTAATCAGAGGGGAGATGTGATGAGTTTACTAACCCATTGGTTTAGGCTTAAGCTCATTAACTTATGACAAACTTCAAAAGCAATAAAAGACTGAAAACTCAAAAAACAAACAATAATCGTCTCCTTCGGGGTTCTTTTCTCATCACCTTCACTCATAAACGAGAACTTGCTTCTTCCGTCTAATGCAAGACAGTTTGCACCCGAGCCAGACAGGTCATACACTTGAGCATTGACAAGCAAGCAGTTCATCAGTCAATTCACCTTTCAATCTCTTTGGGTCGAACTACGGTGTTCTGACTTCCTCATTGCACGAGAGGATACGTAGGCATAACTTAACAGTTATCGAACAAAAGTCTCTGTATATTCCCCCTCCTTCTAACTTCATCTTTTTTAGCCTCATGATCATGAGCATACTCTTTCCATACACTACGCACTGACACCTGTACATTCTTTTCCAGCTATTTTATACACAGATTGCACTGACACTACCCCTTTAAAACACAAATCTCTTAAGCGTGGATCCCGTCGAGTACGACGGACAATCTGGGTGCTAATACCTTCCCAGGTTGTAACCAACCCCCTTTCTCAGTCTCTCTGGTTCGCGACCGTCTTATCCATCTTTTTCTAGGTCTATGCAGCATTACCTTTCCTCCGGGATAAAAATGCCTAGCTGGCGACTCTATTCATCTCCAGTGAGTCCACGGCTGTGTGTTCTCATTGTCCCTCTCGCCGACCGTTCGCGTCTGTACCCTTATTTGACCCTGTGTCACTTATCGGGAGCGACAGCTTGGCGACTCTGCTGGGGACCCTTATACTGCAACCAGGGCTTCTGGTTCTTTTTGTGGGTTCCTCCTAGCGCTTGTTTGATTTGTGTTTACTGGGGTGTTATGTGCTTGTATTTATTTTTGTTTATTGCTTTATGTACAGTTACTTTACTGCTTTCTTTATTGCATTTATTTATATCATATTGTCATTGCTGCTGGCTGGATCTGGTTGTTTGCCTTGGTGGGTGGGTGATTCATTGAGAGTTAAGGTCCTATACCTGGGACCTGAGTGACACCTAGGCTAGAGTGAATCATATTCTTTCCCATTCCATTTCGGTCTGGTGCGGGAATATGAAACACGATTCAGATATGGGTTTCTTCTTGAGAACTCTGTGTTGCAGATTTCCTGCAATGCTAGGGCTATCTGGGAAGCCTGCTAAGTCTGGATGACCTTTTAGTATTGACCTTCAGAAACTGAGGTGAATTAGAGGAGGAATTGTTATGGTTATTGTAAACACTGTACCTCCGGGTTAGAAGTGTTTACACTTCTCATAACTGATCCAAGTCTGAGGATCCTTGTTCTAGATCATCACCTGTGAGGGGGTTGGGCTGTTTACAGGTTTGCAGGTACCTTGACCTCAGAATACCCTGTTACTTTGACTTTGTTAAGAATACTCCATGTTGGACAGTTCTTGTGATTCTAAAACCTTAGACATGTGGCTCTTTATTTGAGTCCCCTACCTTGGTTACTGGATTTTTAGACCTCCATCTGGAATTCTTGAACACACATGGATCTATACCAAGGCAGTTAATCAGATCCGGCTCAGTCACAAACCCTTGCATATCATTTGCATACATAACCATTGCATCATATTAACATTTGCTTATTTGTGTTTCAGGGTATCCATCTTCATTTGGTTTTGGTTTTGACCCTATCTGCAGTATTGACCTGTCTTCACCAGCACCTGCTTCAGCTATCACCAGCACCAGCCAATCAGTGGCCCTCTTCTTCAGCATCAGCATCAGTACCTATCTCTACTCAGTCCCAGCATCATGGCTCCAAAGAAAAGCAACATCACCTATCACTTCTTCCAGCCAGACTTATCAGACGTCAGGAGGATCCAAACCCTGATCACTCCAGATCACATACCCTTGTTCAGGGAGAGTTATGGAGATATACTGGACATGGTTATGGATCTGGACCCTTCACAGAGGAGCCTCATCCACACTTGCATTCAGTTTTATGATCCTCCACTGAGATGTTTTACTTTTCAAGACTTTCAATTGGGCCCCTTATTGGAAGAGTACTCCTCATTAGTTGGTATGCCTATCAGGAGAGAAATTCCTTTCAACCCTGAGATGGTCTTTCCTGCTAATGGAGAAGTAGCAAAAGCTTTGCACCTGGAGCCTGTCCTAATTGAGCAGCATATGACCTCTAAAGCTGGGATCCCTGGTTTTCATCTGGACTTCTTAATTTCTCAAGCTACCTTGAAGGCTTCTCTAGGAGAATGGAAAGCTGTTTGTGCCCTGCTGGCCTTGTGCATATATGGAATTGTGTTGTTTGCAGATGAGCCTCGATTCATTAGCAAAAATGCAATCCATCTGTTCATCCTGAAGAACCCAGTGCCAACTTTATTGGGGGATCTTTACTATTCAGTGCATCAGAGGAATGAGAAACAGAGGGGAAGATTAGTGAGGATTTGTGCTCCATTATTTCATACTTGGCTTCTCAAGCATCTACCCAGGACAGATACATTTCTCAATCCTCATCAGCAGAGCAACTGGGCTGAGAGGCTCACTAACCTAACTTCAGCAGATATCAGATGGTGTACTCAAAGCACCAAGGGCAGGGATATCATCACCAGCTGTGGGCACTTTCCCAATGTGCCCTTAATAGGAGTTAAGGGAAGTATCAATTACAACCCTCTGCTGTTCAGGAGGCAACTGGGCTATGCACTGGTCCATACTCCTAGGGAGCAAGACTTGGTGGAGACCCTCTACTGTGAGAACAAGATAAGTCTGGCAACTGTTAGGCAGGCTGCCTGGGCTTGGGATCATGTTCAAACCAAGGGAATCACCATTCTGGGGAAGTGCAATAATGTGGCATCAGTCCAATATTATGAGTGGTCCCATGCTAGGGCCCATTTCTCTGGAATGCCCTTCACCATAGAAGACATGCCTGAGTCATCTTCAGCACCACCCCCTGCCACTATCAGTTTGGAGGAGTTTGAGAGCTTGAAGGAAAGAAATGAGAAGCTAACCCAGGCTTTGCAGAAGACCCTCCGGGAGAGGAGTGAAGGTGTGAGGGAGATTGAGAGACTGGAGAAGTTGAGAGTGGAACACTTGACTAAGATTGAGAAGTCTGGAGATTATATCAACAAGTCTAAGGCTGGTGAGCAGATTCTGAAGAATGCTTGTAAAGAAGCCCAGTTCCAGAGAGCAAGAACAGACTTGTACCTGAAAGAGAGTCAGGCCAGGTGGGTCCGGATCACTGAGGCCCGTACTCTAGAAGACAAGAGAGTCCAGGACAAGATGGAGCAGATGGAAAAAGCCCTGGCAGCAGCCCAGAAGGAAATATCAGAGCTAGAAATCAGAGCTGGAGTGAAGAGGTCTAAGGACCAAAGTCAGAACAAGAAGTTGACTGCAGCTGTTGCAACAAGAAACCTTCTCATCAGAGGTCTCACGGAGCGTCCGGCTGATCCTGTGACCGAAGCACTTCTTAAGGAAGTTCGTGAGGATGAGTTTGGCCTTGGGGTTTGATCATTTGCTTGTTGTTATTCCTTTTCATGTACTTTTGCTTGTTGTGATGTATTTTGACCCCTTTGAGGGCTTGTGTTGTAAAAAAGAACAAATTGTATTACTTCACCTTTTGTAATATATTTGTGTTAGTTTCCATCTGGGTTACTTCAAAAGCAACTTCAACAGCATCATCTTCAAGGGTCTGGAAGGGTCAAAACTGAAGGCCAAACCGGATACCTTGAGAACAAATAAGCATAACTGCATTGCATACTAACCCTTTTGTTTGTTTTGTAGGTTTTTGTTTTGTTGTTACTAACCTCTGTTGTGAACCTCAGGAATTATTGCTCGCCGCCGGGTATTTCCCCTCAACAGGCCACACAGGTACCCAACTAGAAACAACCTTCCGGGAATTCAGATGGATCAGATGCAGCAGGACCTTACGGAGGTCAGAAACCAGATGGCCAACGAAAGGTTGGAGATGAGAACTCAGATAACACAGTTCATGGAAGTAATGAACAACTTAGCTCAAAGCCAGGAGAGGCTCAGAGCTTTGGTAGAAGGGAGGAATCAAGAGGAGCCCCATGTGGGAACTGCTGGCACAAGTAACAACGAGAGGGTCCAACCTCATGTCAATCCCCCAGTTTTTGGACCCCATCTCCATCCAGAGACTAACATCCCTGTCAATATACAAGGGACTGCCACAGCAGGGAGGGTACTACAGGAAGACCCTCAAGAAGACCAGTTCACAGTAATGGGTGCTGGGGAAGAGGCTTATGATAGAAGATTGGATGAAATAGCTGAGAAGTTGAGGTCCTTAGAATCTCAAAACTCTTTGGGCTTCGACGTTATGGACATGGGTTTGGTAGACGGGGTCAGGATCCCCCATAAGTTCAAGCCTCCTTGTTTCGAAAAGTATAATGGGACTTCATGCCCCCGGACTCATCTACAATCATTTCTGGGAAGGCTGAAGGCCTATACAATGGATGAGAAATTGTGGATGTTCTATTTTGAGGATAGCTTGACTGGAGCTTCGAGGGAGTGGTATTCCCATCTGACAAGAGCAACAATTAGATGCTGGAAGGACCTGGCAGAGGCCTTCATCAGACAGTATCAGTATAATCTAGACATGGCACCCAACAGGACTCTCCTGATGGGAATGTCACAGTCTTCGAGGGAGAGTTTCCGAGAATATGCCCAAAGGTGGAGGCAGCTGGCTGCTGCTGTTCAACCACCTATGTCTGAGCGAGAAATGGCAGATATGTTCATGAACACCCTTCAGGGAACATATATTGACAGGTTGGCAGCTTTCTCTTCCACTAGCTTTGCAGATGTTGTCATAGCCGGGGAGAGAATTGAAAGCTTGTTAAAAATGGGAAAGATCTCAGACAACGGTGCAAGCTCGTCCAGTAGTACAAGAAAGCCTTTTGCAGGCCCAAGAAGAACTGGCGAGACCAATGCCATCCATTCAAACAGGGGTAGGCCCCAATATGCTCAGAGGTCCATAGCAGCAGTCACCATCCCTGCTCCAGCTCATCCTCAACCTGTCTATCAACCTCCTCAGCAAAACTATCAACAACAACTTCAGTACCATCAGCAAAATCAGTATCCTCCAAGGAATTACAACAACAGCAACACCAGCAACAACAGTCAACAGAGGCCATTTCAGCAAAGGCCTTCTCAAGCTAACAGAGTGATCGATCCGATCCCGATGCCATATGCTACATTGCTGCCACAGCTTCTGAAACTCAACCTGGTTGAGCTAAGAACGTTGGCACCTCCGGATCCCAATAGCCTACCAAGAAACTATGACTCTAATGCTAGGTGTGCTTTTCATTCAAACGCACCTGGTCACAGTACAGAAAAATGCAGGGCTCTGCATATGAAGGTACAAGACTTGGTAGACTCCAAGGCTCTGAATTTTGCACCTCCGCCCAATGTCAATAAAAACCCTATGCCAAACCATGGTGGTCCCCGAATTAACGCTATTGAAGAAGACAGACCGTCTTATTTAATAACCAGTGTGGGACAGATCAGGACACCATTGGTAGAAATCAAGGCTCAGCTCTTGGAATGTCAGATGTTCCCAGGGTGTGAATTGGGTTGTGCTTACTGCAATATCTCTGTAAATGGGTGCGATAATTTGAGGAATGGCATAGATGGCCTCATTCAGAGTGGCCAACTTCAGATCACCACATCATTTCCAACAAATCCAGCAATTTCATCAGCAACGGTTTCAGAACCTCCTACAACTGCAGCAACTATTGTTCCTGACAATTCTTCGGCTTCATCGACAAGTACTTCATCAATCATCTCAACTGATCAGTTTTCAACAAATTTCCCTGCTACAACTTCAGCTTCACTCCACTTCGAGACTCCTACAACGACAACATCCATTCTTCCGCCAATATCTCCTACAACTCCAGCAACAAATCATGAAGATGTCTCTACTGTCACGATATTCTATGATCCGGAAAACAACTCTGCCTACCATTCAGAAGGTGCTGCTCCCATCAGAGCACCAGTTACAATCTTTTATGGTCCACAAACAATTACAGTCCCTTCAGCAGCGGCAATCAGTCCAGTCACTGTCACGGTGCCTGGACCAGTACCATATGAAAGCAATAGGGCCATCCCTTGGCACTATGGCTCTGACGTGTACTGTGAAGGGAAAAGAATCACTCTTGAAACATCAACACCTGCACCACAAGTAGATAATGTGGGGGGAGGCGGAGGCTTCACTCGAAGCGGACGTCTCTTTGCTTCACAAGTTCAAAGACCCACTGCCGAAGCAGAAGCTGCTGCCAAGGCAAAGGGAAAGAGCCCGGTGCAGGAGGATCAAGCTGCCAAAGAAGCCTTGAAGACTCCGTTCGATCAGGAAGTTGATGAGTTTATGAGAATCATCAAAAAGAGTGACTACAAAATTGTGGATCAACTTCACCAGACGCCATCCAAAATCTCTATCCTCTCACTGCTGATGTGCTCCGAAGCCCATCGGAATGCACTACTCAAGGTCTTGCACGCAGCTTACGTGCCTGAAGAGATTACTGTCAACCAGTTGGAAACCGTGGTTGGAAATGTTACTGCTAGCAATGGGCTAGGGTTCACCAATACTGACCTGACGGCGGATGGCCGCAACCACAACAAAGCCTTGCACATAACCATGGAATGCAAAGGAGCTGTCCTTTCTCATGTGCTGGTAGACACAGGTTCATCCCTGAATGTCTTACCAAAGAAGGCTCTGGTGAAGTTAGAATATGATGGATTGGCATTGAGACCCAGTAACCTGGTAGTAAGAGCCTTTGATGGCTCTAAGAGATCGGTTCTGGGAGAGATTGAGCTACCTGTGACAATTGGCCCACAGACCTTTAAAACTATCTTTTATGTGATGGACATTCAGCCCGCCTACAGCTGTTTGTTGGGTAGACCCTGGATTCACGCCGCCGGCGCAATAACGTCTACCCTTCACCAAAAGTTAAAATTCGAGTGGGAAGGCCAAGTTGTCACAATCTGTGGAGAGGAGGACATTTTTGTCAGCCACCTGGCAACCTATAAGTACATTGAAATGGATGGGGAGATCCATGAAACAATGAGCCAGGGGTTTGAAGCTTTGAATGTGAATGAGGCATCTGCTGTATCTGGTACTCCAATGTCGTCATACCAACAAGCCCGGAAGGTTGTTGAGGAAGGAACTGCCCAAGGCTGGGGCAAACTGCTATCGGTGGAGAAAAAAGAAGACAAGTTTGGGTTGGGTTACAGACCAACTCAACATCAAGCAAAGGCTGCTGAAGAGCCTGGTTTTGTCAGTGGAGGGATGCTTACCCCCGATGCTATCAACTGTTTGGAAGACGAGCTGGAAGAGGAACGCAACCTGGAAAGCTGGATTCGTCCAAAGATCCCGGGGAGCAGTGTCTCGAACCGGTCTTCCCAGGAAATTATAAGAGTTACTCGATCAGAGTAATTATTATTTCCTGTATTTTATAAGCATGCATCAAAGTCTTGCATCTTGCCCAAGATGACAAGACTCATTTTGTAATCGGGCCATCTGTACTTTTTGTGCAAACAAGATCAATTAATGAAATATCAGACATCTTTTTGCAAACGAGTCTTTTTCTTTTTGTTCACTGTTTTTCCATTTTTCTTTTTGTACAAAAAATAAATGGCAGTGTTTTCAAAATGACAACTTCATTTCACTTTTCTAAATAAGACTAAAATCAGATCACTAAAATGAACAAACTTAACCCTTGCAGAGAGTGCCTTCCAGACAGCACCGACAACAGCACGGCTATGACATCGTATGACTTTGACAATCCAATCAATCAAGCTGATGAAGGGGTTGATGAAGAATATGAGCTTCCTGAAGAGCTAGCTAGGTTGTTGAGACAAGAGGAGAAGGCTATTACTCCTCACCAGGAGGAGATTGAAGTGATTAATCTTGGTACAGACGAAGACGTGAAGGAAGTTAAAATCGGGGCCTGCCTGCAAGACTCAGTGAAGAGACAACTGATAGATCTGCTTCAAGAGTATGTTGATGTGTTTGCTTGGTCGTATCAAGATATGCCAGGGTTGGATACCGACATTGTTGTGCATAAGCTGCCTTTGAGGGAAGAATGTCCACCAGTTAAACAGAAGCTGCGCCGAACTCGCCCAGACATGGCTATGAAAATTAAGGAAGAGGTACAAAAGCAATGGGACGCCGGGTTCCTTGCTGTAACTAGCTATCCGCCGTGGGTTGCTAATATAGTGCCTGTGCCTAAGAAAGATGGCAAAGTAAGAATGTGTGTTGACTACCGGGATCTGAATAGAGCCAGCCCGAAAGATGACTTCCCATTACCTCACATTGATGTATTGGTTGATAACACGGCTCAGTTCTCGGTATTCTCCTTCATGGATGGATTTTCAGGATACAACCAGATTAAAATGTCACCTGAAGACATGGAGAAGACAACATTCATCACACCCTGGGGAACGTTCTGCTACAAGGTAATGCCATTTGGGCTCAAGAATGCCGGTGCAACGTATCAACGGGCTATGGTGACATTATTCCACGATATGATCCATAAAGAAATAGAATGTTATGTGGATGACATGATCGCCAAGTCCCTCACTGAAGAAGACCATCTGGTGAATCTGCTCAAGTTGTTCAAGCGTCTGAGAAAGTACCAACTGAAGTTGAACCCCAGCAAATGCACATTCGGGGTGAGATCTGGTAAGCTGCTGGGTTTTATTGTAAGCGAGAAAGGGATTGAAGTGGACCCTGATAAAGTCAAAGCCATCCAAGAGATGCCTGCACCGAAAACTGAGAAAGAAGTTCGAGGGTTCTTAGGTCTATTGAACTACATTTCAAGGTTCATATCTCACCTCACAGCAACCTGTGAACCCTTGTTCAAGCTGCTAAGAAAAGAACAAACGGTCAGGTGGAACGAAGACTGCCAAAGGGCTTTTGACAAGATCAAGGAATATCTGCAAGAACCTCCAATCCTTATGCCTCCAGTTGAAGGAAGACCCCTGATAATGTACTTAACAGTATTAGAAGAGTCGATGGGGTGTGTGTTGGGCCAGCATGACGAGTCTGGTCGAAAAGAGTATGCAATATACTACCTAAGCAAAAAGTTTACCGACTGTGAACAACGTTATTCACTGCTCGAGAAAACTTGCTGTGCTTTAGCGTGGGCTGCTCTCCGACTAAGACAGTATATGTTGACCCACACTACCTTATTAATCTCAAAAATGGATCCAGTTAAGTACATTTTCGAGAAGCCAGCTCTTACCGGACGGGTTGCAAGATGGCAGATGATTCTCACAGAATACGACATACAGTACACATCTCAGAAAGCCATCAAGGGCAGTGTACTATCTGAATATCTTGCTGAGCAACCCATTGATGACTACCAGCCTATGAGGTTTGACTTCCCTGATGAAGACATCATGTTCATTAAAGCAAAAGATCACGAAGAGCCTATTCACACTGAAGGGCCTGACCCGGAGGAAGAATGGACTATGATGTTTGATGGGGCTGTTAACATGAATGGCCGTGGTGTTGGTGCAGTACTCATTACACCTAAAGGAGTTCACATGCCTTTCTCGGCAAAACTCACTTTCAACTGCACTAACAACGAAGCTGAATACGAAGCTTGCATTATGGGTCTTGAGGAAGCTATTGACCTCAGGATCAAGACATTGACCGTATTCGGAGATTCGGCTTTGGTAGTCAATCAGACCAATGGGAAATGGTATACACACCAGGATCATCTGATACCTTACAGGGATTATACAAGAAGGTTATTGACATTCTTCACAACAGTCAAGCTTGAGTATATCCCTCGGGACGAGAATCAGTTTGCAGATGCTCTTGCTACCATTTCGTCCATGATCAAAGTTCAAGCTGCTAACTTTGTACCTCAGATTTCAGTGTCCAGACTCGACAGGCCAACACATGTATTCGCAGCAGATGTTGTTAAAGATGATAAGCCTTGGTTCCATGACATTAAGCGCTTCTTGGAGGATCAAACGTACCCACCTGAGGCATCTTCCAATGATAAGAAGACCTTGAGAAGGCTTGCTGGAAGTTTCTTTTTGAACACTGATGGGTCTTATACAAAAGGAACTTTGATATGGTACTCCTCCGATGTGTTGACAAGACGGAAGCAGATTTGTTGATGCATGAAGTACATGAAGGCTCTTTTGGTACCCATGCTGGAGGACATGCAATGGCTAAAAAGTTGTTAAGATCAGGCTATTATTGGATCACAATGGATGCGGACTGTTGTGCCTACGCCAGAAAATGCCACAAATGCCAGATCTACGCAGACAAAGTGCATGTGCCTCCGAATCCTTTAAACATAATGTCTTCACCATGGCCCTTTGCCATGTGGGGCATTGATATGATTGGCAAGATTGAGCCGACTGCTTCAAATGGTCACAGATTCATCCTGGTCGCCATTGACTATTTCACTAAGTGGGTCGAAGCAGCCTCATATGCAAACGTCACAAGGCAAGTGGTAGCCCGATTTCTGAAAAGAGATATCATCTGTCGATATGGAGTGCCCGAGCGAATCATTACTGATAATGGTTCCAATTTAAACAACAAAATGATGGCAGAGCTATGCCGGGACTTCAAGATCCAACACCACAATTCTTCTCCTTACAGGCCAAAGATGAATGGTGCTGTTGAGGCGGCAAATAAGAATATCAAGAAGATTGTGCAAAAGATGGTAGTCACCTACAAAGACTGGCATGAAATGCTACCGTTTGCCTTGCATGGGTACCGCACGTCAATCAGAACATCCACTGGGGCAACACCGTACCAGCTTGTGTATGGTATGGAAGCAGTCCTACCTGTTGAAGTTGAATTACCCTCCCTACGGGTATTAATGGATGTTAAACTGAGTGAAGAAGAATGGGTTCGGGCCCGATACGAACAACTGAGTCTAATTGAAGAGAAAAGATTGGCTGCAATTTGTCATGGGCAGTTATATCAGAAGAGAATGAAGAGAGCCTTCGATCAGAAAGTCAGGCATCGAGAGTACCAAGTGGGAGATCTTGTGCTGAAGAGAATCCTCCCTCCTCATACAGACCACAGGGGCAAATGGACTCCAAACTATGAAGGGCCATTCGTGGTAGAGAAAGTTTTCTCTGGTGGAGCACTGATGCTCAGCACCATGGATGGTGAAGACTTCCCGTCCCCTGTGAATTCAGATGCAGTTAAAAAATACTTCGCATAAAATGACCCGCTGGACATAAAAACAGAATGTAAGTCCAGGCAAAAATAGGGCATCCCGGCGAGTCAAAAACAGAATAAAAGACTCGGGCAAAAATAAGGGAAATAAATGAAAAATGTACACCCGCTGAGTTGAAAAGCCGCATTGGACAACTCAGGCAAAAATGGGTATCCCGATGGATTGAAAACCCGAAAGGGCGATCCATGCAAAATAAGGGAATAAGCGAACAACTGCATTCTGAATTCGTCTGTATCACTTACAACTTAGAAAGCTTCGACGGAATCAAGCTTCAATCAAAATCAACTTTCTTCAGAAAGCAAGACGAGAAGAACGTCATTGTCATACGAGTCATAGCAGGAGAGGAAGCTCCTCAAAGCGTCGCCAACACTGCCAACACTTTTGTTTCTCAATTTATGACAGTCTCCTCATTTCAGGAGATATGTTTCTTTGACTGTATCTTGCCAATTCAGGGCACATGAATTAATAAAATCAGATTTTTTTCAGTCATGTTTCGTTTTGTATATTTTTATTTGCAAAGGATGTCTGATGTCTCAAAAAAATCAATTGCATAAGTACAGATGTTTTTCTCCCAAAAGTAATAATAATAAAACACATGCTTGCAGGGAATATACTTACTCGTGAGAATGCTTGACTCCTATGACGGAATCCAGTAAAGGATACCTCGGGACCTTTTGTGCGTCTCCTTATCTTTGCAGGATTGCAGGTATCCAGAACGCAACCTGGGGCATGCAAGTTACGTCTCAGCAAGCTGGCAAATCATTATCAACTCGGTCTATCTTCCACGTGGCACTGGAAGATGCCCACTTCCCCAGCAAAGTTGTCAAATCAACATGCACTCAATCTCAGCATCTGAATTGCTCTATCCCCAGCTGAGTTGCCTCTTGTTGCTCTCCCCAGCTGAGTTACCAACAGCATTCCCCAGCTGTAGTACCAACTATTCTTCCTCAGCCAAAAGTCAGGGAGCCATCACCCCACAGAGTTTCAGCCTCTAACCAGAAGAGCAACGCATGAAGAGATCACAACAGAGTGAAGAAAGCTTCTACAAACCCCAGCTGGGTCTCTCATTTATAAGGATAGGTCTATTAATGACCCGTATCCCTAAGCAGATATCATATCATCAGATCTACCAGTGATCTCCTCCCCAGCTGGGATGTCTACTCCAAACAGATCGATCGGAGATCTCCGCAGCAACGGGATCCGAATCCCGGTTCGATATCTTTGCATAATCATGGCATTTTAATATCCCCTCAGAGCGTAGCATTCCGTCTAATACGGAGCATTACGGCAAAAATAAAACGCATAGCATAATCATAAGCCATGTTCGGGATCAACGCTTGTGAATAATAACCGTTCATCATCATTGTACAGAAATCCTCACCAGAGTCCCAGCAAAAACAGTTGCCTCATATTCACAAATACCACCATATACACCCTTTGATACCCGTCCGCATCATCACTCCCCAGTAAAGTCGCCTGAACACTCTTTACAAACAAAATCACCCGTATTACGGATACTTTCTGGCACCCGTCCGTGTCATAACTCCCAGCAGAAAGCCGAAGGCATCCCCTTTGCACTCACATATACTTGTATATACACTCTCCTGACACCCGTTCGTGTCATATCCCCAGCAGTCATCTATACTTTGTATAGCAGATACTTGTTCATATTACACTTTTCTCTCTTGGCACCCGTCCGTGTCATTCTCCCCAGCAGTTAAAATGTTCATCTATATATACTCACAACTCACGATACACGTATACAGATACTCGTCCGTATCTTGTATACACCACTCGTATCTCCTCACAGATTCAACACTAGTCCTTGTTCTTTGTTAACCAGTTGGTACTCGTCCGTATCATCATCTCAGAACATTGCGTCTAATGTTTGTTTCTACATGATACTCGTCCGTATCATAGTCTTAAGGATGCTCGTCCGCATCTTTAATCCATACACCGTGTCAAACACTTGTGTCTTCTTGAATATAGATGCTCGTCCGTGTCTACTATTCCCCCAGAAGAACCATCAGATTCAACACTCGTCCGTGTTCCTTGTTAACCAGTTGATACTCGTCCGTATCATCATCTCTGAACATGTGTCAGTTTGTTTCTACCCGATACTCGTCCGTATCGTAGTCTTAAGGGTGCTCGTCCGCATCTTTAATCTATACACAATACCAAACACTTATACCTTTTGTTTCTTGGATGTAAACGCTCGTCCGTGTTTACTATTCCCCAGTAGATCGCCAACAAAGCAAATTTCCTTTTTATCTAACACTCATCCTGTGTTATGATAACTTTGAGAGCAGCCGTACCCTGCTAAGTGGTCGTCCTCCACTTCTTGATGGTCGTCCTCCATCATGCTCATCCGATGGCCGTCCCCATCGTTGATATTTTAGCAGCCGTCCCCTGCTAGGTGGTCGTCCTCCACCTCTTGATGATCGTCCTTCATCACTTTATCCAATGGCCGTCCCCATTGTTGATTTTTGGTTATCTAACACTCGTCCTGTGTTATGATAAGCCTCGAGAGCAGCCGTCCCCTGCTGAGTGGTCGTCCTCCACTTCTTGATGGTCGTCCTCCATCATGCTCGTCCGATGGCCGTCCCCGTCGTTGACCTTTTCTATCCGGCATTCGTCCTATGTCGCGATATTTTCGGCAGCCGTACCCTGCCAGGTGGTCGTCCTCCACCTTTGATGGCCGTCCCCATCATATTTCTTTTATCCCCAACAGAGCAGCCGTACCCTGCTAGGTGATCGTCCTTCACCTTTGATGGCCGTCCCCCATCATCTGTTTATTTCGTTTATTCTTTAACCCGATGGCCGTCCCCGTCGTGGTCCCTTTTCCTTTTCAACCCGATGGCCGTCCCCATCGTTGGTTACGTTGCTTTATGAACTTGATAGCCGTCCCCGTCATGTTTCATTAAATCCTCAGAGAATTTTACAGCTTTATCTTGATGGCCGTCCCCATCATGATTTTATTTCCCCAGCTAGTCGGCCGTCCCCGTCTTGGCTTTACCTTCTATCCCCAGCATGTCGGCCGTCCCCGTCATCGCTTTGTTTTCCGCACCTTTACAATATACTTTATTTTCCTTTTGCAATCTATATCCCTTTTCTTCTTCATTCTGTGAGTGCAAATTTTGGACTGTCTTTGGTATTCAACCACAAGTTATCTTGTTTGCCTGTTAAGCCGTTGCTTACATCCTGCACAGCTAACTCATGTTTGAATAGGGGCAGCTGTAAACACCCCAAATTTGCCCTCACCCCTTCACCATGGCTTGTGACCATCCTCATATGCATAAACACAATCATATCATCTCATATCTCATTTTGATTCCCTGCATAGTTTCTAAGTCATCTGCACCTAGGGTTTGTGATCTGAGCAATCCAAGAGCTACTTGAGCCACCCCAAATGCTACCAATCACTTCAAAGGGATCCATGTGTGTTCAAGTATCATATTACATCCTCACAAAGCCAAGAATTCAAAAGGATTCACAAGAACTAGGGTTTGAGTGGATGCAGAGCCAGGTCAAACTGCACAGTTGACTGAAAATTAGGGTTTTGGTTTCAGAGGCCATAACTCCAAATTTTTTGGTCATTCTTGTTTCCATTGCTCTTTATATGGTATAGGGAGTATGCATACCAATTTTCATGAAGAAATTCCATGGGGAAGTCATCTGATCAAAGGTTGACTTTTCAGACAAGTCAGTGTAAAATCAGGGCATCTGAGGCCCCCAATGACCCAACCAATGGGTGATCTTCATCATTTTGAGTGTATATGATCTTTATTTGATCATAGAAGAAGGTTGAAGTTCATAGAAATCAAGAATTTAGGGTTTTTGCAAATGTTGACTTTTTGGGCATAGTTGACTTTTCAAGAATGCATCATTTTAGGTCATTTTTCAAGCCTTGATTCTTGATCCAAAAAGACTTCAAATGGAAAAACTTTGGTCATGAAAGTTGTAGATCTCATCTTTCCCTTTTCAAAAAGTACAAGAACATGATCAAACTCTTCTTGGATCAAAAGTTATGGCAATGCAAAGTTGGCTAAAATCATTGATTTTCAAGGCATGCCTCAAATGGAAATTTTGCAAAATCTTGGACCAATGCATATTGCAACCTCTAGTTCACTTCAAACCAGCACATAAACATTCTCTAAGTCATAAAAATCAGAAATGAACCAAGAATGCCCATGGTTTTATGTTTGGTTGGACAAAAAAGGTCACATGTGAACAAAAAGTCACAAGTTGCAAAACTCATGATCATGCTTCCTCCTACTTGCAGCCTTGGATGCTGAGCTTTGCTAGCCTCTCACCTCACCTTGCTGCACCAGAACCAGCCCATGTACTTGCCTAGATCATGAGCCATACCTCTCTTACACATTATTTGACTTTTTGCAAAAGGTAACTTACCAATCAATAAAGGGCATGTCTTGTCAACTGACCAATGAGAGAGAGTTATGTGAACAATTTGCAAGCTAGACATAACACAAGGCAAGGCTGAAACATCCTCATTCATCACATACACAAAAACCTACCAAGTTGCAAGTTACTTCGAATCTCTCTGCCCAGCCACAAAACACTCAAGCCAACTTCACCATTCAACTCACCTTGCTCCATAGACCACAAAGCACCAAGAACACAAGCCTGGAACAACCAGAATACTCCATAGCCATTTCTCACCTCAGCCTGCATTTCTCTTCGAAACTCTCACCACAGCTTGCAAACACCTAAACAAACTTTGCAAAGCTTCTCCATTCACCCTCAGGATCACAAACAACCCCTTTCCATGGCCTGAAACTGCTTAATACCCCATAGCCATTTCTGACTGAGTTGAAGCAGGAGCTTTCGAAACTCATTATCCAGCCAACTTAAACTCTCATTGAGCATTCAAACATCCTCTGGGGATCAAGTGGAGTAGATTGCACAAGGAGAAGTGGCCAGAAAGTCCTCAAGTTGAAAGCTCCAAATCTCAGGTAGCTCGAAAATTATTTTTCCAGAAATCATTTCTTTTGTTCCAAACTTGTTCTATGTGATTCACTGATTATCCTGATGTTCTTAGTTTTTGAAATGGCTTTGATTTGAGCATTTAATTTGTCTCTGAAGCTTGCGTGCCCTAGTTTTTATTTCTTTCGATTCAGTTTGTTTAGGAAGAAGAAATTTGTTTTGAGAGAGGGGTTTGATTCGTGAGAGGTTGGAGATCATTTCCCAGTTCTTAGCTTTCATTTTTGATACGATTTGAGGGGTTTGGGGATTTCTCAGGTGAGATGCTGGCCGGAGAAGACGACCGGAAGTCTTCTCCGGCCACCTGAAAGTGATTTGTGCCCTAATTGCGTAATTAACTCCAGTTTGAATTTTGGCCGTAGATGGCCTTTGACTTGTTGACTTCCCTCCCTTTTGGATGGCCCAGATCCTTTTCATTAGCCCTAATCTCTCTCATTAGTTTAATTAATCTTTAATTAAGTTAATTAATTCAGGAGCCATCTGGGCCCTTCATTCACGCGCCAGTCAACACATTTAAACTCAGGCTCCATCCTGGCCCTCCATCTAGCTTACTTTCTTTTTTATTTGATTTTTAATTCATTTTGTTTCATTAAACTTGCATAATTATTTTAAAATAGTTAAAAATTCTTAAAAATTATGAAACTTTTTCCTAAAAGTTTTATTAATTTTTAAGACCCAAAAACATTTTTATTTTATTTTTTATCATTAAAAAAGTATTTTTAAATATTTAAAAGATTATTTTTAATTGATTAATGGGAATTAATTAATTAAAAATACTTCTAGGTATTTAAAAATTACAAAAAAATTCATGAAATGTTCTAAGGCATTTAGAAACATTGTCCAACCTTCAAACCAAATTTCTTTTTTGATCTTGATGCATTTTAAGAATTTTTCATTGAATTAAATCATTTTTTATGCATTATTTTGATCATGGGTTCAAAAATTCATTTCTGCCTATCTAGGAAGAGTTGGACATTGGTTCTTCTTGCATTGTTTTGTGTTTGGCATGTAGTTTCTAGGGTAAAATGGCCATGATTTGATCTTGTATTTTCCAATTGTTTGGCATTTCTTTTGTTTAGGAACCCTAAAAACCCTAATAACTTAGAAAAAATCATATCTTGAGATTGGTTGAGAGTTGAGACCTCCCCTTCGGACCTTGGTTTAGTATAGGTTTAGGGTTTCTTTGAGTGGCATTTTCCATTTTTTATCTTAGGGTTTGCTTCTGTTTTGGGTTTGTGTTTGTTGTTTGATTCATAAACCCTAATTTGGGCTTTCCCTTGCATCCCTCTTGCATTCTCTTGCATAACATGACTTGTCTTTGCATTTTGTGCATGCCTATGATTCATTTGACATCTTAAGACATATAGAAAACATGTTTGATCATTGCATTGCATATTTGCCATGTCATTTGTCTTGTATGCTTCACAACTTTCCATGCTTGTTCATGCTCCTTAGCTTGCATCATTTGCATTCATAATCTTGTATGAGCATTTCCATGTGCTGCCTTTTGCTTGTAGCACCTCATAGCATCATTTTCATCATCAACATGCTACTGGTTTGGTCTAACATCATGTCATTTCATTTCATTTAGCATTGCATTGCATTTCTTTCTAACATTTCAGGTGGTAAGTGAACTTGAGAAGTGAATTTGCCTTCACTTCTCATAACTTTTCTTTTCATCTCTCTGGCATCCATTGCTGCATTTATATATGTGCTTGAGATTGAGCTTGCTCATTCCTCCTCCCACTTTCTTTCTTTAAAGTGACTTGACTTCTTGAATGAAGCAAGCCACTTTGCTTCTCTTGATCTTGTTCATCTGCTTCCTGGTGGTTCTTCTGAAGATTGTTCTTGAAAACCTCACAAAACTTAGGAACTTCCAAGCATGATAATGAATTAGGGTTTTGATTAGTCTCCCCCATAGTTTTACCTTTGTGTCTCTCTTTGAGTCTTCTCTTCTCATCTCATAATCAGGGACCAAACCCTAAAGGCTTTAAGACTTTGTGATTAAGCTTATGCCTGCATCCTTCTCTTAGGATGGAGTGCATAACTTTAATCCTAAGACTTGAACCCTTAATGTGTTTAAATCTCTTAACCAATTCACTTAATAAATATCAAGACATCACACTTGTAACTTGGGCCTTGCATTAGGGTTCTAATTCTTCCTTAAGTGGTTAAGAAAGACTAACCCTAGTGTTAATGGACAAGTCCCCCTCAAGTTGTCTTACAAATCATAAAAATCACTTCATCACCATATCATTAAATAAAATCCACTTAATCAAAGGCTTGTTTTGTCATGAGTTTAATCCCTAATCATGGATTAAGTTGAGGAGCTTTCCTCAGCTTAAACATTCTCATCTATCATCCTTCTTTTAGGATGGTGTAATGAGCCTGTTTAATCCCTGATTATGGCTTAACCTCATTACTCAACACTAAACAAAAACCACAAAAACATCTAAATAATCACAAGTAGGTTAATGATCTTAATCCTGCATCAAAGGTGATTAAGTGTGAGAATCTGACTTCACACTTAAGGTATTCTCATTACCCCTAATCAGAGGGGAGATGTGATGAGTTTACTAACCCATTGGTTTAGGCTTAAGCTCATTAACTTATGACAAACTTCAAAAGCAATAAAAGACTGAAAACTCAAAAAACAAACAATAATCGTCTCCTTCGGGGTTCTTTTCTCATCACCTTCACTCATAAACGAGAACTTGCTTCTTCCGTCTAATGCAAGACAGTTTGCACCCGAGCCAGACAGGTCATACACTTAAGCATTGACAAGCAAGCAGTTCATCAGTCAATTCACCTTTCAATCTCTTTGGGTCGAACTACGGTGTTCTGACTTCCTCATTGCACGAGAGGATACGTAGGCATAACTTAACAGTTATCGAACAAAAGTCTCTGTATATTCCCCCTCCTTCTAACTTCATCTTTTTTAGCCTCATGATCATGAGCATACTCTTTCCATACACTACGCACTGACACCTGTACATTCTTTTCCAGCTATTTTATACACATATTGCACTGACACTACCCCTTTAAAACACAAATCTCTTAAGCGTGGATCCCGTCGAGTACGACGGACAATCTGGGTGCTAATACCTTCCCAGGTTGTAACCAACCCCCTTTCTCAGTCTCTCTGGTTCGCGACCGTCTTATCCATCTTTTTCTAGGTCTATGCAGCATTACCTTTCCTCCGGGATAAAAATGCCTAGCTGGCGACTCTATTCATCTCCAGTGAGTCCACGGCTGTGTGTTCTCATTGTCCCTCTCGCCGACCGTTCGCGTCTGTACCCTTATTTGACCCTGTGTCACTTATCGGGAGCGACAATGACTTGTCTGAAATTTCTGCCATTTTTGAACCTTGCTTCGAATCTTGTTAATGGTGAGAAATAAATTCCATTTGAGGACAGGGATGAGCTTAGGGAGGTGAGAGGAAGTGATCTGGAGCTTTAGAGCTCCAGAAATGGCCTGAGGAGTGATTTGAGAAATTCTGAGGGGAGGTGTGGCTGGAGAAGATGACCGGAGGTCATTTCCGGCCACCTGAATGTCATTAAGTCATTAATTGCGTTTAGGGTTTGGTTTGAATCTGGGCCTTAGATCTGGTGGACTTTCGTTGACTCCCGCGCATATGAATGGCCAGGATCCTTTCATTAAGCCCTAATCCACGTCATTAGTTTAATTAATTAGGTTTTCATTTTAATTGGGTCAGTTTGAATTACAGCCGTTGGATGACGCGCGCAGTCTTCCCTCCTTCTCCCAGTTTGAATCTCAGCCTCTGGATGTGCATACTTTTCACTTTATTTCATTTTATTTCATTTTCTTTTCATTTTATTTGTACGAATTATTTAAAATAGCAAAAATCATTTAAAAATTCTGAAATTTTTTATCAAAGCTTTTATTAATTTTCAAAACCCAAAAATATTTTTATTTTTATTTTTTGCATTAAAAATTATTTTTAAATCATTTAAATGTTTATTTTTAATTAGTTAATTAAAATTAATTAATTAAAAATACATTTAGGTATTTAAAAATCACCAAAAAATTCACATTGCATTTAGAAACATTTAGAAACATTATCAAACCCTCAAACCAAATTTCTTTTTGGTTCTTGATGCCTTTTGATCATTTTCATTGGAATTAAATTCATTTTAAGGCAATATTTTTGTGCAAACTTTGAAAAATCCTTTCTGCCTAACCATTGAGAGTTTGATGATGATTCTTCTTGCATTGCATCCTTCATGGCATGTAGTTTATAGGATAAATTTGTCTTGAATTGATCTTGCATCTTCAATTTGTTTTGCATTTTTCTTGATGAGGTACCTTAAAACCCTGGCAATCTTAGGAAATTCATAACTTGCACTAGGTTAAGAGTTGGACCCCCTCCTTTGGGCAGTGAGCTTGTATAGGTTTAGGGTATCTTTGATTGCATTTTCAATTTTTTGTCATGTCATTGCTTCTGGTTTTGAGTTTTTGCTTTGCATGTTGTATGTAACCCTAATTTATGCTTTCCTTTGCATCCATTTTTCATTTGCTTGCATCCATTGACTTGCCATGACATTTTGTGCATCAACATGATTCATAATACATCTTAGGACATATTAGAATCATGTTTGATCATTGCACCTTTCATTTGCCATGTTATATGTCCATTGCATTTCATAACCTTTCATGTACATTCATGGTTCAAAGCATGCTTCATCTGCATCCATTGCCTTGTATGATCATTCTCATGTCTTGCCTTATGTTTGTATCATCTCTTAGCATCATTAACATCATGTAAATGCTTATGACTTTGGTTTGCATCATGGCATTTCATCTCATTTGCATTGCATTTCATTTCTTTTGGCTAACTTTTCAGGTGGTAAGTAGTCTTGAGAAGTGGATTTGCCTTCACTTCTCACAATCTCTTCTTATCTCTTTTGCATCCTTGCTGCATTTTGTCTTGTGTATTGGAGTGGGCTTGCTCATTCATGTTCATCTCTTACTTTCTTTCTTCAAGCAACTTGTCTTCTTAAGTGAAGCAAGTTGTTTTGCTTCTCTTTGCTTCTTGCTCCTTTCATCTGCTTCTTCCATGGTGGTTTCTCTGAAGATCTTCTTGCAAACCTCATTAACCCTAGGAATAACCAAGCATGATAACAATTAGGGTTTTTATTAGTCCCCCATTTAGCTTTTACCTTTGTGTCTCTTTGAGTCTTCTCTTCTCATCTCATAATCAGGGACTAAACCCTAAAGGTTTTAAGGCTTTGTGATTAAGCTTATGCCTGCATCCTTCTATTAGGATGGAGTGTATAACTTTAATCCTAAGTGTTAAACCCTTAATGTGTTTAAATCCTTTAATCAATCCACTTAATAATCACTAAGACATCAAGCTTGTAACTTGGGCCTTGCATTAGGGTTCTAATTCTTCCTTAATTGGTTAAGAAGGACTAACCCTAATGTTAATGGACAAGTCCCCCTCAAGTTGTCTTGCAAACCCTAAAATCCATTTCTTAATCTTACCATTAACTAAAATCCATTTAATAAAGGATTTGTTTTGTCATGAGGTTAATCCCTAATCATGGATTAAGTTGAGGAGTCTTTCTCAGCTTAAATGTTCTCATCTATTATCCTTCTATTAGGATGGTGTAATGAGTCCATTAAATCCCTGATTATGGCTTAAACTCATTACTTAACACTAAACAAAAACAACAAAAACATCTAAATAATCACAAGTAGGTTAATGATCTTAATCCTACATCATGGTAATTAAGTTTGAGGTGCTTACTTCATACTTAAGGTATTCTCATTACCCCTAATCAGAGGGAAGATGTGATGAGTTTACTAACCCATTGGTTTAGGCTTAAGCTCATTAACTTATGACAAACTCAAAAAGCAATAAAAGACTGAAAATACAAAAACAAACAATAATCGTCTCCTCCGGGATTCTTTTCTCATCTCATTCACTCACAAACGAGAACTCGCTTCTTCCGTCTAATGCAAGACAGTTTGCACCTGAGCCAGACAGGTCATACACTTGAGCATAGACAAGTAGGCAGTTCACATGTCAATTTATCTTTCAGTCTCTTTGAGTCGAACTACGGTGTTATGACTTCCTCATTGCACGAGAGGATACGTAGGCATAACTTAACATTTATCGAACAAAAGTCTCTGTATATTCCCCCTCTTCCAGCCTTATTCTTTTAGCCTCATAGTCTTGAGCATTTCATTCTTGTTCTTACATTAACACTTCTCTTATACACTTCATATCCTTTTTACACTGACACTTGCATTCTTTCCAGCTTTGATACACAAATTACACTGACACTACCCCTTTTAAACACAAATCTTTTAAGCGTGGATCCCGTCGAGTACGACGGACAATCTGGGTGCTAATACCTTCCCAGGTTGTAACCAACCCCCTTTCTCAGTCTCTCTGGTCTGCAACCGTCTTATCCATATTCTTTTCTAGGTCTATGCAGCATTACCTTTCCTCCGGGATAAAAATGCCTAGCTGGCGACTCTTGTCTTTCTAAGTTCACCCTTGTGTGTACTTTCCTCTTTCGCCGACCGTTCGCGTCTGTACCCTTTCTGACCAGGTGTCTTTTGGTGGGAGCGACAGCTTGGCGACTCTGCTGGGGAACCTTATACTGTAACCAGGGCTTCTGGTTCTTTTTGTGGGTTCCTCCTAGCGCTTGTTTGATTTTTGTTTACTGGGGTTTTATGTGCTAATTGTGTTTATATAATTGCTTTATTTACTGCTTTATGTACAGTTATTTATTGATTTCTTTACAGTTTTATACATCATACTGGCATACTATCATTGCTGGATCTGGTTTCTGTTTTGGTGGGTGGGGTTCTATTGAGAGTTAAGGTCCTATACCTGGGACCTGAGTGACACCTAGGCTAGAGTGGTTCATGTTCTTTCCCATTCCATTTCGGTCTGGTGCGGGAATATGAAACACGGTTCAGATGTGGGTTTCTTCTTGAGAACTCTGTGCTACAGATTTCCTGTAGTGCTAGGGCTATCTGGGAAGCTTGCTAAGTCTGGATGACCTTTATTATGACCTTCAGAAACTGAGGTGAATTAGAGGAGGATCTTTTATGGTTATTGTAAACACTGTACCTCCGGGTTAGAAGTGTTTACACTTCTCATAACTGATCCAAGTCTGAGGATCTTTGTTTTAGAACACTACCTGTGAGGGGGTTGGGCTGTTTGCAGGTTTGCAGGTACCATTGGCCACATCATACCCTGATACTTGTTTTGTTTGAGAATGCTTCACTTTGGACAGTTCTTGTGATTTAACACTGGACATGTGGCTCTTTATTTGAGTCCCCCACCTTGGTTACTGGATTTCTGAACCTCCATCTGGACTTCTTGAACATACATGGGCCTATATCAAGACAGATAAATCAGATCCAGCTTGATCACAAACCCTTGCATATCATTTGCATACATCATCATTGCATCATTTAACATTTGTTTATTTGTTTTTCAGGGTATCCACATTATATTTTGGCTTGGTTTTGAACCCTTCATCTGCATAGACCTCTGTTTCATCAGTTATCTACTTTAGCTATCTTCATCAGTTGTTTGCTTCAGTTATCTTCATCATTATCAGCTTATCAGTGGCTCATCTCCAGTACCAGTCTTGATCTTCATCAGCACTTGTCTCCAGTTCTTCATCAGCAGTCATGGCACCCAGGAAGAGCAACATTTCATACCATTTCTTTGAGCCTGTGCTAACTGGCATCAGGCAGGTCCAGGCACTTATCACCCCAGACCACATCCCATTATTCAGAGAGCATTATGGAGGCATCCTTGATATGGTCATGGACCTAGACCCTTCTCAGAGGAGTATGATCCACACCTGCCTACAGTTTTATGACCCTCCTTTGAGATGCTTCACTTTCCCAGACTTTCAGCTAGGACCTCTTTTGGAGGAGTTTTCATCATTGATTGGGGTACCTGTCAGGGGTGGAGTCCCCTTCAACCCAGAGATGACTTCTCCCAGCAATGGAGAAGTGGCAAAAGCACTGTACCTGGAGCCTACTTTGATTGAGCAGAATATGACAACAAAGGCTGGGATCCCTGGTTTACACTTAGACTTCTTGATTTCTCAGGCCATCTTGAAGGCCTCTTTGGGAGAATGGAGGGCAGTTTGTGCATTGCTGGCCCTCGGCATATATGGGGTTATACTGTTTGCAGATAAGCCCAAATTTATCAGTAAGAATGCCATTCATGTTTTCCTTCTGAGGAACCCAGTACCCACATTGCTGGGAGATTTCTATTACTCCATTCATCAGAGGAATGAGAAACAAAGGGGGAAGTTAGTGAGATGTTGTGCACCTTTGTTTCACACTTGGCTGCTCAAACACTTGCCTAAAACAGATGCCTTCCTGAATCCTCACCAACAGAAGAATTGGGCTAAGAGACTTATTGCTTTGTCTTCAGATGATATCAGATGGTGCACCCAGAGCACCAAAGGCAAAGACATCATCACTAGCTGTGGGCAATACCCAAATGTACCTCTGATAGGAGTAAAGGGTTGCATCAACTACAATCCTTTGTTGTTTAAAAGGCAACTGGGCTATGCTTTGGTTCACCCTCCTAGAGTGCAAGATTTGGCAGAGACCCTGTATTGTGAGATAAAGCCTAATCTAGCTGCTGTCAGACAAGCATCCTGGGCTTGGGACAACATCCAAACCAAAGGGATGGCTATTCTTGGAAGGTGCAATAATGTTGCTTAAGGTGGAGCATCTGGCCAAGATTGAGAAAACAAAAGACTATATCAAGAAAGCAAGGGCTGGGGAGCAAATATTGAAGAATGCCTGCAAAGAGGCCCAGTTTCAGAAGGCTAGGACTGATCTTTATCTACAAGAAAGTCAGGCTAGGTGGGTCAGGATCACTGAAGCCCGGACACAAGAAGATCAGAAAACTCAAGCCAGGATTGAGCAGTTAGAGGCTAATGAAAAGAAGCAACAGGAAGCTTTGCTGGCAGCCCAGAAGGAGATTTTAGAGTTGAAGCTTAGGGCTAGATTGAAGAGGTCAAAGGACCAGGACAGGCACAAGAAGCTGACCACTGCCATTGCCACCAGAAACCTCATCATCAGAAACATCACAGAGCATCCATCTGGTCCAGTGACTGAGGCACTTCTGAAGGAGGTTAAGGAGGATGAGTTTGGACTTGATGTTTGACCTATTTGATTGTTGTTGCTTTCATTTGATGTATTTTTCATTTTGTGTTGTATTTTGACCCTTTAAGGGCATGTGTTGTGAAAAACAAACTATGTATTTGTTCAGTATTTGTAATATATTTTAGTTTGTTTCCATTGTGGGGGTTTCTTTTACAACATCGAAGCATCTTCCTCGGGGTCTGGAAAGGTCAAAACCAAGAACCAAGCCGGATACCTTGGAAAACAAATAAGCATACTGCATTGCATACTAACTTTTGTTTCGTTTTGTAGGTTTTTGCTATTAGTTTGTTTGTTACTAACTCTGTTGTGGTTCAGGAATTATTGCTCGCCGTCGAGTGTTCCCTCTCAACCGTCCGCACCGGTATCCTACTCGCAACAACCTTCCTAGTATCCAAATGGATCAAGTACAGCAGGACCTGACAGAGGTCAGAAATCAGATGGCTAACGAAAGAGTGGAGATGAGGAACCAAATGGCCCAATTCATGACTGTAATGACTAACTTGGCCCAAAGTCAAGAGAGGTTAAGGGCATTGGTAGAAAGACAAAACCCCGAGGAACCTTATCCTGGGACTGGAGGAACTAGTAATAATGAGGGAGGTCAGCCTCATGTTAACCCACCAGTGTTTGGACCTCATCTAGATCCAGAAGTAAACATCCCAAGGAATGTACCAGGCAACACTGCTGCAGGCAGGATCTTGCAAGAAGATCCTCAAGAGGAGCAGTTTACTGTAATGGGAGCTGGGGATGAAGTCTATGATAGGAGGTTTGATGAAATTGCTGAGAAGTTGAGATCTCTGGAGTCTCAGAATTCCTTAGGTTTCGATGTAATGGATATGTGGTTAGTGGATGGGGTAAGAATTCCCCACAAGTTTAAACCCCCATGCTTCGAGAAATACAATGGAACCTCCTGTCCACGAACTCACTTACAGTCCTTCCTGGGGAGACTTAAAGCATATACTATGGATGAAAAGTTGTGGATGTTCTACTTTGAAGATAGCTTGACTGGAGCTTCAAGAGAGTGGTATTCACACTTGACCAGAGCTACTATCAGATGCTGGAAGGACTTAGCTGAAGCTTTCATCAGGCAGTACCAATACAATCTGGACATGGCTCCTAACAGAACCCTTCTGATGGGAATGTCTCAATCCTCCAGAGAAAGTTTCAGGGAATATGCCCAAAGGTGGAGACAGCTTGCTACTGCTGTCCAACCACCCATGTCGGAAAGAGAAATGCCCGACATGTTCATGAATACTCTGCAAGGAACATATATTGATAGGCTAGCTGCCTTTTCTTCCACCAGTTTCGTTGACGTAGTTATAGCTGGAGAAAGAATTGAGAGCCTTTTGAAAATGGGTAAGATTTCTGATAATGGTTCAAGTTCATCCAGTAATCCCAGGAAGCCTTTTGTGGGACCTAGAAGAACCGGTGAGACAAATGCTATTCATTCCAACAAGGGCAGACCTCAGTATGTTCACAGATCGGTGGCAGCTGTCACAATTCCAGCTCCAATCCCTCAACAACCAGCATACCAACCACAACAACAACCACATTATCAACAGCAAGTTCAGTATCCGCCACAAAGAACCTACAACAACAACAACAACAATCAACAACAAAGACCTTTTCAGCAAAGACCATCACAGGCAAATAGGGTGATTGACCCTATCCCTATGCCTTATGCTGCCTTATTGCCACAACTCCTGAAACTCAACTTGGTTGAATTAAGGACATTGGCACCACCAGATCCCTCCAATCTTCCAAGGAATTATGATGTCAACGCCAGATGTGCTTTCCACTCCAATGCACCTGGCCACAATACTGAGAAATGCAGGGCTTTACAAATGAAAGTCCAAGATCTGGTGGATTCCAAAGCCCTCAACTTTGCACCCCTCCAAATGTCAACAAGAACCCCATGCCTAATCATGGAGGGCCAAGAATTAATGCCATTGAGGAAGACAAGCCATCTTTCTTGATAACCAGTGTTGGACAGATTCGAACACCTCTGGTTGAAATTAAAGCTCAGCTTCTAGAGTGCCAGATATTCCCCGGGTGTGAGCTCGGTTGTGGGTATTGCAACATTGCAGTCAATGGGTGTGATAATTTGAGAAGCGGCATAGATGGTCTTATCAAGGACGGTATCCTTCAGATCTCAACAACGGCACCTACAAATCCAGCAATTCCTTTGACAACGATTCCTAATTCTCCTACAACTGCAGCAACAATCATTCCTACCGATTCATCATCAACAATGGCTCCACCCATCACTTCAACAAATCAAATGTCAACAACCCTTTCTTCTACAACATCAGCATCCATTTATTCGGCAGAATCTTCTACAACACCAGCAGGAATTAATGAAGATATCTTAGCAGTCACCATCTACTATGATCCGTCAAATGTTCCTCCAAACAACAACTTTCAACAACAAATAATGGCATCTCCTGCCAGATCACCATTCACCATTTACTATGATCCTCACACCATTTCAGTACCTTCCTCCGCTGCAGTCAGTCCAGTTACCATTACGGGGCCTGGACCAGTTCCATATGAAAGCAGTAATGCCATACCTTGGCATTATGGCTCTGATCTTTACTGCAACGGGGAGAAAATCACTTTGGATTCTTCAACTTCTTCTCCACAGATTGATAATGTTGGGGGAGGCGGAGGCTTCACCAGAAGCGGACGCCTTTTTGCCTCACAAACTCAGAGACCTAATGTTGAAGCAGAAGCGGCTGCCAAAGCAAAGGTAAAGAGTGTGGTATTTGAAGAGCCGGCTGTCAAAGAAACTCAGAAGACATCTTTTGAACAAGATGTAGACGAGTTTATGAGAATCATAAAGAGAAGTGATTACAAGGTGGTAGATCAGCTTCACCAAACTCCCTCAAAGATCTCCATATTATCCCTGTTGATGTGTTCTGAAGCTCACAGGAATGCATTACTGAAAGTCCTGCACGCAGCATACGTGCCAGAGGAGATCACTGTTAATCAGCTAGAAACTGTGGTGGCAAATGTCAACACCAGTCATGGACTGGGTTTTACCAATGCTGACTTAACAATTGAGGGACGTAACCACAACAAGGCTTTACACATCACTCTAGAGTGCAAGGGTGATGTTTTATCTCATGTACTGGTGGACACTGGGTCATCACTCAATGTTCTACCAAAGAAGGCCTTAGTGAAGCTGGAGTATGATGGCTTGGCACTGCAGCCAAGTAATTTGGTGGTGAGAGCATTTGATGGCTCTAAAAGATCAATGCTTGGGGAGATTGATCTGCCTGTGATGATTGGCCCGCAGACTTTTAAAATTACCTTCTATGTGATGGGCATTCAACCGGCCTTCAGCTGTTTGTTGGGTAGACCTTGGATCCATGCCGCTGGCGCAGTTACGTCTACCCTTCACCAGAAGCTGAAATTCGAGTGGGAAGGCCAAATCATCACCATCTGTGGGGAAGAAGACATCTTTGTTAGCCATCTGGCTACGTACAAGTACATAGAAATGGACGGGGAGATCCATGAAACTATGAGCCAAGGGTTTGAGGCCCTGAACATAAATGAAGCATCTGCTGTACTGGGGACTTCCATGACGTCTTATCAGCAAGCCAGGAAGGTTGTTGAAGAGGGTACTGCCCAAGGCTGGGGCAAGTTGCTGCCCGTGGAAAAGAAAGAAGACAGATTTGGGTTGGGTTACAAACCAACTCAACAGGATCAATCAGAGGCTGCAAAAGAGCCCAATTTTGTCAGCGGGGGGATGCTCACCCCGGATGCTGTGAACAACTTGGAAGATGAGTCGGAAGATGAGCGCAACCTGGAGAGCTGGATACGTCCAAGGACCCCGGGGAGCCATGTCTCAAACTGGTCTTCCCAGGAAATTATAAGGGTTACTCCTGCAGAGTAATTATTATTTCCTGTATTTTTAAAGCATGCATCAAGTCTTACATCTTGCCCAAGATGTCAAGACTCATTTTGTAATCGGGCCATCTTGTAATTTTGTGCAAACAGATCAATCAATGAATATCAGACATCTTTTGCAAATGAGTCTTTTCCTTTTCCGCTCACTGTTTTCCATTTATCTTTTTGTACAAAAATAAAATGGCAATGTTTTCCAAAATGATAACTTCTTTTTTCACTTTTTCTAAACAAGATTAAAATCGATCACTAAAATGAACAATCTAAACCCTTGTAGAGAGTGCCTTTCAGACTGCACCGACAACAACACAGCTATGACTTCGTATGAATTTGACAATCCAATCAATCAAGCTGATGAAGGGGTTGAAGAAAATTATGAGCTGCCTGAAGAGCTAGCTAGGTTGTTGAGACAAGAGGAGAAGGTCATCAATCCTCATCAGGAGGAGATTGAAACGGTTAATCTTGATACGGAAGAAGACGTGAAGAAAGTTAGGATCGGGGCCTGCTTGCAAGATTCAGTAAAAGAGCAACTGATTGATATGCTTCGGGAGTATGTGGATGTCTTCGCTTGGTCTTATCAAGATATGCCAGGGTTGGACACCGATATTGTCATGCACAAGCTGCCTTTAAGAGAAGATTGCCCACCGGTAAAACAGAAGCTGCGCCGTACTCGCCCGGAAATGGTCATGAAGATTAAAGAAGAGGTACAAAAGCAGTGGGACATCGGGTTCCTTGCTGTGACTAGTTACCCGCTGTGGGTCGCTAATATTGTACCTATGCCTAAGAAGGACGGCAAGGTGAGAATGTGTGTGGATTACCGGGATCTGAACAGAGCCAGCCCGAAAGATGACTTCCCTTTACCTCACATTGATGTATTGGTTGATAATACGGCTCAGTTCTCGGTATTCTCCTTCATGGACGGATTTTCAGGATACAACCAAATCAAGATGTCACCTGAAGACATGGAGAAGAAAACTTTTATCACACCTTGGGGCACATTCTGTTATAAGGTGATGCCATTTGGACTGAAGAATGCTGGTGCCACTTATCAACGGGCTATGGTAACATTATTCCATGACATGATCCATAAAAAAATTGAATGTTATGTGGATGACATGATTGCCAAGTCCCTCACAGAAGAAGACCACCTGGTAAATCTGTTGAAGCTATTCAAGCGTCTGAGGAAGTACCAACTGATGTTAAACCCCAACAAATGCACATTCGGGGTGCGATCCGGTAAGCTGCTGGGATTTATTGTAAGTGATAAAGGGATTGAAGTTGACCCTGATAAAGTAAAAGCCATTCAAGAAATGCCTGCACCAAAGTCAGAAAAAGAAGTTCAAGGTTTTTTAGGCAGATTGAACTACATTTCCAGGTTCATATCTCACCTTACAGCAACCTGTGAACCCTTGTTCAAGTTGTTGAGAAAAGAACAAACGGTCAGGTGGAACGAAGACTGCCAAAAGGCTTTTGACAAAATCAAGGAATACTTGCAAGAACCTCCAATCCTCATGCCTCCAGTTGAAGGAAGACCTCTAATCATGTACTTGACAGTATTAGAAGAGTCAATGGGGTGTGTACTGGGCCAGCATGACGAGTCTGGTCGAAAAGAGTATGCAATATACTACCTAAGCAAAAAGTTTACCGACTGTGAACAACGTTATTCACTGCTCGAGAAAACATGCTGTGCTTTAGCGTGGGCTGCTCGCCGACTGAGACAGTATATGTTGATCCACACTACTTTATTGATCTCAAAAATGGATCCAGTTAAGTACATTTTTGAGAAGCCATCACTTACCGGACGGGTTGCAAGATGGAAAATGATTCTCACAGAGTATGACATTCAGTACACATCTCAGAAAGCCATCAAGGGCAGTGTATTGTCTGATTATCTTGCTGAGCAACCCATTGATGATTACCAGCCTATGAGATTTGACTTCCCTGATGAAGACATCATGTTCATAAAAGCAAAAGATCGTGAAGAGCCTGTTCACACTGAAGGGCCTGACCCAACAGAAGAATGGACTATGATGTTTGATGGGGCTGTTAATATGAATGGTCGTGGTGTTGGTGCAGTACTCATTACACCTAAAGGAGTTCACATGCCTTTCTCGGCAAAACTCACCTTTAACTGCACTAACAACGAAGCCGAATACGAAGCTTGTATTATGGGTCTTGAGGAAGCCATTGACCTCAGGATCAAGACTTTGAATGTGTTCGGAGATTCAACTCTGGTAATCAATCAAACCAACGGCAAATGGTACACTCACCAGGATCATCTGATACCTTACAGGGATTATACAAGAAGGTTATTGACTTTCTTCACAACAGTCAAGCTTGAGTATATCCCTCGAGACGAGAATCAGTTTGCAGATGCCCTGGCTACCATCTCCTCCATGATCAAAGTTCAAGCTGCCAACTTTGTGCCTCGGATTTCAGTATCCAGACTTGACAGACCAGCATACGTGTTCTCAGCAGATGTTGTTAAGGACGATAAGCCTTGGTTCCATGACATTAAGTGCTTCTTAGAGGATCAGACATACACACCTGGGGCATCTTCCAATGATAAGAAGACTTTAAGAAGGCTAGCTGGTAGTTTCTTCCTGAATACTGATGGTTCCCTGTACAAGAGAAACTTTGATATGGTCCTCAGATGCGTTGATAGGACAGAAGCAGATTTGTTGATACACGAGGTGCACGAAGGATCCTTTGGTACCCATGCAGGAGGACATGCAATGGCTAAGAAGTTTCTAAGATCAGGCTACTACTGGATCACGATGGATACGGACTGTTGTGCTTATGCCAGAAAATGTCATAAATGCCAGATTTATGCGGATAAAGTGCATGTGCCTCTGAATCCTTTGAATGTGATGTCTTCACCCTGGCCCTTTGCCATGTGGGGCATTGATATGATTGGTAAGATTGAACTGACTGCTTTAAACGGCCACAGGTTCATCTTGGTTACTATTGACTATTTTACCAAATGGGTTGAAGCAGCTTCCTATGCAAATGTTACAAGGCAAGTGGTAGCCCGATTTCTGAAGAGAGATATCATCTGTCGGTATGGAGTGCCCGAACGAATCATTACTGATAATGGTTCCAACTTGAATAACAAAATGATGGCAGAGCTATGCCGGGACTTCAAGATCCAACACCACAATTCTTCTCCTTACAGGCCTAAGATGAATGGCGTTGTAGAGGCAGCTAACAAGAATATCAAGAAGATTGTGCAAAAGATGGTGGTTACATACAAAGACTGGCATGAAATGCTACCGTTTGCCTTACATGGGTACCGAACGTCAATCAGGACATCCACTGGGGCGACACCGTATCAGCTAGTGTATGGTATGGAAGTAGTCCTACCGGTCGAAGTTGAGTTACCATCTTTACGGGTATTGATGGATGTCAAGTTGAATGAGGCAGAGTGGGTCCGATCCCGATACGAACGACTAAGTCTGATTGAAGAAAAGAGATTAGCTGCAATCTGTCATGGGCAGCTATATCAGAAAAGAATGAAGAAGGCCTTCGATCAGAAAGTCAGGCTCCGAGAGTACCAAGTAGGAGATCTTGTGCTGAAAAGACTCCTCCCTCCTCATACAGACCACAGGGGAAAGTGGACTCCAAACTATGAAGGGCCATTCGTAGTAAAGAAAGTTTTCTCCGGTGGGGCACTAATGCTCAGTACTATGGATGGTGAAGACTTCCTGTCCCCTTTGAATTCGGATGCAGTTAAAAAATACTTCGCATAAAATGACCCGCTGGACATAAAAACAGAATGTAAGTCCAGGCAAAAATAGGGCATCCCGGCGAGTCAAAAACAGAATAAAAGACTCGGGAAAAAATAAGGGAAAATAAATGAAAAAAATGTACACCCGCTGAGTTGAAAAGCCGCATTGGACAACTCAGGCAAAAATGGGTATCCCGGTGGATTGAAAACCCGAAAGGGCGATCCACGCAAAATAAGGGAATAAGCGAACAACTGCATTCTGAATTCGTCTGTATAACTTACAACCTGGAAAGCTCCGAAGGATCCAAGCAACGGTCAGAATCAGCCTTCTACATAAAGCAGGATGAGAAGGACGTCAAAATGTCATACGAGTCATAGCAAAGGGGAAGCTCCTTGAAGCGTCATCAACATTGCCAGCACCTTTTTATTTCTCAATTTGTAACGATTTCCTCATTTCAGGGGATCCGTTTCTTTAACTGTATCTTGCCGATTCAGGGCACATGAATTAATAAAATCATATTTTCAATCACGCACTCTCTCATACTCTTTTATTTGCAAAAATGTCCGATGTCATTAATTTGTTGATTGCATAAATACAGATGCGTCTTTCCTAAACTACGTGCTTGCAGGAAATATATTTGCTCCTAGGGTTGTCTAAACTCCTATGATGGAATCCAGTAAGGGATACCTCGGGGTACTTGTGCGTTTTTTTTTGTCTTTACAGGATTACAGGAATTCAGAGCGCAACATGGGGCATGAAAGTTTCTCCCCAGGAGGCTGCCAAATCACTATTTCCTCGGCACACCTTCCAAACTGCACCAGAGATGCTTTCTCCCCATCAGAGTTTCCAGGCATCACTTCTCCAACATTTCCTTCAAAGGGCAGCACCAGAAGTTGTTCATATTTCCCAGCTGAGCTGTCAAGTATCATCCTCAGCAGGATCCCCCGCAGAAATCTCTAGGAAGATCTTTCAGTGATTTTTCTTCATCCCCAGCCAAGTACTAGACAGGGGACCATCTCCCTACAGAGTTTCAGCCTCTGTCCAGAAGAGCAGTACCTGAAGATCTCACAGCAGAGTGATGAAAGCTGCTACAAACCCCATGTGGGTCCCTCATTATCCAGATAGGTCTATCAGTGGCTTATCTCCCCAAGCAGAGTCATGTACGTCAGATCTACCAATGATCTCCATCCCCAGTTGGGATGTCTATTTCAAGTAGATCAGCCAGAGATCTTCACAGCAACGGGATCCGGACCCCGGATCGGTATCCCTTGCATAATCATAGCATTCGCATCATATTTCCCCCACAGAGCGTAGCATTCCGTCTAATATGGAGCATTACGGCAAAAAATCAAACATATTGCATAATCATAAGCCATGGTCTGAATCAAACACTTGTAAATACCAAATACCTCTCAAACTCCCCGGCAGAATACAGTTACATGCTCCTTTAGACACTCGTCTATGTCATCATTCCCCAGTAAAGTCGCCTGAGCATTCTCTACAAACAGATACTTATTACAGATGCTTCTTGACACTCGTCCGTGTCATATCCCCAACAGAAAGCCAAAGCATCCCCTTTGCACTCACAGGTTCATGTATATACTTCTTCCGACACCCGTCCGTGTCACACTTTCCCCAGCAAGTTGAGCACTCGTCTGTGTCTCACTCATACCTTACACATACACAGATACCCGTCCGTATCTTGTATATACCACTTAAATCCCCTCAGATTCGACACTCGTCCGTGTTCTTTGTTAACCAGTTGGTACTCATCATCTCTGAACAAGCGTCCAGCGTTTGTTTCTACCTGATACCCGTCCGTATCATAGTCTTAAGGATGCTCGTCCGCATCTTTAATCTATACACTGTGTCAAACACTTATACCTTCATTTCTTGGATTTAGGCACTCGTCTGTGTCTACCCTTCCCCAGAAGAATCCCCGACAAATCTTGTTGATCTATTTCTTTTCTATCTGACATTCGTCCTATGTCATGATACCTTTTCAGCAGCCGTACCCTGCCAGGTGATCGTCCTTCACCTTCTTGATGATCGTCCTTCATCACCCCCAGTGGAGTCTCTATTCATTAGAACCCCTTCCTATCCGACATTCGTCCTATGTCGTGATTTTTTAGCAGCCGTCCCCTGCTAGGTGATCGTCCTTCACCTCTTGATGATCGTCCTTCATCATTTTATCCGATGGTCGTCCCCATCGTTGATCTTGTTATCTGACATTCGTCCTATGTCATGATACCTTCAGAGCAGCCGTACCCTGCTAGGTGATCGTCCTTCACCTCTTGATGATCGTCCTTCATCATTTTATCCGATGGCCGTCCCCATCGTCGACCTTTTCATCCGACATTCGTCCTATGTCGTGATGCTTTCGGCAGCCGTACCCTGCCCGGTGATCGTCCTTCACCTTAGATGATCGTCCTCCATCTTATCCCCAACAGAGCATCCGTCCCCTGCTAGGTGATCGTCTTTCACCTTTGATGACCGTACCTCATCATTTATTTCATTTACCTATAATCCCCAGAGTGTTCCGTAGCTTTACCTGATGGCCGTCCCCATCATAATCTCTTACATCCCCAGCTTGTCGGCCGTCCCCGTCATTGCTTTATTTCCCGCATTTTCCCCAGCATGTCGGTCGTCCCCGTCATCACTTTATCCCAAACAGTCGTCCTCTGCTTGACGGTCGTCCTCCGTCGCCCGCACTTTATAATTATACTGTATCTTCTTCTATAATCTATATCCCTTATCTTCTTCATTCTGTGAGTGCAAATTTTGGACTGTCTTTGGTATTCAACCACAAGTTATCTTGTTTGCCTGATAAGCCGTCGCTTACATTCTACACAGCTAACTCATGCTTGAATAGGGGCAGATGTAAACACCCCAAATTTGCCCTCACTCATTTAACCATGGCTTGTGATCTTTTCATATGCATAAGTTCAATCATATCATCTCATGTTGCATTTTTGCTTCACTGCATTGCTTCTAAGTCATCTGCATCTAGGGTTTGTGATCTAAGCCATCCTTGAGCCATTTGAACCACTCCAAAGGTCTTCAATCACTTCAAAGAGGTCCATGTATGTTCTAGCATCATATTATATCCTCTCAAGATCAAAGAAGTCAAAGAATCACAAGAACTGAGAAAGGCATGGAAGCAGAGCCAGGTTTAACTGCACAGATGACCTAGAATTAGGGTTTTGGTTTCAAAGGCCATAACTCCAAATTTTTTGGTCATTCTTGTTTCTATTGGTCTCTATATGGTATAGGGATCATGCACATCAATTTTCATGAAGAAATTCCATGGGGAAGGCATCTGATCAAGAGTTGACTTCTTGAGCAAGTCAGTGCAAAATCAGGGCATCTGAGGCCCCCAATGACCCAACCAAAGGGTGTTCTCCATCATTTGAGTATGTATGATCTTTATTTTATCATAGAATATGTTGTAAGTTCACAAAGTGGAATAATTTCAAGCCATTTGCAAAGTTGCCTTTTTGGGAAAATGACTTGTAATGGAAACTTGCCATTTTGGGAAAGTTTTTCAACCTCCTCAAATTGATTCAAAAATGCTTCAAATGGGAAAACTTTGGTCATGAAAGTTGTAGAATGGATCATTCCCTTTTCAAAAAGTACAAGAACTCATTCTAATTCATTTTTGATCAAAAGTTATGGCTTGTCAAAGTTGGGAAAAATCACATAATTTCAAGTTTTGCACCAAAGAGGCAAAGTTGCAAAACCTCTTGCCAAGGAAAATTGAGACTTCAAATGGACTTCTAACCTTTGCACAAACATAAACCAAGGCCTAAAAATCAGAATGCACCAAAGATTTGTCCAATTTCATGACTTGTGCTTCAAGTAATCACAAAATGGCCAAAAGATCACCAAGTTGCAAAACTTCTCATAAACCCTAATCCACTTGCTGCATTGTGTAAATACCCCAAATTTGCCCTCACCCATTCACACCATGGCTTGTGATATCTTCATATGCATAAGTTCAATCATAGCATCTCCTATTGCATATTTGCTTCACTGCATTGGTTCAAAGTCATCTGCACCTAGGGTTTGTGATCTGAGCAATCCAAGAGCCATTTGAGCCACTCCAAAGGTCATCAATCCCTTCAAAGGGATCCATGTATATTCAAGCATCATATTATATCCCCATAAAGTCAAGAAATTCAAAGAATCACAAGAACTGAGAAAGGCATGGAAGCAGAGCCAGGTTTAACTGCACAGATGACCTAGAATTAGGGTTTTGGTTTCAGAGGCCATAACTCCAAATTTTTTGGTCATTCTTGTTTATATTAGTCTCTATATGGTATAGGGATCATGCATATCAATTTTCATGAAGAAATTCCATGGGGAAGGCATCTAATCAAGAGTTGACTTCTTGAGCAAGTCAGTGTAAAATCAGGGCATCTGAGGCCCCCAATGACCCAACCAAGGGGTGTTCTTCATCATTTTGATTGTGTATGATCTTTATTTGATCATAGAAGATGTCATAAGTTCACAAAATTGAAGGATTTCAAGCCATTTGCAAAGTTGCCTTTTTGGGAAAATGACTTGTAATGGAAACTTGCCATTTTGGGAAACTTTTTCAACCCTTGCTAATTGATTCAAAAATGCTTCAAATGAGAAAACTTTGGTCATGAAAGTTGTAGAATGGATCATTCCCTTTTCAAAAAGTACAAGAACTCATTCTAATTCATTTTGGATTAAAAGTTATGGCTTGTCAATGTTGGGAAAAATCACATAATTTCAAGTCTTGCACCAAAGAGGCAAAGTTGCAAAACCCCTTGCCAAGGCAAATTGTGCTTTCAAATGGGCCTCTAATATTTGTACAAACAAAAACCAAGGCCTAAAATTCAGAATGCACTAAAGGTTTGCCCATTTTCATGACTTATGGATCAAGAAACTTCAAAAGGGCCAAAGTTGGACAAAGTTGCAAAACCTATGATAAACCCTAGTCCACTTGCTGCATTGCCTCTAATCCTTTTCCATGGCTCTCCCTGATTCAAGCTGCGGCCAAGCCATGCTTTGTACCCTCACTGCCATAGCCCATACCTCTCTTACACAAAACTTGACTTTTTTGCAAAAATCCCATACCAATCAGCCTGTGCCACACCAACTCCTCTGACCTCTCTAGTTGTGATAAGTGGACCAAACACAACACAACACACCACATACACAAGCCTGAAACACTCTCCAAGCCATATCTCCAAGCTTTTCCCTCTTATGCATTTTCATTCGAAACACATCACACAAGCATCAAACATAAAAACAACCAAGCTTCTTCAAACTCACCATTTTGAACTCCAACCAAGCTTCATAACTTCATCAAGAGGATCACTGGGACCATTTTGAGGCAAAGAGGCAAGCAGAAAGCTCCTGGACTGAAAGCTCAATCTCAGGTAACATGATGAACAAATTTTCCAGAACTTTGATTTCTTGTTAGAATGTTGTTCTATATGTTACCCTGATCATGGGGATCTATTTATTTTTGAAAATGAGCCAGAAACAAGCATGTTGTGATGTTCTGAAAGTTTGCCCGTGAAAATGTTTTTGCTTGTTTCCTTTGATTCACGAAAAATAAATGTTGTTTGTTTTAGGGTTTATGTTTAATGATGTTCATAGTTTGATTCTGGAGAGTTTTGTGAGGTTTTGATGCGTTTTGAGAGAGATTGAGATTTTGGTTGGCCGGAGAAGATGACCGGAACACTGTTCCGGTCATCTGAAAGTCATTAGGGCTTCTGATTAGGGTTTAATCATAATTAGGCAAGTTTGAATGTGAGCCGTTCGTTTGCGCGCCAGGTCAACTCCCGCGTCCCTGAGTTTGAATCTCAGCCATCAGATTGGCTGACTTTCTCTTTTTCCTATTTAAATTCATTTTATTTTCATTTGTTTTGCATTTATTTGTACGAATTTTTAAAAATAGTTAAAATCATCTAAAAATCATGAAAATTTTTGTCAAGGGTTTCATGAATTTTCAGAACACAAAAATATTTTTATTTTTATTTTTTGCATAAAAAATCATTTTTAAATCATTTAAATGTTTATTTTTAATTAGTTAATGAAAATTAATTAATTAAAAATACATTTAGGTATTTAAAAATCACAAAAAAATTCACATAGCATTTAAAAACATTTAGAAGCATTGTCCAACTCTAAAACCAAATTTATTTTTTGTTCTTGATGCCTTTTGATCATTTTCATTGGATTTAATTTCATTTTTAGGCAATATCTTGCTTCAAACTTCAAAAATTCCTTTCTGCCTAACCATTGAGTGTTGGAGGATGATTCTTTTTGCATTGCATATTGTATAGCATGTAGTTTATAGGATAAAATTGGTTTGAATTGATCTTGCATTTTCAATTTGTTTAGTATTTTTCTTGTTGAAATACCTTAAAACCCTAGCAACCTTAGGAAATTCATAACTTTCACTAGGTTAAGAGTTGGATCCCCTCCTTTGGGCAGTGAGTTTGTATAGGTTTAGGGTATCTTTGGTTGCATTTTCAAATTTTTATCATGTCATTTGCTTCTGGTTTTGAATTTTTGCTTTGTATGATGCATATAACCCTAATTTGTGCCTTCCCTTGCATCCATCTCTCATTTGCTTGCATCCATTGACTTGCCATGACATTTTGTGCATTCTTTTGATTCATAATACATCTTAGGACATATTAGAATCATGTTTGATCATTGCATATTTCATTTGCCATTTTGTATGTCCATTACATTTCATAACTTTTCATGAACATCCATGGTTCAAAGCATGTTTCTTTTGCATCCATATGCTTGTTTGATCATTATCATGCCTTGCCTCATGATTGTATCATCTCTTAGCATCATTAACATCATGTTTATGCTCCTGGTTTTGGTTTCCCTCATTGCATTTCATCCCATTTGCATTGCATTTCATTCCTTATGCTAACATTTCAGGTGGTAAGTTGTTTGAGAAGTGAATTTGCCTTCATTTCTCATGATCTCTTTTCATCTCTTTCATACTTACTTTGCTGCATTTTGTATGTGTATTGGATTGAGCTTTCTCATTCTTGTTCATCTTACTTTCTTTCTTCAAGCAACTTGTCTTCTTAAGTGAAGCAAGTTGTTTTGCTTCTCTTTGCTTCTTGCTCCTTTCATATGTCCCTTTCCTGGTGGCTTCTCTGAAGATCTTTCTCTCTTAAGCCTCATTAACCCTAGGAATGACCATGCATGATAACAATTAGGTTTTGATTAGTCCCCCATTAGTTTTACCTTTGTGTCATCTTTGAGTCTTCTCTTCTCATCTCTTAATCAAGGACTAAACCCTAAAGGCTTTAAGGCTTTGTGATTAAGCTTGTGCCGGCATCCTTCTATTAGAATGGAGTGTATAACTTTAATCCTAAGTGTTAAACCCTTAATGTGTTTAAATCCTTTAATCAATCCACCTAATAATCACTAAGACATCAAGCTTGTAACTTGGGCCTTGCATTAGGGTTCTAATTCTTCCTTAATTGGTTAAGAAGGACTAACCCTAGTGTTAATGGACAAGTCCCCCTCAAGTTGTCTTACAAACCATAAAAATCACTTCTTCATTCTTATCATTAACTAAAATCCATTTAATAAAGGCTTTGGTTTGTCATGAGGTTAATCCCTAATCATGGATTAAGTTGAGGAGTCTTCCTCAGCTTAAATGTTCTCATCTATTATCCTTCTATTAGGATGGTGTAATGAGTCCATTAAATCCTTGATTATGGCTTAATCTCATTAATCAACACTAAAGAAAAACAACAAAAACATCTAAATAATCACAAGTAGGTTAATGATCTTAATCCTACATCAGGGTGATTAAGTGTGAGATGCTGACTTCGCACTTAAGGTATTCTCATTACCCCTAATCAGAGGGAAGATGTGATGAGTTTACTAACCCTTGGTTTAGGCTTAAGCTCATTAACTTATGACAAATCCCCAAAAGCAATAAAAGTTTGAAAATTCAAACACAAACAATAATCGTCTCCTTCGGGATTCTTTTCTCACCTCATTCACACATAAACGAGAACTCGCTTCTTCCGTCTAATGCAAGACAGTTAGCACCTGAGCCAGAAAGGTCATAAACTTGAGCATAGACAAGTAAGCAGTTCACAAGTCAATTTATCTTTCAGTCTCTTTGAGTCGAACTACGGTGTTCTGACTTCCTCATTGCACGAGAGGATACATAGGCATAACTTAACAATTATCGAACAAAAATCTATGTATATTCCCCCTCCTTCCAGCATTATTCTTTGAGCCTCATAGTCTTGAGCTCCACATTTTTTCCTTGCACTGACACTTCTCCTGTTCACTTCATTTTCTTTTACACTGACACTTGCATTCTTTTCCAGCTTTTGCACACAAAATAGCACTGACACTACCCCTGTAAAACACAAATCTTTCAAGCGTGGATCCCGTCGAGTACGACGGACAATCTGGGTGCTAATACCTTCCCAGGTTGTAACCAACCCCCTTTCTCAGTTTCTCTGGTTCGCGACCATCTTATCCATATCTTTTCTAGGTCTATGCAGCATTACCTTTCCTCCGGGATAAAAATGCCTAGCTGGCGACTCTTGTCTTTCTGAGTTCACTTCTGTGTGTTCTCATCCCTTTCGCCGACCGTTCGCGTCTGTACCCCTCTTGTCCCTGTGTCATCAGGCGGGAGCGACACATTGCCTCTAATCCATTTCCATGGTTCTCCCTGATCTCAGCTGAGCCAAGCCATGCCCCTATCACAGCCTCCCACTTGCCCATACCTCAAGTACACCTAGACTTGACTTTATGCAAAATGGCCCATACCAATCCCACAGTGCCACACCAACTCCTCTGACCTATCCAAGTGTGATAAGTGGACCAAAAGAGACTCAACATAACAGACACACAAGCCTGATCTCTCTCATAAGCCATAGTTCCAAGATTTCACCTCTTATGCACTTTCCTTCGAAACTCATCACACAATCATCAAACCTTAAAACCAACTTCACCATTCATTCAGAAAGGCTTCATAGAGCATAAACCACCCTTCACCTTGCCTTGAAACCCCCTGAAACTCAAACACGATTTCCCCCCTCTCTGAACAGAACTCCATCAATCTCACAAACTAGCCATCATACACTCAAACCAAGCCTCAAAGCATACTCAGGGAGATCATTGGAGTGGTTTTGAAGCAGGGAAGCAGATAAAAGCTCCTGGATTGAAAGCTTCACCTCAGGTAGCTTCGAAATTTATTTTTTCCAGAAGCTCTATTTTAAGTTCTCAACTTGTTAAGTTTGATTCCCTGAGTGCATTGAACTTTTTACTTTTGAAAATGATGGAGATTTGAGCATGTATGACTTGTCTGAAATTTCTGCCATTTTTGAACCTTGCTTCGAATCTTGTTAATGGTGAGAAATAAATTCCATTTGAGGGCAGGGATGAGCTTAGGGAGGTGAGAGGAAGTGATCTGGAGCTTTAGAGCTCCAGAAATGGCCTGAGGAGTGATTTGAGAAATTCTGAGGGGAGGTGTGGCCGGAGAAGATGACCGGAGGTCATTTCCGGCCACCTGAATGTCATTAAGTCATTAATTGCGTTTAGGGTTTGGTTTGAATCTGGGCCTTAGATCTGGTGGACTTTCGTTGACTCCCGCGCATATGAATGGCCAGGATCCTTTCATTAAGCCCTAATCCACGTCATTAGTTTAATTAATTAGGTTTTCATTTTAATTGGGTCAGTTTGAATTACAACCGTTGGATGACGCGCGCACTCTTCCCTCCTTCTCCCAGTTTGAATCTCAGCCTCTGGATGTGCATACTTTTCACTTTATTTAATTTTATTTCATTTTCCTTTCATTTTATTTGTACGAATTATTTAAAATAGCAAAAATCATTTAAAAAATATGAAAATTTTTATCAAAGCTTTTATTAATTTTCAGAACCCAAAAATATTTTTATTTTTATTTTTTGCATTAAAAATTATTTTTAAATCATTTAAATGTTTATTTTTAATTAGTTAATTAAAATTAATTAATTAAAAATACATTTAGGTATTTAAAAATCACCAAAAAATTCACATTGCATTTAGAAACATTTAGAAACATTATCAAACCCTCAAACCAAATTTCTTTTTGGTTCTTGATGCCTTTTGATCATTTTCATTGGAATTAAATTCATTTTAAGGCAATATTTTTGTGCAAACTTTGAAAAATCCTTTCTGCCTAACCATTGAGAGTTTGATGATGATTCTTCTTGCATTGCATCCTTCATGGCATGTACTTTATAGGATAAATTTGGTTTGAATTGATCTTGAATATTCAATTTGTTTTGCATTTTTCTTGATGAGGTACCTTAAAACCCTAGCAATCTTAGGAAATTCATAACTTGCACTAGGTTAAGAGTTGGACCCCCTCCTTTAGGAAGTGAGCTTGTATAGGTTTAGGGTATCTTTGATTGAATTTTCAATTTTTTGTCATGTCATTTGCTTTTGGTTTTGAGTTTTTGCTTTGCATGTTGTATGTAACCCTAATTTATGCTTTCCTTTGCATCCATTTTTCATTTGCTTGCATCCATTGACTTGCCATGACATTTTATGCATCAACATTATTCATAATAAATCTTAGGACATATTAGAATCATGTTTGATCATTGAACCTTTCATTTGCCATGTTATATGTCCGTTGCATTTCATAACTTTTCATGTACATTCATGGTTCAAAGCATGCTTCATCTGCATCCATTGCCTTGTATGATCATTCTCATGTCTTGCCTTATGTTTGTATCATCTCTTAGCATCATTAACATCATGTAAATGCTTCTGACTTTGGTTTGCATCATGGCATTTCATCTCATTTGCATTGCATTTCATTTCTTTTGGCTAACTTTTCAGGTGGTAAGTAGTCTTGAGAAGTGGATTTGCCTTCACTTCTCACAATCTCTTCTTATCTCTTTTGCATCCTTGCTGCATTTTGTCTTGTGTATTGGAGTGGGCTTGCTCATTCATGTACATCTCTTACGTTCTTTCTTCAAGCAACTTGTCTTCTTAAGTGAAGCAAGTTGTTTTGCTTCTCTTTGCTTCTTGCTCCTTTCATCTGCTTCTTCCATGGTGGTTTCTCTGAAGATCTTCTTGCAAACCTCATTAACCCTAGGAATAACCAAGCATGATAACAATTAGGGTTTTGATTAGTCCCCCATTTAGCTTTTACCTTTGGGTCTCTTTGAGTCTTCTCTTCTCATCTCATAATCAGGGACTAAACCCTAAAGGTTTTAAGGCTTTGTGATTAAGCTTATGCCTGCATCCTTCTATTAGGATGGAGTGTATAACTTTAATCCTAAGTGTTAAACCCTTAATGTGTTTAAATCCTTTAATCAATCCACTTAATAATCACTAAGACATCAAGCTTGTAACTTGGGCCTTGCATTAGGGTTCTAATTCTTCCTTAATTGGTTAAGAAGGACTAACCCTAATGTTAATGGAAAAGTCCCCCTCAAGTTGTCTTGCAAACCCTAAAATCCATTTCTTAATCTTACCATTAACTAAAATCCATTTAATAAAGGATTTGTTTTGTCATGAGGTTAATCCCTAATCATGAATTAAGTTGAGGAGTCTTTCTCAGCTTAAATGTTCTCATCTATTATCCTTCTATTAGGATGGTGTAATGAGTCCATTAAATCCCTGATTATGGCTTAAACTCATTACTTAACACTAAACAAAAACAAAAAAAAACATCTAAATAATCACAAGTAGGTTAATGATCTTAATCCTACATCATGGTAATTAAGTTTGAGGTGCTTACTTCATACTTAAGGTATTCTCATTACCCCTAATCAGAGGGAAGATGTGATGAGTTTACTAACCCATTGGTTTAGGCTTAAGCTCATTAACTTATGACAAACTCAAAAAGCAATAAAAGACTGAAAATACAAAAACAAACAATAATCGTCTCCTCCGGGATTCTATTCTCATCTCATTCACTCACAAACGAGAACTCGCTTCTTCCGTCTAATGCAAGACAGTTTGCACCTGATCCAGACAGGTCATACATTTGAGCATAGACAAGTAGGCAGTTCACAGGTCAATTTATCTTTCAGTCTCTTTGAGTCGAACTACGGTGTTCTGACTTCCTCATTGCACGAGAGGATACGTAGGCATAACTTAACAGTTATCGAACAAAAGTCTCTGTATATTCCCCCTCTTCCAGCCTTATTCTGTTAGCCTCATAGTCTTGAGCATTTCATTCTTGTTCTTACACTGACACTTCTCTTATACACTTCATATCCTTTTTACACTGACACTTGCATTCTTTCCAGCTTTGATACACAAATTACACTGACACTACCCCTTTTAAACACAAATCTTTTAAGCGTGGATCCCGTCGAGTACGACGGACAATCTGGGTGCTAATACCTTCCCAGGTTGTAACCAACCCCCTTTCTCAGTCTCTCTGGTCCGCAACCGTCTTATCCATATTCTTTTCTAGGTCTATGCAGCATTACCTTTCCTCCGGGATAAAAATGCCTAGCTGGCGACTCTTGTCTTTCTGAGTTCACCCTTGTGTGTACTCTCCTCTTTCGCCGACCGTTCGCATCTGTACCCCTTCTTACCAGGTGTCTTTTGGTGGCAGCGACAGCTAGGAGCAACACTCTCTTTTAAAATCTAATCAGATCAAATTCAGTTGCAAGCTCCTTAACCATTACCCAGGGCGTATACGATTCACCACAATCTGAAAGCACATTCCTCTCATTACATTGCCTTGATACTGGATTTCAGCAAAAGCCATTGTGGAAATTAATTGTATATGCCAATAGTATCAGATGGTGTCAGTATCATGTCTTCGGATTCAGTCATGATAATTTCTAGAAAATTACTCGGGGAAGTCAAGAATATCAGAAGTTTTGAATCCATTGGTTATTTTGAATGAATATATGCTTTTGAATATGATTGATGTTTACCAAAAATGAATATAAAATAATATAAAATTACAATAATAGCATTTGCTAAGGACTCTTGGAGGTAGGAATCCCCAACAAAGTTCATATCCAACAGATCTTCGCAGGATCATCCCCACCGAGTAATCTTTACGGATTTATTTCAGCAAGGTATTCCAAGTAGTTTCTTATACTTCCATCTTTACAAAGTCTCAGACAGATTTCTCTCAAGCCTGATATCCTCCGAAGAATTGACACTTGACCGGATAAGTCTCTCAGGGGAATATCCGTCTTTTTTATCCCTAGTCAAGGTATTCAAGAATTTAATCTTTCAATAAGTAGTGTGACGAACGGAAAACGGAAGGTCCTAAGTACAATATTCTAAAACGAGACGAGAACGACGTCTTCATACTCCTCAAAAATGAATCGGGATTTATTTTCCCCAACTAACAATTGATATATGAAGCTACTAATGGGCTTCAACTACATAATTCATACATACATCATTTTCATCATATCATGCCATACGCATCCGTAACGCATACGACATTCTCGTTTACATTAAGAACGTCATGTCGTGCATGCATACATCAAATAATCTTGCATAAAACTAACCTTTCCTTTTCAGGATAGTTACAGTCAGATAAACACTATCAACTCCTAGAGACAATTCAGAGACGATCTAAACGAAGATCTAGTGCTGATACTTACTGCAGGATATTGTCCAGAAGCAATTCATAGATAATTGAAATGAAGATTTAATTCTAATGCTTAATTCAAGAAATTGTCCTTGAGACAGTTCAGAGATGATCTAAACAAAGATCTAGTGCTGATACTTAGAGTAGGATACTTTCCAGAAGCAGTTCAGAGATAATCAAAACAAAGATTTATTTTTGATGCTTAAATCAAGATATTGTCCTTGAGACAGTTCAAAGACAAAATATAAACGAAGATATAGTGTTGATACTTAGTGCAGGATATTATCCAGAAGGATTTCAGAGATAATTTAAACGAAGATTTAGTTCTGATGCTTAACTCAAGATATTGTCCTAAAGATAGTTCAGAGACAGTCTAAACGAAGATCTAGTGTTGATACTTAGTGCAGGATATTTGTAACACCTCAAAATTTGCCCTCTCATATCCTCAACATTTTGCATAGCATTTTGCATTCATGAATTCATAAAATAACCAAAAACATTGCATAGCTGAGGCATGGGTATGTGATCAATGATCGGAGCAACCGAAAGCTATGAAAAGGCTACCGAAGGGCCACAAAGCTTCCCTATCTTGTGCAAGGGGTTCACAATATTCCACAAGTATTCACTTGAAGCCACGAGCCATGGAAAGATGGGGGTTTGATTGAAGGAGGCAATCAGTGCAACATCTCCTGATAAAAGAGCCGAATTAAGGTTTCACTTCTACTGAAGTTTCGATTCAAAGAGGATTCCTTTGTCTTACATGTGATGTCAAGTGCCTGAGGTTCAAATCTCGTCCACAAATTCATTTTGGAAGAGGTTCGACTGGACGGACGACGGAAAATCAAGGAATCAGAGAAAAGGCAACCGAGCTGGGTAAAAAGGGTCGACTCCGGACTTTTAAGATCGAAATCATGAATTTAGGGTTACAATGATCCTATGGTTCATATTTGATCAAGAAATGATGGAGGAATCATAAAAAATCAAAAGAAAAAATCATTTGAAAGGTAGTTAGTTTCACCATTTCCCTCCACCTTTCCTTCCACTTTCTTTCCACATTTCCTTTCATTCTTTCCATCTCATTTTTCCACTTCAATTCCACTCAATTTCCCTTGGAAGCTTCCACCATCTTCTACCATCTTCTAGAGTATTCCAAGGAATATTCCCTTTTCCAACCCTAACCCTAACTAAATTTCAAACCTAATTTTGGATCCCAAACCTAATTTTTGGGCCCCAAACCCAAACCTAGCTCCAAGCCTAGCCTCTATTTTAGCCATTTTCATCCAAACCAAAGGGGTTGAACACCATTTTCCAATTTTTTACTCTTTGAGAATCACTTTTTCTCTCTCACTTTTCCTCCTTTTTCACCCTTTTCACCAAAGCTTTTCAAATAAGCTCTTCAAGTTTCACATTGAAACTTGAAGATCTTGAAGCTTAAGCCTCCAACATTCATTGATTGTGGATTATAGAAGAATAAGCTACTGATTTTGTTGAAGTTTTCGGCTTATCGGAAGTGCAAGAGGATCAAAACGTAAAGAACACATTTATTTTGCGATTTCTCGGTTTTCGGTTTTCTCTTCGATTCAAGCTCCGATTCTTGCAACAATCACCGAAGCATTCCTCCGCTTCGTAGGTTGGTGATCTTAATCACTTCTCCTTTAAGTTATTCTCTTCACCTCGCCACTTTTGGCATTCTTTAAGTGCTTTTCGCTTTGTTTAAAATCAATTCCACTTCGATTATGTTTGCTTGTGATTTGTGATTTTGGTTGAATTTGGATTTAAGGTGTTAATAGATATAGGTTCTATCATGTGTAAATAAGCTCAAATTAAGCAGCAATTAGTGGTAGCATGTTCCTAGGAAGGTTAGGGATCGCTAGAAGCAAGATTGTGGCCAAAAGCACTTATTTTAAAAGTTTTTTTTTCAATTCTGTTCAGCGTTAACCGGTTAACGCATTTGGTTAACCGGTTAACGCGTGCGTTTTTGGCCAAAATGTTGTTGTTTTAGGTCCGTTAACCGGTTAACCCATTTGGTTAACCGGTTAACGCTGTTGATTTTTGACTTTTTAGCTTATTTGATTGCTCATGCCTAATTTCTAGTGCCTCTAATGTTCATACATGTTTAGGTAGTGATTTTAGGGAATTTTTGAGTCCATTTCTAGTAGCTAGTTCCCCCATTTCGAGTCGTTTCGACACGATTGCGTTCATGTTGCGTTTTATGCATTTTTGTGTTTCTTTGTGCATGCCTTGATTTCTTGCATTTTGTTGCTATGTTCATACATCATTAGGTATGTAATAATCACTTTGCATTCTTGTTTTTATATGTTTGCATTGCATTAAATCATTTTTTTTGCATTTCATGATTGATGTATGTTGCATTTTACATAATCATATGTATGTGCATTTGGTGGCATTTTGTTGCATACTTGATCACATCACTCATATCAATTTAATTCTGAATTTTGCATTGAGTCTAGTATGTTTGTTGAGCAATCATGTTGCATTTTCATAATCAAAGATCATCATGTTCATATGCCATGTTCATATACATATTTAGGTGCTACTTTGTGCATTTACTTGTTGCATAATTCATGAGATGCATGCTTGTATAATCATTCAATAATGTTCATGTTCTTGCATTGGTATATGTTGATTTAAGTTCAAATACATGTTCATGATGAGATTAGTGATTTTTGCATTGAGTTTGTGCTTTAAACATGAAAATAAGCAATTCTGGATTTTGCATTTCATAGCTGTTTTTTGCATAAGTGTTGTAAAATGTATGCTGTTTGTTATGTGTACATGCTGTTTGCAACCTTTTACACCTACTTTTTCATGCTGCATGTTGGCTGTAAAAAGATGGTTGGTGTTAGGCTTAGTTTCATAGCTGTTTGTGTATTAAGTGGCTGTAATAGGTGATGTATTTTGGTTTTAGCATTTTTCTAGTTCCTTTAGGATTAAAATAGAGTCTAGTTTAGGTCCAAGGTGCCTTAGAATTTAATTAGGATTTAATTAATGTGTGTTTGCCTTATTCTTTTTAATAAAAATGTGCATTGACATTTGTTTTGTAGTGGGGAAGATTGAGGTAAGTTTACTTCACTTTATCCTTTATTTTTTATGCATTTCTTCTAGGATTTTTAATTCATTTTTCCTTCCATATTTGTGTTTGGTAGGATTCCCCTTTGTTAGGATCAACTTATCTTCCTTAGGAAGTAAGTTGCATCCTTTTCCCTTCTTTCTTTTCCTTTTGATCTTTAGGATTAGAAAACCTCACTAACCATTAGGATCTCCCTTTTGTGAATAATAAATAACTTAGGGTTGGTCTTAGTCCCCCTTAGTTTTTTGTCCATTTTCCGACTTGAGTCATTCTTTCGCACCTCATAAAGAAAAGCAATAAAACATTTAATAAAGGTTGAACGTTCTAGTACGATACGAGACTTTGTTGCGGAGTGTTTATACGCGTCCTGTTTCGGGGCGAGGTGTAAGTACTTCCCGCGATGGATAGGTCTTAGTATGAGAATGTTCACAAACAAATTCAAAACACTTCTCATAAAAGACAAAAAACAAATAATAAACGACTTTCCTGCGGGAATTCTCTTCTCATCTCATTCACTCTCAGTGCGAACTCGCGACGACTTGTCTCGCATGCAAGACGGTAGACGCACTCGTACCAGACGAGCCTGCAACACCTGAGCTTAGACATACGCAGTTCCAGCTATAAAAAACACAAACAAATAGTTCCCGCCTTAGTTAGGCGAACTACGTTGACTCTGATCCTCATATTCCCGATGAGGTACGTAGGCAGCGAGGTAGGGCCCGTTCGAGCACATTCTTTATTTTCCCTACATTCTCCCCCTTCTGTTCTTTCTCTTTTCCAGTTCCATTTCCATTCTCATTCCAGTTAGCAGTTCATTTGTTCAGCAACACTTTATTTTTCTCACCCTTTGAAACAAAACAAGCAAGCGTGGATCCCGTCGGGTACGAAGGACGATCTGGGGTGCTAATACCTTCCCAGGTCGTAACCGACTCCCGAACCCAGATCTTTGGTTCGCAGGACCTTGTCCTTTCCTTCTTCCTCAGGTTTGTGCAACATTACCTTTCCCATTAATCCGGGATAAAAATGTCTGGCTGGCGACTCTACCTTTTCTGCGCCACTTTCGCGTTTGTACTAGGATGAAAATTCCGGGAGCGACAGCTGGCGACTCTGCTGGGGACCGAACCCAGAATCTCTGGTTTCCCTTGTAGAGTCAATCCTAGCGCCTATTCGGTTTTGTTTCTTTGGGTGTTTATATGTTTGTTGTTGTGTGCCTCAGTTTAGCTTGATAGTTATGTGCAGCTGGGGACCGATCATTGAGAACCTTAGTGGAAACAACCCTCTCTAGTGATGACAGTGGCAGACCCCATTTGTTGGCAAACCCACTCGCATCTGAACGCCCACTGGGAACTCGCATAGGATGGCCTGGTTCTCTCATAGGAATCCAGTTAAAGCAAATTGTTCGTATGACGGTAGTATTGTACCCTTCGGGATGAATGTACTATTGTTTCTCGACTCAGTGCTTGAAGTTGGAGACTTGTGAGGGATGCTTGTTTTTCTGGACTCAACTGAGGCCTCCCTGAGTAGTACATAATGCCAAACCGATTCCCTGATTTGGTCATGAGCCATTTCTCGGAAATGGTGAACGTATTATTGCTATTCGGCTTTGAGATTCCGTGATGTTGACCCGAGTAGCACACCCGTGAGAGTGGGAGGGGTTTACAAGTTTGCAGGAACCCTAAGACCTTCAGCATACCCACTTTGCCTTTGGATCAGTTTCGTGATCTGGATTTTTGGTTCTAAGATATGGATCCCGGATCAGAGGGATTGTTATTGTGATATGTGGATATTGTGACCTTTCACCGAAACTTGATTATATGATTGGCACATCACAGACACTTCACTGATCACATGCCTAGCCTTGCATAAGCATCATATCATCATTAATCATTTGTGTTTCTTTTATTCTCAGGGTCCGCATTACTCCCGGTTACTGGTCATATCATTGCTTCAGAATGGAAGACGTCAGAAAGAGAACTGTGCACTACAAATTCTTTGATACCAAGACGGACCTGATCAACCAATTGGTGTCTCTGATTACCCCGGGTCATTTGGGTTTCTTCAAGGAAAAGTATGGTGATATTCTGGATTTGGTATTCAACTTGGATATCTCTCAGAGAAGCGTCATTCACACTTTGTTGCAGTATTACGATCCACAGCTCAGGTGTTTCACATTTCATGACTTTCAGTTAGGTCATTTGCTGGAAGAGTATGCTGAGATTATGGGAGTGCCAATCAAGGATCAGATTCCTTTCAACTCAGAGATGACAAGACCAACTCATGCTGACATCGCTAATGCTCTTTATTTGAGCCCATCAGAGGTATCTGCTAATTTGGTTGCCACCAAGGCAGGAGTACTTGGTTTTCCCTTAGAGTATCTGGTTAGAAAGACTGAAGAACTTGCAGTGACAAATCATTGGGATTCTGTTTGCGCCATCCTAGCACTATCCATTTATGGGATCATCCTGTTTGCTGATATGGACAAATTTGTGGACATAAATGCTATTCATTTATTTGTGTTGAAGAATCTGGTGCCCACTCTCCTAGGTGACTTGTATTATTCAGTGCACTATAAGAATGAGAAGAAGCGTGGAGGTCTGGTTAGATGTTGTGCTCCCTTATTCTACAAGTGGGTCATGAGACATTTTCCTACTACTGAGAGTTTTACTGATCCTAATACTACTTGGGCCCAGAAGCTGAGTACTTTGTCTGCCAGAGATATTAGGTGGTTTACTTTGAGGTTGAAAGGGAAGAGTTTCATTACCAGTTGTGGAAATTACCTTAATGTGCCTTTGTTGGGAGTATCAGGAGGTATCAACTACAATCCCATTCTCTTAAGAAGACAGTTAGGGTATGCGCTCAAGGAGATTCCTGATGAATCTGAGTTATTCCAAACTTTTTACTTCCCAGTGAAAGACAATCTTCCGTTGGTCAGGAAGGCTGCAGATTCTTGGAAGGTGATCAAAAGAAAGGACACGGCATGTCTAGGCAAGAGCAATAACCGGATGTTCCCTGAATTTGAATCTTGGATAAAGGAGGAGGTTCAAACGGCTCTAGTCCCTTTTTCTGTACTGTCGTACCTCGAAAAAAATACAATCCTAAACCAAACAACAGAGTCGCCACCTAATTCTATTTATTCTACTAGAGAAAAGGGAGATATAGATACAACCTAAATTGGGATAAGAAATGGTTTACGAAACCAAATTCTAAGTTCGGGAGTCGGTTACACAAGGGGAAGGTATTAGCACCCCTCACATCAGTTGTACTCAACGGGAACCTCTTAGCTAATTATGCGATTAAATGTTTGATCTTAAGTTTTTGTCTTCTAAATGATTGTTAATATGTTTGTTCTAAGGAAATTAAAGTTTTAAATTAATATTAAGACGAGGAAAAGATTAAAGTTTCTATTATTGTGATTTAAACAGAGAAATAATTAAAAAATTTATTAGGGTGCCCGCGAAGGATAAAAATCCCTGTGCCTACGTATTCCCTTGTGCAATGGGAAAGTCAGAGCTTCGTAGTTCGCGCTACTACGGTTTGTGATTTTTAAATGAACGATTGTTTAAAACGCATTCTACTGCTAAACGTAGGCTTATACTCGTGGTGGAGGCTGAAGCGCTAGCTTGTTTGCGAGATAGAATGATTTAAACAATGTTCGTTTTGGAGAAAAGTATTTGACTTTTGTTAAGGTATTTTAAACGAAAGGGCGAATGAACCACGTCGTGTGGGGCTAGCCCAGGAGTGATTGCATTCCAAAACGTACGGAGTGCTAGACTACGGAGTTCCGTCTTTCGCTGATTAATTACGAAAGTGATTTGAATTGGTTGGTAAATTTTAAATTGTTTTAAGATATGAAAGAGTGAATGAAGTGCATCGCATGGGGCTAGTCCAGGAACGATTCATTCTAGAACGTGCGGAATACTAGACTCCGGAGCTCTATTCTTTCGTAATTTAATTTATAAAATGAATGAGATATTTTGATATACGAATGGTGATTGAACACGTCGCGTGGGGCTAGCGCAGTTGTGGTCCAATCCAGAACATGCGGAATGCTAGACTCCGGAGTTCTGTTTTCGTACGTTAATTTTAAATAAGTTGAATAGTTGTTTTTAGATGTTTTAGGATTAACGTGCTTTAAGTAACAAAGGAATGAACGAAACAATACGTGTGGGGATATCCCAGTTGTGATTCGTTCTAGAACGTGCGGAGTGCTAGACTCCGGAGTTCTGTTCTTTGTTACATTAATTTAAACGCGATAAGAGTCATGCAGACGACGATCACTTGGTAATCGACTTACGTGTGTGCGGAGTGATGACGAGATGGATTTCTCACTTGGCGTCGGACCAAGATTTTAAATTAATTTGAAAAGATTATTTTTGTGATGATCAGGCTTATTTTTATTTATTTGACAAAATAACGTCGAAATGTGATAAACAAATCCATACAAACTTTCTCATGACATGCGCATAATCATACGACTAAATAATGGGCAAGGGCATAAGCATACACCATAAATAAAATTAATCATAAGATAATAAATTAACCAAATCGAATATAATTATAACATAAATTAATAAAATAAACAAATAAATAAAATTAAATAAAATATTTTGTAGATTTTGTTTTTTAGAATAATTATAAGAAGACAAAATAAAAGACAAGTTATATATAAAAAACTAGTTTAAAGCTTATAAAAAGAAAACTCAATGGGTCAGGTTTAATGAGTAAATCAGGAGTGCTATTGAGAAAATCAGATGAGGCCCAAAGAAACTCAGCCCAACGCAGGAAATGAGAGTGCATATGGACCTTCGGTCAAAGCTTGACCAGGGGAAACTATTGAGATCGTCAGATCTTGCATCAGGTCAAAATCAAGTTCATCCAATGAACACAGACGAAAGACACGTGGTAAAAGTTCAAAGGATACACACAGGGTTACTTAGGAGGATTCGTCTGGCCGGTGACATCTGTCCTAGGCCGTGACAAGTGTCACCGGCCCACGGCAACAGCGTAACAGCTTAACAGTATTCATTTAAGGCAAAAAAAAACTGGAAAAAGAAAAAATAAAGAACGTCAAAACATTCCTCATTTCTCTCTCCCATTCATCCCTTTCTCTCACTCGTTACTCTCTCTCTCTCTCAGAAACTCACAACTCGCCCAGAACCCTCTCTCACTCGTATCTCTCTCCCTCTCAGAACCTCACAATTCTCGTTTTTAACCCTCCCTCAATCAACTTTCAAACTTTCTCAACTCTCTCAATAAACAACATTCGCAGAACTCTCGGTCTCTCCCATTCTCACTTGTTCGTCTCTCTCAAATCGCTCGGCTATCTCTCCCAGCTCACGATCGCTCTTCCTAACTAACAAACAACAAAATCGAAGCAACCGAATCATTAACGCAACGCAAACAAACCCCAAAGCTCAAGACTTAACCTAAACCCCCAAATCGAAATCCGTAACCCCAGTTCAATAAGTTCAAAGATAAATACAGCTACAACAAGGATAATGAAGGAAAAGTAAATCAACGGCAAGCAAGAACTCGAATGTAAATCACAATCAACATAAATATACCACTTTGGGACCTTCGGCGTCTATGGTAAGTGTTTTGGCTCTGTTTGGTCTTTATTTTGTTGAATCTCCATTTGTTCTTCCCCTTCTCGTTCTCACGAATTCGACAAAGAGTTTTTGTGACTGTTCTTCACTCTTTGATTGTTTTCTATGGTAGCTAGTGGTAATTTCGCGTTTACGGTTTATGTGGTTTCAGGTTCGTCGGCGGATGAGTAGCTTGTTTGGATGTACGAAGGGATTCGTCATAGTGGTGGGTCGGCGGTTAGTCGCGATTCGGTGGTGGCTGGAGGAGTGGTGAGTGAGTTGTTGAGGGTTGATGTTGATGAGGAAAAAATGGGGGTCTGTGATACTGATGAAAATGGTGCGGAATGTGAAGGAGGTCAGATCAGTTTTTTGCAAGGTTTGTGTTTCTTGAACCTTTTGCTGATAGCTTCCTTACTCTCCTGCGGCTAGCATTTTCGTTCTGTGTTTGTTAGCTTCAGTTGGGTTTTCTTTATGGTTCATGCTTCTTACTGTCTGCTGGTTTTTTTGAGGTGAGGCTTTTCTGGTGTTTGATGGTGGTTCGACCATGGATGGTGGCTTGAAGGTGTTTGGCTATAGCGGGTCGTGAGCTTAAGGCGGTGAAAGGTTTGGCTTGAGCTTTTTGCTGCTGACGTTTTTGGTAAATTTTTTTTGTTGTTGATGTTTAGATATCAAGTTTTTTCTTGATGTCTGTGGCTTCTACGGTTTCTTCTGTTTCATGATTATGTGGTTGGTTTTCTAAAGGTTCCTACTGGTTTTTTGTGGTATTGTTTTTTTTTGTTTCATGATTATGTGGTTAGATATGAAGTTTGTTGGAGTCTGTGTATGGTTTTTTTTAAGTGTTTGGAGGAATTTTGGTTGTAATGTTTTTGTGAAATTGTGGATGTTGGTATGATTTTTTGCCTTTTGGATGAAGTTTGGATCCCTCCCCTCTTTTGGCTGCTGCCTCCTCTTTATAAAGCAGTGAATAGGGCTTTTAGGTTTGATTCTCATGAAACTTGTTGGCTAAGTTTGGCTGAAAATTTTGGGGGGAAAACTGAGTTTGAGAGTGATGGGTGAGGGCAAAGCAGGGCTAGAAATTGCAGCAGGTCTGCTGCACTTTGACTACAAAATTTGTTTCTTTGTGAGGTATATAAAAAAGAAAAGTCATGCTGTTACTGTGCTGTATTTTTTTGAAATTATGCTTTTTATGAACTTCTTTATTATATTAACACTAAGTGGCAAAATGTTTTATGATTATGTATGGTATGCATAAAGAAACAAAATGAGGTGAAATATGATTATGCTTATGCGGCATAAATGAATATGTGAATGATTAAACTTAGAATAAATGTTTGAAAATTTGTGAATGAATGTTTGATTGCTACAATGAAAGATTTGAATGAAAAATGTATGCTTAAATATGATTAAGTTAAACTTGAATGAATTGGTTTGAATTTGTAAGATTAGTGCTTGAACTTGCCTTTTTTTTTTGAAATTTAACTTGGCTCTCAATTCCTTTTGTAGGAGAGAAACTAGCATTGGAGCATGAAGCTTGGTCATGAAGGTGAATTCGGAAAAACTTGAAGTCGGTAGTAGGAAATAGATACCTCTTAGGCTTAGAACTCCTTTTATGTAACCTTGTAAAACTTGTAATGACAATGTTCCTAAGATGTAACCATGATTTTTGGAAAGTGAGAATACTAAATGCTTATGAATGATATGTGTGAATGTGCTAAAATGGACACTTGAATTTAATCAAGGAAAGGTATTTTGGATTTTGTTGTGAACTAAAATTTGGAAAGAGACTTAGAATTTGGAAATGGATCTAGGAATGATCATGAGTTGAATTCAAAATTTGAAATTGGATAATTGAATGAGAATCGAAATGGAACTGAAATTTGAGTTTGAACTTGAAGTTGAAATTGAATTAAATATCAATTGGAGTTAAAAGAAAAATTGAAACTTGTATTAGAAATTGAATTGAGAATCTTGGAATAAAAAAAAATGGAATGGAGAGTCTAACATTTAAACTTTGAGATTTTTTTTTGACATGAATTGGTATCTGAAATGTATTGAAATTGGTTCTTGAATTTGACCTTTGAGGTTTGAATAAAACATGGAATGATTTTGCAAATTGGATTTTAAACTTGGAATGAAATTGGAAATTAAGTTAAATAAATGGGTGAGAATTGAAAGGGAAAATAGAAATGGAAAATGGAAATTATGCATGAATTGAATTAGATTTGAAACAAGAAATTTAAAGATAAACTTGAGCTCAGAATTTGAATAAGAAATCCGAAGCATAAATTTGGTGTTTGAGAATTGACCAGAACAAACACAACTAAACTTTAGTTAAAAATAAACAAAACTCAACAGCAAATCAAAGATCCGGAGTCCATATCCAAGCTGAAAACCAAGCTCCAGGATTCATCCTTTCCTTCTTTTCCAAGCAACAAAAATACTTGTTCCCCAAGAAATGAAATGAACAAAACAACGACAAATCTCAATGAGATAACTCAACTGATAAAATCCTAATGACCTGAGGCTTTGATCTCGTCCATGATTCGACCTCAAAACTCCTGCCCCAATACTTATGAGACCACTTCAAAATATTGCGCTTTTAGCAAAAAACCTAGCTTTCCAAGTTCCAAGTACTTGTTACAAAACTAAAGACTTTCCTTGACAATTCTCCCAAATTCGACGTGACTGATATGCACAATGGTATGCAACTAATGAGATGAATGTCTGAAAAAAATTTAGGGGTAAAATTTGGGGTGTGACAGTTGCCCCTATTTAAATAGTTTCACTGGATAGAATGAGAGATGTTAACCCTCATAAAATCGGAGTGAAAAGTATTTAAATATAGAAATAACCGAAAATTTTTCCCCTAAATGCAATGACATGCTATGAACTCAATGAGGGACTTGACGCTTTGCTGGGGATACGACGTGCGAGATGCAATGAACCCTAGCATGCTGATTTTTATGATGAATATGCTGAACATGGTATGATGAGGACAAATGCAAACGGTAATCCACAGAAACGATAACGAAGATGAAGACTCCCTGGGGATAACAATATGCTGGGGATGACAAGACGAAAATAGGATGTATTCAAAGTGATAAATCAACAGGTTCAAGTGTAATTGCTGGCACTAAGAATGACATAAGACGGAAAACAAAACGTAAGATTAAAGACAGACTATCTGAAGTGATGAGTTAGCAAGTTCAAGGTGGTTACTGGGGATTCTAATGCAACGATTTGGTGATTGAGAAAAAATGGAAAAGACCTCGACTCGGCAGCCAGGAGAACCAAATAGCAGACATTGACACGGCGGTCAGGAACAAACATCGACATGGTGATCAGGAAATAAAAGACGGGCAACGACATGGTGGTCAGGAAATAAAAAGACAGGCGTCGACACGGTGGTCGGGAAATAAAATAACAGACGTCGACGTGGTGGTCAGGAAATAAAAGACAGGCGTAGACACGGAGGTCGGGAAATAAAATAACAGACATCGACACAGTGGTCGTGAAATAAAATAATAGACATCGACACGGTGGTCGTGAAATAAAATGACAGACCTCGACAACGGTGGTCAGGAAATAAAAGACAGGCGTCGACACGGTGGTCGTGAAATAAAATAACAGACATCGACACGGTGGTCGTCAAAAAAAATAACAGACATCGACACAGTGGTCGTGAAATAAAATGACAGACCTCGACAACGGTGGTCAGGAAATAAAAGACATGCGTCGACACGGTGGTCGTGAAATAAAATAACAGACATCGACACGGTGGTCAGGAAATAAAAGACGGGAAACGACACGGTGGTCAAGAAATAAAAAGACAGGCGTCGACACGGTGGTCGGGAAATAAAATAACAGACGTCGACACGGTGGTCAGGAAATAAAAGACAGGCGTCGAAACGGTGGTCGGGAAATAAAATAACAGACATCGACACGGTGGTCAGGAAATAAAAGACAGGCCTTGACATGGTGGTCGGGAAATAAAATAGCAGACATATAATTCAAAGTGGTAAATCAACAGGTTCAAGTGTGACTGTTGATACCGAGGATTGGGAAACGAAAACAGTATTGAGGGTGGCTCTGTGCAACCAACTAATACCAGGGGTAGAAAACAACATACTCAAATAGTCAACGGCTCCAAGAGACCGGCTGGTACTGAGAATAAAGACGAGAAGGTTGGATTTTTTCAGCAGGATATCCAACCTCTAGAAATTCCTTAAACGAAGAGTCAAGGGAAGACCTTCAGGAACCAACAGGAAACACATGTATCTGCCAAAACAAATGGGCTTAGACTACAAGCAAAGGGTTTCACAATTAGCTTGACAGATTTGCGCCAATGACAATTGGACTTCAGAGAGATTCTTGCAAAATGACAGCAGATTACATGTCAGAAGAGGCTTGTTTTGCAAGGTATGACTCTTTCCTACCGTGAGCAAATGCTCGATAAGACGGTATCAGGGCTTAACGCTAAGAGCGAAGTGACATGACCAGCACATGAGAAAGACATATCGACTCATATGATTTCTAAATACGCCCCTGGATGGGTATTGGATGGAATAATTCTTGGGAGACGACTCTCTAGACAAAGATTACGACATGATTCCCGACACTCGTCTTGAACTCGAAATTAGTTGTTGCATAGGGCCTTCTTGAACAACTTATAGGCATGGAGAGAACTTGCCCCTGTGTGATTCGTCTTGCCCCGGAATCAAAGGTTTTGAAAATCTCCTCTTCTCAAAAAGTTTAGACCGACCTGCCATGACATGGCCTTGAAATGTTTGCCCTAGTGTCGGAATGTCAGAGATTTTCCTCCTAGTTATCTGACCCCTGGGAAACTTCTGGTCTGGATGGCCATTTGAACTCTTGAATTCTTTCTGATAACTCGCTCAAGTATGAGCCTTGAGGAGAACTCATCCTCTGAGTTGCTGACTCTTGAAGAGATTAATTCCGATCGACTTATTCTTGAAGTGGTTGCCCCTGGTTGAGCTTCTCTTACTAAGTCGAACTCCCTAACTGGCTGCGTTCGTCGGGATTCCATTGATGCTGAATTGACTTGCAAACAAACATTATTTATTAAAAAATGGCAAATTTAATGCAACATTTTTGAAATCTCAATTTATTGGTATGACAGTGATATAGTGGAGTTGATTAGAACAAATAAGGTGGATCTAGCCATTTTATGGAATGGCAGATCAATTGATCAATACAAATGATTAGCAAAGATCTTTAGGAGTCAGGTTAACACAACCCTGTTGTAGTATGCTCTCGAAATAAACCCTGCCTCAATTAGGACTTTTAAGGGTTGTAACGTGGCTTGGTTCACGGTTTATGAAACAAAAGATAAAAGGCTCAAAATTTATTTGTACCCATCCCATCTTCGTGATAAACTCCAATCCTATGTTCAGTTAAATTGATTTACGCATTCAAAAGTCTTTTGACGGTGCGTGATAAGGATCAGGATTTGAAAGTGATGGCAGCCACCTTGCTTTTTTCTGCTTTGCTGGATTTGATGACTTCATTAATTTTCGCCTAAGTCGTCTTTTTCTATTTTTGACTTGGCGGACTTTTTCTTCGTATTTCTTTTTCCTTACGTCATTCTTTTGTTGAGTGATTATGATTGCCATTTTATTGGAGGATAGAGAATACGTACTACAAACTTTTGGCTCTTTGGTGTGTGAATGGAAGTATGTAGCTGATCCTTCTTGAATGATGAATTGAATCTCTTAGGGATTGAATGTAAACAGATTAACTGAACTGACTACCCTGCCCCAGGTTTGAAATAAAGGGGGTTTTGCATTTTTCGAAAAAGAAAACTCCTACTTCTAGGCTCGAAGGGGTTAACGGGGGATTATCTTCCTTATTTCACCGGTGTTTGGGAATTTGAAACAATGCCTGTACATCATTGGCAAGGTTTTAATTGAGAGCATACAAATGGAGAATTCAAGTATCTGGTTTTCATCATCCTCCCTCCAATCTTTGCTAAAACAAAAGTTTGATAAACAAAAGATAGAAATATATTTTTGCTTTTTGTAACAATGAAATAAAACGAGTGAATACGAATGGATTGATTCAAAATATGCATAAACATTTCATTAATTTTTCCAATTCAAAAACAACAATGCTAACAAGCAAATACAAAATCAACATGCAAAGAAAATACAACAGCGCTGAAATAAACAGGGGATTGCCAGCTTTAGGGAAATGAAAATGTCTTGATTTACTGTCTTCAAGAGATGCACTAAGAAGTCACTCAGGCGAGAGGTTGACATGCACCAACAGGCTTCCTTCTGAAAAGGAAATGTACCTCTTGTCGATCAATTGTTGTACTTTGGCTTGAAAAGCTCTGCAGTCTTCAGTTGAGTGCCCCATTGATCCAGCATGATATCCACATTGCTCATGTGGATTATACTTAGGCGGGTATGGCTCTGGTAAAGGCTTGAGAGACTTAGGAATCACCAATGAGTGTTGAATCAAAGGTTGTAGAAGTTGAGTGTATGATAAAGGTACTGGATGAAGAGGAGCATTCCTTCTTTCCAAATTGTTGCGAGGATTATGTGGACTCTGATGCTGATTCAGATATCCTTGGCTTTGGGCTTGCTGACTTGGACGAGAGTTATCCCTGATAATCGGAGTAGTGTCTTCAAAAGAAAGAATGTCCTTCTCAATTAAATATTTCACAGCGCGTTTTAAGGCATAACAGCCTTCCAAATCGTGCCCTGAAGCACCATTATGGAATAGACAATGGACATTTGGATTGTAGTTTGCTGGGAGTGGATCTGGTAGAGGACCCAAAGGCTTTGGAACAACTAATCCTTTCTTCAACAATGAAGGATATAATTTTGTGTAGGTCATAGGGATTTGAGGGGTTAGGGGTCTTCTCTCTTGTCTTCTATTCTGATTTGAGACACCCTCTGGACAAGAATCCTGAGCTTTCAATCTCTGACGAGCTGGCACTACTGGCATACTAGGTACTGCTAGTCGCTTGATGTGATGACTTTTAAGTTCCTCACACTCAATGCTGGATGTCATCTCTTTCGATCCACCTCCTACTTCTCTTTTGCTTTCGCCGGTAGGGGTGGCGACATTGAAATTCCAAGATGGTGTCCTGATACTCTTGTGAGAAAGCAAAGATGCTCCATCAGTTATGCGCGTGACTTGTTCTTTGTGGTACAAAATCTTAAGAACCTTCATAGGACTCTTTCCTTTCTTATCTCCTGGCTCAACAATCAAATTGTCTGCAATCGGCTCTCCTTCTTGAGGGACTAGTGATCTAATCACACTTTGTAACTTGAGCTCAAAACTCTGGCATTCTTCGATAGGGTGCCCCATGGCTCCAGTGCGGTATCCACATTCAACCTCTGGATGGTCCTCTTCAAGGATTAACCTTTTGATATGGATCAACTCTTGTACCCAGACTTTCAATTCAAGGCAAGTATCCAAATCATGTCCTACCACCCCTTTATGGAATTCACACATCGCATTCGTATCAGGGTTGTACCATGTATTTGGCGATGCCACAGATTTGTAAGGAGTTATCAATGAATTTTGGATTAAAAGCGGGTAAAGCTTGTTGAGTGGCATAGGAATGGGTTCATTGTGAGCTTCACTCCCTTTGTTCTGACACTGCCCTTTGTTTCGCTTTCGCTTCTTTTTTCGACCTTGAGAAGAAACTGCCAGAGGATATTGAGGTACTGATCTGAAAATCAGAGGTTGACTTTGGCCTAGTATGGGAGATCCATGAGTTGGAAGGTGGGGAGTTGCCACAAGTGAACATTCTTGACTCGAGGTAGCATCGAATGGAGGTAGGAAATTAGCTCTTTCTGATGCGGTCATAGGCACAGGGCGACCCTCCTTCTTCAACAAAGCTTGTAAGGTTTCCAAGATCCATTCCATCTGTTTCTTCAAGGAAATAACCTCTTCTTTCAACAATTTTTGACCTTTCCTTAGTTCATCCACTGTTTCTTGAGACATAATTCTTAGTTCTGAACACGTGCCGAGAATCAAACTGTGGGACCAAGACAAAGGATAGAATGAGCTTACCTTGAGGGAGGAAAATGATGTGCAATGTAGATGCAATGGTATGCGAATGGATGCAAAGCAAGGATGGTTTCAAGGAACTCAAAAAGCAAATGCAAACATCCAAATATAAAAACTTTTCCCAAAAGGGATTATAAGCTGAAGTTTGTCTATGGTTAAACTTGTGATGTTTGCAATAGACATCTCTTTGTTCCTTGAAGACCTTACTGAAATGATGCATATGATGCAAAGACGCAGGGATGCAAGGATGCAAGGATGCGAGGTGTCACAAGTAAATTCGGAACCTTCTTAACAGGTGGGCTGTAAGAGATTGGTTCTACGTTTTGCTACCCATAAGTCCCACTTACAGGATAGTTTCTACGGTGATGGTTTAAGGAAAACCAAGGTCACATACATTTATCGTATTAACGTCCCGCCGCAGGCTAGCTGCATTGTGACGATGATAACAATGAGGTCCACCTTGAGTGGAGTTCTCATGCCAGGCTGATAAAGGGGCGAGCCCTCGGAGCCTAACATTACACAACTACCAAAATCGAAACAGGTCCTAGGGGGTCCCAGAATCACAGCCCTTCCATGAATCAGGTCACGCGACAGGCTAGCTGTGTTGCGACAAGATCTACGAAAAGTCTAACTATCTGGGGGAGATTTCATGCTAGTCGTGCAAGGAGCGAGTTCTTGGAGACTAACACTAATAACATCCAATTCTAAACTTAAGTGTCCCCTCTGCTTTTTCCATGACTCATTTTTACTTGCAAAGTGACCCCAATATCCCACAGACAAGTATTATAATGAGCAAATAAATGAAAGTGGTAAAAGAACAGATAAACAAACATAAATAATAAACATAGAGAAGACAAGAAGATATAAGATCTAACAAATAAACACACAAAGCAAAGTTAGGCTCGACTCTCTCTAGCATGGAGCTTCTCCCCAGCAGAGTCGCCAACTGCCGTACCTCAAAAAAAATGATCCTAAAACAAACAACAGAGTCGCCACCTAATTCTATTTATTCTACTAGAGAAAAGGGAGATATAGATACAACCTAAATTGGGATAAGAAATGGTTTACGAAACCAAATTCTAAGTTTGGGAGTCGGTTACACAAGGGGAAGGTATTAGCACCCCTCACGTCCGTTGTACTCAACGGGAACCTCTTAGCTAATTATGCGATTAAATGTTTGATCTTAAGTTTTTGTCTTCTAAATGATTGTTAATATGTGTATTCTAAGGAAATTAAAGTTTTAAATTAATATTAAGATGAGGAAAAGATTAAAGTTTCTATTATTGTGATTTAAACAGAGAAATAATTAAATTTTTTATTAGGGTGCTCGCGAAGGATAAAAATCCCCGTGCCTACGTATTCCCTTGTGCAATGGGAAAGTCAGAGCTTCGTAGTTCGCGCTACTACGGTTTGTGATTTTTAAATGAACGATTAAAACGCATTCTACTGCTAAACGTAGGTTTATACTCGCGGTGGAGGCTGAAGCGCTAGCTTGTTTGCGAGATAGAATGATTTAAACAATGTTCATTTTGGAGAAAAGTATTTGACTTTTGTTAAGGTGTTTTAAACGAAAGTGCGAATGAACCACGTCGCGTGGGGCTAGCCCAGGAGTGATTGCATTCCAGAACGTGCGGAGTGCTAGACTCCGGAGTTCCGTCTTTCGCTGATTAATTACGAAAGTAATTTGAATTGGTTGGTAAATTTTAAATTGTTTTAAGATATGAAAGAGTGAATGAAGTGCGTCGCGTGGGGCTAGCCCAGGAACGATTCATTCTAGAACGTGCGGAATGCTAGACTCCTGAGCTCTATTCTTTCGTAATTTAATTTATAAAATGAATGAGATATTTTGATATACGAACGGTGATTGAACACGTCGCGTGGGGCTAGCCCAGTTGTGGTCCAATCCAGAACGTGCGGAATGCTAGACTCCGGAGTTCTATTTTCGTACGTTAATTTTAAATAAGTAGAATAGTTGTTTTTAGATGTTTTAGGATTAACGTGCTTTAAGTAACAAAGGAATGAACGAAACAATACGCGTGGGGCTATCCCAGTTGTGATTAGTTCTAGAACATGCGGAGTGCTAGACTCCAGAGTTCTATTCTTTGTTACATTAATTTAAACGCGATAAGAGTCATGCAGACGGCGATCACTTGGTAATCGACTTACGTGTGTGCGGAGTGATGACGAGATGGATTTCTCACTTGGCGTTGGACCAAGATTTTAAATTAATTTGAAAATATTATTTTTGTGATGATCATGCTTATTTTTAATACTTGACAAAATAACGTCGAAATGTGATAAACAAATCCATACAAACTTTCTCATGACATGCGCATAATCATACGACTAAATAATGGGCAAGGGAATAAGTATACACCATAAATAAAATTAATCATAAGATAATAAATTAACCAAATCGAATATAATTATAACATAAATTAATAAAATAAACAAATAAATAAAATAAAATAAAATATTTTGTAGATTTTGTTTCTTAGAATAATTATAAGAAAGCAAAAATAAAAGACAAGTTATATATAAAAAACTAGTTTAAAGCTTATAAAAAGAAAACTCAATGGGTCAGGTTTAATGAGTAAATCAGGGGTGCTATTGAGAAAATCAGATGAGGCCCAAAGAAACTCAGCCCAACGCAGGAAATGAGAGTGCATATGGACCTTCAGTCAAAGCTTGACCAGGGGAAACTATTGAGATCGTCAGATCTTGCATCAGGTCAATATCAAGTTCATCCAATGAACACAGACGAAAGACACGTGGTAAAAGTTCAAAGGATACACACAGGGTTACTTAGGAGGATTCGTCTGGCCGGTGACATCTGTCCTAGGCCGTGACAAGTGTCACCGGCCTACAGCAACAGCGTAACAGCTTAACAGTATTCATTTAAGGCAAAAAAAACTGGAAAAAGAAAAAAAAAAGAACGTCAAAACATTCCTCATTTCTCTCTCCCGTTCATCCCTTTCTCTCACTCGTTACTCTCTCTCTCTCTCAGAAACTCACAACTCGCCCAGAACCCTCTCTCACTCGTATCTCTCTCCCTCTCAGAACCTCACAATTCTCGTTCGTAACCCTCCCTCAATCAACTTTCAAACTTTCTCAACTCTCTCAATAAACAACATTCGCAGAACTCTCGGTCTCTCCCATTCTCACTTGTTCGTCTCTCTCAAATCGCTCGGCTATCTCTCCCAGCTCGCGATCGCTCTTCCTAACTAACAAACAACAAAATCGAAGCAACTGAATCATTAACGCAGCGCAAACAAACCCCAAAGCTCAACACTTAACCTAAACCCCCAAATCGAAATCCGTAACCCCAGTTCAATAAGTTCAAAGATAAATACAGATACAACAAGGATAATGAAGGAAAAGTTAATCAAAGGCAAGCAAGAACTCGAATGTAAATCACAATCAACATAAATATACCACTTTGGGACCTTCGGCGTCTATGGTAAGTGTTTTGGCTATGTTTTGTCTTTATTTTGTTGAATTTCCATTTGTTCTTCCCCTTCTCGTTCTCACGAATTCGACAAAGAGTTTTTGTGATTTTTCTTCTCTCTTTGATTGTTTTCTGTGGTGGCTAGTGGTAATTTCGTGTTTACAGTTTATGTGGTTTCAGGTTCGTCGGTGGATGAGTAGCTTGTTTGGATGTACGAAGGGATTCGTCACAGTGGTGGGTCGGCGGTTAGTCGCGATTCGGTGGTGGCTGGAGGAGTGGTGAGTGAGTTGCTGAGGGTTGATGTTGATGAGGAAAAAATGGGGGTCTGTGATACTGATGAAAATGGTGCGGAATGTGAAGGAGGTCAGATCAGTTTTTTGCAAGGTTTGTGTTTCTTGAACCTTTTGCTGATAGCTTCCTTACTCTCCTGCGACTAGCATTTTCGTTATGTGTTTGTTAGCTTCAGTTGGTTTTTCTTTATGGTTCATGCTTCTTACTGTGTGCTGGTTTTTTTTGAGGTGAGGCTTTTCTGGTGTTTGATTGTGGTTCGACCATGGATGGTGGCTTGAAGGTGTTTGGCTATAGCGGGTCGTGAGCTTAAGGCGGTGAAAGGTTTGGCTTGAGCTTTTTGCTGCTGATGTTTTTGGTAAAAAAAATTTGCTGTTGATGTTTAGAAATGAAGTTTTTTCTTGATGTATGTGGATGCTACGGTTTCTTCTGTTTCATGATTATGTGGTTGGTTTTCTAATGGTTCCTACTGGTTTTTTGTGGTATTGTTTTTTTTGTTTCATGATTATGTGGTTAGATATGAAGTTTGCTGGAGCCTGTGTATGATTTTTTAAGTGTTTGGAGGAATTTTGGTTGTAATTTTTTTGTGAAATTATGGCTATTGGTATGATTTTTTGCCTTTTGGATGAAGTTCGGATCCCTCCCCTCTTGTGGCTGCTGCCTCCTCTTTATAAAGCAGTGAATAGGGCTTTTAGGTTTGATTCTCATGAAACTTGTTGGCTAAGTTTGGCTGAAAATTTTGGGGGGAAAACTGAGTTTGAGAGTGATGGGTGAGGGCAAAGCAGGGCTAGAAATTGCAGCAGGTCTGCTGCACTTTGACTACAAAATTTGTTTCTTTGTGAGGTATATAAAAAAGAAAAGTCATGCTGTTACTGTGCTGTATTTTTTTGAAATTATGCTTTTTATGAACTTCTTTATTATATTAACACTAAGTGGAAAAATGTTTTATGATTATGTATGTGTTGCACCCCAAAATTTGCCCTCACAATACAAGACTTTGTGTTCTAAGAAGGTTCACAAGGTTCACAAGTTCTCCAATGCTTTCAATACCTTTCATGAGGTTCATGAAGTCTACAAGTTACTTTATGAAGGTTCACAAGGTTCACAAGTTCTCAATGCTTATATAACCTTTCATGAGGTTCATGAAGTCTACAAGGCACTTCTTGAAGGTTCACAAGGTTCACAAGCTTCTCAACATCTTCAATACCTTTCATGAGGTTCATGAAGTCTACAAGTTACTTTATGAAGGTTCACAAGGTTCACAAGATTCACAATGATTACAAAGCTCTCCTGAGGTTCATGAGGTCTACAAAGCCACTTCATGAGGTTCACAAGGTTCACAAGGTTCACAATACATCCCATGAGTATCACAAGACATTTTATGAAGATTCACAAGGTTCACAAAGTTCACAATTGGTCATAAGAGTTGACAATTCCCTCAGACAATGCACCTCCTAAGCAGTGCATCCAAAACTAGGGTTTTGACTTTAATCAGGCTAAATGGATTTCCAATACCTCAAGTGAGTCTCATAACATCTTATATGTATGTAAGAACCCCCATGTCAAGTTTCAAGACTTTTCTCAAAAGTTTGCTCAGTCAGATGATCAGATAAGTCAAAATCAGTCAGTGCAGTTAAAAAGTCAAACTGAGGTCAACTGTGGTCAAACCAAAGTCAAACTTCATGATTTTTTGCCAACATCAAGTATATGAAGTAAAATTCATCATTTGATCAAGGGTTGATCATGATTCATCAAGGAGATTCCAGATCATCAATAATCAGGAGTTTCTAAATTAGGGTTTCCTTAGTAAAAGTCAACTGAACTTTGACCAGCCATAACTTTCACATACTTCATCACCAAGTCTCCATCCAAATCTCATTTTGAAGGAAATTGAATTCTCTACAACTTTGATGTTGAAGGTTAAGCCCAAAAATGCTTCATTTGAAAGATATGATCTAAGACATTATGGGTCATTTCAAAAGTCAACAAAAAGTCAACAACTTCAAAAGGGCATAACTTGAGATTGGTAAATGATATGGACCTGAAACCAATGGGGTTGTTTAGAGGACTCTTCAAGATTTCCAAAAAGTCCAAGAACACCCTCATACCTTTAAAATTGAGGGAGATATGCCCTTGCAAAGTTGGGCAATTTTGTGATGGTTTATGTTGAAAATGGAGGCTTAGAGGTAATTCTTTCCAAATGGGCTGCCCAATTTATGACCCAATCCATGCCACAACATCATGCACGACCCAATGGTGAGAAATTCTGATTTTTATATTTTTATTTGATATTTATTTGAATTTTATTCATTTTAAATCAAATTAAATCAAAATAAAAATCTAAAAATCAAATTTGGAACATGATTCTTCTTCTAGAAATTAATCAATGTTGTTTAACATGATTTGATCTTGTACAAATTCGTGCTAGACCAAATTAGAAGGCAAATATTTGATTTTTTCACACTTTAAGATCATGACATTCCTTCACCATGAAGTTTTCCAAAAAAGCCCATAAATCCATCATCTTTTGACCTAAATCTGATCTCATATAAGTATACAATAGAAACCAATCACAAGGGGACGAAATCCAGCAGCCAAAGGTAAGCTTCATTGTTCAAAATTTCAAGCAAAAAGTGAGATTCGGATTTGGAGATTCAAGGCATTACAAGGTATTTTGAGAACATGGTTGGCTTCCTGGATCATCATGGAACCTAAACTGATCATCACATTGCCTCATATCATCACATATTGATGAACCCGAATCAAGTTTTATATAAAATTTCAATTTTTCGATTCTGATCATTTGTGCATCATTAATGAATTTTGTTTGATCTTTTGTGTTTGTGAGGTTCCAAGGAATGTTTCTGGACAATTGGATTGAAGAATGAGTGTATAAAACGCAAACGGCCATGTTAGGGTTCATAACCTCATAATTAGGGTTTAACGTTTGAATGCATATAAATAAATTCTGAAAACGTAGGGTTATTGTGTGAACTCTGAGGATTATGAATCACTAACCAATTTCATGAATTGATGCTGTTTCATGAGAGTTTGGATTTTCGCAGGTTTGAACAGGTAGCAAAATTCGCAGGAAAGCTCCCAGCTATTTTCATAGCTAAATTCGCAATGCTGGAGGTAGGAGATGATCTCCTCCCGCGCGTTTGAAAAATTCAAATATAAATTAAATATTTTATCTTTAATGGTTAGTTTGTTTATCACACGCGCGTGTGTGTCTCAGTGGTAAGGCTTGCAGGCTTGTTGGGTGATGGCATGGGTTCGAATCAGGCCTGTACCATTCTTTTTTGTTCTATTTTTTCAGGATAAAAGAAGATAGAATATATTATGCATTATGGCTATTCAGTTATCAGATTGGCTCTTCCAGCCGGGTGGTGATGTGCGCGTTTGTGAATGTAAAGGTCTTGGGAACGAATCCCACCCCAGGCCTTTTGTTTTGATTATTTTTCTGGATTTACCAAGTAAGACACAAAAGAAATTCTTCCTCCTTTATTGTCACCTGCGCATGGATGGCTTAGTGGTTGTGGTTGTTGCTTGCAAGCTTGAGGTCTTGGGATCAAATCCCAGCAGGTTCTTTTTCCTATTTTCTTATTTTTTTCTTATTATTGTTTTCTCATTATTGTTTGATTAATATATTGTTTTAAAGAAAAATCCAAAGAAAATTTCAAAGTAATATATTGATATTAGGTTAAACTTATTTTTATTTTCTTAAAAAATACTAATTTGCTAATATTATTAAATTGTATATGTCATTATTTTAATATTCTAAAAATTGTATATATGTCCTATTTAATTAAATAAATTGTTAATCAAACCCTAAAAAAATATTTTTCTAACAAACCCTAATTTATTTTTTTTTAAAACCTAATTCTTTTTTTTTTCTTATTTTCTAATTCCTAATATAATTATTATGTATATATATATTTATTATAATTCTTATAAATTTTGTAAATATATTTATAATCCAAATTATTTTTCTTTTAAATATTTAGAAACAATCTAATTTATAATAATTATATTTTTGTATACGGTTAAAAACAATTTGTAAGTATAATAATTAATAGGATTAAATTTTATAAACATGATTAATATTGTAAATATGATATTTTAAACCTAGGCATATATTGTTTAATAAATAAATGTTAATATATGTTTATAATAATTAAATTTTGAAAATAACTTAATAATTTATAAAATTAAAATAATTGTTTGTTCATATTTGTTTCTAAATGTAATGGTTCATATTAAAATTTGTTAATTTATTATTCTTATAATATTTTGATTAATTTGTATTATTTTTGCTTTTGTTAATTTTACATTATTATTCACTAACCTCTCTTATTTTATTATTACTAACTTTTTGCTTATTATTTAAATTATTTTTACTAACTTTATATTTCTACTAACCTTATTTAATTTTTCTTATTATTATTATTTACTAACCCCAATATTTTGTTTACTTATTTATTATTTTTATTTTTTGCTTATTATATTTATTTTGATTATATTCTGCCATTTATTTTATTTTGTTTATTATAATTATATTGTAATTGCTTCCTTGGTGTAATTTTGTAATATTTTAAATATTTAATTATTATTATGGTTAGTAATTAGGGAGTGTAAAACATGTTTGTTATTTAAAATAAATTTAGACCACTTTTAATATAAGATAATTAAAATAAACACTCACACACACGCAAGTCGATTTTTAATCGCCGTCTCACATTTCTAAGGTTATCCCTCAAGTTGCCTACGAATAATGGTCAAGTGGGGTGTATAAAGCAAGTCCCTAAAAATAAAAATCATCAAGTCCCTCATGGTTGCCTATACGAATCGAGTCCCTTCGAAAGATGATGATAGTCCCTCCCGTATGCTTATTACACCCCACAGTTGCCTTCATAACCAGATTGTCCCTCTCACGTCCCTTACATTCAAGGTAATGACTACCTATTCCTTAATAATAGGGATAGTCTTACCATTGAAAGAACATTTAAGAACAGTAAAGATTTAACTTAGGGTAGGTTCCTCTTAAGTACTTGCTCACTTTTTTCATCAAATTACTTCATTACACTTTACATTTTAAACAATTTTCAAAACAAAGTCTTTATATATATCCGTACAAGGGTCATTATAAAGTACTTAAGAAAATTTTTAATCACACACTACACTTCTCAAAACAACTTAAAGTGAGCTAAGTAACTAAGAGCCCATGGATAACCATGGATGTAAAGGGTGCTAACACCTTCCCTTTACATAACCTACCCCCCGAACTCAAAAATCTTTTAAGGTCTTTCCTGTTCTTTTATGCCCTTTCTTTTGGATAAAATAAAAGTCGGTGGCGACTCTTGCTATCCGCAACATTTAACTAAAGTCAGTTCTCCCACCGTGTTACAGAACTGGCGACTCTGCTGGGGATTTAAATTTAAGAGGGGTACCCTTAGGAATTAAGATCACTTTAATATTGTTTGATTTGTTTGCTTTATATTACTTGTTGGGGTGTTCTTATGTGTGAAAGGTCCTAACCCGGATCTAGTGTACCTTAGGTAAATGGCAATAGACCAAGGAAACTGTACGACGTATATCGATACGGTTGATCTGGTGGCCATAGTTAGTGCGACTTCTTGGTTGGTGCTTATGTTCCTTAAGTCAAGTTGAGGATAATATGAGGCTGCCATATGTTGTCAATGTACTAACTAACTTTTAGAACCCTAGTTAACTCATCTTGGCCTTTAGAAAGTAGTGAGGTAACCGGCTTTGGTGCAGACTGAAGTTGGTTGACACTCGATACTACGCTCATTGAGATTCTAAACTTGGAGGGTTTTGGTTGGCAAGTAAGTTGCCTTCTGATCAACCACCCTTGTGAAGGATCAATGATATTGAGATCCCTTAGAACCCGGTTACTTTTGTAGGACAGGATGAACCATCTAACTTCAGGGGAGGGTACTTACCTTAAACCTCATGCAAGCCTTTAAACCTAGGGCTATGGTGTGACTTGTTTGTGTGTGCCACATGTCTTTGATTGAGCATAACATCATGACATCATCATGCATCATAAGCATAGCATTTTCACTAACCATTTCAAGGACCAAAGGATTTATCTTTGTTCTTTGTTGCAGGTCATGGCTTCTGCTCGTAGAAACACCATTAGGATCAACTTTGTGGGGATACCTCCCAAGCTTAAAGAGTTGGTTTCCCAAGTGCCTGATCATTCCCAGTTTATCAAGAGACATGGTCACCTATTGGATCTAGTCACTTCAGGGTTCAATGAAGACATGATGAGTGTGTTGTTTCAGTTCTTTGACCCTAAGCACCACTGCTTTACATTCCCTGACTATCAGCTGGTTCCAACCATGGAGGAGTTCTCTAAACTTCTGGGTATACCTGTTCTTGATCAAAGACCCTTCACAGGCTTAGAGAAGGAGCTTAAACCAGAAGTTATTGCTGCAGCTCTACATCTGAAGAAGTCTGACATTGTTCTAGAGACGAGAAGTGGAGTCAAGGGTATTCTTGCCAAGGTGTTGATAGATAAGGCCCAAATGTTCTTGAAGGCCATGAGCTATGATGCTTTTGAGGAGATCTTAGCCTTGCTGATATATGGCTTAGTATTGTTCCCCAATCCAGATCAGTTCATAGATGTTCATGCCATCAACATTTTCCTGAGTCACAATCCAGTGCCTACATTGCTTGGAGACATCCTGCATTCTCTTCACACCCGTACTACAAGGGCAAGAGGAACTTTGATGTGCTGCATACCTTTACTTTCTAGGTGGTTTATTTCTCACCTTCCTCGCTCAGTAATGAAGAATGAGCAAGGGTTCAGATGGTCCAAGAGGATCATGTCACTTTCTCACTCAGACATCCATTGGTGCTCCAGATCTATGGAGAATGTCACCATCATCGACCGTTGTGGGGAGTTTCCTAATGTGCCACTACTAGGCATAAGAGGAGGCATCACCTACAACCCCTCTCTAGCTTTACGACAGTTTGGTTACGCCCGGAGTGATGGTCCACATGACATGTTGATTCAGGGCATTGTATTTGATTACGACAACGATCTTCAGGGTTATCGTCAGAGATTCATACGAGCTTGGGGAAAGGTAAACAGGGTTGACAGCAAGACACTGGAGCCTAAGTACACTATTCCTATGGAAGCTTATCTCAGATGGGTACGATCTCGCGCTCAGACACTCATGATGCCATATCCTGCCGTCCTACCAGTTACCATGGAACCTGTTGCTGAAGGAGACACTGCTTATACCATCCTTCACCCAGACATGCCTACTGATAAGGAAGACTTGCAGAGATCATGGATCCAACTGAAGGAGCAAAGGGATACTTTCGAGGCTCATTACAAAACAAGTCAAGCAAGAATCTTAGAGCTAACAAAGCAGCTTCACGAGGAACGGAACCTCAACTCATACCTCAACATAAAGAGGAAACGTCCATGGGAGACTTAAAACCCCATCTTTTGTACTTATTTCACTTTCATTTTTTGTAAGCCTAAAAGGCAAAACAAGTTATTACTAATAAAAAGTTACTTTCTTGTTTGTTTAAGCAAATTTAAATCCTGCGGTCCTTGAAAACATTGCATATGCATTCACATATCATTTCATTGCATCACAGGTTTATAATTGTGCACAGGTTTCTCATCTTCTCGCTGTTTATTTCAGCAATGGCTCTCGAACAATCAGTTAAGGATCTTCAGGCACAGAATGCACAGTTCCAAGAGCTGATCCTGAACCTATCCAAGGGGCAGGATGAATTGAAGACACTGCTGGCCAAGAAGACTAAGAAGGCTAGAAGGTCTGCTGGGTTGCTCAACATGGGAAGAAGGTTCAAAGGTCCTGTCAAGACCAAGGAACAGGTTGAAGACTATGAATCTGAAGAATCTGAGCAAGAGGTAGGCAGTCTCCACCACACAATGGGGGACTCTGATTCTGAGGCTAACTACTACCATGAGTCTAATGAAGACAAATTCAAGATGCTGGTGGATAGGATGGATGCTATGGAGTTGCAGAAATCATCTGGGCTGGATTTTGAGGATTTGAGTCTGATATCTGGGGTGGTCATACCTGTGGGTTTCAAGGTTCCTACCTTTGTTGTTTATGATGGGGTCTCTTGTCCCAAGCTGCATTTGAGGTCGTATGTCAGAAGAATTCAACCCCACACTGCTGATAAAAAGTTGTGGATTCATTTCTTTCAAGAGAGTTTATCTGGAGCTCAGTTGGAGTGGTATTATCAGTTGGAGAGTGTCAATATCAGAGACTGGAATGATCTTGCTGAAGCTTTCTATAAGCAGTACCAATACAATGCTGACTTAGCCCCCACTCGCATGCAGCTTCAGAGCATGTCTATGGGTGCCAAAGAAAGTTTTAAAGAGTATGCTCAGAAGTGGAGAGATTTAGCTGGAAGAGTTCAACCCCCTTTGACTGACAGGGAATTGGTTGATATGTTCATGTGTACGCTGAATGGTCCGTTCTACAGTCATCTCATTGGAAGCTCATCATCTGGCTTCACTGAGTTGATCATGACAGGAGAGCGAGTAGAGAATGGTATCAAGAGTGGTAAGATCCAAGTGGGCACTTCTTCATCAGGTGCTGCAAAGAAGCCTCCCACTGGGAAGAAAGAATCCAATGCTGTTTATGGTCAACCTGATCGTAACAGAAGGCATCAGTCTGTTAGTGCAGTTCATATTTCAAATCCAACTCCTGCAACAACAGAGCAGCCTCAAGGCAACCAACAGAGGGCTAGAAGACAGTTCACGAAGATCAACATGTCAATGGCTCAGGCATTGCAACACTTGTTGAAGGCTGAACTTATTACCCTGAGGGAGGCTCCTCAGAATCCCAATGTTACCTCTCCCAAGTACAATCCCAATGCACGATGTGCATATCATTCAAATTGTCCAGGACATGATACTAATAACTGTTGGGTCTTGAAGAACAAAATTCAAGATATGATTGATGCTGGAGAAATTGAATTTGATCCTCCGGGTACCCCCAATGTGATTACTGCTCCAATGCCAAACCACGAGAAGACTGTCAATGCCATTGAGGAAGATCTGCATATCCGTTCAGTTGATGAATTGACCACACCATTGGCCATCATCAGAAAGAAGTTAGTGCAAGATGGGTTCTTTCCGGGTTGTCGTGAAGATTGTGTTTATTGTGAGTATAATCCAGAGAAGTGCTTCAGGTTGAAAGATGGCATTCAACGTCTCATGGATAAGTATACTATAGTGTTTGAAAGAAGACCAGCATCTGTAGAAAGTATGGTGGATCATCTGACTCGGGATAAGAAGATTGAAGAGGTTGACATGGTTGACAAAGTACCGGTAAGAATCACTTCAAAGGGTCCCATTAAAATCACTCATCAGGGCCCAATCAAGATTACTGCTGAAGGTCCCGTGAAAGTTGTTGCTGAAGCCAGAGTGGCTCCTCTGATCATTACCACTCCTGGTCCTATTCCTTATACATCTGACAAAGCTGTGCCTTGGCACTATGGGTCTGATGTTTACATCCATGGTGTCAAGCAGGAGCCTTTACCTGATGTACCTGTTGACATTGATAATATTGCTGGATCTAGCAAGATCACTCGTAGTGGAAGAGTTTTCTCTCCTCCAGATACTTCCAAGAATGCAGTTACTCCTGCTGCTACTTCCACCACTGATGCTCGGGGCAAAGGTCCCGTTATTGAACCTGTATCTACTGATGTGCCAGCTGCTGATGACCTCTCTAAGCAGATGGAAGAAGTATTGAAGATCATTCGCAAGAGTGATTATGACATTGTTGATCAGTTGGGGCATACTCCCTCAAAGATTTCTATGCTCTCCCTATTATTATGTTCTGAGGCTCACGCCAAGTCATTGATCAAGTTTCTGAAGATGGCTCATGTACCCAGTGCGATTTCTGTTGACCAATTTGAGAACTGTGTTGCCCACCTGACCTATGACAATGGGTTAGGATTTTCTGATGCTGATTTGACCCCTGCCAAGAGGGATCATAACAGGGCCTTGCATATTTCAATTGAATGCAGGGGCACTACCCTGTCCCATGTGTTGATAGACAATGGTTCCTCTTTGAATGTGTTGCCTAAGGAAGTCCTGAACAAGCTGAGTCCTGAAGATGCTATGCTAAAGCCCAGTAATATTGTGGTAAAGGCTTTTGATGGTTCTAGAAGAGTAGTGCATGGGGAAATTGATCTTCCAATTCAAGTTGGTTCTCAGGTGTTTACTGCTACATTTTATGTGATGGATATTCGTCCTTCATACTCTTGTCTGCTTGGTCGTCCCTGGATCCATGGGGCAGGAGCTGTGACCTCTACATTGCACCAAAAGTTGAGATATCCGGTGAATGGAAAGGTTGTTACTGTCTATGGAGAGGAAGAATACTTTGTCAGCCATGTCAATACCTTCAAGTATCTGGAAGTGGAAGGTGAATACATTGAAACTCCGTGTCAGTCATTTGAAGTGATTCCCTGGGTTGGTAATGATTATGTAGCTCCTCCTGCTGTGAAGAAAGTTCCTGTGGTCACCAGAAAACCTCCAACAATGGCAATGGCCTCCCTCAATGATGCTAGAGCTGTGGTGGATGAAGGTGGTTGTACTATTTGGGGTCAGCTTCCTGATATTCCATACAAGTCTGACAAGTTTGGTTTGGGTTTCACTGCAGAGTCCCAGAAGGCTGTTCGTCGTGCTCGTGCTGCTCGTATCACCAATCAAGGGGTTATCAATGCTGTGGGAGACTATGATGAAGACTACAACTTGGATGCTTGGATTTTTCCTACTGTGGGTGCGGGACTCAATAATTGGAAAGCTGAAGATGTTATCCCTATCTCCTTTAGTCAGGAGTAAATACTATTACTGTGTTATGTTTTTTAAGTTTGTAATTTCTTGAACAATAAAAACTTTTAAGCCATGTGCCTTACCCGGGGCACAATGGTGTGCTTGTTACGGGCTGTCATTTCATTTGCATACTTCATTCAATAAAATCAGTGGACGTTTCGTTTCGTAAATATTGTGTTCCTTGTCTTTCTTTTCTTTTTATTTTTGCTTTATCAGCTATGTGTTCTTACACACACCCACATCACTAAAATGCAGATCCTCATCCACTCTGGATCCTGTTGATAACAGTTCTACTATTGCCAATTATAATTTCGAGAATCCGATCTATCAAACTGAAGACGGAAATGAGGACGATTGTGAAATACCTGTAGAGCTTGCTAGGTTGTTACAACAAGAAGAGAAAGCTATACAGCCACATGAAGAGCCAGTCGAAGTTGTGAATCTGGGAACTGAAGAAAACAGAAAAGAGGTCAAGGTAGGGGCTGATTTAGAGGACAGTGTCAAGAGCAGGTTGATTCAGATGTTACGTGACTATGTGGAGATCTTTGCTTGGTCTTATGAAGACATGCCAGGGTTGGATACAGACATTGTGGTTCACCGTTTGCCAGTGAAAGAAGATTGTCGTCCAAAGAAGCAGAAGGTTCGTCGTATGCGTCCTGAAATGTCAGAAAAGATCAAGGCAGAGGTAATGAAACAGTTCAATGCAGGGTTCTTAGCAGTGACTTCTTATCCTCAGTGGGTTGCAAATGTGGTACCAGTTCCTAAGAAAGATGGTAAGGTACGTATGTGTGTAGACTACAGAGATTTGAACAAGGCCAGCCCTAAAGATGACTTTCCACTTCCTCATATTGATATTCTGGTAGACAACACTGCTAAGCATAAGGTATTCTCTTTTATGGATGGTTTCTCTGGTTACAATCAAATCAAGATGGCACCTGAAGATATGGAGAAGACAACATTTGTGACACAGTGGGGCACCTTTTGCTATAAGGTAATGCCATTTGGTTTGAAGAATGCAGGGGCAACATATCAGCGTGCTATGGTGGCTTTGTTTCATGATATGATCCATCATGAGATAGAGGTATATGTGGATGATATGATAGCCAGATCTCAGAATGAAGAGCAGCATCTTGATCATCTGCACAAGTTGTTTGAGAGGTTGAAGAAATACAAGTTGAGATTGAACCCAAACAAGTGTACTTTTGGAGTTAGGTCTGGTAAACTCCTGGGTTTCATTGTCAGTGGAAAAGGTATTGAAGTGGATCCTGCAAAAGTGAAAGCTATACGAGAGATGCCAGCTCCCCGTACTGAGAAGGAAGTTAGAGGTTTCTTGGGACGATTGAACTACATTGCAAGATTTATTTCCCAGTTAACTACCATCTGTGAGCCAATTTTCAAGTTATTGAAGAAAGATCAGGTGATGGAATGGAATGATGAGTGCCAGACTGCCTTTGATGAAATCAAGAGATATTTGCTAGAACCTCCAATTTTGATGCCACCAGTTGATGGAAGACCCTTGATTATGTACTTAACAGTGTTAGATAATTCAATGGGGTGTGTGTTGGGGCAACATGACGAGTCTGGTCGAAAAGAGCAGGCAATATACTACCTTAGCAAAAAGTTTACCGACTGTGAAACAAGATACTCACTGCTCGAGAAAACTTGCTGCGCTTTGGCATGGGCTGCTCGCCGACTAAGACAGTATATGTTGACCCATACTACTTTGTTGATTTCGAAGATGGATCCAATCAAGTACATATTTGAGAAACCTGCTCTCTCCGGAAGAATTGCAAGATAGCAAATGATCTTGACAGAATATGACATACAGTATACTACTCAGAAGGCCATTAAAGGAAGCGTTGTTGCTGATCATTTGGCTCATCAAGCAGTGGATGATTATCAGTCAATGAATTTTGAGTTTCCTGATGAAGACATCATGATTATTACCAAAGAACCTGGACAATATGACGGACCTGAACAAGGATCCCGATGGACTATGGTTTTTGATGGTGCCTCTAATGCACTTGGTAATGGTGTTGGTGTTGTGATTAGTTCCCCTGAAGGTTGTCATACCCCGATTACTGCCAGACTTTGTTTCCATTGTACTAATAACATGGCTGAGTATGAGGCATGTATCCTGGGTATTAATGCTGCTATTGATATGAAGATTCAGTTCCTTGATGTGTATGGAGATTCAGCCCTGGTAGTAAGTCAGATTAAAGGAGATTGGGATACTAAGCATGATAACCTCATTCCTTACAGAGAACATGTGTTGTCTTTGATCCCACATTTCAAAGGGATTACCTTTGAGCACATTCCACGAAGAGAGAATCAGTTGGCAGATGCATTAGCCACCATGGCATCTATGTTTGAGATCAGCTGGGATGATGAAGCTCCCAAGATTACTATTGATAGATTTGAAAAGCCTGCATACTGCAATGAGATTGACACTGAAGGGGCAGAGGAGAAGCCCTGGTTCTATGAAGTGAAAAGATATCTTGAGGCCCAGGAATTCCCTGAAGGGGCATCTGTCAAAGATAGGAAGTTCCTGAGAAGGTTTTCTGCTAAGTTCTTTTTGAGTAATGGGATTCTGTACAAGCGTAATCATGATTCAACTTTGCTTCGTTGTGTGGATAAGAAAGAAGCAACTGAGATTATGGAAGACATGCATGATGGGATCTTTGGCACTCATTCCAGTGGTCATACCATGGCAAAGAAGATATTGAGAGCAGGTTACTATTGGTCTACCATGGAAGCTGATTGCTATCAACACTCCAGAACTTGTCACAAGTGTCAAATTTATGCTGATAAAGTACATGTACCTCCAGCACCATTGAATGTGTTGACTGCTCCTTGGCCATTTGCCATGTGGGGCATTGATATGATTGGTGAGATCAAGCCTACTGCTTCTAATGGGCATCGTTTCATCTTGGTTGCTATTGATTATTTCACGAAGTGGGTAGAGGCAGCTTCATTTGCATCTGTTACTAAGAATGTTGTGGCTCGATTCATTAAGAATAATCTCATATGTAGATATGGCATCCCTGAAAGGATTATCACTGACAATGGCTCTAATCTGAACAACACTATGATTACTGATCTATGCACGCAGTTCAAGATTAAGCATCACAACTCTTCTCCGTATCGTCCAAAGATGAATGGGGCAGTGGAAGCTGCTAATAAGAACATTAAGAAGATTGTACAAAAGATGACTGTTACTTACAAGGATTGGCATGAGATGTTACCATTTGCTCTTCATGGTTATCGTACCACAATACGTACTTCAACAGGGGCAACCCCATTCTCCTTAGTCTATGGTATGGAAGCAGTTCTGTCCATTGAAGTTCAGATTCCCTCCTTGAGAATTATGAAGGATGCAGGCTTGGATGAAGATGAGTGGATTCAGACTCGACTGGACCAGATAAATTTGATTGATGAAAAGAGGTTAGCAGCAGTTTGTCATGGCCAGATGTACCAAAAACGAATGATCAAAGCTTTTAACAAGAAGGTTAAGCCAAAGGTATATCAGGCTGGTGACTTGGTAATCAAGCGTATCATATTACCACAGGGTGATCCTAGAGGCAAGTGGACTCCAACATATGAAGGACCATTTGTAGTCAGAACAGTGTTCTCAGGAGGTGCCATGATACTGACTACAATGGATGGTGAAGACTTCCCACAGCCTGTAAACGCAGACATAGTTAAAAAATACTACGCATAAAAAGAGACCCGCTAGGTTGACAGGCCTAGGCAAAAGTAAGGGCATCCCGGCAAACCAAAAGGGTTTGGGCAAAAATTAGGGATATATATAAAAAAAAAGGATGTACACCCGGCAAGTCGAAAACCTGAAAAGGCGGCTTGGGCAAAAAAGGGTATCCCGGTGGATTGAAAACCTGAAAGGGCAATCCAGGCAAAAGTTAGGGATTAAAGCGTATGACTATGTCTCGTTTGGATCACCCATGAAACTGCAACCAGTTGTATTACTTACTCAAGCTCAAACAGATAAAGCTCAATCCAATCATTTCCGTCTCAACAGCAAGAAGATGAGATACTTGAGTGGCAATAGTAGAATTGAAACTCAATAGGATTATTTCCCACACAGCTGATTCTCCTTTGTAAAACTTTATGACAAAATCCTCTTACTAGGGTTTATGTCCCCTTGTACAAACTTACCCGTGTATGGGTCACTTTTTGATATAAATAAATTCAATCTTTTGAATCCAGATTTACTTTTACCCTATTTACATAAGCGAAACGTCCATTGGTTGTGTTTGAATGTATGTATGCTTTTGAATATGATTGATGTTTACCAGAAATGCATGTATGCTTTCAATATGATTGATGTTTACCAGAAATGCATGAAAATGCAGTAATAGTATTTACTAAGGACGAACACGAGGGAAGGATTTCAACGAAGCTTCGACGGTTCACCTCTAACAAAACAGTTACAAAACCCTCAGTAGGACGAATCCATCTTCATAAAGTCTCATCTCCCCTGGAATTTATATCCATCTCTTTTATCCTCATACGGATGTACGGGAAATTACTTTCCAATAAGGGTACGACAAACGAAGACGGGATGTTATACTTATCCTACTATCAAACGAAGACGAAGGTTATATATACCCTACTATCCCCAACAACGGGAGGTTATATATACCTTGCCATCCCCAACAACGGGAGGTTATATCCATACCTTATTATCCCCAGCAGACAGAGGGTTATATATTCTTCAACAACAAATCGGGATTTATTTTCCCTGGCCAGCAGTTGTTATACAAGATATCCAGATGCTTCCGGCAGTATCGTATCATACATACATCATTTACATCATACCATAGCATATATATCCATAGACATATAGTACATTACCTAAGTGCATCATATCATACATGCATATATAATGCATGAACTAATACTATTTATACAGAATGCTACCTTGATTACAGGTTAATTATCCAACAAACAAACTTATGATCTTTGGGACTGCTTTATTGTAACCTCAGGGTTACTTTATCCTCCTGATGAGCTTCTTATTATTTTGGGACTGCTTTATTGTAACCTCAGGGTTACTTTATCCTCCTGATGAGCTTCTTATTACGTTGGGACTGCCTTATTGTCACCTCAGGGTTACTTTATTCTCCTGATAACTTCTCGTGACTTCAAGACTGCTTTAGAGTTATCATTATTGATGGCTCTATTCTCCTGAAATCACTACTTCAAGACTGCTTTAGAGCTATTGATTGCTCTATCCTCCTGAAGCCATCTTATTATTTCAAGACTGCTTTAGAGCCATTGATTGCTCTATCCTCCTGAAATCATATTACTACTTCAAGACTGCTTTAGAGCTATTGATTGCTCTATCCTCCTGAAGCCATCTTATTATTTCAAGACTGCTTTAGAGCTATTGATTGCTCTATCCTCCTGAAATCATATTACTTCTTCAAGACTGCTTTAGAGCTATTGATTGCTCTATCCTCCTGAAATCATATTACTTCTTCAAGACTGCTTTAGAGCTATTCATTGCTCTATCCTCCTGAAATCATATCATTACTTCAAGACTGCTTTAGGGCTATCATTATTGATTGCTCTATCCTCATGAAGACATGCTGCTACATCATTATTACTCCAGTATCCTGAAAGCATATCATCAGTACCTCAGGACTGCTCTAGACTCCTGACAGCTGACATTATACATCCATATTTTGGACTGCTTTCCCCTAGTGGCATCTTTAAGCCCACTCAAACTAGTCATCTGTATCACTCTAATGCACTGGTGAGTGCAAATTTTTGGGCTTTTGTGTTCAATCCCCTTCAACCTTCCAAGTCACGATTGGCAAATATACCAATCTAACCCCTCAGGTTTCAGAAAATTGAACAGGGGCAGCTGTTGCACCCCAAAATTTGCCCTCACAATACAAGACTTTGTGTTCTAAGAAGGTTCACAAGGTTCACAAGTTCTCCAATGCTTTCAATACCTTTCATGAGGTTCATGAAGTCTACAAGTTACTTTATGAAGGTTCACAAGGTTCACAAGTTCTCAATGCTTATATAACCTTTCATGAGGTTCATGAAGTCTACAAGGCACTTCTTGAAGGTTCACAAGGTTCACAAGCTTCTCAACATCTTCAAGACCTTTCATGAGGTTCATGAAGTCTACAAGTTACTTTATGAAGGTTCACAAGGTTCACAAGATTCACAATGATTACAAAGCTCTCCTGAGGTTCATGAGGTCTACAAAGCCACTTCATGAGGTTCACAAGGTTCACAAGGTTCACAATACATCCCATGAGTATCACAAGACATTTTATGAAGATTCACAAGGTTCACAAAGTTCACAATTGGTCATAAGAGTTGACAATTCCCTCAGACAATGCACCTCCTAAGCAGTGCATCCAAAACTAGGGTTTTGACTTTAATCAGGCTAAATGGATTTCCAATACCTCAAGTGAGTCTCATAACATCTTATATGTATGTAAGAACCCCCATGTCAAGTTTCAAGACTTTTCTCAAAAGTTTGCTCAGTCAGATGATCAGATAAGTCAAAATCAGTCAGTGCAGTTAAAAAGTCAAACTGAGGTCAACTGTGGTCAAACCAAAGTCAAACTTCATGATTTTTTGCCAACATCAAGTATATGAAGTAAAATTCATCATTTGATCAAGGGTTGATCATGATTCATCAAGGAGATTCTAGATCATCAATAATCAGGAGTTTCTAAATTAGGGTTTCCTTAGTAAAAGTCAACTGAACTTTGACCAGCCATAACTTTCACATACTTCATCACCAAGTCTCCATCCAAAGCTCATTTTTAAGGAAATTGAATTCTCTACAACTTTGATGTTGAAGGTTAAGCCCAAAAATGCTTCATTTGAAAGATATGATCTAAGACATTATGGGTCATTTCAAAAGTCAACAAAAAGTCAACAACTTCAAAAGGGCATAACTTGAGATTGGTAAATGATATGGACCTGAAACCAATGGGGTTGTTTAGAGGACTCTTCAAGCTTTCCAAAAAGTCCAATAACACCATCATACCTTTAAAATTGAGGGAGATATGCCCTTGCAAAGTTGGGCAATTTTGTGATGGTTTATGTTGAAAATGGAGGCTTAGAGGTAATTCTTTCCAAATGGGCTGCCCAATTTATGACCCAATCCATGCCACAACATCATGCACGACCCAATGGTGAGAAATTCTTATTTTTATATTTTTATTTGATATTTATTTGAATTTTATTCATTTTAAATCAAATTAAATCAAAATAAAATCTAAAAATCAAATTTGGAACATGATTCTTCTTCTAGAAATTAATCAATGCTGTTTAACATGATTTGATCTTGTACAAATTCGTGCTAGACCAAATTAGAAGGCAAATATTTGATTTTTTCACACTTTAAGATCATGACATTCCTTCACCATGAAGTTTTCCAAAAAAGCCCATAAATCCATCATCTTTTGACCTAAATCTGATCTCATATAAGTATACAATAGAAACCAATCACAAGGGGACGAAATCCAGCAGCCAAAGGTAAGCTTCATTGTTCAAAATTTCAAGCAAAAAGTGAGATTCAGATTTGGAGATTCAAGGCATTACAAGGTATTTTGAGAACATGGTTGGCTTCCTGGATCATCATGGAACCTAAACTGATCATCACATTGCCTCATATCATCACATATTGATGAACCCGAATCAAGTTTTATATAAAATTTCAATTTTTCGATTCTGATCATTTGTGCATCATTAATGAATTTTGTTTGATCTTTTGTGTTTGTGAGGTTCCAAGGAATGTTTCTGGACAATTGGATTGAAGAATGAGTGTATAAAACGCAAACGGCCATGTTAGGGTTCATAACCTCATAATTAGGGTTTAACGTTTGAATGCATATAAATAAATTCTGAAAACGTAGGGTTATTGTGTGAACTCTGAGGATTATGAATCACTAACCAATTTCATGAATTGATGCTGTTTCATGAGAGTTTGGATTTTCGCAGGTTTGAACAGGTAGCAAAATTCGCAGGAAAGCTCCCAGCTATTTTCATAGCTAAATTCGCAGTGCTGGAGGTAGGAGATGATCTCCTCCCGCGCGTTTGAAAAATTCAAATATAAATTAAATATTTTATCTTTAATGGTTAGTTTGTTTATCACACGCGCGTGTGTGTCTCAGTGGTAAGGCTTGCAGGCTTGTTGGGTGATGGCATGGGTTCGAATCAGGCCTGTACCATTCTTTTTTGTTCTATTTTTTCAGGATAAAAGAAGATAGAATATATTATGCATTATGGCTATTCAGTTATCAGATTGGCTCTTCCAGCCGGGTGGTGATGTGCGCGTTTGTGAATGTAAAGGTCCTGGGAACGAATCCCACCCCAGGCCTTTTGTTTTGATTATTTTTCTGGATTTACCAAGTAAGACACAAAAGAAATTCTTCCTCCTTTATTGTCACCTGCGCATGGATGGCTTAGTGGTTGTGGTTGTTGCTTGCAAGCTTGAGGTCTTGGGATCAAATCCCAGCAGGTTCTTTTTCCTATTTTCTTATTTTTTCTTATTATTGTTTTCTCATTATTGTTTGATTAATATATTGTTTTAAAGAAAAATCCAAAGAAAATTTCAAAGTAATATATTGATATTAGGTTAAACTTATTTTTATTTTCTTAAAAAATACTAATTTGCTAATATTATTAAATTGTATATGTCATTATTTTAATATTCTAAAAATTGTATATATGTCCTATTTAATTAAATAAATTGTTAATCAAACCCTAAAAAAATATTTTTCTAACAAACCCTAATTTATTTTTTTTTAAAACCTAATTCTTTTTTTTTCTTATTTTCTAATTCCTAATATAATTATTATGTATATATATATTTATTATAATTCTTATAAATTTTGTAAATATATTTATAATCCAAATTATTTTTCTTTTAAATATTTAGAAACAATCTAATTTATAATAATTATATTTTTGTATACGGTTAAAAACAATTTGTAAGTATAATAATTAATAGGATTAAATTTTATAAACATGATTAATATTGTAAATATGATATTTTAAACCTATGCATATATTGTTTAATAAATAAATGTTAATATATGTTTATAATAATTAAATTTTGAAAATAACTTAATAATTTATAAAATTAAAATAATTGTTTGTTCATATTTGTTTCTAAATGTAATGGTTCATATTAAAATTTGTTAATTTATTATTCTTATAATATTTTGATTAATTTGTATTATTTTTGCTTTTGTTAATTTTACATTATTATTCACTAACCTCTCTTATTTTATTATTACTAACTTTTTGCTTATTATTTAAATTATTTTGTTTATTATAATTATATTGTAATTGCTTCCTTGGTGTAATTTTGTAATATTTTAAATATTTAATTATTATTATGGTTAGTAATTAGGGAGTGTAAAACATGTTTGTTATTTAAAATAAATTTAGACCACTTTTAATATAAGATAATTAAAATAAACACTCACACACACGCAAGTCGATTTTTAATCGCCGTCTCACATTTCTAAGGTTATCCCTCAAGTTGCCTACGAATAATGGTCAAGTGGGGTGTATAAAGCAAGTCCCTAAAAATAAAAATCATCAAGTCCCTCATGGTTGCCTATACGAATCGAGTCCCTTCGAAAGATGATGATAGTCCCTCCCGTATGCTTATTACACCCCACAGTTGCCTTCATAACCAGATTGTCCCTCTCACGTCCCTTACATTCAAGGTAATGACTACCTATTCCTTAATAATAGGGATAGTCTTACCATTGAAAGAACATTTAAGAACAGTAAAGATTTAACTTAGGGTAGGTTCCTCTTAAGTACTTGCTCACTTTTTTCATCAAATTACTTCATTACACTTTACATTTTAAACAATTTTCAAAACAAAGTCTTTATATATATCCGTACAAGGGTCATTATAAAGTACTTAAGAAAATTTTTAATCACACACTACACTTCTCAAAACAACTTAAAGTGAGCTAAGTAACTAAGAGCCCATGGATAACCATGGATGTAAAGGGTGCTAACACCTTCCCTTTACATAACCTACCCCCCGAACTCAAAAATCTTTTAAGGTCTTTCTTGTTCTTTTATGCCCTTTCTTTTGGATAAAATAAAAGTCGGTGGCGACTCTTGCTATCCGCAACATTTAACTAAAGTCAGTTCTCCCACCGTGTTACAGAACTGGCGACTCTGCTGGGGATTTAAATTTAAGAGGGGTACCCTTAGGAATTAAGATCACTTTAATATTGTTTGATTTGTTTGCTTTATATTACTTGTTGGGGTGTTCTTATGTGTGAAAGGTCCTAACCCGGATCTAGTGTACCTTAGGTAAATGGCAATAGACCAAGGAAACTGTACGACGTATATCGATACGGTTGATCTGGTGGCCATAGTTAGTGCGACTTCTTGGTTGGTGCTTATGTTCCTTAAGTCAAGTTGAGGATAATATGAGGCTGCCATATGTTGTCAATGTACTAACTAACTTTTAGAACCCTAGTTAACTCATCTTGGCCTTTAGAAAGTAGTGAGGTAACCGGCTTTGGTGCAGACTGAAGTTGGTTGACACTCGATACTACGCTCATTGAGATTCTAAACTTGGAGGGTTTTGGTTGGCAAGTAAGTTGCCTTCTGATCAACCACCCTTGTGAAGGATCAATGATATTGAGATCCCTTAGAACCCGGTTACTTTTGTAGGACAGGATGAACCATCTAACTTCAGGGGAGGGTACTTACCTTAAACCTCATGCAAGCCTTTAAACCTAGGGCTATGGTGTGACTTGTTTGTGTGTGCCACATGTCTTTGATTGAGCATAACATCATGACATCATCATGCATCATAAGCATAGCATTTTCACTAACCATTTCAAGGACCAAAGGATTTATCTTTGTTCTTTGTTGCAGGTCATGGCTTCTGCTCGTAGAAACACCATTAGGATCAACTTTGTGGGGATACCTCCCAAGCTTAAAGAGTTGGTTTCCCAAGTGCCTGATCATTCCCAGTTTATCAAGAGACATGGTCACCTATTGGATCTAGTCACTTCAGGGTTCAATGAAGACATGATGAGTGTGTTGTTTCAGTTCTTTGACCCTAAGCACCACTGCTTTACATTCCCTGACTATCAGCTGGTTCCAACCATGGAGGAGTTCTCTAAACTTCTGGGTATACCTGTTCTTGATCAAAGACCCTTCACAGGCTTAGAGAAGGAGCTTAAACCAGAAGTTATTGCTGCAGCTCTACATCTGAAGAAGTCTGACATTGTTCTAGAGACGAGAAGTGGAGTCAAGGGTATTCTTGCCAAGGTGTTGATAGATAAGGCCCAAATGTTCTTGAAGGCCATGAGCTATGATGCTTTTGAGGAGATCTTAGCCTTGCTGATATATGGCTTAGTATTGTTCCCCAATCCAGATCAGTTCATAGATGTTCATGCCATCAACATTTTCCTGAGTCACAATCCAGTGCCTACATTGCTTGGAGACATCCTGCATTCTCTTCACACCCGTACTACAAGGGCAAGAGGAACTTTGATGTGCTGCATACCTTTACTTTCTAGGTGGTTTATTTCTCACCTTCCTCGCTCAGTAATGAAGAATGAGCAAGGGTTCAGATGGTCCAAGAGGATCATGTCACTTTCTCACTCAGACATCCATTGGTGCTCCAGATCTATGGAGAATGTCACCATCATCGACCGTTGTGGGGAGTTTCCTAATGTGCCACTACTAGGCATAAGAGGAGGCATCACCTACAACCCCTCTCTAGCTTTACGACAGTTTGGTTACGCCCGGAGTGATGGTCCACATGACATGTTGATTCAGGGCATTGTATTTGATTACGACAACGATCTTCAGGGTTATCGTCAGAGATTCATACGAGCTTGGGGAAAGGTAAACAGGGTTGACAGCAAGACACTGGAGCCTAAGTACACTATTCCTATGGAAGCTTATCTCAGATGGGTACGATCTCGCGCTCAGACACTCATGATGCCATATCCTGCCGTCCTACCAGTTACCATGGAACCTGTTGCTGAAGGAGACACTGCTTATACCATCCTTCACCCAGACATGCCTACTGATAAGGAAGACTTGCAGAGATCATGGATCCAACTGAAGGAGCAAAGGGATACTTTCGAGGCTCATTACAAAACAAGTCAAGCAAGAATCTTAGAGCTAACAAAGCAGCTTCACGAGGAACGGAACCTCAACTCATACCTCAACATAAAGAGGAAACGTCCATGGGAGACTTAAAACCCCATCTTTTGTACTTATTTCACTTTCATTTTTTGTAAGCCTAAAAGGCAAAACAAGTTATTACTAATAAAAAGTTACTTTCTTGTTTGTTTAAGCAAATTTAAATCCTGCGGTCCTTGAAAACATTGCATATGCATTCACATATCATTTCATTGCATCACAGGTTTATAATTGTGCACAGGTTTCTCATCTTCTCGCTGTTTATTTCAGCAATGGCTCTCGAACAATCAGTTAAGGATCTTCAGGCACAGAATGCACAGTTCCAAGAGCTGATCCTGAACCTATCCAAGGGGCAGGATGAATTGAAGACACTGCTGGCCAAGAAGACTAAGAAGGCTAGAAGGTCTGCTGGGTTGCTCAACATGGGAAGAAGGTTCAAAGGTCCTGTCAAGACCAAGGAACAGGTTGAAGACTATGAATCTGAAGAATCTGAGCAAGAGGTAGGCAGTCTCCACCACACAATGGGGGACTCTGATTCTGAGGCTAACTACTACCATGAGTCTAATGAAGACAAATTCAAGATGCTGGTGGATAGGATGGATGCTATGGAGTTGCAGAAATCATCTGGGCTGGATTTTGAGGATTTGAGTCTGATATCTGGGGTGGTCATACCTGTGGGTTTCAAGGTTCCTACCTTTGTTGTTTATGATGGGGTCTCTTGTCCCAAGCTGCATTTGAGGTCGTATGTCAGAAGAATTCAACCCCACACTGCTGATAAAAAGTTGTGGATTCATTTCTTTCAAGAGAGTTTATCTGGAGCTCAGTTGGAGTGGTATTATCAGTTGGAGAGTGTCAATATCAGAGACTGGAATGATCTTGCTGAAGCTTTCTATAAGCAGTACCAATACAATGCTGACTTAGCCCCCACTCGCATGCAGCTTCAGAGCATGTCTATGGGTGCCAAAGAAAGTTTTAAAGAGTATGCTCAGAAGTGGAGAGATTTAGCTGGAAGAGTTCAACCCCCTTTGACTGACAGGGAATTGGTTGATATGTTCATGTGTACGCTGAATGGTCCGTTCTACAGTCATCTCATTGGAAGCTCATCATCTGGCTTCACTGAGTTGATCATGACAGGAGAGCGAGTAGAGAATGGTATCAAGAGTGGTAAGATCCAAGTGGGCACTTCTTCATCAGGTGCTGCAAAGAAGCCTCCCACTGGGAAGAAAGAATCCAATGCTGTTTATGGTCAACCTGATCGTAACAGAAGGCATCAGTCTGTTAGTGCAGTTCATATTTCAAATCCAACTCCTGCAACAACAGAGCAGCCTCAAGGCAACCAACAGAGGGCTAGAAGACAGTTCACGAAGATCAACATGTCAATGGCTCAGGCATTGCAACACTTGTTGAAGGCTGAACTTATTACCCTGAGGGAGGCTCCTCAGAATCCCAATGTTACCTCTCCCAAGTACAATCCCAATGCACGATGTGCATATCATTCAAATTGTCCAGGACATGATACTAATAACTGTTGGGTCTTGAAGAACAAAATTCAAGATATGATTGATGCTGGAGAAATTGAATTTGATCCTCCGGGTACCCCCAATGTGATTACTGCTCCAATGCCAAACCACGAGAAGACTGTCAATGCCATTGAGGAAGATCTGCATATCCGTTCAGTTGATGAATTGACCACACCATTGGCCATCATCAGAAAGAAGTTAGTGCAAGATGGGTTCTTTCCGGGTTGTCGTGAAGATTGTGTTTATTGTGAGTATAATCCAGAGAAGTGCTTCAGGTTGAAAGATGGCATTCAACGTCTCATGGATAAGTATACTATAGTGTTTGAAAGAAGACCAGCATCTGTAGAAAGTATGGTGGATCATCTGACTCGGGATAAGAAGATTGAAGAGGTTGACATGGTTGACAAAGTACCGGTAAGAATCACTTCAAAGGGTCCCATTAAAATCACTCATCAGGGCCCAATCAAGATTACTGCTGAAGGTCCCGTGAAAGTTGTTGCTGAAGCCAGAGTGGCTCCTCTGATCATTACCACTCCTGGTCCTATTCCTTATACATCTGACAAAGCTGTGCCTTGGCACTATGGGTCTGATGTTTACATCCATGGTGTCAAGCAGGAGCCTTTACCTGATGTACCTGTTGACATTGATAATATTGCTGGATCTAGCAAGATCACTCGTAGTGGAAGAGTTTTCTCTCCTCCAGATACTTCCAAGAATGCAGTTACTCCTGCTGCTACTTCCACCACTGATGCTCGGGGCAAAGGTCCCGTTATTGAACCTGTATCTACTGATGTGCCAGCTGCTGATGACCTCTCTAAGCAGATGGAAGAAGTATTGAAGATCATTCGCAAGAGTGATTATGACATTGTTGATCAGTTGGGGCATACTCCCTCAAAGATTTCTATGCTCTCCCTATTATTATGTTCTGAGGCTCACGCCAAGTCATTGATCAAGTTTCTGAAGATGGCTCATGTACCCAGTGCGATTTCTGTTGACCAATTTGAGAACTGTGTTGCCCACCTGACCTATGACAATGGGTTAGGATTTTCTGATGCTGATTTGACCCCTGCCAAGAGGGATCATAACAGGGCCTTGCATATTTCAATTGAATGCAGGGGCACTACCCTGTCCCATGTGTTGATAGACAATGGTTCCTCTTTGAATGTGTTGCCTAAGGAAGTCCTGAACAAGCTGAGTCCTGAAGATGCTGTGCTAAAGCCCAGTAATATTGTGGTAAAGGCTTTTGATGGTTCTAGAAGAGTAGTGCATGGGGAAATTGATCTTCCAATTCAAGTTGGTTCTCAGGTGTTTACTGCTACATTTTATGTGATGGATATTCGTCCTTCATACTCTTGTCTGCTTGGTCGTCCCTGGATCCATGGGGCAGGAGCTGTGACCTCTACATTGCACCAAAAGTTGAGATATCCGGTGAATGGAAAGGTTGTTACTGTCTATGGAGAGGAAGAATACTTTGTCAGCCATGTCAATACCTTCAAGTATCTGGAAGTGGAAGGTGAATACATTGAAACTCCGTGTCAGTCATTTGAAGTGATTCCCTGGGTTGGTAATGATTATGTAGCTCCTCCTGCTGTGAAGAAAGTTCCTGTGGTCACCAGAAAACCTCCAACAATGGCAATGGCCTCCCTCAATGATGCTAGAGCTGTGGTGGATGAAGGTGGTTGTACTATTTGGGGTCAGCTTCCTGATATTCCATACAAGTCTGACAAGTTTGGTTTGGGTTTCACTGCAGAGTCCCAGAAGGCTGTTCGTCGTGCTCGTGCTGCTCGTATCACCAATCAAGGGGTTATCAATGCTGTGGGAGACTATGATGAAGACTACAACTTGGATGCTTGGATTTTTCCTACTGTGGGTGCGGGACTCAATAATTGGAAAGCTGAAGATGTTATCCCTATCTCCTTTAGTCAGGAGTAAATACTATTACTGTGTTATGTTTTTTAAGTTTGTAATTTCTTGAACAATAAAAACTTTTAAGCCATGTGCCTTACCCGGGGCACAATGGTGTGCTTGTTACGGGCTGTCATTTCATTTGCATACTTCATTCAATAAAATCAGTGGACGTTTCGTTTCGTAAATATTGTGTTCCTTGTCTTTCTTTTCTTTTTATTTTTGCTTTATCAGCTATGTGTTCTTACACACACCCACATCACTAAAATGCAGATCCTCATCCACTCTGGATCCTGTTGATAACAGTTCTACTATTGCCAATTATAATTTCGAGAATCCGATCTATCAAACTGAAGACGGAAATGAGGACGATTGTGAAATACCTGTAGAGCTTGCTAGGTTGTTACAACAAGAAGAGAAAGCTATACAGCCACATGAAGAGCCAGTCGAAGTTGTGAATCTGGGAACTGAAGAAAACAGAAAAGAGGTCAAGGTAGGGGCTGATTTAGAGGACAGTGTCAAGAGCAGGTTGATTCAGATGTTACGTGACTATGTGGAGATCTTTGCTTGGTCTTATGAAGACATGCCAGGGTTGGATACAGACATTGTGGTTCACCGTTTGCCAGTGAAAGAAGATTGTCGTCCAAAGAAGCAGAAGGTTCGTCGTATGCGTCCTGAAATGTCAGAAAAGATCAAGGCAGAGGTAATGAAACAGTTCAATGCAGGGTTCTTAGCAGTGACTTCTTATCCTCAGTGGGTTGCAAATGTGGTACCAGTTCCTAAGAAAGATGGTAAGGTACGTATGTGTGTAGACTACAGAGATTTGAACAAGGCCAGCCCTAAAGATGACTTTCCACTTCCTCATATTGATATTCTGGTAGACAACACTGCTAAGCATAAGGTATTCTCTTTTATGGATGGTTTCTCTGGTTACAATCAAATCAAGATGGCACCTGAAGATATGGAGAAGACAACATTTGTGACACAGTGGGGCACCTTTTGCTATAAGGTAATGCCATTTGGTTTGAAGAATGCAGGGGCAACATATCAGCGTGCTATGGTGGCTTTGTTTCATGATATGATCCATCATGAGATAGAGGTATATGTGGATGATATGATAGCCAGATCTCAGAATGAAGAGCAGCATCTTGATCATCTGCACAAGTTGTTTGAGAGGTTGAAGAAATACAAGTTGAGATTGAACCCAAACAAGTGTACTTTTGGAGTTAGGTCTGGTAAACTCCTGGGTTTCATTGTCAGTGGAAAAGGTATTGAAGTGGATCCTGCAAAAGTGAAAGCTATACGAGAGATGCCAGCTCCCCGTACTGAGAAGGAAGTTAGAGGTTTCTTGGGACGATTGAACTACATTGCAAGATTTATTTCCCAGTTAACTACCATCTGTGAGCCAATTTTCAAGTTATTGAAGAAAGATCAGGTGATGGAATGGAATGATGAGTGCCAGACTGCCTTTGATGAAATCAAGAGATATTTGCTAGAACCTCCAATTTTGATGCCACCAGTTGATGGAAGACCCTTGATTATGTACTTAACAGTGTTAGATAATTCAATGGGGTGTGTGTTGGGGCAACATGACGAGTCTGGTCGAAAAGAGCAGGCAATATACTACCTTAGCAAAAAGTTTACCGACTGTGAAACAAGATACTCACTGCTCGAGAAAACTTGCTGCGCTTTGGCATGGGCTGCTCGCCGACTAAGACAGTATATGTTGACCCATACTACTTTGTTGATTTCGAAGATGGATCCAATCAAGTACATATTTGAGAAACCTGCTCTCTCCGGAAGAATTGCAAGATAGCAAATGATCTTGACAGAATATGACATACAGTATACTACTCAGAAGGCCATTAAAGGAAGCGTTGTTGCTGATCATTTGGCTCATCAAGCAGTGGATGATTATCAGTCAATGAATTTTGAGTTTCCTGATGAAGACATCATGATTATTACCAAAGAACCTGGACAATATGACGGACCTGAACAAGGATCCCGATGGACTATGGTTTTTGATGGTGCCTCTAATGCACTTGGTAATGGTGTTGGTGTTGTGATTAGTTCCCCTGAAGGTTGTCATACCCCGATTACTGCCAGACTTTGTTTCCATTGTACTAATAACATGGCTGAGTATGAGGCATGTATCCTGGGTATTAATGCTGCTATTGATATGAAGATTCAGTTCCTTGATGTGTATGGAGATTCAGCCCTGGTAGTAAGTCAGATTAAAGGAGATTGGGATACTAAGCATGATAACCTCATTCCTTACAGAGAACATGTGTTGTCTTTGATCCCACATTTCAAAGGGATTACCTTTGAGCACATTCCACGAAGAGAGAATCAGTTGGCAGATGCATTAGCCACCATGGCATCTATGTTTGAGATCAGCTGGGATGATGAAGCTCCCAAGATTACTATTGATAGATTTGAAAAGCCTGCATACTGCAATGAGATTGACACTGAAGGGGCAGAGGAGAAGCCCTGGTTCTATGAAGTGAAAAGATATCTTGAGGCCCAGGAATTCCCTGAAGGGGCATCTGTCAAAGATAGGAAGTTCCTGAGAAGGTTTTCTGCTAAGTTCTTTTTGAGTAATGGGATTCTGTACAAGCGTAATCATGATTCAACTTTGCTTCGTTGTGTGGATAAGAAAGAAGCAACTGAGATTATGGAAGACATGCATGATGGGATCTTTGGCACTCATTCCAGTGGTCATACCATGGCAAAGAAGATATTGAGAGCAGGTTACTATTGGTCTACCATGGAAGCTGATTGCTATCAACACTCCAGAACTTGTCACAAGTGTCAAATTTATGCTGATAAAGTACATGTACCTCCAGCACCATTGAATGTGTTGACTGCTCCTTGGCCATTTGCCATGTGGGGCATTGATATGATTGGTGAGATCAAGCCTACTGCTTCTAATGGGCATCGTTTCATCTTGGTTGCTATTGATTATTTCACGAAGTGGGTAGAGGCAGCTTCATTTGCATCTGTTACTAAGAATGTTGTGGCTCGATTCATTAAGAATAATCTCATATGTAGATATGGCATCCCTGAAAGGATTATCACTGACAATGGCTCTAATCTGAACAACACTATGATTACTGATCTATGCACGCAGTTCAAGATTAAGCATCACAACTCTTCTCCGTATCGTCCAAAGATGAATGGGGCAGTGGAAGCTGCTAATAAGAACATTAAGAAGATTGTACAAAAGATGACTGTTACTTACAAGGATTGGCATGAGATGTTACCATTTGCTCTTCATGGTTATCGTACCACAATACGTACTTCAACAGGGGCAACCCCATTCTCCTTAGTCTATGGTATGGAAGCAGTTCTGTCCATTGAAGTTCAGATTCCCTCCTTGAGAATTATGAAGGATGCAGGCTTGGATGAAGATGAGTGGATTCAGACTCGACTGGACCAGATAAATTTGATTGATGAAAAGAGGTTAGCAGCAGTTTGTCATGGCCAGATGTACCAAAAACGAATGATCAAAGCTTTTAACAAGAAGGTTAAGCCAAAGGTATATCAGGCTGGTGACTTGGTAATCAAGCGTATCATATTACCACAGGGTGATCCTAGAGGCAAGTGGACTCCAACATATGAAGGACCATTTGTAGTCAGAACAGTGTTCTCAGGAGGTGCCATGATACTGACTACAATGGATGGTGAAGACTTCCCACAGCCTGTAAACGCAGACATAGTTAAAAAATACTACGCATAAAAAGAGACCCGCTAGGTTGACAGGCCTAGGCAAAAGTAAGGGCATCCCGGCAAACCAAAAGGGTTTGGGCAAAAATTAGGGATATATATAAAAAAAAAGGATGTACACCCGGCAAGTCGAAAACCTGAAAAGGCGGCTTGGGCAAAAAAGGGTATCCCGGTGGATTGAAAACCTGAAAGGGCAATCCAGGCAAAAGTTAGGGATTAAAGCGTATGACTATGTCTCGTTTGGATCACCCATGAAACTGCAACCAGTTGTATTACTTACTCAAGCTCAAACAGATAAAGCTCAATCCAATCATTTCCGTCTCAACAGCAAGAAGATGAGATACTTGAGTGGCAATAGTAGAATTGAAACTCAATAGGATTATTTCCCACACAGCTGATTCTCCTTTGTAAAACTTTATGACAAAATCCTCTTACTAGGGTTTATGTCCCCTTGTACAAACTTACCCGTGTATGGGTCACTTTTTGATATAAATAAATTCAATCTTTTGAATCCAGATTTACTTTTACCCTATTTACATAAGCGAAACGTCCATTGGTTGTGTTTGAATGTATGTATGCTTTTGAATATGATTGATGTTTACCAGAAATGCATGTATGCTTTCAATATGATTGATGTTTACCAGAAATGCATGAAAATGCAGTAATAGTATTTACTAAGGACGAACACGAGGGAAGGATTTCAACGAAGCTTCGACGGTTCACCTCTAACAAAACAGTTACAAAACCCTCAGTAGGACGAATCCATCTTCATAAAGTCTCATCTCCCCTGGAATTTATATCCATCTCTTTTATCCTCATACGGATGTACGGGAAATTACTTTCCAATAAGGGTACGACAAACGAAGACGGGATGTTATACTTATCCTACTATCAAACGAAGACGAAGGTTATATATACCCTACTATCCCCAACAACGGGAGGTTATATATACCTTGCCATCCCCAACAACGGGAGGTTATATCCATACCTTATTATCCCCAGCAGACAGAGGGTTATATATTCTTCAACAACAAATCGGGATTTATTTTCCCTGGCCAGCAGTTGTTATACAAGATATCCAGATGCTTCCGGCAGTATCGTATCATACATACATCATTTACATCATACCATAGCATATATATCCATAGACATATAGTACATTACCTAAGTGCATCATATCATACATGCATATATAATGCATGAACTAATACTATTTATACAGAATGCTACCTTGATTACAGGTTAATTATCCAACAAACAAACTTATGATCTTTGGGACTGCTTTATTGTAACCTCAGGGTTACTTTATCCTCCTGATGAGCTTCTTATTATTTTGGGACTGCTTTATTGTAACCTCAGGGTTACTTTATCCTCCTGATGAGCTTCTTATTACGTTGGGACTGCCTTATTGTCACCTCAGGGTTACTTTATTCTCCTGATAACTTCTCGTGACTTCAAGACTGCTTTAGAGTTATCATTATTGATGGCTCTATCCTCCTGAAATCACTACTTCAAGACTGCTTTAGAGCTATTGATTGCTCTATCCTCCTGAAGCCATCTTATTATTTCAAGACTGCTTTAGAGCCATTGATTGCTCTATCCTCCTGAAATCATATTACTACTTCAAGACTGCTTTAGAGCTATTGATTGCTCTATCCTCCTGAAGCCATCTTATTATTTCAAGACTGCTTTAGAGCTATTGATTGCTCTATCCTCCTGAAATCATATTACTTCTTCAAGACTGCTTTAGAGCTATTGATTGCTCTATCCTCCTGAAATCATATTACTTCTTCAAGACTGCTTTAGAGCTATTCATTGCTCTATCCTCCTGAAATCATATCATTACTTCAAGACTGCTTTAGGGCTATCATTATTGATTGCTCTATCCTCATGAAGACATGCTGCTACATCATTATTACTCCAGTATCCTGAAAGCATATCATCAGTACCTCAGGACTGCTCTAGACTCCTGACAGCTGACATTATACATCCATATTTTGGACTGCTTTCCCCTAGTGGCATCTTTAAGCCCACTCAAACTAGTCATCTGTATCACTCTAATGCACTGGTGAGTGCAAATTTTTGGGCTTTTGTGTTCAATCCCCTTCAACCTTCCAAGTCACGATTGGCAAATATACCAATCTAACCCCTCAGGTTTCAGAAAATTGAACAGGGGCAGCTGTTGCACCCCAAAATTTGCCCTCACAATACAAGACTTTGTGTTCTAAGAAGGTTCACAAGGTTCACAAGTTCTCCAATGCTTTCAATACCTTTCATGAGGTTCATGAAGTCTACAAGTTACTTTATGAAGGTTCACAAGGTTCACAAGTTCTCAATGCTTATATAACCTTTCATGAGGTTCATGAAGTCTACAAGGCACTTCTTGAAGGTTCACAAGGTTCACAAGCTTCTCAACATCTTCAAGACCTTTCATGAGGTTCATGAAGTCTACAAGTTACTTTATGAAGGTTCACAAGGTTCACAAGATTCACAATGATTACAAAGCTCTCCTGAGGTTCATGAGGTCTACAAAGCCACTTCATGAGGTTCACAAGGTTCACAAGGTTCACAATACATCCCATGAGTATCACAAGACATTTTATGAAGATTCACAAGGTTCACAAAGTTCACAATTGGTCATAAGAGTTGACAATTCCCTCAGACAATGCACCTCCTAAGCAGTGCATCCAAAACTAGGGTTTTGACTTTAATCAGGCTAAATGGATTTCCAATACCTCAAGTGAGTCTCATAACATCTTATATGTATGTAAGAACCCCCATGTCAAGTTTCAAGACTTTTCTCAAAAGTTTGCTCAGTCAGATGATCAGATAAGTCAAAATCAGTCAGTGCAGTTAAAAAGTCAAACTGAGGTCAACTGTGGTCAAACCAAAGTCAAACTTCATGATTTTTTGCCAACATCAAGTATATGAAGTAAAATTAATCATTTGATCAAGGGTTGATCATGATTCATCAAGGAGATTCCAGATCATCAATAATCAGGAGTTTCTAAATTAGGGTTTCCTTAGTAAAAGTCAACTGAACTTTGACCAGCCATAACTTTCACATACTTCATCACCAAGTCTCCATCCAAAGCTCATTTTTAAGGAAATTGAATTCTCTACAACTTTGATGTTGAAGGTTAAGCCCAAAAATGCTTCATTTGAAAGATATGATCTAAGACATTATGGGTCATTTCAAAAGTCAACAAAAAGTCAACAACTTCAAAAGGGCATAACTTGAGATTGGTAAATGATATGGACCTGAAACCAATGGGGTTGTTTAGAGGACTCTTCAAGCTTTCCAAAAAGTCCAATAACACCATCATACCTTTAAAATTGAGGGAGATATGCCCTTGCAAAGTTGGGCAATTTTGTGATGGTTTATGTTGAAAATGGAGGCTTAGAGGTAATTCTTTCCAAATGGGCTGCCCAATTTATGACCCAATCCATGCCACAACATCATGCACGACCCAATGGTGAGAAATTCTTATTTTTATATTTTTATTTGATATTTATTTGAATTTTATTCATTTTAAATCAAATTAAATCAAAATAAAATCTAAAAATCAAATTTGGAACATGATTCTTCTTCTAGAAATTAATCAATGTTGTTTAACATGATTTGATCTTGTACAAATTCGTGCTAGACCAAATTAGAAGGCAAATATTTGATTTTTTCACACTTTAAGATCATGACATTCCTTCACCATGAAGTTTTCCAAAAAAGCCCATAAATCCATCATCTTTTGACCTAAATCTGATCTCATATAAGTATACAATAGAAACCAATCACAAGGGGACGAAATCCAGCAGCCAAAGGTAAGCTTCATTGTTCAAAATTTCAAGCAAAAAGTGAGATTCAGATTTGGAGATTCAAGGCATTACAAGGTATTTTGAGAACATGGTTGGCTTCCTGGATCATCATGGAACCTAAACTGATCATCACATTGCCTCATATCATCACATATTGATGAACCCGAATCAAGTTTTATATAAAATTTCAATTTTTCGATTCTGATCATTTGTGCATCATTAATGAATTTTGTTTGATCTTTTGTGTTTGTGAGGTTCCAAGGAATGTTTCTGGACAATTGGATTGAAGAATGAGTGTATAAAACGCAAACGGCCATGTTAGGGTTCATAACCTCATAATTAGGGTTTAACGTTTGAATGCATATAAATAAATTCTGAAAACGTAGGGTTATTGTGTGAACTCTGAGGATTATGAATCACTAACCAATTTCATGAATTGATGCTGTTTCATGAGAGTTTGGATTTTCGCAGGTTTGAACAGGTAGCAAAATTCGCAGGAAAGCTCCCAGCTATTTTCATAGCTAAATTCGCAGTGCTGGAGGTAGGAGATGATCTCCTCCCGCGCGTTTGAAAAATTCAAATATAAATTAAATATTTTATCTTTAATGGTTAGTTTGTTTATCACACGCGCGTGTGTGTCTCAGTGGTAAGGCTTGCAGGCTTGTTGGGTGATGGCATGGGTTCGAATCAGGCCTGTACCATTCTTTTTTGTTCTATTTTTTCAGGATAAAAGAAGATAGAATATATTATGCATTATGGCTATTCAGTTATCAGATTGGCTCTTCCAGCCGGGTGGTGATGTGCGCGTTTGTGAATGTAAAGGTCCTGGGAACGAATCCCACCCCAGGCCTTTTGTTTTGATTATTTTTCTGGATTTACCAAGTAAGACACAAAAGAAATTCTTCCTCCTTTATTGTCACCTGCGCATGGATGGCTTAGTGGTTGTGGTTGTTGCTTGCAAGCTTGAGGTCTTGGGATCAAATCCCAGCAGGTTCTTTTTCCTATTTTCTTATTTTTTCTTATTATTGTTTTCTCATTATTGTTTGATTAATATATTGTTTTAAAGAAAAATCCAAAGAAAATTTCAAAGTAATATATTGATATTAGGTTAAACTTATTTTTATTTTCTTAAAAAATACTAATTTGCTAATATTATTAAATTGTATATGTCATTATTTTAATATTCTAAAAATTGTATATATGTCCTATTTAATTAAATAAATTGTTAATCAAACCCTAAAAAAATATTTTTCTAACAAACCCTAATTTATTTTTTTTTAAAACCTAATTCTTTTTTTTTCTTATTTTCTAATTCCTAATATAATTATTATGTATATATATATTTATTATAATTCTTATAAATTTTGTAAATATATTTATAATCCAAATTATTTTTCTTTTAAATATTTAGAAACAATCTAATTTATAATAATTATATTTTTGTATACGGTTAAAAACAATTTGTAAGTATAATAATTAATAGGATTAAATTTTATAAACATGATTAATATTGTAAATATGATATTTTAAACCTATGCATATATTGTTTAATAAATAAATGTTAATATATGTTTATAATAATTAAATTTTGAAAATAACTTAATAATTTATAAAATTAAAATAATTGTTTGTTCATATTTGTTTCTAAATGTAATGGTTCATATTAAAATTTGTTAATTTATTATTCTTATAATATTTTGATTAATTTGTATTATTTTTGCTTTTGTTAATTTTACATTATTATTCACTAACCTCTCTTATTTTATTATTACTAACTTTTTGCTTATTATTTAAATTATTTTGTTTATTATAATTATATTGTAATTGCTTCCTTGGTGTAATTTTGTAATATTTTAAATATTTAATTATTATTATGGTTAGTAATTAGGGAGTGTAAAACATGTTTGTTATTTAAAATAAATTTAGACCACTTTTAATATAAGATAATTAAAATAAACACTCACACACACGCAAGTCGATTTTTAATCGCCGTCTCACATTTCTAAGGTTATCCCTCAAGTTGCCTACGAATAATGGTCAAGTGGGGTGTATAAAGCAAGTCCCTAAAAATAAAAATCATCAAGTCCCTCATGGTTGCCTATACGAATCGAGTCCCTTCGAAAGATGATGATAGTCCCTCCCGTATGCTTATTACACCCCACAGTTGCCTTCATAACCAGATTGTCCCTCTCACGTCCCTTACATTCAAGGTAATGACTACCTATTCCTTAATAATAGGGATAGTCTTACCATTGAAAGAACATTTAAGAACAGTAAAGATTTAACTTAGGGTAGGTTCCTCTTAAGTACTTGCTCACTTTTTTCATCAAATTACTTCATTACACTTTACATTTTAAACAATTTTCAAAACAAAGTCTTTATATATATCCGTACAAGGGTCATTATAAAGTACTTAAGAAAATTTTTAATCACACACTACACTTCTCAAAACAACTTAAAGTGAGCTAAGTAACTAAGAGCCCATGGATAACCATGGATGTAAAGGGTGCTAACACCTTCCCTTTACATAACCTACCCCCCGAACTCAAAAATCTTTTAAGGTCTTTCCTGTTCTTTTATGCCCTTTCTTTTGGATAAAATAAAAGTCAGTGGCGACTCTTGCTATCCGCAACATTTAACTAAAGTCAGTTCTCCCACCGTGTTACAGTATGGTATGCATAAAGAAACAAAATGAGGTGAAATATGATTATTCTTATGCGGCATAAATGAATATGTGAATGATTGAACTTAGAATAAATGTTTGAAAATTTGTGAATGAATGTTTGATTGCTACTTTGAAAGATTTTAATGAAAAATGTATGATTAAATATGATTAAGTTAAACTTGAATGAATTGGTTTGAAATTGTAAGATTAGTGCTTGAACTTGCCTTTTTTTTTTTTGAAATTTAACTTGGCTCTCAATTCCTTTTGTAGGAGAGAAACTAGCATTGGAGCATGAAGCTTGGTCATGAAGGTGAATTCGGAAAAACTTGAAGTCGGTAGTAGGAAATAGATACCTCTTAGGCTTAGAACTCCTTTTATGTAACCTTGTAAAACTTGTAATGACAATGTTCCTAAGATGTAACCATGATTTTTGGAAAGTGAGAATACTAAATGCTTATGAATGATATGTGTGAATGTGCTAAAATGGACACTTGAATTTAATCAAGGAAAGGTATTTTGGATTTTGTTGTGAACTAAAATTTGGAAAGAGACTTAGAATTTGGAAATGGATCTAGGAATGATCATGAGTTGAATTCAAAATTTGAAATTGGATAATTGAATGAGAATCGAAATGGAACTGAAATTTGAGTTTGAACTTGAAGTTGAAATTGAATTAAATATCAATTGGAGTTAAAAGAAAAATTGAAACTTGTATTAGAAATTGAATTGAGAATCTTGGAATAAAAAAAAGGGAATGGAGAGTCTAACATTTAAGCTTTGAGATTTTTATTTGACATGAATTGGTATCTGAAATGTATTGAAATTGGTTCTTGAATTTGACCTTTGAGGTTTGAATAAAACATGGAATGATTTTGCAAATTGGATTTTAAACTTGGAATGAAATTGGAAATTAAGTTAAATAAATGGGTGAGAATTGAAAGGGAAAATAGAAATGGAAAATGGAAATTATGCATGAATTGAATTAGATTTGAAACAAGAAATTTAAAGATAAACTTGAGCTCAGAATTTGAATAAGAAATCTGAAGCATAAATTTGGTGTTTGAGAATTGACCAGAACAAAAATAACTAAACTTTAGTTAAAAATAAACAAAACTCAACAGCAAATCAAAGATCCGGAGTCCATATCCAAAATGAAAACCAAACTCCAGGATTCATCTTTTCCTTCTTTTCCAAGCAACAAAAATACTTGTTCCCCAAGAAATGAAATGAACAAAACAACGACAAATCTCAATGAGATAACTCAACTGATAAAATCCTAATGACCTGAGGCTTTGATCTCATCCATGATTCGACCTCAAAACTCCTGCCCCAACACTTATGAGACCACTTCAAAATATTGCGCTTTTAGCAAAAAAAAACTAGTTTTCCAAGTTCCAAGTACTTGTTACAAAACTAAAGACTTTCCTTGACAATTCTCCCAAATCCGACGTGACTGATATGCACAATGGTATGCAACTAATGAGATGAATGTCTGAAAAAAATTTAGGGGTAAAATTTAGGGTGTGACATGTACCAACTCCGCCTCCAGCAACGGTGCCTTTAGAAGATTATCAGAAGTTGGAAGCTTTGGTCAAGCAGCTTAGGGTTGAGAATCAAGAGGCTTACGATTCTTGTCAGAAATTGATGATTCAGAACCATAAGTTAGAAGATAGAGCTCTCCGAGCAGAAGAAGCAGTTCGTCTTAAGAAGAAGGACTTCGAGGAGAGGGAGCTATACTTCAAGAAGAGAGGATTGGCCGAGATCCATAAGGAAAGTCAGCGCCAAAAGGATAAGAAAGAACTTAATGAGGCTAATGAAGCCATCACACTTTGGTAGGAGAAGTGGAGTGATAATCAGAAGAAGAAAAAGGAGGTAGAAGCTGAATTCGAGTTTAAGATCAAGAACCTCCAGGATGCTTTAGTTGAACAAGAGAAGCTAGTTCAGAGAGCACAAGAGCAACAGAGAGAGTATCTTCGTTAGATGGCAAAGAGTCAACAAATAGCTGAAGATGTCCAGAAAGAAGTTGAAGAGCCGAAGCTTCATGTTGATGTGAAGAGGTCAAAGGCCGAGCCAGATACAAGCAAAGAGAATGAGGTGACTTTCCTGCAGTAGATTGAAGAGTTACATGCTTCCTTCGATCTAAGGGACCTCCTCATCCAGAGACTTATCCAGGAGCCTGGTCATCTGGATATCGTTCAGTTATTCTAGAGTGTCAAGCGTCTTAGCTGGAGGCTGCAAGATTTCGAGCTCCCTAGGGTTTAGTTTCATGCTGTTGTACTTGGGTTACCCACAGACTTGTTGTGGGATTCCTTTCATTTGATGTACTTTGTTGTTCTTTTGATTGGCACCCTTCGTGGACGTTGTTGTTTCAAACTTTAGTTTATGTGATTTCCTTGCTTTGAATCTCTCGTTCGTTATCTGTTGCGCCGACACGGGGTAATGAGCACCAATTCTCCACGGCCGTCACTTTATTTGAACATCACTTGGGTCTTCCTACCAATTATTATTCTCTTAACACTAGAATGTGAAAGTAATTAAAGCCTTGGGAATGAAAGGAACACATTGCATTGCATACGCATCATTTGCATTTTCTCTTTGTTTTGCAGGTTTTCTACAGGATGCTTAACTTATTTGTGTTTCAGGCAAAGATTGCGAGAGCCGCCAAGACCCGGCATCCTCGGCAGAATATTCCGCATCGCTATGCAACTCGCAACAACCAGAGGACAGTCATGGACGCCATGCAAACAGAGCTTAATGAGTTTCGCACCAGAATGGGAGAATTCATGGTGATGATGAAAGGGATGGCTCAGGGACAACAAGAGTTAAGGAATGCAGTTCAGGGGCTCAACCCTCCTCAGACTAATACTCATGTGGCTACTTCTGACGCCCAAGTGACTCCTCCCAACACCAAAAATGGCCCAGGCGGACCTCAAATTCCAGAGCATGGCACACCAACTTCCATTCCGGTACAAGACAAGCAGGATGATCAGTTCCCTTCTTTCAACAATGACATGGGGTTCGGAGGAGAAGGAAATCTTCAGTACTTTTTTATGCTTGTTGAGAAAGTCAAAGCTCTCGAGTGTAAAGACAATTTGGGTATAGATGTGTCTGACATGGGTCTAGTCCCCGGGGTGGTTATTCCTCACAAATTCAGACCGCCTACTTTTGACAAGTATAACGGTAGCTCCTGTCCAAAGACTCACTTGCAAGCATTCTACTGGAAAATTGATGCCCATACTCGGGATGAAAAACTCTGGATGTACTACTTCCAGGACAGTCTCTCCGGAGGGTCCTTGGAATGCTATATGAATCTAGAGAGAAGCTCTGTGAGAAACTGGAAGGAATTGGGAGAAACATTCCTCAAGCAGTATCAGTATAACATCGACACGGCGCCCAGTCGCACTCAACTTCAAAGTCTGACTCAGAAGAATTCTGAGAGCTTCAAAGATTACGCGCAAAGGTGGCGTGAGGTGGCTGCTAGAGTGCAACCACCTTTGCTGGAGAGAGAAATGGTAGACCTGTTCCTGGATACCCTTCCTGGGCATTTCATGGAAAGGCTAGCTGGATGTTCTTCAAGTGGATTCTCAGATATCATCTTGACTGGCGAGAGGATAGAAAGTTGGATCAAGCAAGGGAAGATTCAAAACGGGGGCGCTTCGAGTTCTGGTGGTAAGAAGCCCTTCGTGAAGAAGAGAGAAGGAGAGATGGGGGCAGTGTACGCGCAAAGAGGAGGAAATAACAGAGGACTTTATAAGCAAGTAGCTCATGTCACTATCTCAGCTCAACCTGCTCAACAACAAGTCCAACAACCACAGCAACAACGCCAGTAAGGGTATCAACAAAAAGCTCCTCGAAAGACATTTTGAAGCTCCGCCGATGTCCTATTCATAGCTTTTGAAGAATCTTCTACAACTTCAGATGGTTCAACTCCGAACTCTACAACCCCCGAAGCCCGGTCAAATCCCCGAGGGTTATGATACAAATGCCAGATGTGAATTTCATTCCGGAGCTCCCGGACATACCACAGAAAACTGTAAAGCACTGAAGCATGTTGTTCAAGACCTACTGGATTCTAAAGCTATCAACTTTGCTCATACTCCTAATGTAATGCATAACCCCATGCCTCCTCACGGAAGTACGGTTGGGGCAGTTGATGAAGGGGAAAGTCTAAACCTGGTGCGCGTTGTCAACAATCTGCAGACTCCATTGAATGTGGTTAAAGTTTTCTTATCGAAGAAAGGTATCTTCCCTGGGTGTGAAGAAGATTGTTTATAATGCGCTGAAGCTACAAATGGTTGTGAGCAGTTGAAGGCAGGGATCCAGAGTATGATTGATGAGGGAATGTAGCAGTTTGACAATATTGTAAAAGAGAGTGAAGCCTCTACAGTAACCATCTTCTACGATCCATCTCAAGTTCCTTCACGGGCCAGAGCAGCATCGATAACCATCACCACTGCAGGACCGGTAATGTATCAGAGTGATAGAGCTATTCCTTGGAATTATGGTGGTGAAATATACCGTAACGGCCAGAAGCAAGAGTTGGCCACGTCTAGTACAACCCCGGCTCAAGTAGAAACTGTTGGAGTAGGGGGCCTTACTAGAAGTGGGAGGTTGTTTGCGCCGGAAACACTAAGAAATCGTGTGATACCACCTAGAGACACCGCGGAAGCCCAGGATAGAGCAAAAAGGGAAGTAGCCAGTGGTTGTCAATGAGCCCACACCAGCGACTGATCCAGACCTTACCTTTGATAAAGAAGCGGAATAATTCCTAAGGATTATCAAAAAAAGCGACTACAAGATTGTGGACCATCTGCAGCAGACTCCGTCGAAGATTTCCATCTTGTCCTTGCTCATGTGTTTTGATTCACACAGGAAGGCTCTTCTGAATATTCTGAACAAGGCGTATGTTCCTCAGGATATTTCAGTAAATCAGTTGGAAGCGGTGGTATCCAGCGTCAATGCCAGTCACGGATTGGGTTTCACAGACTTGGATCTGACTTCTGAAGGGCGTGCTCATAATCGGGCATTGCATATATCTTTGGAATGTAAAGGTGCAGTACTCTCTCACGTGTTGGTAGATATTGGGTCGTCGTTGAATGTCCTACCCAAGAAAGCATTGATGAAGTTGGATTATGATGGAGTAGTTCTAAAGCCCAGCGACCTAGTAGTTCGAGCATTTGATGGGTCGAGGAGATCAGTGTTTGGGGAGGTGCAGTTACCAATCAAAGTAGGTACACAGATCTTCAATACCACGTTCTACGTAATGGATATCCAGCCTGCATACAGTTGTTTGCTCGGAAGACCTTGGATACATTCAGCAGGAGCAGTATCGTCCACACTCAACCAAAAGTTAAAGTTCGTCTAGGAGGGTCAAATTGTAACTGTCAGTGGGGAAGAAGACATTTTTGTGAGTCATCTAGCTTCATTTAAATATGTGGAGATGGATGGCGAAATAGTTGAGACCCCATGTCAGGCTTTTGAGCCCTTGAAGTCTGAACAAGCATCTGTAGTGGCAGTTTCACTTGAAGAACCAAAGAAAGGGGTTTCCATAGCCTCTTATAAGCAAGCGCTTGAGTTGGTAGAATCTGGGGTACGAGAAGGCTGGGGCAGTCCAGTAGAAGTGCCTGAAAAGAAAGATATGTTCGGAATTGGTTACCGTCCTGGGAAGTCATCGTCTGAACCGAATGCTAGAGGTCGTCAAGGCCCAATCACTTTCACGAGTGCGGGAGTGGTCAATCATGGAAACATCAGTGATGTACAGGATGACACAGTGGATAGTGACTGCGACATAGATGAGTGGATCAGGCCTGCCGTTCCACGGACTCAACTTAGCAATTGGACATCAGAAAGGCTTATCTCAGTCACCTCTTTCGAAGAGTAATGATTTTTTGTTTTTCTTGTATTAAAGCATTATGTCTTTCCCGGGGCATAGTGGCTCTTTGTAAGGTTTCTTATGTTCCTAACACAATTTAAAATCATAAATAAAGCTGACATTTCGCATTCATTCATGTTGTTCTTTGTCTTTCATTTTTGTTTTCGTTTTTCAAAAAGAAAGAAACGTTTTAAACCTGGCAATGTATCTCATTCTCACAAGCCTTTTCTAAAGCCTTGCATGAATCACCATTCATGTAGGTGCTCGTCAGCGGATCTTATCAATGACGACCCTGTTATGGCTGAGTATGACTTCGACAATCCAATCTATCAAGCCGATGAAAAAGGTGAGGAGGATTGCGAACTACCTGAAAAATTGGCCAGACTGCTTGAGCAGGAGGAGAAGATGATTCAGCCGCACGAAGAAGCTGTCGGAGTAATAAACCTGGGTACAGAAGAAGACAAGAAAGAAGTCAAGATCGGGGCTGCATTAGAAGGATTTGTCAAGACTCGTTTGATTGCTTTGCTTTGGGAGTATGTTGACGTCTTCGCATGGTCCTACCAAGATATGTCGGGTTTAGACACTGACATCGTGGTACACAAGTTGCCTCTCAGAGAAGATTTTCCTCCAGTGAAGCAGAAGTTGAGGCGCACACGTCCCGACATGGCAATTAAAATAAAAGAAGAGATACAAAAACAGTTTGATGCTGGCTTCTTGGCCGTGACCAGTTACCCTCCATGGGTTGCCAACATTGTGTCGGTTCCTAAGAAAGACGGTAAAGTCGGGATGTGTGTGGATTGCAGGGATTTGAACAGGGCCAGCCCCAAAGATGACTTCCCTCTACCTCACATAGATGTGCTCGTCGATAATACTGCTCAGTTTTCCGTGTTCTCCTTCATGGACGGATTCTCCGGCTACAATCAAATTAAGATGTCTCCCGATGACATGGAAAAGACTACCTTTATCACTCCTTGGGGCACCTTCTGTTACAAGGTCATGCCATTCGGTTTGAAGAATGCTGGAGCCACTTATCAGCAGGCAATGGTGACGCTGTTCCACGACATGATCCATCACGAAATTGAGGTTTATGTTGATGATATGATAGCAAAATCCCAAACAGAGGAAGAGCACTTGGTTAATCTAGCAAAGTTGTTCGACAGACTTCGGAAGTTCAGGCTGAGGTTGAATCCAAGTAAGTGTACCTTCGGGGTCCATTCTGGCAAGCTACCCGGCTTCATTGTTAGTGAGCGAGGAATTGAGGTTGATCCATCCAAAGTGAAAGCTATCCAAGAGATGCCTGAGCCGAAGACTGAAAAGCAAGTACGTGGTTTCTTTGGGAGACTAAACTACATTGCACGGTTTATATCTCACCTAACGGCCACGTGTGAGCCCATCTTTAAGATTCTGAGGAAGAATCAGACCATTAAATGGAACGAAGACTGTCAGCAAGCCTTTGACCGAATCAAAGGATACCTGCTAGAACCTCCAATTCTTATGCCGCCAGTGCCAGGGAGACCTTTGATTATGTATCTTACTGTGCTTGAAGGATCGATGGGATGTGTGTTGGGTCAGCAAGACGAGTCTGGTCGAAAAGAGCACGCCATTTATTACCTTAGCAAAAAGTTTACTGATTGTGAGACACGTTACTCACTACTCGAGAAAACTTGCTGCGTTTTGGCATGGGCTGCTCGCCGACTAAGACAGTATATGCTGACTCACACTACTCTCTTAATTTCCAAGATGGATCCTGTGAAATACATCTTTGAAAATCCAGCTCTAACGGGAAGAGTAGCCCAGTGGCAGATGATATTAACGGAGTATGACATACAATACACTTCGCAAAAGGAAATCAAAGGAAGTGTATTGTCAGAATAATTGGCTCAGCAGCCAATCGATGATTATCAACCCATGAGGTTTGAGTTTTCGGATGAGGACATCATGTTCCTCAAGTCAAAAGACTGCGAAGAACCACTTCCGGAGGAGGGGCCAGACCCTGAATCCAAATGGAAGTTGATGTTTGACGGGGCTGTGAACATGAATGGAAGTGGAGTAGGTGATGTTATCATCTCGCCAGAAGGGGTCCATACACCTTTAGCTGCTCGGTTGACTTTCGAATGCACTAACAATGAGGCAGAGTATGAAGCTTGTATCATGGGGATCGAAGAGGTAATCGACTTGCAAGTCAAAAACCTTGAGATCTTCGGAGATTCTGCTTTGGTGGTAAATCAAGTCAATGGAAAATGGCTGGTTCATCAACCTCATTTTCTCCCTTACAGAGATTATGTCAAAAGGCTGTTAACTTTCTTCACCAAAGTCAAGCTGAATTACATTCCCCGAGATGAAAACCAATTCGCCGATGCTCTGGCAACTTTGTCATCCATGATTAAAGTTTGTCACGAGAATTGCGTGCCTCGAATTACGGTCTCCCGTCTTGAAAGACCCGCTTATGTCTTTGCAGTCGACGATGGTGGAGATAATAGGCCTTGGTATCATGATATCAAGCAATTCATGAAGGCTCAAGAATACCCGGCTAGGGCATCCAGTAAGGATAAGAAGACCCTTAGAAGACTGGCAGGAGGTTTCTTCTTGAATCAAGATGGCGCGTTGTACAAGCGAAACTTCGACATGGTTCTGCTCAGATGCGTGGATAGACACGAAGCAGACATGTTAATGCAGGAGGTTCACGAAGGCTTCTTCGGTACCCATGCCGGAGGACATGCCATGGCCAAGAAATTGTTGAGATCAGGATACTATTGGATTACCATGGAATCTGATTGCTATAAATACTCCTGTAAATGCCACAAGTGTCAAATTTATGCCGACAAGGTCCATGTGCCTCCGAATCCGTTGAGTGTCATGTCTTTGCCATAGCTGTTTTCTATGTGGGGCATCGATATGATTGGCAAGATCGAGCCGACAGCTTCTAATGGTCATCGCTTCATCCTGGTTGCTATAGATTATTTCACGAAGTGGGTTGAAGCGGCGTCTTACACCAATGTCACTAAACCAGTGGTAGCTCTATTTATTAAAAGAGACATCATCTGCCGGTACGGAATTCCTGAAAGGATCATTACTGATAATGGTTCTAATATCAATAACAAGATGATGGCTGACTGGTGTCGAGACTTCAAGATAAAGCATCACAACTCTTCTCCATATCGCCCGAAGATGAATGGAGCCGTCGAGGCGGCCAATAAGAAAATCAAGAAGATTGTGCAGAAGATGGTTGTGACATACAAAGACTGGCATGAGATGCTACCATTTGCGTTGCATGGGTACAGAACGTCAGTACGTACTTCAACAGGGGCAACCTCGTTCTCACTGGTTTATGGTATGGAGGCAGTCCTACCAATTGAAGTGGAAATCCCCTCGTTGAGGTTGATGATGGACATTAAGCTAAAAGAAGCTGAGTGGCTCCGATCCAGATATAATCAATTGAGCCTCATTGGAGAGAAACGTCTAGCAGCTGTATGCCATGGACAATTGTATCAACGGCGGATGAAGCAGGCTTTTGACAAGAAGGTGCGACCACATAGGTACATGCCAGGGGACTTAGTGCTGAAAAGGATTCTTCCTCCTCTCAACGATTACAGGGGCAAGTGGACACCCAACTATGAAGGACCGTTCATGGTTAAAAAGGTTTTCTCAAGTGGAGCCTTGATGCTGATAACTATGGACGGAGAAGACTTCCAATCCCCTGTTAACGCAGACGCGGTAAGAAAATACTTTGTGTAAAAAGACCCGCTGGATAAAAACAGAATAAAGATCCAGGAAAAAAATGGGCATCCCGGCGAGCCAAAAACAGAATAAAAGGCTCGGGCAAAAGTTAGGGAAATCTTGAAAAAAATGTACACCCGCTGAGTTGAAAAGCCACATCGAACAACTCAGGCAAAAAAGGGTATCCCGGTGGATTGAAAACCTGAAAAGGAGATTCACGCAAAAGAGGGATTAACACGAACAACTGCGATCTGCGAGATCCGTAACCTATATACAGCTGAGGCTATTCTAAGGGTTGAAGATCAGTTCAATTACTTTTTCTCAAGAGGCAGAGCGAGCGGAGTGTCTTAAAGACATACGAGTCATAACCGGGTTGAGACTTGATGAGGTCCACTTCTCACATTGCCAATAGGATAGTTTTATTTTCCTTTTTGGCTGTTTCCTCTTTCCAGGGAACTGCTTCCTTTGTACTGCCTATTCATGGCCATTTTTCTGAATCAATAAATTTCAACTTCAGTCAACTTGTGACTATTTTGCTTCTTGTTTTTGTTCTTTCATCTAGCATTGATTGATTGTGAAGACGTCCAGCAAATTGTGATTTATATTGGGTTGTGAACATTTGAATGCTTTCTAACTCATGCATGAGGACAGAAACATTTAATACAACTCTGAAAGGGTGTCGAGATACCCAGATAATGGTTCATGCTACGAGCCTGGGGCAGGCAGGTCCCAAACTAACTTTCCATGTTGCAGGTACTATTGATTGTGTTCATGCAGGTACAAGTACCGGTGTTGCTAACAAAGCTAAAGGAAAATTCCCAGGTGGAACATCTCTTTATGCTTGACCAAGAACAGGTGTCTCCCAGGATGTTTCCAATTTTCCCCATCGGAGTTCAGCAAGGTAACAGAAGGTGGGTGTTATCCCCAAGCAGAAGTTTCCCTTCAGACAGGGGCAATCCCCTGCAGTACAAGGAGTGTCTTTCCTCCCCAGCTAGCTGCTTCCTCAGCAGTGTCATGCCTTTGTTTCCCCAACTAAGTAAGAAGGTTTCATTTCCCCGACAGAGTTCAACGGGTAGTGTACCTAGCAAGAAGAGTGCGTCTCTAGCAGGGTCTTGGCACTCCAATTTCAAAGTCCAATTTATTTTTGGAAATAACGGCAGTTCAGAGCCGGGGTATCATTGGCAACTTTCCCCGCAGAGTTGTCTCCTCCTCATCAGGATGGATCAGATCAGTGCAGTGATTAGCACTTTCCCCATAAAGTCGTTTCCTCCGCGTCAGAATGGACCAGATCAATGCAGTGATCATCAGTTCTCCCCAGTCAAGCCATCTGGGATACTTGCAGTCTCCTTATTAGGAGATCTCTTTGCATTTGCATTTAGTAATCATCATTACATTTGCATCCTCCAAAGCGTAGCATTTCCATTATCATGGAGAATTACACCATAAACTCAAACATATGCATGCCAGCATGGGCCAATTTTGAGGTATATTTAACATATTCTCAACCTAAAGTAATCCACACAGAGGATACCAATATCATTTTTCAGACATTCTTGTCTTTTCAGATCAATGTTTGCCACTTATTCTGCGTCTTGTTTGGTACAACAGTCGCGCCGCAGGTTCTCGTTTTGTACAACGGTCCTATTTGCCTGGGTTCTCGTTTATGTACAACGATCCCGTTCCATCTTATCCTATTGTCTTTGTTTTCGATTATCGACTGAGGCCGGTATCCCATTGCATCCCCATTCGAGGGTGGTTTTGTGTTAGATCCGAGGATCTTTTGAGAATCGTCATTCGAGGATGACATTCTTTTCTTCAAGTCCTTCTGCGGTTGGTCTTGTTTGTTTTTTGTTGTGGCTATTATTCGAGGATGATAGTCCACCTTTTGAACTTATTGATTGAGGTCAGTTTGTCTCTTTTGCAAAGTCTGTCTGAGGTCAGCTTTGTGTTTGGTTATCAGTCGAGGCTGGTATACCTTAGCGTCTCCATTCGAGGATGGTTTCGTGTTAGATCCGAGGATCTTTTGAGAATCGTCATTCGAGGATGACATTCTTTTCTTCAATTCCTTCTGCGGTTGGTCTTGTTTGTTTTTTGTTGTGGCTATTATTCGAGGATGATAGTCCACCTTTTGAACTTATTGATTGAGGTCAGTTTGTCTCTTTTGCAAAGTCTGTTTGAGGTCAGCTTTGTGTTTGGTTATCAGTCGAGGCTGGTATACCTTAGCGTCTCCATTCGAGGATGGTTTCGTGTTAGATTCGAGGATCCTTTTGAGAATTGTCATTCGAGGATGGCATTCTTTTCTTCAAGTCCTTCTGAGGTTGGTTTTGTTTGTTGTTGTGGCCATCACTCGAGGGTGATAGACCATTTTGAGCCTATTGATTGAGGTCAGTTTGTCTCTTTTGCAAAGGCTGTCTGAGGCCAGTCTTTGTTGTTTCTGGTTATCGACTGAGGCCGGTGCACCATTGTGTCTCCATTCAAGGGTGGTTTTGTTTTAAATCTAAGGACCCTTTTGAGAATTGGCATTTTAGGATGGCATTCTTCCCAATATATTTTATTTCCCACAGAGTTCAAATTTCCAGGTTTTATTTGAGTATTCAATCACTCCATCCCTTGAACGTCTAAAAGCTCTCGCAATTATTCGTCCAGGCCTGCAGATGATTGAATAGGGGCAGCTGTAACACCTCAAATTTTTCCCTCTCATATCCTCAACATTTTGCATAGCATTTTGCATTCATGAATTCATAAAATAACCAAAAACATTGCATAGATGAGGCATGGGTATGTGATCAATGATCGAAGCAACCGAAAGCTATGAAAAGGCAACCTAAGGGCCACAAAGCTTCCCGATCTTGTGCAAGGGGTTCACAATATTCCACAAGTCTTCACTTGAAGCCACGAGCCATGGAAAGATGGGGGTTTGATTGAAGGAGGCAAGCAGTACAACATCTCCTGATAAAAGAGCCGAATTATGGTTTCACTTCTACTGAGGCTTCGGCATGAAGTTTCGATTCAAAGAGGATTCCTTTGTCTTATATCTGATGTTAAGTGCCTGAGGTTCAAATCTCGTCCACAAATTCATTTTGGAAGAGGTTTGACTGGCCGGACGACGGAAAATCAAGGAATCGGAGAAAAGGCAACCGAGCTGGGTAAAAGGGGTCAACTCCGGACTTTTAAGATCAAAATCATGAATTTAGGGTTACAATGATCCTATGTTTCATATTTGATCAAGAAATGATGGAGGAATCATAAAAAATCAAAAGAAAAAATCATTTGAAAGGTAGTTAGTTTCACCATTTCCCTCCACCTTTCCTTCCACTTTCTTTCCACATTTCCTTTCATTCTTTCCATCTCATTTTTCCACTTCAATTCCACTCCATTTCCCTTTGAAGCTTCCACCATCTTCTAGAGTATTCCAAGGAATATTCCCTTTTCCAACCCTAACCCTAACTAACTACCAAACCTAATTTTTGGACCCCAAACCCAAACCTAACTCCAAGACTAGCCTCTATTTAAGCCATTTTAATCCAAACCAAAGGGGTTGAACACCATTTTCCAATTTTTTACTCTTTGAGAATCACTTTTTCTCTCTCACTTTTCCTCCTTTTTCACCCTTTTCACCAAAGCTTTTCAAATAAGCTCTTCAAGTTTCACATTGAAACTTGAAGATCTTGAAGCTTAAGCCTCCAACATTCATTGATTGTGGATTATAGAAGAATAAGCTACTTATTTTGTTGAAGTTTTCGGCTTATCGGAAGTGCAAGAGGATCAAAACGTCAAGAACACATTTATTTTGCGATTTCTCGGTTTTCGGTTTTCTCTTCGATTCAAGCTCCGATTCTTGCAACAATCACCGAAGCATTCCTCCGCTTCATAGGTTGGTGATCTTAATCACTTCTCCTTTAAGTTATTCTCTTCATCTCGCCACTTTTGGCATTCTTTAAGTGCTTTTCGCTTTGTTTAAAATCAATTCCGCTTCGATTATGTTTGCTTGTGATTTGTGATTTTGGTTGAATTTGGATTTAAGGTGTTAATAAATATAGGTTCTATCATATGTAAATAAGCTCAAATTAATCAGAAATTAGTGGTAGCATGTTCCTAGGAAGGTTAGGGATCGCTAGAAGCAAGATTGTGGCCAAAAGCACTTGGTTAACCGGTTAACGAGTGCGTTTTTGGCCAAAATGTTGTTGTTTTAGGTCCGTTAACCGGTTAACCCATTTGGTTAACCGGTTAACGCTGTTGATTTTTGACTTTTTAGCTTATTTGATTACTCATGCCTAATTTCTAGTGCCTCTAATGTTCATACATGTTTAGGTAGGGATTTTAGGGAATTTTTGAGTCCATTTCCAGTAGCTAGTTCCCCCATTTCGAGTCGTTTCGACACGATTGCGTTCATGTTGCGTTTTATGCATTTTTGTGTTTCTTTGTGCATGCCTTGATTTCTTGCATTTTGTTTCTATGTTCATACATCATTAGGTATGTAATAATCACTTTACATTCTGGTTTTTATATGTTTGCATTGCATTAAATCATTTTTTTTGCATTTCATGATTGATGTTTGTTGCATTTTGCATAATCATATGTATGTGCATTTGGTGACATTTTGTTGCATACTTGATCACATCACTCATATCAATTTAATTCTGAATTTTGCATTGAGTCTAGTATGTTTGTTGAGCAATCATATTGCATGTTCATAATCAAAGATCATCATGTTCATATGCCATGTTCATATGCATGTTTAGGTGCTACTTTGTGCATTTACTTGTTGCATAATTCATGAGATGCATGTTTGCATAATCATTCAATAATGTTCATGTTCTTGCATTGGTATATGTTGATTTAAGTTCAAATACATGTTCATGATGAGATTAGTGATTTTTGCATTGAGTTTGTGTTTTAAACATGAAAATAAGCAATTCTGGATTTTGCATTTCATAGCTGTTTTTTTGCATAAGTGCTGTAAAATGTATGATGTTTGTTATGTGTACATGTTGTTTGCAACCTTTTACACCTACATTTTTATGCTGCATGCTGGTTGTAAAAAGCTGGTTGGTGTTAGGCTTAGTTTCATTGTTGTTTGTGTATTAAGGGGCTGTAACAAGTGTTGTATTTTGGTTTTAGCATTTTTCTAGTTCCTTTAGGATTAAAATAGAGTCTAGTTTAGGTCCAAGGTGTCTTAGAATTTAATTAGGATTTAATTAATGTGTGTTTGCCTTATTCTTTTTAATAAAAATGTGCAATGACATTTGTTTTGTAGTGGGGAAGATTGAGGTAAGCTTACTTCACTTTATCCTTTATTTTTTATGCATTTCTTCTAGGCTTTTTAATTCATTTTTTCTTCCATATTTGTGTTTGGTAGGATTCCCCTTTGTTAGGATCAACTTATCTTCCTTAGGAAGTAAGTTTCATCATTTTCCCTTCTTTCTTTTCCTTTTGATCTTTGGGATTAGAAAACCTCATTAACCATTAGGATCTCCCTTTTGTGAATAATAAATAACTTAGGGTTGGTCTTAGTCCCCCTTAGTTTTTTGTCCATTTTCCGACTTGAGTCATTCTTTCTCACCTCATAAAGAAAAGCAATAAAACATCTAATAAAGGTTGAACGTTCTTGTACGACACGAGACTTTGTTGCAGAGTGTTTATACGCGTCCTGTTTCGGGGCGAGGTGTAAGTACTTCCCGCGATGGATAGGTCTTAGTATGAGAATGTTCACAAACAAATTCAAAACACTTCTCATAAAAGTCAAAAAACAAATAATAAGCGACTTTCCTGTGGGAATTCTCTTCTCATCTCATTCACTCTCAGCGCGAACTCGCGACGACTTGTCTCGCATGCAAGACGGTAGACGCACTCATACCAGACGAGCCTGCAACACCTGAGCATAGACATACGCAGTTCCAGCTATAAAAAACACAAACAAATAGTTCCCGCCTTAGTTAGGCGAACTACGTCGACTCTGATCCTCATATTCCCGATGAGGTACATAGGTAGCGGGGTAGGGCCCGTTCGAGCACATTCTTTATTTTCCCTACATTATCCCCCTTCTGTTCTTTCCCTTTTCCAATTCCATTTTCATTCTCATTCCAGTTAGCAGTTCATTTGTTCAGAAGCACTTTATTTTTCTCACCCTTTGAAACAAAACAAGCAAGCGTGGATCCCGTCGGGTACGGCGGACGATCTGGGGTGCTAATACCTTCACAGGTCGTAACCGACTCCCGAACCCAGATCTTTGGTTCGCAGGACCTTGTCCTTTCCTTCTTCCTCAGGTTTGTGCAACATTACCTTTCCCATTCATCCGGGATAAAAATGTCTGGCTGGCGACTCTACCTTTTCCGCGCCACTTTCGCGTTTGTACTAGGATGAAAATCCCGGGAGCGACAATATTGTCCAGAAGAAATTCAGAGATAATAGAAACAAAGAGTTAATTCTGATGCTTAATTCATGAAATTGTCCTTGAGACAGTTCAGAGACTATATAAATGAAGATCTAGTGCTGATACTTACTGTAGGATATTGTCCAGAAGCAATTCAGAGATAATCGAAACGAAGATTTATTTCTGATGCTTAATTCAAGATATTGTCCTTGAGACAATTCAGAGATGATCTAAATGAAGATCTAATGTTGATACTTAGTGCATGATACTTTCTAGAAGCAGTTCAGAGATAATCAAAATGAAGATTTATTTTTGATGCTTAATTTAAGATATTGTCCTTGAGACAGTTCAGAGACTATCTAAACAAAGATCTAGTGCTGATACTTAGTGCAGGATATTATCCAGAAGCAATTCAGAGATAATCGAAACGAAGATTTAATTCTGATGCTTAATTCAAGAAATTATCCTTGAGATAGTTCAGAGACGGTCTAAACGAAGATCTAGTGTTGATACTTAGTGCATGATACTTTCTAGAAGCAGTTCAAAGATAATCAAAACGAAGATTTATTTCTTATGCTTAATTCAAGATATTGTCCTAGAGAAAGTTCAGAGACGATCCAGACGAATATCTAGTGCTGATACTTAGTGCAGGACATTGTCCAGAAGAAATTAAGAGATAATCGAAACAAAGATTTAATTCTGATGCTTAATTCAAGAATTTGTCCTAGAGATAGTTCAGAGACGATCTAAACGAATATCTAGTGTTGATACTTAGTGCATGATACTTTCCAGAAGCAGTTCAGAGATAATCAAAACGAAGATTTATTTCTGATGCTTAATTTAAGATATTATCCTTGAGACAGTTCAGAGACAATCTAAACGAAGATCTAGTGCTAATACTTAGTGCAGGATATTGTCCAGAAGCAATTAAGAGATAATCAAAAAGAAGATTTATTTTTGAAGCTTAATTTAAGATATTGTCCTTGAGACAGTTCAGAGACGATCTAAACGAAGATCTAGTGTTGATACTCAGTGCAAGATATTGTCCAGAAGCAATTCATAGATAATCGAAACAAAGATTTAATTCTGATGTTTAATTCAAGAAATTATCCTTGAGACAATTCAGAGACGATCTAAACGAAGATCTAGAGCTGATACTTAGTGTTGGATACTTTCTAGTAGTAGTTCGGAGATAATCAAAACGAAGATTTATTTCTGATACTTAACTCAAGATATTTTCCCAGAGACAGTTCAGAGATGATCTAAACAAAGATCTAGTGTTGATACTTAGTGCAGTAACAACATTCAGATAAAGTCAAACGTAGACACATTTTAATACTCCTACCAACAGACACTTTGGATGGCATGTGTAAGCCAATCTCCAAATACTCAGAATGACATCTTCAAGCCATTCAAGCAATACAATCAACCAACATTACTATTATGCGCATCAGCGAGTGCAAATTTTTGGGCTTTAGGTTTTCAATCCTCTTCCACCGTCAGGTCACGAATGGCGTACAGGTCAATCTAACTCCTCCGATTTCAGAAAATTAAACAGGGGAAGCTGTTGTACCCCAAAATTTTCCCTCACATATTCAATATAATGTGTCTCAATAGGTCTCCTAATAGTCACAAGATTCACAATTGCTCAAAAGGATTTCAGGTTTCATCAGACAAAGCCCCCTCCTAGGCAATGGATCTTAAACTAAGGTTTTGAATTTCTCTAAGCAAAATGGACTTCTAAAGATACAAGTGGAATTCATGACATCCCACATACTTCAAATAACCCTTATGTCAAGTTTCAAGGCTTTCCCTACAAGTTTGGTCAGTCAGATGCTCAGGATATCAAAAATCAGTTAACTTGGTCAAAAAGTCAATTGTGGTCAACACAAAGTCAAACTTCAATCTTTTTGGTCAAAATCAAGATTATGAGGTTAAATTCATCATTTGATCAAGGTTTGATCATGATTCATCAAGGAAACCTCAGAATCATCAAGAATCAGGAGTTACTAAATTAGGGTTTTGTGCAGGAAAAGTCAAATGTACTTTGACCCACCATAACTTTCACATACTTCATCAAATATTTCCCATCCAAAGGTCATTTTGAAGGAAATTCAATTCTCTACAACTTTGTGTCTCACAATCCAAGTCCAAAAAAGCTTCATTTGAGAGATATGAGTCAAAACATTATAGGTCCTTTTAAAAGTCAACAAAAAGTCAACTTTTTCCAGATCTCATAACTTAAAAATGGAAGATCAATAGGACATGGTATTAAAAGGAGTAGTTATAGTACACTCTAAGCTTTCTAAAAAGTCCTAGAACACATTCATAAGATAAAAATTGAGGGAGTTATGCATTGTTGAAGTTGGGCAATTTTGAGGAGACGTATAAAGCAAAAAAGGCCAAAACTCAAGTTTCTTCCAAATGGGCCCATGTTATTTCATCCCAACCTCAATTATAAGATCATGCACGACCCATAGATCATAATATCTGATTTTTCATATTTATTTTATATTATATTGGATTTATTTTATTTAAATTCAATTTTAATTAAGATAAATATTGAAAAATCAAATATTTGATCTTAGGTCTATTTTGGGATCAAATATTTGATGGTTATGTTGATTGAAAATATCCAAATTCATGCAAGGCCAAACAAGTATGATTTTATCAAATTTTTGGATAAAATAAGAAACCATCTTTCTTCATCTTCAAGCAACCTCAAATTCATCAACAAAACCCAAAGTTTTCAACCTAAAATACACTCTTATATAAGCACAACATCACTACAAAGTGAAGGAATGAAATTCTTGAGAGATAAACCCTAGATTTTTTTTTCAAAATAAAGGCATATAAGGACAAAGTTCAAGGAAGCTCCACAAGAAGTTTTGGACCTCTCTTTCCATTCAATCTTCATGAAGGAGGGTTTAGGAGATCATATCAATCATCATTGAAGGTGGAACACATGTAAAACATCATACATGAAAGCATTCCATCATAACTATGTTTCTGGAATTTGAAACTCTTCATTCTTAATGGTTTAACGTGTTTTGCTTTCATAATGTTAATCATAATCATGTATGGATGTTGTTTGATCGCTCACCTTTGAGTTTCGATGCAGGTTTTGAGGTGTGCCATTATTAGGGCACAAAGCTTTTCTTGATCGAAACCTACAAAACAACTACTTTTAGACTAAACTAATGTCACCATTGAATTCCTAAGGCTGGATTTAGTAAGAATAGATGAACTTGACATGTTAAAATTTGTTTTGGTGAATGTTTGAAAATCGCAGGTTATTAGCTATGAGAATTTCGTAGCAAAATCGTAGGAAATTGGTAGTCAGATCGTAGCAAAATCAAGTCGTTGGAGGTTGGAGATAAAGTGCGTGTCAGCGCGCGATTGGTTGATTTCTGGAATCTGTTTAAATTGATTATATAATTTTTTTTATTGTTTATCACTAGGAATGCAGGTGGCGCAGTGGATGAGAGAGACGTGTTTGAGGCAAGGGACCTGGGTTCGAACCCAGGCTCCCCCCATATTTTTTATGACTTATTTCTTTGCTTTTTTTTAGTTTTCTTAGTTTTTAATTAATTAATTTTCTAATTATCCTTAACTAATTAATTAATTCACTAATCACCTTAATCTTTTTTTAAACAATTTCACAAATAAACTATTAATCTTTTTTTTATAATAATATTTTTTTTATAAATAGAAATTAGTTTTATGTTTTTCCTCATTAATTTATAAATTAATTCATAATTAACTTAGTAATTAGGTCTTAATTGATTTTAAGGTTAACTCTAATTTTTTTTCTCAATCCTGATTTTTTTTCTAAACACTAATCTTAACCTTAACCCCTGATTTGCTTTATAACCCTAATTTGTTTTTCATAAAACCATCAATTATTTTTCTTAACCTAAATTTTAAACTTATTTGTTTATTTACTTTCTTATTATTATTTTCTTAGAGAATTTTTATAGGATGTACGATCATGTAATTTTATTTTCTCGCATTCTTTTTTCGATTATGTAACTGCTTCCTGGTTGTAATAGCTAATTAGGTTTAATTTCCGTACTTTATTTTCTGCAATTCCCAAAAGACAAATTTATCCCCCTCCCCATGATGTAATAGCCTAGAACCTTTACTTTCCGCTTTTAATTTCTGCAAAAAAAATATAAATTGTGTGGTTAGTAAACCTAGGGTGTGAAAAGACTTATATGCTAAATTAAGTCGATCGTTATATGATTGCCATCTGCACATCCTAGGGTTTCCTCTTTTGGTTGCCTTACAAAAGAATTGGTCAAGTCCATCAAACATAGAGGGTATCTTAGTAAAAGTTTCCTACGAATAAAATCCTCAAGTCCCTTCAGATAAACGATCATAGTCCCTTCGAGTTTCCTACAAACAAATGATTTAATCCCTCGATGACCCAACGAAAATGATGATCGTCCCTTTGAATTACTAAGATACCCCTACAAGGTTGCCTTCTATGACCATACGATGACCCTACGCTTGTCCCTTTAAACATCCAATGTAAAGACTACTTACTCACTAATAGTAAGGACAATCTTACCCTTAAAGGAAATAAATAATAAGAAAGACCTTACAAACTTAGGGTAAGTAGTTCTTAAGTACTTGCTCACTCTTTTAAAAAATACTCTTTACACCCACTTTTCAAATACTTTCAAACTAAACACTTTGTATACAATCATACGAGGATCATTGCAAAGTTAAAGACTTATGAAAATATTTTCTAAACACACACTACATTGTTTCAAACAAAAGTAAAGTGAGCTAAGTAGTTAATAGCCCGTGGATAACCATGGATACAAAGGGTGCTAACACCTTCCCTTTGTATAACCTACCCCCCGAACTCAAATCTTAATAAAGGTCTTTCCTATTCTTTTATACCTTTTCCTTATTGGATAAAATAAAAGTCGGTGGCGACTCTTGCTTACCGCAACACAAATTAAAAATTCAGTTCTCCCACTGTTTTACAGTTACATTCTGTAAGATCAATGTGTGGTTGACATAGATGGTAAAATTTATAAGTTACATGTGAGAGAAGCTGCTTTCGACTCTTTGAATCTAACAGTGGAGAAGAAAGTTATTACAAAGGAGGATGATGAATCTTCTTCTTGTTTTAACGATTTGGGAAGCTTCCAAATGGGTGGTAGCGAGGGCATGGATGCTCAGACTCAAAATGAGGAAAATCTATTTTAAGCTGCAGAAACGTGTTCATAATCTTTGAACACAGGACAAGAGAAAAATTCAAAAATTATTGATGGAGACAAGGAAGGAAAGGGTACAGATGCAGCAGGGAATGTCAACAGGCTTTTTTAGCGACATAATGCTTTCGGACCGATCTCGGTTATCTAGAGGGACAAGGAGCTTTGACGAGGCCATATTTAAGGTGAGAGAAGGGTCAAATCATGCATAAGACAGAGGGGATTTTGTGGATAAAATGCATAAAATGCTTGAGCATAACTTTGTTTGTCCGTCGGGTAATATGCAAGAAGACATTTATGATACATTGGGTAGTGTTTAGAAAGTTAATAGAGGTATGTTGGTAGGTGGGGCCCAGGGAAAAGATAGAACTTTATTAAATAAAAATAAATACAAAAAATTGGAGGGTTTTAGTGGGATTAGAAGGAGTCATAGAAAGAAAAGAACTAATACAAAAATACAAGTGGAAAACAAGCAAGAGTTTGACCCAATTTCATCGTTTGGGATTGGCACAAATGTTGTATCAGTTAATTCTGGTAATAATTGTAGAGGTCTTGTTTCGACTACTGGTTTTCATGGTAACAACTCGTAGAATTCTTGTATCAACAAATGCAATATGAGAATGTGGGAAATTTTGAGTTCAATGGTAGGTGATAAACTTTTGGAGACGATAATTAATCTCGGCGTTGCAGTATCTAATTCGAAGTTAGATTACATCATGAATTTGGATGATTTAGAGAAGAGGAACAAATAAGTTAATGAAGGTGTGAAGGAGAATAATAATAGGATTCAATGATTATTGGAACATTAAACATTAGAAGAGGAGGTAGTCGCCTGAAAAGGAAGCAAATCAGCAAGATTATAAAGGATGGTAAAACATATATTTTTCTTATTCAAGAATCGAAGTTGGGAGGGGTCTCTGAGGATGTTGCTAAGAGCCTTTGGGACTGAGATGTAGGGTGGACTTTTTCTAGGTCCAATGGTTTCTCAGGAGGTCTCATCCTTTTGTGGAATTTTAATATGGGATTTATATGTAGTTTTAGAGGGGATGGTTTTGTCGGAGTTAAGGTGGTGTTGAAGAATTGTTTGTATTACATTATCAACGTTTATTCTTCTTTAGAGTTTCCTTTGAAGAGGAAATTATGGAGAGATGTTTTGGTTTTGAAATCGAAATTTATGGATGGTGGATGGTGTATTGGGGGTGATTTTAATGCTATTGTTAATTGGGGCTAACAAAGGGGGAGATTGGTGAATCATAGGTCGATCGAGATGAAGGAATTTTCGGAATTCAGTTCCAATTGTGAGTTGGTTGATGTTCCTTGTAAAAATAAATTACTTGGTATATCGGGGATGGTTCTTCTATGAGTATACTTGATCGCTTCCTTATTTTGGAAAATTTTATTCTTTCTTGGGGAATCATAGGTCAAAAGATATGTTTGAGGGATATTTCGGATCATTGTCCAGTTTGGTTGGTGTCAGATTCCTCAAATTGGGGTCCTAAACCGTTCAAAGTTAACAACGAGTGGTTTGTGGACAAACATTTTTTACCGTTCATAGAAAAAGAATGGAAAATTTTGATTGTTCAAGGTAGGAGCGATTATGTTCTTAAAGAGAAGTTTTGATTGCTCGAGGTTAGTCTTTGAAAGTGGAACATTGAGGTGTTTGGTAAATTTGACTTGAAAGTTGAAAAGGGCGTGAATGGGATTAATGAAGGGGATGTCCTTCTTGCTTCTCGTGATGATAAGCATGTGGAGGTTCTCAATGGAATTATAAAAGAGGCGTTGAGTCGTTTTTTGATGAATTTGAGAATAAAAGAGAATATAATTATTCAAAAGGCTAGATTGAATTGATTAAATGATGGGGATGATAATACGAGATTTTTTCATGGTGTTATGAAAGAAAGGAGGAGACGTACTTTTTTGGGTTACATTAATACGAAAGGAGGGGTGGTGGATTTGGTATATGATGTTAAGGAGGTTTGGGAGCATTTTGGAGGGAAGTTTAGGGAGCCTGAGGCCAATAGACCAATTTTAGAAGGTGTGTCTTTCAAGTCTATATCGTCCTCGGAGAAAGATTTTTTGGAAGCTCCGTTTACGGAGGAGGAGATTAAGGAAACGGTTTGGAGTTGTGGCGGTTCTAAGAGCCTGGGATCAGATGTTTATTCTTTTTCGTTTATAAAGAATTGTTGGTTCTCCTTAAAAGAAGATTTTGTTCGCTTCTATTCGATTTTTCATCAAGGTGCCATTTTATCCAAATCGAACGTTTCCCTTTTTTTAACACTTATTCTGAAAACTGACAATCCCTTGGGGCTTAATGATTATAGGTTGATATGTATTGTGGGTTGTCTATATTAGGCTTTGTCCAAGATTTTTGCCGCTAGATTGAAGATTGTTCTTAACTCTATTATAACCCCCAACCAAACGACTTTTGTTCTGTGTCGGCAACTACTTTATGGTGTGTTAGTGGCCAATGAATTGGTGGATTATGCGATCAAGGAAAAGAGAGAATACACTCTTTTCAAAGATGACTTTGAAAAATCCTATGACAAAGTTTCGTGGAAGTTTCTTAGATACATGATGAGGAGAATGGGATTTGGTGGGTTGTAGATGTGGTGGATGGAAGCTATGTTTTTTTCTAGTAAGATGTTTGTCTTGGTCAATGGTAGTCCGACCAAGGAGTTTGTATGTGAGAGGGGGTTGATACAAGGAGATACTTTATCTCTGTTTTTATTCGTTTTGGTCACGAAAGGGTTATCGGAGCTGATCCGAAATTCTGTGAGTTTGGGTGATTTTTCCAGTTTTAACATCAACCAGAGTTTCTTCATTGACATTTTACAATATGTGAACGATACTTTATTGGTGGGTGATGGATAGTGGAATCACGTGTGGGCTATTAAGACAGTTCTTAGGTCTTTTGAATTGGTGCCCGGTCTTGGTATTAATTTCCACAAAATATAAATCATTCTTATTAATGTGAAAGATAGTTCCTTAGAAGCGGAGGCGGATTTTCTTTCTTGTAGATCAGAATCTCATCGATTTACTTTTCTTGGGATTCCTATTGGTGCGAATCCTATGAGGATAGCTTATTGGTCTTCTTTGTTATCAAAGTTTAGTAAAAGGCTTTCTTCTTGGAAAGGCCGATTTATATCCTTTGGATGTAGAATTACTTTAATTAAAATTGTTCTTAGTAGTTTATCTATCTTCCATCTATCCTTTTACAAAACACCGGTAAAAGTGTGGATGTGGATGATGAGGATCCAATATAGATTTCTTTGGGGTAGCTTGGAGGCGAAGAGGAAAATTCATTGGGTAAATTGGAGGTCTCTGTGTTTTCCTTACACTCATGGTGGTTTTTATCTAAAAAGAATGGATGTCTTCAATGAGGCGTTCATTAATAAATGGAGATGGAAAATGATGAATGGTTCGGAGGATGATGATGTTGAGCGGTGATGCCATTTTCAGTAAAGTTTCAAAGTTCTCCTATTGGTTCTTGGATTTGTGTTCGTTTAACAATTCAAAAGTTGAGGATATATTAATGGATAATTGTAAAGTTTTGATAGAAGATGATTTTGCTTCTTCTTATTGGAAGGCAGATTGGACGGACATCAGTCCTCTCTCGCGTTTATATCCTAATGTCTTTTCTGAGTCTTGTTTGGGAAATGTTTCGGTTGCAGCGGTGGACGGATGGTCAGTGGGAATGGGGTGCTTTTGGTTCCCACTGTCAGGGGGTAGGAAATATGGATTCTGTTTCAGATGTTGGAGGGCATGAATTTGTGATTTCTGCTACTGATTTGCAAGGCCAATCGCAAGATGTTGTAGCGCCTGGTATTTTGGTATCGTCTTTTCAAGATAGGCCACATATCTCAGATGGTTTGGGAATCGATGATATTGGTTCTCACGGGCAGGGATATGTATCTACAGAAATTGTAAGAGCAGAAATTGATTTTGTTTTGTTGTCTACGACTATGTTGATCCCGAATAATTTTTCTGTTGTTGAAGACGCATGAGTGGTTTCCTCATTGCAGCTTAGACAGTTTTCTTTCCATGATGTTTCTACAGTAGATTCAGATGATATGGGGAAGATCGGATCTCATGTGAAATGCAAGTCTCACCCTTTGCAGACTGAGATCGATACGCAGATAGTTCCTGCGGGTAGTGTTAGCGGTTCGCTTGAGGAATTTTGTTGGATGAGGAGTTTTTTGGTTGATTATAGGTCGTATCAAGAGGGGATAGACAAAGTAATTTGGAATGGCAGTAACAATGGTTTTTATACAGTTAGTTCCTATTATCATTTAGCCTTGTCTCGTTTTATTCTGTTAGGACCTCTCAATCGAAATGATCGGGCTTTTGATTTTGTTTGGAAAACTGTGGCTCCATTTAAAGTCAAGGTGGTAGAGTTTCTTGAATAGCCTTCCTACTAGAAGTTTTCTCTTGCGTAAATGAGTTTTCTCGGATTACTCCGATCAATTATGTCCTTTTTGCTCCTTATGCTCCAAGACTCTTCATCATCTTTTGCTAGATTGTTACGTGACTAAGCTTGTTTGGAAGGACATTTCTTGTTGGTTAGATTTCAAGGCAGATATCGCTCTAGACCTCAAGGGTAGCTTTTTGGATTGGTTTGCCTTTTGCAAATTCAGAAATGTCGCAAAAGGTAGAGAAGGTAGTTTGTGGTTAACGGTTGTTTGGAACATTTGGTTGATGAGGAATGAAATCATTTTTTTGTAACTCGAATTGGAATGTTTTAGACATTGTTTGGAAGATTAAGTTATTCATTTGAAGGTGATATTTGATGGGGGAAATTACTCATCCCAATTGCAATCTTTACGAGTTTGACAAAGACTCGTTGTTTTTCTTGTCATAATACAATTTGGTTTGTAATATTCTTTTTGTTTTTGCAAGCTTTGTCTTGGCTTCTCTTTGTATTCAGATGGAGTACCCTTAATACTCATTTCTATCTATATATCACTTGATTAAATATATATATATATATATATATATATATATATATATATATATATATATATATATATATATATATATATATATATATATATATATATAAGATTCATTTTGGCGGGCATTGTGCCCTCTCTGGTGGGACATTTGCAAGGACCCGCGCATGTGGCACACCATTGACATGATCACCGGTATCTCTCTGTCGCAGCATGCTAACTTCATACGTTCCCGTCGATTAGGGAAGATTTGTCGCTATGCTGTTGAACGAAGCTGTGGTCATCTCAAAAATATTTATATTAAAAAGTTTGGGACTAATGATCTCCTTCTTAACATAGCTAAAAGGTAGTAGTTGTTGTAGTACTGTAGTAGTATCTTTTATTATTTTTCGTAATTTGTTGTGAACATTTTCAGGGCAAAACAACTAAGAAGCATGCGGCTTGAAGAATCCCATGAAATTTCAAATGAAGCATTCAATGATGTTGTTAAGAATCAACCATGTTTAGAGGAGCTCGAGATTTCTCATTGTTATGAGCTAAGAACGTGTTTTTTTAAATATGTTGGCCAATTTTGTCCACTTTTGAAATCACTGAAATTCATCCATTGTCAAAAGGAAGACTATAAGTGTGACAATGTTGCGTTTTCTATTGCAAAAACAATGCCTATGCTGCGCCACCTTACACTTTTGAATGATGGAGTTACTAGCAATGGATTGCTAGCTATTCTTGATGGATGCCCTCTTCTTGAATCTCTTGATCTGAGAGGATGTCTTCATCTTGATTTGGATGGAAGTTTGTGGAAAAGATGCAATGAGCAGATCAAAGAATTTCGACTTCCGACGGAATCTATTGATGATAGTTTTGACATTAGTGATTATATGAACGTTCTGCAGTTTAAATTGTTGTGTGAGATGATTTGATTTTGCATTCTTGTTGAATTTCTTATCAAAATGGAATCAGTTCGAATCTTAAACATGTTGTAATCCTAAATCTGTGATTGTACTGAAAATTTGCTTTTTATTTTTAAACATTTTGATAGTTTCTTATTCAGCATTGAAATTAGAGTTTGTCATAATTTATCATATCAAAACTTTAGTTAAGCTATTTTTAAACTCTATCGAAACCTATGTGAAATTTGTTAATTTTACTAAATACTTATTTTTAGTCATAATCTTGAATCTACTTCTAGTCCTATTGATATAAATGAGGGTGACTTGTTGATTGATCTATGCTTCTTATTGTTTTATTAAAACTAGTGGGGATACATGTGTCTTTGCACGAGTATTTGTCGCGACGTGCAATGATTATTAAAAGTGAAAAGAATAATGAAGAAAAAATAAAACTTGGAGAAATAAACAGAGATACGGTTATCTTATAATGTAATAATTTTGAAAGATAAAAAATTAATATTTTGAGATACCTAAAATGGAGAAAAAAAATGATTAGTTTAAATATAATAAGAAATGTAAATGATGTATTACAGGTTATACCAAATTGGTAGAATAATTGTGATAAGAACTGTATTTTACAGGTCATTAGAAATTGGTATCTTATAGACGTCATAACAAATTGGTATTTTATAGGTTCATAACAAATTGGTATTTTATGATAAAAAAACATAGTTTAGATAATACAATTAAGTAAACAAAAAATAGGTAAAATAAGTATATGTTATGCAGAATTACTCATTATACAGATATATTACAAATAAAATATGTAATGTTTGATTGTACTTGTAAATTTACCATAATTGTTCAAGATGTTAACCATAACACACAAAATAGGAACTCAAAACAAAGATAGAAGTTAACCATACAAATAAGTTAATAATGTTATGTTTTCCAAAACAAAGTGACATGAGAAATGAGGCAGTCCATGTACTAACGATTAAGTAACTTCACAATGATGTTATCGGCGTCATGGTGTCGTACAATAAATGCAAGATGATCCCCTCTTGTGATACACTTGTTTACGACAAACTGATACCAACCTCTTCCTATAAAAGTATGAGAGGAGTATTTGCTACTATAACGATGCATCTCGCACTCATATTCTTGGTCGTTGTCAGCATCAACCAAGTCTATGGCCTTTTTTCCAAATTTGTGGCAGTCCCTAATGTCGCTCCTGGGATTTTCATTCTAATACAAACGCGAAAGTGGCGCGGAAAAGGTATAGTTGCCAGCCATACATTTTTACCCTGAATGAATGGGAAAGGTAATGCTACACAAACCTAAGAGAAAAGGAAAGGACAAGGTCCTGTGAACCAAAGAAACTGGGTTCGGGAGTCGGTTACGACCTGGGAAGGTATTAGTACCCCAGACAATCCGCCGTACCCGACGGGATCCGCGCTTGTTAGTCTGTTTCAAAGGGTGAGAAATAAAGTTGTTGTTGAACAAAAGAATTTCTAATTGGAATGGAAGTGAGAAAGGGATCTGGAAAAGAGAACGAAAAGAAATGGGGGAAATGTAGGGAAAATAAAGAATGTGCTTGAACGGACCCTACCCCGCTGCCTACGTACCTCATCGGGAAAATGAGGATCAGAGTCGACGTGGTTCGCCTAACTAAGGCGAGAACTTGTTTGTGTTTTTTATGAGTTAGAACTTTTTATGTCTACGCTCAGGTGTTGCAGGCTCGCCTTGAACGAGTGTGTTTACCATCTTGCAAATTAGACAAGTCATCGCGAGTTTGCGTTGAGAGTGAATGGGATAAGAAAAGAATTCCCGCAGGAAAAAACGCTTATTGTTTGTTGTTTGTCTTTTAGAGAAATGTTTTGAATTTGTTTGTGAAACATTCTCATATTAAGACTTGTTCATCGTGATAGATGCCTTACACCTCGTCCTGAAACAGGACGTGTATAAGTAACCCACGGAAAAGTCTCCTGACGTACGAAAACAGTCAACCTTTATTAGGTGTTTTAGTGTTTTTCTTTATAAGATGAGAAAAAATGACTCAAGTTGCAAAAGGAAGAAACTAATGGGACTAAGACACAACCCTAAGTTATTTATTGCATACAAAAGGAGATCCTAATGTTTTGTGTGGTTTTCTAATCCTAATGAGAAAAAGTAAAAGAAGAAAAGAGAATTAGAATTCAACTTATTGTTCGCTTGTGTTTTTGGGGAACAACCTCTGGTTTACCAATTCCTTGGAAAAGGGTCGCTTGCAGGACCAACCACACAAGTCCTAGGACACATGTGCTAAATATTAAAGGATGGATTCTAAATGTATGAGTTTTATTGATTCTTATACGTTTGTCGAACAGTTACTCAACGAGATTGTTCTTATTGATATTGCAATATGGAAATGTTTGTCTAATGAAACTAATAAATAAACTTAAAGTTTGCATTAAAGGTTTGTTGAAATATAAATTGACTTGGAAGTAAATGACTGGAAAATAGATTGCTTGAAAGTAAGTGAAAACATAAACTTGAACAAAGAATGAATGATAAATCTAATTTTTATAACTGAAAATGGGATGGTGTTTACACGTACATTTTTCCAAATAGTTCTCCTTTCTCTTTACACACGAGTATTAGAGTAATCTTCACAGAAATGTTGTACAAAGTTTTTCACACACTTTACACAAAGCAAAATATCTTATTTATATACAAACAAAATAACCGTCGAATAACAGTCAAATCCTAAGACTTCGCCACTTGGAATTCTGCATGTTACTAATCCCTAAGAATCCTCCACGTATCTACTATCTGGCGAAAAACCGTTATTCATAGAAACTGCCCTTTAAACTGACGAAACAATGCATCTCCTTGCCATGTTGAATTCATTTGAAATTAAAATAGTACTCAAGTCTTCTTCGTCGAATCCTCGCATTTATATCTCTTGTCGAAAATACAAAAGGATTTCCCAGTATTGATGTGAAGAACTTCCTAAAGGGCAAACTCATCCCCTTTCGACAGACATCTGTTCGTCACAACAAGAAACCAAATCATCACAAACCTTCTCAAGATTTTGGACATGTTTGGAAGAAAGAGTGATGCAATATTTTGGACATGTTTGGAAGAAAGAGTGATTTAATCTTGTCGAAACCCTTCGAAGCCACATACATCACCCACTTAAAGTATGAGAAATGCTGAGAAACTGCCACGTTAGGTAATGATGACGTGTAAGGAGAAAAGCTTGACAAATCCATCAACTGATAGGAACTCTTTCATGGTGTCGAAATTATATGTATACAAATTGCCCCCCAGTAAAGGTATTTCGACTGTTGTTTGGAGAAAGCATCTTTGTTGTTGAAACCTTCATTTCGACTCCATGTCTTGCATTAAATGCACTGATCTTTGAGATCTTGCTTTTATCTTGCATTAAATGCGTTGATTCCCAAAAATATCACTTTTTGTCAAATCATAAAAAGCAATCATCAAATTCTTCAACCCTTCACTTCCAGCCCACGTTCTAGAACATGATCACCATAACTCTATAAACCTAGGTCTGTCACATTTTTCCAACTTCCACTATCTCTCCCAGGTCCAATAATATGTCGACATGTGCCATAGCCGTTTGAAAAACTCAAACGTTTTCTTCCCACCTTCTAATATAAATACCCCTTTTATCTCTTCTGGAAAACTTTTGCTTCCATAACATCTCTCACTCTCTTACTTCTTACAAACCCAGAATCTTCTTCTTGTTCAAACTCCTTCCATCATCAACAATGGCAACCTCAAGCAAGCAACAAGACCAGAACACATCAGATCTCTCCTGCACACATAAGATCCTTGGGCCAAAGATCGTGGGGAACCAACAATACGTCCCAGAACCACCAAATGAGAGAGAAATGCTAGCATTTACTATTCTCAGGTACTTATCCCTATTTCCATATCTGGTAAATGTCATGCCATGTTAGGCCTTCTTCCTAACCCTAACAATGACGAAACTCGTCTTAAAGAGTTTTTTCCCACATATTATCGTACACAGCCCATAGGTGCAGGCAAAATACCCAAACCCATTGATAAATCAATAGAAACTGCTGAACAAACCCCTGAAAAGGCTGCCATAAACTTAACCTATCTGAACCAGCCTAGGATTTTTAGAAGTTGTCCCTGGTCGAAAGACCCTTATGAATATGTGAACTGGGTAGATAGGGTCGAAAAGGCTAAGGGTAAAATTTGGAAGAAAATTGGTATTTACGACTTGATCCAATTGTCGAGAGAAGACCCTAACTACTGCACCAACATGATACTTGCTTCCCTATATATTTGGGATAACACCTATAATACATTTCATCTCCCTTGTGGGATAATAACCCCTACCCTCTTCGACCTGGCTGCTATAGTAGGGCTTTGCCCGACAGGAGTAGTTTTCGATCCAACTGTATTGGATGACAATACTATAGGTTTTGAGACTAGCTTCGCCTCATACTCCCACTTTATTTCTCACTACCACGTTAAAGCTTCTACTGAGGTATCAGACGTGGAGCACATAGCTTTCCTCAGCTTCTGGCTGTCAAAATTTGTGTTCTGCACGAGGTCCCTTCAGGTGGTGAAGAATTATATCCCCCTAGCAAATCAACTTCACGCTGGCAAGAATTTGCGCCTTAGTGAATTAATTCTAGCCAACCTCTATTAGTCCCTAAGTGAGAGTGTCGAATCTCTCAAGCAAGTTAAGGACAAAGGAAACCTGAGTTTGGCAGGTCCTTTATGGCTTCTTCAATTATGGCTCAACGCCACTTTCGAATTTGGATTCCCTGACAAAGGCTTAGTGGACGAAGAATATGTCAGAGATAGGCACGTCGAATGGACAAGACTGGTGCAGCTGACTCCATCTGAAGAAAGATTAGGTCTTCGACGATCTTTTACGAACTATGTGAATATGTTTACTAAAAGTTATAACTTCAAGGAAAGCATGGCACCTTTCGCCAACAGGATTGTTGGACCCAAGTGGTTTACAAGACAACTCCCTATAGAACACCAAAAAGAAGAGGACAATTTTCTAGTCATCTGGAAATTGTTCCTTACACCCAGGTTCTTACCTTTTTATCCCACCATGTCCAACTCAAAGGTGGCCCTGATAATTTATCAGCCAAATCTAGTGGCTCGACAGTTTGGGTTGATACGACTAAACCCAAGGTCCCTTTATCCCAAAAAAGGATCCATCATCTTCTACAACTCCACCTCTACCAAGTCGAAGAGTCTGGAGCTTTTAGAAAAGCTACAAGACGCTACTTTGGAAATCCAGCCAGTGGTCTTTCGACCAACCTTCCTCTGCACTCAGGAGTTTAACGTTTGGTGGAAAGAATATTATCTCGTCAAGTTTTATGACGCATCTGACTTCCAAACTCTTCTGACCAATGCCTTTGCTTTTGTGCAGGATCAAACCAAGAAAGGTACTCAACAACATATTAAAGAAGTTCAAAAATTTCAAAAATATTTTGAAACCATTTATAGGACAGATGATCTTAGGCGAACCATAGGCGAAGCAGCTGTGACTCTTAAGCATAAATTTACATAAAAGTTGGAGAAGTTGACCCTCATATATTTCCAAAGAGGCGCGTTATAACTTTGCGTATACTAGTTATCCACCAAAGTTTCCACCTCTACCAACTGCTAGTTTTGGTGTGGCTCTGAGCCCACCTTTTCCAGATTGGTTTGTATGTGGCTCCGACTTAAAATTGCTTCAAGAGTCACGAAAAAAGCTTGTTGAGTGTGTGGTTACAACCAAATATCATCTGGATGATTACCCAGGGCACCTTCATAATGGAATAGAACACGTTCGCGTGGAATCTACCATTCTTGAAGGTGCAACCAAGATTTTGACTTCACCTTTGTATTCAATATCTATTATTTTAGTCTCTTCTTTTTCTAACTTCTCTCTTTTTTCAGCTGCTAAGATTACTGGTAAGAAGAGCACTGTCAAATATAAGTCCATCAAGATCACTAAAAAATCCACCTCCACCAAAAAGGTTCTTTTATATCCTTTTGCCAATAGAATATCTCAGTTATATAATTATTTCGCCTACTGAACTTTCTTTGGTTTTTTAGATGAGTCGAAAACCCCCTACTCCTCGAAAGAGAAAAATAGAGGAAGTGAAGGTGCCTTCTGAGGATTCAGGTGACGAATCTCCAGACACACAACCCTTGAAGAGGAAAAAGTCTATAAAAATAAAGACGATTGCCTCCCAAAGGTCGTTGGTGACGTCGAGGAAGACTCCCCCTGCAAGCCCAGTAAAAAAGCTTGCTCAAGATGCAGAGAGTGGAAATTCTAGTTTCCACACCAAAATCCCTCAAGTAATTTACCTTCGACAAATTATCACTTTGAACTTTGTATACTCTTGGTCTTTTATTTAAACATTTTTTGTTTCAAGTTCAAATCCCTACTGAGGAACATCCTATCACTCTGCAAGATTCTCCTCTTGGTGGAATCGAAAAAGTCCAGGAAGAAAGTACACCCAAGAGTGGTAAGATGGAACCGCAAACTGAGGCTGAGTTCGACATCACCATGGAGGAAGGTTCCGCCGACAATTCTCCTGACCAGCCAAAGTCCAGTTCCAATAAAGAAAGTCCTCCTAAAGATGACAAAGGCAAAAAGGATGATGTCGATCCCAACGTCGAAGAAAGGGAAGTGCAACTAAATCCCCAAGATGCTGGTGAAGAGAATCCTAAAACCAAGAGCAACGCAGGAAAAGGTCAGTCGACATAGGAGGTTGGGCCTAGCGCTCACATCCCTCTTGACCCAATACCAAGTAACCATCCATCTTCTGGTTCGACTGTCTTCTCACACGAGGAGCTTGAAAACCTGAAGACAAGGAAACACTTGGAATACTTGAGGGTCATGCTCAGCAATCGCTATAACTTTCAAGATTCTTCTAGCAGTTTGAATAATTCTGGGGCCACCTCTGAGGTCAATACTCTCAGTTCCATCATGGCTGAAGTCAAAACCAAAGTTCTCGGTGTCTATTTATTCCAAATTTTGGAGGAAGATCCTAGCCAACAGTCTGAATTGAAAGCGCTTCTCAAACAAGTCAATGTCTTGGAGGCCAGTGCTGATGAGACTCGTCTAGTCATGGATCTCGCACAAATAATTGATGTGGTAGCTAGAGATCTTGGTCGTTGAAAGGAGATCATGCAGATGATTTCCAACAAGAGAGAGACCCAAACTGCTGAGTGGGATGTTGTGGCAGCTTCGACTGAGAAGGTTTCAGAATTGTCTAAACTTTCTGATGCTTATTCATAAGAAGTAGCTGAATGTGATAGAAATATCCAAAGCTTCATGGAACAAATAGCCCAGCTTGAAGCCAAGATTTTCCAAGAGCAGAAGCGTAAGGCTGACCTTCAACAACCTAAGAAGGATAAAGTCGGAGAGGAGATCAAAGTAGGGCTTCATCACGCAGACAGAGCTCAACAATTGGCCAAAGAGATCGACGATATGTCTTATAACAAAAGTCTATATGATTGTCGAATCTCAGTTCAGAAAAGGAAATTCATAGAGCTCAAGGAGTCTTTCCTGTAGAGTTAAACCTTTTGTAATAGAAAACTAGGTTTATGTATTTTCTTTTTGTTTCGCAGCCCTAGAAGGCCTCTTTTGTAATGACTCCATTGCTTTTTGGCAGCATAATTAATACAATTATTCTACTTTTATCTTTACTTCTTGCAGAATTGGTTTGTATTTTTTCAAGTATTTTCCATTTATTTTAAATATTCTTTCGTCTTTGCCTATTTCTTCGATTTCATAAGCACCGTTCGAAAAAACACTTAAAATTTTAAAAGGCCCTTCCCACTTGGGGGACCATTTGCCCATTAATCTATCTTTTCGATCCATTGGAAGTATTACCTTCCAAACTAAATCGCCCACACAGAGGACCTTAAATTTTACTTTTTTATTGTAAGACTTTTCGACTCTTTCTTTTTGTCTCCTTATTAAGTCTAACACACGTAGTCTTTCTTCATCTAACTCGTCCATCATCATGCTCCAATATATTTCTGAAGGGATCTCATGATTTCTTTGAACGCATATGGACTACAAATAGATTTCGAATGGAAGTACTGCATCATGTCCATATGTCAGTTTAAATGGAGTAGAGTTAGTGGCCTCTTTGGGTGACGTTCGACAAGCCCATAAAATTTGATCCAAGGTTTTATGCCAATTTCTAGGATTTTTACCTACGTGCTTTTTAATTAAATTTATTATCACTTTGTTTGCTGCTTCGACTTGTCCATTCGCCTGGGCATAATAGGGTGTAGAGGTTAATAACTTAATACCTGTTTCCTTTGCAAAGGATTGCATAATTCTACCAGTAAACACAGACCCTTGATCAGTGGTTATTGTTTCTGGTATTCCAAATCTATAAATTATATATTTTTGGATAAATTCTATGACTGCTTCCTGATCCACATTCACCAATGGTATGGCTTCAATCCATTTAGTAAAGTAATCAACTCCTACCAAGATATATTTTGTCCTTTCGATGAGGCTGGTCGAATTTCTCCAATTAAATCCAGGGCCCAACCTCTGAATGGATAGGGTTTTATGATTGAATGCAATTCGCTCGCAGGGATATGTGGTATGCCTGCATGGAGTTGACACTTTTGGCAACCTTTTGCGAATTCGCCACAATATTTTAGCATGGTTGGCCAATACAAACCTTGTCTAAATAACAACCATTTCATCTTGTGCCCTACCTGGTGTGCACCGCATGTACCACTATGTACATTCGACAAAGCTATGTAGGCTTCTTCTTCGCCTAAACATCTTAGCAAAACTCCATCTGCAGTCTTTTTGAATAGTTCGTTTCCAAAAAGTACATATCTTAAAGCTCTGTATCTTACTTTTCACTCTACCTTTAGGTTTGGGTCTTAGAGATTTGATTTTTGACGAATAACCTCTGGTTAACCAATCTTTCACAGGACTGGGTTACTTTCAGGACCAACCAAACAAGTCCTAGGACACATGTGCAATTTTGTTGTCAAATTACTCTTAGTGTTGATAATTGTTTGTGGTTTGTTTTGTCAGTGATATTCAAATCTTGAATGCTTGAATATAAAAGTAAAGTAAACTAAAAGTTGAACAAAATAAAGAAAAATGGCGAAAGGAGTATAAATTTTGCAGAAAAGTAAAGAAACTGGATGTAAAGAATTTAAAGAAAAAGACTTGTAATTTAAATAACTTGAATGAAATTGGTGTTCAACACGTACATTTCTCCAAATATCAAACTCATTTCTCTCACACTGGGTACTTAGAGTATTTCTATAGGATTATTGTACAAGTTTTTTCACACATGATTCTACAACAACTACCCTATTTATATACAAATAAAATAACTGCCTAAAACGGAAAAATCCTAACTAATTGACACTTGTCAATCTGCATGTATTCTTCCTTTCCTGAAGCTTCCACGCGTCCAACTGCCAAATGTTGTAACTTTTAAATTTGAATTCTTCCTCTTTGTGACGAAACGCTGCATCTATTTATTTTGTCGAATTGTCGAAGAGAACAAAACTCTTCAAACTTTACAGGATAATGCTTTTGTCGAAAACCTCCTCCAACCCATCTTCTGTCAAAATGTCAAAAAACACACCAATTCTTCAAGTTCTGACAAATGCTGAACTATAATAAAAGATCTTCAAACTTTGTTTGCTGAAACATTCTTTGTATTCCTGTCGAAGTACTTGAGCATCTGGTCTTGTCGAAAATATCAAAACTTCTGAACATCTTTATTTTCTTTCTCCTTTATCTGGTGACCATTTCTTTAGCAAAAAATGATTTTACATCTTAAACTCATGTTGTCGAAATTATGTGCCTACAAATTGCCCCCCAGCAAAGATGTTTCGACTAACTCTGGAGAAATCATCCTTTGCTGTCGAAATCATTCTAACACCATGTCAGTTTCATTAATTGTGACGTGACTTTGTTAAGTCCCAAGACAAACCATGATTTCACTTTCTCTAAAAATGTCTCATCTAGCCCACGTTTAGACACGATCTTCCATAACCCTACTACCTAGCTAATCATGGGTTTTCTCCGACCACCACTTCTTTGATCATCCCCGTTGATCAACAGGACACGTACCCCATGATCAAAAACTGAAACGTTTCTTTTCTTCCTTTTCTTTTTATTTCTACTTTATCATTTTCTTCCTATAAATATTTCCTTTTTTCAAATCTTTTTCTTTTTACGCTCTTAAACTTCCTCTTCTTTATCAAACAAACATTTCCACTCCATTAATCCCTCTGCAACTCTAGCTCAAACTTCTTTCAACAATGGCTCCTCCAAAGAACGTTGCTGACAAAGGTGATAAGAAAGCAAAAAGAACCACTGATCTTCCTCCTGCTCACACGCTACCTGGGCCAGTGCAGGTAAACCAACAACAATATATTCCAGAGCCTCCTAATGAGAGAGAAAAGGATAGCATCTACCGATCTCAGGTATTTATCCCTGTTTTAATTTCTGGAGTCTGCCAAGCATTGTTAGGTCCACTCTCTGATCCCAACGCTGATCAGGACCGTTTAAAAGATTTTTACCCTTCTTATTCTGCTTCAAAACCCATAGGTGCAAGTAGAAAACCTCAAACTACGGAAACATCCTCCAAAAAACCTGAAACCCCTTTAGCTTCGACAGACCTAGATTTATCATATTTAAATCAAAATAGGATCTTTAGGAGCCCTCCATTGACAAAAGACCCTAAGGATTACCTAGCTTGGTTAAGTAGAGTCGAAAGGGCCAAGGGAAAATTTTGGAAGAAAACAGGCATTTATGACCTAATCCAACTGTCGAAAGATGGACCACGTTATTGCCAAAACATGTTATTGGCTTCCTTATATTTTTGGGACAGCACCTACAACAATTTTCACCTCCCTTGTGGGATGGTCACCCCAACCCTTTTTGACATAGCAGCCATCACAGGTCTTAGTCCTATAGGTGAAATTTTCAACCCTGAACATTTAAATAAAGACCCTATAGGCTTCGACACAAAACATGTTGGCTACTCCCTGTTCATTGCACACCACCAAGGTGAAGACACTGAAGAGGTCTCTGATAAAGAGCATATGGCTTTCCTCACTTTGTTGCTAGCAAAATTCGTCTTCTACACTAGATTTCTTCAAGTTGCCAGGAGTTACATCACCATTGCTAACCAACTTCATGCTGGAGTTACTTTTTGTCTAAGTGAAATGCTTCTGGAGAATCTTTATGAATCCCTTAGCGAAAGTGTAAACAACCTGAAGACTATCAAAGAAAAAGGAAATATCAGTCTGACAGGTCCTTTTTGGCTTCTACAATTGTGGCTGAATGCCACTTTTGAAACCTGCATCCCCATCAAGAACAAAATAGACGAAGAAGAGGTACAAAACAGGCGTGTCGAATGGCCTAGGCTGGTTAAAATTACTCCAACTGATGAAGGGATAAGCCTTCGACAAGCCTTTACCAGCTATATGATGATGTTTGCCAAACGCTACAAATTCACACCATCCATGGCACCTTTCGACAACAGGACTGTAGGTCCTAAATGGTTCACCAGACAACTTCCTTTAGAACATAAGAAAGAAGAAGATTCATACATATCCATCTGGGCATCATTTCTCACACCAAGGCATCTCTTTTCTCACCATAGCCTGAATAACACAAAGATTTCTCTTATTGTCTATCAGCCTAATCTGGTAGCTAGACAATTTGGGTTAATCCAAACAAAAACCAAACCTATCTATCCCAAGAAAGGTTTCATTTTGTTTTACAATTCTTTTCATAACTTAGAAAAAAGTTTAGAACTGTATCACAAATATTTCGACGAAACCTTGGAGGTCCATCCTGTGATATTTCGACCAACCTACTTGTGCACTGAGAACTTCGACGTCTGGTGGAGAGACTACTATCTTACAAAATTCTTCGACGTAGAAGCTTTCACAACACAACTGATGAATGCTTTTGCTTTTGTGCAGGACAAAAAGAAGAAAGGTACAGACAAACACATCAAAGAGATTCAAAATTTTCAAATATATTTTGAAACCATTTACAGGCCAAATGATCTTCTTCGAACCATAGGTGAAGCAGCAGTGACCCTAAAACAGAAGTTTTCAGAAAAAATGGATAAGCTGGCGTTTCCTCCATATATTCCATCACATGCACGCTATAACTATGAGTTTACCACGTATCCTCCAAGGTTTCCCCCACTTCCTTCTGCAGAATTTGGTGTGGCCTTGTGCCCTCCATTTCCAGATTGGTTTGTGTGTGGGTCTGACTTAAAGCTGCTTCATGAGTCTTGCAAAAAACCTGTTGATCGTGTGGTTCCGACGAAGTATCATTTGGACAACTTCCTAGGGCACCTTCATATTGGAATAGAACACGTTCACGTGGAATCTCCTATTCTTGAAGGTGTTGAAGAAATACAACTTCTCTTTTTTTTCTAACTTTTTATATGTTTTATATCCATGTTTATTTATTTTTCTTCCTTTCAGCTGTCAAGATAACTAGCAAGAAAACCTCTGGCGAAGGGACTTCCACCAAACCAGTCGAAAGATCACCCGCAGCTGCAAAAAAGGTTTCGACATGCAAAAACATTCCACCTTTCTTATATAAGCTTTATTATTCTTAATGCTGAACAAATTTTTTTTTGTATGTCTCAGATAAATCGCACACCAGCAACCAAGAGGAAACAAGAAGAAAAAAAGGTGGATGTCGAAGAGTCCGAAGATGAATCCCCTGAGCCACAGCCTCTCAAAAGACAAAAGGGTATGAAAATAAAAACGGCAGCATCTCAGAGATCTATCGTCCATGGAAGAACTCCCCCTACCAGTCCAATCACCAAAACTCACTCCAAAAGTGAAAAGAGTGGGAATTCAAGTGTCCATACTGAGATTCCTCAGGTAATGTTTACTTCGACTGACAATACTCAAATTTTAACTGCATTGTTTCTTCTTTTAATTTCCTTATGTTGTTAACTTCAGGTTGATCTCGATGTCGAAGGAACCTCCAAAGTCCAAGAAAAACGTATCCCCTCTGATTCTGAGAAAACTTTGGTTGAACGACTCCTGGGAGAGGCCACTCCAGACGCTGGTGCTCATGGACTTCAAACCAATAGTGACTTCGACATCAGTGACCAAGAATCCTCTGACAACAACTCCTCTGTTCTCCTAGAATTCATCGTGGAGGAAAAAACTGATAAGGACCAGGATGAACAAATGCAAAGGCCAATTGATACAGCTGAAGCTGGCAAGAAAACTGTCGAAGAGGAAAAAGATATGTCGAAACGATCAGATATTAGCTTGCCTCTTGGAGGAGGTGCCCAACCTATTCCATTCGAACAGAAACTCCTCCAAACACAGGTTCGACAAGCTTATCTCATGAAGAGATTGAGAGTCTGAAAGTGAAAAAACCTCTAGAATATCTGAAGGCTCTTCTCAACTCTCGACATAACTTTCAGGATTCCTCCTACAGCAGTTCGACAACTTCTGGAACTACCTCTGAAGTTCAATCAATTGATGTTGTCATGGCTGAGATCAAGACTAGAATCCTTGGCGTAGATTTGTTTAAAGTTCTGGTCGAAAAACCTTCTGCCCAATATGATTTGAAAAAACTTCTAAAACAGGCTAATCTCTTGGAGGCTTCTACTGAGGAAAGCCGTCTGGTAATGGATTTGATGTCTATGATTGACTCGGTGAGTGCTGACTTGCTTCGTCAAAAGAAGTTTTCCCAGAACATCACAACTAAGTCTGAGAAACAAGTTTCAGAGTGGAATGTTGTAGCCTCTTCGACCGAAAAAATCTCAGAGCTAAACAAACTTTCTGAAGACTACTCCAAAGCTGTTGCTGAATGTGACAGCAAAATCCAGACTTTCCAGGCTCAAATTGTCGAACTCCAGAAGAAAGTCCTTCAAGAGAAAGAACGTCAAGCCAATCTTCAACAACCTAACCAAGAGGACATTGACAGAGAACTTAAAAAGGGGCTTCAACATGCAGAAATAGCTCAGCAACTCAATAGAGAAATTGACGAGTTGTCTGTTAGTAAAAGCCTTTGTGAACGTCGAATTCAACTTCAACAGAAGAAATTTGACGAACTCAAAGAAACTTTTCTTCGACAATAGTTTGTAATAGAAATAGGTTTTTGTATTTTTTTTTTCTTTGGCTGCCTTTCAAGGCTTTTATATGTAATGTTACCAACGCCATCTGTTTGGCGAAGACATATTTTGCAGTTTATGAATTTATTCCATTTCTATCTTTATTTCTTGCAATATTGGCTTATATTTTTTCAAATACTTGCCATTTATTTTCAGTATCCTTTTATCTTTTTCTATTTCTTCGACTTCATATGCGCCATTTGAAAAGACTCTTAAGATTTGGAAAGGTCCTTCCCATTTAGGAGACCATTTTCCCATTAATCTATCTTTCTTGTCCATGGGCAAAATTACCTTCCAAACAAGATCCCCAACTAAAAAGGCTTTAAATTTTACTTTCTTGTTGTAAAACTTTTCGACCCTTTCTTTCTGCCTCTTTATCAACTCCAAAGCACGCAACCTCTCCTCATCTAAGTCAACTAACTCATCCATCATCATACTCCAATAAGTCTCAGATGGAATCTCATGATGCCTTTGAATTCGTATTGATTATAAATGGATTTCAACTGGTAATACTGCATCATGCCCATAAGTTAACTTAAATGGGGTAGAATTAGTTGCCTCTTTAGGAGACGTTCGACAAGCCCACAGAATTTGATCCAGAGTCTTATGCTAATTTCTTGGTTTTTTACCAACATGCTTTTTTATCAGATTTATCACAACTTTGTTGGCTGCCTCGATCTGTCCATTTGCTTGGGCATAATAGGGTGTCGAAGTTAACAACTTAAAACCTGTTTCTTTTGCGAATGCCTGCATGTTTTTCCCAGTAAATACAGATCCTTGATCAGTGGTTATGGTTTCTGGTATTCTAAACCTATGAATTATGTGTTTCTGGATGAATTCTATAACTGCCTCCTGATATACATTCGTCAGTGGTATAGCTTCAATCCACTTAGTAAAATAGTCTACTCCAACCAAAATGTATTTTTTCCCCTTTGAAGAAGCTGGTCGAATTTCCCCAACTAAATCTAAAGCCCAACCTCTAAACGGCCAAGGCTTTATAATAGAGTGTAACTCATTTGCAGGTACATGAGGTACGCCTGCATGAATTTGACATTCTTGACACCCTTTTGCAAATTCGACACAGTCCTTTAACATTGTTGGCCAATACATCCCTTGTCGAAATAGTAACCACTTCATTTTGTGACCTGCCTGGTGTGCACCACTGTGCACGTTCGACAAAGCTATATAAGCTTCAGTTTCACCTAAGCATTTTAGTAAGACTCTTTCTACAGTCTTTTTAAATAACTCATTTCCAAAAAGTACATAGCTTAAAGCCCTATACTTTATTTTTCTTTCGACTGTCTGGTTTGGGTTTTGTAAATAATCCTTAATAGGTTTTCTCCAATCTCCTACCTCTGGATCATCTACATTAAAAATTTCAAAATTTTCTTTGTCACCATAACCCAGTCTTATTGTTTCCAAATCTGATGGGGACAATTTGGTAGATAATACTTTTCCTCTTACTTCAATAGCTTTCTCCAAATTTTCTTTCGACACTTTGTAGCCTGATGCCAGTTGAGCCAAGTCATTTGCTTCCTGATTTTCCAATCTAGGAATGTGTTTAAAGGCTGCACTGTCGAATTTCTTGAGGATTCTATTGGCTATTACAAAGTACATGATCAAGTTCTCCTTGACACATTTGTATTCTTTTGTCAATTGCTTTATTACCAACTCAGAGTCATCCATTATTTCGACTCTTGTTGCCCCCAATTCCAACAATATCTCATGTCCAGCAATCAAAGCCTCATATTCTGCTTCATTATTTGAACACAAGCCTTCTACTTTGTACTTGAATTTTGTTGGAATTTTATTAGGAGAAATAATCAATATCCCAACACCAGTTCCATTCTTGTGACTGGAACCGTCGAAATATAATGTCCAAGGTTCTACTTCGACATTTTTTATTTCACTTTCATTTATTGAGTGGTCAGCTATAAAATCAGCAACCACTTGTCCTTTGACAACCTTTAGAGGCATGTACTTCAAAGAATATTCAGTTAATGCCAAAGCCCATTTCCCAATTCGACTATGTAAAATGGATTTAGATAACATATATTTTATTACGTCGAAATGAGAAGATACATATACATCAATGGGTTTTATATAATGCTTTAACTTTGTACAAGAGAAATATACACATAAACATAGTTTTTCTATTATACTATATCTAGTTTCAGCATCATTTAAGACTCTGCTGAGGTAATAGATGGCCCTTTCGACGCCATATTCATCTTCCTGACAAAGCATGCTTCCCAATGTCCTGTCAGATGCTGAGATGTAGAGCCAATTTGTTCGCTGTGATTTTTGACGAACAACCTCTGGTTTACCAATCTTTCACAGGACTGGATTACTTGTAGGACCAACCAAACAAGTCCTAGGACACATGTGCAATTTTGTTGTCAAATTACTCTTAGTGTTGATAATTGTTTGTGGTTTGTTTTGTCAGTGATATTCAAATCTTGAATGCTTGAATATAAAAGTAAAGTAAACTAAAAGTTGAACAAAATAAAGAAAAATGGCGAAAGGAGTATAAATTTTGCAGAAAAGTAAAGAAACTGGATGTAAAGAATTTAAAGAAAAAGACTTGTAATTTAAATAATTTGAATGAAATTGGTGTTCAACACGTACATTTCTCCAAATATCAAACTCATTTCTCTCACACTGGGTACTTAGAGTATTTCTATAGGATTATTGTACAAGTTTTTTCACACATGATTCTACAACAACTACCCTATTTATATACAAATAAAATAACTGCCTAAAACGGAAAAATCCTAACTAATTGACATTTGTCAATCTGCATGTATTCTTCCTTTCCTGAAGCTTCCACGCGTCCAACTGCCAAATGTTGTAACTTTTAAATTTGAATTCTTCCTCTTTGTGACGAAACGCTGCATCTCTTCGTTTTGTCGAATTGTCGAAGAGAACAAAACTCTTCAAACTTTACAGGATAATGCTTTTGACGAAAACCTCCTCCAACCCATCTTCTGTCAAAATGTCGAAAAACACACCAATTCTTCAAGTTCTGACAAATGCTGAACTATAATAAAAGATCTTCAAACTTTGTTTGCTGAAACATTCTTTGTATTCCTGTCGAAGTACTTGAGAATCTGGTCTTGTCGAAAATATCAAAACTTCTGAACATCTTTATTTTCTTTCTCCTTTATCTGGTGACCATTTCTTTAGCAAAAAATGATTTTACATCTTAAACTCATGTTGTCGAAATTATGTGCCTACAACCGCATGTACCACTATGTACATTCGACAAAGCTATGTAGGCTTCTTCTTCGCCTAAACATCTTAGCAAAACTCCATCTGCAGTCTTTTTTAATAGTTCATTTCCAAAAAGTACATATCTTAAAGCTCTATATCTTACTTTTCACTCTACCTTTAGGTTTGGGTCTTAGAGATACTCTTTGATGGGTTTTCTCCAATCTTCTTTCTCTGAATTATCTATGTTAAAGATTTCAAAGTTTTCATCGTCCCCATAACCAAGTTTTATTGTTTCTAAATCTGATGGGGATAATTTGATCGACACAAATCTTCCCCTTACTTCAATAGCGGTCTCTAGTTTTTCTTTCGACAATTTATAACCTGATGCGATTTGAGCCAGGTCATTGGCTTCTTGATTTTTTATTCTAGGGATATGTATGAAAACCACCGTGTCGAATTGTTTGGGGAGTCTGTTGGCTATAACGAAGTACATGATCATATTTTCTTTGACACATATGTATTCTTTGGTTAATTGTTTTATTACTAGTTCTGAGTCGCCCATTATTTCGACTCTTAATGCCTCCAATTCCAACAATACTTCAAGTCTAGCAATTAAAGCTTCATATTCGGCTTCATTGTTTGAACACGAGTTTTCGACCCTATACTTGAGTTTTGTTGGAATTTTATCAGGAGAAATAATCAATACTCCAATACCTACACCATTTTTGTGGCTGGAACCATCAAAATATAGCCTTCATGGTTGTAATTCGACGTATTTTATTTCATTTTCATCTATGGAGTGGTCAGCTATAAAGTCAGCCACCACTTGTCCTTTTACAGCTTTTAAAGTTAGGTATTTCAAGGAATATTCAGTTAATGCTAAAGCCCATTTCCCGATTTTATTATGTAAAATAGGTTTAGACAACATATGTTTTATTACGTCGAAATGAGATGATACAAATACATCAACTGGTCTTATATAGTGCTTCAATTTAGTACAAGAAAAATATACACACAAACATTATTTTTCTATTACACTATATCTAGTTTCAGCGTCGTTTAAGACTCTGCTGAGATAGTAAATGGCTCTTTCGACGCCATTTTCATCCTCTTGACACAACATACTTCCTAAGGTCTTGTCGGATGCTGATATGTACAATATCATGCTTCTTTTCCCACTGGGAGGCATCAAGACTGGATGACTGGCTAGGTATCATTTTATCCTGTCTAAAGCATCTTGTTGTTCTTGCCCCCAAGTGAAGTCTTCTTTCTTGAGTCGAAGCAGAGGAGAGAAAGCATGCGTATTCCCACCGAGGTTTGAAATGAATCTTCTTAGAAAATTGATTTTTCCCAACAATGATTACAATATTTTCTTTGTTGATGGCACTTTCGCCTCCATTATTGATTTAGCTTGGTTGGCATTTATTTCGATTCCCTTTTTGTGGACCACAAAACCTAGGAAATCTCCAGCCTGCACAATAAATGCACATTTGAGGGGATTCATCTTTAAACCAAATTTTCTCATCCTTTCAAAGGATTGTCGAAGCTGATCTAAATGATATTTTCCTGAAACAGACTTTATCACAATATCATCAATATACATTTGCATGAATGTTTCAATGAAATCATGAAAAATAGAATTCATGGCCCTTTGGTACGTAGCTCCAGCAATTTTTAAACCAAAGGGCATAACTACCCATTCGTAGGTCTCTATTGCTCCAGGACAACGAAAGGTTGTTTTGGCAACATCCTCTTCTACAATGAAGATTTGGTTGTAGCCAGAGTATCCATCTAGCATGCTTAGGTACTCATGACCTGCTGCAGAGTCTACTAACATTTCTGCCACTGGCATAGGATATTCATCCTTGGGTGTGGCTGAATTTAGGTATCTAAAATCAATACACATCCTCAATGTGCCATTTTTCTTTATGACAGGTACAATATTTGCAATCCATTCGACATACCTGGTTGGGCGAATGAATTTGAATTTGAGAAGTCTTTTGACCTCCTCCTTTATTTTCGACAAGACTTCTGGTGCGAATCTCTTTGGAGTCTGCTTTACAGGCTTCTTCCCTTCCATGATAGGAAGTTTTAGTTCGACTAAACTTCTATCAAGCCCATGCATTTCGTCATAGTCACATGCGAAGCAGTCTTTGAACTCTTCTAGCAGCTGAACTAATTCGACTCTGAACTGGAGGTCTATGTTAGCACTTATATAGGTTGGTCTTCTTTATGCTCCCAATCCTAGATTGATTTCCTCCAAAGGATCATGCACCACCATCTTCAAGCTAGTTGATACTGGATCTTTTTCGAATCCCAAAGGTTCGTCATCATAAATGTCATCAAGCTTTTGCTCTTGCCATCTGTCTATCGTGTCTTCTTTATCTTCTCCGTCAATGCCCTGGGGAGGGCATGGTGAGCCTAAATCTTTTTTATTGGCTTCGACATCCATGTATTTTATTTCGGCCTCTAGAGCCGCTTTTAGTTTATTTTCGGCCATATAGGCCATCAGTTTATTTAATGTTGATGTTTCACTCATCATCATCGTCGAACTCGCTACCCCAGCCAGCTGGCTCTATGTTAGAGGTTCCCCATACATGACTTGGTTCACCAATTACTTCTTTGTCCCATTGAAAACCATGTGTTGGATGTAGGTACATGGAGCAATAGGCATTGTCTGATGCTTTCAGATCAAACTCAACTGGATTGCAAGGAGCTGTGTGAGCCAAGTTTCTGTCGAAGCTTCGACTGTTTACGTTGTTCACCTCAGTCATGAAGTAGCTTTGGTATGCTTCGATGTTTTCAATAATGCCATCTGGGCGCCAGATGACTATGCGCTGATGCATGGACGAAGGTACAGCTCCCACTCCGTGGATTCATTCCCTTCCCAATAACAAATTGTATTTGGCCCTGGAAGCTATGACTATAAACATGGTTGGCCTGGTGATAGTTCCAACCGTCAAATCCACCTAAATAATGCCCATAGTTGAGCCCATGTTTCCTTCATAGTTCGATAGGACCATGTTGTGTGGTTTCGCATGAGAGTCATCTTTTTTAGCATGTAATGGGGCATTAGGTTCACTGCCGCTCCCCCATCCACTAGTATTTTGTTGACTCATGTATCTTCGACCTTTCCTTTTATGAATAAAGGTTTCAAATGCCCTCTCATCAATTCGTCTGGCTTCTCAAAGAAAGCATTTTGTTCTTCGACATAGCCATTGTTCATGATGTAATAACACACAGGCCTTGGTCCCACAATACTATCTATCATATTTTCTTCTTCATCTTCGATTTCCATTATTCTGTCATAGTCCCTAGGAAGGACTGAAACCACATAGCATATTACGTCGAATGACCCTTCTTCGTCAGACTCAAAATTGTCAGTTGCTTCGTCACCTTCTGATATTGTGTTGGTGGGATTTGACAACTGCAACATGCTGCTAGTTTTGTCTCTTTTGAGAGCTTTGTCTTTCTCTGCCTGAGTGTCTCTGCTAGACTCTGCCTTATTTTCGCCAATATTTTATTTCTTAACATTGAGTTCTTCTGTTGGGTCTCTCCCAGCCCTTTTTTGCCTCTGGAACCTCCTCCATTGAGACTTTGACATGGGACTTTTTCCTTTATAGTTCTCTGAAGGGTAAGGTCTTGACTTTTGTTTCCCAGTTTATTTCTTCACTTCGACTGAAGAACCTCTCTGGACTTCAAAATTCTTCCATCTTCTTGGTCCTTGGGCATCTCTAATGGGTTGCACCCATCTATCATCAGGTACCTTGCCAGATGGTTTGTAAGTGTTGTGGTATCTTCCCCCAATGTTCTGAAAGTGGTATTGTCCTTTTCTTGGATCACACCTACATATTTGGACTGCTGGTCTTGGTCCCTAGTTTCCTCTTACTTTAGTCTTCTCCACAGCCTCCAAATTCGCTGATGCTTTTCTGTCGAATACGGCGCTGCATCTTGGGCATAACATCAATTCAGTCTTCTTCTTTTGGCATCTATGGATAAATTCTGCCAAGTTCTCTTCTTCTTTTGGGTAGACTGTCCTTTGGTATTCCTCTTGACGGAATTCCTATTTTTCTTTATTCTTTTGAGAGGCTTCCACCATATTGATGTCTATTTTCTTTCCTCCAGCAATGCTCAGCTTGTCCATCTTTTCAATGAGGATAGTTTTGACAGTTTCTGCCCTGACTTGCACAGTGCCCTCGTTTGCAGTTTCAACAACACTAGTGAGGTTCTTGACCTCCTCTTCTTATGTTTGGTTAGGAGAAACATCTTCAGTAATTTCGTCTTTGTTGTTGAGGCCTTCAGGAGCCTCCTTCTCAATGCTGAGGGGGACATCTGATCCTTTCTCATTGTTCTCAAAAATTTCTCCCCAACTTGTTGGTTGGATTTTGTTGATGTCAACCTGGGCACTGGAAGGAGTGGTGTATTTCACCAAATAGTCAAACTTTCCACTAGGCTCTCCCAAAGAGTCCCATATTATTCTTTTGTCGAAACCCTCGGTAGTTTCTTTCTTCATGCACTCAGAGTTTTCAGTAACCCTGGTTTTGTCTTGATGGTCGAAACCCTCAGTGGCCTCAACTTTGTTCTGGTTATTGAAATCTTCAGTAATTTCCATGTTGATGGCCTTGCTGAGACCCTCAGTAGTCCCAACCTACTTTAGAGCATCGAAACCTTCAATGCTCTTGATGTCCTTCTTTACCTCCGGGTCTTCAGTAACCTTGATTAGTACAGGCATGGTTAAGTCGTCTTCGGATACTTCTTCCATGTTGGGCTGGATTGGGAGATATTCATTTATCCCCACCATATTAACGTAGGTGTCGAAACCTTCATGGCTTCGATCATCTAGAATCTATCATCAGACATTTTCTCTATTTCGACCAAATTCATGTCGAATGGTTCAGCATAGTTGGCCTCCAGGATCTGCATAGGATTGGTATCAATCCTCATTTGTCGTTTTGGTTTGTCTCCAAACCCCATCCTTCCATCCTGGATTGCATTTTGCACTAGATCCCTGAAAAGAAAACATTGAGAAGTTTTATGGCTCAAGAAATTATGGTACTTACAAAAACCTCTATTTTTCTGTTGGTCAATAGGGGGTTCTTTAACACCTGGAGGTTTGATTAATTGACCATCCTTTACCAACAACTCAAAGATTTCGTCACATTTGGTGGCGTCGAACATATATGTTCTTTTGGGGAATTTATTGTTCTTCTCCGGTTCGGCAGGATTCTTTCCGTTCGACGGAGTTAACATTTTGCAAGCATATGGTGGACTCTGCTTTAATTCTTCCATGTCAATTTCTTGATCGTCGAAAATGACTGTTTCGTCCTCGTCACAGTCATCTTCTTGGCACATTCCTATAAAAGCTACCCTTTCTTTTTTACCTTTGTTGGCTCTAAACTTCTCATCTTTTAGCCTTTCGATCTGCCTTACCCTATCTGCTAATTGTGCCATATCTTTTAAGTATTGAGTATCTAGTTTCTTCCTTATGGAATAGTCTAGACCTCCTGCAGCCATTTCGACCAGTTCTTATTCCGGCACTTGCGTGAAACATCTCGTTTTTAGCAATCTGAATCTATTAAGGTAGTCATCTATAGGCTCTGAGAATTTTCTCTTGACGCTTGCCAATTCTTTCAGACTTGTCTTAGTTTGTCCCATGTAGAATTGTTCATGGAACAATCTTTCCAACTGAGTCCATGTATGTATGGAACCTGCTGGTAGGGATGTAAACCAAGTAAATGTGTTCCTTGTTAAAGAGCTTGGGAAGTATTTCATCTTTAGATTTTCATTACGTGCTATTTTTCCTGCTTCGATCAAGTAACGCGTTATATGTTCTATGGTGGATTCACTAGTATCCCCTGAAAATTTTGTGAATTTGAGGATTTTCCACCTTGGGGGTAGTTCTTGTTGTAGAACATATTCAGAGAGTGGGGAAGCATAATTGGGCCTTTGGAATCCCACGTTTTCTCCATTTTGCGCCATTATTCTCTCGACCATGACTGCCAAATTGTTTTCGACAAGTGGGTTATTGTACTGCATTCTTCGTTGTAAAATGTCATCAGCGTCTTGACCTCTCTGTACTAACAACCTCCCAGGCTCCTGTTGGATAGGGACTTCGACATGAGGGTGTTCGACAATCTCTTCTTGGATCCTTAGATTTTCCTGAGGATTGTTTAAAGGTCTTTGATTTATTGTCGGTTCTTCTTCGACATTGATTAGTGAATTGTGGACCACTAGCTCTCTCTGTCGAATTTGGGGAACTCCAAAGAATTCAGCAATATGCACCATTTGTATTGCCAATATTTGGTTTGTTTGAGTGGTGCTTTGTATCAAAGGGTTAAACACTTCCCCCATTGGTTGAGTCAACCTATGGACCATTTCATGATTACTTTCGTCCATTTGTTGACGGATTGCCTATGCAGAATTAGTTGTAATTGTTGGCATGTGGAATCCCGGTGGGGGTTGGTTTGGTCTACTAACGTTCCCACCATAACCTGAACCTTGTAGTGGCAAAGACATATGGGCCACGGTATCCGAATATAATGGTGTTGCGTTATGCAAACTAGCCATCACTGAAGTTGGAATTCCATAAGGTTGTTCTCTTCCAAACATAGGTGTGAAAAAATTCGTTTGATAGGGCCTAAAGTTATTTCCCCCAGGGGGAGGAGTACTCATAGGTATCGAATGCCCTATATTGGAGGAATTGGGTCCGCTTTGAGACAATGACATCCCTGGTATTGATCCAGACGTTGAGATATTTCCTCCTTCTGAAACGTGGAGTGTTTCCACATTCCCTCATGTCGAAGGAATGGCATTGGAAACTGGAATTTCATCAGTATTTACTGGTGGTGGGATAGCCATTTTCCTTACTCTAGTTCGCCTAGGTCTTTCTACGTCGGTCACGGCTAATTTACAACTTCGTAAAATCATGCAACGTAATAAACTCTTTTTGGATTGAGAATCCTTATTATTACTCTAGCACTGTCCCACTAGGTGTGCCAATTTGTTCGCTTGTGTTTTTGGCGAACAACCTCTGGTTTATCAATTCCTTGGAAAAGGGTCACTTGCAGGACCAACCACACAAGTCCTAGGACACATGTGCTAAATATTAAAGGATGGATTCTAAATGTATGACTTTTATTGATTCTTATAGGTTTGTCGAACAGTTACTCAACGAGATTGTTCTTATTGATATTGCAATATGGAAATGTTTGTCTAATGAAACTAATAAAGAAACTTAAAGTTTGCATTAAAGGTTTGTTGAAATATAAATTGACTTGGAAGTAAATGACTGGAAAGTAGATTGCTTGAAAGTAAGTGAAAACATAAACTTGAACAAGGAATGAATGATAAATCTAATTTTTATAACTGAAAATAGGATGGTGTTTACACATACATTTTTCCAGATAATTCTCCTTTCTCTTTACACACGAGTATTAGAGTAATCTTCACAGAAATGTTGTACAGAGTTTTTCACACACTTTACACAAAGCAAACTATCCTATTTATATACAAACAAAATAACTGTCGAATAATGGTCAAATCCTAAGACTTTGCCACTTGGCATTCTGCATGTTACTAATCCCTAAGAATCCTCCACGTATCTACTATCTGGAGAAAAACGGTTATTCATAGAAACTGCCCTTTAAACTAACGAAACGATGCATCTCCTTGCCATGTTTAATTCATTTGAAATTCAAATAGTACTCTAGTCTTCTTCGTCAAATCCTCGCATTTATATCTCTTGTCGAAAATACAAAAGGATTTCCCAGTAGTGATGTCAAGAACTTCCTAAAGGGCAAACTCATCCCCTTTCGACAGACATCTGTTCATCACAACAAGAAACCAAATCATCACAAACCTTCTCAAGATTCTAGACATGTTTGGAAGAAAGAGTGATGCACTATTCTGGACATGTTTGGAAGAAAGAGTGATTTAATCTTGTCGAAACCCTTCGAAGCCACATACATCACCCAGTTAAAGTATGAGAAATGCTGAGAAACTGCCATGTTAGGTAATGATGACGTGTAAGGAGCAAAGCTTGGCAAATCCATTAACTGCTAGGAACTCTTTCATGGTGTCGAAATTATATGTATACACTGTAACACCCTAATTTTTGCCCTAAGATTTCTTTGCATATCATCTGCATTTTGCATACAAACAAGATCGCACTGGCTTTCGAGTTTCTTCTCAGATGTAGGGTCTATGCTTCGCAGGGGATCACCATTATTTTTACTTCTTTATATTTGTTTATATTTACTGACTTCTAACCAAAATACCAAAAAATATGTTGCAGTGTTCTTCTTCTTCTCTGTGTTGCAGGTTTGCGAAAATAAGACAGTAATTTCAATTCAGATGCATTTATTCAGTCACAATTCAATTTCAGATGGATGTTTGACCTAATATTGGTCAAACTATCAAAAGATTGTTTCGACTGCAAATTATGTGTGCCAGGGGTTTATTCCTAAGATAGCGGGTTTTCAAAAGTTCAGGTTGTGTTGTGTGTGAAAGGCTATCAGAAAGTGTTTTGTGTGAAGTTTGGTTTAAATCTTCAGTGTTTATCAGTTCATCGGTTCATCAGTTCATCAGCGATTCATCTGAGGATTTATTTTCCTCAGTTTGGTTTCGAATCATCAAGGCATGGGTCAGACGATTTTCAGATGACAGTTGGCTTAAGTTGTGAAATATCCAATGGGTCTGTGTTGGCTGTATTCACTTTCATCAGAGGCTTGTGAAAGAAAAAATCAAGATTTGTTGTGGGCTTGAAAACCAAATTCCATCCGTTATCCATTTCTTGATTAAACCATTTTTTATCCAAATCTTCAATAACCATTTTTCTAGTTCAATTACCTGATTACCCATTTCTTTTTTATTTCACAAAAAATTCCAAATTCTAAATTTTTCTATAACCATTTTTCCAATTTTTTTCGATTACCCTATTCATACCCTTTTTTAGTTCGATTATCAAAATTACTACTCTTTAATCGTTTTTCCATTTTTTTTATTTTTTTAATATCCATTTTCTATATTCATTATCATTTTTTTTCCATATTTTTATTAATATCCATATAGTGTTTCAAATATTTTTCTCTTCATAATTCTTCTTAAGCCCATCTTTTTAGCCCATTTATTCTTTCTTTTTTATCATCCCAAATATTAGAAATCAATAAATAAAGAAATACCAAAGCCCATTTTTTTATCCAATTATTAAATAAATAAAAAAATAACCAAGTCAATTGTTTTTATTTTATTTGTTTTCTTTCCCAAAACTCAAAATCACAACAACCTTTTCATATCACCTCAGGCCGCAAGTATCACAGGCCCAAAGCAGCACTTTTCCCAGCCACTTGCTTGCCATTTCCCAAGCCCCACCCGCCAAACATTTCCCAGTTGCACCAAATCAACTTTCCAGCCGTACCGCATCAGGCCCACATGACTAAACATCCAACATAAGCCAAAGCAAGCCTTTCCACAGCACATCAGCTGCCCAAGACTTCACGAAACCTCAGCTACAAGCAAAACAACAGCTAGCACTTCCAGCAACTTTCTCCGCACGCCTTCTGCAAGCCCATCTACACTTCAAGCCTCACGTCCCGCGCCAGCTCAAGCCGAAACAGCAAGGCCTTCCGCACGCGTGAAAGCAACAAACATCAACAGCAGGCCAAAGCCACACACAACCAGCCCAAGCCGAAATCACGCATCCCGCAATACATCCAGCACAAGCCGCACGCCACATCACAAAGCACATGAAACAAACACAGCTAGCAAAGAAAATTCAGCAGCCAAGCCAACACCAAAACAAATCAAAATGCAGCTCAATACTTGAATATGCACGCGGAACGCAACCAAAAGAAAAACGCAAAAAACTCAAACTCAAACGCACGAGAACCTCACCTTTCAAAACGCAAGCAAAAAGAACGAAACGACAACAATTCAAATCTTACATCCCTCTATAAATTAAACACAATCCTTCATCAAAGGCAAGCTTCAATAGCCTCTAAAATCGCTGCCGAAATCAAAACATTACCCAATCCTTCAATTTACTTCCCCAAATCCCTAAACCAAATTGATCCTAAAACATCTCTAATCTCCCCTTTCTTTGATTTGTGTTTGATAAAGAAGAAGAACGAAGACTTCGTGTGTAGAAGAAGAGGAAAGAAGAAGCGTTTCTGTTGTGTTTGATTTCGAAGAAATAAAGATATGAAGTGTTTGGGCTTGGACCTGCTTGGATCATTTATATCCGCCACCAACCCGCAGATCATTTCCCCCCTTCCCTTTCCATTTCTTTTTTTATTTATTCTTTGATTGCTTTATTTTGTTTAAAATGTTTTGTTACAAATTATTTTGATATAAGTATTTTAGAAAAAGTATTTTAGAATACACTTTAGAAAAAAATTAGAAAAATATTTTAGAAACAATTAGAAAAGAGATTTTAAAAACAATTTATAAAAGAGATTTTTAGAAAAAGAATTTAAAAAATATTTTAATGCTTTTATGGATTTATTTTAAATCCATTTTTCTTCATCTTTTATTTTTGGTCGATGACAATCTCCGATTCGTGATTGTTGAATTTCGAATAGGTTTAATATTCATTATTTCAAATCTATGGATGAATGATCATTTGGATCATTCTCCATACTTTGAGATCGTGATAGGCTGCTTTCAATAAATTCAACGAAAATCTCGATTAAGATTAAACCATTCTTTTTCTTTTAGTGTGGCATGTTTTCGGAGAGCGATCCATAATATCGTTTCTCTAACATGTATTAACACGAATATTTTCCACTTTAATTAGTGGTGGCCGGCCTCATTTGTAGGGTAATTACTTCGTAAATTACTCGGCGATTGCTTAACATAGACCTAAAGTTGTCCCGATTCGGAATAAGATCCACTTGGATCCGGTTGCCTCGATTTTATTATTCTTTTCGTGGTTGTGCTTGATTAAGTTCAGCATACCACTTATATTGTAAATATTATAATAATGTGAATATAATCCGTTTAAATTTAATCTCTCGCACCTTATCCTTTTATTTCAATTTCTCGTTCCTTATCTCTTTATTATGCTTTTATCATATTATATCATATATCATATTGTTTATGTTTATATTGTTGCTTGTGATTTTTATTTTGTCCATTTGAATACCAAAACACTAATAAAGGATTAAACATTAAAAATATTGGTGACTTTAATTTCGGACTATGGTTACTATCCTTAGCTTTGGAGTATGGACTTAGATTTTAGGATCTCTACCCTTGCTCAAGTTGTGATGGATTGGAAACTTTGGCCTCAAGTTATTTCATTGGTCTTTGAAGAGGGAATTTCGGTTACCTTGAAGATACGTTCATAATATGGTTTGGTCGCTCTTCTCTTAACTTTTAATTCAAGTATTAGGATAGTCACTTCATCTCCTCCCTGTAAACACCCCAAATTTGCCCTCACTCATTCACACCATGGCTTGTGATCATTTCATATGCATAAACTCAATCATACCATCTCATATCACATTTTTTATTCACTGCATTGGTTCAAAGTCATCTGCATCTAGGGTTTGTAATCTGAGCAATCCAAGAGCCACTTGAGCCATTCCAAAGGACATAAATCACTTCAAAGGGGTCCATATGTGTTCAAGTATCATATTATATCCTCTCAAAGTCAATAATGCCAAAGAATCACAAGAACTGAGATTGGTATGGAAGCAGAGCCAGGTTTGACTGCACAGATGACCTAAAATTAGGGTTTTGGTTTCAGAGGCCATAACTTCAATTTTTTTGGTCATTCTTGTTTCTATTGGTCTCTATATGGTATAGGGAGTATGCATATCAATTTTCATGAAGAAATTCCATGGGGAAGTCATCTGATCAAGAGTTGACTTTTCAAGCAAGTCAGTGCAAAATCAGGGCATCTGAGGCCCCCAATGACCCAACCAAAGGGGGTTCTTCATCATTTTGATTGTATATGATCTTTATTTGATCATGGAAGAAGTTGTAAGTTCACAAAATTGAAGAATTTCAAGTCTTTTGCAAAGTTGACTTTTTGGGCAAGTTTGACTTTTAATGGAAATGTCATTTTAGACAACTTTTTCAACCTTTACTTTTTGATTCAAAAAAGCTTCAAATGGAAAAACTTTGGTCATGAAAGTTGTAGAATGGATCATTCCCTTTTCAAAAAGTACAAGAACATGACCTAATTCATTTTGGATCAAAAGTTATGGTTTGTCAAAGTTGGCAAAAATCACTAAATTTCAAGTCATGCACCAAAGAGGCAAAGTTGCAAATTCACCTCTCAAGGCCAATTAAGTCATCAAATGGGCTTCTAATCCACACAACATGACCACACAACATCTAAAATTCAGAATGCACCCAAGGAATCACATGTTTTATGGCCCATGGATCAAGTTTCTTTCATAAGAACCAAAGGCAAGTCAAGTTGCAAAACTCATGATAACCTCTCATCCACTTGCTGGCTAGTTGGCTGATCAATCCTAGGCCCTTCCTCACATCATGCTGCGCAGCACACCCTTCTTGTACTAGGCTAGCAAGTTGCCCATGCTTCTCTTACACAAACTTGACCTTTTAGCAAAAGCACCCATACCAATCAATAAAGTACATGTCACTTCTTCTGACCAATGGGATTTGTTTATACAAATCAATTGCAAGCCAAACATAAGGGAAGGCAAGCCTGAAACCAGACACAACACAACATTCACATTTTCACCCTCACTTGCAAAAGCTCTCGAAACTCTCAGCACAAGCTACAAACACACAAACAAACTTCATAAACCAACTCAACACATCTCCCTGATCACAAAGCACCCTTCAAAACAACCTGAAACCCAAAGAATCACAAACACGATTCTCACACCACCCTGAACAGAACTTGTTCAAACTTCCAAACCAGCCATCACAAACTCTTTCTAAGCATCAAGACTTCATCAGGGGCCTAAAAGGAGTGGATTGCACAAAGAGAAGATGTCAGGAAGTTGCAAACTGAAAAGCTTCAAACTCAGGTAGCTTCATGAACATTTTTTCCAGAAATGGATTTTTAAGTTTCTAAGTTGTTCTTCATGTCTTGCTGATCACTCTGATGTTCTTGGTTTTGAAAATGGTTGAGAAATAAGCATTTAATCTTACTCTGAAACTTTTCTGACCTAAAAATGTTTGCTTTCGATTCATGCGATTGATGAAAGATAAATGAGTTTTGAGTTAGGGTTTTGATTCAGGGGGATGTGGGGATGATTTCTGTTCTTTTAGTTTTCATTTTAGTGAGGTTTTGAAGATTTTGGAAATTTTCAGGTGGGGTTCCCACCGGAGAAGACGACTGGAGGTCTTCTCCGGCCACCTGTAAATAATTAACCCTAATCCCTGTAATTAATTGAGGTTTGAATGCTGTGCGTTGGATGCGTTGACTGGGGAAGACTGGCGCGTGTTTGGATGGCTGAGATTGGTCATTAGAAACCCTAATCTTTAGTTAACTTAATTAATTCATTTTAATTAATTTAAATCAGAAATTAGGCCAGTTTGAATGTGGGCCTTAGGATTGCGCGCGCAGTCAACATTCCCTTTCCCAGAATCCATCCTGGTCTTCCATTGTGATTACTTTTCATTTTCTTTAATTTTTATTTCATTTATTTTGTATTTCTTTCTCCATTTTATTAAAAATAGCAAAACCAATTTAAAAATTCTCAAATTTTTTGTACAAACTTTTATTAATTTTCAGAAACCAAAAACATTTTTATTTTTATTTTTTGCATTAAAAAATATTTTTAAATCATTTAAAAGTTTATTTTTAATTAATTAATGAGAATTAATTAATTAAAAATATTTTTAGGTATTTAAAAATCACCAAAAAATTCATGAAACATTTAAAACCATTTAGAAACATTGTCCAACCCTCAAACCAAATTTCTTTTTTGATCTTGATGCATTTTGAGAATTTTTCATGGAATTAAAATCATTTTTAGGCATTATTTTGATCCAAACTTCCAAAAATCATTTCTGCCTAACCATTGAGAGTTGGACATTGATTCTTTTTGCATTGCATTGTGTTTAGCATGTAGTTTGTGAGATTAAATGGGCATGATTTGATCTTTCATTTTCCATTTGCTTGACATTTTTCTTGTTAAGGAACCCTAAAACCCTAGGAAACTTGGAAAATTCATAACCCTAATTAGGTTAAGAGTTGGAACCCCTCCTTTGGGAAGTGAGTTTGTATAGGATTAGGGTTGCTTTGAGTGCATTTTCAATTTTTTATCTTGATGTTTGCTTCTGATTTTGGTTTTTTGTTTGATGCATTGATCATAAACCCTAATTTGGGCTTCCTTTTGCATTCATCTTGCATTTGCATTCATACCATGACTTGCCATAGCATTTTGTGCATCCATTTGGTTCATTAGACATCTTAGGACATATTGAAAGCATGTTTTATCATTGCATCTTGCATTTGCCATGTTGTATGCCATTTGCATTTCATAACTTTTCATGTATGTTCATGGTTCTTAACTTGTTCCATTTGCATCCATAAGTTTGTATGATCATCCTCATGTCTTGATTCATGTTTGCAGCATCTCATAGCATCATTATCATCTCATATATGCTTCTGGTTTTGATTTTCATCATGTCATTTCATCCCATTTTGCATTGCATTGCATTCCTTTCATTAACATTTCAGGTGGTAAGTGACTTTGAGAAGTGGATTTGCCTTCACTTCTCACATTTTCTTTTCATCTCCTCCATGCATCCTTGCTGCATTTTATTATGTGTTTGAGTTTGAGCTTGCTCATTCTTCTTCTTCTCACTTTCTTTCCTCAAGTGACTTGACTTCTTAAATGAAGCAAGTTACTTTGCTTCTCCTGATCCTTTCATCTGCTTCCTGGTGGTTCCTTTGAAGATTTCTCTTGTAAACCTCACAAACCATAGGAACAACCAAGCATGACAATGATTAGGGTTTTGATTAGTCCCCCACTTAGTTTTTACCTTTGTGTCTCATTGAGTCTTCTCTTCTCACCTCATAATCAGGGACTAAACCCTAAAGGCTTTAAGGCTTTGTGATTAAGCTTATGCCTGCATCCTTCTATTAGGATGGAGTGTATAACTTTAATCCTAAGTGTTAAACCCTTAATGTGTTTAAATCTCTTAATCAATCCACTTAATAATCATCAAGACATCACACTTGTAACTTGGGCCTTGCATTAGGGTTCTAATTCTTCCTTAACTGGTTAAGAAGGACTAACCCTAGTGTTAATGGACAAGTCCCCCTCAAGTTGTCTTACAAACCCTAAAAAACACTTCATCATCATATCATTAAGTAAAATCCACTTAATAAAGGCTTTGTTTTGTCATGAGTTTAATCCCTAATCATGGATTAAGTTGAGGAGCTTTCCTCAGCTTAAACATTCTCATCTATTATCCTTCTATTAGGATGGTGTAATGAGTCTGTTTAATCCCTGATTATGGCTTAATCTCATTACTTAACACTAAACAAAAACACCAAAAACATCTAAATAATCACAAGTAGGTTAATGATCTTAATCCTACATCATGGTGTTTAAGTGTGAGAATCTGACTTCACACTTAAGGTATTCTCATTACCCCTAATCAGAGGGAAGATGTGATGAGTTTACTAAATCCATTGGTTTAGGCTTAAGCTCATTATCTTATGACAAACTTTCAAAAGCAATAAAAGACTGAAAACTCAAAAACAAACAATAATCGTCTCCTTCGGGATTCTTTTCTCACCTCATTCACTCATAAACGAGAACTTGCTTCTCCCGTCTAATGCAAGACAGTTAGCACCTGATCCAGACAGGTCATACACTTGAGCATAGGCAAGTAAGCAGTTCATCAAGTCAATTCACCTTTCAGTCTCTTTGGGTCGAACTACGGTGTTCTGACTTCCTCATTGCACGAGAGGATACGTAGGCATAACTTAACAGTTATCGAACAAAAGTCTCTGTATATTCCCCCTCTCTCCAGTTTTATTATTGTAGCCTCATTATCTTGAGCAATTCATTCTCATTCTTACACTGACACTGTATATATCACACTTTGCACTTCTCTTACACTGACACCTGTACATCTTTCTTCCAGCTCTTTGTACACACAGATTGCACTGACACTACCCCTTTAAAACACAAATCTTTTAAGCGTGGATCCCGTCGAGTACGGCGGACAATCTGGGTGCTAATACCTTCCCAGGTTGTAACCAACCCCCTTTCTCAGTCTCTCTGGTTCGCAACCGTCTTGTCCATCTCTTTCTAGGTCTATGCAGCATTACCTTTCCTCCGGGATAAAAATGCCTAGCTGGCGACTCTTTTCATCTCCTGTGAGTTCACTCCTGTGTGTTTTCACATCCTCCTCTCGCCGACCGTTCGCGTCTGTACCTTTATTTGGGCCATTCCTATTTATCGGGAGCGACAGCTTGGCGACTCTGCTGGGGACCCTTATACTGTAACCAGGGCTTCTGGTTCTTTTTGTGGGTTCCTCCTAGCGCTTGATTGATTTGTGTTTACTGGGGTGTTATGTGCTATCTGTGTTTGTATATTTGTATTTATTTTTGTTTATTGCTTTACGTACAGTTGTTTTACTGCTTTCTTTATAAGCTTTACATATATCATGCTGTCATACTGTGCTGGCTGGATCTGTTTTGTTGCTTTGGTGGGTGTTCTATTGAGAGTTGAGGTCCTATACCTGGGACCTGAGTGACACCTAGGCTAGAGTGGTTCATGTTCTTTCCCATTCCATTTCGGTCTGGTGCGGGAATATGAAACACGGTTCAGATATGGGTTTCTTCTTGAGAACTCTGTGCTGCAGATTTCCTGTAGTGCTAGGGCTATCTGGGAAGCCTGCTAAGTCTGGATGACCTTTAGTATTAACCTTCAGAAACTGAGGTGAATTAGAGGAGGATTCTTTATGGTTATTGTAAACACTGTACCTCCGGGTTGGAAATGTTTACACTTCCCATAACTGATCCAAGTCTGAGGATCCTTGTTTTAGAACACTACCTGTGAGGGGGTTGGGTTGTTTACAGGTTTGCAGGTACCCTTGACCTCAGCGTACCCTGTTACTTTGTTTTGATTAAGAGTACTCCATCTTGGAACAGTTCTTGTGATTCTAAACCCTAGACATGTGACTCTTTATTTGAGTCCCCCCACCTTGGTTACTGGACTTATAGACCTCCATCTGGATTTCTTGAACATACTTGGACCTATATCAGAGCACTTGATCAGATCCAGCTCAGTCACAAACCCTTGCATATCATTTGCATACATCATCATTGCATCATTTTAACATTTGCCTATTTGTTTTTCAGGGTATCCATACTTTATTTTTGGCTTGGTTTTGACCCCATCATCAGCACAGACCTATCCTCATCAGTATCTACTTCAGCTATCAGCTACCTGCTTCAGTCACCAGCACCTGCCTATCAGTGGCCCATCTTCAGTGTCATTCTCCATCATCAGCACATATCTCAACTCTTCTTCAACATCATGGCACCTAAGAAAAGTAATATCTCCTATCATTTCTTTCAGCCTGAGCTAGCTGACATCAGGAAGATTCAGACCCTGATTACTCCAGACCATATACCACTATTCAGGGAACACTATGGAGGCATACTTGATGTGGTTATGGATTTGGACCCTTCACAGAGGAGACTGATTCATACTTGCCTGCAGTTCTATGATCCCCCTCTGAGGTGTTTCACTTTTCAGGATTTCCAGTTGGGACCTTTATTAGAGGAGTATTCATCATTGGTTGGTGTACCTATCAGGGGTGGAGTCCCCTTCAACCCTGAGATGGCTTTTCCAAGTAATGAAGAAGTGGCAAAGGCATTATATTTGGAACCAGTTCTGATTGGGCAGAATATGACCACCAAGGCTGGAATCTCTGGTTTACATTTGGATTTCTTGATCTCTCAAGCTACCCTGAAGGCTTCTTTGGGAGAGTGGAAGGCAGTCTGTGCTTTATTGGCCCTTAGCATATATGGGGTCATTTTGTTTGCAGATGAGCCTAAGTTTGTTAGCAAGAATGCAATCCATCTTTTCATCCTGAGGAACCCAGTGCCCACCTTACTGGGAGATTTCTACTACTCAGTACACCAAAGGAATGAAAAGCAGAGAGGAAGATTGGTGAGGTGCTGTGCTCCCCTGTTCCATGCCTGGCTGCTCAAGCATTTGCCCAAGACAGATGCATTTTTGAATCCTCATCAGCAGAGGAATTGGGCTAGAAGACTCACTGCTTTGACTTCAGCTGATATCAGATGGTGCACTCAAAGCACTAAAGGCAGGGACATCATTACCAATTGTGGGCAGTTCCCCAATGTACCCCTGATAGGAGTAAAGGGTTGCATCAACTACAACCCTCTGCTATTCAAAAGACAATTGGGCTATGCATTGGTCCACACTCCTAAGGCACAAGATTTGGCTGAGACTCTTTACTGTGAGAACAAGCCTAATCTGGCTATTGTCAGGCAAGCAGCCTGGGCCTGGGACAATGTTCAGACTAAAGGAGTAACCATTCTGGGGAAGTGCAACAATGTGGCATCAGCACAGTACTATGAATGGTCCCATGCCAGGGCTCAATTTTCTGGGATGCCTTTCACCATGGAAGATATGCCTGGACCATCCTCAACACCACCTCCTGTCACTGTCAGTTTGGAGGAGTTTGAGAAATTGAAAGAGAGAAATGAGAAGTTGACTCAGGCTCTACAGAATACCCTTTGGGAGAGGAGTAATGGTAGGTTGGATATTGAGAGGTTAGAGAAGCTGAAGGTGGAGCATCTAGCCAGAATTGAGAAGTCAGAGGATTATATCAAGAAGTCTAGGGCTGGATAACAAATCTTGAAGAATGCCTGCAAGGAAGCTCAGTTCCAGAAGGCCAGGACTGATTTGTATCTGAAGGAGAGTCAAGCTAGGTGGGTCAGGATCACCGAAGCTCGTGCCCTAGAAGATAAGAGGACTCAGGACAAGATTGAGCAGCTAGAAGCTAGTGCAAAAGAGCAACAGGAAGCCCTGGCAGCAGCCCAAAGAGAGATCTCAGAGTTAAAGATCAGGGCTGGAGTGAAGAAGTCAAAGGACCAGAGTCAACACAAGAAGCTAACTGCAGCTGTTACTACCAGAAATCTCCTTATCAGGAATCTCACAGAGCGTCCAGCTGATCCTGTGACTGAAGCACTTCTCAAGGAAGTTCAGGAGGATGAGTTTGGTCTTGGTGTCTGACTTTTGCTTGTTGTTGTTTTCATTTCATGTACTTTTATTTTCTTATGTTGTATTTTGACCCCTCAGAGGGCATGTATTGTAAAAAGAACAACTATGTATCAGTATTTCTTTGTAATATATGTATCAGTTTGTTCCATTTGGTTCCTTCAAGCAACATCAACAACATCTTCAAGGGTCTGGAAAGGTCAAAACCAAGTGCCAAGCCGGATACCTTGGAAACAAATAAGCATACTGCATTGCATGCTAACCTTTGTTTGTTTTGTATGTTTGTTTTGTTTTGTTACTAACTCTGTCGTGATCTCAGGAACTATTGCTCGACATCGGGTGTTCCCACTCAACCGTCCACACAGATATCCAACCCGCAACAATCTTCCGGGCATACAGATGGACCAGGTACAACAAGACCTTACAGAGGTCAGGAACCAAATGGCCAATGAAAGATTGGAAATGAGGGCTCAAATGACACAATTTATGGAGGTGATGAATAATATGGCTCAAAGCCAAGAGAGATTAAGAGCAATGGTAGAGAGGCAGAATCAGGAAGACCCCCATCTAGGGACTGCAGGGACAAGCAACAATGAGAGGGTTCAGCCTCATATCAACCCCCCTGTATTTGGACCCCACCTTCATCCAGAAATTAACATCCCTGCTAATGTACAAGGGAATGCTACTATAGGTAGAGTGCTGCAGGAAGACCCCCAGGAAGACCAGTTCACAGTGATGGGAGTTGGGGAAGAAGCCTATGACAGAAGGCTAGATGAAATTGCTGAAAAATTAAGGTCCTTGGAGTCACAAAACTCCTTGGGTTTTGATGTTATGGACATGGGTTTAGTGGACGGGGTCAGGATTCCCCATAAATTCAAACCACCGTGCTTTGAGAAGTACAACGGGACTTCCTGCCCACGGACCCACTTACAATCCTTTCTGGGGAGGCTAAAGGCATATACCATGGACGAAAAGCTACGGATGTTTTATTTTGAGGATAGCTTAACGGGAGCTTCAAGAGAATGGTACTCTCATCTGACCAGAGCCACCATTAGATGTTGGAAAGACCTGGCTGAGGCCTTTATCAGACAATACCAGTATAATTTGGATATGGCACCCAACAGGACCCTCCTGATGGGGATGTCACAGTCATCCAGGGAAAGCTTCCGCGAGTACGCCCAGAGGTGGAGACAGCTTGCTGCTGCTGTCCAGCCACCTATGTCAGAGAGGGAGATGGATGATATGTTTATGAACACCCTCCAAGGAACATACATTGATAGGCTAGCTGCCTTCTCTTCTACCAGCTTTGCAGATGTCGTTATAGCTGGGGAAAGAATTGAGAGCCTATTAAAGATGGGCAAAATTTCTGACAACGGTGCCAGCTCATCCAGCAACACAAGGAAGCCTTTTGTGGGCCCAAGAAGAACTGGCGAGACCAATGCTATCCATACCAATAGAGGCAGACCCCAATATGTTCATAGGTCTGTGGCAGCAGTCACCATTCCCGCTCCAATTCATCCACAACTAGTTTATCAACCACAGCAACAAAATTATCAACAACAAACTCAGTATCCTCCTCAGAGAAACTACAACAACACCAGCAACAACAATCAGCAAAGACCATACAACAGAGACCGTCTCAGGCCAATAGGGTGATTGATCCGATCCCTATGCCCTATGCCACATTACTGCCACAACTCCTGAAACTCAACCTGGTTGAGCTAAGGACGTTGGCACCTCCAGATCCTGCCAGTCTGCCCAGAAATTACGACTCCAACGCCAGATGTGCTTTCCATTCAAATGCATCTGGCCATAGTACAGAGAAGTGCATAGCTTTGCACATGAAGGTACAAGACCTGGTAGACTCTAAGGCTCTAAACTTCGCACCACCACCAAATGTTAACAAGAACCCTATGCCAAACCACGGAGGTCCCAGAATCAATGCTATTGAAGAAGACAAGCCGTCTTACTTGATAACCAGTGTGGGTCAGATTCGGACACCCTTGGTAGAGATCAAAGCTCAACTCTTGAATGTCAAATATTCCCGGGATGTGAGCTAGGGTGTGCTTATTGTAACATTGCAGTAAATGGTTGTGATAACTTGAGAGATGGCATAGATGATCTCATCCAGAGTGGCCTGCATCAAATCACAACATCAATTCCTACCAATCCAACAATCTCCTTAACAACAGTTCCCGAGTCTTCTACAACTGCAACAACCATTGTTCCAAGCAACTCTTCAATCTCATCAACAAATGCTTCATCCGTTACTTCAACGGACCAGATCTCAGCAAACATCCCTTCTACAACTTCAGCACCCCTTTATTCAGAGTCTCCTACAACAACAACACCCATCCTTCCAACAATGTCTCCTACAACTTCAGCAGCAAATGTCTCAACGGTTACAATTTATTATGATCCTGAAAATGATTCTGCCTACAGCTCACAAAATGCCACTCCTATCAGAGCACCAGTCACAATATACTACGATCCACAAACTATCATGGTCCCTTCTGCAGCTGCAATCGGTCCAGTCACCATCACAGTGCCTGGACCAGTACCTTATGAAAGCAGTAATGCCATCCCCTGGCATTACGGCTCTGATCTATACTGCAAAGGACGGAAAATCACTCTTGAATCATCAACCCCTGCACCACAAATAGATAATGTGGGAGGAGGTGGAGGCTTCACTCGAAGCGGACGTCTCTTTGCCCCACAAATTCAAAGACCCACTGCTGAAGCAGAAGCTGCTGCCAAGGCAAAAGGGAAAAGCCTGGTGCAAGAAGAGCAAGTTGTTAAAGAAGCTTTGAAAACACCTTTTGATCAAGAAGTTGATGAATTCATGAGAATCATCAAGAGAAGTGATTACAGGATAGTGGACCAGCTTCACCAGACACCTTCCAAGATCTCTATTCTATCATTGCTTATGTGCTCCGAGGCTCATCGGAACGCACTACTAAAAGTCTTGCACGCAGCTTATGTGCCAGAAGAGATCACCGTCAATCAGTTGGAAGCTGTGGTTGGAAATGTTAATGCTAGTCATGGGATAGGGTTTACCAACACTGATTTGACTACGGAAGGCCGCAATCATAACAGGGCTTTGCACATTACCATGGAATGTAAAGGTGCAGTTCTTTCCCATGTGCTGGTAGACACAGGATCATCCATCAATGTCTTACCTAAAAAAGCCCTTGTGAAACTGGAGTATGAAGGATTGGCATTACGGCCCAGCAACCTGGTAGTGAGAGCCTTTGACGGTTCTAAGAGATCAGTTCTGGGGGAAATTGAGTTGCCTATAACGATTGGCCCACAAACTTTCAAAACGACCTTCTACGTTATGGACATTCAGCCTGCCTACAGCTGTTTGTTGGGTAGACCATGGATTCATCCCGCTGGCGCAATCACGTCTACCCTTCACCAGAAGTTAAAATTCGAGTGGGAGGGCCAAGTCGTTACAATTTGTGGAGAGGAAGATATTTTTGTTAGCCATCTGGCTACCTACAAATATATTGAGATGGATGGGGAGATCCACGAAACAATGAGTCAAGGGTTTGAGGCCTTGAACATAAATGAAACATCTGCTGTACCTGGAACCTCAATGACATCATACCAACAAGCCCGGAAGGTTGTTGAAGAAGGGACTGCCCAAGGCTGGGGCAAATTGTTATCTGTGGAGAAGAAAGAGGATAGATTTGGGTTGGGTTACAAACCAACTCAACAAGATCAAGCAAAGGCTGCTAAGGAGCCCAACTTTGTTAGTGGGGGGATGCTCACCCCCGATGCTGTCAACAATTTGGAAGACGAGGATGAAAGCGACCGCAACCTGGAGAGTTGGATACGTCCAAAGATCCCGGGGAGCAGTATCTCAAACTGGTCTTCCCAGGAAATTATAAGAGTTACTCCTGCAGAGTAATTATTATCTCCTGTATTTTTATAGCATGCATCAAGTCTTGCATCTTGCCCAAGATGACAAGACTCATTTTGTAATCGGGCCATCTGTAATTTTTGTGCAACAAGATTAATCAATGAAATATCAGACATCTTTTGCAAATGAGTCTTTTTCTTTTCCGATCACTGTTTTTCCATTTTTCTTTTTGTACAAAAAATAAATGGCAGTGTTTTCAAAATGACAACTTTATTTCACTTTTCTAAACAAGATTAAAATCAAATCACTAAAATGAACAAACTGAACCCTTGCAGAGAGTGCCTTCCAGACTGCACCGACAACAGCACGGCTATGACTTCGTATGACTTTGACAATCCGATCAATCAAGCTGATGAAGGGGTTGAAGATGATTACGAGCTTCCTGAAGAGCTAGCCAGATTGTTGAGACAAGAGGAAAAGGTTATCACTCCTCATCAGGAGGAAGTAGAGACAATTAATCTTGGTACCGATGAAGACGTGAAAGAAGTTAAAATTGGGGCCTGCTTACAAGACTCAGTGAAGAGACAACTGATTGACCTGCTTTAAGAATATGTGGACGTGTTTGCTTGGTCTTATCAAGATATGCCAGGGTTGGACACCGACATTGTTGTGCACAAGCTGCCTTTAAGAGAAGAATGTCCGCCGGTTAAACAGAAACTACGCCGTACTCGCCCGGACATGGCAATGAAAATCAAGGAAGAGGTACAAAAGCAGTGGGACGCCGGGTTCCTTGCTGTAACTAGCTATCCGCCGTGGGTTGCTAATATAGTACCTGTGCCTAAGAAAGACGGCAAAGTAAGGATGTGTGTTGACTACCGAGATCTGAACAGAGCTAGCCCAAAAGATGATTTCCCATTACCTCACATTGATGTATTGGTGGATAATACGGCTCAGTTCTCGGTATTCTCCTTCATGGACGGATTTTCAGGATATAATCAGATCAAGATGTCACCTGAAGACATGGAGAAGACGACCTTCATCACACCCTGGGGCACGTTCTGTTACAAGGTGATGCCATTTGGACTGAAGAACGCTGGTGCAACATATCAACGGGCTATGGTGACATTATTCCACGACATGATCCATAAAGAAATCGAGTGTTATGTGGATGATATGATCGCCAAGTCCCTTACTGAAGAAGATCACCTGGTAAATCTGCTAAAGTTATTCAAGCGTCTGAGGAAGTACCAACTAAAGTTGAACCCTAACAAATGCACATTCGGGGTGCGATCCGGTAAGCTGCTGGGATTTATTGTGAGCGAGAAAGGGATTGAAGTTGACCCTGATAAAGTCAAAGCCTTTCAAGAAATGCCTGCACCAAAATCTGAAAAAGAAGTTCGAGGGTTTCTAGGTAGATTGAACTACATCTCAAGGTTCATATCTCACCTTACGGCAACCTGTGAACCTTTGTTCAAATTGTTGAGGAAAGAACAGACGGTCAGGTGGAACAAAGACTGCCAGAAGGCTTTTGACAAAATCAAGGAATACTTGCAAGAACCTCCAATCCTTATGCCTCCAGTTGAAGGAAGACCTCTGATAATGTACTTGACGGTATTAGAAGAGTCAATGGGGTGTGTGATGGGCCAACATGACGAGTCTGGTCGAAAAGAGTATGCAATATACTACCTAAGCAAAAAGTTTACCGACTGTGAACAACGTTATTCACTGCTCGAGAAAACTTGATGTGCTTTAGCGTGGGCTGCTCGCCGACTGAGACAGTATATGTTGACCCACACCACTTTATTGATCTCAAAAATGGACCCAGTCAAGTATATTTTTGAGAAGCCGGCACTTACCGGACGGGTTGCAAGATGGCAAATGATCCTCACAGAGTATGACATTCAGTACACATCTCAAAAGGCCATCAAGGGCAGTGTATTGTCTGAATATCTTGCTGAGCAACCCATTGATGATTACCAGCCTATGAGATTTGACTTCCCTGATGAAGACATCATGTTCATAAAAGCAAAAGATCATGAAGAGCCTGTTCACACTGAAGGGCCTGACCCGGAAGAAGAATGGACTATGATGTTTGATGGGGCTGTTAACATGAATGGTCGAGGTGTTGGTGCAGTACTCATTACACCTAAAGGAGTTCACATGCCTTTCTCGGCAAAACTTACTTTCAACTGCACTAACAACGAAGCTGAATACGAAGCTTGCATTATGGGCCTTGAGGAAGCCATTGACCTCAGGATCAAGACATTGACCGTATTCGGAGATTCAGCTCTGGTAATCAATCAAACCAACGGCAAATGGTACACCCACCAAGAAGATCTGATACCTTACAGGGATTATACAAGGAGGTTATTGACTTTCTTTACAACAGTCAAGCTTGAGTATATCCCCCGGGACGAGAATCAGTTTGCAGATGCTCTGGCTACCATTTCATCTATGATCAAAGTTCAAGCTGCCAACTTTGTACCTCAGATTTCAGTATCCAGACTTAACAGACCAGCATACGTGTTCGCAGCAAACATTGTCAAAGATGATAAGCCTTGGTTCCATGACATTAAGTGCTTCTTGGAGGATCAAACATACCCACCTGGGGCATCTTCCAATGATAAGAAGACTCTGAGAAGGCTAGCTGGTAGTTTCTTCCTGAACACTGATGGTTCCCTGTACAAGAGAAACTTTGATATGGTACTCCTCAGATGCGTTGACAAAACAGAAGCAGATTTGTTGATGCATGAAGTGCATGAAGGATCTTTTGGTACCCATGCTGGAGGGCATGCAATGGCCAAGAAGTTGCTAAGATCAGGGTATTATTGGATCACAATGGATGCCGACTGTTGTGCCTATGCCAGAAAATGCCATAAATGCCAGATTTATGTGGATAAGGTGCATGTGCCTCCCAATCCTTTGAATATAATGTCTTCACCCTGGCCCTTTGCCATGTGGGGCATTGATATGATTGGAAAAATTGAACCGACTTCTTCAAATGGCCACAGGTTCATCTTGGTTGCTATTGACTATTTCACCAAGTGGGTCGAAGCAGCTTCCTATGCAAACGTTACAAGGCAAGTGGTAGCCAGATTTCTGAAGAGAGATATCATCTGTCGATACGGAGTTCCCGAGCGAATCATTACTGATAATGGTTCCAACTTGAACAACAAAATGATGGCCGAACTGTGCCGGGACTTCAAGATCCAACATCACAATTCTTCTCCTTACAGGCCAAAGATGAACGGCGCTGTTGAGGCAGCAAATAAGAATATCAAGAAAATTGTGCAGAAGATGGTAGTCACCTATAAAGATTGGCATGAAATGCTACTGTTTGCCTTGCATGGGTACCGCACGTCAATCAGAACATCCACTGGGGCAACACCGTATCAGCTTGTGTATGGTATGGAGGCAGTCCTACCTGTTGAAGTTGAGCTACCCTCCCTACGGGTACTAATGGATGTTAAGCTGAACGAAGCAGAATGGGTCCGATCCTGGTACGAGAAACTGAGTCTAATCGAAGAGAAGAGATTGGCTGCAATCTGTCATGGGCAGTTATATCAGAAGAGAATGAAGAAAGCCTTCAATCAGAAAGTCAGGCACCGAGAGTACCAAGTAGGAGATCTTGTGCTGAAAAGAATTCTCCCTCCTCATACAGACCACAGGGGCAAGTGGACTCCGAATTATGAAGGACCATTTGTAGTAAAGAAAGTTTTCTCTGGTGGAGCACTGATGCTCGGCACTATGGATGGTGAAGACTTCCCGTCCCCTGTAAATTCAGATGCAGTTAAAAAATACTTCGCATAAAAATGACCCGCTGGACACAAAAACAGAATGTAAGTCCAGGCAAAAATAGGGCATCCCGGCGAGTCAAAAACAGAATAAAAGACTCAGGCAAAAATAAGGGAAAATAAACAAAAATGTACACCCGCTGAGTTGAAAAGTCACATTGGACAACTCAGGCAAAAATGGGTATCCCGATGGATTGAAAACCCGAAAGGGCGATCCATGCAAAATAAGGGAATAAGCGAACAACTGCATTCTGAATTCGTCTGTATCACTTGCAACTCGGTAAACTTCGGAAGGATCAAGCTCCTCTCAGAATCAGCCTTCTTCAGAAAGCAAGACGAGAAGAATGTCAAATGTCATACGAGTCATAGCAAGAGGAATCTCCTTGAAGCGTCATCAACATTGCCAACACCTTTTGTTTCTCAATTTGTAACAATCTCCTCATTTTTAGGGGATATGTTTCCTTGACTGTATATTGCCAATTCAGGGCACACGAATTAATAAAATCAGACTTCCAGTCATGTTTCGTCTTGTACATTTTTTATTTGCAAAAATGTCTGATGTCTCTAAAAAACTGATTGCATAAATACAGATGCTTTTCTTCTAAAAGTCACATGCTTGCAGGAAATATACTTACTCTCAGAAGTGTCTAAACTCCTATGACGGAATCCGGTAAGGGATACCTCGGGATTATTTGTGCGTTTCCCTATCTTTGCAGGATTGCAGGTATCCAGAATGCAACTTGGGGCATGAAAGCTTCACTCCAGCAAGCTGACAAATCAACACTCAGCCTTAGCACCCAAAGTGTTTTCTCCCCAGCCGAGTTGCCACTTTTTGCTTCTCCCCATCAGAGTTGCCAGGCACCACTTCTCCAACAGGGCAATACCAGAAGGCGCCCATATCCCCGGCTGAGTCAAGAATCCTCCTCAACAGAATCTCTAGGGAGGTCTATCAATGATCTCTCTTTCTCCCCAGCCGAGTTGCTATTTCCTCCTCAACTAAGTACAAAAGTCAGGGAACCATCTCCCCACAAAGCTCCAGCCTCTATTCAGAAGAGCAACGCATGAAGGGATCACAACAGAGTGACGAAAGCTTCTACAAACCCCAGTTGGGTCTCTCATTATCAAGAATGTGTCTATCAGTGGCCCATATCCCCAAGCAATAGCATCTCATCAGATCTATCAAATGATCTCATCCCGAGCTGGGATGTCCACTTCAAACAGATCGACCAGAGATCGTCGCAGCAGCGGGATCCGAATCCCGGTTTGGTATCCTTGCATAATCATGGCATTCGCCTCATATTCACCCACAAAGCGTAGCATTCCATCTAACACGGAGCATTACGGCAAAAATCAAACATATTGCATAATCATAAGCCGTGTCCTGGATCAAACACTTGTGAATAATGACAATCCATCAACATACAGAAAACTCCCCCCAAAATCCCCAGCGGAGATTCCACAGCAAATACAGTTACCTTACATCCCCAAACACCAGTATATACTCCTTGTGGCACCCGTCCGTGTCATATCCCCAGCAGAAAGCCAAAGACATCCTTTTTGCACTCACAAATACTCATGTATATACTTTTCTCCTTTCGACACTCGTCTGTGTCACTCACCCCAACAATTAAATACTCATCTATACACCACTCATACTTATACAGATACTCGTCCGTATCTTATATACACTATCCCCGCAGATTCAACACTAGTCCTTGTTCTTTGTTAACCAGTTGGTACTCGTCCGTACCATCATCTCAGAACATGTGTCAAACGTTTGTTTCTACCTGATACTCGTCCGTATCGTAGTCTTAAGGATGCTCGTCCGCATCTTTAATCCATACACCGTGTCAAACACTTCTGTCTTCTTGAATTTAGACACTCGTCTGTGTCTATCATTCCCCAGAAGAATCCCTTCAGATTCAACACTCGTCCGTGTTCTCTGTTAACCCGTTGATACTCGTCCGTATCATCATCTCTGAACACGTGTCAGTATTTGTTTCTACCCGATACTCGTCCGTATCGTAGTCTTAAGGATGCTCCTCCGCATCTTTAATCTATACACAAACATCTAAACACTTATACCTTTTGTTTCTTGGATGTAAACACTCGTCCGTGTTTGCTATTCCCCAGTAGATCACCAACAAAGCAAATTTTCCTTTATATCTGACATTCGTCCTGTGTCATGATAAACCCTGAGAGTAGTCGTCCCCTGCTAGGTGGTCGTCCTCCACCTCTTGATGGTCGTCCTCCATCATGCTCATCCGATGGCCGTCCCCATCGTTGATTTTCTATCCGACATTCGTCCTATGTCGTGATATTTAGCAGTCGTCCCCTGCTAGGTGGTCGTCCTCCACCTCTTGATGATCGTCCTTCATCATTTTATCCAATGGCCGTCCCCATTGTTGATCTTTGGTTATCTGACATTCTTCCTATGTCATGATAAACTTTGAGAGCAGCCGTCCCCTGCTAGGTGGTCGTCCTCCACCTCTTGATGATCGTCCATCATCATGCTCGTCCGATGGCCGTCCCCATCATTGACCTTTTATCCGGCATTCGTCCTATGTCGCGATATTTTCGGCAGCCGTACCCTGCCAGGTGGTCGTCCTCCACCTTAGATGACCGTCCCTCATCTTAACCCAACAGAGCAGCCGTCCCCTGCTAGGTGATCGTCCTTCACCTTTGATGACCGTACCTCATCATCTGTTTATTTCATTTATTCTTTAATCCGATGGCCGTCCCCGTCGTGGTCCCTTTTCATTTCAGTTTAGCCCGATGGCCGTCCCCATCGTTGGTTATTTTACTTTATGAACTTGATGGCCGTCCCCGTCATGTTTCATTAATCCCCAGAGAATCTTACAGCTTTACTTGATGGCCTTCCCCATCATAATATCTTTTATCCCCAGCATGTCGGCCGTCCCCGTCATTGCTTTATTTTCCGCACTTTTCCCAGCATGTCGGCCGTCCCCGTGTAACACGGTGGGAGAACTGACTTTAGTTATGTTGCGGATAGCAAGAGTCGCCACCGACTTTTATTTTATCCAAAAGGAAAGGGTATAAAAGAACAGGAAAGACCTTTAAAAGATTTTTGGGTCCGGGGGGTAGGTTATGTAAAGGGAAGGTATTAGCACCCTTTACATCCATGGTTATCCATGGGCTCTTAGTTACTTAGCTCACTTTTGAATTGTTTTTGAAAGTGTAGTGTGTGAATAGAAAAATTTTCATAATAGTTGATAATGATCCATGTACGGATGCGTAAAAACTTGTTTTTGAAAATTTGTTTGAAATTTGTTAAGTGTTTGAAAAATGGAGTGAGCAAGCAACTAGGAGGTACCTACCCTAAAGTTTTAAGTCTTTCTTGTTCTTTATCCTTTAATTGGTAAGACTATCCCTACTATTAAGGAGTAGGTAGTCATTACCTTGGATGTAAGGGACACATGAGGGACATCTGTTTTTATGAAGGCAACTGTGGGGTGTATTAAGCATACTGGAGGGACTATCATCATTATTCGAAGGGACTTGATTTGTAAAGGCAACCATTAGGGACTTGATGATTTTTCTTTTTAAGGGACTTGCTTTATACACCCCACTTGACCTTATTAATAGGCAACTTGACGGATAACCTTAGGAATGTGAGATGGCGATTAAAAATCGACTTACGTGTGTGAGTGTTCAATATTATTTATCTTATGATTAAAATGATCTAAGTTAATTTTTAAATAGAATACATGTTTTTGCACTCCCTAAGTTACTAACCATAGCATAAAAATTAAATAAATTAAATATTACAAATTTTACACCAAGGAGCAATTACATAATTATAATAATAAGCAAATTAAAAATAAATAGCAAGATATAAAAGCAAAAATATAAATAATAAGCAAAAATAGTAAATAAGCAATAAATAAATAAATAGGGGTTAGTAATAATAAGAATTAAATAAAGGTTAATAAAATTATAATAAGCAAAAGTTAGTAATAATATGGTCAATAATAATAATAGAAATCAAAATAAATTGAATTAACAAAAATATTATAAGAACAAAATTAAAATAATAAATAAAAGTTTAATATGAACAACTAAATAATTATAGTATTTTAATTTATGTACTAATTATTAAATTATAAAAAATTAAATTATTATAAGTTTAATTGTTTCTATACATATATTAAAAGAAAATAATTTGGATTATAAAATATATTTACATATTATTAATAATAGATTATATTTACAAAATTAACATTAAATAAATAAATACATTATAATTATATAAAGAACTAGAAAGTAAGAATTGTTTAGAAAATAAAATTAGGTTTTCACAAAATTAGGGTTTTGTTTTAGAAAAATATTTTTAGAGTTTTTAATTATATATAATTATTTAATTAACATGCATATATTATATTTACATATGATACAGAAAATAATTTTTGACTTTAGAAAAAAAATAAAAGGTTTAGAATTTTAGAAAATAAAAAGCTATTTTAGATGTTTGAACATATATATACAATACATAATTTATTTTTTATTAAGAACATGAAACAATTAAACTAATTAATTAAAGAAAATAGAAAAAGTGGTAAAAATAAGAACTTACCTTGGCTGGGTTTGAACCCAGGTCATTCTGCCTGCAAGCATCAAAACCTTCCACTAGACCAACCATGCGTGGGTGATAAGAAAATAGCTTCAATTCATTTTGTTCATCATCTGAAAATAATCAGGAAAATAAAGGAAAGCAAAAAGGCCTGGGGTGGTGTTGAACCCAGGACCTCATAGCTATTTATACGCGCGCATTACCACCTGGCTGGGAGAGCCCTTCTGGTAATAGAATGGCAATAAACCATAATATATTAAGTCTTCTTATTATCCTGAAAAAGTAACAAAACAATGGTACAAGGCAGGGTTCGAACCCTGGCCCTATAGTCAAACATGCGCATGGCTTTCCACTGGACCACACAGTCTGTGGTGATAAACAAACAGCAAACAATTCATCAAATATAATGCTAAATATTTGAATTTAAACACGCGCGGGAAGAGATCTTCTTCTTCCTTGAGACTGGCCAAATTACCTGCGAAATTTGCTATGAGCATACCTGCGGATTTTCATACGCACACAACCTGCGTTTTTCAAACTACTATCAAACAGCATCATTTTACCAAATCAAAGACATCTTTGAGTCTCTTACAACCTGTACAATTCAATTATGTCCAGAGAATGCATTTAAATTGTGTGAATCGAATAACCCCATTTTTGAACTCTAAACCCTAACTATGGCCGTTTGTCCATTAGGTCACGAAACTTCAAGTTTCTTGTCCAGAATCGATCCTTGGAACCTCACAAACACAAAAACTCAAACAAAATTTATTAACAATGCATAAAAGATTAGAATCGAAAAAATAATTTTCAAGGATAAACAAGCCACGGGTTCATCATTATAGCACAATTTGGATGCATATGAATGATGATTTATGATCAGTGATGTCTAGTGAAGCTCTCCATGTTCTTATTTTACCTTCTAGTGCCCTGGATTGAAGAATCCGAATATGAGTTTTGGATGGATTTTTGAGGTTTTGAACTTACACTTTGAGGCAGCAAAATCGTCCATCAGTGATAGGGTTATGATCAGTACTTATATGAGGATCATTTAGGTCAGAAAAATTGAATGGTTGTATGGAGAATTTGATTCAAAAAGATTGAAATTGATCATGTCTTAAAAGTCAAATATTTGTGTATTATGGCTTGCTATCTTTGGATCAATCTCATTATTTCCTTCCCTTTCAATTCCAATCATCAATTAAGACTTTCTAGAAGCCTAATCCATATAAAATCTCTTATTTTCATATTTTATTTATATTTAAAATGATTTTAAATGATTTAAATCAAAATAAATAGAAATAAAAATAATAAAAATCAGATTTTCAATGGTTTGGGTCGTGCATAGTGTTAGTGTATGGATTGGATCACAATTTGGCCAGCCCATTTGGAAAGAAGTGGTTTTAAACCCCCATTTTCATTATAAACCATCACAAAATTTCCCAACTTTGCAAGGGCATATCTCCCTCAAATTTAAAGGTATGAGGGTGTTCTTGGACATTTTGGAAAGCTTGAAGAGTCCTCTAAACAACCCCATTGGTTTCAGGTCCATATCATTTACCAATCTCAAGTTATGCTCTTTTGAAGTTGTTGACTTTTGAAATGACCTATAATGTCTTAGCTCATATCTTCCAAATGAAGCATTTTTGGGCTTAACTTGAAAGATCAAAGTTGTAGAGAATTCAATTTCCTTCAAAATGAGCTTTGAGTGGAGACTTGGTGATTAAGTATGTGAAAGTTATGGCTGGTCAAAGTTCAGTTGACTTTTACTGGGAAAACCCTAATTTAGAAACTTCTGATTATTGATGATCTGGAATCTCCTTGATGAATCATGATCAACCCTTTATCAACTGATGAATTTTACTTCATATACTTGATGTTGGCAAAAAATCATGAAGTTTGACTTTGGTTTGACCACAGTTGACCTCAGTTTGACTTTCTGACTACATTGACTGATTTTGACTTATCTGATCATCTGACTGAGCAAACTTTTGAGAAAAGTCTTGAAACTTGTCATGGGGGTTCTTATATACATATAATATGTTATGAAGCTCACTTGAGGTATTGGAAATCCATTTAGCCTGATTAAAGTCAAAACCCTAGTTTTGGATGCACTGCTTAGGAGGTGCATTGTCTGAGGGAATTGTCAACTCTTCTGACCAATTGTGAACTTTGTGAACCTTGTGAACCATCATAAAATGTCTTGTGAACCTCATGGGAAGTATTGTGAAGCTTGTGATCCTTGTGAACCTCATAAAGTGACTTTGTAGACCTCATGAACCTCAGGAGAGCTTTGTAATCATTGTGAACCTTGTGAACCTTCATGAAGTGACTTGTAGACTTCATGAACCTCATGAAAGGTATTGAAAGCATTGGAAAGCTTGTGAACCTTGTGAACCTTCATAAAGTGATTTGTAGACTTCATGAACCTCATGAAAGGTTATATAAGCATTGAAAAGCTTGTGAACCTTGTGAACCTTCTTAGAACACAAAGTCTTGTATTGTGAGGGCAAATTTTGGGGTGCAACAGCTGCCCCTGTTCAATTTTCTGAAACCTGAGGGGTTAGATTGGTATATGTGCCATTCGTGACCTGGAAGGTTGAAGGGGATTGAACACAAAAGCCCAAAAATTTGCACTTACCAGTGCATAGAGTGATACAGATGGCTAGTTGAATATGCTTGAGTGGGCTTAAAGATGCCACTTGGAGAGAAGTTCTTCAGATACTTTCTTGGAGGATAAAGCAGTCCAAAATATGAAGGTATAATGATAGTTTTTAGAAGGATGAAGCAATTCTGAGGTAATGATAATTGTCAGGAGGATAAAGCAACCCTGAGATAATAGCGTCAGGAGGATAGAGCAATCCTGATGTATAAGGAACTGTCAGGAGGCTGGAGCAATCCTGAGGTAATAATATACTTCCAAGAGGATGAAGCAGTCTTGGGAGATTGATGATATGCTTTCAGGAGACTGGAGTAATCCTGATGTAACAGCATGTCTTCAGGAGGATAGAGCAGTCCTGAGATAATAGTGTCAGGAGGATAGAGCAATCCTGATGTATAATGAGCTGTCAGGAGGCTGGAGCAATCCTGAGGTAATAATATACTTCCAAGAGGATGAAGCAGTCTTGAGAGATTGATGATAAGCTTTCAGGAGACTGGAGTAATCCTGATGTAACAGCATGTCTTCAGGAGGATAGAGCAGTCCTGATGTATTAATGTGCTTTCAGGAGGATAGAGCGGTCCTGATGATCGTAGGTTTATTTGCTGATGAATTAACCTGAAAACAAGGTAGCATTCTGTATAACAATATTAGTTTATGCATGCATGTATGATATGATGCACTTAGGTAATGTACTATATATCTATGGATATGTATGTTATGGTATGATGTAAATGATGTATGTATGATATGATACTGCCGGAAGCGTCTGGATATCTTCATATAACAACTGCTGGCCAGGGAAAATAAATCCCGATTCGTTGCTGAAGAATATGAGGAACTTGTTCCCGTCTTGTTGATAATGTACATAACCTTCCGTATGCTGGGGATAGTAAGGTATATATAACCTCCCGTATGCTGGGGATAACAAGGTATATATCACCTCCCGTATGCTGGGGATAACAAGGTATATATCACCTCCCGTATGCTAGAGATAGTAAGGTATATATCACCTCCCGTATGCTAGAGATAGTAAGGTATATATAACCTTCGTCTTCGTTTGATGGTAGGGCAGATATAACCTCCCGTCTTCGTCCGTCGTACCCTTATTGGAAAGTAAATTTCCGTATATCCGTATGAGGATAAAAGAGATGGATATAAATTCTAGGGGAGATAAGACTTTATGAAGATGGATTCGTCCTACTGAGGGTTTGGTAGTTTTCTTGTAAAGAGGAACCGGCGAAGCTTCGTTGAAATCCTTCCCTCGTTCGTCTTTAGTAAATACTATTACTGCATTTTTATGCATTTCTGGTAAACATCAATCATATTAAGCATTCATGCATTTTTGGTAAACATTAATCATATTCAAAAGCATACATACATTCAAACACAACCAATGGACGTTTCGCTTATGTAAATAGGGTAAAAGTAGATCTGGATTCAAAAGATGGAATTTATTTATATCAAAAGTGGCCCATACACGGGTAAGTTTGTACAAGGAGACATAAACCCTAGTAAGAGGATTTTGTCATAAAGTTTTACAAAAGAGAATCAGCTATGTGGGAAATAATCCTATTGAGTTTCAATTCTACTATTGCCATTATCTTCAAGTATCTCATCTTCTGCTGTTGAGACGAAAACAATTGGATTGAGCTTTATCTGTTCGAGCTTGAGTAAGTAGTACAACTGGTTGCAGTTTCATGGGTGATCCAAACGAGACATAGTCATACGCTTTAATCCCTAACTTTTGCCTGGATTGCCCTTTCAGGTTTTCAATCCACCGGGATACCCTTTTTTGCCCAAGCCGCCTTTTCAGGTTTTCGACTTGCCGGGTGTACATCTTTTTATATATATCCCTAATTTTTGCCCAAACCCTTTTGGTTTGCCGGGATGCCCTTACTTTTGCCTAGGCCAGTCAGCCTAGCGGGTCTCTTTTTATGCGTAGTATTTTTTAACTATGCCTGCGTTTATAGGCTGTGGAAAGTCTTCACCATCCATTGTAGTCAGTATCATGGCGCCTCCTGAGAACACTGTCTTGACTACAAATGGTCCTTCATATGTTGGAGTCCACTTGCCCCTAGGATCACCCTGTGGTAATATGATACGCTTGATTACCAAGTCACCAGCCTGATATACCTTTGGCTTAACCTTCTTGTTAAAAGCTTTGATCATTCGTTTCTGGTACATCTGGCCATGACAAACTGCTGCTAGTCTCTTCTCATCAATCAAATTTATCTGGTCAAGTCGAGTCTGAATCCACTCATCTTCATCCAAGCCTTCATCCTTCATAATTCTTAAGGAGGGAATCTGAACTTCAATGGGCAGAACTGCTTCCATACCATAGACTAAGGAGAATGGGGTTGCCCCTGTTGAAGTATGTATTGTAGTACGATAACCATGAAGAGCAAATGGTAACATCTCATGCCAATCCTTGTAAGTAACAGTCATCTTCTGTACGATCTTCTTAATGTTCTTATTAGCAGCCTCAACTGCCCCATTCATCTTTGGACGATACGGAGAAGAGTTATGATGCTTAATCTTGAACTGCATGCAGAGATCAGTAATCATAGTGTTGTTCAGATTAGAGCCATTGTCAGTGATAATCCTCTCAGGGATGCCATACCTACATATGAGATTATTCTTAATGAACCGAGCCACAACATTCTTGGTAATAGATGCAAATGAAGCTGCCTCCACCCACTTCGTGAAGTAATCAATAGCAACCAGGATGAAACGATGCCCATTAGAAGCAGTAGGCTTGATCTCACCAATCATATCAATGCCCCACATGGCAAAAGGCCAAGGAGCAGTCAACACATTCAATGGTGATGGAGGTACATGGACTTTATCAGCATAAAAATTTGACATTTGTGACAAGTTCTGGAGTGTTGATAGCAATCAGCTTCCATGGTAGACCAATAGTAACCTGCTCTCAATATCTTCTTTGCCATGGTATGTCCACTAGAATGAGTGCCAAAAATCCCATCATGCATATCTTCCATAATCTCAATTGCTTCCTTCTTATCCACACAACGAAGCAAAGTTGAATCATGATTGCGCTTATACAGAATGCCATTACTCAAAAAGAACTTAGCAGAAAACCTTCTCAGAAATTTCCTATATTTAACAGATGCCCCTTCAGGAAACTCCTGAGCTTCAAGATATCTTTTTACTTCATAGAACCAAGGTTTCTCCTCTGCCCCTTCAGTGTCAATCTCATTGCAGTATGCAGGCTTTTCAAACCTATCAATAGTGATCTTAGGAGCTTCATCATCCCAGCTGATCTCAAACATAGATGCCATGGTGGCTAATGCATCGGCCAACTGATTCTCTCTTCGTGGAATGTGTCCAAAGGTAATCTCTTTGAAATGTGGGATTATAGACAACACATGCTCTCTGTAAGGAATGAAGTTATCATGCTTGGTATCCCAATCTCCTTTAATCTGACTTACTACCAGGGCTGAATCTCCATACACATCAAGGAACTGAATCTTCATATCAATAGCAGCTTTAATACCCAGGATACATGCCTCATACTCAGCCATGTTATTGGTACAATAGAAACAAAGTCTGGCAGTAATCGGGGTATGACAACCTTCAGGGGAACTAATCACAACACCAACACCATTACCAAGTGCATTGGAAGCACCATCAAAAACCATAGTCCATCGGGATCCTTGTTCAGGTCCATCATATTGCCCAGGTTCTTTGGTAATAATCATAATGTCTTCATCGGGAAACTCAAAATTCATTGACTGGTAATCATCCACTGCTTGATGAGCCAAATGATCAGCAACAACACTTCCCTTGATGGCCTTCTGAGTAGTATACTGTATGTCATATTCTGTCAAGATCATTTGCCATCTTGCAATTCTTCCGGAGAGAGCAGGTTTCTCAAATATGTACTTGATTGGATCCATCTTTGAAATCAACAAGGTAGTATGGGTCAACATATACTGTCTTAGTCGGCGAGCAGCCCATGCCAAAGCGCAGCAAGTTTTCTCGAGCAGTGAGTATCTTGTTTCACAGTCGGTAAACTTTTTGCTAAGGTAGTATATTGCCTGCTCTTTTCGACCAGACTCGTCATGTTGCCCCAACACACACCCCATTGAGTTGTCTAACACTGTTAAGTACATAATCAAGGGTCTTCCATCAACTGGTGGCATCAAAATTGGAGGTTCTAACAAATACTTCTTGATTTCATCAAAGGCAGTGTGGCACTCATCATTCCATTCCATCACTTGATCTTTCTTCAACAACTTGAAGATTGGCTCACAGATGGTAGTTAATTGGGAGATAAATCTTGAAATGTAGTTCAATCGTCCCAAGAAACCTCTAACCTCCTTCTCAGTACGGGGAGCTGGCATTTCTCGTATAGCTTTCACTTTTGCTGGATCTACTTCAATACCTTTTCCACTGACAATAAAACCCAAGATTTTTCCAGATCTAACTCCAAAAGTACACTTGTTAGGATTCAATCTCAACTTGTATTTCTTCAATCTCTCAAACAACTTGTGCAGATGATCAAGATGTTGTTCTTCATTCTGAGACCTGGCTATCATATCATCTACATATACCTCTATCTCATGATGAATCATATCATGAAACAAAGCCACCATAGCACGCTGATATGTTGCCCTTGCATTCTTCAAACCAAATGGCATCACCTTATAGCAAAAGGTGCCCCACTGTGTCACAAAGGTTGTCTTCTCCATATCTTCAGGTGCCATCTTGATTTGATTGTAACCAGAGAAACCATCCATAAAAGAGAATACCTTATGCTGAGCAGTGTTGTCTACCAGAATATCAATATGAGGGAGTGGAAAGTCATCTTTAGGGCTAGCCTTGTTCAAATATCTGTAGTCCACACACATACGTACCTTACCATCTTTCTTAGGAACTGGTACCACATTTGCAACCCACTGAGGATAAGAAGTCACTGCTAAGAACCCTGCATTGAACTGTTTCATTACCTCTGCCTTGATTTTTTCTGACATTTCAGGACGCATACGACGAACCTTCTGCTTCTTTGGACGACAATCTTCTTTTACTGGCAAACGGTGAACCACAATGTCTGTATCCAACCCTGGCATATCTTCATAAGACCAAGAGAAGATCTCCACATAGTCACATAACATATGAATCAACCTGCTCTTGACACTGTCCTCTAAATCAGCCCCTATCTTGACCTCTTTTCTATTTTCTTCAGTTCCCAGATTCACAACTTCGACTGGCTCTTCATGTGGCTGTATAGCTTTCTCTTCTTGTTGTAACAACCTAGCAAGCTCTACAGGTATTTCACAATCGTCCTCATTTCCGTCTTCAGTTTGATAGATCGGATTCTCGAAATTATAATTGGCAATAGTAGAACTGTTATCAACAGGATCCAGAGTGGATGAGGATCTGCATTTTAGTGATGTGGGTGTGTGTAAGAACACATAGCTGATAAAACAAAAATAAAAGAAAAGAAAGACAAGGAACACGAAAACGAAACGTCCACTGATTTTATTGAATGAAGTATGCAAATGAAATGACAGCCCGTAACAAGCATACCATTGTGCCCCGGGTAAGGCACATGGCTTGAAAGTTTTATTGTTCAAGAAATTACAAATTTAAAATATAACAACACAGTAATAGTATTTACTCCTGACTAAAGGAGATAGGGATAACATCTTCAGCTTTCCAATTATTGAGTCCAGCACCCACAGTAGGAAAAATCCATGCATCCAAGTTGTAGTCTTCATCTTGATCTCCCATAGCATTAATCTGGTCCTTCACAACCCCCTGATTAGTGATACGGGCAGCACGAGCACGACGAACAGCCTTCTGGGACCCTAGCAGTCGTCCTCTGCTCGACGGTCGTCCTCCGTCGCCCACACTTTACAATATACTCTATTTTCTTTCACAATCTATATCCCTTTTCTTCCTCATTCTGTGAGTGCAAATTTTGGACTGTCTTTGGTATTCAACCACAAGTTATCTTGTTGGCCTGATAAGCCTTCGCTTACATCCTGCACAGCTAACTCATGTTTGAATAGGGGCAGCTGTAAACACCCCAAATTTGCCCTCACCCATTCACACCATGGCTTGTGATCATTTCATATGCATAAACTCAATCATACCATCTCATATCACATTTTTGATTCACTGCATTGGTTCAAAGTCATCTGCATCTAGGGTTTGTAATTTGAGCAATCCAAGAGCCACTTGAGCCATTCCAAAGGACATAAATCAATTCAAAGGGGTCCATATGTGTTCAAGTATCATATTATATCCTCTCAAAGTCAAGAATGCCAAAGAATCACAAGAACTGAGATTGGTATGGAAGCAGAGCCAGGTTTGACTGCACAGATGACCTAAAATTAGGGTTTTGGTTTCAGAGGCCATAACTTCAATTTTTTTGGTCATTCTTGTTTCTATTGGTCTCTATATGGTATAGGGAGTATGCATATCAATTTTCATGAAGAAATTCCATGGGGAAGTCATCTGATCAAGAGTTGACTTTTCAAGCAAGTCAGTGCAAAATCAGGGCATCTGAGGCCCCCAATGACCCAACCAAAGGGGGTTCTTCATCATTTTGATTGTATATGATCTTTATTTGATCATGGAAGAAGTTGGAAGTTCACAAAATTGAAGAATTTCAAGTCTTTTGCAAAGTTGACTTTTTGGGCAAGTTTGACTTTTAATGGAAATGTCATTTTAGACAACTTTTTCAACCTTTACTTTTTGATTCAAAAAAGCTTCAAATGGAAAAACTTTGGTCATTAAAGTTGTAGAATGGATCATTCCCTTTTCAAAAAGTACAAGAACATGACCTAATTCATTTTGGATCAAAAGTTATGGTTTGTCAAAGTTGGCAAAAATCACTAAATTTCAAGTCATGCACCAAAGAGGCAAAGTTGCAAATTCACCTCTCAAGGCCAATTAAGTCATCAAATGGGCTTCTAATCCACACAACATGACCACACAACATCTAAAATTCAGAATGCACCCAAGGAATCACATGTTTTATGGCCCATGGATCAAGTTTCTTTCATAAGAACCAAAGGCAAGTCAAGTTGCAAAACTCATGATAACCTCTCATCCACTTGCTGGCTAGTTGGCTGATCAATCCTAGGCCCTTCCTCACATCATGCTGCGCAGCACACCCTCCTTGTACTAGGCTAGCAAGTTGCCCATGCTTCTCTTACACAAACTTGACCTTTTAGCAAAAGCACCCATACCAATCAATAAAGTACATGTCACTTCTTCTGACCAATGGGATTTGTTTATACAAATCAATTGCAAGCCAAACATAAGGGAAGGCAAGCCTGAAACCAGACACAACACAACATTAACATTTTCACCCTCACTTGCAAAAGCTCTCGAAACTCTCAGCACAAGCTACAAACACACAAACAAACTTCATAAACCAACTCAACACATCTCCCTGATCACAAAGCACCCTTCAAAACAACCTGAAACCCAAAGAATCACAAACACGATTCTCACACCACCCTGAACAGAACTTGTTCAAACTTCCAAACCAGCCATCACAAACTCTTTCTAAGCATCAAGACTTCATCAGGGGCCTAAAAGGAGTGGATTGCACAAAGAGAAGAGGTCAGGAAGTTGCAAACTGAAAAGCTTCAAACTCAGGTAGCTTCATGAACATTTTTTCCAGAAATGGATTTTTAAGTTTCTAAGTTGTTCTTCATGTCTTGCTGATCACTCTGATGTTCTTGGTTTTGAAAATGGTTGAGAAATAAGCATTTAATCTTACTCTGAAACTTTTCTGACCTAAAAATGTTTGCTTTCGATTCATGCGATTGATGAAAGATAAATGAGTTTTGAGTTAGGACTTTGATTCAGGGGGATGTGGGGATGATTTCTGTTCTTTTAGTTTTCATTTTAGTGAGGTTTTGAAGATTTTGGAAATTTTCAGGTGGGGTTCCCACCGGAGAAGACGACCGGAGGTCTTCTCCGGCCACCTGTAAATAATTAACTCTAATCCCTGTAATTAATTGAGGTTTGAATGATGTGCGTTGGATGCGTTGATTGGGGAAGACTGGCGCGTGTTTGGATGGCTGAGATTGGTCATTAGAAACCCTAATCTTTAGTTAACTTAATTAATTCATTTTAATTAATTTAAATTAGAAATTAGGCTAGTTTGAATGTGGGCCTTAGGATTGCGCGTGCAGTCAACATTCCCTTTCCCAGAATCCATCCTGGCCTTCCATTGTGATTACTTTTCATTTTCTTTAATTTTTATTTCATTTATTTTGTATTTCTTTCTCCATTTTATTAAAAATAGCAAAACCAATTTAAAAATTCTGAAATTTTTTGTACAAACTTTTATTAATTTTCAGAAACCAAAAACATTTTTATTTTTATTTTTTGCATTAAAAAATATTTTTAAATCATTTAAAAGTTTATTTTTAATTAATTAATGAGAATTAATTAATTAAAAATACTTTTAGGTATTTAAAAATCACCAAAAAATTCATGAAACATTTAAAACCATTTAGAAACATTGTCCAAATGCTTCTCCCTATTTTAAAAATCTTCTTTGTTTTCAAACTTCAAATGCTTTCGCAATCAAACCTTGACTTAGGTCAAGCGATTTTAACCTTTTCACTTTATTTCCTTAAATAAATGTTAATCCATGTAAATATATCGAAATCATTTTCTTACATATTAAAAAAAATCAAACTCACTCAATTGTTTTTGTGCCTTTGTGCACTTTTCTTTTCATATGTTTAGATATGATTCATTCTTTCTAGCGGAATTATTCGCTAAAGAATGACGACTTATCTCTACATTTTAAAATTAATGCAACTCATTGTTTCTTTTTTAAAATTTTGTACCACGAACTACGAGGTTTTGATATCGCATTGCACTTTGTGGGTACGTGGGCATGAGGCGTTAAAACCTCATCAAACACAAAATCTTAAAAAAACATTCTTCTCCTCATCACTTCAATATTTTTCAAGCAAACCAATTTCAAACCAAAAAAGCAATAAATATGTCAAAGGGCTCCCGTGGAGTACCACGGACGAGTCGGGTGCCTAAAACCTTCCCGGCTTGTAACCAATCCCCTTACACGTTCTCTGTTTGTTTCTTTTAGCTTTTTCTTTTAGATTCTTAGGTTTTTATTCGTTCTTTTACCTTTTTCCTTTTGGAAATAAATAAAAGCGTGGTGGCGACTCTGTGTACCTTGAGTGAAGTTAATCAATAGCTTACACTCACGATTTTACCGCTACAGAAAAGTGGCGACTCTGCTGGGGAGTAATCTCTAAACGGATTCAGCCTACTTTGATTTATTTACTGCTTTGGTTTGATTTGTTTGTTATTTGGTTATTCTGTTTTGGTTTTGGTGATCCTCTATGTGAGATAGATTCTAACCCGGATCTGAGTGGAACTTATGATAGGACGGCGATATTCGAAGCGATAAGCGATGGAGTAGTCCAAAGCTATATCAATTTGATTATCTCCACTTGGTTAGGCTCTCTTGGACTATCAATGTCATGACGAGTAATCGTACGTGGCATTATTTTCCGACCTTGAGCTGATCATACTGAGGACCGTAGAACCCTTAACTCATCTAAGCCAATTTAGGAACGTAGTGCGGAAATTGTCTGGGTGTAAACCTAAGGCGGTTGTCACGCGATACTACACTCGGACGAGGTCTATTTTAAGAATGTTATCGGTTGGGGAGTAATCCAACGTACCGATGATATTCTAAAGATGGCTGTTAACTCCGGGCACCTCTGTTAGCACCCTTTTGGTTTTCTGCAGGTACAATGAAGACAAAACCTTAGTACTTACCTGTGTGGGTTGGTGTTCTATTACCTTGACTTCATGCTCGTGACTCGGAACCTAAGCCCGTGTGCCTTGTGTGATCTTGTTTGTGGTTGTTGCATACATGCCATCATGCATTCATGAGCATTGTGTTGTAAGATTTCAAAGGACTTATAAGGAACGTTTGCAAAATTTCAGATGTCCATGGTTATGACTTTTGAAAGGAGGAACACAAAGAAGTACACCTTCAAGAATCCTAATGTAGTAGAGTTGAGAAAGCTAGGAGCTTTGGTTGTTGATACCCAAGAGTTCCGGAGATGTCATGGGAAGCTTTTGTATATGTTGGATACCGATGTACCTGAGGGGATTCTCCCTACTTTAGCTCAGTTCTATGATCCGTTGCACCATTGTTTCACCTTTCCGGATTATCAGCTTGTGCCGACTTTGGAGGAGTATTCTCATTGGTTAGGTTTGCCTATTCTGGACAAGGAATTTCTTTTCAGTGGTCTAGAGAAGGAGCTTACTATCAAGGTCATCGCCAAAGCACTTTTTCTTAAGGAGTCCGATCTTAATGGGAAGTTTCTTCCAAAGGGGAGTGTTCGTGGTATTAATGCTAAGTTCTTGATGGGAAAGGCTTCTAATTCACTTACTTTGGGTCATAAGGATGCATTTGAGGCTATTTTTGCTTTGCTCATTTATGGGATTGTCTTGTTTCCGAACTTGGATGGTATTGTGGATGAGAATGCTATTCAGATCTTCTTGAAGAAGAACCCGGTGCCTACTTTACTTGGAGATATGTATCATGCTTTTCATTATAGGACTTCCAAAGGAGATGGAGAGATTGTATGTTGTGTGCCTCTTCTTTATAGGTGGTTTATTTCGCACCTACCCAAGTCGGATGTCTTCAAGGACAATAGAGAGAATCGAAGATGGTCTCAAAGGTTGATGTCACTTTCTCATAAGGACATGACATGGTATAGTTCTCATTATGACACTGGAGTTCTTATTGATAGTTGTGGAGAATTTCCTAATGTACCTCTTCTTGGTACACGTGGGGGAATTAGCTACAACCCTATTTTGGCTAGACGACAGTTTGGATATTGTTTGAAGGACATACCAAACAATATTTCCTTATCCCGTTTCTTCTTTCTTAATGGTGCTGATCATGTGGAAATGAAGAAAAGGATTGCTCATTATTGGAATGCTGTTCACCGGAAAGAGAAAGGTCAATTGGGAAGACAACACCTTCTTCCTTCCGAATGTTATATTCAGTGGGTTCGATCTAGGGCTTCCAAGCTCAAGATGCCTTATCCACCTGAGGAGCCTTTGTTTCCCATATTACCATTGTCTGCTTTTCTTCCTCCCGTTGATGAGAAGGTGGCTCTTCAAGAAGAGTTGGACAAGATGAAGAAAGAAAAGGAAGAATGGCTACTTGAGAGGACTACGATGCATGAGCAGCTGAAGGAGAAGGATGATCTCATTGAGCTACTTGAGCGGCGTGTCACGAAGAGGACAAGAGATGATTTATCTTCCTCTAGTATTACATCTACTATTCCTCCTACTTCCGGTGCTTGGAAGGCCATTGTTGACAAGTTGGTGAAGGATAAGGAAGATATGGAAGATAGGTACAAGAATGAGAACAAGAGGATTCGCATGAAGTATCAGCCAGGATTCGGGACTTCTTCGGATATGATTCCCTAGGCCTAGTTTACTTTTGCTCTCATGTATTAGGATTATTGATGTTTGTACTTCACTTGTAATCCTCACTTTGATCTTAATGAGAATGATTTTTTTTTAAGTACTTCAAAAATGTCTCTTTATGAATATTGCAAGTTATCTTATAATCCTTTGAAATCTTTGCATTTGCATACGCATACCATGCATCATACCCGCATTTGTCTTGCTTTTTGAGTGTTCTCCAGGGATCTTATGTTGTTTCTTGGTCTTCATTCAGTTCTCCTGTCAAGCTGACTCACCGATTTGATACTCGAGCTAATCGGAGAAGGGTGATGGAAACTTTACAACAAGAGAATCGCGAGCTGCGGGAAGAGGTTACATTTCTGAGGGAAAGCTTGGAAAGAGTTTCTGCTATGATGGTAAGTTTGGTGGCTGCTCAGAATCAGCCACCCCCTAATTCTCCTGTTCAGAATACTGTCATCTCCAAGATTGTTACCGCATCAATTCCTGTTGAGACTGTTATTTCTCCTCGCTATCGTATGCCTGCTAGCACACCTTGGGGCATGCCAGTTGATTTTATTCCTGCTGGTTATCGTCCTCCTCATCATCCTGAGACTGCTGCATTTAATACTCTCCCACCAGTGTGGACTACTCTTCCTCCAGTTGTGACTACTGCACCGCCTGTGGTGCATACTATTTCGCATCATGATGAAATGATTTACCATGCTGAGCCCAGTGAAGGCGCTGGAGTGGCTGAAAGACTTGATGACTTCCAGGGACGCTTTGTTGAGATACAGAGGGAGATGAGAGCCTTGAAGCATAAAGATTTGTTCGGAAAAGATGCCTATGATCTTTGTCTGGTCCCAAATGTTAAAGTTCCTTACAAATTAAAATTGCCTGAGTTTGAGAAGTACAAAGGCAACACTTGTCCGTTGAGCCATCTGACTATGTATGCCAGAAAGATGTCTGCTCAGACTGATAATGATAAGCTGCTGATTCACTATTTCCAGGACAGTTTGACTGGTGCACCCATGAGGTGGTATATGAGTCTGGATAATAGCCAAATCAAGACCTTCAATGATTTGGGAGAAGCTTTTGTGCGGCAATATAAGTATAACGTTGATATGGCGCCAGATAGAGATCAACTTCGTGCTATGTCCTAGAAGGACAAGGACACTTTCAAAGAATATGCGTAGAGATAGCGCAAGCTGGCAGCCCAGATTGTTCCTCCGCTGGAAGAAAAAGAAATGACGAAGATCTTCTTGAAGACTTTGGGTTATTTTTATTATGAGAGGATGATAGCAAGCGCTCCTTCTGATTTCACTGAAATGGTGAGTATGGGGATGCGTTTAGAAGAAGGTGTCCGTGAGGGACGGTTGAGTCAAGAGAATAGTAATGGTTCAAGCTCTAGAAGGTTCAACTTTGGGAAAAAGAAAGAAAATGAGACTAATGCAGTATCTCGTAAAAGTTATAGAAGGCCTCATAGTCGTGGGAATCACCATTCGCAGCATGTGGCTTCTGTAACTCCGATGATTAACGTGGCTCCAACTATGCCAGCAATTCCAAAGTATCAACCTCGTTATCAGCAACCTTCAATGCAACAAGGTGGTAATCAACAGGTTCGGGCTAAGCCGAGTTTTGATCCTATTCCGATGTCGTATGCGGACTTGATTCTGTCTTTGATTGCAAAGAATCTGGTGCAAACTCGTCCTCTACCTCCAGTTCCAGAGACTATTCCATGGTGGTATAAGCCAGAGGCTCGCTGTGCTTTTCATCAAGGTGCCCCGGGGCACGATGTTGAGAATTGTTATCCATTGAAGTTTGAAGTACAGAAATTGATGAGGAACAATGTTCTGTATTTTAATGATGTTAATCCAAATATGCAGAAAAATCCGTTGCCGAAGCATGGTAATGCGTCCGTGAATATGGTTGATGGTTGTCCTGGTGTGTTCAAAATCTATGAGGTCCGTCATATTCGAAGGTCTTTGGTTGAGATACATGCTTTCTTAAGTGAATATCACGATATTGATCACGACTATGCTGGTTGTTGTATCAGCACGGTGAATCCTCGTGGTTGCGTGATTGTTAAGAGAGATATTCAAAAGATGATGGATGATAAGTTGATTGAAGTGACAGCAAAAAGAGATGAATATGAAAATGAAGTGAATGTTATTATGCCTCAGTTCAATCTTCCTGAGAGAGTTGTTCCTGAGAGGGTGGTTATTTCTTTTGACAGTCGCAAAAATGTTGTTACTCCATTGGTGATTAATTTGCCTGGTCCAGTGCCTTATGAGTCTGATAAAGCTGTTCCGTACAGGTATAATGCTACGATGATAGAGAATGGTAGAGAAGTTCTTATTCCTACTCCAAAGTATGTGGTTAGCATTGCTGATGTGACGAAGGTTACCCGAAGTGGTAGAGTGTATGCTTCAGATCCTCCGAAGAGAGTTGAAGATACAAGTGCGAGTAAACAGATTATGGATGTTGTTGTCCAGTCAGGCCAATCTGGTAATAGTGGAGATGAGGAAAATTGATAAAGAAGAGTGAGTATAACATTACTGAGCAGTTGTTGCATACTTCGTCGAAGATATCGGTTTTATCACTCTTAATGTGCTCTGAGGCTCATAGGCAGTCTTTGCAGAAGATTCTTGATCAAGCTTATGTTGACCATGATGTGACTGTTGATCAGTTTGATAGTATTGTGGCTAATATCACATCATGCAACAATTTAAGTTTCTGTGATGATGACTTGCCTGAAGAAGGAAGGAATCATAACTTGGCTCTGCATATTTCGGTGAATTGTCAGGAGGATGTTATGTCCAAGGTGCTAGTAGATACTGGATCTTCTCTGAACGTAATGCCAAGATCGACTTTGTCAAAGCTGGCGTATCAAGGTGCTCCCATGAGACATAGTGGGATTATTGTGAAAGCGTTTGACGGGTCGAAGAAGACAGTGATTGGTGAAGTGGATCTTCCTATTCTTATTGGACCGTTTATATTCAAGATTACTTTTCAAGTGATGGATATACGTCCCGCTTACAGTTGTCTCCTCGGAAGACCCTGGTTCCATGAGGAAGGAGTTGTGACATCCACTCTTCATCAGAAGTTGAAGTTTGTGAAAGAGGGGAAATTGGTAACCATTGAAGGTGAAAGGGCGATGCTTGTGAGCAATTTGTCTTCTTTCTCCTATATTGATGCTGAGGAAGAGGTGGGAATTTCGTTTCAAGCTCTTTCTGTTGTGGATAATGTTGCTAAGAAGAATGCCATGCCCATGTCTTCCTTCAAGGATGCTTTGCGAGTGCTTGAAGCTGGTCAGTCGGAAGGTTGGGGACGAATTATTGATGTTGTCGACAACAAGGAAGGTTTTGGTATCGGCTTTGCACCAGATGCAGTTCTCAATAACCCGAAGACTATTCAAGAAGGCTTCTGAAGTGCTGGATTTATCAACGATCATTCCGCTGCTGCCATCATTGAAGATGATGAAGACGAAGAAATGCCTGACTTTGTTACGCATGGAAAGATTTGCCAGAACTGGATTGCTGTTGATGTTCCTTTTATTGTTCATTCTTCAAAGTAATTTGTTTTATTTTCTTTCAAAAATCCTTGCACTCTGCCCAAGGTGAAAGTGATGTTTGTCGGGCTTTGTTTCAAATTTTATCATCATCACTAAAATGTTATTTTGTTATTTCCATATGTGTTTTTTTCTTTTTGCTTTATTCTGAAAAATGGTAACATAAAAAACCCAAAATAATAATGATTGTTTATCTGCATAATGTTTGTGCTTTTGTTCATACTCTAAAATAAAAATAAAATCATTGTGCAGATTGATTGATAAACCCATTGAAAACAATGATCATATGCCCTCTCCCAACTTTGAATTCCCTGTGTTTGAAGCTGAGGAAGAGGATGTTGAAGAGATTCCTGATGAAATTTCTCGGTTGCTTGAGCACGAGGAGAAGGTTATTCAGCCTCATGGAGAGTCTATAGAGATGGTCAACTTGGGTTCTGAAGATGAAAAGAAAGAAGTCAAAGTCGTAGCATTGCTTGGTCCTGATGTTAAGAAGAGGATTGTAGAGCTTCTCAGAGAGTATGTTGATGTATTTGATTGGTCTTATCAAGACATGCCAGGTCTTGATACTGATATTGTGGAGCATAGATTGCCGTTGAAGCCTGAATGTCCACCTGTAAAGCAAAAGCTGAGAAGAACTCATCCCGACATGGCAGTAAAGATCAAAGAGGAGGTTCAAAAGCAGATTGATGCAGGTTTTCTTGTGATGTCAACTTATCCTGAATGGGTGGCCAATATCGTTCCTATTCCGAAGAAAGACGAAAAAGTCCGAATGTGCGTTGATTACAGAGATTTGAACAAAGCCAGTCCGAAAGATGATTTTCCATTACCACACATTGATATGTTGGTAGATAATACGGCTAAATTTGATGTGTTCTCTTTTATGGACGGATTTTCCGGTTATAATCAAATAAAGATGGCACCCGAGTACATGGAAAAGAACACATTTATTACACCATGGGGAACATTCTGCTACAGAGTGATGCCCTTAGGATTGAAGAATGCTGGTGCGACGTACCAAAGAGCTATGACCACACTTTTCCATGATATGATGCATAAAGAAATCGAGGTATATGTTGATGATATGATAGCTAAGTCGAGGACTAAAGAGGATCATGTTGAACATTTGCTGAAGTTGTTTCAGAGATTAAGGAAGTATAAGCTTCGTTTGAATCCGAACAAGTGTGTTGCACCCTAAAATTTGCCCTCCACAAGACAAGTCATTGTGTACTAAGAGGCTCACAAGATTCACAAGGTTCACAATACATCTCATGAGGTTCACAAGGTTCACAAAGTTCATAATTAGTCAGAAGATTTGACATTTCCCTCAGACAATGCATCCTCCTAAGCAATGCATCCTAAACTAGGGTTTTGACTTTAATCAGGCTAAATGGACTTCCAAGACTTCAAGTTAGCTTCATAACCTCTTATATGTGTTCAAGAATCCCCATGACAAGTTTCAAGACTTTTCTCAAAGGTTTGCTCAGTCAGATGATCAGATAGGTTAAAATCAGTCAAAGTAGTTAAAAAGTCAAACTGAGGTCAACTGTGGTCAAACCAAAGTCAAACTTCATGATTTTTTGCCAACATCAAGTATATAAAGCAAAATTCATCATTTGATCAAGGGTTGATCATGATTCATCAAGGAGATTTCAGATCATTAAGAATCAGGAGTTTCTAAATTAGGGTTTTCACAGGAAAAGTCAACTGAACTTTGACCAGCCATAACTTTCACATGGTTCATCAAGAATTTTCCATACAAAGCTCATTTTGAGGGAAATTGAATTCTCTACAACTTTGTGTCTCACAAGCCAAGCCCAAAAATGCTTCATTTGGAAGGTATGAGCTAAGACATTATAGGTCCTTTTAAAAGTCAACAAAAAGCCAACAACTTCAAAAGAGCATAACTTGAGAATGGTAAAAGATATGGACATGAAACCAATGAGGTTGGTTAGAGGACTCTTTAAGATTTCCAAAATGTCCAAGAACACCCTCATAGCATTAAAATTGAAGGATTTGTGCCCTTGCAAAGTTGGGAAATTTTAGGGAAGTTTATAAAGCAAATAAGGCCTTAAATCAATTTTTTGCTAAATGAGCCCACCAAATTGCCATCCCATCTTTACAATATCATCAAGCACGACCCAACCCACCTTTTTTCTGATTTTTTATTTTTTATTTCATATTTATTTTAATTTTATTCATTAAAATACAATTTAAATTGAAATAAAATATAAAATCATATATTTGGAAAAGGATTTTGCTTCTAGAATGTTATAAATGACATTTGGATCATATTGATACACAAGTTATGAGGATTGTCCCAAAATAGCAATGTTAGATCAAATAAAAATCAAATTTCATGACATATCATTTTCAATATTCAAGTGATCCAAAAGTCCAAAGAATCATACAATTTTTTGACCTAATCTCATTCACATATATACATAGAACTCATCACAAGCACAAGACACGATTTTTCTGCCTCCTAGAGCAAGAGCAAGCTTCCAAATTTTTCACAAAAAATCTCAAATCGGATTCTTACCTAGAGGCCATATCAAGAGATTTTAAAGGTTGCAATACGTTCCTAGATGATCATTGAACCTATTTGAACCATTTGCATCATCCAAATCATTACATATTGCTTAAACCGAATCATGTTCTTCAAGCTTATTCTTGTTTTTTGATTTCATTGATTTGCTTGTTTTAATCTGTTTTTGATTATTTGATAATGTTTGTGATGAACCATAGATTGTTTCTAGACAAAAATATGAAGTTTTCATGGAGGAATTCGTGAGATGCCATTATTAGGGTTCTTCCTCTAGAATTGGGGTTTTGTGAAATAATCAATATAAATAATTTCTAAACACGTAAACAAGTTGGTTTTGTTGTGGGGAACACAATGGTGTTCCCAATTTGATGAATCGTTGCAGGTTTGATGATCATTGTGAAGAACCTAGGAAAACCTGTAAAACGAAATTCGCAGGTATATGCGTAGGAAAAATCGCAAGTGTTTTCGCAGGTAATAGGTTGAAGACGAAGGCGCCAAATTCTGATTTTAAAAATTCGTTTTAATATTTTATTGAATTGTTTGAAGTTTATTTCACAAACGCGTTGATGGCTCAGTTGGTTAAGGTGTGCGCATGTGAGGCAAGGGTCAAGGGTTCAAATCCCAGCTTCACCAATTTTTTGTGTTTTATTCATTTATTTCACAGGTTTAAAATATAAAGATTCATGCCCATCCACTATCACCAAACGCAGCGCAGCCTGGTGGAGAGCTTGTTGGTCCAGGAGATGCAAAGCCTAAGGCCTGGGTTCGAATCCCAGCCCCAGGTAAGTTCTTTTTCTCATTATTTTTTCATTTATTATGTTTTATTTATATTATATTTAGTTAATTTAATTAATAATAATAAATGTTTAAAATAAATTAGTTATAGTATTTTCTTATATATAATTCAAAACTTATATTTTTTTTCAAAAAGATTCAAACTTTATTAATAAAAGTTATTTATATTTATTTTATTTAATATTTGTATGTATTTTTTGTATAAATAATTTAATTATATTTAGATTAATTTATAAACCCTAATATTTTTATATGTAAAACCTAATTTTCTTTATAAACCCTAATTATGTTATAAATATTAATTTATTTGTTTGTAAATTTTAATTATATATATATTTATTTTATAATTTGTTTATATTATTATTATATGTAGTTTTTTTTATATATATAAATAATTTAATTAAGTTTAGATTAAGTAATTAACCCTAATTTATTTTTTCTAAACAATTAAAAACCCTAACTTTATTTTATGAGTTTAATTTCTTATTTTTATATGCTTATTTAATTATAATTAACAAATATTTTTTATGTATATAAAATTAAATTATTAGAATTATTAGTCATATTTATTAGTATATAATTATTATTATTTATTTCTTTTTATTAAAATTCTTAAAAAATAATTATTTATTTAATTTTGAACTTTTAATTTGTTTCTATATTATATTGTTATACTAACCTTCTTATATTTATTTTTGTTTGTTATTACTAACCAATTTATTTATTTATTTATTATATGCTTACTTATTTAAATTATTTTTATTATTCTTATAATGTAATTGTGCCAATTATGTAATAGTTGTAGAATTATTCGTCTTATTTATTTTAAATTGCCATGGTTAGTAAAATAGGGAGTGTAAACATGTTTGTATTTAAAATTGAATTTAGATCATTAATTTGTAAGATAAATACTTGAATTTGTACACGCACACACGTAAGTCGATCCTAGATCGCCATCTCACATTCTTAAGGATACCACTCATGTTGCCTAAAGAAAAAGGTCAAGTAAGGTGTATAGAGCAAAGTCCCTTCATTTATTTATATCATCTAGTCCCTTAAAAGATAATAAGATCAAGTCCCTCCATGGTTGCCTTCGTAAATGATCTTGTCCCTTTCGAATAAAGATGATAAGTCCCTTCGAATTGCTAAATACACCTTACAGTTGCCTAATCACAATTGTCCCTTCATTTGTCCCTCATAACATCCAAGGTAATGACTACCTATTACTTAATAATAGGGATAGTCTTACCATTGAAAGAACATATAAGAACAGTAAAAATTTAATATAGGGTAGGTTCCTCTTAATTACTTGCTCACCTTTTCAAAACATTTCAAAACACTTCACATTTTCAAACAAATTTTCGAAACAAAGTCTTTATATATATCCGTACATGGATCATTATAAAGTACTTAAGAAAATTTCTAATCACACACTACACTTCTCAAAAATATTTTAAAGTGAGCTAAGTAACTAAGAGCCCATGGATAACCATGGATGTAAAGGGTGCTAACACCTTCCCTTTACATAACCTACCCCCCGAACCCAAAAATATTTTAAGGTCTTTCCTGTTCTTTTATGCCCTTTCCTTTGGATAAAATAAAAGTCGGTGGCGACTCTTGCTATCCGCAACATTTAACTAAAGTCAGTTCTCCCACCGTGTTACAGAACTGGCGACTCTGCTGGGGATTTAATAAAAGAGGGGTACCCTTAGGAATTAGATCACTTTAAAATTGTTTGCCTTGTTTGCTTTATACTTATCTGCTGGGTGCTCTTATGTGTGAAAGATCCTAACCCGGATCTAGTGTACCTTAAGTAAATGGCAATAGACCAAGGAAACTGTACGGCGTATACCGATATGGTTGATCTGGTGGCCATAGTTAGTGTGACTTCTTGGTTGGTGCTTATGTTCCTTAAGTAAAGTTGAGGATAATATGAGGCTGCCATATGTTGTCAATACACTAACTGACTTTTAGAATCCTAGTAATCCCATCTTGGCCTTTAGAACAGTAGTGAGATAACCGGCTTTAGTGAAGACTGAAGTTGGTTGATACTCGATGCTACACTCATTGAGATCTTAAACTTGGAGGGTTTTGGTTGGCAAGTAAGTTGCCTACTGAACAACCACCCTTGTGAAGGACCAGTGATATTGAGATCCCTTAGAACCTGGTTACTTTATAGGACAGGATGAACCAACTAACTTCAGGGGAGGGTACTTAGCTTTAAACCTCATGCAAGCCTTCAAACCTAGGGCTATTGTATGACTTGTTTGTGTGTGCCACATGTTTGTGATTGAGCATAACATCATAGCATCATCATGCATCATAAGCATAGCATTTTCACTAACCATTTCAAGGACCAAAGGATTTATCTTTGTTCTTTATTGCAGGTTATGGCTTCTGCTCGTAGGAATACTATCCGGATCAACTTTGTAGGAATACCTCCTAAGCTTAAGGAGTTGGTCTCTCAAGTTTCTGAAAACTCCCAATTCATCAAAAGACATGGTCACCTACTGGATTTAGTCACTTCAGGGTTCAATGAAGACATGATGAGTGTTCTGTTTTAGTTCTTTGATCCTAAGCACCATTGCTTTACATTCCCCGACTATCAGCTGGTTCCTACAATGGAAGAGTTCTCCAGACTTCTGGGTATACCTGTTCTTGGTCAGAAACCATTCACAGGTTTGGAAAAAGAGCTTAAACATGAAGTCATTGCTGCAGCTCTACATCTGAAGAAGTCAGACATTGTTCTAGAAACGAGAAGTGGAGTTAAGGTTATTCTTGCTAAGGTGTTGATAGAGAAGGCTCAAGTATTCTTGAAGGCTATGAGCTATGATGCTTTCGAGGAGATCTTAGCCTTGTTGATTTAAAGCTTAGTGTTGTTCCCCAATCCAGATCAGTTCATAGATGTTCACGCCATCAACATATTTATGAGTCACAATCCAGTGCCTACATTGCTTGGAGACATCCTGCATTCTCTTCATACTCGTACTACAAAGGCATGAGGAACTCTGATGTGTTGCATACCTTTGCTATCTAGGTGGTTTATTTCTCACCTTCCTCGATCAGTGATGAAGAATGAACAAGGGTTCAGGTGGTCCAAGAGGATTATGTCACTCTCTCATTCAGATATCCATTGGTGCTCTAGATCTATGGAGAATGTCACTATCATTGTCCGTTGTGGGGAGTTTCCTAATGTGCCACTTCTAGTCATAAGAGGAGGCATTACTTACAACCCTTCTTTAGCTTTACGACAGTTTGGTTACGCTCTGAGTGATGGTCCTCATGACATGTTGATTCAGGGTATTGTGTTTGACTACGACAACGATCTGCAAGGTTACCGTCAAAGGTTCATACAAGAATGGGGAAAAATGAACAAGGTTGACAGCAAGACTCTGGAGCCCAAGTACACTATTTCTATGGAAGCTTACCTCAGATGGGTGCGATCTCGTGCTCAGACTCTCATGATGCCATATCCTGCCATCCTGCCAGTTACTATGGAGCCTGTTGCTGAAGGAGATACCTATTATACCATCCTTCACCCAGACATGCCCACTGACATGGAAGACTTACAGAGGTCCTGGATCCAGTTGAAGGAGCAAATGGATACTTTTGAGACTCATTACAAAGCAAGTCGAGAAAGAATCCTGGAGCTAACAAAGCAACTTCACGGGGAGAGGAATCTTAACTCATACCTCAACACAAAGAGGAAACGTCCATGGGAGACTTAAAACCCCATCTTTTGTATTTATTTCATTTCATTTTGTAAGCCCATATCATTGCATCACAGGTTTCTTATGTACAGGTTTCTTATCTTCTCGCTGTTTATTTCAGCAATGGCTCTTGAACAAACAATTAAAGATCTCCAGGCACAAAATGCACAGTTCTAAGAGCTGATCCTGAACTTGTCCAAGGGGCAGGATGAATTGAAGACACTGCTGGCCAAGAAGACTAAGAAGACTAGAAGGTCAGGAGGCCTAATCAACATGGGAAGAAGGTTCAGAGGTCCTGTCAAGACCAAAGAACAGGTTGAAGATTATGAGTCTGAAGAGTCGGAGAAAGAGGGAGGCGGTCTCCATAATACAATGGGGGACTCTGATTCTGAAGCTAACTACTATCATGATCCTAATGAAGATAAGTTCAAAATGCTGGTGGATAGAATGGATGTTATGGAATTGCAAAAGTCTTCTGGGCTGGATTTTGAAGACCTGAGTTTGATATCTGGGGTGGTCATACCCATTGGTTTCAAGGTTCCTGCTTTTGTAGTGTATGATGGTGTCTCTTGTCCCAAGCTGCATCTGAGGTCTTATGTCCGGAGAATCCAACCCCATACTGCTGATAAGAAATTGTGGATCCATTTCTTCCAAGAGAGCTTATTTGGAGCTCAATTGGAATGGTACTATCAGTTGGAGAGTGTCAACATTTGTGATTGGAATGATCTTGCTGAGGCCTTTTATAAGCAATATCAATACAATGCTGATCTAGCCCCTACTCGCATGCAACTACAAAGCATGACTATGGGTGCTAAAGAGAACTTCAAGGAGTATGCCCAGAAGTGGAGAGACTTGGCTGGAAGAGTGCAACCCCCTCTAACTGACAGGGAGTTAGTGGATATGTTCATGTGTACGTTGAATGGTCCTTTTTACAATCATCTCATTGGAAGCTCATCATCTGGCTTCACTGAGTTGATAATTACAGGAGAGCGCGTAGAAATTGGTATAAGGAGTGGCAAGATCCAAGTGGGTGCTTCTTCATCCAGTACTACAAAGAAGCCCCCTAGTGGGAAGAAAGAGTCAAATGTTGTTTATGCTCAACCTGATCGTAGTAGGAGGCACCAATCTGTGAGTGCAGTTCATATCTCCAATCCAACTCCTACAACACCAGAGCCACCACAGGGCAATCAACAGAGGCCTAGAAGATAGTTCACCAAGCTCAACATGTCAATGGCCCAAGATTTGCAACACTTATTGAAGGGTGAAGTTATTACTTTGAAGGACCCTCCTCAGAACCCCAATGTTACCTCTCCCAGGTACAATCCTAATGCATGATGTGCATATCATTCTAATTGTCAGGGACATGATACCAATAATTGCTGGATATTGAAGAATAAGATTCAGGATATGATTGATGCTGAAGAGATTGAGTTTGACCCTCCGGGTACTCCAAATGTGATTACTGCTCCCATGCCAAATCATGAAAAGACTGTTAATGCCATTGATGAAGTCTCACATATTTCTTCAGTTGCAGATGTAACCACACCATTGGCTGTTATTAAGAAGAAGTTGGTACAAGCTGGGTTCTTTCCAGGTTGTAATGAAGATTGTTTTTATTGTGCTTATAAACCGGATAGTTGTTGGAAGTTGAAGGACGGAATTCAACGCCTCATGAACAATTACACAATATTGTTTGAGAGGACACCTTCTGTGGAGAGCATGGTTGAACATATAACTAAAGGTGCGAAGGTTGAAGAGGTGGATATGGTTGATAAAGTGCCAGTAAGGATTACTTCCAACGGTCCTGTCAAAATCACTCATAAAGGTCCAATTAAGATTACTGCTGAAGGCCCTGTGAAGACTGTTGCTGAAGCTAGAGTGGCTCTTATGATCATTACTACTCCTGGTCCTATTCCATATACTTATGATAAAGCTGTGCCTTGGCATTATGGTTCTGATGTTTATATTCATGGTATTAAGCAAGAATCCTTTGCTGATGAACCTGTTGTTGATGAAAATCTGGATGTTGATAATATTGTAGGATCTAGTAAGATCACACGAAGTGGAAGAGTTTTCTCTCCTCCGGTTACCTCCAAGAATACATCTACTCCAGCTACTACCTCCACTGCTGATGCTCGGGGAAAAGGTCCTGTTATTGAACCAGTGCAAGCTGATGTACCAGCTGCTGATGATCTTTCTAAGCAGATGGAAGAAGTACTAAAGATCATTCGTAAGAGTGATTATGATGTTGTTGATCAATTGGGGCATACTCCCTCCAAGATTTCTATGTTGTCTTTGTTGTTGTGTTCTGAGGCTCATGCCAAAGCCTTGATTAAATTTTTGAAGACTACTCACGTACCAAATGAGATTTCTGTAGACCAGTTTGAAAATTGTGTTGCACACTTGACCTATGATAATGGGTTAGGTTTCTCCGATGCTGATTTGACTCTGGCCAAGAAGGATCATAACAGGGCTCTACATATCTCTATTGAATGTAGGGGCACTACCCTGTCACATGTATTAATAGACAATGGTTCTTTGCTGAATGTGTTGCCCAAAGAAGTGTTGAATAAGCTTAGTCCTGAAGATGCTGTGTTAAGGCCCAGTAATATAGTGGTAAAGGCTTTTGATGGCTCGAGAAGAGTGGTACATGGAGAAATATATCTCCCAATAAAAGTAGGTTCTCAGGTCTTCAATGCTACTTTTTATGTAATGGATATTCGTCCTTCGTATTCTTGTTTGCTTGGGCGTCCCTGGATCCATGGGGCAGGTGCTGTAACATCCACCTTACATCAGAAGCTGAGATATCCAATAGAGGGAAAAGTTGTTACTGTTTACGGAGAGGAAGGATATATGATTAGCCATGTGAACACATTTAAATATCTTGAAGTGGAAGGTGAATATGTTGAAACTCCGTGCCAGACATTCGAAGTAGTTCCTTGGGTTGTTAATAATTATGAAGCTCCTCCTGTTGTCAAGAAAGTTCCTGTGGTCACCAGAGTACCTCCTACAATGGCTTCCCTTAAAGATGCTAGAGCTGTGGTGGATGAAGGTGGTTGTACTATTTGGGGTCAACTTCCTGACATTCCTTACAAATCTGACAAATTTGGTTTGGGTTTCACTACAGAGTCCCAGAAGGTTGTTTGTCGTGCTCGCGCTGTTCGTATCACCAATCAAGGGATTATGAAAGATCAGATCAATGTTGTGGGTGACTATGATGAAGACTATAACTTGGATGCTTGGATTTTTCCTACTGTGGGTGATGGGCTCAATAACTGGAAGGCTGAATATGTTATTCCTATCTCCTTTAGTCAGGAGTAAATACTATTACTGTGTTGTTACTTTTAAAGTTTGTAAATTTTGAACAATTAAACTCTTAAGCCTTGTGCCTTACCCGGGGCACAATGGTATGCTTGTTTCGGGATGTCATTTCATTTGCATACTTCATTCAATAAAAATCAGTGGATGTTTCACTTTCGTATATATTGTGTTCCTTGTCTTTCTTTTATTTTTTTTGTTTTATCAACTATGTGTTCTTACACACACCCACATCACTAAAATCCAGATCCCTATCCACTCTGGATCTTGTTGATAACAGTTCTACTATTGTCAATTATAATTTCGAGAATCCGATCTATCAAGCTGAAGATGGAAATGAGGACGATGGTGAAGTACCTGTAGAGCTTGCTAGGTTGTTACAACAAGAAGAGAAAGTTATACAGCCACATGAAGAGCCAATCGAAGTTGTGAATCTGGGAACTGAAGAGAACAGGAAAGAGGTCAAGATAGGGGCTGAATTAGAGGATGGTGTCAAGAGCAGATTGATTCAGATGTTACATGATTATGTGGAGATCTTTGTTTGGTCTTATGAAGACATTCCAGGGTTGGATACAGACATTGTGGTTCACCGTTTACCGGTAAAAGAAGATTGTCGTCCAAAGAAGCAGAAGGTTCGTCGCATGCGTCCTGAAATGTCAGAGAAGATTAAAGTAGAGGTGATGAAACAGTTTGATGCAGGGTTCTTAGCTGTGACTTCTTATCCTCAGTGGGTTGCAAATGTGGTGCCGGTACCTAAGAAAGATGGTAAGGTACGTATGTGTGTAGACTACAGGGATTTGAACAAGGCTAGCCCCAAAGATGACTTTCCACTTCCTCATATTGATGTTCTGGTAGACAACACTGCTCAGCATAAGGTATTCTCTTTTATTGATGGTTTCTCTGGTTACAATCAGATCAAAATGGCACCTGAAGATATGGAGAAGACGACATTTGTTACACAGTGGGGCACTTTTTGTTATAAAGTGATGCCATTTGGTTTGAAGAATGCAGAGGCAACATATCAGCGTGCTATGGTGGCTTTGTTTCATGATATGATTCATCATGAGATAGAAGTCTATGTGGATGATATGATACCCAGGTCCCAGAATGAAGAGCAACATATTGATCATCTGCATAAGTTGTTTGAGAGGTTGAAGAAATACAAGTTGAGATTGAACCCAAACAAGTGTACTTTTGGAGTTAGGTTTGGTAAACTCCTGGGTTTCATTGTCAGTGGAAAAGGTATTGAAGTAGACCCTGCAAAAGTGAAAGCTATACAAGAGATGCCAGCTCCCCGTACTGAGAAGGAAGTAAGAGGTTTCTTGGGACAATTGAATTACATTGCAAGATTTATTTCCCAATTAACTGCTACCTGTGAGCCAATCTTCAAATTGTTAAAGAAAGATCAGGTAATGGAGTGGAATGATGAGTGCCAGACAGCATTTGATGAAATAAAGAGATATCTTCTAGAACCTCCCATTTTGATGCCACCAGTTGATGGAAGACCCTTGATTATGTACTTAACAGTATTAGATAACTCAATGGGGTGTGTGTTGGGGCAACATGACGAGTCTGGTCGAAAAGAGCAGGCAATATACTACCTTAGCAAAAAGTTTACCGACTGTGAAACAAGATACTCACTGCTCGAGAAAACTTGTTGCGCTTTGGCATAGGCTGCTCGCCGACTAAGACAGTATATGTGGACTCATACTACCTTATTGATTTCGAAGATGGATCAAATCAAGTACATATTCGAGAAACCTGCTCTCTCCGGACAAATAGCAAGATGGAAAATGATCTTGACAGAATATGACATACAGTATACTACTCAGAAGGCCATTAAGGGTAGTGTGGTAGCTGATCATTTGGATCATCAAGAAGTGGATGATTATCGGTCAATGAGTTTTGAGTTCCCTGATGAAGACATTATGATTATTACCAAAGAACCTGGACAATATGACAGACCTGAACAAGGATCCTGATGGACTATGGTTTTTGATGGAGCTTCTAATGCACTTGGTAATGGTGTTGGTGTTGTGATCAGTTCCCCTGAAGGTTGTCATACCCCAATTACTGCCAGACTTTGTTTCTATTGTACCAATAACATGGCTAAGTATGAGGCATGTATCATGGGTATTAAAGCTGCCATTGATATGAAGATTCAGTTCCTAGACGTGTATGGAGATTCAGCCCTGGTAGTAAGTCAGATCAAAGGAGATTGGGATACCAAACATGATAATCTCATTCCTTACAGAGAGCATGTGTTGTCTTTGATCCCACATTTCAAAGAGATTACCTTTGGACATATTCCACGAAGAGAGAATCAGTTGGCAGATGCATTAGCCACCATGGCATCCATGTTTGAGATCAGCTGGGATGATGAAGCTCCCAAAATTACCATTGATAGATTTGAGAAGCCTGCATACTGCAATGAGATTGACACTGAAGAAGCAGAGGGGAAGCCTTGGTTCTATGAAGTGAAAAGATATCTTGAAGCTCAGGAGTTCCCTGAAGGGGCATCTGTCAAAGATAAGAAGTTTCTGAGGAGGTTTTCTGCTAAGTTCTTTTTGAGTAATGTAATTTTGTACAAACGCAATCATGATTCAACTTTGCTTCGTTGTGTGGATAAGAAGGAAGCAACAGAGATTATGGAAGACATGCATGATGGGATATTTGGCACCCATTCTAGTGGTCATACCATGGCAAAGAAGATATTGAGAGCAGGTTACTATTGGTCTACCATGGAAGCTGACTGCTATCAACACTCCAGAACATGTCATAAGTGTCAAATCTATGCTGATAAAGTACATATACCTCCATCACCATTGAATGTGTTGACTGCTCCTTTGCCTTTTGCCATGTGGGGCATTGATATGATTGGTGAGATCAAGCCTACTGCTTCTAATGGGCATCGTTTCATCCTGGTTGCTATTGATTACTTCACAAAGTGGGTGGAGGCAGCTTCATTTGCATCTGTTACTAAGAATGTGGTGGCTCGATTCATTAAGAATAATCTCATATGTAGGTATGGCATCCCTGAGGGGATTATTACTGACAATGGTTCTAATCTGAACAACACTATGATTACTGATCTCTGCACGCAGTTCAAGATTAAGCATCATAACTCTTCTCCGTATCGTCCAAAGATGAATGGGGCAGTAGAAGCTGCTAATAAGAACATTAAGAAGATTATACAGAAGATGACTGTTACTTACAAGGATTGGCATGAGATGTTACCATTTTCTCTTCATGGTTATCGTACTACAATACGTACTTCAACAGGGGCAACCCCATTCTCCTTAGTATATGGTATGGAAGCGGTTCTGCCCATTGAAGTTCAGATTCCCTCCTTAAGAATTATGAAGGATGCAGGCTTGGATGAAGATGAGTGGATTCAGACTCGACTTGACCAGATAAATTTGATTGATGAGAAGAGGTTAGCAGCTGTTTGTCATGGCCAGATGTACCAAAAACAGATGATCAAAGCTTTTAATAAGAAGGTTAAGCCAAAGGTATATCAGGCTGGTGATTTGGTAATCAAGCGTATCATATTACCACAAGGTGATCCTAGGGGCAAGTGGACTCCTACATATGAAGGACCATTTGTAGTCAAGACAGTATTCTCAGGAGGTGCCATGATACTTACTACTATGGATGATGAAGACTTCCCACAGCCTGTAAACGCAGACATAGTTAAAAAATACTACGCATAAAAAGAGACCCGCTAGGTTGACTGGCCTAGGCAAAAATAAGGGCATCCCGGCGAACCAAAAGGGTTCGGGCAAAAATTAGGGATATATATAAAAAAAATGTGTACACCCGGCAAGTCAAAAACCTGAAAAGGCGGCTTGGGCAAAAAAGGTATCCTGGTGGATTGAAAATCTGAAAGGACAATCCAGGCAAAAGTTAAGGATTAAAGCGTATGACTGTAACACGGTGGGAGAACTGACTTTAGTTATGTTGCGGATAGCAAGAGTCGCCACCGACTTTTATTTTATCCAAAGGAAAGGCATAAAAGAACAGGAAAGACCTTTTAAAAGATTTTTGGGTCCGGGGGTAGGTTATGTAAAGGGAAGGTGTTAGCACCCTTTACATCCATGGTTATCCATGGGCTCTTAGTTAGTTAGCTCACTTTAAAATGTTTTTTGAAAATGTGAAATGTGTGAATAGAAATTTTCATAAGAGTTTGATAATGATCCATGTACGGATGCGTAAAAAACTTGTGTTTGAAAATTGTTTGAAATTTGTGAAGTGTTTGAAAAAATTTTGAATAGCGAGCAAGTAACTATGAGGAACCTACCCTAAAGTTTAAGTCTTTCTGTTCTTGAATCCTTTAAATGGTAAGACTATCCCTATTATTAAGGAATAGGTAGTCATTACCTTGGATGTGTTTAAGGGACGGGCGTAGGGTCATCGTATGGTCAATGAAGGCAACTGGAGGGTGTCTTTAGCAATTCATAGGGACTATCATCATTTATTCGAAGGGACAAGATCATTATCGTAGGCAACCTCGAAGGGACTTGATCTTTTAAATCTGTAGGGACTTGATGATTTATACGTGAAGGGACTTTGCTTAAGACACCTTACTTGACCTTATAGTTAGGCAACATGATGGATAACCTAGGAAGTGCAGATGGCGATCAAAGATCGACTTACGTGTGTAAATGTTTATTTTTAAATATTTATCTTTTTTTAAAGTTAATTATCTAAATTAAGTTTAATTACAAGTATATTTTTATACCCTATTTACTAACTACGCAATTTATATTAAAAAAGAAAAAGAAAATTCTAAACTATTACAAGGCTTATGGGAAGTTACATAATAATCGATGTGGAAAATAAAGTTCCTAATTAAACTATTACATCCTTGGAAACAGTTACAATAATAGGAAAAAGTGCGTGAAAAAAAATAAAATCGAGATTCAAGTGGTACCTAACGGAGAAGGTTCGTTGCCTCTTTAGTACGCATAAACGAAATCAAGAATATATGTCAGAAGCTTCACAATTAATCAACCAAATTAAATCTTCAAGTGCTCAATATCATGAACCGACAAGGTTAGCTCACTCAAGGTTCAACATGAAGTAAATTCAAATCACATTCAACTAAAATTTTATTAACAATCAGACAAAATGAACATTAAGAGTTAATCATGATTAATCAACAATCAAAGAACATTCTAATCAAATTTATCAAGAACTATAATCAAAATTATCAATAAAATCTAATTAATAATTAACAAAAGTATAATTAACAAATTAATTAATAGAAATAAACAACTTAGTAACTATTAAAAATAAAATATGGGCGTAAATCAATATAGAATTAGTATAAGTGAGATGGAGAATATTTAATATATTTTACTAGACAAATATTAATAAACGTCATTAAAGGTTTTTTTTTTAAAGAAAAAAAAGAATATTTATAATGTAGACAAAAATGATAAAATGTGACAGTATCTTTTCAAACTAGAGAACCCTCAATGCTATCAATAAACATGAACATTTCATTTATACATAACTATAAAATCATGATGAATAAGCTTAGAAACTAAAGAAATATTTACTAATGACTAGCCAAGGAGTAAAATGCATAAATATAAAATGAATTAAGTTTGACTTTTCAAAATTAAGAGTGAGCCAATACCCACAAGACATGTGACATATGAGAGGAAAAAAGAAAACAAACTACTAGATACACGTATATACAACAGAGCGATTCCCTCTCTTCCATATTTGGTCTGCTATAATATAGAAACACTTCTCTTTATCTCTGTCAAATAAATTAACACAATAGAAGGATAGAAAAAATAATCCAACCTCTTTAATTAAAACAAACAGCAATCTTGTTGCACACTAACTTACTGAAACCGATTATTTCCAAATACAACATAATCAAACATCCATAAAAGGCAAAGGAAACCAAAAACTCTGCAGGATATACTCTCATTCAAATGGAGTAAATGTCAACCATAAAACATCACATGAATTTCAAGTATGAGTATCTCGAACCAACCTAATATAATTAACATTAAAGCCAGTGGTAGAAAAAACATGGAGTCAATTCAAACAATGTCAAGGTCGAACATAATATGAAAATGCACAAGCAAAAGAGATCAAATAACAAAACTGCAAAAATACAACTGCTTAGATAAAATACAAGGTTCGCAAACTGAACATACAATATGCATCACAAAAATTGAACAACACAGTGAAGTAACCAATAACACAAAAATACTCTACATTATTTACGACATCTGCAAACTAGAAAAACTCGACACAATTGAATTGAAAGTTGTTTAAACATGAAGCAATAGCATGCTCTTTAATAGAAATGGAATGTAAGAACCAAACTGATCATTACCAGTCCTTGTCGTGAGTCATGAAAACGGATTGTAACAGCTGCTCCATCGAGGACATCACTAAGATCCACGTGATTAAGAATTCTGGAAGCGGAGTATATCGTATGTTCCACAGTAGTGACTCCGTTTTTTAGTGAGCATCAAATTCTTCTTCTGTTGATATCGTGGATGATGATGACGTGAAAGGTACATGTTATTTGCTTTGTCGGCGAGTTAACTACAACAGTAACATTCCTTCGACGTATTCATCGAACTGATTTCTTTACACCGTCCCGGTCACCTGTGCATCACACAAACAACACCAAACATAACAGAACAACAAACTTCATCAAATTAAAAGCGACTAAAACAAAGACAAGCTGAAGGTGCGAGTTCAGTTAATGAAACAAATTGAGTTTGTTGAAGATTGTTGAGACGAAATGACAGAGGAATGCACTTGGATCTGCAATGTTGATAATACTGAGGTCGAAGAAGATCCAATGATGATGCGACCTAGCAATTCGACGATGACGGAAAGAACGTGCAACTTAGATCCGCCGCAAAATGTTTTTTTTATTCTTTCTTTTTTTCTATTTTTCGGCGCCCTTCTTCTGGTCTCCATTAGTTAATATATATAGGACCAATTAGGGTTAATGTAAATGGGCCTAAATATTTATTTTAGAACCCAATAAAATTTTAATATAAATAATTAAATAAAGTTTAATAAAAATAGTTAAAATTAAAATAAAAACTAACAAATTTATTTATTTATTCTAGACCCTATAAAATGTAATTTAAAACTAAATAAAGTTTAACAATTAAAATAGTTAAAATAAAAATAATAACTAATAATCCTATTTATTTATTCTAGACCCTATATAAAAATAAATAGACTCAAAAAATAAAAGTCGAGCGCCAAAGTGCTCGAAAAAATAAAATGAACACATCAAAATAATCAGCGCGAAATAAATGACTCGGAAAAATACAGCGTTTGGTCGGATTTTGAAATAAAAATTATGACCGTTTAAACTGCTCAGACTGATCAACATATGACCAAAAATAGTCGTAAAAATACTTTTAGCATGTCAAATTAAACCACGTGAACCGCAAATTAATGTTACCGACATTTGCAAACTTAAACTTGACATTTTTTCATTGACTAATTTTAGACACAGTTAAAAAGTTAATTTAACCAGTATGTTTGTAAATTCCGAGAAATTATTCCGGCTAATATTAAGACGGAAAAAAAATGCTATGCTATGAAGATGATGCAAATGAATATGAACAAAAAGTCGGTTAGAGTTAAAAATAGAGGGCAAATTTTGGGGTGCAACAATGACTATGTCTCGTTTGGATCACCCATGAAACTACAACCAGTTGTGCTACTTAACCCAAGCTCGAACAGATAAAGATCAATCCAATCGTTTCCGTCTCGACAGCAGAAGATGAGATACTTGAAGATAATGGCAATAGTAGAATTGAAACTCAATAGGATTATTTCCCACATAGTTGATTTTCTTTGTTTTGTAAAAAATTTATGACAAATTCCTCTTACTAGGATTTCTGTCTCCTTGTACAAATTTGCCTATGTATAGGTCACTTTGTGATATAAATAAAATTCCATCTTTGAATCCAGATTTACTTTTACCCTATTTACATAAGCGAAACGTCCATTGGTTGTGTTTGAATGTATGTATGCTTTTGAATATGATTGATGTTTACCAGAAATGCATAAAATGCTTAATATGATTGATGTTTACCAGAAATGCATGAAAATGCAGTAATAGTATTTACTAAGGACGAACGAGGGAAGGAATTCAACAAAGCTTCGTCGGTTCAGCTACAAATCCCCCAGTAGGGCAAATCCATCTTCATAAATACTTCGAGTTACATCTCCCATGGAATTTATGTCCATCTCTTTTATCCTCAGTCGGGATACTCAGGAACTTATTCCTTCAATAGGAGTACGACGAACGAATACGGGAGGTTATGGATACCATACTATCGAACGAAGACGGGAGGTTATGGATACCATACCATCAAACGAAGACGGGAGGTTATGGATACCATACTATCGAACGAAGACAGGAGGTTATGAATACTATATTATCAAACAAAGATGGGAACGAGTTCCTCATATTCTTCACTATATTATCGAACGAGATGGGAACGAGTTCCTCATATTCTTCATCAACAAATCGGGATTTATTTTTCCTGTCCAGCAGTTGTTATACGAAGATACCCAGACACTTCAGACTGCATGATGCATACATACATCATTTACATCATCCCATAACTTACATATCCATAAGTACATAATACATTATTTAAGTGCATCATACTATGCATGCATACATAATGCATAAACTAATATTTTCCTTGCAGGATAGTTATATGCAGGTAAAACAATATCAACAACTTACAACAGGTCAGAAATGATCCATACATTTGCTCAAGTTGTCTTTGAATAGCAGGCAAATGGTCTGTAAAAAGATTCATTCCCTGGTTCAAGACATTTTATTTAGAAGAACAAATCCTGACGTTCTTTTGACCCAGAAGAACAAATCCTGACGTTCTTTTGACCCTTAAGAACAAATCCTGACGTTCTTTTGGCCCTTGAATAATAGCAGGCAAACGGTCTGTAAAAAGATCCATTCCCTGGTTCAAGACATTTTTCAGAAGAACAAATTCTGACGTTCTTTTGACCCTTAAGAACAAATCCTGACGTTCTTTTGGCCCCTTGAATAGCAGGCAAACGGTCTGTAAAAAGATCCATTCCCTGGTTCAAGACATTTTATTCAGAAGAACAAATCCTGACGTTCTTTTGACCCTTAAGAACAAACCCTGACGTTCTTTTGGCCTTTGAATAGCAGTCAAACGGTCTGTAAAAAGATTCATTCCCTGGTTCAAGACATTTTATTCAGAAGAACAAATCCTGATGTTCTTTTGACCCAGAAGAACAAATCCTGATGTTCTTTTGACCCTTAAGAACAAATCTTGACGTTCTTTTGGCCCTTGAATAGCAGGAAAACGGTTTGTAAAAAGATCCATTCCCTGGTTCAAGACATTTTTCAGAAGAACAAATCCTGACGTTCTTTTGACCCTTAAGAACAAATCCTGACGTTCTTTTGGCCCCTTGAATAGCAGGCAAACGGTCTGTAAAAAGATCCATTCCCTGGTTCAAGACATTTTATTCAGAAGAACAAATCCTGACGTTCTTTTGACCCTTAAGAACAAATCCTGACGTTCTTTTGGCCCTTGAATAGCAGGCAAACGGTCTGTACAAAGATCCATTCCCTGGTTCAAGATATTATTCAGAAGGACAAATCCTGACGTTCTTTTGACCTTGAAGAATAGGCAAACGGTCTGTACAAAGATCCATTCCCTAATCCAAGATACTTCCAGAAGAGATAATCATCACAAGATTTATTTCTGCTAGTCCATTCAACAGTTCAAAACTATGTTGCATAAATGATTCAGAGACGGCTTATACAAAGACCTAGTACTGATATCCAGTATCAACATACAGAACATCACCACATCAATTCAATAAATTTGAAATTTCTATATGAGCTAAAAGTGGATATTACCTGTAATGAAGCAGAATTTGTTGCCTTCCTGAACCCCATTATAAGTTTCCCCTCATGGTCCATACGGCTAAATGTTACTGCAACATTTTTTAGAAAAGTTTATATTCTTCGTGGTCAAGTTTGTAGATAAATACAATTTATTTAGTAAAAAAGAAAACCTTCATGTAAGTATGTAACAAATAAAACCTAAAAACAATACAAAAATCAACTGATTTTCATAAAAGAGAACCCATTTGAACAAATCCCCAATTCCCAATCCCCCAAAACAAAAGCAAATTTAGTTCTATATTTTTGGCATTATAGTGATAAATTTAAGCTTACCTGTTAATAGAAATCTTCCCATATGTCACGCGGAGGATTAGAAATTTGAGATTAAGGAGTACTATGCTCATGCTCTGGAAGAATGTATAAAATCATCCATTAAACTTATTGCTCCATCCAAACAAACCCTAAACTTATTGCTCTTACAAGATATTTATACACGAGAGAGGTTGAAAAAAAATACATGAAGATGAAACACACACATATATGCAGAAGCAATTTAGGTTTTGAGAAGACAAAGTTGAGAACTCAAGGTTGTTAAGACGACAACGTGAGCGGTTGAGAGAGATGTGCATGCGTGTTTCCCTCTTTAGGGGTATGCATTTCTGAAAAAGAATAGAAAGAAGAACATAAAATATGAAAATTGTTCAAATTAATTAGCGCCGAGATGAATTTGGGGGACGATAGATGAAAACACTGTCGCGGCCTATCAATATGAGTGCAGACCATTTGAATGTCTTAGGATAGCGACATCTTCCTAACTGTCGTAGAAAAGGGTTTACGGAGGTTTGGGGACCAACTGTCGTGACATGTTAATTTTATTCAAAAAAATAAGGGCGGTTGCCTAAAAGCGTCGTGGGAACCGTCGCGAGTGGAGGATAGCTGCAGTTATGAAGCAACTGTCGCGATTTATGTGTCGTAAAACTCTTATTTTCTTGTAGTGAATAGCAGGCAAACGGTCTGTAAAAAGATCCATTCCCTGGTTCAAGACATTTTTCAGAAGAACAAATCCTGACGTTCTTTTGACCCTTAAAAACAAATCCTGACGTTCTTTTGGCCCCTTGAATAGCAGGCAAACGGTCTGTAAAAAGATCCATTCCCTGGTTTAAGACATTTTATTTAGAAGAACAAATCCTGACGTTCTTTTGACCCTTAAGAACAAACCCTGACGTTCTTTTGGCCCTTGAATAGCAGGCAAACGGTCTGTAAAAAGATTCATTCCCTGGTTCAAGACATTTTATTCAGAAGAAAAAATCCTGACGTTCTTTTGACCCAGAAGAACAAATCCTGACGTTCTTTTGACACGTAAGAAAAAATCCTGACGTTCTTTTGGCCCTTGAATAGCAGGCAAACGGTCTGTAAAAAGATCCATTCCCTGGTTCAAGACATTTTTCAGAAGAACAAATCCTGACGTTCTTTTGACCCTTAAGAACAAATCCTGACGTTCTTTTGGCCCCTTGAATAGCAGGCAAATGGTCTGTAAAAAGATCAATTCCCTGGTTCAAGACATTTTATTCAGAAGAACAAATCCTGACGTTCTTTTGACCTTTAAGAACAAATCCTGAAGTTCACAATTAGTCAGAAGATTTGACATTTCCCTCAGACAATGCATCCTCCTAAGCAATGCATCCTAAACTAGGGTTTTGACTTTAATAAGGCTAAATGGACTTCCAAGACTTCAAGTGAGCTTCATAACCTCTTATTGTGTTCAAGAATCCCCATGACAAGTTTCAAGACTTTTCTCAAAGGTTTGCTCAGTCAGATGATCAGATAGGTTAAAATCAGTCAAAGTAGTTAAAAAGTCAAACTGAGGTCAACTGTGGTCAAACCAAAGTCAAACTTCATGATTTTTTGCCAACATCAAGTATATAAAGTAAAATTCATCATTTGATCAAGGGTTGATCATGATTCATCAAGGATATTTCAGATCATTAAGAATCAGGAGTTTCTAAATTAGGGTTTTCACAGGAAAAGTCAACTGAACTTTAACCAGCCATAACTTTCACATGGTTCATCAAAAAATTTCCATCCAAAGCTCATTTTGAAGGAAATTGAATTCTCTACAACTTTGTGTCTCACAAGCCAAGCCCAAAAATGCTTCATTTGGAAGGTATGAGCTAAGACATTATAGGTCCTTTTAAAAGTCAACAAAAAGTTAACAACTTCAAAAGAGCATAACTTGAGAATGGTAAACGATATGGACATGAAACCAATGAGGTTGGTTAGAGGACTCTTTAAGCTTTCCAAAATTTCCAAGAAAACCCTCATAGCATTAAAATTGAAGGATTTGTGCCCTTGCAAAGTTGGGAAATTTTAGGGAAGTTTATAAAGCAAATAAGGCCTTAAATCAATTTTTTGCTAAATGAGCCCACCAAATTGCCATCCCATCTTTACAATATCATCAAGCACGACCCAACCCACCTTTTTTCTGATTTTTTATTTTTTATTTCATATTTATTTTAATTTTATTCATTAAAATACAATTTAAATTGAAATAAAATATAAAATCATATATTTGGAAAAAGATTTTGCTTCTAGAATGTTATAAATGACATTTGGATCAGATTGATACACAAGTTATGAGGATTGTCCCAAAATAGCAAGGTTAGATCAAATAAAAATCAAATTTCATGACATATCTTTTTCAATATTCAAGTGATCCAAAAGTCCAAAGAATCATACAATTTTTTGACCTAATCTCATTCACATATATACATAGAACTCATCACAAGCACAAGACACGATTTTTCTGCCTCCTAGAGCAAGAGCAAGCTTCCAAATTTTTCACAAAAAATCTCAAATCGGATTCTTACCTAGAGGCCATATCAAGAGATTTTAAAGGTTGCAATACGTTCCTAGATGATCATTGAACCTATTTGAACCATTTGCATCATCCAAATCATTACATATTGCTTAAACCGAATCATGTTCTTCAAGCTTATTCTTGTTTTTCGATTTCATTGATTTGCTTGTTTTAATCTGTTTTTGATTATTTGATAATGTTTGTGATGAACCATAGATTGTTTCTAGACAAAAATATGAAGTTTTCATGGAGGAATTCGTGAGATGCCATTATTAGGGTTCTTCCTCTAGAATTGGGGTTTTGTGAAATAATCAATATAAATAATTTCTAAACACGTAAACAAGTTGGTTTTGTTGTGGGGAACACAATGGTGTTCCCAATTTGATGAATCGTTGCAGGTTTGATGATCATTGTGAAGAACCTAGGAAAACCTGTAAAACGAAATTCGCAGGTATATGCGTAGGAAAAATCGCAAGTGTTTTCGCAGGTAATAGGTTGAAGACGAAGGCGCCAAATTCTGATTTTAAAAATTCGTTTTAATATTTTATTGAATTGTTTGAAGTTTATTTCACAAACGCATTGATGGCTCAGTTGGTTAAGGTGTGCGCATGTGAGGCAAGGGTCAAGGGTTCAAATCCCAGCTTCACCAATTTTTTTGCGTTTTATTCATTTATTTCACAGGTTTAAAATATAAAGATTCATGCCCATCCACTATCACCAAACGCAGCGCAGCCTGGTGGAGAGTTTGTTGGTCCAGGAGATGCAAAGCCTAGGGCCTGGGTTCGAATCCCAGCCCCAGGTAAGTTCTTTTTCTCATTATTTTTTCATTTATTTTGTTTTATTTATATTATATTTAGTTAATTTAATTAATAATAATAAATGTTTAAAATAAATTAGTTATAGTATTTTCTTATATATAATTCAAAACTTATATTTTTTTTCAAAAAGATTCAAACTTTATTAATAAAAGTTATTTATATTTATTTTATTTAATATTTGTATGTATTTTTTGTATAAATAATTTAATTATATTTAGATTAATTTATAAACCCTAATATTTTTATATGTAAAACCTAATTTTCTTTATAAACCCTAATTATGTTATAAATATTAATATATTTTTTTGTAAATTTTAATTATATATATTTATTTTATAATTTGTTTATATTATTATTATATGTAGTTTTTTTTATATATATAAATAATTTAATTAAGTTTAGATTAAGTAATTAACCCTAATTTATTTTTTCTAAACAATTAAAAACCCTAACTTTATTTTATGAGTTTAATTTCTTATTTTTATATGCTTACTTAATAATAATTAACAAATATTTTTTATGTATATAAAATTAAATTATTAGAATTATTAGTCATATTTATTAGTATATAATTATTATTATTTATGTCTTTTTATTAAAATTCTTAAAAAATAATTATTTATTTAATTTTGAACTTTTAATTTGTTTCTATATTATATTGTTATACTAACCTTCTTATATTTATTTTTGTTTGTTATTACTAACCAATTTATTTATTTATTTATTATATGCTTACTTATTTAAATTATTTTTATTATTCTTATAATGTAATTGTGCCAATTATGTAATAGTTGTAGAATTATTCGTCTTATTTATTTTAAATTGCCATGGTTAGTAAAATAGGGAGTGTAAACATGTTTGTATTTAAAATTGAATTTAGATAATTAATTTGTAAGATAAATACTTGAATTTGTACACGCACACACGTAAGTCGATCCTGGATCGCCATCTCACATTCTTAAGGATACCACTCATGTTGCCTAAAGAAAAAGGTCAAGTAAGGTGTATAGAGCAAAGTCCCTTCATTTATTTATATCATCTAGTCCCTTAAAAGATAATAAGATCAAGTCCCTCCATGGTTGCCTTCGTAAATGATCTTGTCCCTTTCGAATAAAGATGATAAGTCCCTTCGAATTGCTAAATACACCTTACAGTTGCCTAATCACAGTTGTCCCTTCATTTGTCCCTCATAACATCCAAGGTAATGACTACTTATTCCTTAATAATAGGGATAGTCTTACCATTGAAAGAACATATAAGAACAGTAAAGATTTAATATAGGATAGGTTCCTCTTAATTACTTGCTCACCTTTTCAAAACATTTCAAAACACTTCACATTTTCAAACAAATTTTCGAAACAAAGTCTTTATATATATCCGTACATGGATCATTATAAAGTACTTAAGAAAATTTCTAATCACACACTACACTTCTCAAAAACATTTTAATGTGAGCTAAGTAACTAAGAGCCCATGGATAACCATGGATGTAAAGGGTGCTAACACCTTCCCTTTACATAACCTACCCCCCGAACCCAAAAATCTTTTAAGGTATTTCCTGTTCTTTTATGCCTTTTCCTTTGGATAAAATAAAAGTCGGTGGCGACTCTTGCTATCCGCAACATTTAACTAAAGTCAGTTCTCCCACCGTGTTACAAAGTGCACCTTTAGTGTACGTTCTGGAAAGCTGTTAGGTTTCATTGTCAGCCAAAGAGGCATTGAAGTTGATCCTGATAAAGTGAAAGCTATTCAGGAAATGCCTGCTCCAAGAACCGAAAACCAAGTAAGAGGATTCTTGGGCCGTTTGAATTATATTTCGAGGTTTATCTCTCACATGACTGCCACATGTGCTCCGATTTTCAAGTTGCTTCGGAAAGATAAAGGTTGTGTTTGGACAGATGATTGTCATAAGGCGTTTGAAAGTATCAAAGAATATCTGCTTGAACCTCCTATCTTGTCTCCTCCGGTGGAAGGTAGACCAATGATCATGTATTTGACTGTGTTGGAAGATTCCATGGGTTGTGTGATTGGTCAGCAAGATGAATCTAGAAGAAAAGAATATGCAATTTACTACTTGAGTAAGAAATTCACTGATTGTGAGTCTCGATACTCCATGCTTGAAAAAACTTGTTGTGCCTTAGCTTGGGCTGCAAAACGTCTTCGCCAGTATATGCTGAATCATACAACTTGGTTGATCTCTAAAATGGATCCAATCAAGTATATCTTTGAAAAGCCTGCTTTAACTGGGAGGATTGCTCGATGGCAAATGTTATTATCAGAATATGATATTGAGTACCGAGCTCAGAAAGCTATAAAAGGTAGTATCTTGGCTGACCATTTGGCACATCAACCGATTGATGATTACCAACCTATCAAGTTTGATTTTCCAGATGAAGAGGTTATGTTTTTGAAAGTGAAAGATTGTGATGAACCTTTGATTGAGGAAGGGCCGGAGCCTGGATCTCGATGGGGTTTAGTTTTTGATGGTGCCGTGAATGCACGCGGAAGAGGAATTGGGGCAATGATCATTACTCCTCATGGTTCACGTATTCCTTTTGCTGCGAGGTTGACTTTTCCTTGTACCAATAATGAAGCTGAGTATGAAGCCTGCATTATGGGTCTTGAGGAAGCTATTGATTTGAGGATTAAGCATCTTGATGTGTATGGAGATTCTGCCTTGGTAATTAACCAGATCCAGGGTACGTGGGTAACTCATCAACCCCACTTGATCCCTTATAGATATTATGCCAGGAAGATATCAACTTTCTTCACTAAATTTGAGTTCCATTATGTTCCTCGTGATGAGAATCAGATGGCAGATGCTTTAGCAACTATAGCTTCTATGATAAAGGTGCACCAGTGGAATGATGTTCCCATGATTAGTGTGATGCGACTTGAAAGACCAGCTCATGTGTTTGCAGTTGAAGAGGTCCATGATGACAAGCCTCGGTATCAAGATATTAAATGTTTTCTCCAGAGTCAAGAATACCCACTTGGGGCATCTGATAAAGATAAGAGGACTTTGAGGAGATTGGCAGGCAATTTCTTCTTGAATGGAAATGTGCTTTATAAGAGAAATTTTGACATGGTCTTGCTCAGATGCGTGGATAGACACGAAGCAGACATGTTAATGAAAGAAATTCATGAAGGATCTTTTGGCACTCATGCTAATGGGCATGCAATGGCTAAAAAGATGTTGAGAGCAGGTTACTATTGGCTGACAATGGAATCTGATTGTTGCAAGTATGTGAAAAAGTGCCATAAGTGTCAAGTGTATGTTGATAAGATTCACGCACCAGCTTATCTCAATATGATTTCTTCCCCATGGCCTTTCTCTATGTGGGGAATTGATATGATTGGTATGATTGAACCCAAGGCTTCGAATGGACATCGTTTTATTCTTGTGGCAATTGACTACTTCACCAAGTGGGTGGAAGCAGCATCCTATGTTAATGTGACCAAGCAAGTTGTGGTTCGGTTTATCAAGAATAACATTATCTGCAGATATGGTGTTCCGAATAGAATCATTACTGATAATGGTTCGAACTTGAATAATAAGAGGATGAAAGAGCTTTGTGAAGAATTCAAGATTCAACACCATAATTCGTCTCCTTATAGACCGAAGATGAATGGGGTTGTTGAAGCTGCGAATAAGAACATTAAGAAGATCATTCAGAAGATGGTTGTGACGTACAAGGACTGGCATGAGATGCTCCCTTTTGCTTTGCATGGGTATCGTACATCTGTCCGCACTTCAACAGGGGCAACCCCTTTCTCACTTGTTTATGGTACAGAAGCAGTGCTCCCTGTCGAAGTTGAGATCCCATCAATGAGAGTTCTGATGGAAGCCAAGTTGACTGAGGCTGAATGGTGTCAAAGTAGATTTGATCAGTTGAATTTGATTGAGGAAAAGAGAATAACAGCTTTGTGTCATGGTCAGTTGTACCAGCAAAGAATGAAGAAGGCTTTTGACAAGAAGGTCAAACCTCGTGTATTCAGAGAAGGCGACCTCGTGCTCAAAAAGATCCAGTCTTTCCTTAAAGATTCTCGGGGCAAGTGGACTCCGAACTATGATGGCCCATATGTTGTCAAGAAATCCTTCTCTGGCGGTTCATTAATTCTTGCAACTATGGATGGTGAGGAGATCACTCTCCCTGTGAATGCGGATGCAGTCAAGAAATACTTCGCCTAAAAAAATAAAAGAACAGCTCGTTAAGTTGAAAACCCGAAAGGGCGGCTTAGGCAAAAATGAGCGTCTCGGTGGATTGAAAACCCGAAAGGGAGGTCCAGGAAAAAATTAGAGACATAAACAGAAATAATTATCCCGGTAGATTGAAAACCCGAAAGGGCAATCTAGGCAAAAATTAGGGATCATGGCAAGTAACTGCGTCGGCAGACTGGATCACTTATAGCAACCAAGGATTTCAGATTCTATCACTCCGAAGAATTTCCCATCAAAGATTCTTATTCACTCATCCTTAACTGAAGTTTCGGACACAGTGGAGTTCAAAGTTGATAGGGAGAATAGTGATCATTGTATCTCAATGTAGCCCTTTTCCATGTATTTACCATTTTTCAAACTTGTAATGATCCATGGAGTCATGCCATTTGCTGACTACCATTCTATCAATGAATTTGAGCTTTTATCCAATTGTTTGCAATTCTTTATATTGTTTCTGTTTACAAAAATTTCAATTTATTGTTGATGATGATTTTTGAAACAAATTTAATAAATTTAATCTTTGAAGATTTTAAAAACATTTTTCTTTTTGATATATGAACAAAGAAAGGATATCGATAGTGCCTCCAAGAATGGTAAAGTCTGGATGGGTGTAATTTGTCTCTCCCAAAGCAGGCTTTGATTCGGTTGTGTCCATGCGAAGTTCCTGGATAGTCTTGACAGGTTGATGTTAATGATGTTTTTCCCCCCAACAATAAGCATGAACGGAGATTGTATGTATTCCCCAGAAGAGTTGTTGGAAAGAATATATTTTTAAGAATCCCTAGCTGAGTTTTGATCTCTTCCTCAACAAGTTATCTTTAACTTGAGAAGTATTGGGAATCCCCAGCTGAGCTCTTGTTCCTCAGCTTGAATTGTTTGCATCCTTGAATATAGAAGTATTGATATAGCAGTCAGTTTAGAGGTTTTCTTTTACCCAATGGTGGGTATTGATTTAAAATCCCTCGTAATTGTTTTGGCTATGATGTTAACTTCTGATATCCCCATATGGATCCCCAGTAGGTCTGCATGTGTTAGTTTCCAGCAGGTTCCTATGTTATATGACAGTTATTCCTCGTGAAGTTTCAATTTTATCAAGAATACTTCCATCCTCAGCAGATTATTATCTTTCCTCAGCAGGATGATATTCCTAGCAGATGCTGTCTCTTCATGATTTAAGCCTTGTAGTAGGATTTTATTCCTCGAATGGCTTATGACAGTCCCCTGCAGTATTTTAAATTGAATCTCCAGCATGATTCCCTGCATTGTTGCCTTGGGATTAGCCGAGTATCTGGTTGTTGTGGTGTTCATGTCACCCGTTTCTTATCTTTATGTCTGTTTTGTCAGCATATTCATAAGCATATTCATACGCATAAGCATAGCATCGTTTGCTTGCACTCTTGTGTTTATCATTGTTATCTGCTCTTTGGTGTGGACTTTCCCCACGGAGTGTGTGTGTCGTCTTCCTCTCAAGTTTAGAGTGCCGACCATTAAGCAGAAAGAGTTAATCCTTTCTAATTCCCTACTGAGTTTGTTTCTCGTGGATGATGTTGATTTAGTTTCCTCCCCAGTTTATTATCTGGATGGAATTTCCCCAGTTGAGATATTTCCTCCTCGGGATGAGTCTTGTTTGACAGTTTCTTTCCAATTTGTTCTTGGATTGATGTTTGGTCCCCTTTTGTGAGTAATATTGCTTTGGAATTAAGCTATCATTGTGTGATAGTGGGCAACATTTTCTCCAGCTTGAGTATATTACTTTGGAATTAAGCTATCAGTAATCGATAGTGGGTAATATTACCAAATTGATCAAGTTCTTTTACTTGTACTCCTGCCCAGTAAATCCGGTAGTTGAGATTTCTTCTTACCCAGTAAAAAGGTAATAGAAATTGTTTCCCTTTAATTGAGTTCCTACCCAGTAAATCAGGTAGTTAATCATACTCCTATCCAGTAAATCGATAGTCGAGTCCTTTATATACTCCTACCCAGTAAACCAGGTAGTTGAGAATTTTTCTGCCCAGTAAAAAGGTAGTGGAGGTTATTCCTCTTTGTTTTGCTCCTATCCAGTAAATCGATAGTCGAGTCTGTTGCTTTCCTACCCAATAAACAGGTAGTTGGTGATTCTTATCCAACTCAGTATTTCTCCATTTTTGGACTCGAATACTTTGTTTGATTGATATTTCCTGGCAGGGTGGTTACTTTCCCTGGTCGAATCTTGTATCTTGATTATATCATATCTTTTCTCAAGTGGAGTCAGCTATCCAGTGATTTATTTTCCTGGTAAACTCTTTGGTTGTCTGTTGTTGTTTCCCCAGCGGGATTTTCTTCCGTGTCCCCAAGTTTTTGCTTTTCTCTGGTGGTCATATTTTCCCCACAAAGATCTTGGGTTTGCATATCATATTCATCTCATATCTTGTTCTCTTAGGACAAAAATTGGGTTTTCTGTATTTAAGTCTCTCCCATCTTGTAGAGACGAAGATGTCAATCTTCATATCTCCGGATTGAAGAAACTTAAATAGGGGCAGCTGTAACACCCTAATTTTTGCCCTAAGATTTCTTTGCATATCATCTGCATTTTGCATACAAACAAGATCGCACTGGCTTTCGAGTTTCTTCTCAGATGTAGGGTCTATGCTTCGCAGGGGATCACCATTATTTTTACTTCTTTATATTTGTTTATATTTACTGACTTCTAACCAAAATACCAAAAAATATGTTGCAGTGTTCTTCTTCTTCTCTGTGTTGCAGGTTTGCGAAAATAAGACAATAATTTCAATTCAGATGCATTTGTTTAGTCACAATTCGATTTCAGATGGATTTTTGACCTAATATTGGTCAAACTATCAAAAGATTATTTCGACTGCAAATTATGTGTGCCAGGGGTTTATTCCTCAGATAGCGGGTTTTCAAAAGTTCAGGTTGTGTTGTGTGTGAAAGGATATCAGACAGTGTTTTGTGTGAAGTTTGGTTTGAATCTTCAGTGTTTATCAGTTCATTGGTTCATCAGTTCATCAGCGATTCATCTGAGGATTTATTTTCCTCAGTTTGGTTTCGAATCATCAGGGCATGGGTCAGACGATTTTCAGATGACAGTTGGCTTAAGTTGTGAAATATCCAGTGGGTCTGTGTTGGCTGTATTCACTTTCATCAGAGGCTTGTGAAAGAAAAAATCAAGATTTGTTGTGGGCTTGAAAACCAAATTCCATCCGTTATCCATTTCTTGATTAAACCATTTTTTTATCCAAATCTTCAATAACCATTTTTCTAGTTCAATTACCCGATTACCCATTTCTTTTTTATTTCACAAAAAATTCCAAATTCTAAATTTTTCTATAACCATTTTTCCAATTTTTTTCGATTACCCTATTCATACCCTTTTTTAGTTCGATTATCAAAATTACTACTCTTTAATCGTTTTTCCATTTTTTTTATTTTTTTAATATCCATTTTCTATATTCATTATCATTTTTTTTCCATATTTTTATTAATATCCATATAGTGTTTCAAATATTTTTCTCTTCATAATTCTTCTTAAGCCCATCTTTTTAGCTCATTTATTCTTTTTTTTTATTATCCCAAATATTAGAAATCAATAAATAAAGAAATACCAAAGCCCTTTTTTTTTATCCAATTATTAAATAAATAAATAAATAACCAAGTCAATTGTTTTTATTTTATTTGTTTTCTTTCCCAAAACTCAAAATCACAGCCTTTTCACATCACCTCAGGCCGCAAGTATCACAGGCCCAAAGCAGCACTTTTCCCAGCCACTTGCTTGCCATTTCCCAAGCCCCACGCGCCAAACATTTCCCAGCTGCACCAAATCAACTTTCCAGCCGTACCGCATCAGGCCCACATGACTAAACATCCAACATAAGCCAAAGCAAGCATTTCCATAGCACATCAGCTGCCCAAGACTTCACAAAACCTCAGCTACAAGCAAAACAACAGCTAGCACTTCCAGCAACTTTCTCCGCACGCCTTCCGCAAGCCCAGCTACACTTCAAGCCTCACGTCCTGCACCAGCTCAAGCCGAAACAGCAAGGCCTTCCGCATGCGTGAAAGCAACAAACATCAACAGCAGGCCAAAGCCACACACAACCAGCCCAAGCCGAAATCACGCATCCCGCAATACATCCAGCATAAGCCGCACGCCACATCACAAAGCACATGAAACAAACGCAGCTAGCAAAGAAAATTCAGCAGCCAAGCCAACACCAAAACAAATCAAAATGCAGCTCAATACTTGAATACGCACGCGGAACGCAACCAAAAGAAAAACGCAAAAAACTCAAACTCAAACGCACGAGAACCTCACCTTTCAAAACGCAAGCAAAAAGAACGAAACGGCAACAATTCAAATCTTCCATCCCTCTATAAATTAAACACAATCCTTCATCAATGGCAAGCTTCAATAGCCTCTAAAATCGCTGCCGAAATCAAAACATTACCGAATCCTTCAATTTACTTCCCCAAATCCCTAAACCAAATTGATCCTAAAACATCTCTAATATCCCCTTTCTTTGATTTGTGTTTGATAAAGAAGAAGAAAGAAGACTTCGCGTGTAGAAGAAGAGGAAAGAAGAAGTGTTTCTGCTGTGTTTGATTTCGAAGAAATAAAGATATGAAGTGTTTGGGCTTGGACCTGCTTGGATCATTGCTATCCGCCACCAACCCGTGGATCATTTCCCCCCTTCCCTTTCCATTTCTTTTTTTTTATTTATTCTTTGATTGCTTTATTTTGTTTAAAATGTTTTGTTACAAATTATTTTGATATAAGTATTTTAGAAAAAGTATTTTAGAATACACTTTAGAAAAAAATTAGAAAAATATTTTAGAAACAATTAGAAAAGATATTTTTAAAAAAATTTAGAAAAGAGATTTTTAGAAAAAGAATTTAAAAAATATTTTAATGCTTTTATGGATTTATTTTAAATCCATTTTTCTTCATCTTTTATTTTTGGTCGATGACAATCTCCGATTCGTGATTGTTGAATTTCGAATAGGTTTAATCTTCATTATTTCAAATATATGGATGAATGATCATTTGGATCATTCTCCATACTTTGAGATCGTGATAGGTTACTTTCGATAAATTCAACGAAAATCTCGATTAAGATTAGACCATTCTTTTTCTTTTAGTGTGGCATGTTTTCGGAGAGCGATCCATAATATCGTTTCTCTAACATGTATTAACACGAATATTTTCCACTTTAATTAGTGGTGGCCGGCCTCATTTGTAGGGTAATTACTTCGTAAATTACTCGGCGATTGCTTAACATAGACCTAAAGTTGTCCCGATTCGGAATAAGATCCACTTGGATCCGGTTGCCTCGATTTTATTATTCTTTTCGTGGTTGTGCTTGATTAAGTTCATCATACCACTTATATTGTAAATATTATAATAATGTGAATATAATCCGTTTAAATTTAATCTCTCGCACCTTATCCTTTTATTTCAATTTCCCGTTCCTTATCTCTTTATTATGCTTTTATCATATTATATCATATATCATATTGTTTATGTTTATATTGTTGCTTGTGATTTTTATTTTGTCCATTTGAAAACCAAAACACTAATAAAGGATTAAACATTAAAAAGATTGGTGACTTTAATTTCGGACTATGGTTACTATCCTTAGCTTTGGAGTATGGACTTAGATTTTAGGATCTCTACCCTTGCTCAAGTTGTGATGGATTGGAAACTTTGGCCTCAAGTTATTTCATTGGTCTTTGAAGAGGGAATTCCGGTTACCTTGAAGATACGTTCATAATATGGTTTGGTCTCTCTTCTCTTAACTTTTAATTCAAGTATTAGGATAGTCACTTCATCTCCTCCCCATTCTTAAATTTTCAAAACTTCTCCCTATTTTAAAAATCTTCTTTGTTTTCAAACTTCAAATGCTTTCGCAATCAAACCTTGACTTAGGTCAAGCGATTTTAACCTTTTCACTTTATTTCCTTAAATAAATGTTAATCCATGTAAATATATCGAAATCATTTTCTTACATATTAAAAAAAATCAAACTCACTCAATTGTTTTTGTGCCTTTGTGCACTTTTCTTTTCATATGTTTAGATATGATTCATTCTTTCTAGCGGAATTATTCGCTAAAGAATGACGAATTATCTCTACATTTTAAAATTAATGCAACTCATTGTTTCTTTTTTTAAATTTTGTACCACGAACTACGAGGTTTTGATCTCGCATTGCACTTTGTGGGTACGTAGGCATGAGGCGTTAAAACCTCCTCAAACACAAAATCTTAAAAAACATTCTTCTCCTCATCACTTCAATCTTTTTCAAGCAAACCAATTTCAAACCAAAAAATCAATAAATATGTCAAAGGGCTCCCGTGGAGTACCACGGACGAGTCGGGTGCCAAAAACCTTCCCGGCTTGTAACCAATCCCCTTACCCGTTCTCTGTTTGTTTCTTTTAGCTTTTGCTTTTAGATTCTTAGGTTTTTATTCGTTCTTTTACCTTTTTCCTTTTGGAAATAAATAAAAGTGCGGTGGCGACTCTGTGTACCTTGAGTGAAGTTAATCAATATCTTACACTCACGATTTTACCGCTACATACACTTACTTCCTAAGGAAGGTAAGTTGATTCTAAGAAAGGGGAAAGCCTATACAAGAAAAGCACAAGATGCTAAGGCGATCACAACTCGAAAGCATGAAGAGATGAGGAAGAAATACAATGTACAAGGCTTACCTTAACCTCCCTACAAAACAAAAGTTAACATTTCATAAATCAATTTGAAATCATAAAGCATGGCAAAATCTTAAGTAAAGCTCACACTAGCTAAGGGAATATACTAAGGACTTCCTAGGGTTGAGATCTAAAGCTAAAGGATCTTACATGATAAGAGACTTCTAAATTCAGTAGCAAAACCATATTAAAGTATTCTAAGGTTAGAAGAACAAACTTTAAAAAACTATGTCTTAACAAAGTATTAAACCCTAATGGAAATCAAGGTGAAGTTAAATGAAGTATTCACATGGTAAAGTAGGTTAAACTTGAATAAAGTCAAGGATGAATATTAAAACCAGAACCTAGCACTAAGTGGAAGTGTACCGAAATGCACCAAAACGGGAAGAAAGAGATTCAAGTAAGAGAGATTCAAACACAAGATTGAAAGATGAAAGAATAAGCATTGAACATATGATTTCAAAAGAAGAAAAAAACTTAGAAGAAAAAGTCAAACATGATCAATGAAACTTGATCTTCCCATAAAAAAAACCAGGGGCTTAATGAAAATTTAGGATGAGGTTTAAACTAAAAAATTAACCACAAATGAATGAGAATGAATTGCATTAGGGTTAAAGGATGAAGAAGTTTGTTTTTTTGGAGTTTTAAAGTACCAAATGAAACTAAATGAAGTACAAAGGCTTGTGAGATTAGTTGAAGACATGAAAATGAATGTGAGACACTTATGAGATGTATAAGAATGATATAACATGACTATCATACTCACAAAGTGGATTTTGAAGTGTGGAGATGAAATAAGAATGTGAATTAGGGCAAAGATGACATATATGAACACACACATGACTTAATGATCAAGTAACCCTAAAAACTCAAAGTGCGAGGACCTAAAATGGACACAAATGACTTAAAGACACATAATGGGACCTTAGGGACTCACATTGATAATCCAAAATGGATGACATAAATTCCTTACTCAAATGAAGTGAGAAGTATGGAGAAATAAGGACCAAAAAATGACTTGCAAGACAAGGGACTCAAAAAAAATATCAAATGACATGGAAAATTTATGAAACTTGACATTCAAAGTCACAAACCATGGGCTAACATACCTCTAAAATATCTCACAAAATTCATATTTTTACTCACTCAAATAAAGGTGCAAAGTGAATTAGGGTTTTAAAGACATAAGCACAAAGAATGGACTCAAAGATGGATCAAACATGACCTAAAAATTAAGGGTAAAATATTTGTATGGACCGTGAGGTGTCCTCTGAATATGGAAAAAAAAATGAACCTAAGATCATTTTTGGTTTAAGAGAAATTAATTGGTGAAGGACAAGTGGTCACAAATGAGAAGAAACCAAAAGAAATAAAAATGAAAATTAATTCTGGCTTAAAAATAAAATAAAATAGAAATTAAAAAATATGAAAAATTTGGTAAAATGTGGAAGATAAAGTATGGATTTATTTAGAATTTTTATATGAGGTTTGGTATTTTTAAGAAATTAAAATTGGAATGAAAATAAGTGGAAAATTAAAATGAAAAGAAAAGATGAAGGAGGTGCATCTAGAAATGAATTTAGTTCAGACTACATTGGGCCTTTTGTATAGGGGCATGGATAGCAATTATGAGCCTAATCCAAACTCATGCTGACTACCAGTCTTATGGTGGACTCAAGGTCAACATTTGACCCAATCTGGACCAGAGGATGAATCTAAGGTTCACAAAAAAAGTCAAGGTAATACAATCAGGTGGATCATATTGAATACACATGGCAATGGGGTGGAATGCACGCATTGGATCCGTCAGGTTCATAGAAACGGCACGTGAGAGACACCTGATTCATTAATTCGCTGGCAAAGTGTGAGACGTTGGATGAAGAAGATCCAAGGGTCGCGTTTTAAACTTATGATAAACCTAGGGCAACTGTTCAGGCCACCGAAGGAGACCTCCGGTCATCTTCTCCGGTGAGCCTCAGGTAGGGCAAACATGAAACCTCACTAAAATCTAAGATCTTGTTATCAAAATGAAGAGGAGGTCACGTACATCAATAATCTAACCTCAAAATTCACTAATCATGCACACATTGTTCAAATTGAAGAGAAGAACTTCAGACCTAAAAACTGAAACTAAGCACCTAGTGTGCATATCAACTAGCCAGATTCACCAATGCTTCTAGTAAGCTTTATACCACAAAAAATGATCAAAAAAACATGAAAACGAGCAAGTGAAGATCAAGATGAAACATGTGATTAAAGATCTTCAAATGTTGAAGAAAGCTAGAGAGGAGGTTCCAATGCCTTCTACAATTGATCTTGACTTTCAAAGAGTGAAATAAACACTCTGAAATGCTTGAATCTTTGCTGAAGTGTTGAAAATGCAGAAACTCAATGGAGCTTGTTCTTGAAGATTCAAATTAATTCAGCCATGGAGAGTGTGTAAAAGATGAAGGTGATGATGGATTGATGAAGATGGCAATGTTCAACTATTTGGAGAATGGTGTTAGTCTCGAGGAGAGGCAGTCAAGTGTTCTTGTTGTTCGCTTCCTTGTGAAGGGGGGAGGCAATGTTTTAGGCCAGTTGTGAACTGGTGATGTGTGGAGTATCCTGATGTGTTTCCTTAGGAGGTACACAATCATCCTCAAGTTGGAACAAGGTGACATTATTCGTTGGATGGATGGAGTTAAACAGTGTGTTTATAGATCATTGAAAGGATGGTGTATGGTGTTGTTGAACGCTATTATGACTTGGTGAGGATGGTTTATACCCCATCATGATTGTCGGATGTATATCAACAAATTGAGGAACTGATCACCTTTAATCTCTTATTGATTACAGACGGGATCATGTAGGATATGATAGACTTTAATTGCTAAGATATAGTAGCATGTGCAGTGAATGGTACGGAGTTAAGCCATGTACTTGCAGATTGTTTGGATTAGTCGATGTAAATTTCTACATCTGAAGGTGAGATGGATTCAGGAATGTGAGGTTTTCCATGGATGCAAAGATGGTGTTATTGTTGCACCCCAAAATTTGCCCTCCACAAGACAAGTCATTATGTACTAATAGGCTCACAAGGTTCACAAGGTTCACAAGACATCTCATGAGGTTCACAAGGTTCACAAGATTCACAAGTAGTCAGAAAGTTTGACAATTCCCTCAGACAATGCATCCTCCTAAGCAATGCATCCTAAACTAGGGTTTTGACTTTAATCAGGATAAATGGACTTCCAAGACTTCAAGTGAGATTCATAACATATTATATGTGTTCAAGAATCCCCATGTCAAGTTTCAAGACTTTCCCAAAAGATTTGCTCAGTCAGATGATCAGATAGGTTAAAATCAGTCAAAGCAGTTAAAAAGTCAAACTGAGGTCAACTATGGTCAAACCAAAGTCAAACTTCATGATTTTTTGCCAACATCAATTATATGAAGTAAAATTCATCATTTGATCAAGGGTTGATCATGATTCATCAAGGAGATTTCAAATCATCAAGAATCAGGAGTTTCTAAATTAGGGTTTTCACAGGAAAAGTCAACTGAACTTTGACCAGCCATAACTTTCACATGCTTCATCAAAAAATTTCCATCCAAAGCTCATTTTGAAGGAAATTTATTTCTCTACAACTTTGTGTCTCACAAGCCAAGCCCAAAAATGCTTCATTTGGAAGGTATGAGCTAAGACATTATAGGTCCTTTTAAAAGTCAACAAAAAGTCAACAACTTCAAAAGAGCATAACTTGAGAATGGTAAAAGATATGGATATGATACTAATGAGGTTGGTTATAGGACTCTTTAATATTTCCAAAATGTCCAAGAACACCCTCATAGCATTAAAATTGAAGGATTTGTGCCCTTGCAAAGTTGGGAAATATTTGAGTGGTTTATGAAGTAAATGGGGTCTTAAAACCATAATTCTTCAAATGGGCTGACTTTTTTGTGACCCAATGTGTTCCATGACATCATGCACGAAATTTATTTAATATTTTCATAATTTTATTCATTTTATTTTTATTTATTATGATTTTTTATATTAAAAATCATTTTAAATTCAAATAAAATATAAAATGGTGAAGATTTAAAAATATTTTGCTTCTAGAATGTCATAAAAGTTAATTGGATTTAATTGATACAAAAATTATGAAGATTTTCTTAAAATAGCAAGTTCATATCAAGTAATATTCAAATTTTAAGGCTAATCTTTTTCAATCTTCAAATGATCCAAATATCCATCAAATTGATGAAGTCTTTGACCTAATTCACTCACTCATATATAATGAACACTAAACAAATCATTGGACACGAATTCACAGCTTCCTCATATCATCTTCAAGCTTCAAAAATCTCACTAAAAACTCCAATTCGGTTTGGCACTTATAGCCCCTTTCAAGACAAACCAAAGGTTGCAATTCGTTCCTTGAAGTTCAGTGATTGATTCTGGATCATAACATCATTCATTCATGCCCTAAATCGTGAAAACCGAATGCACCTTGTTCATGTTTTAAAATTTTTCGATTTGAATGATTTGCACATTGTTAATGAAAACTAACTGTTGGTTTGTGTTTATAATGATGTTTGGATGCTTTCTGGATAAATTAATTTGATTTTAGGTCCAAGATGGAGAAATCACCATGGCTAGGGTTCTTCGGCCGTTTTAGGGTTTCATGATTTATCAATGATAAATGAATTCTAAGACCATAGATCAACTCTAATTAACCTCTGGATTATGTTGGTATATTCAATTTGATAAAATGTTACTGTTTTGTTGATGATTGAATTTCGTAGGGTTTGCTGCAAACAAAAATTCGCAGGAAAACTTATAGTAAAATTCGCATGAAAATTTGCAGGTCTGGAGGTAGAAGATGACTGGCGCGAATTCAGAATTTGAATTTAAATATGTATTATATATTAATGTTTGTATTATAATAACTGAATGATGCTGATGGTGTGGTGGTAAGGACACGCGCGTATAAGGATCTGGGCAGGGGTTCGAACCCCAGCCTCAATATTTTTTGCTTATTTTCTTCATGTTTTTCAGACTTAAAATATAATGAGTGCTAGTCATACATTGTTCACCAAAGCATGCGCAACCCAGTGGAAGGGAGGCTGGTCCAGGAGGTGTAAAGCCTAGGGCCTGGGTTCGAATCCCAGCCCCAGGTAAGTTGCAATTTTTTGTTCTTTTATTTTTGACTTGTTTATTTAATTCTTTTGTTTAATTATTATAAAAAATATATAATTATGTTTAATATGTAATTAATTCTAGGTTAATATTCATATATTCTAAAAAAAATTCTAAAAAATTAATTTGGTATTTATTTGAATTAAAATATGTGTATATTTGTTTAAATAATTAAATTAATATTAGGTATCAAATTAAAATATTTTTGTACTTAAAACCCTAATTATATTATAAACCCTAATTTATTTTTCTAAAACAATTCAAAACCCTAATTTTCTTTTATGATTTTAATTTCTTATTTTTATTATGTTTTGTTTAATTATAATTAATAAATATTTCTAATATGTATATATAATTAATTATTAAACTATTAATCATGTTTATTAGTATATAATTATTATGGTTTATTCTTCTTCTTAAAAATTCTTAAAAAATGATTATTTATTTAAATTTGAACTTTTAATTTGTTTTCTATATTATATTATTATGCTAACTTTTTTTTCTCTTATATTTATTTATTATTACTAACCTTTTTATTTATTTAATTAATATATGCTTATTATTTAAATTGTTTTATTATAATGTAATTGTGCAAATTATGTAATAGTGATAGAATTTTTATTTATTTATTTATAAATTGCTATGGTTAGTAAATTAGGGAGTGAAAACATGTTTGTGTTTAAAATTGAATTTAGATCACTAATTATAAGATAAATACTTGAATTTGTACACGCACACACGTAAGTCGATCTTGGATCGCCATCTCACTTCTTAAGGGTTACCTCCCATGTTGCCTAAACAAAAAGGTCAAGTAAGGTGTATAAAGCAAAGTCTCTTCTCTTGTTAATATCATCTAGTCCCTTTAAAGATTATAAGATCAAGTCCCTTCGTGGTTGCCTTCGTAAATGATTTTGTCCCTTTCGAATAAAAGATGATAAGTCCTTTCGAATTGCTAATACACCTTACAGTTGCCTAATCACAGATGTCCCTTCACTTGTCCCTCATAACATCCAAGGTAATGACTACCTATTCCTTAATAATAGGGACAGTCTTACCATTGAAAGAACATTTAAGAACAGAAAAGATTCAAATTAGGGTAGGTTCCTCTTAAGTACTTGCTCACTCATTTAAAACATTTCAAAAAACACTTTACATTTCAAACAATTTTCAAAACAAAGTCTTTATATATATATCCGTACAAGGGTCATTATAAAGTACTTAAGAAAATTTTTAATCACACACTACACTTCTCAAAACAATTTAAAGTGAGCTAAGTAACTAAGAGCCCATGGATAACCATGGATGTAAAGGGTGCTAATACCTTTCCTTTACATAACCTACCCCCGTACCCAAAAATCTTTTAAGGTCTTTTCTGTTCTTTTATGCCCTTTCCTTTGGATAAAATAAAAGTCGGTGGCGACTCTTGCTATCCGCAACATTTAACTAAAGTCAGTTCTCCCACCGTGTTACAGAACTGACAACTCTGCTGTGGACTTAATAAAATAGGGATACCCTTAGGAATTAGATCACTTTAAAATTGTTTGCCAATATATATATAAGATTCATTTTGGCGATTGTATGATTAAGATTAATAATAACTGAAACAATGAAATAAATATCTTATTTGTGGATTAATTAAAACACACTTCCCAATACAAATCTACTATATCGCCAATTTAAGTTAAACGATTGAAGAATTCATGAAATGTAGTAACTTCCAAAGCTCTATTTGGGTAGCTAAATGGTTTTACAGCACAAAGTTAATTAAACAAGTACTAATACCAAAGCACATGACGATTGGTGTTTTAACTTGAAAACCCTTGAGCATCACTGTCTATAAATGCACTTGTATTATCATGCTCCAACTACCTAACTAAATTCTGAATTATGGAAATGGAAGTTATGAGCACACCAAAGCCAAACTGGCTTGAACTTCCCACAGACATTACAATGAACATACTGCAGAGACTTCCAACTCTTGATTTAGTGACTAGTGCATCTGTTGTGTGCCCTCTCTGGTGGGACATTTGCAAGGACCCTTTCATGTGGAGCACCATTGACATGATCACCGGTATCTCTCTGTCGCATGCTAACTCTGCACGTTCCCGTCGATTAAAGAAGATTTGTCGTTATGCTGTTGAACAAAGTCGTGGTGATCTCAAAAGTATTTATATTAAAAAGTTTGGGACTAATGACCTCCTTCTTTACATAGCTAACAGGTATTACTATATTGGGTCGGTTTGTTTTAACTTTAAAAAAATGGATTTTGTAAAATCGTTTTTTAAAATATTATACATTTTTCTATATTTAATTTTTCTAAATTATAAGATCAATTTTGATATCATACAACATAAATATATATATTATTGAAGATCAAAATATATGCGAAATCATACTTTTTTAAAATTATTATATCTCAAAAATGATTTTTATGAAAATCTATTTGAAATAGTTTCAAAATTAATTTATTTTTTAAAATTTTGATATCCAAATTTTTTTTTCGATAAAATGATGAAATATCTAAAATAAAATTTTTAAAAATAACTATTCAAACAGAATTTTTATTTGAAGTTTTTATGAAAAAAAAAATATGTAAATTTTGTTTTCACAAAATTATGTTACATTAGAAAAAATCATTTTTTAAAAAAGGCAAAATAAATAGGTTCAATATTATCATTTATTATTGGATTAAATATGTTTTTTGTTCTTATAAATATCTCAATTTTGATTTTTAGTCATTATAAAAAAGTCAAATTTTAGTCTTAATAAAATTATTTTTGTATACAGATTTAGTCCAGGAAGGGACTAAAATTCAGACGATTTTTTTCATATTTTGTTGTCAACATTTTCAGGGCAAAACAATTAAGATGCATGCGGCTTGAAGAATGTCATGAAATTTCAAATGAAGCATTCAAAGAATTTGTTAAGAAGCAACCATTTTTAGAGGAGTTAGATATTTCTCATTGTTTTGGGTTAAGGAAATGTTTTTTCAAATATGTTGGTCAACGTTGTCCACTTTTGAAGTCACTAAAATTTTGCCATTGTCAAAAGAAAGACTATAAGTGTGACAATGTTGCGTCTGCCATTACAAGTACAATGTCTGAGCTCCGCCACCTTACACTTTTGAATGACGGACTCACTAACACTGGATTGCTAGCTATTGATATCCGAGGATGTATACATCTTGATTTGGATAGTAGGCCCATACGAATGAGAAATAAGCCAAAATGGTTGGACGATTATGAATTAAATTAATTAAAATGGTTGGACGATTATTGGGTCTGATCCATTTGTTTAATCTATTAGGGTACCCTTGGTATTTAAGCTTTATGATTTGTTGAAGGAGAGATAAGAAATTAATTAGAAGATATTTTCTTTCTTTATTATGTTTTGAGTGTCTTTTGTTAGAATCCTAGATCCAAAAAATAATTATGGAAATCTTCTTATCAGACTATAAAATAATTTTTTTTGAAGAAATTTGAAATAATTTGACCAAATTCTATTGTTTAGATAAAAAAATATGAAGAATTGTTAAAATGATGTAAATTTATGGAGCATTTTATTCTTGTTAAATTTAAGGAATTTAAAATAACATCAAAATATAAAGAATTTTAAATTGTTTCATTATTCTATATAATATGAATATTAAATTGTTTATCTTTAAATTTTATAAAATAGTTCTCATATTTAATGAAAATTTCAAATTCACCTTCAAAATTTCCAAAAAGTTACAAATAAGTCTTAATAATTTTGAAATTTTACAAATTGGTTTTTTAAATTTTCAAAAATTGTAAATTGATTCCTATTTATCATATTTTAGATTTGACTCAATTTTTTAAAAAATTATGAAAATTGTTCTAATTTTTTAAAATGAATCATTTTAATACTTTATCCAAACAAAAGAATTTAAAATTGAATAAATTCTAATTGAATCATTCGAATTACCTAAAATTTTGAATTCCTTAAAAATTCTCAATTATCTCATTCAAACACACTCTAAAACGGTATGATTGATTTAATTGTGAGTTATCTAATTAGTATGACATTATAACTAAGTTTCAAAATTGATTTACAATTATATATTATTCAATTAAATTATATAAACTATTTCTAAACTCTAAGTAATTTACATGAAATTTGTTATTTTCCTAATACACTTTTTCACACTCAATAATATCAGTAGACTTGGTGCTTTGATATAAATGATTGGTGGCGTATGGTTCAATTGATCACATCAGAACTTATCACATCAAAACCTTAGGTAAACTATTTTCAAACTATCTAAATTTTAAAATGAAAGTGAACTTTTTTTTTAACATTTTGATAGTTTCTTATACAGCATTGAAATTAGAGTTTGTCATAATTTATCACATCAAAACTTTAGTTAAAGCTATTTTTAAACTCTATTCGAAACCTATGTGAAATTTGTTAATTTTCTCATACATTTTTATTAGAGAAATAATTATATAATTTTTATTGATAAAAAGTGAATGATTACATGAATTTATAGCTGATTACATGAGACAATTATGATAGAATATTCTCCAACAGCTATATTAGGAGAGCCTAAATATGGAGGAAAATAAGGCTAGAAAAAGGAAAGAAATAATAGGTAATTAAATCCTAAGGCTAGCAAATAAGAAGGAAATATCAAGCAATTAATTCCTAATAGCCCCCCTTTAAGCTGGAGAATGTATGTTTAACAGTCCCAGCTTAGCAAAAATAGCAGAAAATGGTTGTGGTTCCAGCGGTTTGGTGAACAAGTATGTCAGTTGATTGTTAGAAGTAATTGGAAGTAAATGAAAAAGGTCGGCTTGTAGTTGTTGACGGACAACGTGACAATCAATATCAATATGTTTGGTTCGCTCATGGAATGTTGGATTCATAGCAATATGTCGAGCAGAGTTGCTGTCACAATATAAAAGAGCCGGTTTTGTGAATGGGATGTGTAGGTCTTGTAGTAAGTATGTAAGCCATTGAAGTTCACAAGTGGTAGAAGCTAGAGCTATGTATTCAGCTTCAGATGAGGAACGAGATACCGTGGTTTTCTTCTTTGATCGCCAGGAAATTAATGAAGAACCCATGAAAATGCAGAAACCGGTGGTGGATCTGCGAGACATAGGACAAGTTGCCCAATCTGAGTCACTGAAGGCCTTGAGATGAATCAGTGAATCAGAAGAAAAATATAAACCATATTTTTAATGTAACGAACAATTCTAAGAGCAGTTTCGTAGTGATTTGCGGTTGGATTTTGCATAAATTAACTTAAATGTTGAACGGCAAAACTGATGTCGGGGCGAGTATTAGTCAAGTAGAGAAGACGACCAATGAGACGTCGAAAGGCAGTTGGATCATGAGGAGGAGAAGTAGTATCGTAGAGAGGTTTTGTGTCTTTCATCATTGGAGCGGTAAAAGGTTTGGCTGCAAGCATCCCTATATCAGCAAGAATATCTAATGCATATTTGTGTTGGCTTAAGTGAATTCCTTTGTTGGTGCGAGAAACTTCAAGGCCAAGAAAATATTTGAGATTACCTAAATCTTTGATGTGGAAAGTAGAATGAAGAAAGCTTTTAACGTGATTTATTTCTGTTAATGCATTTCCGGTGAGGACAATGTCGTCTACGTATACTAGAAGAGCAGTGAAAGTGTTTAGAGATGACTTGATGAATAATGAGTGATCATATTCTGAATGATGATAGCCGAGACTAATGAGAGCGGAAGACAGTTTGTTGAACCATTGCCTACTAGCTTGACAAACACCGTAAAGGGATTTGTTGAGACGACACACTTGATTAGGAGAGGTAGGAATGAGGCCGGGTGGCAACTCCATGTACACCTCTTCATGTAAATCACCATGAAGGAATGTGTTGTCCACATCCAATTGTTGAATGATCCATTTTTCACTTGCTGCAATAGAAAGTAAAAGACGAATAGTAGTTAGTTTAGCAACAGGGGAAAAATTATCAAGAAAATATACCCCTTCTTGTTGAGTGTAGCCTTTGGCTACAAGACGGGCTTTGTAGTGTTCTAGAGTGCCATCAACTTTGTGTTTAATACGGTACACCCATCTGCAACCAATAGCAACCTTGTATTTTGGTAAGGTGGTGAGGGACCAAGTATTGTTAGTTGCGAGTGCTTGAATTTCATTGTTCATGGCATCAATCCATTGTTGGGATTTAATGGCTTGTTTATAGGTTTGTGGTTCAATAGCATTGGTAATTGAAAGTGTGTAATGAAGATGAGATGGTGATAATTTGTGATAAGATAATACAGAATGCAAAAGATATTGTGAGTTAGTGGTAGATGAGGAAGGTGGAAGTTTAGCATTACAATGAAAGTCTTTGAGGTAGCCAGGGGCTTTGGTGGTTCTAGTTAATCTTCTTAGGTTGGTGGTGTCAAAAGATGGATGTGGATTGGGTGGAGGAACAATGGAGGATGAAGAATCACATGGCAAGTTTGGGGATGGAGTTGATGGAGTGGAGATAGGTTGTATTGATGTTGGTTGGATATGAGGTTGTGATCTGGCATACTTTGTAGAGTCATCAGGATCATCAAATAGAAAAATGGAATAATCTTGATCTACAAAGTCAATACTAAGAGAAGAATCAGTAATTTCAGCATAGGGAAAAGTAGATTCATAAAAAACAGCATTGCGAGAAATGAATATTTCTCTAGTAGAGAGGTCAAAAACAACATAACCTTTGATGCCAACTTTGAAACCTAGGAATATACATTTTTAGCTCGTGGATCAAGTTTGGTGCGATGTTGTTCTAAGGTAGAAACATAGCATAATGAACCGAAAACTTTGAGTTCAAGAAAAGTAGGAGGTTTATTATAAAGTAATTCAAAGGGAGACTTATTTTGCAGAATAGGACTAGGCAATCTATTGATCAGATAAACGGCATGAAGAACAACATAAGACAAAAAACATTTGGGAAGTTTGGCGTGAAAAAGAAGGTTCCTAGTGACATTAAGTATGTGACCATGCTTCCTTTCAACAATATAATTTTGTTGAGGAGTAGCAACACAAGAGGTTTGGTGTAGGATGTCAAATTTATCATAAAATTCTTGAGAGAGAAATTTTGATCCATTATCCGACCTAATAGATTTGACAGATTTGTTAAACTGAGTTTTGACAAAAATAACAAAATTTTGCAATAGACTTCTTGTTTCAGACTTAGCAGTCATTAAAAAAATCCAAGTATGCCTAGTATGATCATCAACGATAGTTAAGAAATACTTATGGCCATGTAAAGATGGAATAGAGAGTGGTCCCCAAATGTCAACATGTAATAAATCAAAGGCGTGTAAACTAACAGAAGAGCTTAAAGGAAAAAGTAATTTGCATTGTTTAGCATAGTGACACGAGTCACAAATTCTTTTATTATCATATTTGATATAAGGAAAAACAGTACACACTTGTTCAAGGACCTTATTTGAGGGATGTCCCAAACGAAAATGCCAAGTATCAAAAGATGAAATAATACTTTTAACAGTAATATCATGAAAAACATATGAAGCTTGGGGCAAAGGATCTTTAATATAGTAAAGTCCATTGTGAAGTCTAGCAAGACCAATCATCTTTAAACTTGTAGCTTCCTGAATATTGCAAATAGAATCATGAAAGGTTAATTTGCAATTAGAATTGAAAATAAGAAGATGAACAGAGACAATATTCAATTTGAATGTAGGTAAATAAAGAACATTATATAATTTTTTTTAAAAAGGAGAAAATTCAATTGTGCCAGAAAAATTTGCTACAACAATCGATCCATCGGGTAAAGAAACATTAATAGGATTGATTATGCGAAAAGAAGTAAAGTATTTCTTGGAATGGGTAACATGATCAGTTGCCCCACTATCAAGAATCCAATAATATTTTACAGGATCAATTATACCTGGCTCAATGGATGTATTTTGATGATTCATCGAGGAATGGAGTGGAGCGGTGTGTGCAGTATTGACATTGTGAGCAGATGTTGCAGTAGATTTGGAAGAATTTGGTAATAATGAGAGAAGTTGTTGAATTGTCTCCGCACTCAATTGTGGAATGGATGGATCATTTGTAGTAACATTTGAAGAAGTTGGAAAGGAACTGTCATTAGAGGAAGTAGTGTTATTGACGGTCGATTGAGTTTTTGGCTGGTACCCAGGTGGAAATCCGTGTTTGAAGTAGCAAGTGTCAATGGTATGGCCGAGACGTGTGCAAAAGGTGCATTATTTGGGTGGACCACGACCTCCAGACGAACTTCGACCTCGACCACGTCCTCCGTTGTTGTAACCGCGACTTTGAAAACGGTTACCATTATCAGAGGCATTGTAAAGAATTTTTGAACTTGGAATAACAATATTTGCAGGACTTGATTCTTGTTGAAGAACCAAAGAAAAAACTTTGTTAATGGAAGGTAGTGGATCCATGAGAAGAATTTGAGAACGAACTGTGTTATAATTGTCACTTAATCCTTTTAAGAAACAAATAACCAATTCGAAATCCCGTTGTTGTTTGATGATCTTGAAAGCAGCACAATTGCAAGGTGTGTGACAGGTACAAGAAGGAAGGGGACGAAGATCTTCAAGATCTTCCCAAGAAGTTTTCATAAAATTGAAAAATTTTGAAATTGATCGTTCACCTTGTTTTGTGGAGTGAATTTCTTGCAAAAGATCAGAGAAGTGGAAGTGATTTCCTTTGGTGAATCGTTCTTTCAATTCTTCCCAAAGAACCTTAGCGTTTTCGACGTAAGAGACACTTTGAGCAATCGAAGGTGTGAGAGATCGAGTTATCCATGAGATAACAAGACCATTACACCGTTCCCATGTATCAAAAGGAGGGTCAAATTCTGGTAAAGGAGGTAACTTTCCATTGATGAATTGTAGTTTGTTCTTGGCAAGGAGGGCTCGCTTCATTCCACGACTCCAAGTATGGTAGTTGTTGTTGTTTAATTGTGGAGAGACCAAAACCAATCCTGGATTTTCACCAGAATGCATGTAATAAGGTGATGAGTGTGATTGGGAGGAATCTTTTATGTGATGACTAGTTGAATCATTGTTTTCATCAGAGGAAGATGAAGAATTTTCTTCATCGGCCATTGGGGGGGAAAAAGCGTGTTAATTTGTTATGATATCACTGATACCATATTAGAGAAATAATTGTATATTTCTTATTGATAAAAAGTGAATGATTACATGAACTTATAGCTGATTACATGAGAGAATTATGATAGAATATTCTCCAACAGCTATATTAGGAGAGCCTAAATAGGGAGGAAAATAAGGCTAGAAAAAGGAAAGAAATAATAGGTAATTAAATCCTAAGCCTAGAAAATAAGAAGGAAATATCAAGTAATTAATTCCTAATAATTTTCTCACACTCAATACTTTTCTTTTAGTCATAGTCTTGAATCTACTTCTAGTCCTATTGATATAAATGAGGGGTGACTTGTTGATTGATCTATAGCTTCCTATTGATATAATGGACTAAATATTGTTTGAAATATGATTGTTCATGCCGATCACTAATTATATTCATGTTTTTGTTGTTTTAGATTCATTTTTTTTGTTTATGTAGCCATTCTCAATGGGATGACATCTGTATAGATACTATTCCCATATTAATCTTACTAAACATAGATCATAAGAATGTTAGTGTTAGAGATTCAGTAAATTCAAATGGATTCAGGGTTGATCGTGAATGGAGTCACTTTTCTTAAAAGTATTTCAAGCACTCTCTTAATTGTCTTAGAGTTGGAAAATAAGAATATCCAGAATAATCAGCTTTATAATTAAGTTTGCACAAGACGGATGAAGAACTCGAAATGCAAGGAAGAGTGTCTGGAATTATGAAGAGGAAGTATGATTTGAGTGAATAGTTTTTTAATTCAGAATTATGTATTTATAGGTTATGCATGTGTTATTTCATAAGTTTGCAAATCTTTATGAAACAATACATTTCCAACATATGTTGCAATGGTTCACCTATAACAATACATTGCACCACTTCGTGAAGTGTTGTGCATTTTTTAATTTGAAATTCAAACTTTCAGTAGCATGAGACAAATTTAGCCACAACTTCCACCGGTGGATGTTTAGTGCAAAAACTGACCAAAATTATTTTCAGACAGAATTAAAGGCAACTTCCACTGGTGGATGTTTAGTGCAAAAACTGACAAAAATTCCTACATACATATTTGAAAACAATTTCCACTTTTGTCTATGGGGCACTTTTATCCTCTTTAACTTTGTCATATTTGAACACACTCATGCCATTGAGTGTCCATGATTTCCAACAATCTATTCCATTTAAATTAATTTTCTTACAATTTCTATCAACTAGATAAAAAGAAATAAGTTCAAGATCAATTTCGTCTGGTCCTAGATTCTTTGTTTTTCAGACTCTCTTACTCATCCGAGGTTCGGGTTATAAGTCAATGATTTGAGAAGTGCCTTCAGGTTGTATTTCTACAATCCGAGAAAAAAAAAATTCACAAGATTCTTTATTTGCCACCGACTCAAATTCTTTATCCTTGGTGATAAGATTCTCAAAGAATTCTACATCGCAGGACTCTACAATTACATTAGACTTTAAATTCAAAGTCTATATGTTTTACTATTTTGTGCATATCCTACAAAAGCACATCTTATCCCTCGAAGACTCAACTTGGTTCTCTTAGGATCCATGTTTTTGTAGTATGCCACACACACCCACACTTTAAAGTAACTGATATTTGGTGTTCTACCTTTCCATGCCACATATGGAGAAATACTGGTTTTCTTCACAGGAATTCTATTATATATGTGGTAAGCGGAGAGTAATGCCTCACCCCATAAATTGAGTGGCAGTTCAAAGTGCATCAACATGGAATTCATCATCTTCTGATATGATCGATTCTTTCTTTCGGCTAGGTCATTTTGTGGTGGTGTGCGAGGTGCTGAACATCCATGTATTATGCCATGTTCTTCACAAAATGCATCATATTCAGTAGAAAAGTATTCACCACCCCTATCACTCCTAAGGATTTTTATACTTTTACTTAATTGATTTTCCACTTCTGCTTTGTAAATTTTAAAGGCATTAAAAGCATCATTTTTATGCTTTAAAAGAAATACATGCGTGTATCTAGAAGAATCGTCAATGAATGTAATAAAATATCTATTTCCCCCATGGGTTAACATGTCGTTAAATTCACACAAATTTGAATGTAGATTTGTATTTCTTTCAACAGTTTTGAAAGGTTTCTTAATCATTTTATATTTAACACATAATTCACATTTTTTGAAATCATTTATATTACATGAAATCAATCCAGACTTAATTAGTCTCTTCATAGAACTAATACCGGAATTTGATAATCTTTTATGCCATAAAGATATAGATTCAAACATGTAAGCAGAATTGGAATTTTCATTAATAATATTGTCATCAATACATAGTTTGATCATTCCCTCAGCGGAATATCCTTTTTCCAACAAATGCACCATTACTGGTCAAAATAAGTTTTCCCGATTCATAAACAGATTTAATACCTGGTTTTCCCAATAATCCCCCACTAATAAGGTTGTTATTCATGTCGGGGACATGAAGCACATTGACAAGAGTGATTTTCTTTCTGGAAGTGAAGTTGAGTTCGATTGATCCGGTTCCAACAACTTTTAGTCTTACTTCATTTCCCATCTGCTCTTCTTGTCCATCATTTGTCTCATAATAGGTTTTGAATGCATCCTTGTCATAAGTAACATGCACAGTAGTGCATGTATCATACCACCAACCTTGAACTTTTCCTTGGATTGCCATAAATTCGCTCATTGTAGCAATTATGTCATCCTTTGCATGAACTACATTGATTTCAGTTTTCGACTTGTTGTGCCTGCAATCTCGAGCATAGTGTCTAGGTTTTTCACAAACAAAACACTCATTTTTAGGACCTTTCTGACCACCAGAATTCTTGAACTTATTATGTTCCTTTTTTGGTCCAAGATGACTCTTCATGCCTTCATGTTTTTTCTTTCCTATGATGGTCACAACACTTGCTTTGAAAGTACTTGCAGATTCTGATTTCTTCCTATACTTCGATTCCTCCTCGATTTGAAGATGTTTCTGGATTTTATCAAAAGATAAGTCCTCAGGACTGTGCAATAATTTCTTTTTGTAGCCTTTCCACGAAAGTGGTAATTTTGCAATGATTGAACCCACTTGAAAAGTCTCAGGGATGTCTATTTTCAATGCTTTTATTTTATTGACAAGGACTTGCAGTTCATGCACTTGGGGAAGAATGGGTTTGGAGTCTATAAATTTAAAATCAAAATATTTAGAAATTGAAAACTTCTTCGTACCTTCTTCTTCGGCCTTGAATTTAAACTTCAGCGTTTTTCAGATTTCTATTGCAGATGGATTATACGTATACAAGTTGTAGAGACGATCAGACAACATATTCAGAATATGTCCCTGACATAAAATTTCATCATCCTTACGTTTCTTACGCTCCTTCTTGAGTTCTTCATAATCATCTTTTGTTGGTTAAGGAATTGGTGTTAAATCAGGATCCAAAACATAGTGAACCTTCAGGGCAGTCAGTAGGAATTTCATTTTGTCTTGCCATCTTGTGTAGTTTGTTCCATCAAAGCGATCCAACTTGACGAGATCCTGGTTCATAACTTTGATGCTTGAAATGTCAGCGTCGGAAGCCATTATAAAAATACTTTTAAGATTGTTAGAAATTTCGGTAAAATCAAATGGATCTAGGGTTGACTGTGACTGGAGTCACTTTCCTTAAAAGTATTTCAAGCACTCTCTTAATTGTCTTAGAGTTGGAAAACAAGAATACCCAGGATAATCAGCCTTATAATTGAGTTTGCACAAGACGGCTGAAGAACTCAAAATGCAAGGAACAGTGTCTGGAATTATGAAGAGGAAGTATAATTTGAGTCAATATTTTTTTAATTCAGAATTATGTATTTATAGGTTATGCATGTGTTGTTTCATAAGTTTGCAACTCTTTATGAAATAATACATTTTCAACATATGTTGCAATGGTTCACCTATTGTAAACACCCCAAATTTGACCTAACTAAGTTCATGCCATGGCTTGTGATCTTTCATACTTGCATTAGTATAATCATATCATCTCATATTGCATTTTTGCTTCACTGCATTGGTTCAAGTTCATCTGCATCTAGGGTTTGTGATCTGAGCAATCCAAGATCCTTCTGAGCCACTCCAAAGGTCTTCAGTAATCTCAAGAGGGTCCATGTATGTTCAATCATCATATTATATCCTCCAAAGATCAAGGAAGTCAGAAAATCACAAGAACTGACAAAGCATGGAAGCTGAGCTAGGGTTTAATTGCACAGATGACCTAAAATTAGGGTTTTTGGTTTCAGAGGCCATAACTGCAAATTTTTCTGTAATTCTTGTTTCTATTGGTCTCAATATGTTATAAGGATCATACATACCAAGTTTTATGAAGAAATTCATTGTGGAAGTCATCTGATCACTGGGTAACTTCCTGAGCAAGTCAGAGCAAAATCAGGGCATCTGAGGCCCCCCAACATGGAACCAAAGTGGATTTTTCATCAAATTGAAGTTATATGGTATTTATTTGATCATTGGAGTGCTTAGAAGTTCACAAATTTGAAGAAAAGTGAGCAAAACCAAAAGTTGTCAAAAATGGAAATGACTTGTAATGTGAACGTTCCATTTTGGGAAAGTTTTTCAACCTCCTCTTTCTCAACCAAAAATGCTTCAAATGAAAAATTGTTGGTCATGAAAGTTGTAGATTGGATCATTCCCTTTTCAAAAAGTACAAGAACAAGATCTAATTCATTTTGGAACTCAAGTTATGGCTTTCCAAAGTTGGTAAAAATCACATAATTTCAAGTTCCATGCCAAAGAGGGATTTTTGCAAAACCACATACCAAGCCATTTTCTGACATCTAATTAACTTCTAAGCATCATACAAACATTATGCAATGCCTTAAACTCATAATTGGCCCAAGAATTTCAAATTTTCATGACTTGCACATGAAGAAATCTTAAAAGGGCCAAACTTTGTCAAATTTGCAAAACCTCCCATAACATTTCACAAACATGCTGAATTGCCTCAAAGTGATTTCCATGGCCATCCTTGATCCTTGCTGCACCAGACACCCCTTTGTACCAAGGTTGAACCAGCCCATACCTCAAAGTACAACCAACCTTGACTTTTTGCATTTTCACCCATACCAATCAGCATAGCCCACACCAACTCCACAGACCTATCACAGCTTGATATGTGGACTTTATGCAAGCCATAACACACAAGAACCAAGCCATAATCCTCAGCATTTCCCTAGTTCACAAAAATCACCTCCTTTTCATTTTTCTTCGAAACTCTTAGCACACTTAACAAACCTTCAAACTTCTTTCACAAAACAACTCAGCATCATCCCAGGATCATTTCCCACCCACCAAAACAACCTGAAACCACCTCAAACAAAAACACGATTTTCATCACCTCTGAACTGAAACCTTCAAAACACTCCATACAAACTTGTTTCAAGCTTACCAGAAGCATCAAGGGGTTCATTGGAGTGGAAAAGCACCAAGGGAGTGGCTAGAAAGCTCCAGTTTCGAAAGCTTCAACTAAGGTAGCTATCAAGAACTTTTTTTCCAGAAACCTTTTTTTAAGTTATAGAAATGATCTACATGCTCCCCTGATCACTCTGCACTTTTTATTTTTGAAAATGATTGATTATTGAGCCTGTACCGTATCTCTGAAAGTTTGATCATTTTTAAGTTTTGATTCGTATCTGGAGATTGAGTGAAAAGAAATTTGTTTTGGGAGTGGATTCGTGCTTAGGAAGGTTGGGAGGTTTGATCTGGAGCTTTGCAGCTCTTAAAATGACCTAGGGAGTGATTTGGAAATTTTCAGGGGAGGGGTTGGCCGGAGAAGATGACCGGAGGTTTTCTCCGGCCACCTGAGAGTCATTAATTTGTTTAATTAGGGTTAGGGCACTTTTTGAATCTGAGCCGTTAGATTGATTTTTCCCGCGTGCATTGAATGGCCAGGATCTCTTCATTAACACTTAATCTGGATTAATTAATATTTTAATTAGGTTTAGTGAAATTTGAATTTGAGTCGTAGGATAGCGTGCCAGTCAACCCAATCCAAGCCCAGAATCAATCATGTCCCTCCATTCAGCTTAATTTTATTTAATTCATTTTTATTTCACATTTTTCTTATTCATTTTGTACGAATTTTTAAAAATAGTAAAATTCATCAAAAAATTCTGAAAATTTTTATCAAACATTTTATTAATTTTCAGAACCCAAAAATATTTTTATTTTTATTTTTTTCATTTAAAAAATATTTTTTAGACATTTAAATGTTTATTTTAATTAATTAATGAAAATTAATTAATTAAAATATCATTTAGGTTTCTAAAAAATCCCAAAAACTTCACATTGCATCTTTAAACATTTAGAAACATTGTCATACCATCCATACAAATTTCTTTTTGGTTTTGAATCATTTTGACATTTTTTCTTTGAATTTAGGGTTCATAAAATCCCATTTTTGAACCCTAACTTCAAGAATTATTTTCTGCCTAACCAAGAATGGTATGACCATGGTTCTTTTTGCATTGATTTTCATTTGAGATGTAGTTTCTAACATATTTTTGCCATGAATATCTTCTGTCTTTTTGAATTGATTGACATTTTTCCCCTTAGGTACCTTAAAACCCTAGAAAACTTAGAAAAATCATAAGTCCCTTAGGGTTAAGAGTTAGGTCTCCTACTTTGGGGTGTGATATCATAAGGGGTTAGGGTTATTTTGATTGCATTTTCAATTTTTTATCTTGTCATTTGCTGCTGTTTTTGAGTTTTGCATCTCATCCTTTCATAAAGCCCTAATTTCTCATCTTCACTTGCATTCATCTTGCATATGCTTGCATCCATGAACTTGCCATGACATTTTATGCATTCACATCACTTCTAAGATATCTTAGGACACATTAGAATCATGTTTGATCATTGCATCATCCATTTGCCATGTTATGTATCCATTTCATTTCATATGCATTCATGAACTTTCATGCTTCCTTTATGCTTCATTTGCATCCTCATTACTTGTATGATCATTCACATCTCTTGACATACATTTGCATCATCTCTTAGCATCATTTGCATCATGAACATGTTTCTGGTTTTGGTTTGCACCCTTGCATTCATTTCATTTCATTTCCTTTTGCTAACTTTTCAGGTGGTAAGTTACTTTGAGAAGTGAATTTGCCTTCACTTCTCACAATCTCTTCTCATCTCTCTTATGCATTCATTGCTGCATTTTGTATTTGTATTAGAGTGAGCTTTCTCATTCATGTTCCTTCCTCACCTTCTTTCTTCAAGCAACTTATCTTCTTAAGTGAAGTAAGTTGACTTGCTTCTTCTGCTTCTCCTCCTTTCTGCTTCTTCCTTGGTGGCTTTTCTTGGAGATCTCTTGCAAGCCTCATAAACCCTAGGAATACCCAAGCATGATCACAATTAAGGTTTTATTAGTCCCCCATTATTTTTACCTTTGTGTCATCTTTTGTGTCTTCTCTTCTCATCTCTTAATCAGGGACTAAACCTTAAAGGTTTTAAGGCTTTGTGATTAAGGTTATGCCTGCATCCTTCTCTTAGGATGGAGTGTATAACTTTAATCCTAAGTGTTAAACCCTTAAGGTGTTTAAATCATTTAATCAATTCATCTAATAATCACTAAGACATCAAGCTTGTAACTTGGGCCTTGCATTAGGGTTCTAATTCTTCCTTAATTGGTTAAGAAGGACTAACCCTAGTGTTAATGGACAAGTCCTCCTCAAGTTGTCTTACAAACCATAAAATCCACTTTTTAACCTTACCATTAATTAAAATCCACTTTAATAAAGGCTTTGTTTTGTCATGAGGTTAATCCCTAATCATGGATTAAGTTGAGGAGCCTTCCTCAGCTTAAATGTTCTCATCTATTATCCTTTTATTAGGATGGTGTAATGAGTCCATTAAATCCTTGATTATGACTTAAACTCATTATTTAACACTAAACAAAAACTCCAAAAAGAACATCTAAATAAATGCAAGTAGGTTAATGATCTTAATCCTACATCATGGTGACTAAGTGTGAGGTGTTTACTTCATACTTAAGGTATTCTCATTACCCCTAATCAAAGGGAGGATGTGATGAGTTTACTAACCCTTGGTTTAGGCTTAAGCTCATTTTCTTATGACAAACATCCAAAAAGCAATAAAAGATTGAAAACTCAAAAACAAACAATAATCGTCTCCTCCGGGATTCTTTTCTCATCACACTCACTCACAAACGAGAACTTGCTTCTTCCGTCTAATGCAAGACAGTTAGCACATGAGCCAGACAGGTCATACACTTGAGCATAGACAAAAAAGCAGTTCACAAGTCAATTTATCTTTCAGTCTCTTTGAGTCGAACTACGGTGTTCTGACTTCCTCATTGCACGAGAGGATACGTAGGCATAGCTTAACTGTTATCGAACAAAAGTCTATGTGTCTTCCCCCTCTTTCAGCATTATTCTTTTAAGCCTCATTCCTGAGCATTTCACTCCACTTTCCTGCACTGACACTTGTACATTCTTTTCCAGCTTTTGCACACAGATAGCACTGACCCTACCCCTTTAAACACAAATATTTCAAGTGTGGATCCCGTCGAGTATGGCGGACAATCTAGGTGCTAATACCTTCCCAGGTTGTAACCAACCCCCTTTCTCAGTTTCTCTGGTTCGCAACCGTCTTATCTATCTCTTCCCAGGTTTATGCAGCATTACCTTTCCTTCGGGATAAAAAATGCCTAGCTGGCGACTCTTTTCAGTTCATTTTCATGTTCTCTCTCTTTCGCCGACCGTTCGCGTCTGTACCCCTTCTGACCAGGTGTCATCAGGTGGGAGCGACACCTTGGCGACTCTGCTGGGGAACCTTATATTGCAACCAAGGCTTCTGGTTCTTTTTGTGGGTTCCTCCTAGCGCTTGTTTGATTTGTGTTTACTGGGGTGTTATGTGCTAATTGTGTTTATTTATTTGCTTTATTTATTGCTTTATGTACAACTTTATTTATTGCTTTCTTTACAGTCTTATGCATATTTCATACTGTCATTGCTGGATCTGGTTTTCTTTGGTGGGTGGGGTTTCATTGAGTGATTAAGGTCCTATACCTGGGACCTGAGTGACACCTAGGCTAGAGTGGTTCATGTTCTTTCCCATTCCATTTCGGTTTGGTGCGGGAATATGAAACACGGTTCAGATGTGGGTTTCTTCTTGAGAACTTTGTGCTATAGATTTCCTGTAGTGCTAGGGCTATCTGGGAAGCCTGCTAAGTCTGGATGACCTTTATTTTGACCTTCAGAATCTGGGGTGAATTAGAGGAGGATCTTTTATGGTTATTGTAAACACTGTACCTCCGGGTTAGAAGTGTTTAAACTTCTCATAACTGATCCAAGTCTGAGGATCCTTGTTCTAGAACATTACATGTGAGGGGGTTGGGTTGTTTACAGGTTTGCAGGAACCCTTGGCCACATCATACCTTGTTACTGTTTTGTTTAAGAGCACTTCACTTTGGATAGTTCTTGTGATAAACCCTGGACATGTGACTCTTTATTTGAGTCCCCCACCCTGGTTACTGGATTTCTGAGCCTCCATCCGGACCTTTGAACATACATGGACCTTATATCAAGACAGATAATCAGATCCAGCTCTTAATCACAAACCCTTGCATATCATTTGCATATATCATCATTGCATCATTTAACATTTGTTTATTTGTTTTTCAGGGTATCCACCTCATTATATCTTGGTTTTGGTTTTGGTTTTGACCCCTTCTGTTGCTTAGACCTCTGCTTCAGTTATCTTCTTTAGCATCTACTTCAGCTATCCCCTTCAGTTTTTCAGAGACCCACTTGCATCAGTCTGTCAGAGACTTACCTCCAGCTTCTCAGTCTGTAATCTTCATCAGCATCTGACTTCAGCTTCTTCATCAGTACTCATGGATATTCCAAGGAAGAGCAACATATCTTACCACTTCTTTGAGCCCATTTTGACTGGTATCAGGCAGGTCCAGTCCCTTATCATACCTGACCACATCCCACTGTTTAGAGAGCACTATAGGGGTATTTTGGACATGGTTATGGATCTTGATTCTTCTCAGAGAAGCATGATCCACACATGCTTGCTTTATGACCCTCCACTTAGATGCTTCACTTTTCCAGATTTCCAGATGGGGCCTCTGTTGGAAGAGTTTTCTTTGTTGATTGGAGTGCCTATCAGAGGAGGGATCCCTTTCAACCCAGAGATGACTGCTCCCAGAAGTGAAGAGATAGCAAGGGCACTGTACTTGGAGCCTGCCCTTATTGAGCAAAACATGACAACAAAAGCTGGGATTCCTGGTTTACATCTGGACTTCTTGATTTCTCAAGCCATCCTGAAGGCTACAGTGGGAGAATGGAGGGCAGTCTGTGCACTTTTAGCCCTCAGCATATATGGGGCTATATTGTTTGCAGATGAGCCTAAATTTGTCAGTAAGAATGCCATCCACTTGTTTCTGCTGAGGAACCCAGTGCCTACATTGCTAGGGGATTTTTACTACTCCATCCATCAGAGAAATGAAAAATAAAGGGGAAGTTGGTCAGATGTTGTGCTCCCTTGTTCTACTCTTGGCTACTCAGACACCTGCCTAAATCAGATGCTTTCTTGAACCCACACCAGCAGAAGAATTGGGCCAAGAGGTTCATTGCCTTAACATCAGATGATATCAGATGGTGCACCCAGAGCACCAAAGGCAAGGATATTATTACCAGTTATGGACAATACCCAAATGTGCCTCTAATAGGAGTAAAAGGTTGCATCAACTACAACCCTTTGCTGTTTAAGAGACAATTGGGATATGCCTTGGTTCACCCTCCCTGAGGGCAGGATTTAGCTGAGACCCTATACTGTGAAGTGCAACCTAATTCAGCTGTTGTCAGGCAAGCTGCCTGGGCATGGGACAACATCCAGACCAAAGGGACAGCCATTCTTGGAAGGTGTAACAATGTTGCTTCAGCCCAGTATTCTGACTGGTCTCGTACTAGAGCTCAGATTACCAGGATGCCTTTCACCTTGGAAGACACACCTGGACCATCTACTGTACAGCCTGCAGCAACTGTTAGCCTGGAGGAATTTGAAAAGCTGAAAGAGAGGAATAATCAGCTGTCTGAAGCCCTAAAGAAGACTCTTTGGGAAAGAAATGACGGTCGTTTGGACATTGAAAGATTGGAAAGACTCAAGACTGAGCATCTGACCAAGATTGAGAGGACAGATGACTACATAAGGAAAGCAAGAGCTGGGGAACAGATATTGAAGAATGCTTGCAAGGAGGCCAAGATTCAGAAAGCTAGGGTTGAGCATTACCTGGAGGAAAGCCAGGCTAGGTGGATCAGGATCACCGAAGCTCGTGCACAAGAAGACCAGAGGACTCAGGCCAAGATTGAGCAGCTAGAGGCCAATGAGAAGAAGCAGCAGGAAGCTTTGTTGGCAGCTCAGAAGGAGATATCAGAATTGAAGCTCCGAGCGGGGTTGAAGAGATAAAAAGATCAAGACAGGCATAAGAAGCTGACTAATGCTATTGCTACCAGGAACCTCCTCATTAGGACCATTACAAAGCACCCAGCCGGTCCGGTGACTGAGGCACTCCTGTAGGAAGTCAGGGAAGATGACTATGGATTGGATGTCTGATTCCTCTTTTCTTGTATTTCTTTTCTTTTGATGTACTTTCCCTTTTTTGTTGTATTTTTGACCCACCATGGGCATGTATTGTAAACAGACTATGTATTTTCATTATTTGTAATATATTAGTTTGTTTTATTTTAGTGGGCTTTCTCTCAACATCATCAAGCATCTCCTCGAGGTCTGGAAAGGTCAAAACCAAGAACCAAACCGGATACCTTAGAAAACAAATAAGCATACTGCATTGCATACTAATACTTTCTTTGTTTTGTAGGTTTTTGTTTATTCTTTGTTTCTCACTTTGTTGTGCTTTCAGGAAACATTGCTCATCGCCGAGTGTTCCCTGTCAACCGTACACACCGGTACCCAATGCGTAACAACCTTCTAGGCATTCAGATGGAGCAGGTACAGTAGGACCTGAATGAAGTGAGAAATCAGATGGTAAATGAAAGGGTCGAAATGAGAAACCAAATGTCCCAGTTTATGGCTGTGATGACTGGCTTAGCCCAAAGCCAAGAGAGGCTGAGAGAGCTGGTAGAAAGGCAGACACCTGAAGAGCCCCATCTTGGAACAGGAGGAACTAGCAATAATGAACGAGGGCAGCCCCGTATTGACCCACCAGAGTATGGGCTCCATTTGAATCCAGATGCTAATATCACAAGGAATGTTTAAGGTAATGCTGCTGGGGGCGGAATCCTGCAAGAGGATCCCCAAGAAGAACAATTCACTATTATTGGGGCTGGGGATGAAGTGTATGACAAAAGACTGGATGAGATTGCTGAAAAGCTAAGGTCTTTGGAATCCCAGAATTCCTTAGGCTTTGATGTAATGGATATGGGGCTGGTAGATGGGGTGAGGATTCCCCACAAATTAAAACCCCCTTGCTTTGAGAAATATAATGGTACCTCATGCCCACGTACTCATCTGCAATCCTTCCAAGGGAGACTCAAGGCTTATACCATGGATGAGAAGTTATGGATGTTCTATTTTGAGGACAACCTGACTGGAGCTTCAAGAGAATGGTATTCGCATCTGACAAGGGCTACTATAAGATGTTGGAAAGACTTGGCCGAGGCCTTCATTCGGCAATACCAGTATAACCTAGACATGGCCCCCAATAGAACTCTTCTAATGGGCATGTCTCAGTCTTCAAGGGAAAGCTTTCGGGATTATGCTCAGAGGTGGAGACAGCTTAGTGCTGCTGTCCAGCCACCCATGTCAGAAAGAGAGATGGCTGATATGTTTATGAACACATTGCAGGGAACTTACATTGATAAACTTGCTGCTTTCTCTTCCACCAGTTTTGCCGATGTAGTTATAGCTGGTGAGAGAATTGAGAGTCTTCTGAAGATGGGCAAAATCTCTGACAATGGTGCCAGTTCCTCCAATAACCCCAGAAAACCTTTTGCAGGACCTCGAAGGGCGAGTGAAATAAATGATATCCATGCAAGCATGGGCAGACCCCAGTATTCTCACAGATCGTTAGCAGCCGTTACTATCCCGGCTCCAGTTCCACAACAACCATTATATCCTCAACAACAACAATAGCATCACTATCAGCAACAATCTCATTTTCTGCAACAAAGAACTTACGGCAACAACAACAACAACCAAAAATAGCGCCCCTTTCAACAGAGGCCATCTCAAGCAAATAGGGTGATTGACCCCATCCATATGCCTTATACTGCTTTACTGCCACAACTCCTAAAGCTTAACCTGGTTGAGTTAAGGACGTTGGCTCCACCAGATCCTCTCAATCTCCCGAAGAATTATGATGCTAATGACAGGTGTGCCTTTCACTCCAACGCACCTGGTCACAATACCGAGAAGTGTAGAGCCTTACAGATGAAGGTTCAGGATTTGGTCGATTCCAAAGCTCTCAATTTCGCACCTCCTCCGAATGTTAACAGAAATCCTATGCCTAATCATGGTGGGCCTAGGATTAATGCCATAGAAGAGGACCAACCATCTGCACTAATTGACAATGTTGCACAGATTCAAACACCATTGGCAGAAGTCAAGACTCAACTCTTAAGATGCCAAGTGTTCCCGGGATGTGGGGCCTGCTACGAATTGTGCAAAATTGCTATTAATGGTTGTGAGAAGCTAAGGTTTGGCATAGATGGCCTCATCAGAGATGAAATTTTGAAAATTACCACAACGGCTCCTACAACGTCAACAACTCTTGTTTCAGCAACAATGGATTCTCCTACAACATCAACAATTCTTTCTTCAGCAACAACACATCCACCTACAACTGCAACAACTATCATTCCCACTGATTCATCAACAACTCCAGCAATCACTCCATCCATTATTTCAATAGATCAGAGTTCAGAACATTTACTTCTACAACATCATCACCCATCTTATCAACGGAAACGCCTACAACACCAGCAAACATTAATGAAGATGTCTCAACGGTCACGATCTATTATGACCCAGCAAATGTTCATCCCAACAACAACTTTCAACAACAAACTGCAACACCTCCTGTCAGATCTCCAGTCACAATCTACTACGACCCGCATACCATCACGGTTCCTTCCGCTACAGCAATATGTCCGGTTACCATCACGGTGCCTGGACCTATTCCTTATGAAAGCAGTAATGCCATACCCTAGCACTATGGATCTGATCTCTACTGCGACGGAAAGAAAATCACTCTAGATTCATCAACCTCTTCACCACAAGTAGACAATGTTGGGGGAGGCGGAGGCTTCACCAGAAGCGGACGCCTTTTTGCCTCACAAACACCAAGGTCCAATGCTGAAGCAGAAGCTGCTGTTAAGGCAAAAGGGAAGAATGTGGTATCTGAAGAGACAACTGCTAAAGAAACTCAGAAGACGTCTTTTGAACAAGAGGTGGACGAGTTCATGAGAATAATCAAAAGGAGTGATTACAAAGTGGTGGACCAGCTTCATCAGACACCCTCCAAAATCTCTATATTATCACTGCTAATGTGTTCCGAAGCCCACAGGAATGCATTGTTGAAGGTTCTGCACGCAGCATACGTGCCGGAAGAGATTACGGTTAATCAGCTGGAAACAATGGTTGCGAATGTTAACACCAGTCATGGATTGGGCTTTACAAATGTTGATTTAACAACGGAGGGACGCAACCATAACAAGGCTTTACACATCACCTTAGAGTGCAAAGGTGTTGTTCTTTCTCATGTACTGGTAGACACTGGGTCTTCGCTCAATGTCCTCCCAAAGAAAGCCTTGATGAAGCTAGAGTATGATGGTCTGGCATTGCGTCCAAGTAACTTGGTGGTGAGAGCATTTGATGGCTCTAAGAGATCAGTACTTTGAGAGATTGATTTACCTGTGTTGATTGGCCCACAGACCTTTAAAACTACCTTCTTTGTGATGGACATACAGCCGGCCTACAGCTGTCTGTTGGGTAGACCCTGGATCCACGCCGATGGCGCTGTTACATCTACCCTTCACCAGAAGTTAAAATTCGAGTGGGAATGCCAGATCATCATAATCTGTGAGGAAGAAGATATTTTTGTTAGCCAGCTGGCTACTTACAAATACATAGAGATGGATGTGGAGATCCATGAGACTATGAGTCAGGGATTTGAGGCCCTTAACATCAATGAAGCAATTGTTGTGCCTGGAACTTCCATCACTTCATATCAACAAGCCCGGAAGGTTGTTGAGGAGGGTACCGCTCAAGGCTGGGGCAAGCTGCTGCTAGTAGAAAAGAAAGAAGACAGATTCGGGTTGGGTTACAGACCAACTCGACAAGATCAACCAGAGGCTGCAACAGAGCCCAAATTTGTCAGCGGGGGAATGCTAACCCCGGATGCTGTGAACAGTCTGGAAAACGAGGAAGAAGAAGAACGCAACCTAGAAAACTGGATACGTCCAAGGATCCCGGGGAACCAAGTCTCAAACTGGTCTTCCCAGGAAATTATAAGAGTTACTCCTGCAGAGTAATTATTATTTCCTGTCTTTAAGCATGCATCAAGTTCTGCATCTTGCCCAAGATGTCAGGACTCATTTTGTAATCGGGTCATCTTGTATTTTGTGCAAACAATCAATTAATGAATATCAGGACATCTTTTGCAAATGAGTCTCTTTTTTCCCGCTCACTGTTTTTCATTTTTCATTTTTTATACAAAAATAGAATGGCAATGTTTTTCAAATTAATAACTTCATTTTCACTTTTTCTAAACAAGATAAAACCGATCGCTAAAATGAACCAATCTAAACCCTTGCAAAGAGTGCCCTCCAGACTGCACCGACAACGACACTGCTATGACTTCGTATGACTTCGACAATCCGATTAATCAAGCTGATGAAGGGGTTGAAGAAGATTATGAGTTACCCGAAGAACTATCTAGGTTGTTAAGGCAAGAGGAGAAGGTTATCACTCCTCATCAGGAGGAAGTGGAGACAGTTAATCTTGGTACCAAAGAAGACTTGAAAGAAGTGAGGATCGGGGCCCGCCTGCAAGATTCAGTGAAGGAGCGACTTATTGACATGCTTCGAGAGTACGTTGATGTCTTTGCTTGGTCTTATCAAGATATGCCAGGTCTGGATACCGACATTGTTATGCACAAGCTGCCTCTAAAGGAAGATTGTCCTCCAGTAAAACAGAAATTGCGTCGTACTCGCCCGGATATGGCCATGAAGATAAAAGAAGAGGTACAAAAACAGTGGGATGTCGGTTTCCTTGCTGTAACTAGTTACCCGCCGTGGGTTGCTAACATTGTACCTGTTCCTAAGAAGGATGGCAAAGTACGGATGTGTGTGGATTACCGGGACCTGAATAGAGCTAGCCCAAAAGATGATTTCCCATTACCTCACATTGATGTGTTGGTCGAAAACATGGCTCAGTTCTCGGTGTTCTCCTTCATGGATGGATTTTTAGGATATAACCAGATTAAGATGTCACCTGAAGATATGGAGAAGACAACTTTCATCACACCCTGGGGCACATTCTGTTATAAGGTAATGTCATTTGGACTAAAGAATGCTGGTGCCACTTATCAACAGGCTATGGTAACATTATTCCACGACATGATCCACAAAGAAATTGAATGTTATGTGGATGACATGATTGCCAAGTCCCTCATAGAAGAAGACCACCTGGTGAATCTGTTGAAGCTGTTCAAACGTCTGAGGAAGTACCAGCTGAAGCTAAACCCCAACAAATGTACATTTGGGGTACGTTCCGGTAAGCTGCTGGGATTTATTGTAAGTGAAAAGGGAATTGAAGTTGACCCTGACAAAGTCAAAGCCATTCAAGAGATGCCTGCACCGAAGACTGAGAAAGAAGTTCGGGGTTTCCTAGGTAGATTGAACTACATTTCTAGGTTCATATCTCATCTCACAGCAACATGTGAGCCCTTGTTCAAGTTGTTAAGGAAAGAACAAACGGTCAGGTGGAATGAAGACTGCCAAAGGGCTTTTGACAAAATCAAGGAATACTTACAAGAGCCTCCAATCCTTATGCCTCCAGTTGAAGGAAGACCTCTAATAATGTACTTGACAGTATTAGAAGAGTCAATGGAGTGTGTGATGGGCCAACATGACGAGTCTGGTCGAAAAGAGTATGCAATATACTACCTAAGCAAAAAGTTTACCGACTGTGAACAACTTTATTCACTGCTCGAGAAAACTTGTTGTGCTTTAGCGTGGGCTGCTCGCCGACTAAGGCAGTATATGTTGACCCACACTACTTTGTTGATCTCAAAGATGGATCCAGTCAAGTACATATTTGAGAAGCCAACACTTACTTGACGGGTTGCAAGATGGCAAATGATTCTCACAGAATATGACATTCAGTACACATCTCAGAAGGCCATCAAAGGCAGTGTGTTGTCTGACTATCTGGCTGAGCAACCCATTAATGATTACCAGCCAATGAGATTTGACTTACCTGATGAAGACATCATGTTCCTGAAAGCAAAAGACCATGAAGAGCCTATTCACACTGAAGGGCCTGACCCAGAAGAAGAATGGACAATGATGTTTGATGGGGCTGTTAATATGAATGGTCGTGGAGTTGGTGCAGTACTCATTACACCTAAGGGAGTTCACATGCCTTTCTCGGCAAAACTCACCTTTAACTGCACTAACAACGAAGCTGAATACGAAGCTTGTATTATGGGTCTTGAGGAAGCCATTAGGGCTGGAAATGAGTCGAGTCGAGTCGAACCCGTCGTCAGCTCGACTCGACTCGATAAGAATTGGTTTAGCTCGAAACTCGACTCGAGTTTGATACAAACTTTTTTTTAAACTCGGACTCGACTCATTTTAAGTTCTTGAACAACTCGGTTCAACTCGTTAGGTTCAGTTCGTTAGGTTCAGTTTGTTTACTTCACGAACTAAAAAGTCATTTTTTAAAGTTTAAATTTTTTTTATTATATTTGACATTTTAAATTATTCTTTTTAAAGGGAAAATATTTAAACAAAATAAAACTTTCAAGAGATAAATTTAAAAGTCTAATTCAAAAACTATTCTTTTTGAGTTTAAGTTTGTCTCAAAAACTATTACAAATATAATAAAATAGTACAACAAAAACTATTAGAAATTGATACATTCCCATCATCACTAAATGATTATTCAACTGCAATCTTCATTACACCAACTGTCAACTGATTTACTGTGATAGCTAGTAATGAAAGGATAACCTGCAAGATGGAAAAGGATAATTTTTAAGCTAATTAAATTCATATATTAGAATACCAACACAACATGATCATGGTATGTTATGCTAAATCAATTACTTCTATAAATAAATTCATTTTAAATATATCACAAATAGCAGTATGTTTAAAATATATCACAAATATCAGTACTTCATATATCACAAATAGCAGTACCTTAAATCAATTCTTTTTAAATTCATGAAATTTCTAGATTTATCTTACAACATTGGTATGGTTTGAACACCATATTAAAGCTCACAAATTAATATACATTGCAACTACCTTTTAAATATATCACAATTAACACAATACAAGTTCCTCGTATATAACAAATAACAGTACTTTAAATGATTAATTCTTTTTAAATTTATGAAATTTCTAGATTTATGTTACAACAATGGTATGGTTTAAACACCCTACTAATTGTATGAGATGCTAAGAACTAACAAGTAATAAAGACTAAATACACAGTTAATTATACAACAATATCACTCACCTGCATTGATAGCTCTCTATTTATCATCAAGGGAGTAATGTAAGTTCTGTTTGCACTTGCTCCACCTATTAATAAAAAAAAGAATTTAGTTTTAAAAATTATCAATGTTATTTTTAAAAGTTTATAGTATACTTAATAATCAAAAGAGAGCATATTACCTTAGGTTTGTTCCTAATTCCATGCAATATTCGAAGCCAGTCACCACCACAAATTAAAGCTTCGACAGTAGATGAACTTAAAGAAGCTCGAAATGAATCGATAACTCTCCCTCCGGCGCTAAAGGTTGACTCCGAAGCCACAATAGATATTGGAATGGCAAGAACATCTGCTGCCATATGGGACAACACTCTATATTTTCCACAATTCAATTTCCACCATTCCAAGGCACAAAATGACATATGGCCGTTATCTTTAGGTTTGTAAGTTGGCTCATTCAAATACTCTTCAATTTCTGATTTTACAGCAGGAATTGCTTGTTGTTCTTTGACATAATTCATTAATAATGACCACCCTGAGGATTTTTGTGACTCCAAAATAAGCCCATTTTGATCAACACCACTTCTACTAGATCCTTCTTCATTATGCTCACTAAGTATATCAATATACTCTTTGTACATGTCATCAAGCGCGATACGCACATTTTCTATATTTTTTCTAGCTTCAACTTCCGGATAAATTAAGGGAAAACACATGTTAACACCCATCATTTTGATCCTAGGGTCCAAAACAGAAGCAAGCGACATAACAAGATTACATTGGCTCCAATATTTGTCAAATTTTACCTTCATCGCTTTTGCCATTTCTTTCATAAAATCAGATTCATCTTGGATAGCTTGATCTAAAACTAGTTTGATTCGAAATACCTCAGCAAGATATAAGTTAGCAGTTGGATATTCACTACCTGAAATAATATTTGTAACAACATTAAATACCTCTAGCAACTTGGAAACTTTTTCAACCTTTTCCCAATCATCATCATTTGGAAGAGTTGTATAGCTTGGTTCTCGATCTTGAAAACGAGGGAAGACTTCTTTGAACTGCATTGCAACTGACAACATTTGATAGGTGGAGTTCCAACGAGTAGGACAATCAAGAATTAATTTTTTACCACCAAGCTTTAGTTGTTGAACTATTTGTGAGAATGTTTGCAACCTTGCTTCAGACTGATTGATGAACTTCACACTTTCACGCACATCTTCAACTATTTTTGCTATTTTCCCAATACCATCTTGAACAAGCAAATTTAGTATATGCGCACAACAACGCACATGAAATAACTTTCCATCTAACACTAATTTTCGGTGCCTTAAAATTAGAACTTTTAACTCTTTCAAACATCTATCGTTGTAATGTGCATTATCCACTGACACACTAAATATTTTATTTTCAATACCCCAATCTTTAAGACATTTGAAGATAGCATCAGCAATATCAACACCACGCCGAGGAGGAGGAACATGAACAAAACTAAGAATGCGTTTCTGCAAAACCCAGTCAGCATCAATGAAATGGCCAGTTAACACCATGTATTCTATCTTCTGATTTTGTGACTTCCATAAATCAGTGGTCAAACAAATCTTATTTACTGTTCTTAAAGTAGACTTCAACTTTTTTCTTTCAGCTTCATAAACAACAATACAATCATTCTTCAATGTCTTCCGACTAATTTTCTCATATGAAATATTAGAACACTTCATCATAAAATGAAAAACTTCTTCCTCAACAATACTAAATGCATACTCATGCATCATAATCCAATGTGCGGTGGCTTCTCGTTGTCTTTCATGGTCATATTTACCTCCTGAATTCATTAGTAGTGGTCCAAAAAGCTTCTCATCAATCTTGCTTTTTGCTGGCTGAAAGTTTAATTTTTGTTGTTGTGCTACTAGCTTCTTGTAAACATGACATGTTTGTTTTAAATGCCTCATCAAATGACTGGTTGATCCACTAGCAACAACAGAATAATTGTTTTTACAGTGTATACATTGCCATTTTTTTCCATTCTTTAATTCCACTTTTTTGAAGTGATCCCAAACTAGAGAAGTTTTCTTCCTCTTGGACTTTTGAATAACAATGTCACTGCTCTCAACATTTTCTTCATTCACAACTTCATTTGCAGGTGTTGATTCATTTGTTAATGGTTCTTCATCAGTATTTGCATTTAAATCAATGATAGGATTCAATACATTTAAACACTCTTCTCCATCTTTTGGTGGTGATTGTGAATCTCCCAATGATTCAAGTGAGGTACTGTATGACATATCTACAATAGAAAAATAAATAAAACCACAAGTTACATTAAAAAAAATCATTAAATTTTTTAAATAGAACATAATAAAAAAATTCTCATAACATAGTTATATATTTAGTTCAAAGTTCAAACCAAGAAAAATAGATTTAGAAAAAACATATACAAAACAAAGAAAATAAATAAAATCCTCATAACAGAGTTATAGTTCATTATATACAAGAAGAATATATTAAACATATTCAGAACACATTAAAAAATGACAAAGCTACTAAAACAATCAGATGATGAGAATAATAATATTTACCTCTATTGAAAAAAATTGTTGAATCTGGAAGAAAGAGTTAAAGTTTTTTTTCTTCAGAATAGAGAACAAAGACTGAAAATACGTAATATGAAGGATGAAGGAAGTTCTCTAAAACCTAAAACCTAAAAAGGAATACTAAAGGTTTTGCTTTTGGAAAATGCAATACTAATAAATGGGTATAATTGAAATCTTAAAAATAGTTAATAATAATAATAAAGTCAAAAAGAATATAAAAGGATACAAATTAAATCATATAAATGGTACAATACGTTATTTTTAAAGTGGTAGTTTAAAAAACAAATTTAGAAGTAGTTTAAAATGGCACTTTAAAAGTCACAGACGGTGCATTATGTTTTTTTTTGAGTTAGAAGTATTTTATTTTGTATAAAAAAATGTCACAAGTATTTTTTAAAATATTTAATTTGATAAGTTAAAAGGTTAAAATATATACATTATTTTTTTAAATGATACTATATATATATATATATATATATATGTATATATATATATATATATATATATATATATATATATATATATATATAATCGAGTCGACTCATGAACCTAACGAGTCGAACTATACATAGCTCAAGTTCGACTCATTTATTTTACGAACTTAGTTTTGAGCTCAAGTTCGACTCATTTGGTTCATGAACCAAGTCCAACAAATTAATTATCGAATCAAGTCTCGAACTATTTTCGAGTTGGTTTGGTTCATTGCCAGCCCTAGAAGCCATTGACCTCAGGATCAAGACTTTAACTGTGTTTGGAGATTCAGCTCTGGTAATCAATCAAACCAACGGCAAATGGTACACTCACCAGGAGCATCTGATTCCATACCGAGACTACACGAGGAGATTACTGACCTTCTTCACTACAGTCAAGCTTGAGTATATCCCTCGAGATGAAAATCAATTTGCAGATGCTCTGGCTACCATTTCCTCAATGATCAAAGTTCAAGCTGCCAACTTTGTGCCTCGGATTTCAGTATCCAGACTTGACAGACCACCATACGTATTCTCAGTAGACATTGCTAAAGATGATAAGCCTTGGTTCTACGACATCAAATGCTTCTTAGAGGATCAAATATACCCACCTGGGGCATCATCCAATGATAAGAAGACATTAAGAAGGTTGGCTGGTAGTTTCTTCCTGAATGTTGATGGTTCCTTGTACAAGAGAAACTTTGACATGGTGCTTCTCAGATGTGTTGATAATAGACATGGCAATGGGGCGGGTCAGGGACGGTTTTTATCTCCCCCAAACCCAAACCCATATTTCCAGACAGCCCATGTTCCCCGCCCCAAACTCAAACGGGGATGGAGAATTAAAACCCAAACCCGTCCAAAATGGGTTTGGGTTGGGTTCGGGTATCCCCGCCCCGCCACTATCTATTTAGTAAAGTTATTTTTTTAATAGAAATATTTAATTTTTCCAAAATAAAATTACATTACAAATAATAAAATAAAACAATCTCAAAAAATTGCATACATACATTTCAAATATTTTAGATAATTAATAAAATTCAAAATATCAAAACATTGACCACATATTCAATATTACAAATTAACAAAACTAAATAATAATCTACATAATAAAATAAACGGGGCGGGTTCGGGGGTGGCTTCGGGGTGGATACTAGTGTCCCCATTACCCGACCCGTACCCATATTTTTTAATCGGGGAAAACCCAAACCCAAACCCAAACAGAGTCAAAGCGGGTTTTCCCCGTCAACTTCGGGGCGGGTTCGGGTGGGTACCCGCGGGTATGGGTTTTGTTGCCATGTCTAGTTGATAAGGCAGAGGCAGACTTGTTGATGCACGAGGTGCATGAAGGATCTTTCGGTACCCATGCTGGAGGACATACGATGGCTAAAAAATTGTTGCGATCAGGCTACTACTGGATCACAATGGATGCAGACTGTTGTGCCTATGCCAGAAAGTGCCACAAATGCCAGATTTATGCAGATAAGGTGCATGTGCCTCCAAATCCTTTGAATGTGATGTCTTCACCTTAGCCCTTTTCCATGTGGGGCATTGATATGATTGGAAAGATCGAGCCAACTGCTTCAAATGGCCACAGATTCATCCTGGTAGCCATTGATTACTTTACCAAGTGGGTTGAAGAAGCTTCGTATGCAAATGTCACCAGGCAAGTGGTAGCCCGATTCCTAAAGAGAGACATCATCTGTCGGCATGGAGTGCCCGAACGAATCATTACGGATAATGGTTCCAACTTAAACAACAAAATGATAGCAGAACTGTGTCGGGACTTCAAAATCCAACACCACAACTCTTCTCCTTACAGGCCAAAGATGAATGGCACTGTTGAGGCAGCTAACAAGAATATCAAGAAGATTGTGCAAAAGAAGGTGGTCACATACAAAGACTGGCATGAAATGCTACCATTTGCCTTGCATGTGTATCGCACCTCAATCAGAACATCCACTGGGGCAACAACGTATCAGCTTGTGTATGGTATGGAGGCAGTCCTACCTGTTGAAGTTGAACTACCCTCGTTGCGGGTACTGATGGATGTCAAGTTGAATGAAGCAGAATGGGTCCGGTCTCGGTATGATCAACTGAATCTGATCGAAGAAAAGAGATTAGATGCAATCTGTCATGGGCAGTTATATCAGAAGAAAATGAAGAGAGTCTTCGATCAGAAAGTCAGGCTTCGGGAATACCAAGTGGGAGATCCTGTGCTGAAAAGACTCCTCCCTCCTCATAAAGACCACGGGGGCAAGTGGACTCCTAACTAAGACGGTCCATTCATAGTAAAGAAAGTTTTCTCTGGTGGAGCACTGATGCTCACTACTATGGATGGTGAAGATTTCTTATCCCCTGTGAATTCAGATGCAGTTAAAAATACTTCGTATAAAATGACCCGCTGGACATAAAAACAGAATGTAAGTCCAGGCAAAAATAGGGCATCCCGGCGAGTCAGAAACAGAATAAAGGACTCGGGAAAAAATAAGGGAAAATATAAATAAAAAATGTACACCCGCTGAGTTGAAAAGCCGCATTGGACAGCTCAGGCAAAAATGGGTATCCCGGTGGATTGAAACCCCGAAAGGGCGATCCACGCAAAATAAGGGAATAAGCGAACAACTGCATTCTGAATTCGTCCGTATCACTCGCAACTTGGCAAGTTTCGAAAGGTTAAAAGCATCGGTCAGAATCAGCCTTCTTCAGAAAGCAGGATGAGAAGAACGTCAAGGTCATACGAGTCATAGCAAAGGGAAGCTCGCTAAAGCGTCGTCAACATTGCCAGCACATTTTTGTTTCTCAATTTTTTGTAACAATCTCCTCATTTCAGGGGATCTGTTTCTTTGATTGTATTTGCCAATTCAGGGATACAAATTAATAAAAATCAGAGTTTCCAGTCACATCTCGTCTTGTACATTTTTATCTCGTTTGCAAAAATGTCCGATCTCTTTGATATAATGTTTGCATAAAAACAGATGCGCCTTTCTAATCACATGCTTGCAGGAAGTATATTTCTTACTTCCGGGAGTGTCTAAATTCCTATGACGGAATCCAGTAAGGGATACCTCGGGATACTTGTGCGTTTTTTGTCTTAACATGAGTACCGGTATTCAAAGCGCAACAGGGGGCATGAAAGGTTTTCCCCAGCAAAGCTTCCAAATCATTATTTCCTTAGCACATCTTCCAAACAGCACCAGAGAAGCTCTCTCTCCCCATCAGAGCTTCCAGATATCACTTCTCCAGCACATCTTTCTTCAAGCAGCATCAGAAAATGCTCATTTCCCCAGCTGAGTTGTCATAGTATCATCATCCTCAGCAGGATCCCCACAGAAATCTCTAGGAAGACCGTTCAGTGGTCTTTTCTTCCCCCAATGGAGTACTAGGCAGGGAACCATCTCCCCACAGAGCTCCAACCTCTCCCAGATGAGCAATGTCTGAAATTCACACAACAAAGTGACGGAAGCTTCCACATCCCCAGCTGGGCTCCTCATTACAAATATAGGTCTATCAGTGACCTATTTCCCGAAACAGAGTCATATGTTTTATCAGATCTACCAATGATCTCATCCCCAGCTGGGAGTCTCCTTCAAGCAGATCAGCCAAAGACCTTCACGGCAGCGGGATCCGAATCCCGGATCAACTTCTTTTGCATAATCATGGCATTTGCATCATACATCACCTCAGAGCGTAGCATTCCGTCTAATACGGAGCATTACGGCAAAAATCAAACATATTGCATAATCACAAGTCAGGTTTTGAACTAGTCACCTGTACATACCGACATTCCATCAGCAATGTATATAAAGACTCACAGTCCTCGCAGAACGCCAAAGCATCCCTTTGCACTTCTAAAAATACAGATACATGCTCCTTTTGGCACTCGTCCGTGTCATAATTCCCCAGTAAGATCGCCAGGACACTTTCCACAAACAGATACCTATACATAACTTGTTTGTCCCGACACTCACCCATGTCATCTCCATTTCCTCAGCAGGAAGCCAAAGCATCCCCTTTGCACTCTCCAGTACAAATACATGTTTATATACACTCACTCGACACTTGTCCGTGTCATATTCATTCCCCTGCAGATATAAACCACAAATAGGAACTTCCATACTCTCTTGACACCCGTCCGTGTCACCGCTCCCCAGCATGGTTGCCTAAACACTTGTCATAAACCAAACACTTGTTTATAACACACACTTGTTGACACCCGTTCGTGTCATTTTATCCCCACAAATCACTGGATTACCTTTTACACTCAAGATCATGATTTATACACTTTCTCTTTTGACACTCGTCTATATCATACACTCCCCAGCAAGTTGAGCACTCGTCCGTGTCTCACTCATGTTTATTTTCTTTACTCATACAGATACTCGTCCGTATCTCGTATACACACTTATTTTCCTACAGATTCGACTCTCGTCCGTGTTCTTTGTTAACTAGTTGGTACTCGTCCGTATCATCATCTCTGAACATGCGTCAGCGTTTGTTTCTACTGATACTCGTCCGTATCATGGTCTTAAGGATGCTCGTCCGCATCTTTAATCTATACAAAGTGTCAAACACTTATACCTTTCATTTCTTGGATGTAAACTCTCGTCCGTGTTTATTATTCCCAAGCAAATCCCCAGTAAAATTATTTTTTCTTCTATCTGACATTCATCCTATGTCATGATACTTTCGGCAGCCGTACCCTGCCAGGTGATTGTCCTTCAGCTTTGGATGACCGTCCCTCATCCTTCCCTTAGCGGAGTCTCCATTATTGGAACCCTTTTATATCCGGCATTCGTCCTATGTCGTGATATTTAGCAGTTGTCCCCTGCTAGGTGATCGTCCTTCACCTTTTTGATGATCGTCCTTCATCATTTTATCCGGTGGTCGTCCCCATCGTTGATCTTGTTATCTGACATTCGTCCTATGTCATGATAAACCCCAGAGCAGCCGTACCCTGCTAGGTGATCGTCCTTCACCTCTTGATGATCGTCCTTCATCATGCTTATCCGATGGTCGTCCCCATCGTCGACTTTTTTTATCCAGCATTCGTCCTATGTCGTGATATTTTCGGCAGCCGTACCCTGCCAGGTGATCGTTCTTCACCTTGAATGACCGTCCCTCATCCTTATCCCCAACAGGGCAGCCGTCCCCTGCTAGGTGATCGTCCTTCACCTTTGATGACCGTCCCTCATCATTTATTTCTTTGAACCGATGGCCGTCCCCATCATTGTTTACCCTTACAAACCTGATGGTCATCCCTATCATTGACTTTACCTTTAATCCCCAGAGAATCTTGTTTCTTTGCTTGATGGCCGTCCCCATCATGGTCTCTTTATTTCTCCAGCATGTCGGTCGTCCCCGTTATTGCTTTACCCCCCAGCAATCGTCCTCTGCTCGATGGTCGTCCTCCATCGCCTTCATTTAATAATCATTCTATACTACCTTTTACAATCTATATCCCTTTTCTTCTTCTCTCCAGGGAGTGCAAATTTTGGACTGTCTTTGGTATTCAACCACAAGTTATCTTGTTCGTCTGTTAAGCTCGTCGCTTACATCCTGCACAGCTAACTCATGTTTGAATAGAGGCAGCTGTAAACACCCCAAATTTTCCCTCACTAAGTTCATGCCATGGCTTGTGATCTTTCATACTTGCATTAGTATAATCATATCATCTCATATTGCATTTTTGCTTCACTGCATTGGTTCAAGTTCATCTGCATCTAGGGTTTGTGATCTGAGCAATCCAAGATCCTTCTGAGCCACTCCAGAGGTCTTCAGTAATCTCAAGAGGTTCCATGCATGTTCAATCATCATATTATATCCTCCAAAGATCAAGGAAGTCAGAAAATCACAAGAACTGACAAAGCATGGAAGCTGAGCTAGGGTTTAACTGCACAAATGACCTAAAATTAGGGTTTTTGGTTTCAGAGGCCATAACTCCAAATTTTTTGGTCATTCTTGTTTCTATTGGTCTCAATATGTTATAAGGATCATACATACCAAGTTTGATGAAGAAATTCATTGTGGAAGTCATCTGATCACTGGGTAACTTCCTGAGCAAGTCAGAGCAAAATCAGGGCATCTGAGGCCCCCCAACATGGAACCAAAGTGGATTTTTCATCAAATTGAAGTTATATGGTATTTATTTGATCAGTGGAGTGCTTAGAAGTTCACAAATTTGAAGAAAAGTGAGCAAAACCAAAAGTTGCCAAAAATGGAAATGACTTGTAATGTGAACTTTCCATTTTGGGAAAGTTTTTCAACCTCCTCTTTCTCAACCAAAAATGCTTCAAATGAAAAATTGTTGGTCATAAAAGTTGTAGATTGGATCATTACCTTTTCAAAAAGTACAAGAACAAGATCTAATTCATTTTGGAACTCAAGTTATGGCTTTCCAAAGTTGGTAAAAATCACATAATTTCAAGTTTCATGCCAAAGAGGGATTTTTGCAAAACCACATACCAAGCCATTTTGTGACTTCTAATTGACTTCTAAGCATCATACAAACATTATACAATGCCTTAAACTCAGAATTGGCCCAAGAATTTCAAATTTTCATGACTTGCACATGAAGAAATCTTAAAAGGGCCAAACTTTGTCAAATTTGCAAAACCTCCCATAACATTTCACAAATATGCTGAATTGCCTCAAAGTGATTTCCATGGCCATCTTTGATCCTTGCTGCACCAGACACCCCTTTGTACCAAGCCTGAACCAGCCCATACCTCAAAGTACAACCAACCTTGACTTTTTGCATTTTCACCCATACCAATCAGCATAGCCCACACCAACTCCACAGACCTATCACAGCTTGATATGTGGACTTTATGCAAGCCATAACACACAAGAACCAAGCCAGAATCCTCAGCATTTCCCTAGTTCACAAAAATCACCTCCTTTGCATTTTTCTTCGAAACTCTTAGCACACTTAACAAAACTTCAAACTTCTTTCACAAAACAACTCAGCATCATCCCAGGATCATTTCCCACCCACAAAAACAGCCTGAAACCACCTCAAACAAAAACACGATTTTCATCACCTATGAACTGAAACCTTCAAAACACTCCATACAAACTTGTTTCAAGCTTACCAGAAGCATCAAGGGGTTCATTGGAGTGGAAAAGCACCAAGGGAGTGGCTAAAAAGCTCCAGTTTCGAAAGCTTCAACTAAGGTAGCTATCAAGAACTTTTTTCCAAAAACCTTTTTTTAAGTTATAGAAATGATCTACATGCTCCCCTGATCACTCTGCACTTTTTATTTTTGAAAATGATTGATTATTGAGCCTGTACCGTATCTCTGAAAGTTTGGTCATTTTTAAGTTTTGATTCGTATCTGGAGATTGAGTGAAAAGAAATTTGTTTTGGGAGTGGATTCGTGCTTAGGAAGGTTGGGAGGTTTGATCTGGAGCTTTACAGCTCTTAAAATGACCTAGGGAGTGATTTGGAAATTTTCAGGGGAGGGGTTGGCCGGAGAAGATGACCAGAGGTCTTCTCCGGCCACCTGAGAGTCATTAATTTGTTTAATTAGGGTTAGGGCACTTTTTGAATCTGAGCCGTTAGATTGATCTTTCTCGCGTGCATTGAATGGCCAGGATCTCTTCATTAACACTTAATCTGGATTAATTAATATTTTAATTAGGTTTAGTGAAATTTGAATTTGAGCCGTAGGATAGCGCGCCAGTCAACCTAATCCAAGCCCAGAATCAATCTTGTCCCTCCATTCAGCTTACTTTTATTTAATTCATTTTTATTTCACATTTTTCTTATTTATTTTGTACGAATTTTTAAAAATAGTAAAAATCATCAAAAACTTCTGAAAATTTTTATCAAACATTTTATTAATTTTTAGGACCAAAAAATATTTTTATTTTTATTTGTTGCATTTAAAAATTACTTTTTAGACATTTAAATGTTTATTTTAATTAATTAATGAAAATTAATTAATTAAAATATCATTTAGGTTTCTAAAAAATCCCAAAAAAATCACATTGCATCTTTAAACATTTAGAAACATTGTCATATCATCCATACAAATTTCTTTTTGGTTTTGAATCATTTTGACATTTTTTCTTTGAATTTAGGGTTCATAAAATCCCATTTTTGAACCCTAACTTCAAGAATTATTTTCTGTCTAACCAAGAATGGTATCACCATGGTTCTTTTTGCATTGATTTTCATTTGAGATTTAGTTTCTAACATATTTTTGCCATGAATTTCTTCTGTCTTTTTGAATTGATTGACATTTTTTCCCCTTAGGTACCTTAAAACCCTAGAAAAATTAGAAAAATCATAAGTCTCCTCCTTTGGGGTGTGATATCATATGGGGTTAGGGTTCTTTTGATTGCATTTTCAATTTTTTATCTTGTCATTTGCTACTGTTTTTGAGTTTTGCATCTCATCCTTTCATAAAGCCCTAATTTCTCATATTCACTTGCATTCATCTTGCATATGCTTGCATCCATGAACTTGCCATGACATTTTATGCATTCACATTACTTCTAAGACATCTTAGGACACATTAGAATCATGTTTGATCATTGCATCATCCATTTTCCATGTTATGTATCCATTTCATTTCATATGCATTCATGAACTTTCATGCTTCCTTTATGCTTCATTTGCATCCTCATTACTTGTATGATCATTCACATCTCTTGACATACATTTGCATCATCTCTTAGCATCATTTGCATCATGAACATGTTTCTGGTTTTGGTTTGCACCCTTGCATTCATTTCATTTTCATTTCATTTCATTTCCTTTTGCTAACTTTTCAGGTGGTAAGTTACTTTGAGAAGTGAATTTGCCTTCACTTCTCACAATCTCTTCTCATCTCTCTTATGCATTCATTGCTGCATTTTGTATTTGTGTTAGAGTGAGCTTTCTCATTCATGTTCCTTCCTCACCTTCTTTCTTCAAGCAACTTATCTTCTTAAGTGAAGTAAGTTGACTTGCTTCTTCTGCTTCTCCTCCTTTCTGCTTCTTCCTTGGTGGCTTTTCTTGGAGATCTCTTGCAAGCCTCATAAACCCTAGGAATACCCAAGCATGATCACAATTAGGGTTTAATTAGTCCCCCATTAGTTTTACTTTTGTGTCATCTTTTGTGTCTTCTCTTCTCATCTCTTAATCAGGGACTAAACCTTAAAGGTTTTAAGGCTTTGTGATTAAGGTTATGCCTGCATCTTTCTCTTAGGATGGAGTGTATAACTTTAATCTTAAGTGTTAAACCCTTAAGGTGTTTAAATCCTTTAATCAATTCATCTAATAATCACTAAGACATCAAGCTTGTAACTTGGGCCTTGCAATAGGGTTCTAATTCTTCCTTAATTGGTTAACAAGGATTAACCCTAGTGTTAATGGACAAGTCTTCCTCAAGTTGTATTACAAACCATAAAATCCACTTCTTAACCTTACCATTAATTAAAATCCACTTTAATAAAGGCTTTGTTTTGTCATGAGGTTAATCCCTAATCATGGATTAAGTTGAGGAGCCTTCCTCGGCTTAAATGTTCTCATCTATTATCCCTCTATTAGGATGGTGTAATGAGTCCATTAAATCCTTGATTATGACTTAAACTCATTATTTAACACTAAACAAAAACTCCAAAAAGAACATCTAAATAAATGCAAGTAGGTTAATGATCTTAATCCTACATCATGGTGACTAAGTGTGAGGTGTTTACTTCATACTTAAGGTATTCTCATTTCCCTTAATCAAAGGGAGGATGTGATGAGTTTACTAACCCTTGGTTTAGGCTTAAGCTCATTTTCTTATGACAAACATCCAAAAAGCAATAAAATATTGAAAACACAAAAACAAACAATAATCGTCTCCTCCGGGATTCTTTTCTCATCATACTCACTCACAAACGAGAACTTTTTTCTTCCGTGTAATGCAAGACAGTTAGCACCTGAGCCAGACAGGTCATACACTTGAGCATAGACAAACAAGCAGTTCACAAGTCAATTTATCTTTCAGTCTCTTTGAGTCGAACTACGGTGTTCTGACTTCCTCATTGAACGAGAGGATACGTAGGCATAACTTATTTGTTATCGAACAAAAGTCTCTGTGTCTTCCCCCTCTTTCAGCATTATTCTTTTAATTCTCATTCCTGAGCATTTCACTTCACTTTCCTGCACTGACACTTGTACATTCTTTTCCAGCTTTTGCACATAGATAGCACTGACCTTACCCCTTTAAACACAAATCTTTCAAGCGTGGATCCCGTCGAGTACTGCGGACAATCTGGGTGCTAATACCTTCCCAGGTTGTAACCAACCCCCTTTCTCAGTTTCTCTGGTTCGCGACCGTCTTATCTATCTCTTCCCAGGTTTATGCAGCATTACCTTTCCTTTGTGATAAAAATGCCTAGCTGGCGACTCTTTTCAGTTCATCTTCATGTTCTCTCTCTTTCACCGACCGTTCGCGTCTGTACCCCTTCTGACCAGGTGTCATCAGGTGGGATTGACACTTATAACAATACATTGCACCACTTTGTGAAGCGTTGTGAATTTTTTAATATGAAATTCAAACTTTCAGTAGCCTGAGACAGATTTAACCACAACTTCCACCGGTGGATGTTTAGTGCAAAAACTGACCAAAATTATTTTCAGACAGAATTAAAGGCAACTTCCACTAGTGGAGGTTTAGTGCAAAAACTGACAAACATTCCTACAGACATATTTGAAAACACCCATGGCATTGATTGTCCATGATTTCCAACAATCCATTCCATTTAAATTAATTTTCTTACAATTTCCATGAACTAGATAAAAAGAAATAAGTTCAGGATCAATTTCGTATGGTCCTAGATTCTTTGTTTTTCGGACTCTCTTAGTCATCTGAGGTTCGGGTTGTAAGTCAATGATTTCAAAAGTGCCTTTAGTTTGTATTTCTACAACCCGAGAAAAATCTTGTTCACAAGATTCTTTATTTTCCATCGACTCAATTTTTTTATCCTTGGTGATAAGATTCTCATAGAATTCTACATCTCGGGACTCTACAATTACATTAGACTTTAAATTCAAAACTCTATATGCTTTACTATTTTGTAAATATCCTACAAAAGCACATCTTATCTCTCGAAGACCCAACTTGGTTCTTTTAGGATCCATGTTTTTGTAGTATGCCACATTCACCCACACTTTAAAGTAACTGATATTTGGTGTTCTACCTTTCCATGCCTCATATGGATAAATACTGGTTTTCTTCACATGAATTCTATTATATATGTGGTAAGTGGAGAGTAATGCCTCACCCCATAAATTGAGTGGCAGTTCAGAGTGCATCAACATGGAATTCATCATCTCCTGATATGTTCGATTCTTTCTTTCGACTAGGTCATTTTGTGGTGGTGTGCGACGTGCTGAACATTCCTGTATTATGTCATGTTCTTCACAAAATGCATCAAATTCAGTAGAAAAGTATTCATCTCCCCTATCACGCCTAAGAACTTTTATACATTTACTTAATTGATTTTCCACTTTTGCTTTGTAAATTTTAAAGGCATTAAAAGCATCATATTTATGCTTTAGAAGATATACATGCGTGTATCTAGAAGAATCATCGATGAATGTAATAAAATATCTATTTCCCCCATGGGTTAACATGTCATTAAATTCACACAAATATGAATGAACTAGATCAAGTAGATTTGTATTTGATTGACAAGGACTTGCAGTTCATGCACTTGGGGAAGAATGGGTTTGGAGTCTATAAATTTAAAATCAAAATATTTAGAAATTGAAAACTTCTTTGTACCTTCTTCTTTGGCGTTGAATTTAAACTCCAGCATTTTCCAAATTTCTGTTGCAGATGGATTATCTGTATACAGGTTGTAAAGACGATCATACATCATATTCAGAATATGTCCCTAACATATAAGTTCATCATCCTTACGTTTCTTACGCTCCTTCTTGAGTTCTTCAGAATCATCTTCTGTTGGTTCAAGAGTTGGTGTTAAATCAGGATCTAAAACATAGTTAACCTTCAGGGCAGTCAGTAGGAATGTTATTTTATCTTGCCATCTTGTGTAGTTTGTTCCATCAAAGAAGTCCAACTTGACGAGATCCTGGTTCATAACTTTGATGCTGGAAACTTCAGCGTCGGAAGCCATTGTAAAAATACTTTTAAGATTGTTAGCGATTTCGGTAAAATCAAAATGATCTAGGGTTGATTGTTAATGGAGCCACTTTGCTTAAAATTATTTCAAGCACTCTCTTAATTGTCTTAGAGTTGGAAAGCAAGAATACCCAGGATAATCATCCTTATAATCGAGTCCGCACAAGACGGATGGAGAACTCGAAATGCATGGAATAGTGTCTGGAATTATAAAGAGGAAGTATGATTTGAGTGAATATTTTCGAATTCAGAATTATGTATGTATAGTTTATGCATGTGTTGTTTCATAAGTTTGCAACTCTAAATGAAACAATACATTTCCAACATATGTTGCAATGGTTCACCTAAACAATACAATGCATCACTTCATGAAATGTTGTGTATTTTTTAATTTGAAATTCAAACTTTACGTAGCCCGAGACAAATTTAGCCACAACTTTCACTGGTGGATGTTTATTGCAAAAATTGACCAAAATTATTTTCAGATAGAATTAAAGGCAACTTCCACTGGTGGATGTTTAGTGCAAAAACTGACCAAAATTCCTACTGACAGGTTTGAAAACAATTTCCACTTTTGTCTATGGGGCACTTTTATCCTCTTTAACTTTGTCATATTTGAACACACACATGGCATTGATTGTCCATGATTTCCAACAATCCATTTCATTTAAATTAATTTTCTTACAATTTCCTTCAACCAGATAAAAAGAAATAAATTGAAGATCAATTTCGTCTGGTCCTAGATTCTTTATTTTCCGGACTCTCTTACTCATCTGAGGTTCGGGTTGTAAGTCAATGATTTGAGAAGTGCCTCCAGGTTGTATTTCTACAATCCGAGAAAAAAATTCTTCACAAGATTCTTTATTTTCCACCGACTCAAATTCTTTATCCTTGGTGATAAGATTCTCAAAGAATTCTACATCCCGGGACTCTACAATTAAATTAGACTCTAAATTCAAAAGTCTATATGCTTTACTATTTTGTGCATATCCTACAAAAGCACATCTTATCCCTCGAAGACTCAACTCGGTTCTTTTAGGATCCATGTTTTCTTAGTATGCCACACTCACCCATAATTTAAAGTAACTGATATTTGGTATTCTACCTTTCCATAGCTCATGTGGAGAAATACCGGTTTTCTTCACAGGAATTCTATTATATATGTGGTAAGCGGAAAGTAATGCCTCACCCCATAAATTGAGTGGCAATTCAGAGTGCATCAACATGGAATTCATCATCTCCTGATATGATCGATTCTTTCTTTCGGCTAGGCCATTTTGTTGTGGTGTGCAAGGTGTCGAACATTCATGTATTATGCCATTTTCTTCACAAAATGCATCAAATTCAGTAGAAAATTAATCACCTCCCCTATCACTCCTAAGTACTTTTATTATTTTACTTAATTTATTTTCCACTTCTTCTTTGTAAATTTTAAAGGAATTAAAAGCTTCATCTTTATGCTTTAAAAGATATACATGCGTGTATCTAGAAGAATCTTCGATGAATGTAATAAAATATCTATTTCCCCCACGGGTTAACATGTCGTTAAATTCACACAAATCTGAATGTACTAGATCAAGTAGATTTGTATTTCTTTCAACACTTTTGAAAGGTTTCTTAATCATTTTATATTTAACACATAATTCACATTTTTTTAAAATCATTTATATTACATGAAATCAATCCAGACTTAATTAGTCTCTTCATAGAACTAATAACAGAATGTGATAATTTGTTATGCTATAAAGATATAGATTCAAGCTTGTAAGCAGAATTGGAAATTTCATTAATAATATTGTCAGTAATACATAGTTTGATCATTCCCTCCGCGGAATATCCTTTTCCAAAAAATGCACCATTACGGGTCTATATAAGTTTTCCCAATTCATAAACAGATTTAATACCTAGTTTTCCCAATAAATCCCCACTAATAAGGTTGTTATTCATGTCGGAGACATGAAGCACATTGACAAGAGTGACTTTCTTTCTGGAAGTGAAGTTGAATTCGACTTTTCTGGTTCCAATAACTTTTGATCTTACTCCATTTACCATTTGCACTTCTTGTCCATCATTTGTCTCAGAATAGTTTTTGAATGCAGTCTTGTCATAAGTTAACATGCATCGTAGTGCATGTATCATACCACCAACCTTGAAGTTTGCCTTGGATTCCCATAACTTCGCTCACTGTAGCAATTATGTCATCATTTGCATGAACTGCATTGATTTTATTTTCGACTTGTTGTGCCTACAATCTCGAGCATAGTTTTCCACAAACAAAACACCTACTTTTAGGACCTTTCTGACCACCAAAATTCTTGAACTTATTATGTTCCTTTTTTGGTCCCAAGATGACTCTTCATGCCTTCATTTTTTTCTTTCCTTTGGTGGTCACAAAACTTGCTTTGAAAGTACTTGCAGATCTTAATTTCTCCCTCTCCTTCGATTCCTCCTCGATTCGAAGATGTTTCTTGATTTTATCAAAAGAGAAGTCCTCAGAACTGTGCAACGATTTCTTTTTGTAGCCTTTCCACGAAAGCGGTAATTTTGCAATGATTGCACCCACTTGAAAAGTCTCAAGGATGTTTATTTTCAATGCTTTTATTTTATTGACAAGGACTTGCAGTTCGTGAACTTGGGGAATAATGGGGTTGGAGTCTATAAATTTAAAATCAAAATATTTAGAAACTGAAAACTTCTTCCTACCTTCTTCTTCGGCCTTGAATTTAAACTCCTGGGTTTTCTAGATTTCTGTCGCGGATGGATTATTCGTATACCGGTCATAAAGATGATCAGACAACATATTCAGAACATGTCCCCAACATAGAAGTTCATCCTCCTTACGTTTCTTATGCTCCTTCTTGAGTTCTTTAAAATCATCTTCTGTTGGTTCACGAATTGGTGTTAAATCAGGATCCAAAACATAGTGAACCTTTAGGGTGAGTCAGTAGGAATGTCATTTTTTCTTGCCATCTTGTGTAGTTTGTTCCATCAAAGCGATCCAACTTGACGAGATCTTGGTTCATAACTTTGATGCTTGAAACTGCAGCGTCGGAAGCCATTGTAAAATACTTTTCAGATTGTTAGAGATTTCGGTAAAATCAAATGGATCTAGGGTTTATCGTGAATGGAGCCACTTTGCTTAAAAGTATTTCAAGCACTCTCTTAATTGTCTTATAGTCGTAAAGCAAGAATACCTAGGATAATCAGACTTATAATAGAGTCTGCACAAAATGGATGAAGAACCCGAAATGTAAGGAAGAGTGTCTGGAATTATGAAGAGGAAGTATGATTTAAGTGAATATTTTCGAATTCAGAATTATGTATGTATAGGATATGCATGTGTTGTTTCATAAGTTTGCAACTCTTGATGAAACAATACATTTTCAACATATGTTTCAATGGTTCACCTATAACAATACAATGCATCACTTCAAAAAGTGTTTTGTATTTTTGAATTTGAAATTCAAACTTTCAGTAGCCCGAGATGAATTTAGCCACAACTTCCACCGGTGGATATTTAGTGCAAAAACTGACCAAAATTATTTTTAGACAGATTTAAAGGAAACTTCCACTGGTGGATGTTTAGTACAAAAACTGACAAAAATTCCTACGGACAGATTTGAAAACAATTTCAACTTTTGCCTATGGGGCACTTTTATCCTATTTAACTTTGTCATATTTGAACACACCCATGGCTTTGATTGTTCATGATTTCCAACAATCTATTCGATTTAAATTATTTTTCTTATAATTTCCTCTAACCAGATAAAAAGAAATAAGTTGAGAATCTATTTCGTCTAGTCCTAGATTCTTTATTTTCCGGACTCTATTACTCATCTGAGGTTCGGGTTGTAAGTCAACGATTTGAGAAGTGCCTTCAGGTTGTATTTCTACAATGTCGCTCCCGGGATTTTCATCCTAGTACAAACGCGAAAGTGGCGCGGAAAGGTTAGAGTCGCCAGCCAGACATTTTTATCCCGAAAGAATGGGAAAGGTAATGTTGCACAAACCTGAGGAAGAAGGAAAGGACAAGGCCTTGCGAACCAAAGATCTGAGTTCGGGAGTCGGTTACGAATTGAGAAGGTATTAGCACCCCAATCCGTCCGTCGTACCCGACGGGATCCACGCTTGCTTATTTTGTTTCAAAGGGTAAAATAATATGACTGCTGCTGAACAAATGAACTGCTACTGGAATGGAACTGAAATGAGAAAAGGAATAAGAAAAGAGAATGGAAAAAAAGAATGGGGAAATGTAGGGAAAATAAAGAATGTGCTCGAACGGGCCCTACCCCGCTGCCTACGTACCTCATCGGGATAATGAGGATCAGAGTCGCCGTAGTTCCCCTAACTAGGGGTAGGAAAAAGGAAATTGCTTGTGAATTAAAGGCTTGAACTGCCTATGCCATTGCTCAGGTGTTGCAGACTCGGACGACGAGTGCGTAACCGTCTTGCAAAATGACAAGTAGGAGCAAGTTCGCGGACGGAGCGAAGGAGATGAGAAAAGAAATCCCGAAGGAAAGACGCTTATTGTTGGTTTGTGTATTTTATGAAGCTTTTATGAGTGTGTCACAAGTAAGTGAACTCAAGCTCTCACCAATGGAATGTACACTTGTCACTACATTCCAAGATGGAATAATAGAACAAGCATACTCAAGTAAGGAGAAGATCCCCAAAACTTGGACCCAAAGATTAGGGCTTAGGCTCACTAACTTGTTTACTTATTATATGTTTGGATTATTTACATGAAGCAGTGTTTTTTATGCTTTTCTTTATGAATAAGATACCTTGATCAGACTTGTGCATCACAAGGTAAACTTGTACTATCCCAAGATGGAAAGACTACAAGCATACCTCATGGGATAAGGCTATGGATCAAGACATCACTTCACATTTATTAAAGTATCTTTTAAGAGTTATGAGATGAGAAGAGAAGAAGAACCAAAAGGATCTCAAAGGAAAAATTCTAAAAGGGGACTAAAATAATCCTAAGTGTTAACATGCATGGATGTCCTAAGGGTTAGTGAGGTTTCTACCCTAATGAAGAAGAGAAGGAGAAGATAGAAGAAGGGATGAGAAAGGCCTAGGCCCAACAAAAAGAAGGTTAGTTCACATAAACATAAAAAGAAGAGGTAAGAATTAGAGATGTGGAACTCAATTCCCACATCTCACACTTACCATAGCCCCTGCAAGGTTAGTATGCACAAGTGAACAAAAATGAACAAATTAACATAACATCATCCAACAATCAGAAGTGAAATGAAGTAAACAAATGCTTAATGCTAATTCAACTCAAAGAAATAAAGATGAGAAGCTTATGACTTAAAATGAGGCAACATGAATACATATGGAAACAAGTGCGCACTTATGAAAGATGTAATACAAAACACACAAAATACAAGCACAAAGTTCAAAACCAGAATCAAAATGATATGAAGAATGGCCTAAGAGGCCAGCAAGATGAAGAGAGAAGTCACACAATACCAAACAATGTCAAAATAGAAGCAATGGAACCAAAAGATGGAATTTAAACACTTAAAGAAACAAATGACTTGAACATGAAGCAAACTCAAAAATTTAGAAGAACCAAGACCTATCCTAGGACCAGGAAGGTATCCACACCCCAAAGGAACCCCAAATGAGAAAAATAAGTTGGCACAAGTGCCCTTCTAAGCCTTTAAGAGATCTAACAAACCAAAAGAAGCAAACTGGGACAAGGTGAGAACAAAAATCCACAAATAATCAACCAGCCATCTAAAAATTCTACAGCTGAAACCAAATGATCTTAAAACACATTATATCAACTTTCCAAAAGGATTTGCAAAAATTCAGAAAGGAACTAGGTCAAATAGAGGCACAAACACAAGTTAGGACAGAAAACTTACATCACAAGATACCAGACCAAAACTCCAGAAATAATTTTCTAAAAATTCTGAGAAAAATCACATGAAAACTAGAAGATCTTAGTAACACAATGCAAAAAGAATGGGATCAAAGCTCCAAATATTGAAGTCTATGGAAAATGAACAAGACAGACTGGTCAAGAAAAGAAGCAAAAGAAGCTGTGCACATTGGTGAATTATTCCTGGCACGTGGATCGATGAAAAAATGAAATAAAAATATGACAAAATACTAGAGACACAAAGGAACATCTATGATTTATTTGAGAATTTTTATATGACTAAAACTATTTTTAATGGATTAAAATGGAAACTGAAATAAAGGAAATTAAATGAAGAAAAGAAAAAAAATGAGATGAACTTGAGAGGTGAGATTAGCAGGCTTTGTGAGCTGAAATGAGATGGGCCCAAGGTTTGGGGGTACGAATAGATAACTGGAAGGCCCAGACGCACAACACATGCATAGGTGAGAAATTGATTATGGGGTGCAAAAATAAAAAATGAAAAAAACCATGGATCCGAAAATGGCCTAAGCCCAACCAAAGTCATTGCAATTTCTCTCAAAAAAACAAAACAAACTCTTATTTCTTGATTAATCCTTTACTAAACCTTTCATTATATTTCCTAAACTTATTATCCTAAACATTATTTCATTAATACTAAACATATTTTCTAAACTTTCTATTAACTTTCCTAAAGACTGTACTAATTTTCCTAAAGATTATTCATATTCCTAAACATCATTACACTAATTAAGCTCTTTCTATTTCCTAACAATCCATTAAACTTGCTAACATTTTATACTTTCTAAACAATCCATTAAACTTGCTAACATTTTATATTTTCTAAACAATCCCTTAAACTTGCTAACATTTTATATTTTCTAAACATCATTAACTAATTAAGCTCTTATATTTTCTAAACATCATTAACTGATTAAACCTAAACAATATATTCTAAAAAATTATTATCCTAAACAATATATTCTAAACAATTATTATCCTAAACAATATTCTAATTAAACTTTTTTCTAAGAGACAAACATACAGCAACAGCAATATAAACTTTCTCTCTCTCTCTCAAACTCATCTCTAACATGTTCCTCTCCAACTAAAACCCTAGCCGCCGCACTGCTCCTTCTCCGCCCTCGCGACAGCCGCCACCATCAAGACTTTCACCCTCACCTCCTCCGATCAGCAAAATCAAAAGCCGGCACCGCCTTCGCCCTCGACCTTACAGCATCATGTTCGCCTACCTCCAAGCTTTCACCGCCGTCCTTCACCCTCTATAACCTAGCCCGCCGCCGCACTGCTCCTTCCATCAACCAACCCGCGACCTCCATCGGCCTTCATTCAATCTAGCTTGCCCTAACCTAAGCTTACTTATTCAGCCTCACCTCTCCCTTCTCGCCACCGGTGTTGCACCCCAAAATTTGCCCTCACAATACAAGACTTTGTGTTCTAAGAAGGTTCACAAGGTTCACAAGTTTCCCAACACTTTCAAGGCCTTCCCTGAGGTTCATGAAGTCTACAAGCTACTTTATGAAGGTTCACAAGGTTCACAAGATTCACAATGTTTACATAACCTTTCATGAGGTTCATGAAGTCTACAAGCTACTTTATGAAGGTTCACAAGGTTCACAAGTTCCACAATGCTTTCAAAAACCTTTCATGAGGTTCATGAAGTCTACAAGTTATTTTATGAAGGTTCACAAGGTTCACAAATTTCTCAATGCTTATATAATCTTTCATGAGGTTCATGAAGTCTACAAGTTACTTCTTGAAGGTTCACAAGGTTCACAAGATTCACAATGATTACAAAGCTTTCCTGAGGTTCATGAAGTCTACAAGTCACTTTATGAGGTTCACAAGTTTCACAAGCTTCACAATACCTCCCATGAGGTTCACAAGACATTTTATGATGGTCCACAAGGTTCACAATTGGTCAGAAGAGTTGACAATTCCCTCAGACAGTGCACCTCCTAAGCAGTGCATCCAAAACTAGGGTTTTGACTTTAATCAGGCTAAATGGACTTCCAAGACTTCAAATGAGTTTCATAACATCTTATATGTGTGTAAGAACCCCCATGACAAGTTTCAGGACTTTTCTCAGAAGTTTGCTCAGTCAGATGATCAGATAAGTCAAAATCAGTCAATGCAGTTAAAAAGTCAAACTGAGGTCAACTGTGGTCAAACCAAAGTCAAACTTCATGATTTTTTGCCAACATAAATTATATGAAGTAAAATTCATCATTTGATCAAGGGTTGATCATGATTCATCAAGTAGATTTCAGATCATCAAGAATCAGGAGTTTCTAAATTAGGGTTTCCTCAGTAAAAGTCAACTGAACTTTGACCAGCCATAACTTTCACATACTTCATCACCAAGTCTCCACTCAAAGCTCATTTTGAAGGAAATTGAATTCTCTACAACTTTGTGTCTCACAAGCCAAGCCCAAAAATGCTTCATTTGGAAGGTATGAGCTAAGACATTATAGGTCATTTCAAAAGTCAACAAAAAGTCAACAACTTCAAAAGGGCATAACTTGAGATTGGTAAATGATATGGACATGAAACCAGTGGGGTTGTTTAGAGGACTCTTCAAGCTTTCCAAAATGTCCAAGAACACCCTCATAGCTTTAAAATTGAAGGATATGTGCCCTTGCAAAGTTGGGAAATTTTGAGTTGGTTTATGATGAAAATGGAGGTCTAAAACCAATTCTTTCCAAATGGGCTTGTCAAATTATGATCCAATCCATACACTATCATCATGCACGACCCAAATGATTAAAAATCAGAATTTTTATTATTTTATTTTTATTTATTTTGATTTAATTCATAAAAAATCATTTTAAATAGAAATAAAATATGAAAATGTGTTATTTAATGGAGATTTGGTTTCTAGAATGTCTTCAATATTGATTGGAATTGAAAGGGAATGAAATCACAAGATTGGTACAAAAATAGTAAGCCTTAATGCAAGAATATTTGATTTTCAAAGCATGATCAAAATGAATCTTTTCATATCAAAATTTCCACACAACAATTCAATTTTATGACCTAAGTTCACTCACCTATAAGTACATGACTTATTGCAATCACCAAGACACGAATTTTAGCAGCCAAAGGGTAAGTTCACAAAGTCAAAAAACCATTGAAAACCTCACATTCGGATTCCTTCATACAAGGTGTTTTAAGGTAAAACAAGAACATAGACATGTTCCTTGGTCATCCATGAAGCGAAACCAATACTCATATGCATCAATAACATGACATATTGAACAACCCGAGCTCACTTTATCCTTGAAAATAATTTTTTTCGATTCCAATAATGTGTTGCTTTTCCATGAATTTTGTTTGTTTAATGTTGTTTGTGATGATATGTAGAACGTTTCTGGGCAAAGAAACCAAAGAAACCATGAAGAATCCGTAAGATGCCATATTAGGGTTTGAACCTTCAAATTAGGGTTCTTCAATTCATTAAGTATAAATGAATTCTGGAAACGTAGGAATGTTGTATGGACTGTGAGGATCATAAAACATTAATTAATTCCATGAATCGTTGCTGTTTTGTATGAGTTTCATTTTCGCAGGTTCAAAACAATGAAGAACTCGCAGCAATATTCGCAGGAAAAAGAGAAGGAAAATTCGCAGGAAATAGGTTGAAGAAGAAGCAGTTTGGCGCCCAGCAAAAATTCAAATGTTAATTAAAATATTTTATGTTTAATTGTTGGTTTGGTTTCACAAGCGTGCAGCTTGTCTTAGTGGTAATGTTGGTTTGTGTATTGTGTGATGGTGCTGGTTCGAGTCTTGGCTGGGACATTCTTTTTTTCTTATTTTTTCCAGGTTGAACATACATAATATATTATGTATTATGGCCAACACAATGACAGATAGGCTCTCCCAGCCAGGTGGTCATGCGCGCATATGTATATCCATGAGGTCCTGGGTTCAACACCACCCCAGGCCTTTTGTTTCTTTTATTTTTCCAGGTTTTTTTGTGACAAAGAACAAAACTAATCAAACCCCCCTCATTGTTGCCTGCGTGTGGGCTAGCCTGGTGGTGTGTCTTGCTTCTAGTGAACAAAGCCTCCTGGGTTCAAATCCCAGCCAGGTTTGTTTTGACATTTTATTTTATTTTTGTTTTATTTAATTTTATTTAATTGATTTAAGTTTTGTTAATAACGATATATTAATAAAATAACTTTATAAAATGTTATTCAATGTTTATAATATTCAAAACTCATATTTTTCTTAATTCAAAAATTATTTTCTTTTACTTTGTAAATAAATTATAATATATATATATATTAGTTAAAATAAATTTTGTATATTATATTCTAAACCCTAAAAATATTTTTCTAGCAAAACCCTAATTTTAAAAACCTTAAAAAACTAATTTTATTTTATGATCTTTTTTTTTGTAAATATAATATTTAGTACAATCAAATTTTATAAATATAATTACTATGTACATATTTATTTAATATAATTAATTTTTGTAAATATAATTATTATATACATATTTATTTAATAGAACTAATTTCTTGTAAATATAATTGTAACCTATTTTTTTTAATATGTAAATATATTTTATATACTATATTTATAACCTAAATTATTTTCTTTTAATAGGTGTTTAGAGACAATTGAATCTATAATAATTAAATTTTGTAATTATAATATGTTTAAAAATAATTTAATAGTTTGTAAATTTTAAAATAATTATTTAATTGTTTATATTTCTTTTATTTCTAAATATAATTGTCTATATTAAAAAATTTTAATCTTATGATTGTTATTTTTATATTCTTACAATATTTTGCTAATTCAATTTATTTTGATTATTTGTTATTACTATTAACCATATTATTACTAACTTTTGCTTATTATAATTTCACTAACATTATTTAATTTTTCATTATTATTTTACTAATCCTATTTTTAATTCTTATTATTACTAACCCTTATTATATTTTTCTCCTATATTTATTTTTGCTATTTATTTTTAATTTGCTTATTATAATTATGTAATTGCTCCTTGGTGTAAGTTTTGTAATATTTAATTTATTTAATTTTATATTATGGTTAGTAATTTAGGGAGTGTAAACATGTATTCTATTTAAAATAAATTTAGATCACCTTAATTATAAGATAAATAAAATTGAACACTCACACACGTAAGTCGATTTTTAATCGCCATCTCACTTTCTAAGGCTATCCCTCAATGTTGCCTAATCATAAGGTCAAGTGGGGTGTATAAAGCAAGTCCCTAAAAAGAAACATCATCAAGTCCCTAATGGTTGCCTTTAAAGATCAAGTCCCTTTCGAATAATGATGATAGTCCCTCCTAAATGCTTAATACACCTCACAGTTGCCTTCATAAACAGATGTCCCTCACATGTCCCTTACATCCAAGGTAATGACTACCTATTCCTTAATGATAGGGATAGTCTTACCACTTAAGGATAAAGAACAGAAAAGACTTAAACTTTAGGGTAGGTACCTCCTAGTTGCTTGCTCACTTCCTTCCAAATTTTCAAACACTTAACAAATTTCAAACAAATTTTCAAAAACAAGTTTTTACGCATCCGTACATGGATCATTATTAACTCATATGAAAATTTTCTATTCACACACTACACCTTTTCAAAAATAATTCAAAGTGAGCTAAGTAACTAAGAGCCCATGGATAACCATGGATGTAAAGGGTGCTAACACCTTCCCTTTACATAACCTACCCCCCGGACCCAAAAATCTTTTATAAGGTCTTTCCTGTTCTTTTATGCCTTTCCTTTGGATAAAATAAAAGTCGGTGGCGACTCTTGCTATCCGCAGCATAACTAAAGTCAGTTCTCCCACCGTGTTACAGAACTGGCGACTCTGCTGGGGAATTAAATTTAAGAGGGGTACCCTTAGGAATTAGATCACTTTAAATTGTTTGCCTTGTTTGCTTTATGTTTATCTGTTGGGCTCTCATGTGTGAAAGATCCTAACCCGGATCTAGTGTACCTTAGGTAAATGGCAATAGACCAAGGAAACTGTACGGCGTATACCGATATGGTTGATCTGGTGGCCATAGTTAGTGTGACTTCTTGGTTGGTGCTTATGTTCCTTAAGTCAAGTTGAGGATAATATGAGGCTGCCATATGTCGTCAATGCACTAACTAACTTTTAGAACCCTAGTCATCCCATCTTGGCCTTTAGAAAGTAGTGAGGTAACCGGCTTTGGTGCAGACTGAAGTTGGTTGACACTCGATACTACGCTCATTGAGATCTTAAACTTGGAGGGTTTTGGTTGGCAAGTGAGTTGCCTTCTGAACAACCACCCTTGTGAAGGATCAATGATATTGAGATCCCTTAGAACCTGGTTAATTTGTAGGACAGGATGAACCATCTAACTTCAGGGGAGGGTACTTACCTTAAACCTCATGCAAGCCTTTAAACCTAGGGCTATTGTGTGACTTGTTTGTGTGTGCCACATGTTTGTGATTGACCATAACATCATGACATCATCATGCATCATAAGCATAGCATTTTCGCTAACCATTTCAAGGACCAAAGGATTTATCTTTGTTCTTTGCTGCAGGTCATGGCTTCTGCTCGTAGAACACTATCAGGGTCAACTTTGTAGAGATACCTGCCAAGCTTAAAGAGTTGGTTTCTCAAGTGTCTGATCATTCCCAGTTTATCAAGAGACATGGTCACCTATTGGATCTAGTCACCTCAGGGTTCAATGAAGACATGATGAGTGTTCTGTTTCAGTTCTTTGACCCCAAGCACCATTGCTTCACATTCCCTGACTATCAGCTGGTTCCTACAATGGAGGAGTTCTCTAAAATTCTGGGTATACCTGTTCTTGATCAAAGACCCTTCACAGGCTTGGAGAAGGAGCTTAAACCAGAGATTATTGCTGCAGCTCTACATCTGAAGAAGTCTGACATTGTTCTAGAAACGAGAAGCGGAGTCAAGGGTATTCTTGCCAAGGTGTTGATAGAGAAGGCTCAGTTGTTCTTGAAGGCCATGAGCTATGATGCTTTTGAGGAGATCTTAGCCTTGCTGATTTATGGCTTAGTATTGTTCCCCAATCCAGATCAGTTCATAGATGTTCATGCCATCAACATTTTCCTGAGTCACAATCCAGTGCCTACATTGCTTGGAGACATCCTACATTCTCTTCACACCCGTACTACAAGGGCAAGAGGAACTTTGATGTGCTGCATACCTTTACTTTCTAGGTGGTTTATTTCTCACCTTCCTCGTTCAGTAATGAAGAATGAGCAAGGGTTCAGATGGTCCAAGAGGATCATGTCACTTTCTCACTCAGACATTCATTGGTGCTCCAGATCTATGGAGAATGTCACCATCATTGACCGTTGTGGGGAGTTTCCTAATGTGCCACTTCTAGGCATAAGAGGAGGCATCACCTACAACCCCTCTCTAGCTTTACGACAGTTTGGTTATGCCCGGAGTGATGGTCCGCATGACATGTTGATTCAGGGCATTGTATTTGACTACGACAACGATCTTCAGGGTTACCGTCAGAGATTCATACGAGCATGGGGAAAAGTAAACAGGGTTGACAGCAAGACACTGGAGCCTAAGTACACTATTCCTATGGAGGCTTATCTCATATGGGTATGATCTCGTGCTCAGACTCTCATGATGCCATATCCTGTCGTCCTACCAGTTACCATGGAACCTGTTGCTGAAGGAGACACAGCTTATACCATCCTTCACCCAGACATGCCTACTGATATGGAAGACTTGCGGAGATCATGGATTCAACTGAAGGAGCAAAGGGATACTTTCGAGGCTCATTACAAAGCAAGCCAAGCAAGAATCCTAGAACTAACAAAGCAACTTCACGAGGAACGAAACCTCAACTCATACCTCAATATAAAGAGGAAACGTCCATGGGAGACTTAAAACCCCATCTTTTGTACTTATTTTATTTCTTTTTTTTTTTTGTAAGCCTAAAAGGCAAAACAAAGTTATTACTAATAAAAGTTTACCTTCTTGTTTGTCTAAGCAAATTTAAATCTTGCGGTCCTTGAAAACATTGCATATGCATTCCCATATCATTTCATTGCATCACAGGTTTATATTTGTGCACAGGTTTCTCATCTTCTCGCTGTTTATTTCAGCAATGGCTCTTGAACAATCAGTTAAGGATCTTCAGGCACAAAATGCACAGTTCCAAGAGCTGATCTTGAACCTGTCCAAGGGGCAGGATGAATTGAAGGCACTGCTGGCCAAGAAGACTAAGAAGACTAGAAGGTCAGCTGGTTTGATCAACATGGGAAGAAGGTTCAAAGGTCTTGCCAAGACCAAAGAACCAGCTGAAGACTATGAATCTGAGGAATCTGAAAAAGAGGGAGGCAGTCTCCACAACACTATGGGGGACTCTGATTCTGAGGCTAACTACTACCATGAGCCTAATGAAGACAAATTCAAGATGCTGGTGGATAGGATGGATGCCATGGAGTTGCAAAAGTCATCTGGGCTGGATTTTGAGGATTTGAGTTTGATATCTGGGGTAGTCATACCCATTGGTTTCAAGGTTCCTACATTTGTTGTTTATGATGGGGTCTCTTGTCCCAAGCTGCATCTGAGGTCCTATGTCAGAAGAATTCAACCCCACACTGCTGATAAGAAGTTGTGGATCCATTTCTTTCAAGAGAGCTTATCTGGAGCTCAGTTGGAGTGGTATTATCAGTTGGAGAGTGTCAACATCAGGGACTGGAATGATCTTGCTGAAGCTTTCTATAAGCAGTATCAATACAATGCTGACTTAGCCCCCACTCGCATGCAGCTTCAGAGCATGTCTATGGGTGCCAAGGAAAGTTTTAAAGAGTATGCTCAGAAGTGGAGAGATTTAGCTGGAAGAGTTCAACCCCCTTTAACTGATAGGGAATTGGTTGATATGTTCATGTGCACGCTGAATGGTCCATTTTACAGTCATCTCATTGGAAGCTCATCATCAGGCTTCACTGAGTTGATCATGACAGGAGAGCGAGTAGAAAATGGTATAAAGAATGGTAAGATCCAAGTGGGTACTTCTTCATCAGGTGCTGCAAAGAAGCCTCCCACTGGGAAGAAAGAATCCAATGCTGTTTATGGTCAACCTGATCGTAACAGAAGGCATCAGTCTGTTAGTGCAGTTCATATTTCAAATCCAACTCCTACAACAACAGAGCAGCCACAGGGCAACCAACAGAGGGCTAGAAGACAGTTCACGAAGATCAACATGTCAATGGCTCAGGCATTGCAACACTTGTTGAAGGCTGAACTTATTACTTTGAAAGAGGCTCCTCAGAATCCTAATGTTACTTCTCCCAGGTACAATCCCAATGCACGATGTGCATATCATTCAAACTGTCAGGGACATGATACTAATAACTGCTGGATCTTGAAGAATAAAATTCAAGATATGATTGATGCTGGAGAAATTGAGTTTGATCCTCCGGGTACTCCCAATGTGATTACTGCTCCAATGCCAAACCACGAGAAGACTGTCAATGCCATTGAGGAAGATCTGCATATCCATTCAGTTGATGAATTGACCACACCATTGTCTGTCATCAGAAAGAAGTTGGTACAAGCTGGGTTCTTTCCGGGTTGTCGTGAAGATTGTGTTTATTGTGAGTATAATCCAGAGAAGTGCTTCAGATTGAAAGATGGAATTCAGCGTCTCATGGATAATTACACCATAGTGTTTGAAAGAAGACCGTCTTCTGTGGAGAGTATGGTGGAGCATATTACCAGAGGTAAGAAGATTGAAGAGGTTGACATGGTTGACAAAGTACCGGTGAGAATCACTTCAAAGGGTCCTATTAAAATCACTCATCAGGGACCAATCAAGATTACTGCTGAAGGTCCTGTGAAAGTTGTTGCTGAAGCCAGAGTTGCTCCTGTGGTCATTACTACTCCTGGTCCTATCCCGTATACGTCTGACAAAGCTGTGCCTTGGCATTATGGATCTGATGTTTACATCCATGGTGTTAAGCAAGAGCCTGTAGCTGATGTGCCTGTTGATGTTGACAATATTGTTGGATCTAGTAAGATCACACGTAGTGGAAGAGTCTTCTCACCTCCAGTTAATTCCAAAAATGCAGTTACTCCTGCTGCCACTTCCACCACTGATGCTCGAGGCAAGGGTCCTGTTATTGAGCCTGTATCTACTGATGTGCCAGCTGCTGATGATCTCTCTAAGCAGATGGAGGAAGTATTGAAAATCATTCGCAAGAGTGATTATGACATTGTTGATCAACTAGGGCATACTCCCTCAAAGATTTCTATGTTGTCCTTGTTGTTATGTTCTGAGGCTCATGCCAAGTCCTTGATCAAGTTTTTGAAGACTGCTCATGTACCCAGTGCAATTTCTGTGGATCAATTTGAGAACTGTGTTGCCCACCTGACCTATGACAATGGGTTAGGATTTTCTGATGCTGATTTGACCCCTGCCAGGAGGGATCATAACAGGGCCTTGCATGTTTCAATTGAATGCAGGGGCACTACCTTGTCACATGTGCTGATAGACAATGGTTCCTCTTTGAATGTGTTGCCTAAGGAAGTCCTGAACAAGTTAAGTCCTGAAGATGCTGTGCTGAAGCCCAGTAACATTGTGGTGAAGGCTTTTGATGGTTCTAGAAGAGTAGTACATGGGGAAATTGATCTTCCAATCAAAGTTGGCTCCCAGGTGTTTACTGCTACATTTTTTGTGATGGATATTCGTCCTTCGTACTCTTGTCTGCTTGGTCGTCCCTGGATCCATGGGGCAGGTGCTGTAACCTCTACATTGCACCAAAAGTTGAGATATCCGGTAGATGGAAAGGTTGTTACTGTCTATGGAGAAGAGGAATACTTTGTCAGCCATGTAAACACTTTCAAGTATCTGGAAATGGAAGGTGAATACATTGAAACTCCATGTCAGACATTTGAAGTGGTTCCCTGGGTTGTTAATGATTATGTAGCTCCTCCTGTTGTGAAGAAAGTTCCTGTGGTCACCAGAAAACCTCCAACAATGGCAATGGCCTCCCTCAATGATGCTAGAGCTGTGGTGGATGAAGGTGGTTGTACTATTTGGGGTCAACTTCCTGATATTCCATACAAGTCTGACAAGTTTGGTTTGGGTTTCACTGCAGAGTCCTAGAAGGCTGTTCGTCGTGCTCGTGCTGTTCGTATCACCAATCAAGGGGTTATGAAGAACCAGATCAATGCTGTGGGAGATCACGATGAAGACTACAACTTGGATGCATGGATTTTTCCTACTGTGGGTGCTGGACTCGATAATTGGAAAGCTGAAGATGTTATCCCTATCTCCTTTAGTCAGGAGTAAATACTATTACTGTGTTATGTTTTTTAAATTTGTAATTTCTTGAACAATAAAACTTTCAAGCCATATGCCTTACCCGGGGCACAATGGTGTGCTTGTTACGGGCTGTCATTTCATTTGCATACTTCATTCAATAAAATCAGTGGACGTTTCGTTTTCGTAAATATTGTGTTCCTTGTCTTTCTTTTCTTTTATTTTTGTTTTATCAGCTATGTGTTCTTACACACACCCACATCATTAAAATGCAGATCCTCATCCACTCTGGTTCCTGTTGATAACAGTTCTACTATTGCCAATTATAATTTCGAGAATCCGATCTATCAAACTGAAGACGGAAATGAGGACGATTGTGAAATACCTGTAGAGCTTGCTAGGTTGTTACAACAAGAAGAGAAAGCTATACAGCCACATGAAGAGCCAGTCGAAGTTGTGAATCTGGGAACTGAAGAAAACAGAAAAGAGGTCAAGATAGGGGCTGATTTAGAGGACAGTGTCAAGAGCAGATTGATTCAGATGTTACGCGACTATGTGGAGATCTTTGCTTGGTCTTATGAAGATATGCCAGGGTTGGATACAGACATTGTGGTTCACCGTTTGCCAGTGAAAGAAGATTGTCGTCCAAAGAAGCAGAAGGTTCGTCGTATGCGTCCTGAAATGTCAGAAAAGATCAAGGCAGAGGTAATGAAACAGTTCAATGCAGGGTTCTTAGCAGTGACTTCTTATCCTCAGTGGGTTGCAAATGTGGTACCAGTTCCTAAGAAAGATGGTAAGGTACGTATGTGTGTAGACTACAGAGATTTGAACAAGGCTAGCCCTAAAGATGACTTTCCACTTCCTCATATTGATATTCTGGTAGACAACACTGCTCAGCATAAGGTATTCTCTTTTATGGATGGTTTCTCTGGTTACAATCAAATCAAGATGGCACCTGAAGATATGGAGAAGACAACATTTGTGACACAGTGGGGCACCTTTTGCTATAAGGTAATGCCATTTGGTTTGAAGAATGCAGAGGCAACATATCAGCGCGCTATGGTGGCTTTGTTTCATGATATGATTCATCATGAGATAGAGGTATATGTAGATGATATGATAGCCAGGTCTCAGAATGAAGAACAACATCTTGATCATTTGCATAAATTGTTTGAGAGGTTGAAGAAATACAAGTTGAGATTGAATCCAAACAAGTGTACTTTTGGAGTCAGATCTGGAAAGCTCTTGGGTTTTATTGTCAGTGGAAAAGGTATTGAAGTGGATCCTGCAAAAGTGAAAGCTATACGAGAAATGCCAGCTCCCCGTACTGAGAAGGAGGTTAGAGGTTTCTTGGGACGATTGAACTACATTGCAAGATTTATTTCCCAGTTAACTGCCATCTGTGAGCCAATCTTCAAGTTGTTGAAGAAAGATCAGGTGATGGAATGGAATGATGAGTGCCAGACTGCCTTTGATGAAATCAAGAGATATCTGCTGGAACCACCAATTTTGATGCCACCAGTTGATGGAAGGCCTTTGATTATGTACTTAACAGTGTTAGACAATTCAATGGGGTGTGTGTTGGGGCAACATGACGAGTCTGGTCGAAAAGAGCAGGCAATATACTACCTTAGCAAAAAGTTTACCGACTGTGAAACAAGATACTCACTGCTCGAGAAAACTTGCTACGCTTTGGCATGGGCTGCTCGCCGACTAAGACAGTATATGTTGACCCATACTACTTTGTTGATTTCAAAAATGGATCCAATCAAGTACATATTTGAGAAACCTGCTCTCTCCGGAAGAATTGCAAGATGGCAAATGATCTTGACAGAATATGACATACAGTATACTACTCAGAAGGCCATTAAAGGAAGTGTTGTTGCTGATCATTTGGCTCATCAAGCAGTGGATGATTATCAGTCAATGAATTTTGAGTTCCCTGATGAAGACATTATGATTATTACCAAAGAACCTGGACAATATGACGGACCTGAACAAGGATCCCGATGGACTATGGTTTTTGATGGTGCCTCTAATGCACTTGGTAATGGTGTTGGTGTTGTGATTAGTTCCCCTGAAGGTTGTCATACCCCGATTACTGCCAGACTTTGTTTCTATTGTACCAATAACATGGCTGAGTATGAGGCATGTATCCTGGGTATTAAAGCTGCTATTGATATGAAGATTCAGTTCCTTGATGTGTATGGAGATTCAGCCCTGGTAGTTAGTCAGATTAAAGGAGATTGGGATACCAAGCATGATAACCTCATTCCTTACAGAGAGCATGTGTTGTCTTTGATCCCACATTTTAAAGAGATTACCTTTGGACATATTCCACGGAGAGAGAATCAGTTGGCAGATGCTTTGGCCACCATGGCATCCATGTTTGAGATCAGTTGGGATGATGAAGCTCCCAAGATTACTATTGATAGATTTGAAAAGCCTGCATACTGCAATGAGATTGACACTGAAGGGGCAGAGGAGAAGCCTTGGTTCTATGAAGTGAAAAGATATCTTGAAACTCAGGAGTTCCCTGAAGGGGCATCTGTCAAAGATAGGAAGTTTCTGAGAAGGTTCTCTGCTAAGTTCTTTTTGAGCAATGGCATTTTGTACAAGCGCAATCATGACTCAACTTTGCTTCGTTGTGTGGATAAGAAGGAAGCAATTGAGATTATGGAAGATATGCATGATGGGATCTTTGGCACTCATTCTAGTGGTCATACTATGGCAAAGAAGATTTTGAGAGCAGGTTACTATTGGTCTACCATGGAAGCTGATTGCTATCAACACTCCAGAACATGTCACAAATGTCAAATCTATGCTGATAAAGTCCATGTACCTCCATCACCATTGAATGTGTTGACTGCTCCTTGGCCCTTTGCCATGTGGGGCATTGATATGATTGGTGAGATCAAGCCTACTGCTTCTAATGGGCATCGTTTCATCCTGGTTGCTATTGATTACTTCACGAAGTGGGTGGAGGCAGCTTCATTTGCATCTGTTACTAAGAATGTTGTGGCTCGATTCATTAAGAATAATCTCATATGTAGATATGGCATCCCTGAAAGGATTATCACTGACAATGGCTCTAATCTGAACAACACTATGATTACTGATCTCTGCACGCAGTTCAAAATTAAGCATCATAACTCTTCTCCGTATCATCCAAAGATGAATGGGGCAGTTGAAGCTGCTAATAAGAACATTAAGAAGATTGTACAGAAGATGACTGTTACTTATAAGGATTGGCATGAGATGTTACCGTTTGCTCTTCATGGTTATCGTACCACAGTACGTACTTCAACAGGGGCAACCCCATTCTCCTTGGTCTATGGTATGGAAGCAGTTCTGCCCATTGAAGTTCAGATTCCCTCCTTAAGAATTATGAAGGATGCAGGCTTGGATGAAGATGAGTGGATTCAGACTCGACTGGACCAGTTAAATTTGATTGATGAGAAGAGACTAGCAGCAGTTTGTCATGGCCAGATGTACCAGAAACGAATGATCAAAGCTTTTAACAAGAAGGTTAAGCCAAAGGTATATCAGGCTGGTGACTTGGTAATCAAGCGTATCATATTACCACAGGGTGATCCTAGGGGCAAGTGGACTCCGACATATGAAGGACCATTTGTAGTCAAGACAGTGTTTTCAGGAGGTGCCATGATACTCACTACAATGGATGGTGAAGACTTTCCACAGCCTGTGAACGCAGACATAGTTAAAAAATACTACGCATGAAAAGAGACCCGCTAGGTTGACAGGCCTAGGCAAAAATAAGGGCATCCCGGCAAACCAAAAGGGTTTGGGAAAAAATTAGGGATATATATAAAATAATGTACACCCGGCAAGTCGAAAACCTGAAAAGGCGGCTTGGGCAAAAAAGGGTATCCCGGTGGATTGAAAACCTGAAAGGGCAATCCAGGCAAAAGTTAGGGATTAAAGCGTATGACTATGTCTCGTTTAGATCACCCATGAAACTGCAACCAGTTGTAATACTTACTCAAGCTCGAACAGATAAAGCTCAATCCAATCGTTTCTGTCCCAACAGCAGAAGATGAGATACTTGAAGATAATGGCAATAGTAGAATTGAAACTCAATAGGATCATTTCTCACATAGCTGGTTCTCTTTGTTTTGTAAAAACTTTATGACAAAATCCTCTTACTAGGGTTTATGTCTCCTTGTACAAACTTACCCGTGTATGGGTCACTTTTTGATATAAATAAATTCCATATTTTGAATCCAGATTTACTTTTACCCTATTTACATAAGCGAAACGTCCATTGGTTGTGTTTGAATGTATGTATGCTTTTGAATATGATTGATGCATGTATTGCTTAATATGATTGATGTTTACCAGAAATGCATAAAAATGCAGTAATAGTATTTACTAAGGACGAACGAGGGAAGGATTTCAACGAAGCTTCGCCGGTTCATCTTTACAAGAAAACTACAAAACCCTCAGTAGGACGAATCCATCTTCATAAAGTCTTATCTCCCCTGGAATTTATATCCATCTCTTTTATCCTCATACGGATATTCGGGAATCTACTTTCCAATAAGGGTACGACGAACGAAGACGGGAAGTTATATATACCCTACTATCAAACGAAGACAAAGGTTATATATACCTTGCTATCCCCAGCAGACGGGAGGTTATATATACCTTACTATCCCCAGCATACGGGAGGTTATCTATACCTTATTATCCCCAGCATCCGGGAGGTTATCTATACCTTGCCATCCCCAGCATATGGAAGATTATGTATAATATATTCTTCAACAACGAATTGGGATTTATTTTCCCTGGCCAGCAGTTGTTATACAAAGACATCCAGACGCTTCCGGCAGTATCATATCATACATACATCATTTACATCATAACATACATATCCATAAATACATAATACATTTACTTAGGAGCGTCATACTATGCATGCATACATATTGCATAAACTAACATTCTCCTTGCAGGATAGTTATATGCAGATAAAACAGCATCAACAATTCACAACAGGTCAGAAATGATCCATACACTACTCAAGATGTCCTCGAATAGCAGGCAAACGGTCCGTAAAAAGATCCATTCCCTGGTTCAAGACATCTTTCAGAAGAACAAATCCTGACGTTCTTTTGACCCTTAAGAGCAAATCCTGACGCTCTTTTGGACCCTTGTTCAAGATACTTTTTCAGAAGAACAAATCCTGACGTTCTTTTGACCCTTAAGAGCAAATCCTGACGCTCTTTTGGCCCCTTGTTCAAGACTTTTTTAGAGGAACAAATCCTGACGTTCTTTTGATCCTTAAGAGCAAATCCTGACGCTCTTTTGGCCCCTTGTTCAAGACATTTTACTCAGAAGAACAAATCCTGACGTTCTTTTGATCCTTAAGAACAAATCCTGACGTTCTTTTGGCCCTTGGAGAATAGGCAAACGGTCTGTACAAAGATCCATTCCCTAATCCAAAATATTTCCAGAAGAGATAATCATCACAAGATTTATTTCTACTGGTCCATCCAACAACTCAAATCATGTTGCATAAATGATTCAGAGACGGCCTATACAAAGACCTAGTACTGATATCCAGTATCAACATAAAGACATCATCATATTCTGATACTTTAGGTGGCATCTCTAAGCCCATCACCAGTTCTTCCTGATGGCATCTCTAAGCCCATCTCCAGTTCTTCTAAGTAGCATCGTTAAGCCCACTCAAGCATATACAATCAAACATCAATATCATGCTATGCACTGGTGAGTGCAAATTTTTGGGCTTTTGTGTTCAATCCCCTTCAACATTCCAGGTCACGACTGGCAAATGTACCAATCTAACCCCTCAGGTTTCAGAAAATTGAACAGGGGCAGCTGTTGCACCCCAAAATTTGCCCTCACAATACAAGACTTTGTGTTCTAAGAAGGTTCACAAGGTTCACAAGTTTCCCAACACTTTCAAGGCCTTCCCTGAGGTTCATGAAGTCTACAAGCTACTTTATGAAGGTTCACAAGGTTCACAAGATTCACAATGTTTACATAACCTTTCATGAGGTTCATGAAGTCTACAAGCTACTTTATGAAGGTTCACAAGGTTCACAAGTTCCACAATGCTTTCAAAAACCTTTCATGAGGTTCATGAAGTCTACAAGTTATTTTATGAAGGTTCACAAGGTTCACAAATTTCTCAATGCTTATATAATCTTTCATGAGGTTCATGAAGTCTACAAGTTACTTCTTGAAGGTTCACAAGGTTCACAAGATTCACAATGATTACAAAGCTTTCCTGAGGTTCATGAAGTCTACAAGTCACTTTATGAGGTTCACAAGGTTCACAAGCTTCACAATACCTCCCATGAGGTTCACAAGACATTTTATGATGGTCCACAAGGTTCACAATTGGTCAGAAGAGTTGACAATTCCCTCAGACAGTGCACCTCCTAAGCAGTGCATCCAAAACTAGGGTTTTGACTTTAATCAGGCTAAATGGACTTCCAAGACTTCAAATGAGTTTCATAACATCTTATATGTGTGTAAGAACCCCCATGACAAGTTTCAGGACTTTTCTCAGAAGTTTGCTCAGTCAGATGATCAGATAAGTCAAAATCAGTCAATGCAGTTAAAAAGTCAAACTGAGGTCAACTGTGGTCAAACCAAAGTCAAACTTCATGATTTTTTGCCAACATAAATTATATGAAGTAAAATTCATCATTTGATCAAGGGTTGATCATGATTCATCAAGTAGATTTCAGATCATCAAGAATCAGGAGTTTCTAAATTAGGGTTTCCTCAGTAAAAGTCAACTGAACTTTGACCAGCCATAACTTTCACATACTTCATCACCAAGTCTCCACTCAAAGCTCATTTTGAAGGAAATTGAATTCTCTACAACTTTGTGTCTCACAAGCCAAGCCCAAAAATGCTTCATTTGGAAGGTATGAGCTAAGACATTATAGGTCATTTCAAAAGTCAACAAAAAGTCAACAACTTCAAAAGGGCATAACTTGAGATTGGTAAATGATATGGACATGAAACCAGTGGGGTTGTTTAGAGGACTCTTCAAGCTTTCCAAAATGTCCAAGAACACCCTCATAGCTTTAAAATTGAAGGATATGTGCCCTTGCAAAGTTGGGAAATTTTGAGTTGGTTTATGATGAAAATGGAGGTCTAAAACCAATTCTTTCCAAATGGGCTTGTCAAATTATGATCCAATCCATACACTATCATCATGCACGACCCAAATGATTAAAAATCAGAATTTTTATTATTTTATTTTTATTTATTTTGATTTAATTCATAAAAAATCATTTTAAATAGAAATAAAATATGAAAATGTGTTATTTAATGGAGATTTGGTTTCTAGAATGTCTTCAATATTGATTGGAATTGAAAGGGAATGAAATCACAAGATTGGTACAAAAATAGTAAGCCTTAATGCAAGAATATTTGATTTTCAAAGCATGATCAAAATGAATCTTTTCATATCAAAATTTCCACACAACAATTCAATTTTATGACCTAAGTTCACTCACCTATAAGTACATGACTTATTGCAATCACCAAGACACGAATTTTAGCAGCCAAAGGGTAAGTTCACAAAGTCAAAAAACCATTGAAAACCTCACATTCGGATTCCTTCATACAAGGTGTTTTAAGGTAAAACAAGAACATAGACATGTTCCTTGGTCATCCATGAAGCGAAACCAATACTCATATGCATCAATAACATGACATATTGAACAACCCGAGCTCACTTTATCCTTGAAAATAATTTTTTTCGATTCCAATAATGTGTTGCTTTTCCATGAATTTTGTTTGTTTAATGTTGTTTGTGATGATATGTAGAACGTTTCTGGGCAAAGAAACCAAAGAAACCATGAAGAATCCGTAAGATGCCATATTAGGGTTTGAACCTTCAAATTAGGGTTCTTCAATTCATTAAGTATAAATGAATTCTGGAAACGTAGGAATGTTGTATGGACTGTGAGGATCATAAAACATTAATTAATTCCATGAATCGTTGCTGTTTTGTATGAGTTTCATTTTCGCAGGTTCAAAACAATGAAGAACTCGCAGCAATATTCGCAGGAAAAAGAGAAGGAAAATTCGCAGGAAATAGGTTGAAGAAGAAGCAGTTTGGCGCCCAGCAAAAATTCAAATGTTAATTAAAATATTTTATGTTTAATTGTTGGTTTGGTTTCACAAGCGTGCAGCTTGTCTTAGTGGTAATGTTGGTTTGTGTATTGTGTGATGGTGCTGGTTCGAGTCTTGGCTGGGACATTCTTTTTTTCTTATTTTTTCCAGGTTGAACATACATAATATATTATGTATTATGGCCAACACAATGACAGATAGGCTCTCCCAGCCAGGTGGTCATGCGCGCATATGTATATCCATGAGGTCCTGGGTTCAACACCACCCCAGGCCTTTTGTTTCTTTTATTTTTCCAGGTTTTTTTGTGACAAAGAACAAAACTAATCAAACCCCCCTCATTGTTGCCTGCGTGTGGGCTAGCCTGGTGGTGTGTCTTGCTTCTAGTGAACAAAGCCTCCTGGGTTCAAATCCCAGCCAGGTTTGTTTTGACATTTTATTTTATTTTTGTTTTATTTAATTTTATTTAATTGATTTAAGTTTTGTTAATAACGATATATTAATAAAATAACTTTATAAAATGTTATTCAATGTTTATAATATTCAAAACTCATATTTTTCTTAATTCAAAAATTATTTTCTTTTACTTTGTAAATAAATTATAATATATATATATTAGTTAAAATAAATTTTGTATATTATATTCTAAACCCTAAAAATATTTTTCTAGCAAAACCCTAATTTTAAAAACCTTAAAAAACTAATTTTATTTTATGATCTTTTTTTTTGTAAATATAATATTTAGTACAATCAAATTTTATAAATATAATTACTATGTACATATTTATTTAATATAATTAATTTTTGTAAATATAATTATTATATACATATTTATTTAATAGAACTAATTTTTTGTAAATATAATTGTAACCTATTTTTTTTAATATGTAAATATATTTTATATACTATATTTATAACCTAAATTATTTTCTTTTAATAGGTGTTTAGAGACAATTGAATCTATAATAATTAAATTTTGTAATTATAATATGTTTAAAAATAATTTAATAGTTTGTAAATTAAAATAATTATTTAATTGTTTATATTTCTTTTATTTCTAAATATAATTGTCTATATTAAAAATTTTTAATCTTATGATTGTTATTTTTATATTCTTACAATATTTTGCTAATTCAGTTTATTTTGATTATTTGTTATTACTATTAACCATATTATTACTAACTTTTGCTTATTATAATTTCACTAACATTATTTAATTTTTCATTATTATTTTACTAATCCTATTTTTAATTCTTATTATTACTAACCCTTATTATATTTTGCTCCTATATTTATTTTTGCTATTTATTTTTAATTTGCTTATTATAATTATGTAATTGCTCCTTGGTGTAAGTTTTGTAATATTTAATTTATTTAATTTTATATTATGGTTAGTAATTTAGGGAGTGTAAACATGTATTCTATTTAAAATAAATTTAGATCACCTTAATTATAAGATAAATAAAATTGAACACTCACACACGTAAGTCGATTTTTAATCGCCATCTCACTTTCTAAGGCTATCCCTCAATGTTGCCTAATCATAAGGTCAAGTGGGGTGTATAAAGCAAGTCCCTAAAAAGAAACATCATCAAGTCCCTAATGGTTGCCTTTAAAGATCAAGTCCCTTTCGAATAATGATGATAGTCCCTCCTAAATGCTTAATACACCTCACAGTTGCCTTCATAAACAGATGTCCCTCACATGTCCCTTACATCCAAGGTAATGACTACCTATTCCTTAATGATAGGGATAGTCTTACCACTTAAGGATAAAGAACAGAAAAGACTTAAACTTTAGGGTAGGTACCTCCTAGTTGCTTGCTCACTTCCTTCCAAATTTTCAAACACTTAACAAATTTCAAACAAATTTTCAAAAACAAGTTTTTACGCATCCGTACATGGATCATTATTAACTCATATGAAAATTTTCTATTCACACACTACACCTTTTCAAAAACAATTCAAAGTGAGCTAAGTAACTAAGAGCCCATGGATAACCATGGATGTAAAGGGTGCTAACACCTTCCCTTTACATAACCTACCCCCCGGACCCAAAAATCTTTTATAAGGTCTTTCCTGTTCTTTTATGCCTTTTCTTTGGATAAAATAAAAGTCGGTGGCGACTCTTGCTATCCGCAACATAACTAAAGTCAGTTCTCCCACCGTGTTACAACCGGACAATCCGTCTTCTCCCTAGCCTAGCCTAGCCGCCACCGTTACCTCCGTTCTCACCTTCGTCATCCTCACAAGCTTTCTCAAACTCTCCGCCGCCAACTCTGTTCTTGCCTAAACCTTTCCTCTCTCCGTCTCTCAACCTCTATACATCATTTACTCTAGCCTAAATCCTTCTCTTTATTATTAATTGGATTCCTCTCACACGGATCTAACCTAAAACTACATGTCTCTTACCAAAGGAAACGAACCTAGCTCGAAGAAATCCTCCCTGCATATTCGGACTCACACAACGAAACACAACGCAACCAATCGAAAATCACAACCAGCTACACCAGATTCAACACACAGCCAGTTGTTGTATCAGATAGCGGAATCGAAAGCGTACCTGTTACGCGATGAGGCGACAAAACTGCGGTGCGTGTTTGCCTCGATTCGGTAATGCTTCCTCTTCAACTTTTGCTTCTGATTCAATCCTCTTTCTCTTTTGCGAATTCGGCTTGTTTTTCCGTATTGAGTGCACCTACAGGTTGGTTGATGCTGCTGCGAGGACTTCGTCTAATCGAAGAAACTGAAGCGATTGCAGAAGGTCGAAGCGCGGATTCAAGATTGGAGTCTAATCCGTGAAGCTGATGAAGATGATGCTTGATGAATGTTGCAGCGAATTCGGTTATTGCTAGAATCGATTATGAGTGCTCTTGGTGATGAATCTTGAAGAGAATCGATCCAGATTGAAGTGAGTTGATGAAGATTCTGAAGAATTGGATGCAGATGGAATCGGTTATGGAGGTTATTGGTGATGAAGATTGAAAGGAGTGATTCAGAAATTGTTTTTGTGATGAAGATCGAAGAGAAAAATGGAGAGAGAGATTGATGAAGATTGGATCGCTTTTTTCGGTTTTGTCAAGAACTGGTTGACGGTTATGCGGAATTGGTTAAAGAATTATGCAACATTGGTTGAAGCACTAGAATTCTCTTTTTTGTGAAAACCTCTCTTCTCATTCTGTTATTGTGATTCTTTTTTTTCCGTTATGGTGAAAACCTTTTTTCATTCTGTTATGGTTCTGTTATTGTTGAAAAGAAAAAACGGTTATTGAAATCTGTTATCATCTTTTTTTTCTTCCTGTTAGCACGTTTTCGCATGAGCTTTTCCACCTGCGTTTTATGTTTCCTTTCAGTGCGTTTTGGTGCTGTTTTTGTGTGTTTTGATATTGGCTGGGAAAATCCCCCTGTGACGTGGCTTGGTTGGATAGAAAAGCTGAAACAAACGTGACCTTCTATAGTTGATGACGTGTCGTGGTTTCTTTATTCCTTGGACCTAAAAAAATCGTGACTTTCACTCTCAACTTATTATTTCTTCTTCTTTTTTTTTTCTATATTAGTGGTGGTGAATTGTGGATAAAATAAAAATAAACAAGACTAAGAAAAATATGAGAAATGTAACTTAATGAAATAGAATGGAAAATAGAACTAAATGTATGGACCCATGATTAGAAAACTATCGGAAATTTGGTGAATAATGGGAAATTGGAAATCAAATGATAAAATAATAGGAATGAATTAACGGAAAAACGGGTAATGAGTATGAAAATGGATGGAATGTGGTGGCTTAACGGGAATATGAATGGATAATTTGGTGCTAAAAACAATAGTTAGAATAATCGAAATGAGGAATGGTTTATGGCTCAAAATGATAACAGAATGAACAAAAGTGGATATGGAACTAGATACTTTGTGAAACGGACCAATTACCACAAACACACGCATAGCCACGAAACTTCAACCAATTAGTTCATTCAACTGAACCAGCTTGCATTGCTTTAGAATCACTTCGAATTTATCTGAATCATTCTCTGGAACAGTAAAATCCGCAGATACTCACAATGAGAATACCCATGCTACATTTGAATCTTCGGACCCAAAAACTATCACTAGAACCACTGCCTGGAAGATCAAATCCTTTCGCACACAACACAATTCAACGCCGAATTCGCACTGTTTGAGAAATAACCCCTGAAACATGAAGACTCAACAGCTGAACTAATTTCCTGACAATTTGAACAAGATTAGGTCAAGCGTCCGTTTGACTCAGATTGCCGCACTGAAATCACTGCCAGTTTATGCTATGCTTCCACAATGAATATTATGCTTCATTTTTCTATGCTAATGATGCTACGTAAAAATATGAAAATGATATGAATATGATGAACATGATGCGATATGATGCTTAAGAATAAGAGGGCAAATTTTGGGTGTTACAGCTGCCCCTATTTAATCACCAGTTAATCTGAAAAGGATGATAGTACGGGCTATCGACCATTCAAGATAAACTGTGATTGAATACCAAGAAGACCAGAAATTTGCACTCTGACGAAGAATGCAACACCGGGAAATAAACCCGACCAAATGACGCTTCGGTGACTGAAGGGGAGAAGAAGCAGATGAGCTTCTTCCAAGTTGAGCTGATATCTGGAATAAGAACAAGTTGACAGACGAGTCTTCAAACCACCCTGTAACGCCAGGAGCTGGACATACGAGTCCTCAACACGCTTTAATAACAATCACTGAGACAGACGAGCCTTCAAACAATCCTGTGACGCCAGGCGCTGGACATACGAGTCCTCAACACACTTTAATAACAATCACTGAGACAGACGAGCCTTCAAACAATCCTGTGACGCCAGGAGCTGGACATACGAGTCCTCAACACACTGCATATAGCATGAGACAGAAGAGTCTCCTTCGGATTTACCTGTTACGCCAGGACCGGTAATGCACTTAAGTCTGTGGGATAGACATGCAATCAAGGTAGACGAACCTTCTTCATATATTATCCGCGGATATATGGTATAAGACAGACGAGTCTTCTAAGCAAACCTGTTACGCCAGGTGCAGCAACCATAATTGGTGCTTGAGACAGACGAGCCTCCTTCGGATTTACCTGTTACGCCAGGACCGGTAACCATTTCGACATTTAATTCCCACTGTCAGGATTCGAAACCTCTTCAATACAGACGAGTATTGGATGATCATCAAGATAACACAGACGGGTGTTATAGGTCAATGATACAGACGAGTATCAGAAGATGATCTGAGAAACACAGACGAGTGTATCAGGCAATGATACAGACGAGTATCAGCCACTGGTATAGACGAACCCCAGAAATTCAAACACAGACGAGCATTTGAAGTAGTCACAGAAATATCAGGGTAAACAACAAATCTTCACATTCAGGTGTAAGCTAGCACAGACGAGTGCTGAGGATGATACAGACGAGTATCCAAGCAAAGCAGACAAGCTTCAGAACACAAACGACTTATGGGGGATAAAAGCAGACGAGCTTTAAACAAACACAGACGAGTGCTGGACAATTGCAGACGAGCAACAATAGAGAATGCATATCAAGGCACAGACGAGTGCAGCGAAGGATCCAATACCAAACACAGACGAGTGCTGGGAGGTTACAGACGAGCAACAACAAATATCATATCGGAACACGGACGAGTGCCGAGGAATTGCGGACGAGCAACTATCATAACCAAACACAGACGAGTGCTAGAAATTGCAGACGAACAATAACAGAGGTATCGCAACACAGACGAGCGCTGGAAATTGCAGACGAGCAAACAGCAACTGATATAACCAAACACAGACGAGTATTTGGAATTGCGAGCGAGCAGAATCAAAGTAATCAAGAACCACTGCTGGAGAAAGCAAATGAGCAATACCAAAAGGCTAACACGGACGAGTGTAGAAAGATGCAAACGAGCAGCAATAAAGCAGTGATATGTCCCTGCTGGGGAAAACTTGCTTAGGGATAACACATACGAGTGTTGAAAATTGCAGACGAGCAACGAACGAATGCCTGATCGGCAACAAGAGATACAACTCTACAGGGGAAGACAAGTCAAGAGGTCTGGACACCCACTCTGACTGAGGTGATGAATACCTGACTATATCATCACATGACCAACAATATGGCAACTTGGCTGAGAAATATTTCACGGACGGAGGTGAAAATCAAATATGAACTCTGTGGGGACCGGATCATCTTCAGCCCTGGCTGGGGAAGCTTCTTGGGCAAATACTCTGGCTAGGGAGAGCATCTGATGATTCAAGACTCTGAGGGGATATCAGGCTTTCAGTCACACCTGCTGGGGAGGACTCTTGCTGATGATAAAATACTGTTAATTCCACCTCTGATAATGACATGCTCTCCGGTTCCTGCTAGGCATACTCCGCTGGGGAAGAATGGCCTACTACTTCACTGGGGAAGAAGAACCTGCTTGGGCTGCTGCCAAGGCTTGGTTGGAGAAAATCTTTGCCGGAGATGCCAGGCTTCAGATACCTGTCGGAGAAGAACTCTCTGCTTGGGGAGATACTCTACTGGGGAGAAGTAAATTGCTTGAGAGAATGTGACGTTATCCTGCAACCTGCAACAACAGAAAACACACGTGTGTCCCGGGGATTTGCATGGAATGATCGGTTCATCCATCGTCACCCGACACTCAAAGAGGGTTGCAGTCTCCCTGCATGTCAGTTTTCTTTTCAAAATTATCACCCTGTTTAGATGCAATGCTATTTTTGCCAAAAATTCAGGACATTTTGCAAACAAAAATAAACACACACAGCTTTTTGACTGAATATTATTTTTATTGGATGGCCTCTGAATAGGCAAAGATTTACATCAGGAAGCAACCACCTGGAAAGAGGTAGCCACTATAAAATTGAGAAAAGAAACTATCCTAATGGCAATGTATACGGCATCCCAAGGAGTTCCGTTTCTGCTATGACCTGCATGTCTTCAAGACTCTCCATTCTGCTTTGGCTTTCTGGGAGGACGAGGGGACTGTTTCCTATCCTTCCAATATTGTCAAGCTGTACGAAACGATGACGTAGTTCAGATAACTTGGATCACAGTTATTCGCTTATTCCCTTATTTTGCGTGGATCGCCCTCTCGGGTTTTCAATCCACCGGGATACCCTTTTTTGCCTGAGCTGTCCAATGTGGCTTTTCAACTCAGCGGGTGTACCTTTTTTTATATTTATTTCCCTAATTTTTTCCCGAGCTTTTTATTCTGTTTTTAGCTCGCCGGGATGCCCTTTTCTTGCCTGGACTTGCATTCTGTTTTTGTGTCCAGCGGGTCTCTTTATGCGAAGTATTTTTTAACTGCGTCCGAGTTAACAGGGGATGGGAAGTCCTCTCCATCCATAGTGGTGAGCATCAGCGCTCCTCCTGAGAAGACTTTCTTCACTATGAATGGTCCTTCGTAGTTTAGGGTCCACTTGCCCCTGTTATCTGAACCTGGAGGAACGATTCTCTTCAATACAAGCTTTCCCACTTGATACTCTCGAGTACGTACTCGTTGATCGAATGCCCGCTTCATTCTCCTCTGATAAAGCTGACCATGACAGATAGCCGCTAATCTTTTTTCCTCAATTAGACATAGCTGATTGTAACGAGCACGCACCCATTCAGCCTCATCCAGTTTGACGTCCATCATCACGCGCAGTGAAGGGATCTCTACTTCAACAGGCAGGACTGCTTCCATGCCATACACCAGAGAGAAGGGAGTTGCCCCTGTTGACGTCCTGACTGACGTTCGGTACCCATGCAAGGCAAACGGTAACATCTCATGCCAATCTTTGTAGGTGAAAACCATTTTCTGCACAATCTTCTTGATATTCTTGTTAGCTGCCTCTACCGCACCATTCATCTTTGGTCGGTAAGGAGAAGAATTGTGATGCTGTATTTTGAAGTCCCGACATAAGTCTGCCATCATCTTGTTGTTGAGATTAGAACCATTGTCAGTAATGATCCTTTCGGGCACTCCATATCTGCATATGATATCTTTTTTCAGAAATCTTGCCACCACTTGACGAGTGACGTTGGCATAAGACGCTGCTTCTACCCACTTGGTAAAGTAATCAATCGGGACCAGGATGAAGCGATGACCGTTCGAAGCAGTTGGCTCGATTTTCCCGATCATGTCAATTCCCCACATAGAGAAAGGCCAAGGAGATGACATGACGTTGAGCGGGTTAGGAGGAACATGCACTTTATCTGCATATATTTGGCACTTGTGGCATTTTCGAGCGAATGAACAACAGTCTGCATCCATTGTCATCCAGTAATAACCTGATCTCAGCAGTTTCTTTGCCATGGCATGCCCTCCTGCATGGGTACCAAAAGATCCTTCATGGACTTCCTGCATCAACAGACTTGCTTCGTGTCTATCCACGCATCTGAGCAAGACCATGTCGAAGTTCCTTTTGTACAAAACCCCGTCTGTGTTCAAGAAGAAACTAGCAGCAAGTCGTCTCAAGGTCTTTTTGTCTTTGGAAGATGCCCCTGTTGGGTATTCTTGATTTTCCAGGAATAACTTGATATCAAAATACCATGGTTTCTCGTCAGACACGGCGTCTACAGAGAAAGCATAAGCTGGAGAGTCAAGCCTGGATATGTCAATTCTGGGCACGAAATTCCAACGCAGGACTTTAATCGACGAAGAGAGAGTGGCCAAAGCATCGGCAAATTGATTTTCGTCACGTGGTATGTATATGAGCTCAACTGTCGTGAAGAATGTCAACAGTTTTCAAGCATAATCCCTGTACGGAACTAGATGCTCTTGATGCGTATACCATTTGCCGCTAATTTGGTTAATGACGAGGGATGAATCTCCGAATATGTCGAGGTTCTTAATCCGAAGATCAATTGCCTCCTCTATTCCCATTATACACGCCTCGTATTCCGCTTCATTGTTGGTGCAGCCAAAAGTAATTTTGGCAGCGAAGGGTAAGTGGACACCTTCAGGAGTAATAAGTACGGCACCAACTCCACGACCATTGATATTGACAGCCCCATCAAACATCAACTTCCATTTGGATTCAGGGTCAGGCCCCTCCTCCGGAAGTGGTTCCTCATAATCGTTTGTTTTGAGGTACATGATGTCCTCATCAGGGAAATCAAATCTCATTGGCTGATAGTCATCCTCAAGAGGTTGCTGAGCAAGGTATTCCGACAATACACTTCCTTTGATGGCTTTCTGAGAAGTGTACTGGATGTCGTATTCAGTTAAAATCATCTGCCATCTAGCAACCCTTCCAGTCAATGTTGGTTTCTCAAAGATATACTTGACAGGGTCCATCTTGGAAATGAGAAGTGTGGTATGAGTCAACATATACTGCCTCAGTCGACGAGCAGCCCATACCAAAGCGCAGCAAGTTTTCTCGAGCAGTGAGTATCGGGATTCACAGTCGGTAAACTTTTTGCTAAGGTAATAAATGCCGTACTCTTTTCGACCAGACTCGTCATGTTGGCCAAGCACACACCCCATCGACCCTTCTAGCACGGTCAAGTACATGATTAATGGTCTCCCTTCCACTGGAGGCATCAGAATTGGAGGTTCCTGTAAATATTCTTTTATTTTGTCAAAAGCTCTTTGGCAATCATCGTGACACCTGACCGTCTACTCTTTCCTTAGCAACTTGAATATCGGTTCGCACGTGGCAGTTAGGTGAGATATGAACCGAGAAATGTAGTTCAATCTACCTAAGAACCCGCGCACTTCCTTTTCTGTTCTCGGTGCAGGCATCTCTTGAATAGCTTTCACTTTAGCAGGATCTACCTCAATTCCTCTTTGACTTACAATGAAACCCAGCAATTTTCCGGAACGCACTCCGAAAGTGCACTTGTTCGGATTCAACCTCAACTTGTACTTGATCAATCTATCAAATAGCTTCTTTAGGTTAACCAAATGCTCATCTTCGTCTTTGGACTTTGCAATCATATCATCCACATAACATTCGATCTCCTTGTGGATCATGTCATGGAACAATGTGACCATCGCCCGTTGATAAGTTGCCCCGGCATTCTTCAAACCGAAGGGCATGACCTTATAGCAGAATGTTCCCCACGGGGTAATGAACGTTGTCTTCTCCATGTCTTCCGGCGCCATTTTTATCTGATTATAACCGGAGAATCCATCCATGAAGGAGAACACCGAGAATTGAGCAGTATTGTCGACCAACACGTCAATATGTGGCAACGGAAAATCGTCCTTTGGGCTTGCTCTGTTCAAATCTCGATAGTCAACGCACATCCGGACCTTGCCGTCCTTCTTAGGCACTGGTACGATATTAGCTACCCAAGGTGGGTAACTAGTCACGGCAAGGAACCCGGCATCCCACTGTTTATGTACCTCCTCTTTGATCTTCATCGCCATATCCGGGCGAGTTCTTCTCAATTTTTGCTTTACAGGAGGACAGTCTTCTCTCAGGGATAGCTTATGCATCACGATGTCGGTATCCAACCCTGGCATATCTTGATATGACCAAGCAAAGATATCCACATACTCTCTCAGCATACTGATCAGCTCTTGTTTGACGTCGGCCTGCAGATTGGCCCCTATTTTGATTTCTTTCTTTGCATCTTCATTGCCAATGTTGATGGTCTCAATCTCTTCTTGATGAGGCTGAATAACTCGCTCCTCTTGTTTCAACAATCTGACCAACTCTTCAGGGAGGTCACAGTCTTCCTCAACCCCTTCATCAGCTTGGTAGACTGGATTATCAAAGTCATGCATAGTCATGGCAGGAACGTTATCCGTGGAATCCGGATGATCAGCACTGCACAAATGATGTGCTTATTCAGAATCTGTTTGATAAAGAGACGCTAACACAAAACAAAAATGAAAAAACACATTGCCATTTTTTATATATTTTTTTGTGAAAAAGTTTAAAAACAAAGACAGGGAACACAGTTTGTCTGAAAATGTCCTTTTATTCCATAGCAAAATAACGATGCGATACAAAACATGGTGGCCCAATACAATGGATCCAAGCATCTTGGGCATAATGCTGGATTTGACAATGCAGTATGCTAATAAAAGGAAACAAAACAATTACTTTGAGAGCCAGGTGACTTGAACAATGTCTTCAGCAGACCAATTTCCTAGCTCCTCGCCGGGTGCACACGGGCGGATCCAATTGTTGTCCCAGTCTCTGTCACTATCCCCGTCTTGGCTTGCCGTACAAATTTGATTGTGGTCGAGCAACCCAGCGCTTGTGAACGTGATAGCTTTACCACTCTGAGTAGACCCCCCAGGCTGATACCCTAAGCCGAATTTATCATCCTTGTTTTCCATCTCCAACAACTTGCCCCAGCCCTGAGCATTGCCTGATTGGACGACCTCCTTTGCTTCCTGGTAGGAATGAATGGACGTGCCCTCGTTGTTTTTCTTCACCGGAGTCAAGATACTGACATCTGCTTCAAAAGCTTGGCACAAAGTCTCGTGGATTTCTCCATCCATTTCTACATATTTAAACGTCGACAGATGGCTGACGAATATATCTTCTTCCCCACAAACTGTGATGACCTGGCCGTCCACCACGTATTTAAGCTTCTGATGCAAGGTTGAAGGGATAGCTCCAGCTGCATGTATCCACGGTCTGCCCAACAAGCAACTATACGCAGGCTGGATATCCATAACATAGAAGACACTCTTGAAGACTTGAGAGCCTATCTTGACAGGCAACTCAACCTCTCCGAAAACTGATCTTCTTGAACCATCGAAAGCTTTAACCACCAGATCACTCGGCGTCAGAACAATCCCATCAATGTTAAGCTTCATCAACGCCTTTTTCGGAAGCACATTCAAGGAAGAGCTTGTGTCTACAAGAACATGAGACAACACAGCGCCCTTGCATTCCATCGTGATGTGCAGTGCTTTGTTATGATTCCTTCCCTCCGCAGTGAGGTCTCTGTCTGTGAAGCCTAAGCCATGGCTAGCATTGACACTTCCCACAACAGCTTCGAGTTGGTTGACAGTGATCTCCTGAGGAACGTAGGCCATTTGAAGTACTTTCAGTAAGGCTTCTCGGTGTGCGGGAGAGCACATCAGCAGTGACAAGATAGAAATCTTTGAAGGTGTCTGGTTCAGTTGATCAACCACCTTGTAGTCACTCCTTTTGATGATCCTCATGAACTCCTCTACTTCCTTTTCAAACGTCCCCTGCCCAGCCACAGGAGTAGTTGACTCGTCATTCGCAGTCTGTTTTCCTTTGTCTTTGGACGAAGCCTCGGCCTCAGGATCTCTTCTCAACGCGGGGGGAGCGAATAAACGACCACTTCGAGTAAAGCCCCCAACACCTCCTACATTCTCAATAGTCAGGTCAGCAACAGGTCTACTCTCCATCTTCTGTCCCGCTACATAAACATCGGAACCATAATGCCACGGAATGGCCCTATCATCGGTGTATGGCACTGGCCCAGGTACAGTTATAGTCACGGGACTAATCTGAGGAGCGTAAATGGTAACCGGCTCTTGTCTGACGGGCATGTCAGCTTCATCGTAGAAGATAGTAATGGTTGACACATCATCAGCCTCTTCATTACTAACCTTACTGAACTGCAAGGACCCATCATCGATCAACCCTTGCAAACCCATCTTCAATTTCCCACAGCCATTCACAGCACTTATACAGTCTTCGCAATCGAGACAACAACCAGGAAATACTTGACCCTTCAACAGTCTCTCTTTCACCTCCCTCAACGGTGTCTTGACTTCATCAATACTCAGCACCAAACTCAACTTGTCATCACCCTCAACAGCATTGACTTTTGCCCCGCCATGATTAGGCATAGGGTTCGAGTTGACATTCGGTGGTGGCGCAAAGTTGATTGCCTTTGAATCTACAAGATCTTGAACTTTGTGATGCAGCGCCCTGCACTTCTCGGTTGAGTGCCCGGGTGCTCCTGAGTGAAAAGCGCATCGCGCGTTGACATCATAACCAGCTGGAAGCTCTCCAGGAGGTGGTGGTGCCAAAGTCCTCAGTTGGATGAGGTTCAAATCTAGTAGTCTCGGCAACAAGGCAGCATACGTCATCGGAATAGCTTCAATCACCCTGTTAGCCGGGCGAGCCTGCCTCGGTTGATATGGTCTCTGCTGGTAGTTGGTTCGAGGTTGTTGTTGTTGCTGGTGTTGTTGTGGTGGAGGTAGCATCTGTTGTACGGGAGCTGCGGGAATGGTGACAGCAGCCATATGCTCATAAGGTCTTCTATAACCACGACCCTGGCTTCGGCCGAATACAGCATTCGTCTCACCTTCTCGCCTTCTTGGAGGTCCACTAAAAGCTTTCCTCGCTCCATTTGAGCTACTAGCAACTGGGTCTTGTATCTTCCCCATTTTCAACAGCGTTTCAACCCTTTCCCCCGCAATGACAATATCGTTGAACTTAGTAGCAGAACTCGACGCCAATCTCTCAAGAAATACCCCCTGGAGGGTACCCATAAACATATCGGCCATTTCATTCTCTAACAAGGGTGGTTGCACCCTGGCAGCTAGCTGGCGCCACCTCTGGGCATATTCTTTGAAGCCTTCCTTTGCTGTCTGAGCCATATGTTGCAACTGCGTGCGATTCGGAGCCATGTCCATGTTATATTGGTACTGCCTCACAAAGGCTTCAGCGAGATCCTTCCAGCTCTTGACATTGACCCTGCTGAGCTTCATGTACCACTCAAGGGAAGCTCCCACCAAGCTGTCCTGAAAGTAATACATCCACAATTTCTCATCGTCTGTATGAGCGGCAATTCTCCCAACAAATGACTGCAGATGGGTCTTCGGGCAAGCAGTGCCGTTATACTTCTCGAAGGTAGGAACTTTGAACTTATATGGAATCCTGACTCCCGGAACCAAGCCCAAGTCTGTTATGTCGAACCCCAAAGAGCTCTGGGACTGAATAGCCTTGATTTGCTCGGCCATCTCTTCAAATCTCTTGTTCATTTCTACCCCTTGACCTTCAGCTTCATCAAGTAGAGTGAACTGGTCATCATGGTTGTCCATCTGAAGGTGATGCAACCCGTCGTTGGTTATTGTCACTCCTGGTTGTGTAACTGGAGTTCCACCCTGACGTGCGCCCGCACCGGTATGATTATCAGCATTAGCAGCAGCAACAGCGTTCCGGTTCTGATTCTCAACCATCTCTCGCAGACGCTCTTGATTCTACCCCATGCCGGCCATTAACGTCATGAAGTTATCCATTCTCTGCCTTAGATCTGCCAAATCTGCCTGCATCTGATCCATGGCTCGCTCTCTGTTAGTCTTGGTTGGGTATCTGTGCACCGCTGGTTGTTCTCGAACTTTACGAGGAGCTATAGTGCCTGTTATCACAAAACACGTTAGTAACTGAGACAACACCTGCAAAACAAACAAACAGGTTATATGCAATGCTATGTAACTGTTCATGTTCCCATTTTTAAACATTTGGCATGCCCCAGTTCTGGCATCTATCTCGGACAATCACTTTCAGTGTTTAGCTTTCAAACTTTCTCTTCGATAAGTGTTCAGACATTAGCAGTATCCATACAAACGAGTCTTGCACATTCAAAACGATAACTTGCACATTAGTACTGAATATGGACACACCACTATAGGCTAAAAGTCAGAATACATCCAGGAATATTCCCCGAAGGGTTACAAATCAGTACATCGAATAAAGACAAAATACAAAAATAAGCAAGACTCCTACAACAAGCCTGTAGGTAGTTTGAAAAAATAAACTAAGCTAAGGACTCCGGCTCTGCCACCTCTGCCCTGCTTTTCTTGACACCCGCTCTCAACTTGAGCTCTTCGATCTCTTTCCTTGCTTCCTCTAGAGCTAATTGACTTTGGGCTAGCTGTTGGGTCTTCTCCCTCCGGATGGCGTGGGCTTGCTCCACTTCCTCCTTCTTGAAAGCCATCTGAACTTCAAAGAACTCTTCCTTCTCTTTGAATTTCTTTTGCTCTTCATCCCTTTGGCCTTTCAGCCAAACAATGGACTGTCGAGCACTCTTGAGAGTCTTTAAAGTCTCCTTGTGCTTAGCTTCTCTTTGAGCTTCCATCATACCCAATCTGTGGAAATGGGCTTCTCTTCCGGCAAAATCCTTCTCTTTGTCTTCTAAAGAGGCTTGGAGCTTCTGCAACTTGCCTTCAGCTTCCTTCTTGGCTCTATTGGCCTGGTGGTATAGGCTTACCATCTCAATATTCTCTACTCTGACTTCATGCAGCTGAGCTTCTAGCTTCTTGCACTCCTCCAAGGAAACCGTATTGTTCGGACTTGGTACCTCTCGGGGATAAAGTGGAGCCTCGACTGAAAAAGGCATGAGAACTGACTCGATATGCCTTTGCAACCATTCAGCATATGGTGGATATGTCTTGGGATCAACTCGGCCGAAGTCTTTCTTCCCTTTTCTTATCCTGTGAGCCCAGGATTGGACTGCTTGTTGGACTAACTCTCTGTTTCCGTCAGCAGGAAAATACAAAGATTCAGCAAACATTTCCATCTGAGGAGGATCCTTCAAAGGGTAGCCAAACTGCCTTCTGGCTAATGTTGGGTAGTAACTGATGACACCTTTCCTTCCCAGCAAAGGTACTCCAGCAAACCTTCCGCAACTAACCATCAACTCCTTTCCTAGAAAATCCTTGTCATAACCCCAAGCAATGTCTTCTTCAGTCAGTCCCATCAATCTTCTGGACCATCTCCATTCGTCTCGTATATCCTTGAAGGTACCTGACTTAGGCAACTGTCTAGCAAACCATTCAGCAAACAAAGGAGCACAACAGACCACTGGACCACCTCTTCCTTTCTCGTTTCTGTAATGGACACTAAAATAAAAGTCACCCAATAGAGTAGGCACTGGATTCCCTTTTGCAAAGATTGAGATCACTTCTAAGCTGACAAACTCTTTCTCTCCGGGAAACAAGCTAGACCCATATACCATTAATACAAGCAAAGCTCCAAAGTCGTTCCACCTAGCCTCTGTAGCATATTTCTCAGCCTCTGGGATAAGCACACTCCAGGGTAGACCTCTGCCTTTACTCTCTTGCAAAGCCTTTCTGACTGAAACAACTGGCAACCTGCAAACCTTGGCTATGTCTTCATCTCTGAGCACAACCTCTGACCCGTAGAACGGCAATGTCTCTCTGATCGGAACACTCAGCATGCTGGAGATCTCTTCCGATGTCGGAGCTAAGATGTAACCTGGAAGAATAAAGCAACGCAGCAGGGGATCATAAAATTGCAACAAGGTATGCAAGCTGTCCTTTTGGTCTGCAGTAGGCTTGTCCACAAACTTCAGTATCTGGCCATATCTTTTCTTGAAATTACCTAAGACTTGATCATTCATCAAACCTGCTAACCTCTGAACACTTTTAACTTCCGGCTGAAGAAAGGTATAATGCACATTCTTTTTTCTCGGATCGCTTCTGATTTCTGCCATGGAGATAAGAATACCAGAACTGGGAACAGATGTGAGCAATGACCTGAAAAATGGGAAACATAAACAGTTAATGCAAGGAATGATGCAAATGTAATGCAATGCAAGCATATGACCAACTGGGACCATCTGAACTGGAACACTGACAAGGGCCCCCCTGAATAACTGGCAAACCCAAAAGTTTACTGAGTCACACCCTCTGATAATCACAACCCTCTGATAGAAGATCTCAGAATCACAGTATCAAGAAATCCAGAATTCCAGAACCATAACCTCGGAACCATAGAATCATAGAACCATGGATCATAATCAAAGGACCAAAGATTATAACAAGAGCCACTGAACAGATGAGTGTATGTTGAGGTCATGGGTTCCTGCACACCTGTAAACACCCCCCAATCTCACGGGTAAAAGGCTTCGGGTCAGACATCACGGACTCTCAAAGCCACATAGCAATAATATTGTCACCATCTCCGAGAAATGGCTCATGACCAAATCAGGGAATTGGTTTGGCATTATATACTACGCAGGGAGGCCTCAGCTGAGTCCGGGAAAAACAAGCATCCCTTATAAGTCCCCAGCTTCAAGCGCTGAAATCGAGAAACAATAGTACATTCAGCCCGTAGGATATAGTACTAATGTCATACGACCAGATGCTTTGACTGAGTTCTTATAAGAGAACCAGGCCATCCTATGCGAGTTCCCAGTGGGCCCTCGGGTGCGAATGGGTTTGCCACAAAATGTGGTCTGCCACTGTCACCACTGGAGAGGGTTGTTTCCACAAAGGTTCTCAATGATCGGTCCCCAGCTGCACATAACTGTCAGGGTTATGTAATGAGAGAGGAAGATCCCCAAATCAAGACATTTCCAAGACAATCGCAACCTGGGTGTGGAACTCACTACTACCCCCATGACAAGATCTCATGAGGCCAAAGTGGAACCACTCTAAGTCCTATGGTGCACTCGAGCCGGGTACTTGGCTCATATCTCTCAAGAACCAGTAACTCCCATCCCACCAAAGAAAACCAGTCCAGACAGTCCAGTATATACATGATGCAGAAAATAAATACTGAAAACTGTAAATAAAGCTGTAAAGAAAGCTGTAAATAAACAACAATACAATACAACAAGCCACATCAAACAAACATCACCCAATGAAACAGCAACACACAAGCGCTAGGAGAGACTCACAGGGGAACCAGAGATCATCTGGTGTGCATTCCCCAGCAGAGTCGCCAGCTGTCGCTCCCGGGATTTTCATCCTAGTACAAACGCGAAAGTGGCGCGGAAAGGTTAGAGTCGCCAGCCAGACATTTTTATCCCGAAAGAATGGGAAAGGTAATGTTGCACAAACCTGAGGAAGAAGGAAAGGACAAGGCCTTGCGAACCAAAGATCTGAGTTCGGGAGTCGGTTACGAATTGAGAAGGTATTAGCACCCCAATCCGTCCGTCGTACCCGACGGGATCCACGCTTGCTTATTTTGTTTCAAAGGGTAAAATAATATGACTGCTGCTGAACAAATGAACTGCTACTGGAATGGAACTGAAATGAGAAAAGGAATAAGAAAAGAGAATGGAAAAAAAGAATGGGGAAATGTAGGGAAAATAAAGAATGTGCTCGAACGGGCCCTACCCCGCTGCCTACGTACCTCATCGGGATAATGAGGATCAGAGTCGCCGTAGTTCCCCTAACTAGGGGTAGGAAAAAGGAAATTGCTTGTGAATTAAAGGCTTGAACTGCCTATGCCATTGCTCAGGTGTTGCAGACTCGGACGACGAGTGCGTAACCGTCTTGCAAAATGACAAGTAGGAGCAAGTTCGCGGACGGAGCGAAGGAGATGAGAAAAGAAATCCCGAAGGAAAGACGCTTATTGTTGGTTTGTGTATTTTATGAAGCTTTTATGAGTGTGTCACAAGTAAGTGAACTCAAGCTCTCACCAATGGAATGTACACTTGTCACTACATTCCAAGATGGAATAATAGAACAAGCATACTCAAGTAAGGAGAAGATCCCCAAAACTTGGACCCAAAGATTAGGGCTTAGGCTCACTAACTTGTTTACTTATTATATGTTTGGATTATTTACATGAAGCAGTGTTTTTTATGCTTTTCTTTATGAATAAGATACCTTGATCAGACTTGTGCATCACAAGGTAAACTTGTACTATCCCAAGATGGAAAGACTACAAGCATACCTCATGGGATAAGGCTATGGATCAAGACATCACTTCACATTTATTAAAGTATCTTTTAAGAGTTATGAGATGAGAAGAGAAGAAGAACCAAAAGGATCTCAAAGGAAAAATTCTAAAAGGGGACTAAAATAATCCTAAGTGTTAACATGCATGGATGTCCTAAGGGTTAGTGAGGTTTCTACCCTAATGAAGAAGAGAAGGAGAAGATAGAAGAAGGGATGAGAAAGGCCTAGGCCCAACAAAAAGAAGGTTAGTTCACATAAACATAAAAAGAAGAGGTAAGAATTAGAGATGTGGAACTCAATTCCCACATCTCACACTTACCATAGCCCCTGCAAGGTTAGTATGCACAAGTGAACAAAAATGAACAAATTAACATAACATCATCCAACAATCAGAAGTGAAATGAAGTAAACAAATGCTTAATGCTAATTCAACTCAAAGAAATAAAGATGAGAAGCTTATGACTTAAAATGAGGCAACATGAATACATATGGAAACAAGTGCGCACTTATGAAAGATGAAATACAAAACACACAAAATACAAGCACAAAGTTCAAAACCAGAATCAAAATGATATGAAGAATGGCCTAAGAGGCCAGCAAGATGAAGAGAGAAGTCACACAATACCAAACAATGTCAAAATAGAAGCAATGGAACCAAAAGATGGAATTTAAACACTTAAAGAAACAAATGACTTGAACATGAAGCAAACTCAAAAATTTAGAAGAACCAAGACCTATCCTAGGACCAGGAAGGTATCCACACCCCAAAGGAACCCCAAATGAGAAAAAGAAGTTGGCACAAGTGCCCTTCTAAGCCTTTAAGAGATCTAACAAACCAAAAGAAGCAAAATGGGACAAGGTGAGAACAAAAATCCACAAATAATCAACAAGCCATCTAAAAATTCTACAACTGAAACCAAATGATCTTAAAACACATTATATCAACTTGCCAAAAGGATTTGCAAAAATTCAGAAAGGAACTAGGTCAAATAGAGGCACAAACACAAGTTAGGACAGAAAACTTACATCACAAGATACCAGACCAAAACTCCAGAAATAATTTTCTAAAAATTCTGAGAAATATCACATGAAAACTAGAAGATCTTAGGAACACAATGCAAAAAGAATGGGATCAAAACTCCAAATATTGAAGTCTATGGAAAATGAACAAGACAGACTGGTCAAGAAAAGAAGCAAAAGAAGCTGTGCACATTGGTGAATTATTCCTGGCACGTGGATCGATGAAAAAAATGAAATAAAAATATGAAAAAATACTAGAGACACAAAGGAACATCTATGATTTATTTGAGAATTTTTAGATGACTAAAACTATTTTTAATGGATTAAAATGGAAACTGAAATAAAGGAAATTAAATGAAGAAAAGAAAAAAAATGAGATGAACTTGAGAGGTGAGATTAGCAGGCTTTGTGAGCTGAAATGAGATGGGCCCAAGGTTTGGGGGTACGAATAGAGAACTGGAAGGCCCAGACGCACAACACATGCATAGGTGAGAAATTGATTATGGGGTGCAAAAATAAAAAATGAAAAAAACCATGGATCCGAAAATGGCCTAAGCCCAACCAAAGTCATTGCAATTTCTCTCATAAAAACAAAACAAACTCTTATTTCTTGATTAATCCTTTACTAAACCTTTCATTATATTTCCTAAACTTATTATCCTAAACATTATTTCATTAATACTAAACATATTTTCTAAACTTTCTATTAACTTTCCTAAAGACTGTACTAATTTTCCTAAAGATTATTCATATTCCTAAACATCATTACACTAATTAAGCTCTTTCTATTTCCTAACAATCCATTAAACTTGCTAACATTTTATACTTTCTAAACAATCCATTAAACTTGCTAACATTTTATATTTTCTAAACAATCCCTTAAACTTGCTAACATTTTATATTTTCTAAACATCATTAACTAATTAAGCTCTTATATTTTCTAAACATCATTAACTGATTAAACCTAAACAATATATTCTAAACAATTATTATCCTAAACAATATATTCTAAACAATTATTATCTTAAACAATATTCTAATTAAACTTTTTTCTAAGAGACAAACATACAGCAACAGCAATATAAACTTTCTCTCTCTCTCTCTCAAACTCATCTCTAACATGTTCCTCTCCAACTAAAACCCTAGCCGCCGCACTGCTCCTTCTCCGCCCTCGCGACAGCCGCCACCATCAAGACCTTCACCCTCACCTCCTCCGATCAGCAAAATCAAAAGTCGGCACCGCCTTCGCCCTCGACCTTACAGCATCATGTTCGCCTACCTCCAAGCTTTCACCGCCGTCCTTCACCCTCTATAACCTAGCCCGCCGCCGCACTGCTCCTTCCATCAACCAACCCGCGACCTCCATCGGCCTTCATTCAATCTAGCTTGCCCTAACCTAAGCTTACTTATTCAGCCTCACCTCTCCCTTCTCGCCACCGGACAATCCGTCTTCTCCCTAGCCTAGCCTAGCCGCCACCGTTACCTCCGTTCTCACCTTCGTCATCCTCACAAGCTTTCTCAAACTCTCCGCCGCCAACTCTGTTCTTGCCTAAACCTTTCCTCTCTCCGTCTCTCAACCTCTATACATCATTTACTCTAGCCTAAATCCTTCTCTTTATTATTAATCGGATTCCTCTCACACGGATCTAACCTAAAACTACATGTCTCTTACCAAAGGAAACGAACCTAGCTCGAAGAAATCCTCCCTGCATATTTGGACTCACACAACGAAACACAACGCAACCAATCGAAAATCACAACCAGCTACACCAGATTCAACACACAGCCAGGAGTTGTATCAGATAGCGGAATCGAAAGCGTACCTGTTACGCGATGAGGCGACAAAACTGCGGTGCGTGTTTGCCTCGATTCGGTAATGCTTCCTCTTCAACTTTTGCTTCTGATTCAATCCTCTTTCTCTTTTGCGAATTCGGCTTGTTTTTCCGTATTGAGTGCACCTACAGGTTGGTTGATGCTGCTGCGAGGACTTCGTCTAATCGAAGAAACTGAAGCGATTGCAGAAGGTCGAAGCGCGGATTCAAGATTGGAGTCTAATCCGTGAAGCTGATGAAGATGATGCTTGATGAATGTTGCAGCGAATTCGGTTATTGCTAGAATCGATTATGAGTGCTCTTGGTGATGAATCTTGAAGAGAATCGATCCAGATTGAAGTGAGTTGATGAAGATTCTGAAGAATTGGATGCAGATGGAATCGGTTATGGAGGTTATTGGTGATGAAGATTGAAAGGAGTGATTCAGAAATTGTTTTTGTGATGAAGATCGAAGAGAAAAATAGAGAGAGAGATTGATGAAGATTGGATCGCTTTTTTCGGTTTTGTCAAGAACTGGTTGACGGTTATACGGAATTGGTTGAAGAATTATGCAGCATTGGTTGAAGCACTAGAATTCTCTTTTTTGTGAAAACCTCTCTTCTCATTCTGTTATTGTGATTCTTTTTTTTCCGTTATGGTGAAAACCTTTTTTCATTCTGTTATGGTTCTGTTATTGTTGAAAAGAAAAAACGGTTATTGAAATCTGTCATCATCTTTTTTTTCTTCCTGTTAGCACGTTTTCGCATGAGCTTTTCCACCTGCGTTTTATGTTTCCTTTCAGTGCGTTTTGGTGCTGTTTTTGTGTGTTTTGATATTGGCTGGGAAAATCCCCCTGTGACGTGGCTTGGTTGGATAGAAAAGCTGAAACAAACGTGACCTTCTATAGTTGATGACGTGTCGTGGTTTCTTTATTCCTTGGACCTAAAAAAATCGTGACTTTCACTCTCAACTTATTATTTCTTCTTCTTTTTTTTTCTATATTAGTGGTGGTGAATTGTGGATAAAATAAAAATAAACAAGACTAAGAAAAATATGAGAAATGTAACTTAATGAAATAGAATGGAAAATAGAACTAAATGTATGGACCCATGATTAGAAAACTATCGGAAATTTGGTGAATAGTGGGAAATTGGAAATCAAATGATAAAATAATAGGAATGAATTAACGGAAAAACGGGTAATGAGTATGAAAATGGATGGAATGTGGTGGCTTAACGGGAATATGAATGGATAATTTGGTGCTAAAAACAATAGTTAGAATAATCGAAATGAGGAATGGTTTATGGCTCAAAATGATAACAGAATGAACAAAAGTGGATATGGAACTAGATACTTTGTGAAACGGACCAATTACCACAAACACACGCATAGCCACGAAATTTCAACCAATTAGTTCATTCAACTGAACCAGCTTGCATTGCTTTAGAATCACTTCGAATTTATCTGAATCATTCTCTGGAACAGTAAAATCCGCAGATACTCACAATGAGAATACCCATGCTACATTTGAATCTTCGGACCCAAAAACTATCACTAGAACCACTGCCTGGAAGATCAAATCCTTTCGCACACAACACAATTCAATGCCGAATTCGCACTGTTTGAGAAATAACCCCTGAAACATGAAGACTCAACAGCTGAACTAATTTCCTGACAATTTGAACAAGATTAGGTCAAGCGTCCGTTTGACTCAGATTGCCGCACTGAAATCACTGCCAGTTTATGCTATGCTTCCACAATGAATATTATGCTTCATTTTTCTATGCTAATGATGCTACGTAAAAATATGAAAATGATATGAATATGATGAACATGATGCGATATGATGCTTAAGAATAAGAGGGCAAATTTGGGGTGTTACATACAATCTAAGAAAAATATTCTTCACAAGATTCTTTATTTGCCACTGACTCAAATTCTTTATCCTTGGTGATAAGAGTCTCAAAGAACTCTACATCCCGAGACTCTACAATTACATTATACTATAAAGTTAAAAGTTTATATGTGTTACTATTTTGTACATATCCTGCAAAAGCACATCTTATCTCTCGAAGACCCAACTTGGTTCTTTTAGGATCCATGTTTTTGTAGTAGGCCACACACCCTCGCACTTTAAAGTAACCGATATTTGGTGTTGTACCCTTCCATGCCTTATATGGAGAAATACTGGTTTTCTTTAATGAAATTATATTATATATGTGGCAAGTGGAGAGTAATGCCTCACCCCATAAATTGAGTGGTAGTTCAGAGTGCATCAACATGGAATTCATCATCTCTTGATATGATCAATTCTTTCTTTCGGCTAGGCCATTTTGTTGTGGGTTGAGAGGTGTTAAACATTCATATATTATGCCATTCTTTTCACAAAATGCATAAAATTCAGTAGAAAAGTATTCATCGACCATATCACTCCTAAGGACTTTTATACTTTTACTTAATTGATTTTCCACTTCTGCTTTGTAAATTTTAAAGACATTAAAAGCATCATCTTTATGCTTTAAAAGATATACATATGTGTATCTAGAAGAATCGTCGATGGATGAACTAGATCATATAGATTTGTATTTCTTTCAACACTTTTGAAAGGTTTCTTAATCATTTTAGATTTAACACATAATTCACATTTTTTGAAATCATTTATATTACATGAGATCAATCCATACTTAATTAGTATCTTCAAAGAACTAATACCGAAATGTGCTAATCTATTATGCCATAAAGAAATAGATTTAAGCATGTAAGCAGAATTGGAAATTTCATTAATAGTATTGTCAGTAATACATAGTTTGATCATTCCCTCAGTGGAATATCCCTTTCCAACAAATGCATCATTACGGGTCAGTATAAGTTTTTCTGATTCATAAACAGATTTAATACTTGGTTTTCCCAATAAATCAGCACTAATAAGATTGTTATTCATGTCGGGGACATGAAGCACATTGACAAGAGTGACTTTCTTTATGGAAGTGAATTTGAATTCGACTTTTCTGGTTCCAATAACTTTAGATCTTACTTCATTTCCCATATGCACTTCTTTTCCATCATTTGTCTCAGAATAGGTTTTGAATGCGGCCTTGTCATAAGTAACATGCACTGTAGCGCATGTATCATACCACCAACCATGAACTTTTCCTTGGATTTCCATAACTTCGCTCACTATAGCAATTATTTCATCCTTTGCATAAACTGCATTGATTTTAGTTTCGACTTGTTGTGCCTTCAATCTCGAGCATAGTGTCCAGGTTTTCCACAAACAAAACACCCATTTTTAGGACCTTACTGACCACCATAATTCTTGAACTTATTATGTTCCTTTTTTGGTCCAAGATGACTCTTTATGCCATCATGTTTTTTCTTTCCTTTGGTGGTTACAACACTTGCTTTGAAAGTACTTGCAGATTCTGATTTCTCCCTCTCCTTCGATTCATCCTCAATTCGAAGATGTTTCTGGATTTTCTCCAAAGAGAAGTCCTCAGAACTGTGCAACAATTTCTTTCTGTAATCTTTCCACCAAAGTGGTAATTTTGCAATGATTGCATCCACTTGAAAAGTCTCAAGGATGGATATTTTCACTACTTTTATTTTATTCACAAAGACTTGCAGTTTGTGCACTTGGGGAAGAATGGGTCTGGAGTCTATAAATTTAAAATCAAAATATTTAGAAATTAAAAACTTCTCTGTACCTTCTTCTTCGGCCTTGGATTTAAACTCTTGTGTTTTACATATTTCTGTTGCAGATGGATTATCCGTATACAGGTCGTAGAGACGATCAGACAGCGTATTCAGAATATGTACCCGACATAGAAGTTTGTCCTCCTTACGTTTCTTACGCTCCTTCTTGAGTTCTTCAGAATCATCTTTTGTTGGTTCAGGAATTAGTGTTAGATCTGGATCTAAAACATAGTGAACCTTCAGGGCAATCGGTAGGAACGTCATTTTTTCTTGCCATATTGTGTAGTTTGTTCCATCAAAGCGATCCAACTTGAGAGATCCTGGTTCATAACTTTAATGCTTGAAACTGCAGCGTCGGAAGCCATTGTAAAAATACTTTTAAGATTGTTAGAGATTTCGGTAAAATCAAATTGATCCAGGGCTGATCGTGGATGGAGTCACTTTCCTTAAAAGTATTTCAAGCACTCTCTTAATTGTCTTAGAGTTGGAAAGCAAGAATACCCAGGATAATCAGAATCGAGTCTGCATAAGACGCATGAAGAACTCGAAATTCTAGAAAGAGTGTCTAGAATTATGAAGAGGAAGTATGATTTGAGTGAATATTTTCAAATTCAGAATCATGTATTTATAGGTTATGCAAGTGTTGTTTCATAAGTTTGCAATTCTTGATGAAAGAATATATTTTCAACATATGTTGCAATGGTTCACCTATAACAATACAATGCACCACTTCATGAAGTGTTGTGCATTTTTGAATTTGAAATTCAAACTTTCAATAGCTCAAGACGAATTTAGCCACAACTTCCATCGGTGGATGTCTAGTTCAAAAACTGACCAAAATTATTTTCAGACAGATTTAAAGGCAACTTCCACTTGTGGATGTTTAGTGCAAAAACTGACCATAATTCCTACATACAGATTTGAAAATAATTTCCAATTTTGTTTAGGGGGCACTTTCATTCTCTTTAACTTTGTCATATTTGAACACACATATGACATTGATTGTCCATGATTTCCAACAGTTAGTATATTTAATGGCAATGATAAGTTTTTCTCGGTCACATGACATTTGATTCTCAACATTTTTCGAAGATTTTTTTTTCTTCTAGCGTTTTGTATATCATATTTATATATTTTTCGTGTATTCTAATTGATAGTTTTGTAGACATTGATCTTCGATCTCTTAAATTAAATGATGTGTTTCATGTTCATGTTCTATCGAAAAATCTTATCTATATTTATAAGTTTATATAGGATAATAATTGTTCTGCTTTTTTTCTTAATTTTACTTTTAAAGATCTTGTAACGAGGAAGACAAGTGGAGGTTTTAAGGAACATGAAGGGTTATGCACAAACTGATCAGAATGTGTGTCTTTTGAACTTTAGTCTATGTCATAGTCATCTTGTGCTCCAAAATATTTCTTCACAAATGTCTTGGTCATCCTCCTTTTTCATTGATGAGGTGTATATTTCCATCCATTTTTTCAAAACAATCTGTTAAGCATTTTAAATGTCATATTTTTCAATTTTCTAAATATAAATGAATTATTTTTCCTTCAAGTCTTACTAAAAGTGATAAACCATTTGATCTTATTCATTCCGATGTTTGAGGATCAACTCATGTTTTTAACATTATCAGTGTGATTTGTTTCTTTTATTGATGATTGTTCGTGAGTAACTTGGATTTTTTTTATGAATAACAATCAGAATTTTCACAAATTTTTATTAAATTTGATAGTATGATACAAAGAAAATATGGGATACCAAAAATAATTCGTTCTAACAATGGTATATAATTTGTCAATCACAATTTTACACAATTTTATCAATAGACAGCGCATCATCCATGAATTCACATGTGGTGATACACAAAAAATGGTGTCACAAAAAGGAAAAAATTGTCACTTACTTGAAGTCACTCGAGCTCTTCTTTTCTAGATATCTCTTCCAAATTCATATTGGGGAAAAGAATGTACGATCGTTGTTTATCTAATTAATTGAATTCGATCACATATTATAGGTAATGTTACTCTTGTTTAGTTCATGATCTCACTTTTTTCTTAGGCTTCTATGTTGCAGGGTCTTGAATATCGCGTATTTGGTTGTGTAGCTTTTGCCCATGTCCATAAGCAGCACTGAACTAAGTTGGATTCATGTGCTTTTAGATATGTCCTTATATCTTATCCTCCTAACAAAACAGGGTACAATGTTATCATCTCCCCTAGTCATAAGTACTTTGTTCCTAAAGATGTCATCTTTCACGAAAATAGATGGTTTGAGTGAGAAACAACTACTTAAAAAGGAAATTATCAGCATAATTTTAAATGAAGGACCTTGGGGAACACAAGTGCTTATTTGGAATTGAGGTAGCTTATTAAAAAATCATGTTTATCTCTCAGAGAAAATATGTTCTTGATCTTTTGTAAGAAATATGAAAACTTGAATGAAAACCTACTAGTGTTCATATTTAACAAAACCATAAGATGGACTATGAAGAGGAAAGTGACAAAGTTGTCAACGGTCAATATAAAATATTAGTGTGAAAGTTGATTTACTTGGTACGCACTAGAAAGGATTATGCATATGCAATTAGTCGGGTGAGAAAATTTATGCATGAATTGAGGGTGAGACACTTGAAGGCGGTTGACCTTGTTCTATAATATCTCAAAGTCAATTCAAGAAGAGGAATCTTGTTTAAAAGACGTGGAAGTCTAACTATGGAGGCTTACGTTTATTCTGGTTATGCATGTTCATTGATTGACAGAAAATATACTTTACGCTATTGTATCTTCTTATGTGAAAACCTTGTTGCTTGGAGGAGTAAGAAGAAAAGTCCAGTTGCATGATCAAGTGTTGAAGCATAATTCATAACTATGACATTAGGAATTTGTGAAGTATTGGGGATGAAAGAAGTGCTAGAAGATTTGAAGATATTGTGTGAATGTCCTATGTAGTTGTTTAGTCACAATAAATCAGTAATCACTATTTCCTGTAATATGGTTCAACATATGAGGATAAACAAATTTAGATTGACTGACATTTCATCAAAGAAAAGTTGTTGTGGATTAATAATTGCCTCCTACATGCCTTTCGTGTATCAGTTAACAGACTTGTTATCCATTTGTTGTTCGCTTTACTTTACTTTATACTTCTTTCAGTTTAGTAGTTCAAAAGGCCCAAATATTTGTACTTAACAGTTTATGGAGAAGTTAAGTAAACCATGATTGTTTTCTCAATGTAATTGCTTAAAGAATAAGGATAACAATTGAGATCTATTAGCACATACTATTAATAACTTTCAAGTTCAATAACAAATTTGACACACGTAGTGGAAAACTAAGCCCAAAACCACCAAAATATTTAATTATCCATGTCATGAATTGTTTGGCATATGCACTTATGTTTAGGAAAGAACCTCAACAATGTGAATATACCATCACTATTAGTATCCCAAAGGCCAATCAAACATATTGACCAAAAAAAACTTCCATTAATGTTAGGAATGCTTACATGTGTAACCCTAGTTAGAAAATTTAGTTTGGGATAAAGATTGAATATATTGAACTGATGAATACAGTGTACATATATAGAAAATGCTAAAAATACATGATCCTATAATTAAGGATAACATTAAGATACTATAGGCAAATAAGGAAAGAAATAATACTGACAGTTACTACATTAATTACAATGTTTGACAATATCAATGTTAGTCATTGGATCCATACACTAAGGGATTTTGTTTCTAATTCCCCCTTCAAACTGATGGGTGGGAGAGTCACCCCAAGTTTGTCTTTGAGTTGGTTGAATCAAGTGTGAGTTAATGCCTTAGTGAGGCAGTCAGCAAATTGGTCAGCTGATGGAACATAGGCCACGACAATTTTATCTTGCAGCACTTGATCTCTGATGTAGTGTACATCAATTTCAATGTGTTTTGATCGAGCATGCATAAATGGATTTGAAGCTAATGCCTTGGCACTCAAGTTGTCATACCACAGTGTTGGTTTTCTTGGTAGAGGGATTTTCATCTCATCAAGGAGTGAACGAGTCCAAGCTATTTCAGCATCTAAGTCAGCCAGGGCTCTATATTCTGACTTTGTACTAGATCTTGAGACCACCTTTTGCTTCCTTGAGGACCAAGAAACAAGTGTTTCACCAAGGAAGCCACATTGACCTTCCATGGATTTTCTATCGTCCACGCTTGTGGCCAATCTAAGTTTGAGAAGCCAGTTAAGTCTAAGTCAGTGGATGGTTTAATATGTAGGCAGTGTTGGATGGTACCTTGAAGATATCTCAATATTCTTTTGATGCCTTTCCAGTGATCTATAGTGGGAGAGCTCATGAATTAGCTGAGCTTGTTAACTGATAATGATATGTCATGTCGTGTGTTTGTTAAGTATAGCAATGCTCCTATAACTTGTCTGAACACGGTTGGGTCTTTTAACTTCTCCCCTTCAGCTGTAAATTGCTTTCCAGTTACCATAGGTGTTGGACACGACGAAGCATTCTCCATTGTGAATTTTCTCAGGATGTCTCCTATGTATTTTGATTGTGTTAAGTACATACCATATGCATCTCTTTGAACTTTTATGCCTAAGAAGTAGTGTAGTGAACCAAGGTCCTTGAGGGAAAACACAACATTGAGTTGTTTGATGAAGGATTCTAAAAATTTGGTGTTGTTCCCTATGACAATATCATCCACATATATAAGTAGAAATGTGATGTGATTTGTACCTCTTAGGGTGAATAGTAAGGAATCATTTTTTGTTTTTTGAAACCCCAACTAAGTAAGGCTATTTTAGGCTGTCAAACCAGGCTCTTGGAGCCTGTTTCAATCCATAGATTTCCTTAGATAACTTGTAGATATGTTCAGGTTTAGTTGAGTCTACAAATCCCTCTAGTTGATGCATAAACACAGTTTCTTTGAGGTAGCCATTAAGGAATGCATTGTTTATGTCTAGTTGTTTGATCTCCCAGTTGAAATGCACTGCAACCGTGAGTATGATTCGATTTGTACTGGCCTTGACAACTGGACTGGAAGTCTCTTCATAATCCAATCCAGTTGTTTATTGGAATCCTTTTGCAACTAATCTTGCCTTTCTCCTTTCAGTTGTCCCATCTGCTTTGTATTTGGTCTTGAAGACCCATTTAGAGTCAATGATGTTATCTTGGCCTTGATATGGTACCAAAGCCCAGGTTTGATTTGATATGAGTGTCTGTTACTCATTATCCATAGCTTCTTTACACTGTGGTCTTGTGAGTGCTCCTGTGACATTTTCCGGTTCCTTCTCATCTGTGCAGGTTTCACCTAACCCAATGTATGGCTGTTTTGGCTTGTGAATTCCATCCTTGCTCCTGGTCCAATGAGTGTTGTTGTTTGTGCTTGGTTCAGTAAGGTCTTGGGGAGCTTCAGTAACTATTTCTATGGGATCACTGTCATGAGAAATTGGATTGTTCCTTGTTGAATCATTTGCATCTTGATCTCTGCTCAGATTACCTGCAGTTCTTTCAGTTGGACTGGCTGGTTCTTGTTCGACATTAGGATTATTATCATCTGAAGGTGTTGCTTCTCTAGTATGTGAGTTACCAGCAGTAGGCAAAGAAAAAGAGACAAATGGACTTTCGGTTAGTGTTTTCAAGGTACTTCTTGTATTGAGAAAACATACCTGGAATGGAAAATGTTCTTCATTGAAGACAACATGTCTTGAAGTGGAGATTCTTCCATGAGAGTTTATGCATTTTTATCCTTTGTGGGAGTTACTATAGCCCAAGAATACACATCTGGTTGTGTGGAATTGCATTTTGTGTTGATTATAGGGCTTGAGACATGGATAGCAAGCACACCCAAAAGGTTTTAGTGAGCTGTAGTCAGGTTCCTTTCTAAAGAGTAGTGAGTAAGGACTTTCATTTTGAGTGACTAGAGAGGGCAGTCTGTTTATGAGATAAACTGTCGTGGAGAAAGCTTCCTACCAATAGTGTAAGGGAATTTTGGCTTGTGCTAGTAATGTCAAGCCAAATTCAGCAATATGTCTGTGTTTTCTTTTAGCCCTACCATTTTGTTGTGATGTGTAAAGGCATGACATTCTGAATTGTATCCCTGCTTCTATTGCATGGTTCTGCACAGGCTTATATTCACCACCACCATCGCATTGGATTGTCTTAATTCTCTTGTTAAACAGATTTTCTGCCAAGTTTTTAAACTGGATAAAAGCTTGTGCAGTATCTAATTTTTGTTCTAGAGGATAAATCCAGGTAAATCTACTAAAATCATCAAGGAAGTGAACATAATATTTGAAACCCGAAGGAGATGTTACTGGTGTAGGTCCCCAGACATTGGTATGAAGTAATTCACGAATTTCCTTAGCATGAGAGGAAGAGTTTTTAAAGGGTAAAATGTGCATTTTTCCATATTGACAGGCCTCAAAAATTTAAAACAATCATTAGGTGATAGTTTGACATTACATTTTTTCAAGACTATCTAGGACTTTATTATTTGGATGACCAAGCCTTCTATGCCAGCCTTCTTTGATAGATACATAAGCACACGAGTTCTTTTCAGTCCTTGAAAGCTGATACAGGCCATCTTTAAGTGTTCCTCTTAGAATTGCCTTCCCTGTCAACTTGTCTTTCACAAAGCAACAATTTGCATCAAACTCAACCAGAATGTTATTGTCAACAGTTAATTTCGACACACTTAGTTGGTTTTTGGTAATGTTGGGCACATATAATACATCATGTAAGTTAAGTGAGTTTAGTTTTGAGGAACCTATGGCAACAATTTTCAATTTTTCACCACTTCCAACTATTAATGAGTTCTTACCATGATGTTCTGCTAGATCCTCGAATTTGTCAGTTTGGTGTGTCACATGATTGCTTGCACCACTGTCAAAGTATCAATCATAATCTTGAAGAGAGCTTTGTGAAGCTAGGAAGGCATTGTGTGCTCCTTGTCTGTCATTGCCTGCTAAAGAATTTGAGTTTGAATAAGATTTATCAAACCTGTAGTAGCAATTCACTACTGTGTGCCCGACCTTGTAGCAGACTTGACATGTTGGCTAGGACATTCTTCCTCTTCCTCTGCCTCTTTTCCAACCTCTGAAGTTAGAGCATCTCCAGTTGCTACTAGAACCTCTCCAATTGTTGTGAATCATGAGCCTTCCAATCTTCAAAGGCAGTATGTGCCCATCGAGTCTGCAACCTTTGATTATAGCGATCACCAAGGATTTATCCAACTTGACAGACACAGTGGATGTGAGATCATTTTTGGACTTTGAATCTGCAGCGGATGCCATGATTTGTATTGGATCAAGAGCCTTCAGTGCTTTAAGTGCTATGATACCAAGTTAGAAAATGTAGTGAAGGATAAAGATTGAATATATAGCCAATGCTAACAATACATGATCCTATAATTAAGGCTAACATTAAGATATTATAGGCAAATAAGGCAACAAATAATACTGACAGTTATTACATTATTTACAATGTTTGACAATATCAATGTTAGTCATTGGATCCACACACTAAAGGTTTTGTCTCTAATTACCCTTCCTAGTGATTCTAAATACATACTAGTTGATTTATCTAATCTCCACAATAGATATGACTACTTAATTCATTCGACATATGATAAACATGGGGATACATGACATCATATATAAGTTCTTGTAACAAGTTTTATACACTATCAAACTCATGGTTAATATGGAAGTGAGACAAGCTAGAAATTTAGATACCATATTAAGCAAATTATGGTGATAGCTCACTAAACTCCACAATCCAATGGGTTCAAGGGAAATAAGGTTAGAGGGTGCAATCTAACTCAAACTCTTTCAATCATTGCAATGGAAAGACCCAACCACCTCTCATATAGAAGGTATTTTTAATTCCTTAAAAAACTCAGCCAAATACTTTTTCATAGTTAACCCTACAATGCACTTAAAGGAAATGATATGTGAAACTAGGTGATAACTCATTAATTATGAGATATTTAAGAATTTAATTCTTGAATTAGTTGGCAAAGTTATGCTTACTTAGATTTATTTATGATTCTGTGATTTTTGTTTAAATAGTAATGAGCGCATTATGTGCTCTCATTTATAGTTTTTGTGTGTAGGCGGGAATAACTAGTGACATGTTCTGTCAAGCATGAAATTTATTACCACTACTCAGTAGGACTTGAGCCATAAGATGTTAGTAGAAGGTTTGAATCTTAACGTTAGGGTTGATGGGGCAGAGTTCAGAGAAATGTATGAAAGGCTTAGATTTAAAGTTTAAGAGATGAGGATGAACATTAGAGAAAAAAACATCTAAAAAACTGTTTTTTTTCTTCCTTTTGCTGCAAGTCACTCACTTGTAACACACAAGCAAACTGCCAACAAATAAAATATAAAGAGAGTTTGACTATATGTTAAATGTTAAAGTTTGTAAAAGTAAAGTTTCAAAATGATACTATTAATAAAAGTTAAAATTGTAAGGTTGTACTTAAAATATTTGATAACCCTGCAAATATATACACTATAAGATCCAATAATCTACCTATACACTACCAAGATGCAATAATCTACCAATTTACCTTCTATAAGATCAAAAGTCATCAATTGGTTTTCCATCATCAACATGACGTTTGATAGAAGGACCAAGTGATGTTGCAGCTGGTTTCTAACAAAGAAGGACCAAGTGGATTTCTTTAACACACCTTGGTCCTTCTATCAAACGTTGATAAAATATCAAAAATCTGATAAAAAATAATGAATTAAATCTGACAAACCAAACGAGTGAGAATCTGTTAAAGAAATTCAAACCTTCATTTTGATTGTACCATTTGGCTACCAACCTAGCCTTATATCTCTATAGTTCCACCGGCCTTGCGTTTCACCTTGTAAACCCATTTGCTGTCAATAGGTTTCAGTGTTTCTAATTCAAAGGAGATAACCTTAGGCCAATCGTTAGACATGCAAGCTTATTTATTATTTTCAAGCTTAGTGTTGTTTGTGATGGAAATGGTAAAGACACAACGAGAATTGGACAAATTTGATAAGGAATCAAAAGAGGCAATATGATAAAGAGTAGGGAGATTACTTGAGGAGGATATGGAATCACACACATAATCTGAGAGATAATTCGGTACATGCCTCATTCTAACAGGTTTGGTTTGTGCTATATTGTCATTTGCATATTTATTTTGGTCTATAGTTTGATTAATGGATAGGTCTTTGTCATCATTATTCAGAACATGATGTTTATGGTTATGTATGACATTAATATTAGGATTAGAACTGGTGAATTTAGACACATCTAATTATAATTGTGGTTAAGGTGTGATGTTTGGATTAATATGATATGGAGAAATGTGTTCATGATGTGTAACATTTCTAAATACAAAAACTTTCTTAGTGTTGACATCATATAAATAAATTCTCTTCATACCATTCTTGTATCCTAAGAAAACATATTTTTCACCCCTAGGTTCAAGTTTTGTTCTATAAACTTGAACTGTAAAAGCATAAACTAATGAACCAAAGAATTTAAGTGTATGCAAGTCAGTATTTTGCGAAATGAAATGAGGAGACTGATTTTGAAGAATAGGTGTATGGAATTTATTCATTATGAATGCATGTAAAATGGCCTAAGACCAAAATTGCTTATAAAGTTTTAATTGAAAAAGAAAATTCAGTCCTATATTCAAAAGTTGTTCACGTTTTCTATCCACGTATAATTCCATTACTTGCATAAAATTTAGAAATTTTAAATTCAAGACCATTATTTTATACACCACAATCATCTACAATAGTTAGAAAATATGAAGACTATGTAAAAATATGAATTACAGAAAAGATTTAACAGAAAGGGAACCCTAAATGTCAAAAGGGATCATATCATAAGGGTTTAAGGCCTATTAGTGCTAACAATATAAAGAAGTTTTTTTCTGTCTAGCTTAATCGCAGTGGCTGCAAAATGTGTTAGAAGCATACACAAGCTTATCTCCTAGAGTTAAGTGATACAATCCTTCTATCCTTTCGGCAGAACCAATCATCTTAACCACAGTTTATAAACCACAAAAATTGACATTATAATTAGGACAGACAATTTTGAGACCAGTAAGAGATTCACAGAGAATTCTTTCATATGGCAATCTAACATTATTAGGTATGATTTCATTATAAGAATGAAACCATTTGACATATCCACATGTGATTAATAGGGTATGATTTCATTGTAAGAATGAAACCATTTGACATATATATGTGATTAATAGGCATGATTATGTCAAAAGACAGGAGTACTAGCCGCATAAATCTGAAACACATTAGTCTGTTGAGATTTGATTTTGGATGAGATGAACTAACAAGCTGATGAAGAATACATCAAAAAAGCTATTAATCAAAACAATCCTCAAATCTGACTTGATCAAAACAAGATAAAACATTTCTAAATATCTAATGCTAAAAGAAACAACGGAGTAATAAACCATAACCTTAACAAAATATCACATTAAACACCAATTCAAAATTGTCTTCAAAATAGATATAAATAGAGCTAAGTTCAACAATATAATAAAATGCAGACAAAACAACAAATTCAAAATAGTTCTTGCAAAACCAAAATGTTCCAAACTCTAAAATTTCAAAACTAGAGAGAAGCCTCCTATTCGTTGCAGCTAGCATTAATAAAAGCTCTTCCAGGTTGACGGTTAGCCAGAGGTCCATGGCATCCAAGAAGCTGCAAAGACATACAAACAAATTGTTATTATAACTTAAACAGTTACAGGATTACTTGATCATAACAAATTATATTCACAAATTAGAATCATTCAAGATATGTTCTTGGCAGGACAGAAATATAAGGTACACTGAATTCATTAATATGGAGCTTCATATTACCTTAGCATTCACACCATCATTCAGGATCCTGTTCTCTGACTTCAACTTCAAATAATCATTACGATCAATCTTGGTGAATCCCCTGAAAGAATTAAAAAACAATAACTAGAGTCAAATAACCATAAAGGATTTCATTATTCAAATCTGAGGGTAGTGAGGATAAGTAACTACGAAGCTACCAATAGCACAAATACTTACCACTTCCTACTGACAATGATCTTTTGACGGCCAGGGAACTTAAACTTAGCACGACGAAGAGCCTCCTGTGCATTTTGGCCATTGCTGTCCTTGCATCGAACAGAGAGAAGAACCTGTCCAATAGCCACCCTAGCACAGACACCTTGTGGCTTTCCAAAAGCACCTCGCATACCAGTCTGAAGCCTATCAGCTCCAGCACAGGAAAGCATCTTGTTAATCCTAAGAACATGGAATGGGTGAACCCTGACTCTCAAGTGGAAAGCATCCTTTCCAGCAAACTTGGTCATGTATTTGTTGCAAGCAATACGGGCAGCTTCAAGTGCCTCACTTGAAACATTCTCCTTCTCCCAACTGACAAGATGGACACAGAAAGGAAATTCATCAACTCCTTTCTTCTTCATGCCAACATCATAAATCCTGATCTTGGGATCGGGAACACCACGACAGAATCGTGACTTTGGGTATGGCTTGTTCTTAATTTGACGGTAACATCTTGCAGGTCCTATATTCAACACCAAACAAAATTAAAATCACATAACACAAATCATCAAACTCAAAACCCTATAAAAATCAAATCAATAACCAAGTCAAAACCCTATAAAAACAAATCAATCACCAAAGTCAAAACCCAATAAAAATCAAATCAATAACCAAACTCAAAACCCTACAAAAATTAAATCAATAACCAAACTCAAAACCCTAAAAATCAAATGATTTCCGTCCAATTGAAAAACAGACGATAAATATGGCCACAAAATAAAAGTATAAGGCAAAAGTTAAACCCTAAAGCATAAAAAAAGTTGAAATCCACAGGAGATTATATTTTTCAACAAATAATGAAAAATTAGAAGATATAAACGAACTTGTTGGGAGATAACCAGATCCAAAAAACACCATTCATTTCAATACACTCATCGATTCCTAATGAATCACAATTCATCAAAAACGAACAATCACAGCAAAAAATCAAACCAGTAAAGAAAATAAAATCAAAATTCGGCATAACCTAATTTTCAAAAGTAAATCATATAAGAAAATTTCAAGTAATTGAAAGGAAAAATGGAGAGGCTCACTTCTTCCCATTGCGACGGCGCGTTTTTGTTCTCTGCAACAAATGAGTCTGAGATGAACCCTAAGAATATATAGGGATACTGCTAGGGCTTGGGGCTGGTATTTTTTGGGCCCAGATACGTTTTCTTATAGGCCCAAGTACTTTTTTTTTCAGAGTGAAATATTTAGTTTCTAAGTGTTTGACCTATCTTTATTGGTCTATATTTATATATTTAAAATCTTTTTTGAAATTTAAGTTTTTTTAATTATATTTAAAAGTTGTTTGATAAAATATTTTGATAATAGTGAAAAATAAGATAAGTGAATAAAATATTTTAACAATAGGGTAAAAATTATAAACAAAATTTATCATTCCAATCATATGTAATTTTTTTTTGTTAAACTAGTGGAATCCTCATGTGGAGGCACGGGTATCCGTCGCCGTATAAAATAAAATATATAATTATAGATGTTATAGAGGAAAAAAATCAAATAATTTATTTTAAAAAAATTTAAGAAAATAGAAAAAAAATTGAAAACGAAAAATATAAAAATAAAATAAAAATAAGCATAGTAACATGTCTTGTTTAAAAAAGAAATTAAAAGATAGGAAAAAAATGTAAAAAAATAAATAAATAAATAAAAAACTGAAAATGAAATTCTAATGAAATTCGAATAGGCCAAAATCAAGAAAAGGAATAGTAATAGGGCTAAATCCAATAAAAATCAATAAGTATAAAAAACATAATATATCATATAAGAAAATAATAGAGTTCTTTAAAAGACTTAATGTGTTCTTTAAAAGACTTAATTACCCTCTTAATCAATTAATGATGTCAGTTGGCTAATTTTACCCTCCAAATAATTGACACTTGGAAAGTTATTTAAAATTCATTATTAAATCCACTAATTATTTATTAAACAAAAAATAATTCATAAATAGAGTAATATTTGGTCTGCAGTTATATTTACGTGCAAACTCACTCTTCCCACAAACCTCTCAACCGTCTCTCCCATCACGAACCGCCACAAAATAAAAGATGGACACCACCCTTACGAACCGCCACAAAATAAAAGATGGACTAGATTTGTGAAACCAATTCATTATTTGAGATGGGAATTTTTGAAATGGAAATTAATATTCTTTGTTCTGATTTTGCAGACTTGGTTGAAGACTTGATTCACTCGTGGTTTCGTTAACAAAGTTGCAGAAGCAGAGGATAATGTTGTAATTTTTGCAGCAGCGAATATCTATATAGAGGATAGAGTGTTTTTGTATACTATAGATAAATAGGATAGAGAGTTTTTGAGTGAATTTTTTTCTTTCCAACATTATCCTTAAAAAAAATTACCCTTTTTTAAACGGACTATTTTTCTTCTTTTATTTATCCATTAATTCTTAATTTTTTTATTATGTTTAAAAACAAGGAAGTTATTAAATTAGCATTTGCGTGATTATTATTTTTAAAAATAAGGAAGTTATTGCATCATAAATTAGTTGTGTGATTACTACTACATCAACAAATTATATCTATATATTGAATCAAAAAAAAACACACACACACACACATATATATATATATATATATATATATATATATATATATATATATATATATATATATATATATATATATATATATATATATATATATATATATATATAAAGGATATACCATTTTGGAGTGGAAAATAAAATAAAATAATAATAATAATAATAATAATAATAATAATAATAATAATAATGTTGTTAATAACTTCTATTACTTTTAACTTCAAATAACCCATTATTTTTAGCTTCCACTAACTTCCCTAATAACTTACATAATAACTTTCAATAACCCACTACTATTAACTTTTGTGTTTATCATTTAATCTCTCTTCTATCAATGTGATTTTTTCTTTTTCAATTCATCTGACTATTATTATTATTTTATTTTTGTATGGTTCGTTTTTACTTCTTTTTTTTTTAATTAAAGAATCGATTTATTCAACATGAACATGAAGTTTGATCTCTACGTGTAAAGAGGTAAACTATTAAATTCTCCAATTTTTTTAATATATCAATTGTTTTTTTTACAATTATCTTTAATCATATAAATATATTTGATTTGATTTTTGTGGAACCATATAAATCTATTTGGTATGATTTTTGTATAACTACTCTAATTTATTTAGTTTCATTTGTTTTATTTGTGTTATAAATTTAATTTTGTGGTACTATATGATTTTTTTTCTTTTTTTGTTTAGTAAGAAAAGTGTTTACTCATTGATTTGTAGATATTTTGATTAAAGGGAGAATGATTCTTGAGAAGATTCACAACGGTAGAATATTCCAGATACAATTAACAAGATATTTAGATATGATTACGATATTATGAAGATGCTTTAGAATTACAAGCTTTTATATTTTGATTTTAATTATAATTTATTTCTTAAATGTTACAAAATTTATTATACGATATGATATGATATGATATACTTGTCTTTATCTTGAAGGCTTTTAGAGTCCAGACTCTAACTTTGATCTACAATTGATAATTTGTAATGGAGGGGTGAAGTTTCAATGGATATCATATAGGATACCACACGATGGCAAAAAAACACAATTCTACAATCATGGGATAGATAATTCTTATCTTTTTCTATGTTATCTTTTTTATCAAATAAAATAAAACTCTCATATCATAGGTAGATTTAATGTAAATTTATTATTTTTCTGTACGTGGACTTAATTAAGTTGTTTATCTAATCTTATTTGGTAGGATATTTGAAAATGAATGCACACCTTATAGATATAAAAGTGTTGGAACATAAGAAAATGGAATAAATGTTCTTTTACAAGAGTTACATAATACATTTTTAGAGGTATTATTTTTTACTCTATAAATGTTGAATTTTGGTTCATTTATTCAGCTCATAGATAATTTTTTTTACTTTCTTAAATTTGGATAGGGGTTTCTATTTATAGTTTATTTTTGGTGGAAAAATCCTTGAAAAATATTCATTACATTTTTTCTGTTTACTAATAGCTTTTACTTTTGAAGAAAAGAAAGAGGAATATGTTTGGTTGGGTTTAAAGTTAACGCCAGCTAAACCAATTAATTCTAAGGACAATGAGACATTATGTTGTGTGTAGTTCAGGATAACAAATTCAGAGTGATTATTTTATTGGAAGTTGTTATTAAGAAATGACAATCGGTTATCTATAACTATCTAGGAAAGATATAAAAAAAATTGGGCTGATTGTTTTTCTTACCTATTTTGTCATTTAAAATATAGTTTATTTATTTTTGTAAAAATAAAATGTTAATAAAAAGTGCAGTTATTTTAGAATTATCTTAACGGTCAATAGAAATCTATAACTGGTACAAAGGTTGCTTTTTCAATTTATTTTATAAATCTCTCAAAATATAATTGTTTCAATACAAATTGGTGACAAGTAAATAAAAATTGTTTATTTAATACATTTAATATATGTATAAATTAGATAAAACATGTTCATATGATGATGTTTTATAATTTATGGCGAATGAGAGGTAAAAAAAAAATCTTCAGTTCTTTACTCTCTTTTGATTACCAATTTGTAACTCTCTCACATTATGTGTTTCTAATTCATATTTAAAACACATATGTCTTTCTTTACCATTTAAAACATTCATTAAAAGCTGAAAGATAATGGTTAATATAGGACTATTTTGCTTCTTCTTCTTTTTTTTTATGTTTATTTTTTCATATATCATTTATTAAAATTGAAATAAATGAATACCCAAAAAAAACTTTTCCCAATTTAAGATTATATTTGTTTATATTGTAAAAATGTAATATTATTTAAATGTAAGAGAAAAAATTCATACTTATTAAAAAAGTATCAAAAGACATCCATGAGGTATTTGTATTTTTTTATCCTCTATATTTTGGCAGTAGAATCAATGGTTTTATTAACCATGAACTATTTGCTTCTATCAAAAGGGTGAATTCTTCGGCGGTTTGTTTAAATATGTTTATGAAGGAATTACTGTTTTTTTAGTTGCACTTTTACTTTTTTTCTATACATGTACTTTGTTTATGACAATGTTTCTTTGTAGTAATCAAGCCCAATTATTTTAACAATTCTTTACAAAGACAAGGAGAGTGTAAATAGTTTGAGAGTATAAAGATAAAATTTAGTTTTTTTAAACATTTTTTTTTACCGTAATACATCTTTCTAACCTCTAAATTATTTCACTCATATTATTGATTTAATTGGAAAAAATTGGTTGAATAATGGTATATTATCCTTGGTATTCATAAGAAAAATTAATTTGCAAATATTACGTATTACAATTTTTTTGGTATGTATCTGAATAAATATGTTAAACCTCATCATATAAATAATTTACGTTAAAATCAAACTTATAAAAATTACATTGTTCATATTTTCACGCGGTACACCTTAAAAAAGCGGACAAATGGGCACGGGAGTGCTCGTTTGAACGCTAGTCTATTATTATATATAAAGAGGATACAAGTTTTTGGAGTGGACTATTTTTTTTTCCAAAATTATCCTTTTTTTTAAATAAAAAAAAATAGTTTAATTTAAAAACTTGAATGGTTAATAAGTTTTGTTGGTTACTGGTTAACTTCCATCTCTTAAAAAAAACTCACACCTATAACTTTCATTAACTACTAAGTGGTGACGCAAATTAAAAATTAATTTATTTATTTATTTTAAATTTCATCTCTTTCTCAATGAAAACACTATCTTTTTAACTTTATTAAATAATTATTTTATTAAATAACCAAATATTTACCAATTTGCAGTTTTGGCAGTTTCCATCTTTTACTTCTTAAATATATAAAATTTACAGTTATGTTGTATTGCCCAAAGTGAAAAAGAAAAACTTTCAATAAGTAGTGCTCTAATGTTATATGATTAAACAAAGAAGGAACTAATTGTCAAGAAAAGAAGAAATTGGTGACAGAGGGTATTGGGAGAATATAAGTTGATAAGTCGCATCGAAAAGGAAAAACAACACACATACTGTTGAGGAAGAGAAGATATTTGACAAGGAAATAAGAAAGAGATGACTTCTATCATTCAACAATAACACTTTAATCTTATTTTCTCTGTTTCTCTCTATGTCTGGTTCCTCTTTATTTGTCTCATTTAATTTTTATTATCTCATGTCTGGTTCCTCTCTATTTGTCTCATTTAATTTTTATTATCATGTGTTGTGTTTTAACTGAAGGTGTGAGTGATATCATTCCTTGAATCATCATGAACAACGCAATAAGTTATTTTTATGTGGTTGTAATGTGTTATACATTGTTATTATTAACTTCATATCGATTTCTTTTCTTTGAGTGAAAAAAAAAAAAACAGATTCTTAATTCTAAACAGTGAGGAACAACAAAGATATTTTTTAAGAAATTTTTCTCATATAAACATTAAAAAATAGTAACTCAGTTACTTTATTTTCTCTCTTTCTTTTTTGTATATATGATACTTTTTTTATAAGCTTATATATGATATACTTGATTTTAAATTTGATTTATTTTATAGTTTTAACTGCATATTTTTATTTATTTATGTATTTTCACCAAGACTATATGGATCACTTAAGAACTTTTAAGAACCTTTTTAGGAGTGACTGAAGATAGCTTTTTTTACTCCAATGAATATATTCTTCAATCTTTATACTTCTACCATTTATTTCCACACAAAAATATCTCTGTTTATATTTTGATCTACGTTTGTATTAAAAAAAACGGACAAACATGTTTTTTTGACTTATTCTTTAATCAATACTACTTTTACATTTTTCAATACTTTATCAGAATTCTCAAAGTATTTCTATTTTTAAAAAACATTAGTTATGCATATGATTTTTCACTTACAAGTTTTTTCTATTGCATCTTAATAAAATATTTCTAACCATAAAGTTACTTAAGGTCGGAATAAAACTACTAATAGTATTAGACTTTAAGACATATATTTATTGTAAGTCGATGTTCTTCATGACCATTTTAAAAAATCTACACACCTCCTGCTTGATAGTAACTACATACAAAATTGCAGCATGTTACACAACTAAACAAGAGAATAGTTTTGTTTTTTGTTTTTATAAGAGAATGGTGATACAATATGGTTATTTTCTCTTTAGTGTGGTTTACTATTACTTTAATATTTAGCACACAAAAAGTGATGTAAAAAAGTGATACAATATTTAAACATAATGCTATATTTTTTTTGTTTATGATGTTCAATACTAGGGCACCTTATTAAAATATGTCTAAGATGAAGACAAAAAATGCATAAGTTACATAGTGCATTGCAACAAAAACAAACACAAAAATACGAGAAAAAGTACATTACAAGTGAGGATTGAGAGAGTAAAATATTAAAATATATGGAACATGCATTTATATTAACTTATTTTTATTTTTATTTATTTAAATAAAGTATTTTTACTTTCAATTCTAATATATATGTCTAAATAATTTACTTTTCATGTCATGTACACAAAATAAGTCTTATAAAATACATAATATCGTGAAGCAGAAACGAACACAAAAATTATAAAAAAAAATTTAACTTAATAATAATATGAGAGAGAGAGAGAGAGAGAGAGAGAGAGAGGGAGAGATATGGGGATGGGGATGGAGAGAGAGATGGGGATGGGGATGTGGAGTGAGTGAGAGATTTCTGAATATTCTTGGTTATTTATTTTTCAAACATTCTATATAGAACTTAATCAAATTTTAATGAGACATACACCAAAAAACTCCTTAAAGACATACACACGTTAGCGCAATAAAAAAAGCTGAATCAAGAATCCAAATCAATAAGGTCGCAGAAATCAATCAAAGTTCGGAATAAAGAAAAAAGAGGAAGTTAGGGTTTTGGATCATGTGAGCTCTGATACCATTGAGAATCTGAGAGCGGGACGAAATAAAATGTATTATGCATATTGAATTAGTTTTAGCATGACATATACCAAAAACTTCTTAAAAAGACATATATGTGTTAGCGCAATAAAGTTGATATATATATATATAGTTCATTCACTATTCCAATTTTAAATTGTCTGTTTATCGTCTTGATTTTAAGTCTACTTGACGGTTACTAAATAATATCATTTATTAATGCAACCTATAAAAATAACATTGTAAAAATATATACACATCTTTATTTGGATCTCTGTGTCTAATACAATATTAGTTTTAGCATGACATAGACCTCATCATATAAATAATTTATGTTAAAATCAAACTTATAAAAATTGACATTGTTAATATTTCTACGCGGTGCACCTTAAAAAAGCGGACAAACAGGCACGGAAGTGCCCGTTTAGACGCTAGTATTCCGTGCCCGATTGGACGCTAGTATGGTATAATAAGGTGTAATTTTTTATGTTGAATTTTTCTCACTTTCTCTCCATAATTATTGATTCTCTTTCACTATTCTGTTTCACTTTTTATCTTTCTCTCCATGTTTAAAAAAGTTTAAAAAAATTTTGAAGAATGAATTGATGGAATTTATACAATAGTCTATATTACTTGTGTTTATTGATTTGTGTTATTAACAAAAAAAACACTCTTTTTAATCAATATTGATATTTTGGGTACTGGGTACTCATAGCTTTTTCTGAAAATTGTTTTTACATTGTAAAACAAAATTTGGTGTAAGGTGATTGTTGTTCTTCTGGTGTGTGTCCAATGCGTGATATGCAATGCGAGATTTTGTATTCCAAATAGAGTATTTTCAATTTTAAGGTATCACAATCTTATACTATATTATTATAAAATTAATTTAATATTATAAAATTATTTTAATACATTTCATTGATAAAATATCTTATAAATTTAAATAAATATTATAAATATATTTTTATAAATGATTTCTAAACAAAAATAATATTTAAAAATAAATAAAAATGCGTCATTAATCGGTGATTCAACTATTTTAATATATTAAATAATATATTTGATTTGTAAATTAATTTTTCCCTATACATTCTACACACTTCAAATGCATTATTCAAGACAAAATTATTCTACACACTTCAAATGCATTATTCAAGACAAAATTATTAAACTGCTTTTAATAATATATGGTATTGATATAAGAAAGTTTTAATGTTATAGAAAGTTTTAATGTTTTTTTTTAAAAGAAAGTTTTAATGTTTTAATATCATAGTATTTAATATATAAGAAATTTTATTTTATTGTTTTAAAAATAAAATAGACAAATAGAGAGAACAAAAATATTTGTTTAAAAATTATGTCTACTTACATTTTTATTACATTTTAAAAACAAAAATGTGCGTACGAACACACAGATATTGATATGGTACATGCATATCGTACTAATATTAAGCTAATGATTTAAGTATTAAATAATAATGTGAACAACTTTACCATTAATATTTTATTTATTTTTGTTACTAATATTTATTTATACAATTATAATATTTTCAAATATTATGTTATTAGTTGATATTTATAAAACTAAATGATTGCATATATTTGAAATTATTTTAAATTTAAGAACGAGGTGTAATGAAACATATTTAGTCGGGTATTAAAGTGGAAGTATACTTTTCTGTAGAAATTAAACATAAATTAAATTAATTTGCTTTGTTTTACTTCAGTTATTTGAAATACACATCACTATCCGGACGAATACACGGGTACTGATATGAGTATCTCACGAAATTGATATTTCTAATATTACTTGCATAAAATGTATTTGTTTATATTAGCATTTATAAAACTAAATCATTGTATAAATATTTTTATAAAAAATATCAACCGACGTCCATGGGTATTGATTACATCTTTTTTATTTTAATGTTTTAACGCTATAGTAATTAATATATAAAGAAAAATTTAATATTGATTTAAAAACAAAATAGACAAATAGAGAGAACAAAAATATTTGTTTAAAAACTGTGTCTATTTATATTTTTATCACACTTTTAAAATAAATGTGTGTGTACTATCACACAGGCACTGATATGGTATATGTATATCGTAATGATATTAAGTTAATGATTTAAATATTAAATAATAATGAGAACAACTTTACCATTTTATTTTAATATTTTATTTTATTTTTTTACTAATATTTATTAATTAAAATAATATTTTCAAATACTATGTTATTAATTGATATTTATACAACTAAATGATTGCATATATTTAAAATTATTTTAAATTTAAGAACGAGCCGTAATGAAACATATTTCAGTCGAGTTGTAAAGTGGAAGTATATTTTTTATAGCAATTAAACATAAATTAAATTAATTTGCTTTGTTTTGCTTCAGTTATCTGAAATACACATCATTGTTCGGACGAACACACATGTACTGATATGATACATGCATATCATAATGATATTAAGTTAATGATTTAAGTATTAAATAATAAGGGTAATGCTTACTTGTGCCCTAGGGGCACAAATTAAGAACTAAATTGAGAAATAATATCTTGGAAATTGTGCACTGCATTTAATAAAAATACAAAATTTAAATTTTTATTGATATTTTCAATACAAACTTTTTATAAGGAAATTGTGCACTGCATTTAATAAAAATACAAAATTTAAATTTTTATTGATATTTTCAATACAAACTTTTTATAAGTGTGTTTCTTAACTTGTGTCCCTATGACACAACTTAACATTACCCAAATAATAATGGGAACAACTTTACCATTGATTTTAATATTTTATTTATTTATTTTACTAATATTTATTTATACAATTAAAATAATATTTTCAAATACTATGTTATTAGTTGATATTTATACAACTAAATGATTGCATATATTTTAAATTATTTTAAATTTAAGAATGAGTTGTAATGAAATATATTTTAGTCGAGTTTTAAAGTGGAAGTATACTTTTCTGTTGCAATTAAACATAAATTAAATTAGTTTGCTTTGTTTTGCTTCGGTTATCTGAAATACACATCAATGTCTGAACGAACACACAGGTACTGATATGAGGTATCTCACGAAATTGATATTTGTGATAATACTTAATAAAATATATTTGTTTAAGTTAACATTTATAACACTAAATCATTGCATAAATATTTTTATAAAAAATATGAACTCATGCCCACGGGTATTGATTCTATTTTTTTATTTTAAATATAAATTATATTTTTTATATTTACTAATTTTTATTAATCCTATTTTTTAAGAAGAAGAAAAAAATACGCGTGACACACCGGTACTCGAGCGTACACCTGGGTACTGGTATGAATATCTCACAAAGTTGATATTTATAATAATATTTACCTGAAATGTATTTATTTATATTAATAATATTTATTTATACAACTAAAATAATATTTACAAATACTATGATTTTATTTCATATTCATAAAACTAAACCATTACAAAAATATTTTTATAAAAAATACAAATGATGTCCACATATATTAATTATTATTTTTTTTGTAAAATATACATTATAGTTTTTATATTTATCAATTTTTATTAATACTATTTTTTTATATAATTAATTATTTTAAATCTTTGTTTTTATTTTCAATTCCTTTTAACAACAAATGCGCGTCACCGACGGGTACCCGTGCGAAGGCACGAGTATCATACTAGTTTATATTAAAAAAAAGATAGAATAAATATTCGTGGTCATCGATTGGTGAAACATATTTGTTTTAAGAAAAAAAAAATATATTTGCACGGATACTCGTGTCTTATGCTCATTTGATCACATACTTTTAAAAATGATTAATTTTTTATTTATTTTTATATTTAAATCAATTGTTTAAGTTTTTCTATTTCATATTTTTTATACTTAAATAATTTTTTTCTATATTAATAGTATATAATATAAAGATTTATAGTCATATAATATTCATTAATTAAGAAAAGAACATTATATTTATAGAAAGTTAAAAGATATTTTTTCCGTGAGTTCGCATGGGTAATATTTTGTTAATGTCACATAATTGATTGTATAATTGTTATCATGATGTTGTTGGTGTTTGGTTGATGTTTTTGAGTGATTTTTGGGTGATTTGAGGTGGAACCCGTAATGGGATTTGGGGGTTTTGAGGTTGTAAAGCAGTCTGCATTTGAGTGGCAGAAAACTGTTGTAAAACGTGCGTTAACCGGTTAACGTATTTGGTTAACCGGTTAACGTATTTGGTTAACCGGTTAACCATTGAAAATTTTGGGTATTTTCTGAGGTTTCGCAGGCGTTAACCGGTTAACGCTATGGGTTAACCGGTTAACACTGTTTGAGAGGCAAATTTTAATTCTTTAAAAATCCATAACTTTCAAATCGTAAGTCCGATTCGCATTCCGTTTGAAGCGTCGGAAAGAGCATAAACTGAACTTTATTTTGATGAATAAAAATGGAAAAAATGCAATAATTTAATAAATGAATTTATGAAATAACCTTGTAATTGCCTCATAATTTACCGGGTACGGGTCAATTCTTAATGTGTCAGAGTGGTTATAGAACCAGTGTTCTGGGTGTAATGTCATGATGATATATATGATTATTTGATGATTGGTTTTCTGATGTGAAATGAATGATGCGAATTATTTTGATGACTTTTACGATGTAGCGCATCATTGCATTTCATAACATTCACGATGGGGCTTCAGCCTATTTAATTGCTTCAATCCCATTGTGTGGATTGAAGTGTCTCGATGATTTACGATGTGCTCCTTTATGGAAGGTTGATGGTCATGTATCCATCTCACGATGAAAATGGTACCACATGCATATTGCATATCAGGATGTTAAAATTGCATAATTTAGATGAATTCATGATGGTGTTGTTGTCAATGATGAATTGTGTTGATGATGATGTTATGTTGTGTCGTTCTAATTTTATTTATATCCTATATTCTTGTATATTTATGATATATTATGATTACTCACCCTACCTGCTTGAAAATGTTGCCTCTTTCGTGGGTAACTTGCAGATGATAAAGAATAGGCTTGCAGTGCAAAAGGAGTTTTTCATGAGTCTCAGAGCGTGCTTTAGTGTTCCTTAGAAGTGTGTAAACACCCCAAATTTTCCCTCATTAAGTTCACACCATGGCTTATGATCTTTCATTTTTTCATTAGTTTAAGCATATCATATCATACTACATTTTTGTTTCATCTGCATAGTTCAAGTTCATCTGCATCTAGGGTTTGTGATCTGAGTAATCCAAGATTCATCTGAGCCATTCCCAAGACCATCAATCATTCCAAGAGGGTCCATGTATGTTCAATCATCATATTATATCCTCCAAAGATCAAGGAAGTCAAAGAATCACAAGAACTTGCAAAGCATGGAAGCAGAGCCAGGGTTTAACTACACAAATGACCTGAAATTAGGGTTTTGGTTTCAGAGGCCATAACTCCAATTTTTTGTTCATTCTTGTTTCTATTGGTCTCAATATGTTATGAAGATCATGTGTACCAAGTTTGATGAAGAAATTCATTGTGGAAATTATCTGATCATTGAGTAACTTCTTGAGCAAGTCAGAGCAAAATCAGAGCATCTGAGGCCCCCCAACATGGAACCAAAGTGGATTTTTCATCAAATTGAAGTTATATGATCTTTATTTGATCATTGAAGTGCTTAGAAGTTCATAAAATTGAAGAAAAGTGAGCTAAACCAAAAGTTGCCAAAAATGGAAATGACTTGTAATGTAAACTTTCCATTTTGGGAAAGTTTTTCAACCTCCTCTTTCTCAACCAAAAATGCTTCAAATGAAAAATTGTTGGTCATGAAAGTTATAGATTGGATCATTCCCTTTCCAAAAAGTACAAGCATAAGATCTAATTCATTTTGGAACTCAAGATATGGCTTGTCAAAGTTGGCAAAAATCCCATAATTTTCAAGAATGCACCAAAAGGGATTCTTTGCAAAAACCATTTGCCAAGGCATTTTGTGACTTCAAACACACTTCTATGTATCATAACATCATTGTACATTGCCTAAAACTCATAATTGCCCAAAGAATTTCAAGATTTCATGCCTTGAACATCAAGAATTCTCAAATGGGCCAAAACTTCACATAATTGCAAAACACCACATAACTTTGCTCCCACTTGCTGAATTGCCTCAAGATTGATTTTATGGACATCCTTGAAGTCAGTTGTGCATGGACAAGCCAATGGGCCAGCTACACCATTGCCCATACCTCAAGTACACAAGTTGGTGACTTTTTGCAAGAAGCCCATACCAATCACCATAGGCCACAACCACTTCTCTGACCTATCACAACTTGTTATGTGGACCAAATGCAGATCATAACATACACCATTGCAAGCTGAAACAAGAGAATCCTCAAGTTTCCAAAATATCTCCCTCTTGCATTTTTCTTCGAAACTCTCAGCTCACTTACTCAAACTCAAAACCAATTCCACCATTCATCTCAAAATCACTCGCTGACCCCAAAGCAACCCTTAAATCAGCCAAGAACACCCCATATACAAAACACGATTCTTGGCCCGTCCAGTTGCTACAACACAAACCAGCCATTCTCAAAGCCTTTGAAGCATTCCATTAGCCTCAGGAGGTCAAAGGGAGTCATTTTGCACAAAGGAAGCGGCCAGAAAGCTCAAGTTTGGAAAGCTCCATCTCAGGTAATCATCTGAATTCATTTTTCCAGATCTCCATTTTATGTTACAATATGAAAAAGCATGCTTCACTGATCACTCTGAGCTTTGAATTTTCGAAAATGGTGTAGAAATGAGTATGTACTGAATCTCTGAAATTTTTGCCATTTTTATGTTTATCTTTGAATCTTGTTGTTCAACCATTATAAATTTGATTTGAAGGTGGATTTGAGTTCAGGGAGAGGAGAGGATTTGATCTGGAGCTTTAGAGCTCCAGAAATAACCTAGGGAGAGAGTTTGAGATTTTCAGGTGAGGGTGTCACCGGAGAAGACGACCAAAGCTCTTCTCCGGTGACCTGAAAGTTATTAGTTTGATAATTAGGGTTAGGGTTTTGGTTTAAATGTGGACCATTAGATTTCCCTTTCCCGCGCGTGTTGTGTGTCTAGGATCAGTTCATTAACTTTTAATTAGGGTTTAATAATTAATTAATTAGGATTAATGAAATTTGAATGCTGACCATCAGATCTGGCGCGCAGTCAACCCTAGAAACCCCCAGATTCAATCCCAGCCCTTAACTGCGTTTACTTCTATTTATTTCATTTTTTATTTCAATTTTTCTTATTTGTTTTGTACATTTCATTAAAAATAGTTAGAAAATTCCAAAAATAATTTTATTCTGCATTTTTATTTCAAATAATTTTCTTAACCCAAAAATATTTTTATTTTTATTTTTCACATTAAAAAATCATTTTTAAAACATTTAAATGTTTATTTTAATTAATTAATGAGAATTAATTAATTAAAATATCATTTAGGTTTCTAAAAATCCCAAAACAATTCATATTGCATCTTTATACATTTAGAAACATTGTCATACCATCCACACAAATTTCTTTTTGGTTTTGAATCATCTTTGATAATTTTCTTGAATTTAGGGTTCATAAAATTCCTATTTTAGAACCCTAACTTCAAGAATTCTTTTCTGCCTAACCAAGAATGGTATGACAATGGTTCTTTTTGCATTGATCTTCATTTGACATGTAGTATCTAGCATAATTTTGTCACAAATTTCTTCTGTATTTTTGAATTGATTTTCATTTTTTTCCCTTTAGGTGCCTTAAAACCCTAGATAACTTAGAAAAATCATAACTTCCTTAGGGTTAAGAGTTAGGTCTCCTCCTTTGGGGTGTGATATCATATGGGGTTAGGGTTCTTTTGATTGCATTTTCAATTTTTTATCTTGTCATTTGCTTCTGTTTTTTAGTTTTGCATCTCATGTTGCATGAAAACCCTAATTGCTCATGTTCATTTGCATCCTTCTTGCATATGCATTCATTCAAGAGCTTGCCATGACATTTCTTGCATCCATATGACTTCTAAGACATCCTAGGACACATTAGAATCATGCTTTATCATTTCTTCATCCATTTGCCATGTTATGCATTCATTTCATTCCATGAACTTCCATGTGCTTTCATGCTTCTTTCATGCTTCATTTGCATTCTCATCACTTGTATGATCATCCATTGCACTTGACATGTCTTTACATCATCTCTTAGCATCATTTACATCATGAGTATACTTATGGTTTTGGTTTGCATCTTTGGATACATTCCATTTTCATTTCATTTAATTTTCTTTATGCTAACTTTTCAGGTGGTAAGTACTTTGAGAAGTGAATTTGCCTTCACTTCTCACTTCTCTTCTCATCTCTTTTATGCATCATTGCTGCATTTTTCTTTGCTTTAGAGTGAGCTTTCTCATTCATGTTCTTCATTCACTTTCTTTCTTCAAGTAACTTATCTTCTTCAGTGAAGTAAGTTGACTTGTTTCTTCTGCTTCTCCTCCTTCCATCTTGCTTTCTCCTTGGTGGATTTTCTTGAAGATCTCTTGTAAGCCACATAAACCCTAGGAACACCCAAGCATGATAACAATTAGGGTTTTGATTAATCCCCCATTAGTTTAACCTTTGTGTCTTCTTTTGTGTCTCTCCTCTCCTCTCATAATCAGGGACTAAACCTTTAAGGTTTTAAGGCTTTGTGATTAAGGTTATGCCTGCATCCTTCTCTTAGGATGAAGTGTATAACTTTAATCCTAAGTGTTAAACCCTTAATGTGTTTAAATCTCTTAATCAATCCATCTTAATAATCACTAAGACAATAAGCTTGTAACTTGGGCCTTGAATTAGGGTTCTAATTCTTCCTTAATTGGTTAAGAAGGACTAACCCCAGTGTTAATGGACAAGTCCCCCTCAAGTTGTCTTACAAACCATAAAATCCACTTCTTAATCTTATCATTAACTAAAATCCAATTTAATAAAGGCTTTGTTTTGTCATGAGGTTAATCCCTAATCATGGATTAAGTTGGGGTATCTTCCTCAGCTTAAATGCTTTCATCTATTATCCTTCTATTAGGATGGTGTAATGAGTCCATTAAATCTTTGATTATGGCTTAAACTCATTACTTAACACTAAACAAAAACTCCAAAAAACATCTAAATAATCACAAGTAGGTTAATGATCTTAATCCTACATCATGGTAATTAAGTGTGAGGTGCTTACTTCATACTTAAGGTATTCTCATTACCCCTAATCAGAGGGAGGATGTGATGAGTTTACTAACCCTTGGTTTAGGCTTAAGCTCATTAACTTATGACAAACACAAAAAGCAATAAAATATTGAAAACACAAAAACAAACAATAATCGTCTCCTTCGGGATTCTTTTCTCATCATCTTCACTCACAAACGAGAACTTGCTTCATCCGTCTAATGCAAGACAGTTAGCACTCGAGCCAGACGAGTTATACACTTGAGCATAGACAAGTAGGCAGTTCATCAGTCAATTTATCTTTCAGTCTCTTTGAGTCGAACTACGGTGTTATGACTTCCTCATTGCACGAGATGCGTAGGCATAACTTAACAGTTATCGAACAAAAGTCTCTGTATATTCCTCCTCTTCCAGCATTATTCTTTAAGCCTCATTCCTGAGCATTTCACATCACATCTCTTTTGCACTGACACCTGTACATTCTCTTTCCAGCTTTTGCACACAGATAAGACTGACACTACCCCTTTAAACACAAACTTTCAAGCGTGGATCCTGTCGAGTACGACGGACAATCTGGGTGCTAATACCTTCCCAGGTTGTAACCAACCCCCTTTCTCAGTTTCTCTGGTTCGTAGCCGTGTTATCCATCTCTTTCCAAGTTTATGCAGCATTACCTTTCTTTCGGGATAAAAATGCCTAGCTGGCGACTCTCTTCAGTTCATCTTCATGTTCTCTCTTTCGCCGACCATTCGCGTCTGTACCCATTATGACCCGGTGTCATTTTGGCGGGAGCGACAAAGTGGTTTTGGTCTATGTGTCCTGCTCTGTGTCATGTAAGACTGGGATGGGGTTTATTTGTTAAACTGTTTTCAGTCATGTTATTACTTTGATAAATGTTTTCTCATTATATGATGTTGAAATTTAGGATGGAGAAAATTATGTTTACGAAGTAAAAATTATGATTTTGAAATATGAAGTTTAAATTCCGCTGCAAAATGCTATATGTTATTCTTGATGTTGATTAACCCGTGTTACGGGACATGACACTATTCGATTGACTTTTGATGAAATGTGATACCCTTCTCGATGATTACTCTGATATTACTTAAATATTTTGTTTTGGGGTAGAAGGGTGTTACATTAGTGGTATCAGAGCAGGTCGGTCTGTCCGACCAAGTCTTGTTGTTGTCAAGTCATTATTTAATTAACGATTATTCTCTTTTGATGTGGTAAGTGTAACACCCTAAATTTGCCCTCTTATTCTTAAGCATCATATCGCATCATGTTCATCATACTCATATCATTTTCATATTTTGCGTGGCATCATTAGCATAGAAAAATGAAGCATAACATTCATTGTGGAAGCATAGCATAAGCGGGCAGTGATTTTAGTGCGTCGATCTGAGTCAGACGGACGTTTGACCTAATCTTGGTCAAATTATCAGGAGATTAGTTCAGCTGCTGAGTCTTCATGCTTCAGGGGTTATTTCTCAAGCAGTGCGAATTCGGCGTTGAATTGTGTTGTGTGCAAAAGTACTTGATTTACCAGGCAGTGGTTCAAGTGATAGTTTTTGGGTCCGAGGATTCAAATGTATCATGGGTATTTTCATTGTGTGCATTTGAGGATTTATTGTTCCAGAGAATAATTCAGATTAATTCAAAGTAATTCTGGTCAGAGGCTCAGAGACTGATCTTTTCAAATGGTTGTTGTTTCGCGTGTGAATTGTTCAGTGGTAGTGGTGTTCTCCTGAGCTAAATAGTTACGGTGGAAGTGAGGCAAGATGGTTGAGTTTGAATGAACTGATTGATTGATTATTTCTTGGCTATGTGCGTGGGTGGTGGCAATTGGTCCTATTCATATAAAAAAAAAATATATATATATAATAAAAAAAAAAGCCAATTCCATATCCATTTCTACTCATTTTTTATCAGTTTGATTATTCTAGCTACCAAATTACCCATTCCTATTCCAGTAAAACCATCACATTCCATCCATTTTCATACTCATTATCCGTTTTTCCCTTTAATTCAAATCTATTTCTATCGTTTTGATATTTGATTTCCATTTCTAGTTATCCACCGAATTTCCATTATTCTTTTGTTTAAGTCAATTACCAAAGCTTTTTCTATTTCATTTTCTTAGGTCCATGTTCATAATAATTCCATAAATGTTTTCTTAATCCCATATAGATGTTATTACAAAAAATATGGAAGAAAGAAAAGCCCATAAGCCCAGGCACATGATGCAGTACCAAAACAAATTTTGTTTGAAAGGAAAGATGGGCCTATCACGTTTTCCTCCCAAATCATATCACAAGTGAATCCTACTTGATTTAAGCATCAACCATAGCCGTACACATTCACATCCCAACATATAACAAAGCGCAGCTGACACTACACTAAACGCAATGAAATATTCAGCAAGACAGCCAGCCTTATGAGACCGTAACTTCACGTAAGCCTCATCAATATCACACAGCAAGCATGAGAATTTCGTGAATGCCAAAAACGCAGATTAGCATCTAATAACAAACTGAAAATAACAAACTGAAAAATGAAAAAAGAGAAACAGTTTGTTATGCTGATTTCACGGATTTTCTTCAAGATCACCAAAATCAAATATAACAAAATAATAAAGAAAAAAGAAGAAAAAAGTAACAGACTCAGAAAAAAGGGAACAACAGATTTTCAAACCGTTTTTCTTCTTCTCAACCCATAACAGAATCACTCTTCACACAATAACAGAATGGATTCTCACAAGCTTCACCACCAATAACAGAACCAATTGAATCTCATTCATCTCTCTCTCAAAAATCCAGCGAGAATTCTCATCCATTTTCTCTCTTCAATTCTCTTGAAACTTCAACAAACTCTTCACAAACTTCAACGGATTCCAATCTTCATCAACTTCCTGGAATTCTCATCACAGTAGCAAGAGCTCTTCACAGCATTGCAGATTCGGATTCATTGATTCTTGTCACATCGCCGGTTTCGCATAATCGTTATCAAGCAGCATCTTCATCGGTGTAGTGAATCAGGATTTAGTCTTGAATTTACGCTTCGATATTCATCGATCCGCTTCAGCCTCTTCAATTGACCGAAGTCTCCGCAACATCATCAACATACCTGCAAGCGGATTCAATACGCGAATTCTAGATTAACAGCAGCAAATCGGATTCGAAGAAAAAGAGGAAAAGATTCAAATCAGAAGCAAAAGCAGAAGAGGGAGCGTTACCGAATCTAACCTGCATATTGTTCGCCGCATCGTCGCATTACAGGTACGTTCTTCGATCCGTTTGCTTGATGCAGTTGCTAGCTGTGTGAACTGGTTGTGTTTTAATGTGATTTTGATTGCTATGCTATGTCCTGGATTATCTGAATTTGAGCTGGTAAAAGACGTGTTAGTATTAGGATAGATGTGTTCGTAGTGAGTCCGCTTTGAGAATGAATGCTTAGGTTAGGTTATGTATGTTTGAGGTGAAACCGCGGAGGATGAGGTTTATGTTAGAGTTGGTGATGGTGGCGGCTAGGTTAAGTTAAGACGGGGAAGGAGGTTTCACCGGCAGAGCGTCGTGAGGTTGAGAACGGAGGTGAAGGCGGCGGGAGGCTGAGTAGTGAACGGTGATGGTTGATTGTGAAAAAGAAGAAGTGGCGGCGGGCTAGGGCTTTTGGAGAAGAAGAAAATGACAAGCGGTTGTTGTGAGAGAGAGGTTTAACGGCGACGCTATGAGGATGACGGAGGCGAAAGGGGTAATGGTGTGAGAGGTTAGTCCGTTCGGTTGGTGTATGGAAGGAGAGGAGGATAAGCAGTGGTGGCGGCCAGGTTACGTTAGAGGAGAGGAAGGAAAGGCTTAGGTTAGGACGAGTGGTGGCGGAAAGTTTGTGAGGGCGAAGTCGTGAGGAGGAAGGCGAAGTCGTGAGGAGGAAGACGAATCGGAGGTGATGGTTCGCGCTGACGGCGTTAGGCCGGGAGCTGAACGGCGGCGGGCTAGGGTTTTCGTAGAAGATGAAGTTGAGCGATGATCTGAGAGAGAGAGTGTCAGCTTCTGTTTCTGTGTTTTGTGTTTATATTTTTGGTTTGATATTAGGGACTGTGATTAATATTCATAAAGAATTAATAAAGAGGTTTTAAGAGTTATTAATAATTGTTAAGAATTAATTGAAGAAATCAAGAGGATAAGAATTTGTTTTCTGTTTGTTTTTGTTAAGAGAATTTGCATTAGGTCAAGCAATGACCTTGGGTTGGGCTTAGCCCGTTTCGGATACATGGAGTTCTGTTTGCACCCCATAATCAATTTCTCACCCCCGCACGTGTGCTAGCATTTCATCCTGGGCCTAGATAGTTGCTTTTCGCACCTCCAGCACTCTGGCCCAATCTGTTTCCCACGCACAGCACATACTAAATACACCCTTCCTTTAATTCTTTAATTTCTTTTTCTTCAATTTTATTTTCTTCAATTCAGTTCCATTTTAATTCATATAAAATAGTTCCATTCACCTAAAAATTCCTAAAAAAATCATGAACCTTCTTTTGAGTCTCTAGTTTTTTATCACATTTTTATTTTATTTTTTTTCATTGATCCACGTGCCAGAAATAATTCTCCAAGGCACATAGCTTCTTTTGCTCCATTTCTTGACCAGTCTGTCTTGTTTATTTTCTATAGCTTTCAATATTTGGAGTTTTGATCCCATTCTTTTTGCATTGTGTTCCTAAGATCTTGTAGTTTTCATGTGATTTTTCTCTAAATTTTTAGGAAATTATTTCTTGAGTTTTGGTCTGGTATCTTGTGATGTAAGTTTTCTGTCCCAATTTGTGTTTGTACCTCCATTTGACCTAGTTCCTTTCTGAATTTTTGCAAATCCTTTTGACAAGTTGATATGACATGTTTGAGGATCATTTGGTTTAAGTTGTAGAATTTTTAGATGGCTGGTTTATTATTTGTGGATTTTTGTTCTCACCTTGTCCCATTTTGCCTCGTTTGGTTCATAAGATCTCTTATATGCTTAGAAGGGCACTTGTGCCAACTTCTTCTTCTCATTTGGGGTTCATTTGGGGATGTGGATACCTTCCTGGTCCTAGGATAGGTCTTGTTTATTCTGAATTTTTGAGTTTTGCTTCTTATTCAAGTCATTTGTTTCTTTAAATGTTTAAATTCCATCTTTTGGTTCCGTTGCTTCTATTTTGACATTGTTTGGTATTGCGTGACTTCTCTCTTCATCTTGCTGGCCTCTTAGGCCATTCTTCATATCATTTTGATTCTGGTTTTGAACTTTGTGTTTTTATTTTGTGCGTTTTGCATTACATCTTTCATAAGTGCGCATTTGTTTCCATACGTATTCATGTTGCCTCATTTTAAATCATAAGTTCTCATCTTCATTTCTTTGAGTTGAATTGGAATTAGGCATTTGTTCATTTCATTTCACTTCTGATTATTGGATGATGTCATGTTAATTTACTCATTTTTGTTTCACTTGTGCATACTAACCTTGCAGGGGCTATGGTAAGTGTGAGATGTGGGAATTGAGTTCCACATCTCTAATTCTTATCTCTTCCTTTTATGTTTATGTGAATTAACCCTCTTTTGTTGGGCCTAGGCCTTTCTCATCCCTTCTTCTATCTTCTTCTTCCTCCTTCGTTAGGATATAAACCTCATTAACCCTTAGGATATCCACGCATGTTAACACTTAGGATTACTTTTAGTCCCCTTTAGAATTTTTCCTTTGAGATCCTTTGGTGCTCTCTCTCTTCTCATCTTCAAACTTAATTTTAATTCACTTAATAAAGGTTGAGTACCTTCATGTGACATGAGACTTTGCTATGAGATGCTCACATGCGTTCCATTTCGGGGCGAGGTGTGAGTCATTACTCGTGGTGGATAGGTCTTAGCATGAGTACCTCACAAAGAAAAAGCTAAAAAACACTTCTTAACCAAAAAACCACAAAAACACTTAATAATGGTAATAGGCCAGTGTGCTTAAGCCTTCACTTGTGGGACTAGCTTTGGGGATTTCCTCCATAGATAGGTGTTCCTCTTGCGCATTCCATTTCGGGATGATGTGAGACGTACACATCCCATTGAGTAAGACTTAGGTACACTTACCTATGCAAACCTTCACAAATAAAAGCTTCATAAAAATCTCAAACAAACAATAAGCGTCTTTCCTTCGGGAATTCTTTTCTCACCTCATTCGCTCCGTACGCGAACTTGCTCCTACTTGTCATCTTGCAAGACGGTTACGCACTCGTCGTCCGAGTCTGCAACACCTGAGCAATGGCATATGCATTTCAAGCTTTAATTCACAAGCAATTTCCTTTTAGTACCCCTAGTTAGGGGAACTACGGCGTCTCTGATCCTCATTATCCTGATGAGGTACGTAGGCAGCGGGGTAGGGCCCATTCGAGCACAATCTTTATTTTCCCTACATTTTTCCTTTTCTTTTCTTATTTCAGTTCTTTTCCAGTTCCAGTTTCTTTTCATTTTCATTTCTTTTGCTGCAGTTTTCATACCCTCACCCTTTGAAACAGTTTCTTTAGCAGGCGTGGATCCCGTCGGGTACGGCGGACGATCTGGGGTGCTAATACCTTCCCAGGTCGTAACCGACTCCCGAACTCAGATATTTGGTTCACAAGGCCTTGTCCTTTCCTTCTTCCTTAGGTTTGTGCAACATTACCTTTCCCATTCATCCGGGATAAAAATGTATGGCTGGCGACTCTAACCTTTCCGCGCCACTTTCGCGTTTGTACTAGGATGAAAATCCCGGGAGCGACAGCTGGCGACTCTGCTGGGGACTGCACACCAGATGATCTCTGGTTCCCCTGTGAGTCTCTCCTAGCGCTTGTGTGTTTTTGTTTCATTGGGTGATGTTTGTTTAATGTGGCTTGTTGTATTGTATTGTTGTTTGTTTACAGCTTTATTTACAGCTTTATTTACAGTTTCAGTATTTATTTTCCGCATCATATATCATACTGGACTGTCTGGACTGGTTTTCTGTTTGGTGGGCTTGGGTGATACTGTTTCTGAGAGATAAGCCAAGTACCCGGCTTGAGTGCACCCTAGGATTAGAATGGACATATTGTACTCGCATGTGACATGATGAGTGGCGATGTGTTTCACGCCCAAATTGCGACTGTCTTGGAAATATCTTGTGTGGGGATTTCCTCCACTTCGGGATAAGACCTTGATAAGTTATGTGCATCTGGGGACCGATCATTGAGAACCTTTGTGGAAACAACCCTCTCCAGTGGTGACAGTGGCAGACCACATTTTGTGGCAAACCCATTCGCACCCGAGGGTCCACTGGGGACTCGCATAGGATGGCCTGGTTCTCTTATAGGAACTCAGTCAAAGCATCTGGTCGTATGACATTAGTACTGTATCCTACTGGCTGAATGTACTATTGTTTCTCGATTTCAGCGCTTGAAGCTGGGAACCTATAAGGGATGCTTGTTTTTCCCGGACTCAGCTGAGGCCTCCCTGCGTAGTACATAATACCCAACCGATTCCCTGATTTGGTCATGAGCCATTTCTCGGAAATGGTGAAAGTATTATTGCTATTCGGCTTTGAGAGTCTGTGATGTTTGACCCGGAGCACACCTGTGAGATTGGGAATGGGTTTACAGGTTTGCAGGAACCCTCGACCTCATCATACCCTTGTTACCAATACAGTTAATGTTATGATACAGTTACTTTGGTTCCGGAGTTCTGGTTTTCTTGTTCTGGTATTCTTGATACTGTGGTCCTGAGATCTTCTTCAGAGAGTCGTGATTATCAGAGAGTGTAACTCAGTGGACTTTTGGTTTGTCAAGATATTCAGAGGGGCCCTTGTCAGTGTCCAGACTCCAGACAGTCTCAGATGACCATATGTCTTTGCATTTGCATCTGCATTACATCATTGCATCATTAATCATTGTTTTTGTTTTCATTCATAGGTTTATATCTCTGCTTCCGGTTCCGGTATCCTCTTCAAAGATGGAAGATCCTCGTAAGCAGAATATTCATTTCAAGTTCTTTGATATCAAGGTTGGTTTGTTGAAAAAGATGGTAAAGCTGATTACACCCAACCAGGTAGAGAGATTCAGAAAAGCTTACGGGAATATTCTTGATGTGGTGATAGAGCTAGATCCTTCAGAGAGGAGTGCCATTCATACATTGCTTCAGTATTATGACCCTCAGCTCCGTTGCTTCACCTTTCCTGATTTTCAGTTGGACCCTATGCTGGAGGAGTATGCTCTGATCCTGGGTGTGCCGGTTCGAGACCAGGTTCCTTTCAATTCTGAGATGAGTAGACCTGCACCTGAGGATATTGCTAAGGCTCTTTATTTGAGCCCTTCTACTGTGAAGTCTTTGACCATCATTAAAGGAGGAGTGTCCGGGTTTTCTTTGGAGGCTCTGGTAAAGAAGGCGGAAGAATTGGCTGTTGAAGAGGAATGGGATGCTGTATGTGCTATCTTGGCTCTTTCTATCTATGGCATTATATTGTTTGCTGATATGGAGAAGTTCGTAGATATAAACGCCATACATCTCTTTTTGCTGAAGAATCCTGTGCCTACCTTACTCGGGGATTTGTATTACTCAGTTCATTACAAAACTGAGAAGAAGAGGGGAGGTTTGGTCCGTTGCTGCGCTCCGTTATTTCACATATGGTTCATGAGGCATTTGCCTAGTACAGGCGTGTTTAGTGACCATAGTTTGATATGGGCTCAGAAGCTGGAAAAGTTGCTGGCCAAGGATGTTAGATGGTTCACTCAAAGGCTGCAAGGTGCACGTTTCATCACCAGCTGCGGGAGTTATCTTAGTGTGCCTTTGTTGGGAATAACTGGAGGGATTAATTACAATCCAATCTTGTTAAGAAGACAATTAGGATACGCTTTGAGAGATGTGCCTGAAGATTTGAAGCTGACCCCTATTTTCTACTTCTCAGTGAAAGATAATATGCCCTTAGTGAGGAAGGTTGCGGGAGCTTGGAAATGCATTAAAGGAGAAGGAATAGCTAGCTTTGGGAAGTGCAACAACCAGACATTCCCAGAGTACGAAGCTTGGTTGAAAGACAGAGCCAAAAGAGTTTTGTTACCATTTTCAACACCAGTTCCCCCAGTTGCTGAGTCCATTAATACTGTGCCTCTAGAGGAATTCAAGAAGTTGGAAGCCCAGCTACATGCAGTTAGAGTTGAAAATACCGAGATGGTAAGCCTGTATCACCAAGCCAACAGGGCCAAGATTGAAGCTGAAGAGAAGTTGCTGAAGATACAGACGACTTTGGAGGCTAAGGAGAAGGACTTTGCAGGTAGAGAAGCACATTTCCGCAGGTTGGGGATGATGGAAGCCCAAAGAGAAGTTGAGCGCAAGAAGAAGTCAAAGACCCTCAGAGATGCTCGTCAGTCTATTGTCTGGTTGAAGGGACAAAGAGAGCAAGAGCTGAAGCAATATAAAGAAAAAGAAGAGTTCTTTGAAGTTCAGATGGCTTACAAAAAAGAAGAGGTGGAGCAGGCCCACAAGATTCGCAGAGAGAAGACCCAACAACTCGCAGACAGTCAACAAGCCCTCGAAGCAGCACTTAAAGAGATTGAAGACCTCAAGTTGATGGCAGGAGTCAAGAAGGTCAGGTATGTTGAGGGAGTTACAGGATCCTCAGGCGGTGGTTGTGCTTCTTAGTTTGTTTTCTTTGTATCTGGATTACCTACAGGCATGTTGTAGGAGTCCTAGTTGTCCGTTTCTCCTCTGTAAGAACTTGTACCCTATGGGGAATTCTGTTTTATTGTGCCTAATGGGCTGATCTATGTTATGATGTTTTGCACCATTTCTTGGTTTGCTTGCTGTTATGGTTTGAATGTGGTTTCCCGCAAAGGTTTCTGAAAGTCGAGGATCAGTGCCCATCTGGTTTTCTTTGCTAAATACCGGAACCGGGGCATAAATGACCTGTGATTGGAAACATAAACAACTGCATTGCATCCATATAACCTGTTTGTTGTTTTGCAGGTAGTGTCTCAGTTACTAATGTGTTTTGTGTTACAGGCACTATAGCTCCCCGTAAAGTTCGGGAACAACCAGCAGTGCACAGATACCCAACCAAGATTAACAGAGAACGAGCCATGGACCAGATGCAAGCGGACTTGGCAGATTTGAGGCAGAGAATGGATAACTTCATGACGTTAATGGCCGGCATGGGGCAGAACCAAGAGCGTCTGCGGGAGATGGTTGAGAATCAGCACAGGAACACTGCTGCTGCTGCTAATACTGATAACCGTACCGGTGCGGGCGCACGTCAGGGTGAAACTCCTGTTACACAACCAGGAGTGACAATAATCAACGATGGGTTGCATAACCTTCAGATGGACAATCATGATGACCAGTTCACTCTACTTGATGAAGCTGAAGGTCAAGGAGTAGAAATGAACAAGAGGTTCGAAGAGATGGCTGAGCAAATCAAGGCTATTCAGTCCCAGAGCTCTTTGGGATTCGACATAACCGACTTGGGCTTGGTTCCTGGAGTCAGGATTCCGTATAAGTTCAAAGTTCCAACCTTCGAGAAGTATAACAGCACTGCTTGCCCGAAGACCCATCTGCAATCATTTGTTGGGAGAATTGCCGCTCATACAGACGATGAGAAACTGTGGATGTATTACTTTCAAGACAGCTTGGTGGGAGCTTCCCTTGAATGGTACATGAAGCTCAGTAGGGTCAATGTCAAGAGCTGGAAGGATCTAGCTGAAGCCTTTGTGAGGCAGTATCAATATAACATGGACATGGCTCCGAATCGCACGCAGTTGCAGCATATGGCTCAGACAGCAAAAGAAGGCTTCAAAGAATATGCCCAGAGGTGGCGCCAGCTAGCTGCCAGGGTGCAACCACCCCTGTTAGAGAATGAAATGGCCGACATGTTTATGGGTACCCTCCAGGGGGTATTTCTTGAGAGACTGGCGTCGAGTTCTGCTACTAAGTTCAACGATATTGTCATTGCGGGGGAAAGAGTTGAAACGTTGCTGAAAATGGGGAAGATACAAGACCCAAGTGCTAGTAGCTCAAATGGAGCGAGGAAAGCTTTTAGTGGACCTTCTAGAAGGCGAGAAGGCGAGAAGGCGAGACGAATGATGTATTCGGCCGAAGCCAGGGTCGTGGTTATAGAAGACCTTATGAGCATATGGCTGCTGTCACCATTCCTGCAGCTCCCGTACAACAGATGCTACCTCCTCCACAACAACATCAGCAACAACAACAACCTCGAACCAACTACCAGCAGAGACCATATCAACCGAGGCAGGCTCGCCCGGCTAACAGGGTGATTGAAGTTATCCCGATGACTTATGCTGCCTTATTGCCAAGACTGCTAGATTTGAACCTCATTCAACTGAGGACTTTGGCACCACCACCTCCTGGAGAGCTTCCAGTTGGTTATGATGTTAACGCACGATGCGCTTTCCACTCTGGAGCACCCGGGCACTCGACTGAGAAGTGCAGGGCTTTGCATCACAATGTTCAGGATCTTGTAGATTCTAAGGCAATTAACTTTGCGCCGCCGCCGAATGTTAACTCGAACCCTATGCCTAATCATGGAGGGGCAAGAGTCAATGCTGTTGAGGGTGATGACAAGTTGAGTTTGGTGCTGAGTATTGATGAAGTCAAGACACCTTTGAGGGTGGTGAAGGAGAGATTGTTGAAGGGTCTAGTATTTCCTGGTTGCTGTCTTGATTGTGAAGACTGTATGAGTGTTGTGAATGGCTGTGAGAATTTGAAGATGGGTTTGCAAGGGTTGATCGATGATGGGTCCTTGCAGTTTAGTAAAGTTAGTAATGAAGAGGCTGATGATGTGTCAACCATTACTATTTTTTATGATGAAGCTGATATGCCCGTCAGACAAGAGCCGGTTACAATTTACGCTCCTCAGATTAGTCCCGTGACTATAACTGTACCTGGGCCAGTGCCGTACACCGATGATAGGGCCATTCCTTGGCATTATGGTTCCGATGTTTATATAGCGGGACAGAAGATGGATAGCAGACCTGTTGCTGACCTGACTATTGAGAATGTAGGAGGTGTTGGGGGTTTCACCCGAAGTGGTCGGTTGTTTGCTCCCCCTGCGCTGAGAAAGGATTCTGAGGCCGAGGCTTCGTCCAAAGACAAAGGAAAGCAGGCTGCGAATGACGAGTCAACTACTCCTGTGGCAGGGCAGGGGACATTCGAAAAGGAGGTAGAGGAATTCATGAGGATTATCAAACGGAGTGACTACAAGGTGGTTGATCAACTGAACCAGACACCTTCAAAGATTTCTATCTTGTCACTGCTAATGTGCTCTCCCGCGCACCGAGAAGCCTTACTTAAAGTACTTCAAATGACCTACGTTCCTCAGGAGATCACGGTCAACCAACTCGAGGCTGTTGTTGGAAGTGTCAATGCTAGCCATGGCTTAGGCTTCACTGACAGAGACCTCACTTCGGAGGGCAGAAATCATAACAAAGCACTACACATTACGATGGAATGCAAGGGCGCTGTGCTGTCTCATGTTCTTGTAGACACGGGCTCTTCCTTGAATGTGCTTCCGAAGAAGGCTCTGATGAAGCTTAATATTGATGGGATTGTCCTGACACCAAGTGATCTGGTTGTTAAAGCTTTCGATGGTTCAAGAAGATCAGTTTTCGGAGAGGTTGAGTTGCCTGTCAAGATAGGCTCTCAAGTCTTCAAAAGTGTCTTCTATGTTATGGAGATCCAGCCGACATATAGCTGTTTGTTGGGCAGGCCGTGGATACATGCAGCTGGAGCTGTCACTTCAACCCTGCATCAGAAGCTTAAATACGTGGTGGACGGCCAGGTCATCACAGTTTGTGGGGAAGAGGATATATTCGTCAGCCATCTGTCGACGTTTAAATATGTAGAAATGGATGGAGAAATCCATGAGACTTTGTGCCAAGCTTTTGAAGCAGATGTCAGTATCTTGACTCCTGTGAAGAAAAACAATGAGGGTACGTCCATTCATTCATACCAGGAAGCAAAGGAGGTCGTTCAATCAGGCAGTGCTCAGGGCTGGGGCAAGTTGTTGGAGCTGGAAAAGAAGGATGATAAGTTCGGCTTAGGATATCAGCCTGGGGGGTCTACTCAGAGTGGTAAAGCTATCACGTTCACAAGCGCTGGGTTGCTTAACCGCGATCAAATCTGTACAACAGGCCAAGATGGGGATAGTAGCGAAGACTGGGACAACAATTGGATCCGCCCGTGTGCGCCCGGAGAGGAGCTAGGAAATTGGTCTGCTGAAGACATTGTTCAAGTCACCTGGCTCTCAAAGTAATTGCTTTGTTTCCTTTTATTAGCATACTGCATTGTCAAATCCAGCATTATGCCCAAGATGCTTGGATCCATTGTATTGGGCCACCATGTTTTGTATCGCATCGTTATTTTGCTATGAAATAAAAGGATATTTTCAGACAAACTGTGTTCCCTGTCTTTTCTTTTAAACTTTTTCACAACAAAATAAATAAAAATGGCAATGTGTTTTCCTTTTTGTTTTGTGTTAGCGTCTCTTTTTCGAAATAAACAGATTCTGAATAAGCACGTCACCTGTGCAGTGTTGATCATCCGGATTCCACGGATAACGTTCCTGCTATGACTATGCATGACTTTGATAATCCAGTCTACCAAGCTGATGAAGGGGTTGAGGAAGACTGTGACCTCCCTGAAGAGTTGGTCAGATTGTTGAAACAAGAGGAACGAGTTATTCAGCCTCATCAAGAGGAGATTGAGACCATCAACATTGGCAGTGAAGATGCAAAGAAGGAAATCAAGATCGGGGCCAATCTGCAGGCCAACGTCAAGAAAGAGCTGATCAGTATGCTGAGAGAGTATGTGGATATCTTCGCTTGGTCATATCAAGATATGCCAGGTTTAGATACCGACATCGTGATGCATAAGCTACCCCTGAGAGAAGACTGTCCTCCCGTAAAGCAAAAATTGAGAAGAACTCGCCCGGATATGGCGATGAAAATTAAAGAGGAGGTTCAAAAGCAGTGGGATGCCGGGTTCCTTGCCGTGACTAGTTACCCACCTTGGGTAGCTAACATCGTACCGGTACCTAAGAAGGACGGCAAGGTCCGGATGTGCGTTGACTATCGGGATTTGAACAGAGCAAGCCCAAAGGACGATATTCCGTTGCCACACATTGACGTGTTGGTCGACAATACTGCTCAATTCTCGGTGTTCTCCTTCATGGATGGATTCTCCGGTTATAATCAGATAAAAATGGCGCCGGAAGACATGGAGAAGACAACGTTCATTACCCCGTGGGGAACATTCTGCTATAAAGTCATGCCCTTCGGTTTGAAGAACGCCGGGGCAACTTATCAACGGGCGATGGTCACATTGTTCCATGACATGATCCACAAGGAGATCGAATGTTATGTGGACGATATGATTGCAAAGTCTAGAGACGAAGAGGAGCATTTGGTTAACCTGAAGAAGTTATTTGATAGACTGATCAAGTACAAGCTGAGGTTGAATCCGAACAAGTGCACTTTCGGAGTGCGTTCCGGAAAATTGCTGGGTTTCATTGTAAGTCAAAGAGGAATTGAGGTAGATCCTGCTAAAGTGAAAGCTATTCAAGATATGCCTGCACCGAGGACAGAAAAGGAAGTGTGCGGGTTTTTAGGGAGGTTGAACTACATTTCTCGGTTCATATCTCATCTAACAGCCACGTGCGAACCGATATTCAAGTTGCTAAGAAAAGAGCAAACGGTCAGGTGGAATGATGATTGCCAAAGAGCTTTCGACAAAATAAAGGAATATTTACAGGAACCTCCCATTCTAATGCCTCTAGTGGAGGGAAGACCATTAATCATGTACTTGACCGTGCTAGAAGGGTCAATGGGGTGTGTGCTCGGCCAACATGACGAGTTTGGTCGAAAAGAGTATGCCATTTATTACCTTAGCAAAAAGTTTACCGACTGTGAATCCCGATACTCACTGCTCGAGAAAACTTGCTGCGCTTTGGTATGGGCTGCTCGCCGACTGAGGCAGTACATGTTGACTCATACCACACTGCTCATTTCCAAGATGGATCCTGTCAAGTACATCTTTGAGAAACCAGCATTGACCGGAAGGGTTGCTAGGTGGCAGATGATTTTAACTGAATACGACATCCAATACACTTCTCAGAAAGCCATCAAAGGAAGTGTATTGTCAGATTACCTTGCACAGCAACCTCTTGAGGATGATTATCAGCCGATGAAGTTTGACTTCCCTGATGAGGACATCATGTACCTCAAAACAAATGATTGTGAGGAACCACTTCCGGAGGAGGGGCCTGACCCTGAATCCAAATGGAAGCTGATGTTTGATGGGGCAGTCAATATCAATGGTCGTGGAGTTGGTGTTGTACTCATTACTCCTGAAGGTGTCCACTTACCCTTCGCTGCCAGAATTACTTTTGGCTGCACCAACAATGAAGCGGAATACGAGGCGTGTATAATGGGAATAGAGGAGGCAATTGATCTTCGGATTAAGAACCTCGATATATTCGGAGATTCAGCACTCGTCATTAACCAAATTACCGGCAAGTGGTATACGCATCAAGAGCATCTAGTTCCGTACAGGGATTATGCTAGGAAACTGTTGACGTTCTTCACGACAGTTGAGCTCAAATACATACCATGTGACGAAAATCAGTTTGCCGATGCTTTGGCCACTCTCTCTTCGTCGATTAAAGTCCTGTGTTGGAATTTTGTACCCAGAATTGACATATCCAGGCTTGACTCTCCAGCTTATGCTTTCTCTGTAGACGCCGTGTCTGACGAGAAACCTTGGTATTTTGATATCAAGTTATTCCTGGAAAGGCAAGAATACCCAACCGGGGCATCTTCCAACGACAAAAAGACCTTGAGACGACTTGCTGCTAGTTTCTTCTTGAACACAGACGGGGTTTTGTACAAGAGAAACTTCGATATGGTCTTGCTCAGATGCGTGGATAGACACGAAGCAAGCCTGTTGATGCAGGAAGTCCATGAAGGATCTTTTGGTACCCATGTAGGAGGGCATGCTATGGCAAAGAAACTGCTGAGATCAGGGTTTTACTGGATGACAATGGATGCAGACTGTTGTTCATTCGCTCCTAAGTGCCACAAGTGCCAAATATATGCAGATAAAGTGCATGTTCCTCCTAATCCGCTCAACGTCATGTCATCTCCTTGGCCTTTCTCTATGTGGGGCATTGACATGATCGGGAAGATCGAGCCAACTGCTTCGAATGGTCATCGCTTCATCCTGGTCGCGATTGATTACTTTACCAAGTGGGTAGAAGCAGCGTCTTATGCCAATGTCACTCGTCAAGTGGTGGCAAGATTTCTGAAAAGAGATATCATATGCAGATATGGAGTGCCCGAAAGGATCATTACTGATAATGGTTCTAATCTCAACAACAAGATGATGGCAGACTTGTGTCGGGACTTCAAAATACAGCACCACAATTCTTCTCCTTACCGACCAAAGATGAATGGTGCGGTAGAGGCAGCTAACAAGAATATCAAGAAGATTGTGCAGAAAATGGTTGTCACCTACAAAGATTGGCATGAGATGTTACCGTTTGCTTTGCATGGGTACCGAACGTCAGTCAAGACGTCAACAGGGGCAACTCCCTTCTCTCTGGTGTATGGTATGGAGGTAGTCCTGCCTGTTGAAGTAGAGATTCCCTCACTGCGCGTGATGATGGATGTCAAACTGGATGAGGCTGAATGGGTGCGTGCTCGTTATAATCAGCTATGTCTAATTGAGGAAAAGAGATTAGCGGCTATCTGTCATGGTCAGCTTTATCAGAGGAGAATGAAGCGGGCATTCAACCAACGAGTACGTACTCGAGATTATCGAGTGGGAGAGCTTGGGTTGAAGAGAATCGTTCCTCCAGGTTCAGATAACAGGGGCAAGTGGACCCCAAACTATGAAGGACCATTCATAGTGAAGAAAGTCTTCTCAGGAGGAGCGCTGATGCTCACCACTATGGATGGAGAGGACTTCCCATCCCCTGTTAACTCGGATGCAGTTAAAAAATACTTCGCATAAAGAGACCCGCTGGACACAAAAACAGAATGTAAGTCCAGGCAAGAAAAGGGCATCCCGGCGAGCTAAAAACAGAATAAAAAGCTCGGGCAAAAATTAGGGAAATAACTATATAAAAAGAATGTACACCCGCTGAGTTGAAAAGCCACATTGGACAGCTCAGGCAAAAAAGGGTATCCCGGTGGATTGAAAACCCGAGAGGGCGATCCACGCAAAATAAGGGAATAAGCGAACAACTGTGATCCTAGTTATCTGAACCACATCATCGTTTTGTACAACTTGACAATGTCAGAAAGATAGGAAACGGTCCCCTCGTCCTCTCAGAAAGCCAAAGCAGAATGGAGAGTCTTGAAGACATGCAGGTCATAGCAGAAATGGAACTCCTTGGAATGCCGTGTACATTGCCATTAGGATAGTTTCTTTTCTCAATTTTATATTGGCTACCTCTTTCTAGGTGGTTGCTTCCTGATGTAAATCTTTGCCTATTCAGAGGCCATTCAATAAAAATAATATTCAGTCAAAAAGCTGTGTGTGTTTATTTTTGTTTGCAAAATGTCCTGAATTTTTGGCAAAAATAGCATTGCATCTAAACATGGTAATAATTTTGAAAAGAAAACTGACATGCAGGGAAACTGTAACCCTCTTTAAGTGTCGGGTGACGATGGATGAACAGATCATTCCATGCAAATCCTCGGGGCACACTTGTGTTTTCATTTGTTGCAGGTTGAAGGATGGCGTCACATTCTCAAGCAATTTTTACTCTCCCCCAGTAGAGTATCTCCCCAAGCAGAGATTTCCCCCAACCAAGCCTTGACAGTAGCCCAAGCAGGTTCTTCTTCCCCAAGTGAAGTGGCAGGCCATGTTTCCCCAGCGGAGTATGCCCAACAGGTATCTGAAAGCCTGACGTTGTCAGTATTCTATCATCAGCAAGAGTCCTCCCCAGCAGGTGTGACTGAAAGCTTGATATTCCCTCGGAGTTTTGAATCAACGGATGCTCTCTCCAGCCCGATTATTGTTGAAGCATTTTCCTCAGCCAAGTCTGAAGATGATCTGTCCCCACAGAGTTCATATTTAATCTTCACCTCCGTCCGTGAAATGTTTCCCAGCAAAGTTGCCATATTGTTGGTCATTTGATGATACAGTCAGGTATTCATCACCTCAGTCAGAGTTGAGTGTCCAGACCTCTTGACTTGTCTTCCCCTGCGGAGTTGTATCTCTTGCTGCCAATCATGCATTTGTTTACCGCTCGTCTGCAATTGTCAACACTCGTTTGTGTTGTCCCTAAGCGAAGTTCACCCAACATTGGTATTATTGCTTCATTGCTGCTCGTCTGCATTTTTCAACACCTGTCCGTGTTGGCTCAGTGGTATTGCTCGACTGCTTTCCCCAGCATTGGTTTATGATTACCTTGTTATTGCTCGTCTGCAATTTTTCAGCACTCGTCTGTGTTTGGTTATCTCTTTATTGTTGCTCGTCTGCAACTCCTCAACACTCGTCTGTGTTGTGATATCACATTTGTTATCGCTCGTCTGCAATTTTCTAACACTCGTCTGTGTTTGATTACGATAGTCGCTGTTGCTCATCCGCAACTCCTCAACACTCGTCTGTGTTCTGATATGATATTTGTGGTTGCTCGTCTGCAACCTCCCAACACTCGTCTATGTTTGGTATTGGATCCTTTGTTGCACTCGTCTGTGCCTTGATATGTATTCTCTGTTGTTGCTCGTCTGCAACTGTCCAGCACTCGCCTGTGTTTGTTTGAAGCTCGTCTGCTTTTATTCCCCAGGAGTCGTCTGTGTTCTGAAGCTCGTCTGCTTTGCTTGGATACTCGTCTGTATCATCCCCAGCACTCGTCTGTGCTAGCTTACATCTGTATGTGAGGATTTGCTTTTTACCCTGATGTTCTTCTAGTGCTACTTCAAATGCTCGTCTGTGTTTGAATTTCTGGTGTTCGTCTATACCAGTGGCTGATACTCGTCTGTATCATTGCCTGAAACGCTCGTTTGTGTTTCTCAGATCATCGTCTGATACTCTTCTGTATCATTGACTTATGGCACTCGTCTGTGTTATCTTGATGATCATCCGATACTCGTCTGTATCGAAGAGGTTTCGAATCCTGACAGTGGGAATTAAATGTCGAAATGGTTACCGGTCCTGGCGTAACAGGTAAATCCGAAGGAGACTCGTCTGTCTCAGGCATCAGTTATTGTTGCTGCACCTGGCGTCACAGGTTTGCTCAAGAAGACTCGTCTGTCTTGCACCATATATCCGCGGATAATATATGAAGAAGGTTCGTCTACCTTGATTGCATGTCTATCCCACAGACTGAAGTGCATTACCGGTCCTGGCGTAACAGGTAAATCCGAAGGAGACTCGTCTGTTTCATGCTATATGCAGTGTTTTGAGGGCTCGTATGTCCATCTCCTGGCGTCACAGGATTGTTCGAAGACTCGTCTGTCTTAGCACTCTTATTCCAGATATCAGTTTCAACTTGGAAGAAGCTCGTCTGCTTTTTTCTCCTCTTCAGTCACCAAAGCGTCATTTGGTCGGGTTTATTTCCCGGTGTTGCATTCTTCGTCAGAGTGCAAATTTCTGGTCTTCTTGGTATTCAACCACAGTTTATCTTGAATGGTCGATAGCCTGTACTATCGTCCTTTTCAGATTAACTGGTGATTGAATAAGGGCAGCTGTAACACCCTAAATTTTCCCTCTTATTCTTAAGCATCATATCGCATCATGTTCATCATACTCATATCATTTTCATATTTTGCGTGGCATCATTAGCATAGAAAAATGAAGCATAACATTCATTGTGGAAGCATAGCATAAGCGGGCAGTGATTTTAGTGCGTCGATCTGAGTCAGACAGACGTTTGACCTAATCTTGGTCAAATTATCAGGAGATTAGTTCAGCTGCTGAGTCTTCATGCTTCAGGGGTTATTTCTCAAGCAGTGCGAATTCGGCGTTGAATTGTGTTGTGTGCAAAAGTACTTGATTTACCAGGCAGTGGTTCAAGTGATAGTTTTTGGGTCCGAGGATTCAAATATATCATGGGTATTTTCATTGTGTGCATTTGAGGATTTATTGTTCCAGAGAATAATTCAGATTAATTCAAAGTAATTCTGGTCAGAGGCTCAGAGACTGATCTTTTCAAACGGTTGTTGTTTCGCGTGTGAATTGTTCAGTGGTAGTGGTGTTCTCCTGAGCTAAATAGTTACGGTGGAAGTGAGGCAAGATGGTTGAGTTTGAATGAACTGATTGATTGATTATTTCTTGGCTATGTGCGTGGGTGGTGGCAATTGGTCCTATTCATATAAAAAAAATAAATATATATATAATAAAAAAAAAAGAAGCCAATTCCATATCCATTTCTACTCATTTTTTATCAGTTTGATTATTCTAGCTACCAAATTACCCATTCCTATTCCAGTAAAACCATCACATTCCATCCATTTTCATACTCATTATCCGTTTTCCCCTTTAATTCAAATCTATTTCTATCGTTTTGATATTTGATTTCCATTTCTAGTTATCCACCGAATTTCCATTATTCTTTTGTTTAAGTCAATTACCAAAGCTTTTTCTATTTCATTTTCTTAGGTCCATGTTCATAATAATTCCATAAATGTTTTCTTAATCCCATATAGATGTTATTACAAAAAATATGGAAGAAAGAAAAGCCCATAAGCCCAGGCACATGATGCAGTACCAAAACAAATTTTGTTTGAAAGGAAAGATGGGCCTATCACGTTTTCCTCCCAAATCATATCACAAGTGAATCCTACTTGATTTAAGCATCAACCATAGCCGTACACATTCACATCCCAACATATAACAAAGCGCAGCTGACACTACACTAAACGCAATGAAATATTCAGCAAGACAGCCAGCCTTATGAGACCGTAACTTCACGTAAGCCTCATCAATATCACACAGCAAGCATGAGAATTTCGTGAATGCCAAAAACGCAGAGTAGCATCTAATAACAAACTGAAAATAACAAACTGAAAAATGAAAAAAGAGAAACAGTTTGTTACGCTGATTTCACGGATTTTCTTCAAGATCACCAAAATCAAATATAACAAAAAAATAAAGAAAAAAGAAGAAAAAAGTAACAGACTCAGAAAAAAGGGAACAACAGATTTTCATAACCGTTTTTCTTCTTCTCAACCCATAACAGAATCACTCTTCACACAATAACAGAATGGATTCTCACAAGCTTCACCACCAATAACAGAACCAATTGAGTCTCATTCATCTCTCTCTCAAAAATCCAGCGAGAATTCTCATCCATTTTCTCTCTTCAATTCTCTTGAAACTTCAACAAACTATTCACAAACTTCAACGGATTCCAATCTTCATCAACTTCCTGGAATTCTCATCACAGTAGCAAGAGCTCTTCACAGCATTGCAGATTCGGATTCATTGATTCTTGTCACATCGCCGGTTTCGCATAATCGTTATCAAGCAGCATCTTCATCAGTGTAGTGAATCAGGATTTAGTCTTGAATTTACGCTTCGATATTCATCAATCCGCTTCAGCCTCTTCAATTGACCGAAGTCTCCGCAGCATCATCAACATACCTGCAAGCGGATTCAATACGCGAATTCTGGATTAACAGCAGCAAATCGGATTCGAAGAAAAAGAGGAAAAGATTCAAATCAGAAGCAAAAGCAGAAGAGGGAGCGTTACCGAATCTAACCTGCGTATTGTTCGTCGCGTCGTCGCATTACAGGTACGTTCTTCGATCCGTTTGCTTGATGCAGTTGCTAGCTGTGTGAACTGGTTGTGTTTTAATGTGATTTTGATTGCTATGCTATGTCCTGGATTATCTGAATTTGAGCTGGTAAAAGACGTTTTAGTATTAGGATAGAGGCGTTCGTAGTGAGTCCGCTTTGAGAATGAATGCTTAGGTTAGGTTATGTATGTTTGAGGTGAAACCGCGGAGGATGAGGTTTATGTTAGAGTTGGTGATGGTGGCGGCTAGGTTAAGTTAAGACGGGGAAGGAGGTTTCACCGGCAGAGCGTCGTGAGGTTGAGAACGGAGGTGAAGGCGGCGGGAGGCTGAGTAGTGAACGGTGATGGTTGATTGTGAAAAAGAAGAAGTGGCGGCGGGCTAGGGCTTTTGGAGAAGAAGAAAATGACAAGCGGTTGTTGTGAGAGAGAGGTTTAACAGCGGCGCTATGAGGATGACGGAGGCGAAAGGGGTAATGGTGTGAGAGGTTAGTCCGTTAGGTTGGTGTATGGAAGGAGAGGAGGATAAGCAGTGGTGGCGGCCAGGTTACGTTAGAGGAGAGGAAGGAAAGGCTTAGGTTAGGACGAGTGGTGGCGGAAAGTTTGTGAGGGCGAAGTCGTGAGGAGGAAGGCGAAGTCGTGAGGAGGAAGACGAATCGGAGGTGATGGTTCGCGCTGACGGCGTTAGGCCGGGAGCTGAACGGCGGCGGGCTAGGGTTTTCGTAGAAGATGAAGTTGAGCGATGATCTGAGAGAGAGAGTGTCAGCTTCTGTTTCTGTGTTTTGTGTTTATATTTTTGGTTTGATATTAGGGACTGTGATTAATATTCATAAAGAATTAATAAAGAGGTTTTAAGAGTTATTAAGAATTGTTAAGAATTAATTGAAGAAATCAAGAGGATAAGAATTTGTTTTCTGTTTGTTTTTGTTAAGAGAATTTGCATTAGGTCAAGCAATGACCTTGGGTTGGGCTTAGCCCATTTCGGATACATGGAGTTCTGTTTGCACCCCATAATCAATTTCTCACCCCCGCACGTGTGCTAGCATTTCATCCTGGGCCTAGATAGTTGCTTTTCGCACCTCTAGCACTCTGGCCCAATCTGTTTCCCACGCACAGCACATACTAAATACACCCTTCCTTTAATTCTTTAATTTCTTTTTCTTCAATTTTATTTTCTTCAATTCAGTTCCATTTTAATTCATATAAAATAGTTCCATTCACCTAAAAATTCCTAAAAAAATCACGAACCTTCTTTTGAGTCTCTAGTTTTTTATCACATTTTTATTTTATTTTTTTTCATTGATCCACGTGCCAGAAATAATTCTCCAAGGCACATAGCTTCTTTTGCTCCATTTCTTGACCAGTCTGTCTTGTTTATTTTCTATAACTTTCAATATTTGGAGTTTTGATCCCATTCGTTTTGCATTGTGTTCCTAAGATCTTGTAGTTTTCATGTGATTTTTCTCTGAATTTTTAGGAAATTATTTCTTGAGTTTTGGTCTGGTATCTTGTGATGTAAGTTTTTTGTCCCAATTTGTGTTTGTACCTCCATTTGACCTAGTTCCTTTCTGAATTTTTGCAAATCCTTTTGACAAGTTGATATGACATGTTTGAGGATCATTTGGTTTAAGTTGTAGAATTTTTAGATGGCTGGTTTATTATTTGTGGATTTTTGTTCTCACCTTGTCCCATTTTGCCTCGTTTGGTTCATAAGATCTCTTATATGCTTAGAAGGGCACTTGTGCCAACTTATTCTTCTCATTTGGGGTTCATTTGGGGATGTGGATACCTTCCTGGTCCTAGGATAGGTCTTGTTTATTCTGAATTTTTGAGTTTTGCTTCTTATTCAAGTCATTTGTTTCTTTAAATGTTTAAATTCCATCTTTTGGTTCCGTTGCTTCTATTTTGACATTGTTTGGTATTGCGTGACTTCTCTCTTCATCTTGCTGGACTCTTAGGCCATTCTTCATATCATTTTGATTCTGGTTTTGAACTTTGTGTTTTTATTTTGTGCGTTTTGCATTACATCTTTCATAAGTGCGCATTTGTTTCCATACGTATTCATGTTGCCTCATTTTAAATCATAAGTTCTCATCTTCATTTCTTTGAGTTGAATTGGCATTAGGCATTTGTTCATTTCATTTCACTTCTGATTATTGGATGATGTCATGTTAATTTGCTCATTTTTGTTTCACTTGTGCATACTAACCTTGCAGGGGCTATGGTAAGTGTGAGATGTGGGAATTGAGTTCCACATCTCTAATTCTTATCTCTTCCTTTTATGTTTATGTGAATTAACCCTCTTTTGTTGGGCCTAGGCCTTTCTCATCCCTTCTTCTATCTTCTTCTTCCTCCTTCGTTAGGATAGAAACCTCATTAACCCTTAGGATATCCACGCATGTTAACACTTAGGATTACTTTTAGTCCCCTTTAGAACTTTTCCTTTGAGATCCTTTGGTGCTCTCTCTCTTCTCATCTTCAAACTTAATTTTAATTCACTTAATAAAGGTTGAGTACCTTCATGTGACATGAGACTTTGCTATGAGATGCTCACATGCGTTCCATTTCGGGGCGAGGTGTGAGTCATTACTCGTGGTGGATAGGTCTTAGCATGAGTACCTCACAAAGAAAAAGCTAAAAAACACTTCTTAACCAAAAAACCACAAAAACACTTAATAATGGTAATAGGCCAGTGTGCTTAAGCCTTCACTTGTGGGACTAGCTTTGGGGATTTCCTCCATAGATAGGTGTTCCTCTTGCGCATTCCATTTCGGGATGATGTGAGACGTACACATCCCATTGAGTAAGACTTAGGTACACTTACCTATGCAAACCTTCACAAATAAAAGCTTCATAAAAATCTCAAACAAATAATAAGCGTCTTTCCTTCGGGAATTCTTTTCTCACCTCATTCGCTCCGTACGCGAACTTGCTCCTACTTGTCATCTTGCAAGACGGTTACGCACTCATCGTCCGAGTCTGCAACACCTGAGCAATGGCATAGGCAGTTCAAGCTTTAATTCACAAGCAATTTCCTTTTAGTACCCCTAGTTAGGGGAACTACGGCGTCTCTGATCCTTATTATCCTGATGAGGTACGTAGGCAGCGGGGTAGGGCCCGTTCGAGCACAATCTTTATTTTCCCTACATTTTTCCTTTTCTTTTCTTATTTCAGTTCTTTTCCAGTTCCAGTTTCTTTTCATTTTCATTTCTTTTGCTGCAGTTTTCATACCCTCACCCTTTGAAACAGTTTCTTTAGCAGGCGTGGATCCCGTCGGGTATGGCGGACGATCTGGGGTGCTAATACCTTCCCAGGTCGTAACCGACTCCCGAACTCAGATCTTTAGTTCGCAAGGCCTTGTCCTTTCCTTCTTCCTCAGGTTTGTGCAACATTACCTTTCCCATTCATTCGGGATAAAAATGTCTGGCTGGCGACTCTAACCTTTCCGCGCCACTTTCGCGTTTGTACTAGGATGAAAATCCCGGGAGCGACAATAAGTGTTGTGCAGAATGGCTGGAAACAACACTCATGCTCTCGCTGATGCTATTGCAGCTCTTGCTCAGACTACTGCTCGTAACAATACGCATGATGAGTTTCGTGCCTTTGAGAAATTCCAGAGGAATAATCCACCTGTGTTTGAAGGGACTCATGACCCGGCGAGTGCACAGAAGTGGCTCAAGGCAATTGAGAAGATTTTCAGAGTGATGGCATGTGCTGATGCGCAGAAAGTTCAATTCGGGACTCATATGTTGTCTGAGGAAGCTAAAGACTGGTGGGATAATACTCGTCAGTGTCTAGAGGATGAGGTTATTGTGGTGACTTGGACTGTGTTTAAGGAGGAGTTCCTTAAGAAGTATTTTCCTGAAGATGATCGTGGTAAGTTGGAGGTAGAATTCCTTGAACTGAAGCAAGGAAACATGACAGTGGCAGAGTATGCTGCCAAATTTGAAAGGCTGGTGAAGTTTTGTCCTCACTACAACAGGGCGGATGCTGAACTTTCCAAGTGCCTTAAGTTTGAGAATGGGCTGAGACCTGAAATTAAGCAGGGAATTGGATGCCAACAAATTCGCAAGTATACAGAGTTGGTCGATAAGAGCCGTATTTATGACGAGGACAACCGAGCTCGGTCAGCTCACTATAAACAGCTGAGCGAGAAGAAAGACAAGAGTCAGTATAGAGGGAAACCTTATGTGACTACTGGTGATAAAGGGAAGCAGAAGGCATCTGATGAGAAGAAGCAAAGTAGGGGAGCTGCTAATGTACCTGTTAAGTGTTACAAGTGTGGAGAGGCAGGTCATAAGGCTGATGTGTGTACCGCCAGAGTTATGAAATGTTACCGTTGTGGCAAGCTTGGGCATAAGATGAGTGATTGTCCTAATGAGGGCCCAACCTGTTACAATTGTGGTGAACAAGGGTATATCAGCGCCCAATGCCAAAAACCAAAGAAGAATGATGCTACTGCTCAGAATGTTGGGAGAGTTTTTGCGTTAGCTGGTTCAGAAGCTCCAAAGAAGGACAACTTGACCAGAGGTACCTATTTTATTAATAATACTGAGTTGATTGCTATTATTGACACTGGAGCTACACATTCATTTATTTCTCTTGAGTGTGCTAATAAATTGGGTTTAAAGTTGTCTAATATGAACGGTAATATGATAATAGAGACTCCTGCTAATGATTCTGTGACTACCATGCTTGTTTGTTTGAAGTGTCTTTTGACAATTTCTTAGAAGAATTTTGTGATGGATTTGGTGTGCCTACCATTACACCAAATCGATGTTATCCTTGGTATGAACTGGTTGGAATTCAATTATGTTCATATTAACTGTAATAGTAAGACAGCGAAGTTCCCTGAATTGAGCGAGAATGGTGAGTTGATGTTTTTATCTGCTAAGCAAGTGGATGAACTTGTATTGGATGAAGCTTTGATGTTTGCAGTGTCTGCATCATTGCAAGTTGATGATAAGACTGTCAATGCAGAGTTGCCTGTGGTTTGTGAATTTCAAGATGTGTTTCCTGGTGATATAAGTGATTTACCACCGGAACGTGAAATTGATTTTTCTGTGGACTTAGTGCCGGGTATGAGTCCTGTCTCGATGGCTCCTTATAGAATGTCGGCTTCAGAGTTGAATGAGTTGAAGAAACAATTAGAAGAATTGTTAGAGAAGAGGTTCATTAGACCCAATGTTTCTCCTTGGGGTGCTCCGGTGTTGCTCGTTAAGAAGAAGGATGGTAGTATGAGATTGTGTGTCGATTACCGACAGTTGAATAAAGTAACTATCAAGAATAAGTACCCACTTCCGAGGATCGATGATTTGATGGATCAGCTAGTAGGTGCTTGTGTCTTTAGTAAAATTGATCTGAGGTCTGGTTATCATCAGATTCGAGTTAAAGCTGATGATATTCCGAAGACAGCTTTCAGGACGAGATATGGGCATTACGAGTATACGGTGATACCGTTTGGGGTTTCTAATGCGCCGGGTGTGTTTATGGAATATATGAATATGATCTTTCATGAGTATCTTGATAAATTCGTGGTGGTTTTCATAGATGATATCTTGGTATATTCTAAATCAGAAGAGGAACATGCCGAGCATTTGAGGGTTGTGTTGTAAGTGTTGAAAGAAAAGAAATTGTTTGCTAAATTATCTAAGTGTGATTTCTGGTTAAAGGAAGTGAGTTTCCTCGGCCACGTAATTTCAAGTGGTGGAATTTCGGTGGATCCTTCAAAGATTGATGCGGTATTGCAGTGGGAGACTCCGAAGTCAGCTACAGAAATTCGTAGTTTTCTTGGGTTGGCTGGTTACTATCGTAAGTTCATTGAAGGTTTTTCTAAGATAGCTTTACCGTTGAAGCAATTGACTAGGAAGGGTCAAGCGTATGTGTGGGATGTTTCTTGTGAAGAGAGTTTCATAGAACTGAAGAAAAGATTAACGACCGCGCTAGTGTTGGTCTTACCGAATCCAGATGAGTCCTTTGTAGTTTATTGTGATGCTTCCAAGATGGGTCTTGGTGGAGTTTTGATGCAGGATAATAAGGTGGTTGCTTATGCTTCTAGACAGTTAAAGAGTTCATGAGAGGAACTATCCTACTCACGACTTAGAATTAGCAGTTGTGGTGTTTGTGCTTAAGATTTGGAGGCACTACTTGTTTGGTTCGAAATTTGAAGTATTTAGTGATCACAAAAGTTTAAGGTACTTGTTTGATCAGAAAGAGTTAAATATGAGACAGAGGCGGTGGCTTGAATTATTGAAAGATTTTGATTTGAATTACCATCCTGGTATGGCAAATGTTGTGGCTGATGCTTTGAGTAGGAAGTCGTTGCATATTTCGATGCTTTTGGTGAAAGAATTGGAAATGATCGAGCAATTCAGAGATATGAGCTTGTTGTGTGAAACTACTACTGATAGTGTGAAATTGGGAATGTTAAAGCTGACCAGTGAAATTTTGGAAGAGATTCGTAAGGGTCAGAAATCTGATTTGAAATTAGTTGATCAATTGATGTTGGTTGATCAAGGTAATGCAGGTGACTTTCGAGTTGATGAAGATGGAGTTTTGAGATTCCGAGATAGAGTATGTGTTCCGGATATTATAGGAATTAAAAAGAGTATTTTAAAAGAGGGGCACAAGAGTCGACTGAGTATTCATCCTGGTGCTACGAAGATGTATCAGGATTTACGCAGGTTGTTTTGGTGGCCGGGTATGAAAAGAGACATTGCTGAATTTGTATATGCTTGTTTGACATGTCAGAAGTCAAAGATAGAACATCAGAGACCTTCAGGTATGATATAACCATTGAATGTTCCTGAGTGGAAATGGGATAGTATTTCCATGGATTTCGTGACTGGGTTACCTAAGACTGCTAGAGGTAATGATTCGAGTTGGGTAATTATTGACCGGTTAACTAAGTCGGCACACTTCTTGCCGATGAAGATTAACCATTCCATGCAAAGGTTAGCTGAGATTTATATTGAGGAAATTGTGAAGTTGCATGGTGTACCTTCAAGTATTGTATCGGATAGAGATCCGCGGTTTACGTCGAGGTTTTGGAAGAGTTTGCAGGATGCCTTGGGTACTAAATTGAGGTTGAGTTCTGCTTATCACCCGCAAACGGATGGCCAGACGGAAAGAACAATCCAATCTTTAGAAGATTTGCTGAGAGCTTGTGTATTAGATCAAGGAGGGTCTTGGGATAGTCATTTTCCGTTGGTCGAGTTTACGTACAATAACAGTTTTCATGCTAGTATCGGGATGGCTCCATATGAGGCGTTGTATGGTAGACGTTGTCGTACTCCATTATGTTGGTATGAGTCTGGAGAGAGTTTAGTGCTTGGGCCAGAGATTGTCCAAGAAACAACTGAAAAGATAAAAATGATTCAGGAAAGGATGAAAACGTCACAGAGTCGTCAAAAGAGTTATCACGATAAGAGAAGGAAAGCACTTGAGTTCCAAGAGGGAGATCACGTGTTCTTAAGAGTTACTCCTATGACTGGTGTGGGAAGAGCTTTGAAGTCTAGAAAGCTCACTCCACGTTTTGTTGGTCCGTGTCAGATTATGCAGAGGATAGGGGAAGTGGCCTATCAAGTGGCTTTACCTCCCTCTCTTGCGAATTTACATGACGTATTCCATGTATCACAGTTGAGGAAGTACATTCCGGACCCGTCGCATGTAATTCAGATAGATGATGTTCAGGTGAGGGATAATCTGACGATTGAAGCTTTACCAGTGAGGATTGATGGTAGAGAATTGAAGCAACTACGAGGCATGGAAATTGCTTTGGTGAAGGTATTGTGGAGAGGACCAGCTGGAGAAAGTTGGACTTAGGAGCGGGAAGATAAGATGAGGGAGTCGTATCCGACTCTATTTACTTTAGGTAATTTTCGAGGACGAAAATTCTTTAAGTAGGGGAGAGTTGTAACGCCCCGAAAATCTAAATTTTATTAAATTACATATTTATTTAATTGATTTAGAAAGGACTTGAAGTTTTGGGAGAATTTGGAGGATTTTAGGAAGAAAATAATATTTTTATAATATAAATAAGTAGTATTTTATTATGCTCTTATTATTATTATTATTATGAAATATTAAGAAAGAGTAAGGTGGTAATAAGAGGAAAAATTAAGGACATGTTGGGAAACTCATAAACTGGGATAATGTATCCAAAAAGGGGAATACGATTAGTTTTCTAACATTATTGTGTTTTTGGGAGAAGAAGTGCTCTGAAGGAAAAAGGGAGAGGAAGAGGAAGCTTGGAGTCAAAAAGTTACGAAGAATCTTGGAGAAGAATATCGATCTTTGGATTTCTCTAAGGTATGGGGAGTTTTTATAATCTATTGTAAATGTGTAGGAATTGGATTATGAATAGTTTAGGATTGTATGAGTTTTATGAGTTTTTGGGGTTTTTGAGTTAGGTTGAGTTTATGAGAAAAATCTTGATGAATTAGAGTGGTAAAAGTGAGTTGAATCACATAATTGATTGTATAATTGTTATCATGATGTTGTTGGTGTTTGGTTGATGTTTTTGAGTGATTTTTGGGTGATTTGAGGTGGAACCCGTAATGGGATTTGGGGGTTTTGAGGTTGTAAAGCAATCTGCATTTGAGTAGCAGAAAACTGCTGTAAAACGTGCGTTAACCGGTTAACGCATTTGGTTAACCGGTTAACCATTGAAAATTTTGGGTATTTTCTGAGGTTTCGCAAGCGTTAACCGGTTAACGCTATGGGTTAACCGGTTAACACTGTTTGAGAGGCAAATTTTAAATCTTTAAAAATCCATAACTTTCAAACCGTAAGTCCGATTCGCATTCCGTTTGAAGCGTCAGAAAGAGAATAAACTGAACTTTATTTTGATGAATAAAAATGAGAAAAATGCAATAATTTAATAAATGAATTTATGAAATAACCTTGTAATTGCCTCATAATTTACCGGGTACGGGTCAATTCTTAATGTGTCAGAGTGGTTATAGAACCAGTGTTTTGGGTGTAATGTCATGATGATATATATGATTATTTGATGATTGGTTTGCTGATGTGAAATGAATGATGCGAATTATTTTGATGACTTTTACGATGTAGCGCATCATTGCATTTCATAACATTCACGATGGGGCTTTGGCCTATTTAATTGCTTCAATCCCATTGTGTGGATTGAAGTGTCTCGATGATTTACGATGTGCTCCTTTATGGAGGGTTGATGGTCATGTATCCATCTCACGATGAAAATGGTACTGTAAACACCCCAAATTTTCCCTCACTAAGTTCACACCATGGCTTATGATCTTTTCATTTGCAAAAGTTCAATCATATCATCTCATACTGCATTTTTGCTTCACTACATTGGTTCAAAGTCATCTGCATCTAGGGTTTGTGATCTGAGCAATCCCTGAGCTATCTGAGCCACTCCAAAGTTCTTCAATCATCTCAAGAGGGTCCATGTATGTTCAAGCATCATATTATATCCTCCCAAGATCAAGGAAGTCAAAGAATCACAAGAACTGAGAAAGGCATGGAAGCAGAGCCAAGCTTAACTGCATAGATGACCTGAAATTAGGGTTTTGGTTTCAAAGGCCATAACTCAAAATTTTTTGGTCATTCTTGTTTCTATTGGTCTTTATATCTTATAAGGATCCTACATACCAATTTTCATGAGGAAATTCAATGGGGAAGGCATCTGATCAATAGATGACTTCTTGAACAAGTCAGTGCAAAATCAGGGCATCTGAGCCCCCCAATCATCCAACCAAAGGGTCTTCTCCATCATTTTGGGTGTATATGATCTTTATTTGATCTTAGAAGAAGTTAGAAGTTCACAAAATTGAAGAATTTCAAGTCATTTGCAAAGTTGCCATTTTGGGAAAGTGACTTGTAATGCAAACTTGCCATTTTGGGAAAGTTTTTCAACCTCCTCTTTTTGATTAAAAAATGCTTCAAATGAAAAATTCTTGGTCATGAAAGTTGTAGATTGGATCATTCCATTTTCAAAAAGTACAAGAACTTGATCTAATTCATCATAGAACTCAAGTTATGGCCTTGCAAAGTTGGGAAAAATCACAAAATTTCACTTATGTACCAAAGAGGGAAACTTGCAAAAACTCATGTCAAACTAATTTGTGACCTCAACGTGACTTCTAACCATTACACAAACATCATACATGACCTATAATTCAGAATTGCCCAAAGAAATCTCAAGTTTCATGCCTTGATCATCAAGTATTTCAAAAGGGGCCAAAACTTTCACAAATTGCAAAATCACCCACAAACTTCATTCAACTTGCTGAATTGCCTCAAAACCAATTCCATGGACATCCTTGATCTCAGCTAAACCAAGACAAGCCAAAAAGCCAGCTGCACAAGTGCCCATACCTCAAGTACAACACTTTTGACTTTTTGGCAAAAACACCCATACCAATCACAACAGTCCACCACCCACTCTCTGTCCAATCCAGACCTTACAAGCATGCTCCAAGGGTTCATTTTCATAACACACACAAGCCTAACACTCCAAGAGCTCAGCATTCCACAAAATCATCCAACTTGCAAAAACTTTCGAAACTCATAGCTCACTGACTAAAACTCAAAACTACCTTCACCAATCAACTCAGCATCACTAAAGGACCCTTTCCCCCCCTTCAAACAAGCCTAAAAGCACCCATAGCCAAAACACGATTCTGGTGCAGCAAGGTTGCAAGCTCTCAAACCAGCCACTCTCAAAGCTTTTCAAGCATTGAAGCTTCATCAGGAGGCCAAAGGGAGCGATTTTGCACAAAGAAAAGGTCCAGAAAGCCCAAAGTTGCAAGGTTCAAAGCTCAGGTAACCTCTTCAAACTTTTTTCCAGAAATCTCTTTTTAAGTTCTTAGATTGCTCCCTATGCTTCACTGATCACTCTGAGCTTTGTATTTTCGAAAATGGTTGAGAATTGAGTTTGTATGAATGTTCTGAAATTTTTACCATTTTTGATCTTTTCTTCGAATCTTGTTTGTGAACAATAAGAAATTTGTTTTGAGGTTATATTCGTGTTCAGGGAGGTGAGAGGGTTTGATCTGGAGCTTTAGAGCTCCAGAAATGACCTAGGGTTGAAGTTAGGGATTTGCTCAGGGAGGGTGTGGCCGGAGAAGATGACCGGAGGTCTTCTCCGGCCACCTGAAAGTGATTAATGACTAATTAGGGTTAGGGTTAGGTTTAAATAGGAGCCTTTGGATCTTTAGTTCCCGCGTGAGATGGACGCCCAGGATTAGATCATTAATTTAAAATCTGGATTAGTTATTTAATTAATTAGGATTAAATGAGTTTGAATTCAGGCCATAGGATTTGGCGCGCAGTCAACTAGAATTTCCCCAGAATCAATGACAGCCCTTGGATACGCATACTTCTGTTTATTTTAATTTTTATTTCAATTTTTCTCATTTATTTTGCACCATTTATTTAAAATAGCTAAAAAATCCTAAAAAATATTTCCTTTTACAATTTCACTTCAAATAATTTTCTTAACCCAAAAATATTTTTATTTTTACTTTTTGCATTAAAAAATATTTTTAAATCATTTAAATGATTATTTTTAATTATTTAATGAGAATTAATTAATTAAAAATACATTTAAGTATTTAAAAATCCCAAAAAAAATTCAGAGAGCATTTTAAAACATTTAGAAACATTTACAAACTCAAAAGACAATTTTTTTTTGGTTTTGATCATACTTTGATAATTTTCATTTGAATTAGGTTTCTTTAATTTGAATATTTTTAACCCTAACTTCAAAAATTCATAACTTTTGATCCAAGTTGAGTTTGTGAATGGTTCTTTTTGCATTATGTTATGCATTCTTTCAAGCATCTAAAAACATTTTTGTTTCATTTTTATCTTACATTTTTCATTTGTTTGGCATTTTTCCTTTAGGATCACCCTTAAAACCCTAGGAAACTTAGAAAAATCATAAGTCCTTTAGGGTTTAGCTTCTGACCCTCCCCTTTAGGCAATGAACTTGTATAGATTTAAGGTACCTTTTATCCCATTTTCAATTTTTTATCTTGTCATTTGCTTCTGATTTTGAATTTTGCATTGCATCTTGTACATAAATCCTAATCTTTACCTTCATTTGCATTCATTCTTCATATGCTTGCATACATAAACTTGCCATGGCTTTTTGTGCATCCACATGACATATAAGACATCTTAGGGCATACTAGAATCATGTTTGATCATTGCATCATCCATTTTCCATGTTATGCATCCATTGCATTTCATAAGTTTTCATGAACTTTCATGCTTACTTCCATGTCTCATTTGCATCTTCATTGCTTGTATGATCATCCACATCTCTTGGTATGCTTTTGCATCATCCCATAACATCATTTGCATCATGATTATGCTTCTGGATTTGGTTTTCATCTTTGTATTTCATCTCATTTTCATTTCATTCCATTTCTTGTTGCTAACTTTTCAGGTGGTGAGTGTTTGAGAAGTGAATTTGCCTTCACTTCTCATAATCTCTTCTCATCCCTTTTATGCATCATTGCTGCATTTTTACTTGTGAATTAGAGTGAGCTTTCTCATTCTTGCTCCTTCTCCTCTTTCTTTCTTCAAGCAACTTATCTTCTTAAGTGAAGTAAGTTGTCTTGCTTCTTGCTGCTTCTTTTCCTTCCATCCTGTTTCTTCCTTGGTGGCTTCTCTGAAGTTCTTTTTGCAAGCCTCACAAACCCTAGGAACACCCAAGCATGATCACAATTAGGGTTTGATTAGTCCCTCCATTAGTTTTACCTTTGTGTCATCTTTTGTGTCTTCTCTTCTCATCTCATAATCAGGGACTAAACCTTAAAGGTTTTAAGGCTTTGTGATTAAGCTTATGCCTGCATCCTTCTATTAGGATGGAGTGTATAACTTTAATCCTAAGTGTTAAACCCTTAATGTGTTTAAATCCTTTAATCAATCCACTTTAATAATCACTAAGACATCAAGCTTGTAACTTGGGCCTTGCATTAGGGTTCTAATTCTTCCTTAAATGGTTAAGAAGGACTAACCCTAGTGTTAATGGACAAGTCCCCCTCAAGTTGTCTTACAAACCATAAAATCCATTTCTTAATCTTACCATTAACTAAAATCCACTTAAATAAAGGCCTTGTTATGTCATGAGGTTAATCCCTAATCATGGATTAAGTTGAGGAGCCTTTCTCAGCTTAAATGTTCTCATCTATTATCCTTCTATTAGGATGGTGTAATGGGTCCATTAAGTCCTTGATTATGGCTTAAACTCATTACCTAACACTAAACAAAAACTCAAAAAAACATGTAAATAATTACAAGTAGGTTAATGATCTTAATCCTACATCATGGTGATTAAGTGTGAGGTGCTTACTTCATACTTAAGGTATTCTCATTACCCCTAATCAGAGGGAAGATGTGATGAGTTTACTAACCCTTGGTTTAGGCTTAAGCTCATTTTCTTATGACAAACACAAAAATAAATAAAAGATTGAAAACTCAAAAACAAACAATAATCGTCTCCTTCGGGATTCTTTTCTCATCACCCTCATTCACAAACGAGAACTTGCTTCTTCTGTCTAATGCAAGACAGTTTGCACCTGAGCCAAACAGGTCATACACTTGAGCATAGACAAGTAAGCAGTTCACAAGTCAATTTATCTTTCAGTCTCTTTGAGTCGAACTACGGTGTTCTGACTTCCTCATTGCACGAGAGGATATGTAGGCATAACTTAACTGTTATCGAACAAAAGTCTCTGTATATTCCCCCTCTTCCAGCATTTTTCTTTAAGCCTCATAATCTTGAGCTTCACATTCTTTCCTTACACTGACACTCTTTTATTTCACTTCACACTTCTTTTGCACTGACACTTGTATTCTTTTCCAGCACTTGCACACAGAATAGCACTGACACTACGCCTTTAAGCACAAACCTTTCAAGCGTGGATCCCGTCGAGTACGACATACAATCTGGGTGCTAATACCTTCCCAGGTTGTAACCAACCCCCTTTCTCAGTTTCTCTGGTTCGCAACCGTCTTATCCATCTTTTCTTAGGTTCATGCAGCATTACCTTTCCTTCGGGATAAAAATGCCTAGCTGGCGACTCTTTTCTTTTCATTTCTTTTCCCCTTTCGCCGACCGTTCGCGCTTGTACCAGGATGCAAATCTTTGGGAGCGACAGGTACCACATGCATATTGCATATCAGGATGTTAGAATTGCATAATTTAGATGAATTCATGATGGTGTTGTTGTCAATGATGAATTGTGTTGATGATGATGTTATGTTGTGTCGTTCTAATTTTATTTATATCCTGTATTCTTGTATATTTATGATATATTATGATTACTCACCCTGCCTGCTTGGAAATGTTGCCTTTTCGTGGGTAACTTGCAGATGATAAAGAATAGGCTTGCAGTGCAAGAGGAGTTTTTCATAAGTCTCGGAGCATGCTTTAGTGTTCCTTAGAAGTGGTTTTGGTCTATGTGTCCTGCTCTGTGTCATGTAACACTGGGATGGGGTTTATTTGTTAAACTGTTTTCAGTTATGTTATTACTTTGATAAATGTTTTCTCATTATATGATGTTGAAATTTAGGATGGAGAAAATTATGTTTACGAAGTAAAAATAATGATTTTGAAATATGAAGTTTAAATTCCGCTGCGAAATGCTATATGTTATTCTTGATGTTGATTAACCCGTGTTACGGGACAGGACACTGTTCGATTGACTTTTGATGAAATGTGATACCCTTCTCGATGATTACTCTGATATTACTTAAATATTTTGTTTTTGGGTAGCAGGGTGTTACATCCAACGCCTCCGAATAGTTTAGTACACTGCACACACGCTTGTTGTTGGGCCAATACAATGAAACCTTTTATTTCGTGCAATCCTGTGTAACTTACATGTACCCCTTTCCCATTCCTTTGTACGCACTTTTATTTTCCGCATTTATCGTTTAGATCACTAGGAGCACCCTTAGGTACTAGTTTAGATCTCGTTTTAGTTCACGAACCCTTGGTCCAACGCCAAGTGGTTGCACTCACACACACTCACACTTTATTTTTCAGTTATCGTTTCATTTACTAATATCCACTTAACCCTGCGAGCCGAGCGCAAGGTTCCTCGCTAACAAACCACAAAATAAGACTCCATTTGCATTCACCCCCTAACCTCAAAAAACCAAAATGTTTCTTTTTAAATCCAAACCATTGATCCAACGTCAATCGGTCGTAGGTAAATAAAACACTCTAATAATACGAGAAGAATTGTACGCCACGAGCCTTAAGTGGTAGAAAGGAGGACTACGAGCTCTCGTTACTCGCTCCGATTATTTCCTTTGCAAGACGCTTGGCTTGTTGGTTCGGAATAATCACCTTTACCCATAATCTTTAGTGCAATTCGACTCCTAAATCCTTTCATCAAATAAAGGTAATAAAGCAAACAACCACCAACCGTAGTAGGCCGAACTACGAGGCTCTGACTTTCCCATTGCACGAGGGAGTACGTAGGCACAAGGTTCTCAATCCTTGTCGAGCACCTATGATCAATCTAACTTATGACATAAACTCTTTTCCCTTAGCAAGTAACTCATTAAGCATAGACTTCCTTTCACACGTGACAACTTAGATGGTTCCCCTCGAGTACGATGGATGTAGGGGGTGCTAATACCTTCCCCCTGCATAACCGACTTCCGAACCCAGGCAATGGTTGCGAGACATTTGTCTTCATCCTCCTTTTAGACGGGTTTTATTTATATCTTCCCTTTCCCCTTTTGGGAATAAATGAGAATTAGGTGGCGACTCTCATGTCTGCCTAGCGCGGTTCTTCTTTTAATCGCGAGGTCGTATTTTTCGGGGTACGACAGGTGGGAGCACTCCTGCCACTAGGTAGTTGACAAAATCGGCATACCAAGGAAGTGGGTCTTCTAATCAACACAAAACTTTGTTGGGTTCCCGAATTCCAAAGGATTTCCTTGGTTTTCACTTTCTTCTTCCATATGGGCGATAAGTATATCATAGGGGGAATCATCATTAATGGGAACTCGCCTCGGTTCTTGGGGTTCTATCTTAGAAAGGTGATTTGCAACTATGTTTTCAGTTCCCTTTTTATCTTTTATTTCCAAATCGAACTCTTGCAGAAGCAGGATCTATCTTAAAAGTCTAGGCTTAGCATCTTTCTTATTCAACAAATATCTAATTGTAGCATAATCGGTGTAGACAATTATTTTTGCTCCTACCAAATAGGAACGAAATTTATCTAACGCGAAAATGACCGCTAGAAGCTCTTTCTCTATGGTAGCGTAGTTCAGATGTGCACTGTCTAAGGTTTTACTTGCGTAATAAATAGCATGAAGCTTTTTATCTCTTCTTTGACCTAAAATAGTGCCAACGACATAGTCGCTAGCATCACACATTATTTCAAATGGTTCATTCCAATCCAGTGGGTGCATGATGGGTGCGGTGATTAATGCATTCTTAAGTAATTCAAAGGCTTCCAAGCAATCTTTATCAAATATGAATTCGACATCTTTCATTAATAATCCAGTTAGTGGTTTGGTTATCTTAGAGAAGTCTTTAATAAATCGTTGGTAAAAACCGACATGTCCAAGAAAACTACAGATTTCTCTAACAGTTTTCGGAGGTTGAAGATTCTCTATTTTGGCTTTGTTTACTTCGATGCCTCTTTTGGATACAACATGTCCTAACACAATCCCTTCCCGGACCATAAAATGACATTTTTTTCCAATTTAGCCCCATATTGACTCTGACACATCTCTCGAGAACTAGTTTTAAGTTTGATAAACATCCTTCGAAGCTTTTCCCACACAAAAAAAAAATCATCCATAAATACCTCCATTATATTATCTATAAATTCGGCAAATATGGCCATCATACACCTCTGGAATGTTGAAGGTGCATTGCATAGTCCGAACGACATTCGTCTATATGCAAAGGTTCCATAAGGACAGGTGAAGGTTGTCTTTTCTTGATCATTGGGGTGAATAGGTGTTGTACCCCAAAATTTTCCCTCCCATATTCAAGATAGTGTGGCTCAAGAGGTCACTCAATGGTCACAAGATTTGCAATTGGTCAAAAGGATTAAAGGTTTCACTAGACAAAGCCTCCTCCTGAACAATGGATCTAGAACTAGGGTTTTGAGTTTCTCCAAGAAAAGTGGACTTCCAAGGCCTCAAGTGGACTTCATAACATCCCATGTACCTTAAAGAATCCTAATTTTAAGTTTCAAAGCTTTCCCAACAAGTTTGACCAGTCAGATACTCAGGTACCGAAAAAAATCAATTAACTTGGTCAAAAAGTCAACCGTGGTCAACTCAAAGTCAAACTTCAAGATTCTTGGACAACATCAAGATTATGAGGTAAAATTCATCATTTGATCAATAGTTGATCATGATTCATTAAGGAAAACTCAGAATCATCAATAATCAAGAGTTTCTAAATTATGGTTTTCATAGTAAAAGTCAACTGAACTTTGACCAACCATAACTTTCACATACTTTATTAAAAATTTCCCATCCAAATATCATTTTAAAGGAACTTCACTTCTCTACAACTTTGTGTCTCACAAGCCAAGCCTAAAAATGCTTCCTTTGGAAGGTATGAGCTTAAGGCATTATAGGTCATTTTGAAAGTCAACAAAAAGTCAACTTTTTCAAAAGCTCATAATTTGAAAATAGTAAATGATATGGATATAGGACCAAAAGGGTTGATTAGAGGACACTCTAAGTTTTCTAAAAAGTCCTAGAACACCTTCATGGTATCAAAATTGAAGAAGTTATGCATTGTGAAAGTTGGATAATTTTCAAGGGGTGTATGAAGTAAAAAAGGCCATAACTCCAATTCTTTCCAAATGGGCCCATAAAATTGCAACCCAAACTTAAAGATGAGCTCATGCACGACCCAATGGCCAATTATTATGATTTTTTATCATTTATTTTATATTATTTTGGATTTTAATTATTAAAATTCAAATTAAATTGAAATAAATTATGAAAATCAAATATTTGATCCAATATTTGTTTTGGGATCAAATTTATGTCATTTAAAGGTGATTGGAATCATTTAAATTTGTGTAAAACCAACATGGTATGAAGATATTTTATTTTTGGATGATTAAGACAAATTGATTTCTTCAACCTTAAGCAATCCACAAAACTCCATCAAAGCCTAATTTTTTTTACCCTAATTACATCACTATAAAGTCATGATCATAACACAAGAATAAAGGGACGAAAATTCAGACATTTGGGCACTCTTCAAAATTCACTTTTTTTTCAATTTTTTTTCTTCAGTTTTGGCATTTGAGGTTGTTTCAAGGCAATTTAAAGGTTGTTATAGATTCCTTGATACTCAGTGAACATATCTCAATCATTTATATCATCAAAGCATCATGAATTTGCATAAACCGATTGCATTTGTTCTTGTTTTTTCTTGAAATTCGATTTCGATTATACGCATGTTCTAACTCCAATTTGATTATGTAATATTGTTTAGAATGATGATTAAAATGTTTCTGGGCTGGTTGATTGAGTTTTTTGCGCAGGTTTATGGATATGCCATTTTTAGGGTTCTTGAAGTTGAAATTGAGAACTTCTTGAAGAAGCGATTTAAGGACAAATTAATGTTTCCATGAGACTCACAAGACCTCTTTTGATAGGTTTACATCATTAGAATGAATTTATATGGTGTATCTAACGTTTTGTGATGTGCAGGCCTTCTAGTGACGGACGAAAACCGTCACTAGAACCTTTAGTGACGAAAAAGTGTCACTAAAAGTAAACCAGACAGACCAATGGAGAAGACGACTCCTGGCGCGAATTTGCAATTTTGAAAAACAGATTTATTTTATATATTTTCGTTTCTATTTCATTAACGCACACAAGCGTGTGTCCCAGTGACTAAGACTATGCATTGGAGACTTGGGGGGACGAGTTAGAATCCCAGGTCCCCCATTATTTTTAGTGACTTGAATTTTTTTTTTATGTTTTCTAATTCCTTTTAATTATTTTAATTAATCTTAATTAATTAATTAATTAAACCACTAACCATACTTATCCCTAACTAATTTCTTAAAAATTTTCCATTAACTTTTAATACTCTCAATAAATTATTTTTCTTTTTAATAAAAGTTTTTATTAATAAATTTAGTTGTTTTTTAGGGTTTTATTAACTCATTTATTTTAGTAATTAGGTTTAAAACAATTTGATTATTTTTCTAACCCTAATTTCCATTCATTTAAAATAGTTTTTTTTAATTTTATTTATTTTGTCTTATTTAATTATTTAGAAAAGCTGTATAGGTTGTTTTTTTATGTAATTTATTTTTCCTCATTTCTATAATTATGTAACTGCCCCGAAGCCATGTCATAGCTTAGGACCTTGTTTCTTGCTTTTCTTTTTTTATTTTTGTAAGTATTTTACTGTGTGGTTAATAATCTAGGGTGTGAAAAGAAATAATTGAATAAACGGACTTAGAAAATTAATCATAAGATAAATATCTGAAAATGATCATTCACACACGTAGGTCGATCGCTTTATACCCTTTCCTGTTGGATAAAATAAAAGTAGGTGGCGACTCTTGCTATCCGCACATGTTTTTGTCAAACAAAAACACCAAGTCAGTTCTCCCACCGTGTTACAGAACTGGCGACTCTGCTGGGGAGTACGTAGTAAAAGAGGGGTTACCTTAGGAATTAAGATCACTTACTTGTTTGCTTTGTTTGCTTTATCTTTAAGGGATTGTTGTGGGGTTACTATGTGAAAGATCCTAACCCGGATCTAGTGTACCTTAGGTAAGTGGAAATAGACCAAGGAAATTGTACGGTGTATATCGATATGGTTGATCTGGTAGCCACAGTTAGTGTGACTTCTTGGTTGGTGCTTATGTTCCTTAAGTAAGTTAAGGATAATATGAGGCTTCCATATGTTGTTATTAACACTAACTACCCTTTAGAACCTTAATTGACCCATCTTGGCCTTTAGAAAGTAGTGAGATAGCCGGCTTTGGAGAAGTCTAAAGTTGGTTGATACTCGATGCTACGCTCATTGAGATTCTAATCTTGAGGGGTTTTGGTTGGCAAGTCAGTTGCCTACTGAACAACAACCCTTGAGAAGGATCAGTGATATTGAGATCCCTTAGAACCCGATTACTTTTACTAGGACAGGATGAACCAACTAAACTTCAGGGGGAGGGTACTTTCCTTTAAACCTCATGCAAGCCTCTAAATCTAGGGCTATTGTGTGACTTTCTTGTGTGCGCCACATGTTTGTGATTGAACATAACATCATAACATCATGACATCATAAGCATAGAATTATCACTAACCATTTCAAGGACCAATGGATTTATCTTTGTTCTTTGTTGCAGGTTATGGCTTCCACTCGTAGGAACACTATCCGAATCAACTTTGTAGGGATACCCTCCAGGCTTAAGGATTTGGTCTCAAAACTTCCTAAAAGCTCTCAATTCATCAAAAAGCATGGTTATCTACTTGATTTGGTTATCTCAGGGTTTGATGAAGATATGATGAGTGTCATGTTCCAGTTCTTTGATCCTAAACATCATTGCTTCACATTCCCCGATTATCAGCTGGTGCCTACAATGAAAGAATTCTCCAGACTACTTGGGGTACCTATCCTTGATCAGAAACCCTTCACATGCTTAGAGAAGGAGCCTAAACCTAAAGTCATTGCTGCAACCCTACATTTGAAGAAATCAGACATTGTCCTAGAAACAAGAAATGGAGTTAAGGGTATTCTTGCCAAAGTATTGATAGAGAAAGCTCAGGTGTTCTTGGATGTTATGAGTTAAGATGCTTTTGAGGAGATCTTAGCCTTGTTGATTTATGGTTTGGTATTGTTCCCTAATCCAAACCAATTCATATATGTACACGCCATCAACATAATTCTGACTCACAATCCAGTGCCTACATTACTTGGAGATATCTTACACTCTCTTCACACTCGTACTACGAAAGCGAGAGGAACTCTGATGTGTTGCATACCTCTACTATCTAGGTGGTTTAGAATGAACAGGGTTTGAGATGGTCTAAAAGGATGATGTCACTCTCTCATTCAGATATTCACTCGTGTTCCCGATCTATGGAAAATGTCACTATCATTGACCGTTGTGGGGAGTTCCCTAATGTGCCACTCCTTGGCATAAGAGGGGGAATTACTTACAACCCTTCTTTAGCTCTACGTCAGTTTGGTTATGCTCAGAGTAATGGTCCTCATAACATGCTTATTCAAGGTATTGTGTTTGACTATGACAACGATCTTCAAGGCCACCGTCAAAGGTTTATACGAGCTAGGAGTAAGGTGAACAAGGTTGATAGTAAGACTCTGGAACCAAAGTAATCCATTCCTATGGAACCTTATCTCATATGGATGTGGCCTCGTGCTGAGACTCTTATGATGCCATATCTTGATGTTCTACCGATTACTATGGAGCCTATTGCTGAAGGAGATGTTCCTTATACCATCCTTCATCCAGATATGCCCACTGATTTGGAAGAGCTGCAGAAGTCCTGGATCCAACTGAAGAGGAAAAGAGATAACTTTGAAGCCTAATTCAGGATTAGCCAAGAAAGAGTGATGGAGCTGACAAAGCAACTTCACGAGGAGCGGAATCTCAACACATATCTCAACACCAAGAGGAAGCGTCCATGGGAGACTTAATCGCCAGATGTTTTATTTTCTTTATAAATTTTGTTTGTTTTAATTTGTTAGCCCAAGGGGCAATATTATTTCAAGCCTACTAATAAGAGTTTTTTTTGTTTGTTTTAACAAATTTAAATCCTGCAGTCCTTGAAAACATTTCATATGCATCTACATACCATATCATTGCATGATAGGTTTTCATAGTAGGTTTCTTATCTTTTTCGTTGTTTATTTCAGCAGAAATGGCTCTCGAACAATCTGTCAAAGATCTCCAAGCTCAAAATGCTCAGTTTCAAGAAGTGATCCTAAATTTGTCCAAGGGGCAAGAAGAGTTGAAAGCACTCCTCTCTAAGTACATGAAAAAGAAGAATCCTGAAGACAACGAGGATGATCAGTTGGAACAACTGCAAGCTGAGATGGTAGAGATGAGAATCCAGATGAAGGGCCAGGTGGCTCTTATCCAAAGCTTAGCTCAGGGGCAAGAAAAGCTGAGAATATTTGTCAATAAACTTCAAGGTAATGGAGTCAGGAATCTAATCATCAGTCAACCTCCAATGAAACAAGCTGGCTTAGTTGAAAGGAAGATAAATATAAGAGAAGGAAAGAGACATGATACTACTGATAGTTCTTCAATTGAAGAAAGAAGATCTCGTAAGGTTAATCCACCTCAACACAAGGAATGTAGAAGGCAGTTCATCAAATTCGACACACAATTTTCGTAAACTTTGCAATGCTTATTGGAGATGAAGCTAATTTCCTTGAAAAATTCTCCTCGAAAGCCAAATACTTCCTCCCTTCGTTATAATCCCAATGCAAGGTGTGCGTATCACTCTAATTGTCCTAGACATGACACTGATAACTATTGGGCATTAAGGAATAAGATACAAGACCTGATTGACGAAGGAATCCTCGAGGTTACACCAGAAGATCAAATTGAATTCTCCTATCATCCATCAAACATCGAAGCTGCAAGAAAAATTGCCCGAGATAGCAAGAAAGAAAGCCCACCTATCCCTGTTGAAGTTTGGGATACCTTAGGACAACCAGGTGGCATATTTGATTTCATGGTAAAATATACCGCTCCTGAAAGTTCACAGGTTGCAATCGAAGACATTCAGTCAACTGGATGGGACATCATTTGATTTCTTTTATTGTAATTTCTTTTGTTTACTCAAACACTTACTATTATGTCAAACTTTGCTTTCACATTAATGCATTTCATATGTTTGTCTTGAATTAATCCATTCGTTTCACTATATTTAAATTATGCTTCTTACTTCTATTTTGTGATATTCTACTCTTGTTAAAGTTGTAAGCCTTTAGAGGGAGGATGACGAAGACGATACCATAATTTCATGTAGTATGTTTTTGAACAGACTATGCTGACGATGTGCAAGCATTGTTTCAATTCCCAAACAGTGGAGATATATGGAAGTCAATCCCTAGTCAACCCTTTTGAGCCTATGAAGTAGGAGTTTTCATTCTCACGCAAATTAAAACCCTTAATCATAACATGGGGCAGGGTAGTTCCTCGTTTAACTCAATTATGCTTGTTGTCCTTTTGTACACAACTAATGATGGTTCTCTATAATCATTAAGTCTGACAGTCAATATCTAGCAAAAGAAAAGCTAACTAAGTCAAAATCTATGAAGGAGACTTAGTTAAAATTGAGACATTCTGCTGACTGTAATCTTGAAACGAACAATTCGGGCAAAAGGAAGGGATAACAAAGTCAAAAGAAAAAAGAGGTCACTACAAATCCTCAACAAAAAAAAAGAAGATGACTTATTTTTCAAATAAACTTCTATCAGTGTTACAATTCCAAACTCTTTTGGGAGCCTCAATGCATAAGTTAACCGAACATAGGACTGGAGAACATCACGAAGAATGGGTTGGGTACAAATAAAATTTGAGCCTTTATCCTTTGTTTCTTAAACCGCAAACCAGGCCACATTATAACCCTTCAAAAGTCCTAACTGAAGCATGGTTAGTTCGAAAGCGTACTGCTACAAAAAGGTATCCTGACTCCTTTAGGGCTTATTATAAATCCCGAGTTAATATCACAGTTTTTACAAACATTGTTTTGCTAAAATAATTCTTTTTCAAAACTTCAAGACAAACATAAGTGTTGCATTTTGAATATCATTGTTTGCATATAACTAAGTGTTTGATAGCAGAGAAGATTACATGATGAACATTCGAATAAACCAAAGTCCTCTCGACAGACAAAGTTGCTTCTTGGATCAAAGCCAATGTATACAAGGGGCATAATCACTATCTTCCAATCGAGGGGGCACGCCATGTTATTGTCCAATTCATCTGGGGAAGTAAGGTCAAGATTCAACAATTCTTAAATAGCCAGGAGTAGGTCTCCTCATCTGAATTACCAGAGATAACATTACCAAGTTCACGAGGCCAGGGGCATATTATTGTGGGGCATTCCGCTTATTTCTCTTGAGGTAGCTCCTTTCAGATACTTCCATTCTGGGACAAATCAATCTCATCTAGGGGCAATGCTCTCTTTCCAAATCTAATACCCGGAGCATATATGGTCCACCACAGTCTGAAAGCACATTCCTCTCATTACATTGCCTTGATAATGGATTCTCAGCAGAAGCCATTGTGGAAATTAATTATCTGTGCCAATAATATCAGATGGTGTTAGTATCATGTCTTCAGATTCAGTCATGAGAATTCCTAGAAAATTACTTAGGGAAGTCGAGAATATCAGAATTTCTAAATCCATTGGTTATTTTGAATGATTATACACTTTCAAAATTGATAAAACTCTATTTCCGAATTCAGGTTTATTTTTCCCTTTTTACTTAGGCGAAAACGTCCGTTGATTATGTCTGAATGTATATATTCTTTTGAATATGATTGATGTTTACCAGAAATGCATAAAATACAATAATAGCATTTAATAAGAACGATCAGAGTTGGGAATCCAACGAATCATCTCCGGTTCATCCCCATAGAGCAATCTTTACGGATATATTCTAACAAAACACTCCAAGTAGCCTCTTGTACTTCCAACTCTACAAGATCTTCAAGTAGATTCCTTTCAAGCATGATATCCTCCGAAGAATTGACACTTAGCCGGATAAGTCTCCCAGGGGAATGTCCATCTCTTTTATCCTCAGTCAGGGCATTCAGGAATTTAATCCTTCAATAAGAAGTGCGACGAACGGGAAACAGGATATCCTAAGTGCAATACTCCGAAACAAGACGGGAACGATGTCTTCGTACTCCTCAACAACGAATCGGGATTTATTTCCCCATCTAGCAGTTATTACATGAAGTTACTAATATGCTTTGACTGCATAATTCATCATTACATTATTTACATCATATCATGGCATACGCATCCATAATGCATACGACATCCTCACTCATATTAAGAACATTCTGTCATACATGCAAACAATCTTGCATAAACTAATCTTTCCTTTTCAGGATAGTTCACAGTCAGATAAATATTACCAACTCCTTGAGACAGTTCAGAGACGATCTATACGAAGATCTAGTGCTGGTACTTAGTGAAGGATACTTTCCAGAAGCAATTCAGAGATAATCTAAATGGAGATTTAATTTTGATGCTTGATTTAAGAAATTGTCCTTGAGACAGTTCATAGACGATCTATACGAAGATCTAGTTCTGGTACTTAGTGCAGGATACATTCCAGAAGCAATTCAGAGATAATCGACGCAAAGATTTAATTCTGATGCTTAATTCAAGAAATTGTCCTTGAGACAATTCAGAGATAATCTATACGAAGATCTAGTGCTGATACTTTGTGCAGGATACTTTCCAGAAGCAATTCAGAGATAATCTAAATGAAGATTTAATTCTGATGCTTGATTTAAGAAATTGTCCTTGAGACAGTTCAAAGACGATCTATACGAAGATCTAGTGCTGGTACTTAGTGCAGGATACTTTCCAGAAGAAATTCAGAGATAATCTAAATGAAGATTTAATTCTGATGCTTGATTTAAGAAATTGTCCTTGAGACAGTTCAGAGACGATCTATACGAAGATCTAGTGCTTGTACTTAGTGCAAGATACTTTCCAGAAGCAATTCAGAGATAATCGACACAAAGATTTAATTCTGATGCTTAATTCAAGAAATTGTCCTTGAGACAGTTCAGAGACGATCTATACGAAGATCTAGTGTTGATACTTAGTACAAGATACTTTCCAGAAGCAATTCAGAGATAATCGACACAAAGATTTAATTTTGATGCTTAATTCAAGAAATTGTCCTTGAGACAGTTCAGAGACGATCTATACGAAGATCTAATGCTGATACTTAGTGCAGGATATCTTTTTCTCCCTGAGATAATTCAGAGACGATCTGTACGAAGATCTATTATTGATGCTTAGTGCAAGATATTTTCATAAATAATCAATACGAAGACTTACTTCTGATACTTCAATCAATCAAGATATTTTTCCCGAGATAGGTCAGAGACGATCTATACGAAGATCTAATACTGATACTTAGTGCAGGATATCTATTTCCCCCAGAGACGACCTATATGAAGATCTAGTGCTGATATTTAACTCAGTCATATTACAGAGACAATTCAGAGACGATCTATACGAAGATCTAATGCTGATACTTAGTGCAGTAATAACATGCAGATACTTCTACCTTCTGGTACATTGGATGGCATCTATAAGCCCATCTCCGAATACTCCGAATAGCATCTCTAAGCCCATTTAAGCAATATAACCAACCAACAGTTTTACTCCACACACCGGCAAGTGCAAATTTTTGGGCTTTAGTGTTCAATCCCCTTCAACCTTCATGTCACGAATGGCATACATGTCAATCTAACTCCTCAGGTTTCAGAAAATTGAACAGGGGCAGCTGTTTTACCCTAAACTTTTCTCTCCCATATTCAAGATAGTGTGGCTCAAGAGGTCACTCAATGGTCACAAGATTTTCAATTGGTCAAAAGGATTGAAGGTTTCACCAAACAAAGACTCCTCCTGAACAATGGATCTAGAACTAGGGTTTTAAGTTTCTCCAAGAAAAGTGGAATTCCAAGGCCTCAAGTGTACTTAATAACATCTCATATACCTTAAATAATCCTCATTTTAAGTTTCAAAGCTTTCCTAACAAGTTTGACCAGTCAGATACTCAGATACCTAAAAAATCAATTAACTTGGTCAAAAAGTCAACTGTGGTCAACTCAAAGTCAAACTTCAAGATTCTTGGACAACATCAAGATTATGAGGTAAAATTCATCATTTGATCAAGGGTTGATCATGATTCATTAAGGAAATCTCAGAATCATCAATAATCAAGAGTTTCTAAATTAGGGTTTTCATAGTAAAAGTCAATTGAACTTTGACCAGCCATAACTTTCACATACTTTATAAACAATTTCCAATCCAAGGCTCATTTTTGAAGTAAATTCACTTCTCTACAACTTTGTGTTTCACAAGCCAAGCCTAAAAATGCTTCATTTGGAAGGTATGAGCTAAGGCATTATAGGTCATTTTGAAAGTCAACAAAAAGTCGACTCTTTCCAAAGCTCATAATTTGAAAATGGTAAATTATATGGACATGGGACCAAAAGGGTTGATTAGAGGACACTCTAAGCTTTCTAAAAAGTCCTAGAACACCTTCATGGGATCAAAATTGAAGAAGTTATGCATTGTCAAAGTTGGATAATTTTCAAGGGGTGTATGAAGTAAAAAAGGCCAAAACTCTAATTCTTTTCATATGGGCCCATAAAATTGCAACCCAAACTTGAAGATGAGGTCATGCACGACCCAATGGCCAATTATTCTGATTTTTATCATTTATTTTATATTATTTTGGATTTTAATTATTAAAATTCAAATTAAATTGAAATAAATTATGAAAATCAAATATTTGATCCAATATTTGTTTTGGGATCAAATATATGTCATTTAAAGGTGATTGGAATCATTCAAATTCATGTAAAACCAACATGGTATGAAGATATTTGTTTTTTGGATGATTAAGTCAAATTGATTTCTTCAACCTTAAGAAATCCACAAAACTCCATCAAAGCCCAATTTTTTTACCCTAATTACATCACTATAAAGTCATGATCATAAGACAAGAACAAAGTGACAAAAATTCAGACATTTGGGCACTCTTCTAAACTCACTTTTTTTTCAAAAAAACAAATTTTCGGTTTTGGAATTTGAGGTTGTTTCAAGGCAATTTAAAGGTTGCTATAGATTCCTTGATACTCAGTGAACGTATCCCAATCATTTATATCATCAAAGCATCATGAATTTGCATAAACCGATTGCACTTGTTCTTGTTTTTTCTTGAAATTCGATTTCGATTATACGCACGTGTTCGCTGGTGTTTTTGGCGAACAACCTCTGGTTTACCAATTCCTTGGAAATGGGTTACTTGCAGGACCAACCACACAAGTCCTAGGACACATGTGCTAAAATTTAAGGATAAGTTTCTTAATGTACGAGTCTTACTAATTTTTATATGTTCTGTCGAACGGTTTCTTAACAAGATTTTTCTTGTTGATATTGCAATATGAAAATGTTTGTCTAATGGAACTAACAAAGAAACTTAAAGTTTACATTAAAGGTTTTTTAGAATACAAATTGACTTGGAAGTAAATTGCTGGAAAGTAAACTGCTTGAAAGTAAATAAAGCATAAACTTGAACAAGGAATGTAGGATAAATCTAATCATTATAACTGAAAATTAAATGGTGTTTACACGTACATTTTCCAGATAATTCTCCTTTCTCTTACACACGAGTATTAGAGTAATCTTCACAAAAATATTGTACAGAATTTCACACACTTTACACAAAGCAAACTATCCTATTTATATACAAATAAAATAACCGTAGAATAACGGTCATTTCCTAAGAATTTGCCACTTGGCACTTTGCATGTTAACAATCTCTAAGAATCTTCCATGTATCTTCTACCAGACGAAACCGTTATTCATAAAAACTACCCTTCAACTGACGAAACGACGTATCTCTTTGCTATGTCGAATTCATTTGAAATTCAAATAGTCCCAACGTCTCCTTCGTCGAATCCCTGCCTTCATATCTCTTGTCGAAAACACGAGGTGATTTCCTAGTAGTGATGTGAAGAAATTCCTAAAGGGCAACTCATCCACGCTTTCGACATACAATTGTTCGTCATATCATGAACCAAATCATCACAAACCTTCTCAAGATTCTGGACATGTTTGGAAGAAAGAGTGATCCAAGATTCTGGACATGTTTGGAAGAAAGAGTGATCCTATCCTGTCGAAAATCTTCAAAAACCACGCACATCATTTATTTAAAGTATAATGAGATGATGAGTGCTAAGAAACTGCCATATCAGATAATGATGACGTGTAGGGAACATAGTTGACAAATCCATCAGCTACCAAGGCTCTCCTTTATTAAACCCATGGTGTCAAAATTGTGTGTATACAACACGTTCTAACTCCAGTTTGATTATGTAATATTGTTTAGAATGATGATTAGAATGTTTCTGGGCTGGTTGATTGAATTTTTTGCGCAGGTTTATGGATATGCCATTTTTAGGGTTCTTGAAGTTGAAATTGGGAACTTCTTGAAGAAGTGATTTAAGGACAAATTGATGTTTCCATGAGACTCACAAGACCTCTTTTGATAGGTTTACATCATTAGAATGAATTTATATGGTGTATCTAACGTTTTGTGATGTGTAGGTCTTCTAGTGACGGACGAAAACCGTTACTAGAACCTTTAGTGACGAAAAAGTGTCACTAAAAGTAAACCAGACAGACCAATGGAGAAGACGACTCCTGGCGCGAATTCGCAATTTTAAAAAACGAATTTTTTTTATATATTTTCGCTTCTATTTCATTAACGCACAAGCGTGTGTCCCAGTGGCTGAGACTATGCATTGGAGAGCTTGGGGGACGAGTTCGAGTCCCAGGTCCCCCATTATTTTTGGTGACTTTATTTATTTATTTATGTTTTCTAATTCCTTTTAATTATTTTGTTAATCTTAATTAATTAATTAATTAAACCACTAACCATATTAATCCTTAATCAATTTTCTTAAAAAAATTCCATTAACTTTTAATATTCTCAATAAATTATTTTTCTTTTTAATAAAAGTTTTTATTAATAAATTTAGTTGTTTTTAGGGTTTTATTAACTCATTTATTTAAGTAATTAGGTTTAAAACAATTTGATAATTTCTCTAACCCTAATTTCCATTCATTTAAAATAGTTTTTCTTAATTTTATTTATTTTTTCTTATTTAATTATTTAGAAAAATTGTATAGGTTGTTTTTTTATGTAATTTATTTTTCCTCGCTTCTATAATTATGTAAATGCTCTGAAGCCGTGTAATAGCTTAGAACCTTGTTTCTTGCTTTTCTTTTGTTATTTTTGTAAGTATTTTACTGTGTGGTTAATAATCTACGGTGTGAAAAGAAATAATTGAATAAACGGACTTAGAAAATTAATTATAAGAAAAATATATGAAAATGATCATTCACACACGTAAGTCGATTGTTCTACGATCGCTATCTGTACATCCTAAGGTTTCCCCTCTTGGTTGCCTTAATAAATGGCCAAGTCCCTCGAACATGGGGGTATCTTAGTAAATCTGCCTACGAATAAAATCATCAATCCCTTCAAGATAAAAGATCATAGTCCCTTCGAGTTGCCTACGAATAAATGATCTTGTCCCTCGATGACCCTACAAAAATCATGATCGTCCCTTCGAATTACTAAGATACACCTACAGGTTGCCTTCTATGACTATACGATGACCCTACGCCCGCCCCTTATCAAATCCAAGGTAATGACTACTTACTCCTTAATAGTAAGGACAATCTTACCCTTGAAAGGAAATAGAAAAACATGAAAGACCAACTTAGGGTAGGTAGCACTTAATTACTTGCTCATTCTTTCAAAACTCTTTTCACACCCCCCACTTTTAAAGAAACATTTTCAAACTAAACACTTTGTATATATCCATACGAGGATCATTACAAAGTTAAAGAAATTTTTCTAAACACACACTACACATTTTTCAAACAAGTTAAAGTGAGCTAAGTAATTAAGAGCCCATGGATAACCATGGATATAAAGGGTGCTAATACCTTCCCTTTATATAACCTACCCCCGAACTCATTTTTATAAAAAAAAAGGTCTTTCCTGTTCTTTTATACCCATTCCTGTTGGATAAAATAAAAGTCGGTGGTGATTCTTGCTATCCGCACATGTTTTTGTCAAACAAAAACACCAAGTCAGTTCTCCCACCGTGTTAAAATAGGATTTTGAAAGAATCCTAAGTATTCATCTAAATAGCAGAAATATGAATGTTTAACTAGTTGCTCAAGCATTTGATCTATAAAGGGCATAAGGAAATGGTCTTTACGAGTGACTTTATTTAGCTTCCGGTAGTCTATGCACATCCTCCATCAAGTTTGAATATGTTTTGCTATAGATTCTGATTTATCATTGCTAACAACAATTTACTCCTCCTTTCTTAGGTACGACATGTACTAGGCTAACCCAACTGCAGTCTAATATCGGGTATATGATACCGGATGCTAAGATTTTTTGTACTTCTTTCTTGACTGCATCGCCTACGATAGGGTTTATCCTTCTTTGATGTTCCCTAGAAGTCTTACTGTCCTCTTCCAGCATAATTCGATGCATACAAATTGATGGGCTTATCCCTTGGAGGTCGAAAATATTATATCCTAATGTAGTTGGATACTTCCTTAGAACATCGAGTAACTTCTCGGTTTCTATTTGTCCCAAGTCAGTATTTACTATGACCAGTTTTTCAAACTTTGTGTCTAAGAATTCGTACCTTAGATTTTTGGGTAACGTTTTTAGTTATATAGCTGGTTTTTGTTCATCGGATGATGGTTCGGGTGTTAGTGCAACACATTCTTCTGAACGGTCATCGATGGGTATTTCACTTCCAAGTACAAAAGGTTCAGCGAATTCTGTTGATTTCACTTCCAACTCTTTTATGCATTCATCGATGATGTCAAGCGAACAACATGAATCATTAATAGTCGGAGCTTTCAAGAATTGAGCTAAAATGAATTCAACTTTCTCTTCTCCTACTTCGAAAGTCAGCTTTCCTTTCTTAACATCGATTATAGCTCCGGCTGTTGCTAAAAATGGTCTTCCTAATATAATAAGGACATTGTAATCCTCTTTTATGTCCATTATCCTAAAATCAGTAGGAATGAATAATTGACCGATTCGAACAGGGATGTTTTCTAGCATACCTACAGGATACTTGACAGAATGAACCGCAAGCTGCAGAGTCATCTTAGTTGGCTTCATTTCTCCTAATTCAAGTCTCTTGCATGTAGATAACAACATTAAAATAACACTAGCTCCTAAGTTGCACAAACCGTTGTCTATAACGTATTTTGCTATTACGCATGGTACTGAAAAGCTCAATGGGTCTTTAAGCTTAGGTGGCATGTTATTTTGAAGAATAGAACTACATTTGGCAGTGAGCTTAACAGTTTCGTTATCTTCGAGCTTTTTCTTGTTGGATAGAATTTCCTTTAGGAATTTCGCATATGAAGGCATTTGGGTTATGGCTTTTGTGAATGGTATTGTAATGTTTAATTGCTTTAGAAGTTCCACAAATTTCTTAAATTGTACTTCATTTTTTTTGGCTAGTCTTTGCGGATAAGGTATAAGTGGCTTATATGGTGGCGAAGGCTCATATGGTAATTCCTTCTCCATGACCTCGTCACTCTTATCATTTTCATCATTAGTTTTTGCTTCATCTTCCTTCTCAGTTCTTTTCTTTGGACTTTGGTACATGGTTGGTTTTGTAAGTCTTTGGTCCATCGGTCCATCATATTCGGTTCCGCTCCGCAGAGTCACGACGTTTGCTTGTCCCTTCGGGTTAGGTTGAGGTTGGCCAGAAAAAGTTCCAGACGGGGCTGGTATGGTTGGTTGTTGTTGGGCTACTTGAGAAATTTGGGTTTCTAACATCTTGTTATACGTGGCCATTGCATCAAGCTTACTAGTCATCTGCCTCATCAATTTGCGCGCATGGGCGTTTTGGTTCGTAAATTCCTTATTTTGCTGTATCTGGGCGTTCATGAAATTTTCCATCATAATCTCTAGATTTGACTTTCTAGGTACCTGTGGAGCAGATGGTCCTCCCTTATGAAAACCAGGCGGTCCAACAGGTGTTGAACTTGGTGGTTGCAAGGCATTGTTGTTTTTGTAAGAAAAATTCGGGTGATTTCTCCAGCAAGGATTATAAGTATTTGAGTATGGGTTTCCTTGGGTGTAGTTCACTTAGTCGGCGGGAGCACCGGCTAGCAACTGACATTCAGCATTTGTGTATCTAGGAGTACCACATACTTCACAATTAGGGGACACAGTATCTACGGTAGAAGTTGGTTGTGTTACGGCCAAATTTTCGATTTTTTGGGTTAATGCATCCACTTTAGCATGTATGAGGTCTATTGCATTAACTTCGTACATCCCGCCTTTCGAAGTTGGTTTCTTTGTAGAAACGCGTCCTCCTCCCCATTGGAAGTGATTTTGGGCCATGTCCGCTATGAGTTCAACGACTACCTCGTACGGTTTGTCCATCAAAGCACCACCTGCGGCGGCGCTTAGGTTTATCTTCGTGTTGTACAACAACCCGTTATAAAGAGTATGGATTATCAACCATTTTTCGAGTCCGTGATGTGGACAGAGCCTCATCATGTCTTTATATCTCTCCCACATATCAAAAAGAGATTCGTTATCTTTTTTCTTAAATCCTTTAATTTCGGCCCTAAGCATAACTGTCTTACTTGGAGGGAAATAACAGGTCAGAAAGACTCTTTTTAAATCGTCCCGTGAGGTGATAGAATTTGCAGGAAGAGACTGAAGCCAAGCTCTAGCCCTATCTCTTAAAGAAAATGGAAAAAGACGGAGTCTAATTGCTTCTGGGCTAACTCCATTTGCTTTCACAGTGTCAGCATATTGCACGAAAATAGATAAATGTAGGTTAGGATCATCCTTAGGACTTCCTGAAAATTGGTTCTGCTGAACGGCTTGTAATAACGAAGGTTTCAACTCGAAATCGCGTCTTTCAATTTCCAGGGCAGCAATACTGCTATGCAGTTCATCTTGCGATGGAACAACAAAATCTTTAAGGGGACGGTTTTGCGGTCCTTGGGCCATGCTTTGATCTGATTCAGTTTCGGTACCTAAATAAGAAATGATATAATCTGGAAGGTTATATCTTAATTGGAGTTCGTTGATTCGACGCCTCGAGAAAGCAAAGCGCTCGATTTCGTCAATCGGTTCCACTGGCTCTTCGCTTCAGGAGTGAGTGTTGGGCATACAATCCACAAATTGAAAAATAAAATAAAATTTTCCTTAGTCGTTACTGTGCAACGAAAGCAACACAACAAAGACTAATTAAATCCCCGACAACAACGCCAAAAACATGATCGCGACTTTAGGTGTTAGGTCGGATTGATACTGCAAGCATACAGGGTAAAGATTTTCGAACACACAAGGATTGATAGTCAATAGGGAGTGTCCTATAATTGCGGTGTAAGGCTAAGGCTAAGGTTGTCACGGAAGAAAGGGATAAATAATTAATTACGAAAAAGGTTTTTGCACGAATAAAAGAAACGAGACCGTAGAATGATTTTCGGGACTCTTAGGGACTCTATAGGACCCGAAGCTAACGTTAATGATGAAGTTTCTCTGATGAAAGTACCAGTCTAAAGGTTCGATCTCACACTCTCGCGCTATTGATTGAGCCACGTCCGATAAACCCAAGATTTTGCTCTCGCTCACTCGGTAGTTAAAGGGCGTCTTTTTGAAGACAGTTAAGACCGAAAAGAAATACCTAAAGCGCTCTCGTTGTGTTTAGGTTCTAGTGTCCTGTGCCAACTATCTGACGCATGCCTCAAAATCTCGGTCTATTGTACTCGTCTTAGTGCATTTCTCATTCTCGTGACGAAACGCTGGTAAGCAGCCTTACGCTCTCACGACAAGACCACCTAAATTAATCTTAGAACATAAAACCAGAATTTCAGGCATTAAAAGTATGTCGGTTATCCTACGGAGTCCCGTCGAGACGACGGTCCTCAAACTATGGGCTCATACAAATCTAGCCTAACATAATTGATATTAATATCGATATAATTAAGTTAAAGCATTTAGAAACATAGATACTGAGTTAATTTTAATTAAAGTTTTGTTTTAAGAGTTTTTTATGAAAAAAAAGTACTTGTAACATGAACATAAACATACAACATCCAGTAAAGTAAATACGAAGGAAATTTAAAGAAAGCAATATATTAATAACCCGTAATAAATAGAAACGAAAATTTATTAATTTGCGAGACGATTCAAGTACAAACGGAAAGGAAAGGGAAACAATACAAATTGTGTATTAATAACTCAGTATGAGCAATTAATATTATGTCTAAGTAATTTTTCTAGTTCTGTAAGAAATTTGGCAGTGCTTCTGCAAGGTATTGGGTCGTATCAAATGCTGCTCTGAGGCCTTCTATTTATAGGCAGAAACTGGCTCTAAAACATTTGAGGGATTTGAAATTCGAATGAGCCAAACTGCTTGAAAACGACTTTTGTATCTGTTCTCGCGACCAATGGCGAACGCCATATGCAAATGGCGAACGCCATTTGACTGCTATCGATAATTATGGGACCGTGGGAAATTGGCGAACTCCATTTGGTTCCTTTTAAGAGAATGGCGAATGCCATTCACCTACAAAAGGCAGAATATGCAGTTTTTTCTTCCTTTCTCAGCTGGTTTGCCATAGTTTCTTGCTATTTCCTTTGATCCGGCTTGCTTAGGTCCTGAAAACACAAAGTAAACGAAACATAAGTGAAATGATACAAAATGCAATAAAGACTCGATAAAAATATGACGAAACGTGCATGAAATGAATCGAAGTATCCTATACGAAATCGAGTCATCATGTACCAAGTTCAATTAATCTAGGGTAGTTATGTCAAGATTCAACATTTTTCTCCAAGAATTTGAAGACACTAGGGCATATTATCGTCAGTCTTTATGGTACAAAGTTTTATTTCGGTGTAAAATCCTTTTTAGACCATACAGTCTGGTTCAAGAGTTATGTCAAGAATGGTAAGGTCTTGATGTGTGAAATTTCCCTTTCCCAAAGCAGGGTTTGATCTGGTTGTTTCCCCAAACAGAACCCTCGAGAAGTCTTGGCATTTTGAAGTATTAGTGATTTTACTTCTCCAGCAATGAGTAAGATTGAAGAATGTTTGCTACATGAGTATTCCCATCTGAGTTTTGATCTTTTCCTCATCATAATTGTTATTGATTTGAGAAGCATTGTTTACTTTATGGGAATCCTCAGTCGAGTTCTGATTTGATCTGCAACTTGAGTTGGTTATGTCTCCTAACAAAAGTATTGGTATAACAGTCAATTAATAGGTTTTCTATTATCTAGTGTTGGGTATTGATTTAAAATTCCTTACAACTTGACTTGTATCTATAATGTTAACTTCTGGTATCCCCACGAGGATTGACAAGTCCAAAATTTTATCTCATTAGTGGATAGTCCTAAAGTTTTTCTCTCATATCCCTAGTAGATCTGCATGTGATGATTTCTAGCAGGTTCATGTTTAATCCTAAGCAAGTCTCATACCTTTCCCCAAAGCGGAGCAGGTGCGGTATGTTGATTATCCCTCGCAGAGATTGATGTTTATTGAAAGACATGCTTGGTGTTTATTTCCTAGCAAGAATTTTTTCTCTGTCCCTAGAAAGGATTGTGGAAACATTTCCTTATCCTCAGAAGTTTTGTATCTTTCCTCAGCATTATGGTATCCCTTTGTAGAGTTGATGTTGATGTTTGTTACCCTAGTAGGTTTTGCTTTATTTGCACCACTGAAAGATCATCATCTGTTCCCCAACAGGGTTGTGATAGATATTTCCTGTCCCCATCAGAGTTTAAAGGGACATTCCCTCTTTTCCCCAAAGAATGTGGAAGGTCGTGTGTTACTGGTGTTTCCCCAACATGTTATCCCCTCGGAGTGGAATTCTTGATGTTATCCCATTTGTGGATTATTGAAGACTGATTTTTGGGTTGGATCTGCAGCAGTATCTCCTCAGCTTGAGTTGAGCCTTGTAGTAGGATTTTATTCCTTTGATGGCTTTTGTTTATCACCTGTAGGATTTCAAGTTAAATCTCCAGCAGGATTCCTAACATTATTGATTTGGGATTAACCGAGTATCTGGTTGTTATGGTGTTTATGTCACCTGTTGCTTATCTTTATGTCTGTTTCGTCAACATATTCATACTCATATTCATACATTTGCTTTATGCGTAACATCATATGTCTGCGTTTCTGCATTCTTTGATACATGTTCCCCGCTCTTTAGTGATGATTTTCCCCACATAGTGTATGTGTTGTCTTCCCTCAAATTTATAGTGTCGCCCATTAAGCAGAAAATGTTTATCCTTTCTAATTCCCCACTGAGTTTTTTCCTCGTGGATGTTTTATTCAGTTTCCTCCCCAATTTATTATCTGGATGGAATTTTCCCCAATTGAGATGTTTCCTCCTCGGGGTGTGTCTTGTTTGACCATTTCTCTCAAACTTGTTCTTGGATTGAATTTTGGTCCCCCTTGCGAGTTTATTACTTTGGAATTAAGCTATCACTTGCATGGTAGTGGGTAATATTTCTCCTCTTATTTGATTAATTACTTTGGAATTATGATATCACTTGTGTGGTAGTGGGTAATCTTTCCATTTGAGTCTATTATCTACATATTTTCTACCCAGTGACAGGTAGTAGATAATATTTCTCCCCTTTTAGTTAGTTACCTTGTTTATATCACTCAATGATAATCAATATTCCTTCTTTTCAAGCTGTTTGTTTTGGTCCTACCCAGTGACTGGTAGTTGAGTATATTATCTGCATATTTTCTACCCAGTGACAGGTAGCGGATAATATCATATTTCGGTTCGCCTACCCTTGTTGGTAGTCAATAATGTTGTTCCTCATATATTTTGGTTCGCCTACCTTGTTGGTAGTCTGTAATATTGTTCCTTAAATATTTCGGTTCTCCTACCCTTGTTGGTAGTCGATAATTTTGTTCCTCATATATTTCGGCTCGCATACCCTTATTGGTAGTCGGTAATATTGTTCCTCATATATTTCGGTTCGCCTACCCTTGTTGGTAGTCGGTAATGTTGTTCCTCATATATTTCGGTTCACCTACCCTTGTTAGTAGTCAGTAATGTTCCTCATATATTTTGGTTCCTCTACCTAGTGACTGGTAGTCGATAATTTTGTTCCTAATAACTTTGCCTTTCTCTACCCAGTAGAAGATAGTAGATGATGAGTCTTCTTTTGTTTCTCCTACCCAGTAACCAGTAGTCGGTAATTTTGTTCCTCGTGTTATTGATGTGTCTGCCCAGTAACTGACAATCAATATTTTTCTCCTTGAATTCATTACCGTTTCTTCTACCTAGTAACCAGTAGCAAGTAAAATTTCACCCTTTTGACTATTTTTATCTCTACCTAGTGACTGGTGTAATACCACAAAAGTTTCCCTCATTTTTATTACCATTAACTGGCTTACGCTTCACATTCATCTGCATTTCTCCACTAGGTCATAATTTTCACAATCATGCATTTGCATTGGGTTCCTCAGGCATGGGATCAATGCACTCTGGAGAATCAAGTAATTCCCTTGGTTTGAGGTTACTACTCTAATGGGATTGGAATTAGAACTTCATGCCCTATCTACAGCCATGAGATTAATTTAAGGTTTTGGGCCATGTGGCTAATAACATCTGCTTGTACTCCCAGCTCCTGATTAGGGTTTTATTTCCCTAATTAAGAAAATACTCGATAAAGTTCACATGCGGAATTGTTTTGTAGGTGGTCTTGTTGTTCAAGGAATTTCATCATTATTCGAGACACAATGCGTTGAAGATCATGATGCGTACATAACTGATTAGGGTTTCATGGCAAAGGAAATGTTGGTTGGTGGTGTAAGAGATCAAGTTACAGATCCTTATGATAATCAGGGTTTTATGGTCCTCTCTTTTCAACGCGTTGTCTGTAATACAAGTAAATGAGGTTTGGTTTTGAAAGTTGACTGAAGGTTGAGGATTATTTGAAGACACAAGCTTAACTTGGATTGGGAGTTTAAGTTGGGTTAAATGTATTAAGATTGGTCACACAAATTCCTTGGATTTCAATAATCTTTTCTTTCATGTTAATGCTCACATTTTGTCTACTATCCAAATTAAACCCATAAACCTTGTTTTAGTCCATTATCCATGTTAGACATAATCCGAGCCTAAACTCTACTTTGGTCCTTATGTTGGTCTAATTTCCAAGTATCTAACTCCATTTTCAATAAGCACCCGATTTTATTCTAATTTTATTTGTCCACTTTTATATCCAATTCACAACCACATCCAAGAGTCATAAATTCGTTCAAAGTCGTGATCATGAATGGATTCGAGTTTCTAAAGGATTAATCATATCAATACCCAGTTAAAATTTTCTTCTCAAACCAATTCCATATTTATCCAATTTCAAGATCACACTCAAATAAGTCTATATCCTTTCATTAAAGAAGGTTGGCCCATTTAATTGCAAAAATGATAAGGCCCATTTTTAAGTATTCTTTTTTTAAAATAATCAAATCCCAGGTCAGGTTGTGGATAAGGCTCATTATTTTGAAGTATTTTTTTTCTTAATCTTAATTTCTACTCCTACTGATATGCACATTCAGATGTCTTTCTAAGCGTTTTTCGCATTTTTGTGACCAATGGCCTGAATCGTTTATCATCCGAGTTGAAGAAAAATCGTGAAGAAAATTGGGGAGAATTGATTATTGAGTTATGATCTTAGCAAACAAGAATAAAAAAGGAGAATAAGGAAAATACATGAAAAAATTTACTTATTCAATTAAAAGAAATGATAGCAAAACTAAAAAAACAGTTACAAAACAGTTACAAAAGGGAGAAGAAAAATCGAGAAACGGGAACACAAAAAAGGAAGAAACTCTGAATTCATCTTCAGCTCTGGTTTTCGAAATCTCTCAAAACGGAAGAAATAGAACTCTTCATAGTCTTCAATTCACCAGCAAGGGACAACTCTAACTTTCACCAAAACCAGCTTCAACAATTTGCACGAACCATCAACAAAATCCTCAATCCGCATTTTAAACAATTCATCAACCTCAATTTCGTCAATCTTGATCAATCCTAAACTCTTCAGAATCCTGCATAACATCACAAAAAATCAGAATCAGTGACGAAACCGAAAATCAGTGAGCATTCAAAAAACGAAATTCTATCAGTTACAAAGCTCAACAAATAACCAAGTTAGTTGCTAACTCTAACCGTTTTTCTAACCAATTCAAAACCGAAAAAACATCACAAATCACAGAGAAACAAAGAGAAAACTTTAATCAGTTACAAAAATAAAAAAAAACCAATTGTGAAAACGGATATAACAGAATGCATTAGAAGATCATAAGAGAAGAGGAAGAGGAAAAATAAACAGAAAGATATCCAAAGGGTTCAAAGTTCAGTTTAAAATTTAGTTACCTCATAACTGAAAAATAACAAACTCTCATAACCGATTTCTTCTAGAAAGTTCACTTGAAAGTTCTACACAAGCCTTGATCTTCATCTCTATAAATCAAAATCTTCTTCTTCCCTTAAGCTTCTTCCACACAACTTTTTCTTCTTCTCCAATTCTTCAGCCCATCACTTTTGTTCTTCTCGCCATCCCTCTTCACAACTCCTTCAATCTTCTTCTATGATTCTCCTTCATTCGTCCTCCATCATCACTGATTCAATGAATCTCTTCCATAATCTTCTCTGATTATCAATCTCAGACTTCAACCATCGACAATCTTCCACCACTTTGTCATTGGTTCAACATTCAATTTGCAGAATTTTCCATCAATCAATGTCAACAATAAAGCTACAATAACGAATCACACAGAGTACCGAAAAGCGACATACCATACAAGAAGATCCATCATCGTCATCATCATCTTCGTCTTTGGCATCCAAGAACGAAAGAAAAAGGCTTGTGAGTTTCCACTTCAAAGGCATTCAAGAACGTAAACATTCAACAATAGAAATTCGACATCGCAAATCTACATCGAATTTGCACAATGAATCAGCCACAACAACAGAGACGCAGATGAAGTAAGGAAGAAGCGAGAACGGGAAACATATTTGGATTTCACACTTGAACGCAATTTAGAGACGTTTCTCGTCGCGTTATCGGCACATCCATCGCAGAATCTTCATTGTATAAACGACTTGAGTTGTCGTCAGCTTCGCAGCAAACGACAACAACCTCCTTCCATACGTTGAAAATACCGGCACAATGCTGTTTCCAGGTACGAATCAAATCCGCATATGTGCACGTTTTTTTCTCCCATTTTCGTCAATTGCCCGAGCGCGATGATTGCGAGGCCGGATTCAGGGCGGTTTTCATTTCCAGTTTTTTTTGAATTGGGGATTTCGGATTTGAAGGGAAGAGGGATTAGGTCAGTTTTTGTTTCCTCTTCTCGAGTTGAAGAGGGATAGGTTATGGTGTTTGATTAGGTTTAGAAGAGGAGGAACATTAGGTATAAGGTGATAGTGGCGGTGATGAAGATGAGGGAGGCTCTAGAGTTTTTGATGTTGAAGATGACGAAGTGGTGTTGGCGGCAGAGTGAAGAAAGGGAAGAAGAATAAGAGGTGAAGATAGTGGCGGTGATGAAGATGAAGAGGGTGTGGGGATGATGACGATAAGGTGACGATGGAGGAAAGGCTGATGATGAAGGCGACGGGAAGAAGAAGACGAAGGGAGGAGAGAGAGGGCTGCGGCGAGATGAGAAGGAGAAGAGGATTTAGGTTTAGGGTTTTTCAGTGGAGATTTTTTTGTTTGTTTGTAATTTTTTTTAATTATAAGATTAGATTAGTTTAATAGAAATACTTTGAATCATTAATAGAATAATAAGAATAATGATCATTAAAAATGAATTAATCCACCATTGATTCTAATTAATTGCACCTAATTCCTATAAGAATCCCGTTAGAGAAGGATAAGATTTGTTGTTTGGGATTCTCAAGCCACACCGGCGGTGACACGTGTCACCGTCTGGTAGGCTATGTCCGTGGTCGCTCCTGTGGGCGGCTGTTCACCATAGCTTCCATATGCATGCGTAGTAAGAACCACATGATGAGACTACTATAAGGAACCCTAGATCAGACGGCCATGATGCAAGTCAAAAAGTTGACTGAAGGTCTATGATGGACCCTCTCAAAACCTGCGCAGATGGGCCTTGTCCCATTGCTATTCGCACCCCATCTTTTTAAGCCCATGTAGAAAAAAACTAGAAATATTACTTAATGAACCCCCTCCCTATTTTCTTTTAGATTTAATTTTGGTTTTATCATAGTTTAGAAATAAATCATTAAAAATAGAAAAAACCATAATAAAATTCTATAAAAAATTCAGTAGGTTATTAATTCCATTTAGAATTTTTTGACATTTTTATTTTCTGAATTTTGGTTATTTTTTATTTAATTTGTATTTTTCTTTTAATTAGCTTTTATTGAATTTCTTTTAATTGTACATGATTTTGTTCATTTTATTTTGTCCCCTTCCATTAGGATTTTTGACCCATTATTTTTGCTATGTTTAGAGGACTAATAAGAGAACCTAGAATAATTTTGGTAGAATTTTTAGGCCATTTTATCCCTTGTTTTAGTAGCTTAATCCATAGAAAATAATAGTTAATCCTTAAGTAGATTTAAGTGATATTTAGACATAGTTAAGTTCTGAATTTTTAGGATATTTTTTTAGCACAATGTAATAATCAGTTTTAGAACCATATAGGATTAATTCCACATTTTTTCCAGGACTTTTAATATTTTTAGTGTATTAATCTTTAGGCTAGTTATACATGTAAAATTCACCTAGTTTAGTTTAGAATATTAGGATTCATTAAGAACTAGTTTAATTAGGTTTAGTCTCAGGATATTAAAATGACTTAGCATAGTTTAATTACTGATTTTAGGGTGATAATATTAGATAGTTCCCTTAGTTTTAGGACTTAGACTTAGAATTTCTAATAAATAGACTTAGATAAAGTTTAGGCTTGTTTTGGTTTTATACCTTAAAATGAATTTGTTTTAGATTTTATTTCTTATTTCCATTTCTAATGTCTTGCCTTATTATTTGATTTTTCACTTGTATAGGCTTCCCCATTGTTCTTAGAATCAACTTAACTTCCTTAGGAAGTAAGTTGAATTCTAGTAGTTTCTAGTTCCTTTCTTCATTAAGTTTAGAAAACCACATAAACCATTAGGACCACTTGTAAATAAATCAACAAAATTAGGATTGAGTCTTAGTCCCTTAGATTTTGCCTTTTGCAACTTGAGTCATTCTTTCCCATCTCATAAAGAAAAGCAATAAAACACTTAAGAAAAACTAAACTTTCTTGTACGACACGAGACTTTGTTGCGGATTGCTTATACGCGTCCTGTTTCGGGGCGAGGTGTAAGTACTTACCGCGATGGATAGGTCTTAGTATGAGAATGTTCACAAACAAATTCAAAACATTTCTCATAAAAGACAAAGACAAACAATAAGCGACTATCCTGCGAGAACTTCTTTCTCATCTCACTCACTCTAAACGCGAACTTGCGATGACTTGTCTCGCATGCAAGACGGTAAACGCACTCGTACCAGACGAGCCTGCTACACCTGAGCATAGACATACACAATTTCAGCTATAAAAAACACAAACAAATAGTTCCCGTCTGGTTAGGCGAACTATGTCGACTCTGATCCTCATTATCCCGATGAGGTACGTAGGCAGCGGGGTAGGGCCCGTTCGAGCACATTCTTTATTTTCCCTACATTTTCCCCCTTCTGTTCTTTCTCTTTTTCAGTTCCTTTCTCATTCCCATTCCAGTCATCAGTTTTATTCAGCATCATCTTATTTCTCACCCTTTGAAACAAACAAGCAAGCGTTGATCCCATCGGGTACGGCATACGATTTGGGGTGCTAATACCTTCCTAGGTCGTAACCGACTCCCGAACCCAGATCTTTGGTTAACAAGGCCTTGTCCTTTCCTTCTTCCTCAGGTTTGTGCATCATTACCTTTCCCGTTCCTTCGGGATAAAAATGCCTGGCTGGCGACTCTACCTTTTCCGCGCCACTTTCACGTTTGTACTAGGATGAAAATCCCGGGAGCGACAGCTGGCGACTCTGCTGGGGATCGGACCCGGAATCTTTGGTTTCCCTTGTAGAGTCAATCCTAGCGCCTGTTTGGTTTTGTTTCTTTGGGTGTTTGTCTGTTTGTTGCTGTGTGCTTTAATTTAGATTTACTGTTTTCATTTACAGTTTTTACTTTACAGCTTTACTTTACCGCATTTACTTACCTCCTTCAGTATTTATTTTCCATGCATCATATTATACTGGACTGTCTGGCTGTGCTAGTTTTCATTTTTTCTGCGGGATGAGAGTTATTGTGAGATAAGCCAAATACCCGGCTTGAGTGCACTATAGGATTAGCATGGACATGTTGTACTCGCATGGTTACATGATGAGTGGCGATGTGTTCCACACCCAGATTGCGACCGTCTTGGGACTATTCTGTGTGGGGGTTCTTCTCCACTTCAGGGTACGACCTTGATAGTTATGTGCATCTGGTGACCGATCTTCGAGGATCTTAATGGGAACACCCCTCTCTAGTGATGACAGTGGCATACCATATTTGTTGGCAAACCCACTCGCATCTGAGGGTCCATTGGGAACTCGCATAGGATAGCCTGGTTCTCTCATAGGAACCCAGTTAAAGCAAACTGTTCGTAGGACGGTAGTATTATACCCTTCGGGATGAATGTACTATTGTTTCTCGATTCAGTGCTTGAAGCTGGGGACTTGTGAGGGATGCTTGTTTTTCCGGACTCAGTCGAGGCCTCCCTGAGTAGTACATAATGCCAAACCGATTCCTTGATTTGGTCATGAGCCATTTCTCAGAAATGGTGAACGTATTATTGCTATTCGGCTTTGAGAGTCCGTGATGTTGACCCTAGTAGCACACCCGTGAGATTGGGAGGGGTTTACAGGTTTGCAGGAACCCTAAACTTCAACATACCCACTTTGCTAGTATTGTTCAGTGTTCTATGGTTCTTTGATTCAGAGATCCGGGATTTCTATTCAGAGAAATTGTTATTGTGATTACCATTGTGACCCTGATATTGTGACTATTATTATGACTCTCCACAGACACTTGGCTCGTTGTTCAGCTTCAACACCATCAGTGACTATTCAATTATGTGATCCAGTTCTACGGTTATTGGGTTCTCAGTTACGGGGTTCTATACAGAGATGGTGCCGCTATTGTGGTTCTATATAGACAGTTGGTTCACTGCTCAACACCAGCATCAGACTATTGATCACATGCCTGTTGCATACATGACATCATATCATTCCAGCATATATGTTCAGTTATTCCCGAGGATCACATATCTGAATCATGCCATTGGACTTTTTCTGTGTCAAAACTCGAATCAAAGCAGATAGATTCCTCAGAAATAACTGAACATGGCATTTGCATACATCCTTGTATTCTTGACAGGTGTTCAGAGACAGATTAATATCATGACTTGGTTTCCCTTCACAATGGCCAACTTGAATCACAACTATCAAGGTATAACTCCAGGCGAAGGTAACCAAACGAAGACCTAGCTGAGGCCATTCAGGGCATAGGTACAAGCTTTATTTCAGAGCCAGAAACTGCTGAAACAGGAAGTCAACTAGATGAAGACTCAAAGGAGCTTGGTTATGGAAATTCTGAACGAATCTATTTTGATCCCTATTGAGGGGAACCACGCTACTCTGATTCTTCATTGGTCAATGGAGATACGTAGGCAGGAGATCATGAGATCTTTGAGAGCAACCATATCTATTAACTTTATCAACCTCTTCCCTCCAGATGTCGTTTGTCAACATCCAATTTCAGCTTCCCAAGAGAATCCAAAGGGCAAAGCATACGTGTAAAGGAAAAAGCAGCTTGAGAAAAAGTGATCATATTCCAATGTCGTACGTGCAACGTGTTTCCTCATTTGCTCAGATTCAAACTAGTTGACTTAATAGTATCAGGATCATCTCCAATAAAGCTTCCTTTGGGATTTCAATGTCGAATGCCAAATATGATTACCATTATGGGGCACCTGGCCATTCAATTGAAGATTACAAGTCTTTCAGGAGCAGAGGTAAATACAAGGTCCCGAATTTGATTGACTCCAAGACTATTGTGTTCACACCAGGTAAAGGTGGGAATATAACACCGAACAATAATGAAATAAACATCCAGACTGCTGACTGTTGAAAGTCTCCGAAAGCAATAAGTCCAGACGGAGTCAAACCTCCACAATAATGGCAACCATGGTGTGAAGGCTAGATGCAAGCACCACTCAGGGGAATTTACGCATACAATTGACAATTGTGATGTGTTCAGGTACAAAGTGCAAAATTTGATCGACTCAAAGGTCATCATGCCAGAAAGTCTGTCCATATATTGAAGTATCCTCATCAAATTGACATCCCAGTTTGCAAGGGCAGCTTCAGAAGCAATAAGTCCAGACGGAGTCAAGTCTCCTCAATGATGGCAATGTTCGGCTTCTTTACTGCATTTTTATTTGTAGCATTTATATGTTTGTTTAAACATTTGTATGCATTCATGAAACTTATTTGTTTTTGAATGATAACCATAATAAAATGCACATGTTTTTCTTGAAGTAATCCATTCGTATTCACTCATGATTTTATGTATGTGCATTGCAATACCAACTGTTGTGCTTAAACTTTGTGAGGGAGGATGACGAAATGAAAACGCAAAAATCTCTAATTGTGTGCTTTTGAGAAAGACCCTGTTGACGATGTACATACATTGTTTCAAATCCTAAACACCGGAGATATAAGGGAGATAGACCCTCGCTAACCCATTTGAGCCTTGAAGTAGGAGTTTCTTTTCGCACGAAAAAACCATTGCATGTAACCCAGGGGCAGGGTAGGCTTCAGTTAGTTTGATCGAGCGTTCAAATTTCAAAAAGGAGTGTACATCTGAGGATCCATTACCTTTCGTTGTACCAAATCAAGAGGTCCAAATACCAGAAACCACAATGGTTATCCCAATCAAGAGGTCCAGAGGCTAGAAACCACAATGGTTACCCCTCAACAACCAAGCAGTGAGACAGTCACGGCCCTTTCAAAGCAATCAAGACAACCAATGTCACACGATTTGTTCAAAAAAGAGAATAAAAAAAATGAAAAAAGCCCGCTAAGTTGAAACTTGAAAACAAGCGACTTAGGCAAAAATTAGGGCATCCCGCTGGACTTCACAATCAAAGATTCACAAGAATCAGTCCAGGCAAAAGTTAGGGATAAGTAAAAGAATGTAAAAGTGAAAGACAAAAAGGATTACACAAGAAAGATCCTTAAAACAGGAACAAAGTCGTGTGGCACAGACACAAAAGACAAATGGGTGACTGACTCCAAACGACAACCTGATTGGTGCTTAAACCGTTAGTGTAATTGGTTCCTCAACCATCATAAAACCCTTTTTGAGGGGTGAGCGTTTGTGAAAGCTAGCTGAATATAGGAATGGAGAACATCACGAAGATGGGTGGGAACAAATAAACTTTGAGCCTATATCCTTTGTTTCTATAACCGTGAACCAGGCCACGATACATCCCTCAAAATTCCTAACTGAAACAGGGTTATTTTGAGAGCGTACTACCGCGAGACCGTGTTCCCGACTCCTTCGAGTTGTGCTAAAAGTTCTTTGTTGGTGTTACATGTGTACGCTTCCTTTATCAAAAACCAATGTCGTATTTTAACCAGTGATTTACTCACAAAGGTTTGCGACATCTTTTTACAGTAAACTTCAAGATTAACATGTGTTTTGCATTAGAATTTTCATTCTCAAAATAAACATTTTCTGCTTGCATACATTTGTTTGGCATCATAAAAGTTCACGTATGGAATCTCAGTCCAGAAGCTTAATCTTGCCAAGTTGAGAAGTATGAAACTTCCGAAGGTCAATCTATTGAGATGCACTTTTCTAAAAAACTCCATTGAGTGGGGACTTTCCCAACCAATTGTGGTAAGAGCCAGCCAATCTGGGGCAATCTCTTCAAAATTCAACCAAATTGGTGCAATCATTTCGAGATTCAAATCTCTTAAAGAGCCATTAGTATGAGGCATGCATTCAAATTTTAGCCAAACTGAGGCAATTACTTCGAGATCCAATCTCTCAAAGAACAAGTGGTATGGGTGCTTTCTTCAAAACACAGTCAGTCATAAGTGATCACTTCAAGGCTCATACTGGGGCAGGCCACCCCAAGAGCACTGATAACGAGAAATCGTATCACTTTATTACTACGTTTTAAGTCCGTTTTATCGCACATTGATCCTATTAACTCCCGATTGTTCGAGTTTTTTATGTCACATTGCAGGTATAACATGTCTAGAGCTAAATTATGAGAAAAAGATCAAATGAACCAAAACAAGCATGAAAAGAAGATGAAGAGAAGAATTCTGCTAAGTCTGCATATTTTGTAACACTCACGGTCGTCACAACATCACCACGACCGTGACGCCCTACTTTGAGGTCTCACGACCGTTACTCAATTGTCACGACCGTGACACGCTTGAATTGGAAAATCTGCCCGTTACGCCCTTGTCACGTCGTGACAAGGAAAATGTGTTTAAAGTAATTGAATTATTCATGAAGACGTGCAACGCAAGTCAAAGACGACTCCTATTTTTCCTCAGACCCAGTATGCCACTTTTGCTAAATTCTCTCATTTTGGACGATGCCCACGCTCATCAAATTCAACTGCCCAAGCCCAAAATCTAGTTCTATAAATACCCTAGTTACAAATTGAAAATTACAGAGTATTATTTTAACTTTCACGCGGAAGCTCTGCCGTAATTTTCCTGAACCCATTTAATTTTTCCAGCATTGTTCTTGTTTATTTTTCTGTTTCTATATCCAACCCAAATTCAATAACAATTTCCAACATTAGGAAATTGTTATTTAAATTAATTTCTTTTTAGCCTTCAGAATTTGTTTCGTATTTTTATTTTTGATTTCGGTTCCGAACACTCCGAGCTTGCCAATCTGTGGAAGAAGGAGTTTAAAGAATTTAATTATCCAGGTTTTTATTTTTGCATTTATATTAAGTTTATTTAATTGTTTATGTTAAGATATTATTATTATTTTATAATGTATGTTTTAATTAATATTTATTTATTTTTGCATCTGTCTGTTGGTATAAATAAAATGAGTAGCTAAATTAATTAGGCGATATGTAATAAACTAAACCAAACCGGTTAAATCGAATCTAAGCTAAAATAATTAAGAACTTATATTCTGGCTGTGGCTTTTTATAATTAAAATTAATCTTTTTGTTACGAGAGTAAGAAAAGTGTAATAGGTTAGGTCGAGACCACGAGAGTGTGAGATTTTAACCGGATAGCTAAAGTTAGGCATTTGATTTAAATACAACGAGAGCGCTTTAAAATGAATTAGACTTATTAAGTTTTCAAAAATTATTTTCTAAACACTTATGGGCTAGCGAGAGCAGGCATATGGCTTTAGGAGTAAGATCTGAGATAAGACCACGAGAGTGTGAGTCGAGGGTATTTAAACTGATAATCTCTACAGAATAGTTTAAGCGAACCATCTTTATAAGCTTAGGTTAGATTTACCTGCATAGGTTAATATAATTACATACCGACCGCCTTCTCATTATTTCCTTAAAACTAAATTTAATTCCCATTTCAATCCTTAAAACCAAAATCGTGACAAATATCCACCTTAGCTAAACTAGCAGACCTTCTAGCACTAGAGTGATTACAAAGTCCCTGTGGGTTCGACAATCTTTTATATTACTTCGATAGGCTGTGCGCTTGCAGTTCAGATACCGCTAGACACATATTGCGTCTTCGCCCCATCAAGTTTTTGGCGCCGTTGCCGGGGACCTTGATTTAGTCACTAGTGCACTGTTAGAGTAGCACTGTCTAGACTAAGGTAACAACTTATTCTTTTCCTAATCTAAATTCCCGAGTGTATGCCAAGTACTCGCTCTCAAGGCCAAGACTTGCAACCTCCAGTCCAAGAATTAGAACGCTTCTTACATGTAAGAAGACGAATATTCGAATACGAACGAAAATACAACATTCCAGATCTTCAAGTTGATCCACCTAAACCAGTTGGAACATCAAAGGACGCAGAGATGGCTGAAGAACCAAATCATCCACTCAAATATTACGCTAGTCCTTCACAAGCTGAGCCGCATTCCAGCATTGCTGCACCGGCTATCAATCGAAACGATTTCGAATTGAAACCTTCGCTGATATCAGCCGTGCAACAAAATCAATTCGCCGGAAATCCTACCGAGGATCCGAACCTTCATCTTTCGATATTTGTGCAGTACGCAGATATTGTAAAAGCTAATGGAGTTACCCAAGAAGCTATTAGATTACGCCTTTTTCCTTTTTCACTTCGAGACAGAGCGAGAGCCTGGCTTCAATCTCTACCCTCGAATTCAGTAACTACGTGGGAGGAACTAAAGAAAGTCTTCTTGACAAGATATTTCCCACCTAGTAAGACAGCTATGCTAAGAGCTCAAATCAACGGATTTAAGCAAAAGGAAAACGAATCAATTTTCGAAGCTTGGGAACGCTACAAAGATATGCTGAGACTTTGTCCACATCACGGATTAGTAGAATGGATGGTCATCCATACTTTCTACAATGGACTCTTGTACAACACAAGAATGACAATTGATGCTGCCGCAGGCGGCGCACTAATGGACAAAGAATATAATGATGCTTATGCACTTATCGAGAGTATGGCTCAAAATCATTACCAATGGGGAAGCGAGAGAGTCGCAACTGAGAAGCTGACAAAAGGAGGTATGTACGAAGTGAGTAGTATGGACCAAGTCAATGCAAAGTTTGACCAACTTAACCAAAAGATCGACAACTTGGCCATAACACCAACAACCACCGTGGCTGCGGTAACACCTAACTGTGAGTTATGTGGAGTTCCAGGACATGCTGTCCCTGATTGTCAACTATTAGTAGGAATTCCCACAAATCATGTGAATTATGCCCAAGGAAACCCATACTCAAACACATACAACCCAGGTTGGAAGAATCATCCGAACTTCTCTTATAAGAACAACAATGCTTTATACGCACCAGGTCAAGCACCAGCTACACCACCAGGATATCAAAAGACTGCTCCTAATGTTCCTAGAAAATCAAACCTTGAGTTGATGATGGAGAACTTCATAGCTACTCAATCTCAAACAAACAAGGATTTCTTAAACCAAAACATACACACTAGTGAGCAGATTAAGCAATTAGTGAGCAAGGTAGATGCGTTAGCTACACATAACAAAATGCTTGAAACTCAGATTTCACAAGTGGCTCAACAACAAGCACCTACCGCTGCACTAGCTGGAGTATTTCCTGGACAACCCCAACCTAATCCAAAAGGACAAGCCAATGTTGTGATACTAAGAAGTGGCAAGGAACTTGACGGACCTGCCGATCCAAGACTTGACAATCCAGCCATGTACCAAAAGCAAGATAAGCCGACTGAAAAGGAAAATGAACCAGAAGAAAAGGAAGATAATAATCAAGAGGCAGTGGAGAAAGAAAAGCCTTATGTGCCTCCACCACCTTATAAACCACCAATTCCGTACCCTCAGAGATTAACCAATTCCAAGACGATGGGCCAGTTTAAGAAATTTGTTGAACTTCTGAAACAATTGAATATTACTATTCCGTTTACAGAATCTATCTAATTCTTGCATTGTGCCTTGAATGAAGAATGCATCAATGCTACTCCGTTCCTTTTGGCCCATATTCAGTCTGTAGCGCATAGAGGTGCCACTCCCTTCTACATTGGCGGGATTGTTACTACCCTTGCTATACAACTGGAATTGTCATGACCGTGACACGCTTGAATTGGAAAATCTGCCCGTTACGCCCTTGTCATGAACGTGACAAGGAAAATGTGTTTAAAGTAATTGAATTATTCATGAAGACGTGCAACGCGAGTCAAAGACGACTCCTATTTTTCCTCAGACCCAGTATGCCACTTTTGCTAAATTCTCTCATTTTGGACGATGCCCACGCTCATCAAATTCAACTGCCCAAGCCCAAAATCTAGTTCTATAAATACCCTAGTTACAAATTGAAAATTACAGAGTATTATTTTAACTTTCACGCGGAAGCTCTGCCGTAATTTTCCTGAACCCATTTAATTTTTCCAGCATTGTTCTTGTTTATTTTTCTGTTTCTATATCCAACCCAAATTCAATAACAATTTCCAACATTAGGAAATTGTTATTTAAATTAATTTCTTTTTAGCCTTCAGAATTTGTTTCGTATTTTTTTTTTATTCCGGTTCCGAACACTCCGAGCTTGCCAATTTGTGGAAGAAGGAGTTTAAAGAATTTAAATATCCAGGTTTTTATTTTTGCATTTATATTAAGTTTATTTAATTGTTTATGTTAAGATGTTATTATTATTTTATAATGTATGTTTTAATTAATATTTATTTATTTCTGCATCTGTCTGTTGGTATAAATAAAATGAGTAGCTAAATTAATTAGGCGGTATGTAATAAACTAAACCAAACCGGTTAAATCGAATCTAAGCTAAAATAATTAAGAACTTATATTCTGGATGTGGCTTTTTATAATTAAAATTAATCTTTTTGTTACGAGAGTAAGAAAAGTGTAATAGGTTAGGTCGAGACCACGAGAGTGTGAGATTTTAACCGGATAGCTAAAGTTAGGCATTTAATTTAAATACAGCGTGAGCGCTTTAAAATGAATTAGACTTATTAAGTTTTCAAAAATTATTTTCTAAACACTTATGGGCTAGCGAGAGCAGGCATAGGGCTTTAGGAGTAAGATCTGAGATAAGACCACGAGAGTGTGAGTCGAGGGTATTTAAACTGATAATCTCTACAGAATAGTTTAAGTGAACCATCTTTATAAGCTTAGGTTAGATTTACCTGCATAGGTTAATATAATTACATACCGACCGCCTTCTCATTATTTCCTTAAAACTAAATTTAATTCCCATTTCAATCCTTAAAACCAAAATCGTGACAAATATCCACCTTAGCAAAACTAGCAGACCTTCTAGCACTAGAGTGATTACAAAGTCCCTGTGGGTTCGACAATCTTTTATATTACTTCGATAGGCTGTGCGCTTGTAGTTAAGATACCGCTAGACACATATTGCGTCTTCGCCCCATCAAGCACTAGAAGTTACTTTCTCCCGAGGACGATTAATCAGAAGCACCTATCTAAGGTTCAAAATACTATGACACACTATCTCACAGTGATATGAGGTTTTTCATGAATCCTCGCGAGGCAAATTTCTTTCATAGACCATGCAGTCTGGGGCAGTTATTTCGAGATCCGATGAATCTCTCCAAGAGTTTGAAGACACTGAGGCATCTCGTATGCCAGTTTTCTGTAAAATCCTCTTGAGACATTATCTTTTGATAGATCCTAGTAGGAGGCGAGTTGACAATTGCAAATAACCGTTGTTCACTCATGATTAGTTGGCAATCTATCAACCCAGAGTCTAGGGGCAAAGCCATTATCAGCATAGTACTTCAAGAGTTGTTTCATCTGCAGACTTCATTGATCAGAATTCCTTAGCAAGTCTCATTAGACAATCCCTGCTCTAGCAGTGTAGCAAAGGGAAGGATACTTCTTGAGCAAAAGAGTATCATCGCCCTTTATCCCCAATGAGGGGCATCTTAAACTCTTATCTTCAGCAGGAAGCTTTATCATTGGCATTCTCCATCATCCCCAGTAGAGTGGAAATTGAAACTTTCCCAGCAGTGGTGAAAGAAGATTGATAGTCTCCCCAAGCAGAAATTTTTCGTCAACACATGAGCAATCCCCAGCAGTCCAAGGAGTGTTTGTCCTCCCCAACAATTTTCTACCTCAGCAGTGCCATACATCTGGCTCCCTAGCTAAATCAGGAGGTTTTCATTTCCCCATCAGAGTTCGAGAAGAGTTCATCTCCAGCAGGGTCTTGGCTCTCTAATCTCAAAGTCCAGTTTATTTTTGGCAATGGCGGCAGTTCAAGAGCCGGTGTATCATTAACAATATTCCCTGCAGAGTTGTTTCCTCCTCACCGGGATTAACCAGATCAATGCAGTGATCATCAGCTCTCCCCAGTCAAGCCATCTGGGATACTTGCAGTCCCCTTGTCGGGAGATCCCTTTGCATTTGCATATGCATAATCATCATTACATTTGCATCCTCAAAAGTGTAGCATTTCCATTATTATGGAGCATTACGCCATATAAAAATTCAAACATATGCATACAAAGCATAAGCCAGTTGTGGTACCTTGCACAAATGCCCGAAACGTTACATCTCCAATCAGACGGAAGTATTCCCCACAGAATTCAACTTCATTTCCCAGTGTGGTTATTTCTACCAAGTCTTGTTTGTTATCCCCAGTTGAGTCTTGTTTCAGTACAACAATCTCATTTTTTCGCGTCTCTGTTTAAGTACAATGGTCGCGTCTTGGGCTCCCGTTTAAGTACAACGATCCCGTTCCTTTCGAGTCTCCATTTAAGTACAATAGTATCTACTTTGGGTCTTGTTTCAGTACAACTATCTCATTTTTTCGCGTCCCCGTTTCAGTACAATGGTTTCATGTCGGGTTATCATTTAAGTACAATGATCCTGTTCTTTTTGGTCTCGTCTCAGTACGATGGTTTCATTTTCTTGGTTATGGATAAGTTGATACCATTTCCTAGTTAGATCGATTGATCTTATTTGAGTCATAAATCAGATGATATTACGTTCTCGTTTTTTCCGGGTTATGGATCGGTTGATACCATTTCTTGGTTGGATCGGTTGATCTTATCTGAGTTGTAAATCGGTTGATATTACTTCTCTTCGAGCCGTAAATCGGATGATATTACGTTCTCATTTTTTCGGGTAATGAATCAGTTTATAGCATTTCCCAATTAGATCGGTTGATCTTATTTGAGTCGTAAATCGGTTGATGTTGCTTCTCTCCTTTGTTTTTTCAAGCCCTGTTTTGTACAACAGGCTCCTTCATCCGTGGCTTGGTCCTGCCCAGCAGTCGCGTGTTTTCTTTATGACTTGGTCCTGCCCAGCAATCATATTGTTGAGTTCCATTTCGCTAATGGTCTCGTTAAGCCCTGTTTCGCCAACAGGCACCTTCCGTGGCTTGGTCCTGCCCAGCAGTCGCGTGTTTTCTTTGTGGCTTGGTCCTGCCCAGCAGTCACATTGTTGAGTTCCATTCCGCTAATGGTCTCGTTAAGCCCTGGTTCGCCAACAGGAACCTTCCGTGGCTTGGTCCTGCCCAACAGTCACATATTTTCTTTGTGGCTTGGTCCTGCCCATCAATCATATTGTTGAGTTCCATTTTGCTAATGGTCTCGTTAAGCCCTGTTTCACCAATAGGCACCTTCCGTGGCTTGGTCCTGCCCAGCAGTCGCGTGTTTTCTTTGTGGCTTGGTCCTGCCCAGTAGTCATATTGTTGAGTTCCATTTCGCTAATGGTCTCGTTAAGCCCTGTTTCGCCAACAGGCACCTTCCGTGGCTTGGTCCTGCCCAACAATCGCGTGTTTTCTTTATGGCTTGGTCCTGCCCAGCAGTCATATTGTTGAGCTCCATTTCGCTAATGGTCTCGTTAAGCCCTGTTTCGCCAATAGGCACCTTCCGTGGCTTGGTCCTGCCCAGCAGTCGCGTGTTTTCTTTATGGCTTGGTCCTGCCCAGCAGTCATATTGTTGAGTTCCATTTCGCTAATGGTCTCATTAAGCCCTGTTTCGCCAACAGGCACCTTCTGTGGCTTGGTCCTGCCCAGCAGTCGCATGTTTTCTTTGTGGCTTGGTCCTGCCCAGCGGTCGCGTGTTTTCTTTGTTGCTTGGTCCTTCCCAGCAGTCACATTGTTGAGTTTCTGTTTTGCTAATTGTCTCGTTAAGCCCTGTTTCGCCAACAGGCGCCTTCGTTGTGGCTTGAGTCGTTCAGCAGTCATAGTGTAGGTTATTACAGTGATTCAATTCCACCTTGTTCTTTTCCCGCTACCTGTTCAGAGGTCAAAACAAAAAAATAAATATAAATAAAGGGCAGATGGCATTTCTATTATCCCCAGAGTGCAAATTTCCAGGTTTTATTCGAGTATTCAATCACTCCAAACCTGGATGCCTAAAAGTCGCCGCTATCATCCATTCAGGTCTGCAGATGATTGAATAGGGGCAGCTGTAATACCTCAAAATTTGCCCTCATTTTTATTACCATTAACTGGCTTACGCTTCACATTCATCTGCATTTCTCCACTAGGTCATAATTTTCACAATCATGCATTTGCATTGGGTTCCTCAGGCATGGGATCAATGCACTCTGGAGAATCAAGTAATTCCCTTAGTTTGAGGTTACTACTCTACTGGGGTTGGAATTATAACTTCATGCCCTATCTACAGCCATGAGATTAATTCAAGGTTTTGGGCCATGTGGCTAATAGCATCTGCTTGTACTCCCAGCTCCTGATTAGGGTTTTATTTCCCTAATTAAGCAAATACTCGATAAAGTTCACCTGCGGAATTGTTTCTTAGGTGGTCTTGTCGTTCAAGGAATTTCATCATTATTCGAGACACAATACGTTGAAGATCATGATGCGTACAAAACTGATTAGGGTTTCATAGCAAAGGAAATGTTGGTTGGTGGTATAAGAGATCAAGTTACAGATCCTTATGATAATCAGGGTTTTGTGGTCCTCTCTTTTCAACGCGTTGTCTGTAATACAAGTAAATGAGGTTTGGTTTTGAAAGTTGACTGAAGGTTGAGGATTATTTGAAGACACGAGCTTAACTTGGATTGGGAGTTTAAGTTGGGTTAAATGTTTTAAGATTGGTCACGCGAATTCCTTGGATTTCAATAATCTTTTCTTTCATGTTAATGCTCACATTTTGTCTACTATCCAAATTAAACCCATAAACCTTGTTTTAGTCCATTATCCATGTTAGACATAATCTGAGCCTAAACTCCACTTTGGTCCTTTTGTTGGTCTAATTTCCAAGTATCCAGCTCCATTTTCAATAAGTGCCCGATTTTATTCCAATTTTATTTGTCCACTTTTATATCCAATTCACAACCACATCCAAGAGTCATAAATTCGTTCAAAGTCGTGATCATGAATGGATTCGAGTTTCTAAAGGATTAATCATATCAATACCCAGTTAAAATTTTCTTCTCAAACCAATTCCATCTTTATCCAATTTCAAGATCATACTCAAATAAGTCTATATCCTTTCATTAAAGAAGGTTGGCCCATTTAATTTCAAAAATGATAAGGCCCATTTTTAAGTATTCTTTTTTTAAAATAATCAAATCCCAGGTCAGGTTGTGGATAAGGCTCATTATTTTGAAGTATTTTTTTTCTTAATCTTAATTTCCACTCCTACTGATATGCACATTCAGATGTCTTTCTAAGCGTTTTTCGCATTTTTGTGACCAATGGCCTGGATCGTTTATCATCCGAGTCGAAGAAAAATCGTGAAGAAAATTGGGGAGAATTGATTATTGAGTTATGATCTTAGCAAACAAGAATAAAAAAAGGAGAATAAGGAAAATACATGAAAAAATTTACTTATTCAATTAAAAGAAATGATAGCAAAACTAAAAAAACAGTTACAAAACAGTTACAAAAGGGAGAAGGAAAATCGAGAAACGGGAACACAAAAAAGGAAGAAACTCTGAATTCATCTTCAGCTTTGGTTTTCGAAATCTCTCAAAATGGAAGAAATAAAACTCTTCATAGTCTTCAATTCACCAGCAAGGGACAACTCGAACTTTCACCGAAATCAGCTTCAACAATTTGCACGAACCATCAACAAAATCCTCAATCCGCATTTTAAACAATTCATCGACCTCAATTTCGTCAATCTTCATCAATCCTAAACTCTTCAGAATCCTGCATAACATCACAAAAAATCAGAATCAGTGACGAAACCGAAAATCAGTGAGCATTCAAAAAACAAAATTCTATCAGTTACAAAGCTCAACCAATAACCAAGTTAGTTGCTAACTCTAACCGTTTTTCTAACCAATTCAAAACCGAAAAACATCACAAATCACAGAGAAACAAAGAGAAAAATCTACTCAGTTACAAAAATAAATAAAAACCAGTTGTGAAAACGGATATAACATAATGCATCAGAAGATCATAAGAGAAGAGGAAGAGGAAAAATAAACAGAAAGATATCCAAAGGGTTCAAAGTTCAGTTTAAAATTCAGTCACCTCATAACGGAAAAATAACAAACTCTCATAACCGATTTCTTCTAGAAAGTTCACTTGAAAGTTCTGCACAAGCCTTGAACTTCACCTCTATAAATCAAAATCTTCTTCTTCCCTTAAGCTTCTTCCACACAACTTTTTCTTCTTCTCCAATTCTTCAGCCCATCACTTTTGTTCTTCTCGACATCCCTCTTCACAACTCCTTCAATCTTCTTCTATGATTCTCCTTCATTCGTCCTCCATCATCACTGATTCAATGAATCTCTTCCATAATCTTCTCTGATTATCAATCTCAGACTTCAACCATCGATAATCTTCCACCACTTCGTCATTGGTTCAACATTCAATCTGCAGAATTTTCCATCAATCAATGTCAACAACAAAGCTACAATAACGAATCGCACAGAGTACCGAAAAGCGACATACCATACAAGAAGATCCATCATCGTCATCATCATCTTCGTCTTTGGCATCCGAGAACGAAAGAAAAAGGCTTGTTAGTTTCCACTTCAAAGGCATTCAAGAACGTAAACATTCAACAATAGAAATTCGACATCGCAAATCTGCATCGAATTTGCACAATGAATCAGCCACAACAACAGGGACGCAGATGAAGTAAGGAAGAAGCGAGAACGGGAAACATATTCGGATTTCATACCTGAACGCAATTTAGAGACGTTTCTCATCGCGTTATCGGCACATCCATCGCAGAATCTTCATTGTATAAATGACCTGAGTTGTCGTCAGCTTCGCAGCAAGCGACAACAACCTCCTTCCATACGTTGAAAATACTAGCACAACGCTGTTTCCAGGTACGAATCAAATCCGCATCTGAGCATGTTTTTTTCCTCCCATTTTCGTCAATTGCCCAAGCGCGATGATTGCGAGGCCGAATTCAGGGCGGTTTTCATTTCCAGTTTTTGTTGAATCGGGGATTTCGGATTTGAAGGGAAGAGGGATTAGGTCAGTGTTTGTTTCCTCTTCTCGAGTTGAAGAGGGATAGGTTATGGTGTTTTATTAGGTTTAGAAAAGGAAGAGCGTTAGGTATAAGGTGATAATGGCGGTGATGAAGATGAGGGAGGCTCTAGAGTTTTTGATGTTGAAGATGACAAAGTGGTGTTGGCGGCAGAGTGAAGAAAGGGAAGAAGAAGAGGTGAAGATAGTGGCGGTGATGAAGATGAAGAGGGTGTGGGGATGATGACGATAAGGTGACGACGGAGGAGAGGCTGCTGATGAAGGCGACGGGAAGAAGAAGATGAAGGGAGGAGAGAGAGGGTTGCGGCGAGATGAGAAGGAGAAGAGGATTTAGGTTTAGGGTTTTTCAGTGGAGATTTTATTGTTTGTTTGTAATTTTTTTTAATTATAAGATTAGATTAGTTTAATAGAAATCCTTTGAATCATTAATAGAATAATAAGAATAATGATCATTAAAAATGAATTAATCCACCATTGATTCTAATTAATTGCACCTAATTCCTATAAGAATCCCGTTAGAGAAGGATAAGATTTGTTGTTTGGGATTCTCAAGCCACACCGGCGGTGACACGTGTTACCGTCCGGTAGGCTATGTCCGCGGTCGCTCTTGTGGGCGGCAGTTCACCATAGCTTCCATATGCATGCGAAGTAAGAACCACATGATGAGACTACTATAAGGAACCCTAGATCAGACGACCAGGATGCAAGTCAAAAAGTTGACTGAAGGTCTATGATGGACCCTCTCAAAACCTGCGCAGATGGGCCTTGTCCCATTGCTATTCGCACCCCATATTTTTAAGCCCATGTAGAAAAAATACTAGAAATATTACTTAATGAACCCCCCTCCCTATTTTCTTTTAGATTTAATTTTGGTTTTATCATAGTTTAGAAATAAATCATTAAAAATAGTAAAAACCATAATAAAATTCTATAAAGAATTCAGTAGGTTATTAATTCCATTTAGAATTTTTTGACACTTTTATTTTCTAAATTTTGGTTATTTTTTATTTTATTTCGATTTTTCTTTTAATTAGCTTTTATTGAATTTCTTTTAATTGTACATGATTTTGTTCATTTTATTTTGTCCCTTTCCAGTAGGATTTTTGACCCATTATTTTTGCTATGTTTAGAGGACTAATAAGGGAACCTAGAATAAGTTTGGTAGAATTTTTAGGCCATTTATCCCCTGTTTTAGTAGCTTAATCCATAGAAAATAATAGTTAATCCTTAAGTAGATTTAAGTGATTTTTAGACATAGTTAACTTCTGAATTTTTAGGAATTTTTTTAGCACAATGTAATAATCAGTTTTAGGACCCTATAGGATTAATTCCACATTTTTTCCAGGACTTTTAATATTTTTAGTGTATTAATCTTTTGGCTAGTTATACATGTAAAATTCACCTAGTTTAGTTTAGAATATTAGGATTCATTAAGAACTAGTTTAATTAGGTTTAGTCTTAGGATATTAAAATGACTTAGCATAGTTTAATTACTGATTTTAGGGTGATAATATTAGATAGTTCCCTTAGTTTTAGGACTTAGGCTTAGAATTTCTAATAAATAGACTTATATAAAGTTTAGGCTTGTTTTGGTTTTATACCTTAAAATGAATTTGTTTTAGATTTTATTTCTTATTTCCATTTCTAATGCCTTGCCTTATTATTTGATTTTTCACTTGTATAGGTTTCCCCATTGTTCTTAGAATCAACTTAACTTCCTTAGGAAGTAAGTTGAATTCTAGTAGTTTCTAGTTCCTTTCTTCATTTGGTTTAGAAAACCACACAAACCATTAGGACCACTTGTAAATAAATCAACAAAATTAGGATTGAGTCTTAGTCCCTTAGATTTTGCCTTTTGCAACTTGAGTCATTCTTTCTCATCTCATAAAGAAAAGCAATAAAACACTTAAGAAAAACCGAACTTTCTTGTACGACACAAGACTTTGTTGTGGAGTGCTTATACGCGTCCTGTTTCGGGGTGAGGTGTAAGTACTTACCGCGATGGATAGGTCTTAGTATGAGAATGTTCACAAACAAATTCAAAACATTTCTCATAAAAGACAAAGACAAACAATAAGCGACTATCCTGCGGGAACTTCTTTCTCATCTCACTCACTCTAAACGCGAACTTGCGACGACTTGTCTCGCATGCAAGACGGTAAACGCACTCGTACCAGACGAGCCTGCTACACCTGAGCATAGACATACGCAGTTCCAGCTATAAAAAACACAAACAAATAGTTCCCGCCTGGTTAGGCGAACTTTGTCGACTCTGATCCTCATTATCCCGATGAGGTACATAGGCAGCGGGGTAGGGCCCGTTCGAGCACATTCTTTATTTTCCCTACATTTTCCCCCTTATGTTCTTTCTCTTTTTCAGTTCTTTTCTCATTCCTATTCCAGTCAGCAGTTTTATTCAGTAGCATCTTATTTCTCACCCTTTGAAACAAACAAGCAAGCGTGGATCCCATCGGGTACGGGGGACGATTTGGGGTGCTAATACCTTCCCAGGTCGTAACCGACTCCCGAACCCAGATCTTTGGTTCACAAGGCCTTGTCCTTTCCTTCTTCCTCAGGTTTGTGCAGCATTACCTTTCCCGTTCCTTCGGGATAAAAATGCCTGGCTGGCGACTCTACCTTTTCCGCGCCACTTTCACGTTTGTACTAGGATGAAAATCCCGGGAGCGACAACTGGTAGTAGATAATTTGTTCCCAACTTAGTTTAATTTCCATTTTTATGGATTTGAACGCTTTGATTTGTTGATGTTTTCTCCAGTGAAGTTTTATCCTTCCCTGTTTAGCCTTTTTCTGATTGTGTTTTGATTTATTTTCAAACACAATCACTCACCAAGTTGAGTCGGCTATCCAGTGATTTATTTTCCTAGTATACTCTCTTGTCATCTGTTTGTTTTTCCCCAGCGGGAGTTTCCTCGTTTTTCCCCAAGCTTTTGTTTATCTATTGTGGTTATTGTTTCTCACAGAGATCTTGGGTTTGCATATCATATCATATTCATATCATTGCATGGTCTCTTAGGGCCAAAAATTGGGTGTTCTATATTTAAGTCTCTCCCATCTTGTAGAAACGAAGATGTCAATCTTCATATCTCCAGATTGAAGAAACTTAAATAGGGGCAACTTTAACACCCTAATTTTTGCCCCTAAGATTTTGTTTTCATTTGCATCATCTGCATACAAACAAGATCACGCACTGGTTCTTCTATCCTTTTTGGTTGTAGGTTTATGCTTCACAGGGGATCACCATTTCTTTTGTGTGCCTTTATTTGTTTATGTTTACTAACATCTAATCAAAATCTAAAAATATTTTTCTTTTCCATCTTTTACTAACTTTTTCAGGAATAAAGCAAAAATATCAAAACAGTTCCTCAGCTCGAACAATTTCATCTGAACAAAGTCAAAGTTGATATGCAAATAATTCAAATTCATATGATCAAGGATTTCCCAAATCTTTATTGATTATTATTCAAAGAATTCCAAGGTTCATGTGTTTATTTCCATGCCTTCTTTGAAAAGCAAGATAATCGAGCCGGAACCATACAATACAAAGAAAAGCAAATATTTTTCAAGTTTTGCACTGAGTAACTAGTTAACGCCCTAGTAGTAACCAGTTACCAATGCATAAATTTGAAAATTTTGCAGCAAATTCAAATTTTGTGATTTTGGAACCAATTTCATTTTGATCACATATGGAATATTCTAGACCATCTCCATTTAATTCCCATACATCATCAAAATTAATTCCCACCAAGCACCTTCAATAATCACCACTTTTTTGCTAATTCCCTCCAAATTTAATTTTCAAGCCTAATCTTGATCTCCCAAACCTATCTCCAATCCACCAAATTTCCATACCTAAACTCCTTAAATAACACCTCATTTCATTCATTTCTCAAGCTTTAGAGAGCTAAAAAACCTCTTGCAAAATATATCCCTAACTACCAAAATTTACCAAAGCTCAATTTCTTCTTTTGAAAGTTATCAAGAATTCACATTGAATTCTTGATTAACTATGAGCTTAACCTTCATCCTTTTCATTTTTCTTCGTCAATTTCAGTAGATCAAGCTTGCTTGTGGAGTAATTTGGAGTTGTTCTAATACTTGAAGTGGTAATTCATCTTAAACCATTGTGTAACACCCTAAAATTTTCCCTCTCATTTTGATAACATGTGGCATATAATTCTCACACATTGCATTGCATTAAAATCAAAAGAAAAGAAAACATACATTCATTGGTTAAAGCCTAAGGTGTGTGATCAGTTGATTTGCAAAATTGTGGTCATTCAAAGTCAAAAACTCAGAGCCAAGTGTTTTCCATTAAGACACAAGGGTCTCTCACAGCCCAAGCAATTTCAATTGAATCCCCAAGTCATCAGAAGAAGTGGATTGATCAAGGAATTCAAGCAGTGCAACACCTCCTAACCAAGAAGGGGCTAAATTAGGGTTTATAATTCAAAGGGTTTCCAATGAAGTTTTGGTTCAAACTTAATTTCAATGTTTTCCACATGATGTCAAATATCTAGGGATGTAATATTGTTCATTGAATCATTTCAGAAGGCCTCAAATTGACCAGTTACTTGAAAATCAATAAATTGAGGAAAAGTCAACTATAAAGTGTAAAAAGTCAACTCCTGATTTTTTGAGGTCAAAGTCATGAAATTCATATTATAGGTGATCATTGGACAAAATTTAATCAAGGAATTATGGATGAATCATAAAAAAATTCAAGAAAACCTAAAGTTGTCATTTTTGGGAAATTAGGGTTACCAAAAATAACAAATTTGGTCACTTGGTCAGCCATGTTCAAGAGAGGTCATTTCAAAATCTAAAAGTCAAACAAAAATTCCACCTGTATTGTTTGATAGAGGGTATTCTAAGCTTCAATTCCATAGCTGGATCATTTTCATTTGATCAAAATTGAGGGTAGTCAAACAAAAATTGAGTCAAACAAATTTTTAGAATGCATATACAATACCAACAAAGATCTTTTAAGCACAACTCATGGGAGTCAGGAACGCTATCTCATTGAAGTATGCTTTCAAAATAAACCTTGCTTCAATTGGGTCTTTTGAAGGTTATTGTCGCTCCCGGGATTTTCATCCTAGTACAAACGCGAAAGTGGCGCGGAAAGGTTAGAGTCACCAGCCAGACATTTTTATCCCGAATGAATGGGAAAGGTAATGTTGCACAAACCTGAGGAAGAAGGAAATGACAAGGCCTTGCGAACCAAAGATCTGAGTTCGGGAGTCGGTTACGAATTGAGAAGGTATTAGCACCCCAATCCGTCTGTCGTACCCGACGGGATCCACGCTTGCTTGCTTGTTTCAAAGGGTGAGAAAAATATAATTGCTGCTGAATAAAACTGCTACTGGAACTGGAATGAGAAATGAGAAAGGAACTGGAAAAAGAGAATGGAAAAAAGGGGAAATGTAGGGAAAATAAAGAATGTGCTCGAACGGGCCCTACCCCGCTGCCTACGTACCTCATCGGGATAATGAGGATCAGAGTCGACGTAGTTCGCCTAACTAAGGCGGGAACTATTTGTTTGTGTTTTTTTTATGTTGGAACTGCGTATGTCTATGCTCAGGTGTTGCAGGCTCGTCTGGTACGAGTGCGTTTACCGTCTTGCATGAAAGACAAGTCGCCGCGAGTTCGCGTTATGAGTGAATGAGATGAGAAGAGAAGTTCCCGCAGGATAGTCGCTTGTTATTTGTTTTTTGTCTTTTAAAAGAAGTGTTTTGAATTTGTTTGTCAACTATCTTGTACTAAGACCTATCCATCACGGGGGTATTTACACCTCGCCCCGAAACAGGATGCGTATAAACACTCCGCAACAAAGTCTCGTGTCGTACAAGATTGTTCGGTTTTTATTAAGTATTTTATTGCTTTTCTTTATGAGAAGAGAAAGAATGACCCAAGTTGGAAAAGGAAAAATCTAATGGGAACTAAGACACACCCTAATTTTTATTTATTTATTTACAAGTGAGGGCCTATGGTTAATGAGGTATTCTAAACCTAATGAAGGAAAAGGAAAAGAAGAAAAAGAGAGCTAGAAACTAACTTACTTCCTAAGGAAGTTAAGTTGTCTCTAAAGAAAGGGAAAGCCTAAAAGAAAAGCACAAAGTGCTAAGGCAAACAAAATTAAAATGCATAAGAGATGGGAATGAAGTAATGCTTACCTCAATCTTTCCCCCTACAAAACAAAAGTTAGCATGACAATGCATATTGAAAGTAAAATCAAAGCATGAAAGCGATTAAGCACCATAAACGTCCTAGAATGGAACTAGGGTTAACAATAAGACCTAAGTCTAAAGGTGAAGGTACCTAAAGGTTACATGACTTCTAAAGTCAGTAGCTACATTCTATAGGTCCCTAAGTATGTTAGGATACCTCACAAGATCAAACTATGTCAAACTATGTACAAAAAGTTCACCTAAGTTCACCTAAATGCAAATTAGGACTCATGGATGAAGTATGAATGCATATGGCTTACAAGCATGAATTAATACATGAAATGAACATAAAAGTCAGTAGTGAATGCTTATGAAGATGGATGAATTAATATACAATCATGGATGCAATGGATTAGGCATATGGAGCAATGAGAAGAAGATACGAACAAAAATCGCATAAGATCGCACATGATGCAAACTAAGGAAGAATGGCATGTGAATATGAATGAAATGATTATGGGTAAGTAGCATACAAGGTATGAGATGCAATTAGAATGCATGAGTAGGCATTAATGATTTCCACACAATTCAAGTTATTATTTAGAGGAGAAGAGAATCTATTTTAGGTTAAAGTTAATTCACATAAGTATGCACTTTAAAGCACCAAAACAAACCAAATGAGTATGGTCCAAAAAGTGGCCTATAACTGGAATTAAAGACATAAAAATGACCTATAATCAACTCTTAAAAGCTACCAAAAAGTTCCTCAATCAAATGGTATGAATGCCTTCTTAACACTTAGGTTATGCGACACATAAACACATGAATCAACCTAGGATCTAGGTGACATGGAAAAATAGAAAAAAGCCTTTAAAAATTATGAAATTAAATCCCTGGAATAATATAGTGATTATATTACATGGTCTAAAAGGATTCCTTAAAATTATGCACCAAAATGCCAAAACAATTACTTGACTAGCAAGGTAACAAATCGTGATCATCGAAAAACAACTCCACAAAGTGGATCAAAAAGGGCATCTAAAATTATGAAAAAAATGCCTAAGGAGAATCAAAATGTCACAAATTACAGTGATTAATCACACACAAAAAATATGTTTCACACCTATGGAGAAAAATCGATTTCGGTCCCTTATGCCAAAACATTCCTTTTTGGGACAGCTTATGATCTAAAATCCAAATTAATTATTAAAACCACCCAAATCTGGAAACAAAAAATATTACAAATTAATTAAGAGGATGAGGATCACTCATGAATTTTTCCAGAATTTTATCACACCTAAAACTATTTTTAATAATTGCGACGAAACGGGCAAAAAGGTGGATTTTAAGGGGAGGTGAAAGGAAGCGATCCTAATGGTTCTTAACCTAATCCCTAAGTTCCGAAATCGACGCATATCATCATAAATCACGAATATAACCAATGCCTCAGGTGGGAGGGCTCAGTATGCACCTTAAATTATATGGTCCTAAGCCGCATACGACTATAATGATGCTTAAAAGCCGAAAAAAGCTCGAAATCACTTACTTGATCGAAGTGTCGATTCTTCACATAAAAGAAATCCGAAAAAAATACCCAAGCAAGGTCTTGTAGTCTCCTATGAGCAAAATAAATGCCCATATTCCATATTGGCTTTTGTGATGCCTCACCATAATCGAAATCGATCCGATATCGATCAAAACAAGCTTATGAACTTTAATCCAAAGTTAATGCTAAACCATAATTAAAATTATCAACAAAAAATTCTAATTAAAAATTACAAGAAAAATGGATTAAGTACTAATCCACAAAAATTAATTAACAAAGAAATTAACTAGTATTTTCCACAAGAAATTTAATTAAGAAACTCTAAAAAAAATAAAATATAGAAACAGGGGTGAATGGGTGATAGTAGTGTGCATGAAACAAAAAATGGCCCAAGCCCATCTCCTTATACCAACGCAGGAGGGGTGTGACTGGAAAACGCAGGGTCTGAATAATATAATCATGGGCTGAAGGCCCAATTCATAATCAAATCCGCAGGGAGGGGTGTAACAGGTAAACCAAGGGGTCCGATTAGTGGTTCTATGGACTTAAAGCCCAATTCAAAATGAGACACGCAGGAGGGAGTATAGGAAGTAAATTTGAGGGTGTGAGAAGTATTTTCATGGACTCTTCTTGAAGAAACAAGCCCGGTCCAATAACTTTTCATATAAACCCTAATCTTATAATAGGGATTTCTTTATCCCTCTTCTTCAACATACCGCGGCGCATCTTCTTCTTCAGCAAAGATCTACAGCGATGACTCTTCTCCATCGTTCGGTAAAACGTTGTTGCAAACACGACGCCTCCGTCTGTGCGCCATCTCTGACCTCTTCTCATCATCTTCTCGTCACGGCGAAAAAAACTCTGATTCGCTTCTGCTCCTCCTTCAATGCAAAATATAACGCCGACGAAGGATTAACACGCCCTATGGGTCAAAACTTTGACAAATCAACGACGAAGGCGACATGTCTGTGAGAACCACAATCCCCTACATCACATGAATCGGAGATGCTTCGATGATGTTTGCGAAGAGAAAGAAAACGTTTCTGAACCTTCGCTTAACTCTTCTTCGGAAAAAATAACACTCGCCGAAATGCCCTAGGTTCCTTCGCGATGATCTTCTCCTTGGTTCCACAATACCGCTCGAACTCGTCACTCACTCACGATGTGTGCCTTCTCTTCTTCGCCGCGAACTCGACAATGTTGCCATCACCATTTTACCGGATTCACTCAAAGTTTGTATGCCACCAAAACAATATAATGACGATCTGAGACGTTACGGTTGTTGCGTGTTTCAAGCTCTCTATTGAGGTCCAGCCATGGCGGTATCCACACACAATTTACGGTAAGATTCTTTAATTCGTTTCGCCGCTTTTGGTCTGTTGTTGTGTGTATCGATGCAATTGTACATGTTGTTTTTTGCATATTCGATTGCTGAGGGATGAAGGTTGTGCAGAGGATCGATGGAGAGTTTCTGTTGTTGTGAGATTCGACTCAAATTGATGAAGGAGACTCAAATTGATGAAGGAGAGATGGCGAAGGTGATGATTCAAGAAGAAACGTTTGAAGAAGGTTGAAGGTGGGTGGTAAAGTTGTGGATCCCGAATCGAAAAGTGATTGGTGAATGATGAAGCTCTTTAGTTTTGGTTTTCTTGGTGATTGAAGGTTGAAGAAAAAAATGTTGAAGGTTCGGAACGAATGGCTGAACGAGTTTGCGGTGGTCGATAAGCAATGACTCTGACTCAGGTACGCACATCACATTCGTCGATCTTGCTCCACTTTATTTCAACTCCGATCCTCCTTCTTCGCGTGATTTTTCGACTCTCTGCGGTTCTGAGTTTTTGTTGAAGCTCCTGATGCAAATTTGAAAGGTTCTTGAAGATGCTGGTTGAAGATTGATGGATGAGCTTTTGTTGATTGAAGAGTTCGAAGAAAGTTGCAGAGAGATTGTTGACTGATGAAGGTCGCAGGATTAAGATCGAGCAGAGTAATGATATGAAGGTGTTGATGAGGATTGGAGGTCGGTTGATGAAGCATGAAGAAGAATTTTCTTTAATTTTTCTGTAACTCCCTTTTTTTTTCTTCTGTTGTGAGAGTTTTTGTTAGAAATTTTTTCTGTTAGTAATTTCTGTTATATCAGTTAGATTTTGTAACTGAATATTTTTTTAGTGTAATCTCAATATTAATTACATCAATTTCCCTTTTATTCTTTCAGTTATTTCATTTTTATATTTTATAACAGAATTTTTTGTGTGGTGGATAAGTAGATGAATTTGTTTTTTTGTTTGGATAAGTAATTTGAGAATGGGTTAAAATGAATTTGGTTGATGACAAACTGGACTGAAAAATTCACAATATAGTGACTTCAAAGGGGCCTAGAAGATGGAAAGATTAATTGGTTTAAGAAATATGAAGGAGAAAGAAAAGATATTGGACTTTAATAAAAAAGGAATTGAAATCGAATGTCGGCTCAACTTTGGGTAATTTCCATGATATTAACAAAACTCTGAATGAATGAATATTGGTTTAATAGAGAAATGGGCTCAAAGTCAGGCCTAGAATGGATAAGATATGGACTTGAGTATTAAGTAATCTTGGAAGAATATTTCTCGAATGAATCCAAATCAACGTGCACTAACGCTTCACAACCTCACCTTCTATACCCTGATTCATACCTGCACCACCATCCCCAAAATATCTCGACTTGACGTCCCCCGATCTTCGATACGAAACCTTAATTGATCATGCATGTGCCATAATCTCCAATAACACACGCCTCAAGTAATGATGGAATTTCTAGGATAATAACATTCCCATATGAATAAACCTCGTAAGGAATTTCTCTTCAATGCCACAAGATTAGGAAAATAAACCCCTTACTCGTGATTTGAATGACAAATATGGCCCGAGACATTGAAAATCGACAAAAACACAGTTCATAGCAAAACTCAGTCATAACCCCGATAAGTCCCAATCAAATGAGATGTGTCACGATAATGTGAATTCAACCTTTGTTTCATCTCGAATATAATGGCCAGATAGATCACCTACGAATAGGAAGATCCCAGATCCCAAGAACATGCCTTTTGATCCCATGCCTTATGAATTCAATGCAATGCAGGATTATGAATATTATGACCTAGTGGAATATGCAGATGAATGCGAAGCGATAAGCCAATTAGGGGTAAGGAGAATGAGGGAAAATTTTGAGGTATTACAGTTATAACTTGGCCTGGTTCACGATTTTCAGAAAAAAGGATTTTTAGGCTCAAAATTTTATTTGTACCTACCCAATCTCTGTGATGTCCTTCAGTCCTATATTTAGCTAATTGACACAAAGATCCATCTTTCAAAAGGATAAAGCTGATGGCTTAAGAACCCATGAGGTTGAAAATTTAAGATCCAATGAGGATTTTCAGGGAATAACAATCACCTGTCAGTTTTTGAATTGGTAGTCACATAGATTTGTTCTTTTGATGAGGATTTTTCTTTGCAATCCTTTCTTTTCTCCTTTCACGATTCTCATTATTTTATTTTCCCTAACTTTTTCCTAGACACATTTTTTTAAACTTTTGATGTCCAGCAGGATACCCCAATTTTTGCCTAAGTAAATTATTTTCAATTATTTTTTTCAACTTACCGGGCCTTTCTTTTATTTTTCTTTCTATCTTTTTTTTAACAAATCTTGTGACATTGCTTATTTAACTGGTGAAAAGGTTGTGATTATCTCCTTACTTCATTGATGATGGATAACCATTGTGGTTTTCTTAGATGCACACTCCTTTTGGAATTTGGACACTTTGGTCAAATTAACTGAAGACTACCCTACCCCAAGGTTAAATGTGAGGGTTTTTTCGATTTAGAAAAGAAATTCCTACTTCAAGGATCAAAGGGTTTAACAAGGGATTATCTTCTTTATATCCCCGATGTTTGGGAATTTGAAACAATGTCTTACATCATCAGCAGAGTCTTATTCAAAAGCACACAACCAGAAAGTTTGCATTTTCAACTCATCATCCTCCTTCCAAGAGTTTAGACAAGAAGTTGATATTGTAATGCAGAAAACAAATTAAATGAGTGAAATTGAATGGGTCACTTCAAGCTAAACATACTCATTGAATTATAATTAATATTCAAAACAAATAAGTTCTTACATGCAAACAAAGCATTAACAATCATGAAATATTACAAATAAAGCTCTAGTAAATGAATTCAAGATCTGAAAGGATTGTCTCAGTTTGAGATCTTGGCTTGTACATCCTCAACCTTCTTAATTCTTCGGGATAAAGGCACTCCATTCACAAATGGGATTCTTCCTTCAAAGGTTACCACCTCATCGTCGATCATCTCTTGAACTTGTTCTTGGAAAACCTTGCATTCCTCAATCGGATGCCCTATCACCCCACCATGAAATTCACAACTGGTATCTGGGTTCTACCAAGGAGGATGAGATCTCATTGCTCTGGTCTTTCTGGGTGTCATTATCGATTTTCGAGCAAAATAAGACCATAATTAACTGTAAGTCATTGGGATTGGATCAAATGTGCTTTCTCTTGAACATTGTTTTGCTTAACAACATGAGTTACTGACGCCACTTGCTGATGACGATGATTGTTTCTCCTATACCTTTCTTGAGACATAACATTGGCTTCACCATATTTCTTTTTATGGAATCTAGCAAAACTTCCTTCTTTGGTTAGTCGTTCTTCACGAACACCTTCTTCTAGTCTCATTCCCATGTTCACCATTTCAGCAAAGTCAGTGGATGCACTAGCAACCATCTTCTCATAATAGAAAGGATTGAGAGTTTCCAAAAAGATCTTGGTCATTTCCTTTTCTTCCATCGGAGGACTAACTTGGGTGGCATACTCGCACCATCTATGCGCATACCTTTTAAAGTTTTCTTTGCTTTTCTAGGACATGGTCCAGAGTTAATCACGGTCTGGCTCCATATCAACATTGTACTTGTAATGTTTCATAAAAGCAGCAACTAGGTCTTCCCAAGACTGAATATGATTCCATTTGAGTTTCATATACCACATCAGGGATCCTGCATACAAACTTTCTTGAAAGCAATGAATCATCAGCTTATCGTCTTTGACATTGTTTACCCCAAAAATTGGTAAACAACCGCTGGTCCTCTAAAGATACCAAAATACCCTCAGTTACTCACATGATCGAATAGATTGATCCTAGGACATGTGCTAGTTGGTGGTTAATTGTAGTGTTTTTTTGGGAATAAGGTCATAAATCCTTAGACGGGATTCAGAAGGTAAAAAGTAGGAAATTAAAGTAAAGAAAACACAATGTAAAAGCAAGTGTTAATGCAAGAAATGTTTAAAAGGCTTTCAAAGTATATGAAAAGATAACAAAAAAAGGTAAATGCAAGGAAAGGAAGTTTAAATGACTGGAAATGTAAAGAAAGGATAAGTGCAAGACAAGAATGTTAAAGAGCAAGAATTGTAAATGAGATGCACTAAATTGCTTGCAAAGTAAATGACTTGAAAGATAAATGCTTTAACATAAAAGAATTTGGAAGTTAAATGACTTTAAAGATAAATAACTTGAATGGTAAATAACTTGAATTGTAAATAACATTGAAGATAAATTGTTGCTTTAACATAAAAGACTTTGAAAATAAGATGGTGGTGTTACATCACGTGCATTCTCACAACACTCTTTTCTCTACACGCAGATACTTTGAGTGTTATACGGAGTTACATAGTACAATGTGATTTTCACGCACACCTATTCTAACACTAGACTAAGTTATTTATAGATACTACAAAGTAACCGTTTTCGACGGTTTCATCCTAAGACTACTCTAAGACGATGACACTTGTCCCACTACACGCTGAAAAAGCTCCATCTTGCGCCACTTGTCTATGTCTTTGAATTGGAAATTACAGATTTTCCCTCCAAGGCTTGAACGTGCAAAATTGAGGTAACTGCCACTCTTCGTCGAATGCATTCATGGTCGAATCCCACTAACACTTAGAAAATATTCCAAACTTAGAATTTCTCTAAGTATATAATCTACCGGTGGGAGATTCCTTCAACTTTCACCCTTTCAATGAGTAAGGTCGAAAAGACCTCATTTTCGATTATAACAAGAAAACTCATTTCTAAGCCAAATAACCCAATTATGCTAGCGTCGAAATTTGGAGATAACAAATTGCCCCCCAAAAATGTTCTTTTCGACCATTTTGATGAAAATATCATTTTTTTATGTTTATTATTTCGATGCCAACTTTGGTCAGATGAAAACATGGTGGTAATCACCTAACCCACGTTCTAAAAACTGTTGTGATTCTCCAACCATGTGCATGATGTCATATCATAATGGCAAAATCCCCAAAGGTCCCATCAGCTGTATTCTGATGTTTTATCATCATGACATTTTCTTGAAACAAAGCGCCAAGATGTTTTGTAATAACTGCTACTTCCAACGTGTCTGATTTAAAGTGCCACGCGTCCCACCACCTCAAATTTACATTAAGTGGTTGGACTCCACAACTTCTCATTCCATGCCTATTAATATGTTCTTCAGCAACCAAGAACATGTTTCTACACTCTTGCAAACTTTGTCTTCTTCTTGCTAAAGTATCTTCTTTTCTTCCTAGAAACCCTAAAAAAACCCATTCTTCATTTCTAACAATGGCATCCTTATAACCTACCATCTCACAGAAGAAAAGTCAGAAAGGAGAGCCCAGGCAGACAAGATCGTTGTACAAAACGAGAGCCTGCGGCGCGATTGTTGTACCAAACAAGACGTGAAATGGGGGCCTGTTGTACCAAACAGGGCTTGAAAACGAGACCATTGTACAAAACGGAACTCCAAGGTGGAACGGGATCGTTGTACATAAATGAGAGCCCAGGAAGACAGGATCGTTGTATAAAACGAAAGCTTGTGACGCGACTGTTGTACAAAACAAGACCCGAAATGGGGACCTGTTGTACCAAACAGGGCTTAAAAATGAGACCATTGTACAAAACGGAACTCGAAGATGGAACGTGATCGTTGTACATAAACGAGAGCCCAGGCAGACATGATCGTTATACAAAACGAGAGCCTACGACGCGACTGTTGTACCAAACAAGACGCAAAATGGAGGTCTGTTGTACCAAACAGGGCTTGAAAACGAGACCATTGTACAAAATGGAACTTGAAGGTGGAACGGGATCGTTGTACATAAATGAGAGCCCAGGAAGACATGATCGTTGTACAAAACGATACCCTGCGACGCGACTGTTGTACCAAACAAGACGTGAAATGGGGGCCTGTTGTACCAAACAGGGCATGAAAACGAGACCATTGTACAAAACGGAACTCGAAGGTGGAACGGGATTGTTGTACATAAACGAGAGCCCAGGCAGGCTGGATCGTTGTACAAAACGAGAGCCTGCGACGCGACTGTTGTACCAAACAAGACGCGAAATGGGGGCCTGTTGTACAAAACAGGGCTTAAAAACGAGACCATTGTACAAAACGGAACTCGAAGATGATGATAAACATTGACTTGGATAGACAAGGATGTTTGGAGAAGGGAATTGGTATCCTTTATGGGGAGTACTTTAGGTTGAGAAGATGAGGTTTCAGGTCTTATGTAATATACCTCAAAATCGACCCATGCTGGCATGCACATGCTTGGATTTATGGTGTAATGCTCCATGATGATGGAAATGCTACGCTTTGGAGGATACAAATGTAATGATGATTATGCATATAATGCAAAGAGATCTCCTGATGAGGAGACTTCAAGTATCCCAAGTGGCTTGACTGGGGAGAATTGAGGATCACTGCATTGATTGGGTTAATCCTTGTAAGGAGATAACAACCCTGCATGGAATGTTGTTAATGATACACCGGCTCTAAAATGCCGCCATCGCCAAAAATAAATTGGACTTTGAGATTGGAGAGCCAAGACCTTGCTAGAGATGGACTCGTCTTGCTAGGTACGCTACCCGTTGAACTCCGTTGGGGAAGTGAAAATCTTCTGACTTGGCTGGGGAACCAGATGTATGGCACTACTAAGGCAGCAACCTGCTGGGGAGGAAAGAGAATCCTTGTACTTCTAGGGATTTCTCCTGTATTGAAGGGAAGTCTCTGCTTGGGGAGAACACCCACCTTCTGTCATTACTGTTGGGTAAGATTTCAACTTCCAACTCTACTGGGGATAACAGGAGACACACGGGAAGACACCTATTCTTGTTCTAACACATTATTGAGATATCCCTCCTGGAAGTTCGCTTTAATTCTACTAGCAACGCCTGTACCTGCACATGCGTAAACACAACTGATAGTGCCTGCAACATGGAGAGTTAGTTTGGACCTATATGCCTCAGGCTTATGGTACGAATCATTATCCTGGTTGCTTAACCCATTTTAGAGTTATATTGAATGTTTATGTCCTCATGCATGAGTTAGAAAGCATTTGAATGTTCATAACACAATTTTAAATCACAATTTGCTGGACATTTTTGCAATCAATTAATGTTAGATGAAAAACAAAAACAAGAGCAAATAGTCACAAGTTTGACTGAAATTGAATTTTATTGATTTGGAAAATGGCCATGAATAGGCATTACATCAGGAAGCAATTCCATGGAAAGAGGAAATCGCCCAAAAGGAAAACAAATTATCCTATTGGCAATGTGAAAAATGGATCTCGTCAGGTTTCGACCCGGCTATGACTTGTATATCTTCAAGACTATCCTCTTGCTCTGCCCCTGAGAAAGGTAATTGGATTGGTCCTCAAATTTTGGAACAACCTTAGTTGCAAATGGATCACAAATTTTGCAGACCGCAGTCGTTTGTGCTACTCCCTATTTTGTGTGGATCGCCTCTTTTATTCTGTTTTTAGCTCGTCGGGATGCCCATTTTTGCCTGGATCTTTATTCTGTTTTTATCCAGCGGGTCTTTTTACACGAAGTATTTTCTTATTGCGTCTGTGTTGACAAGGGAATGGAAGTCTTCTCCATCCATGGTTGTTAGCATCAAGGCTCCAACTGAGAAGACCTTTTTAACCATGAATGGACCTTCATAGTTAGGTGTCCACTTGCCCCTGTGATCGTTGAGATGAGGAAGAATCCTTTTCAGCACCAGGTCCCCAGGTATATACCGTTGAGGCCGTACTTTCTTGTCGAAAGCCTATTTCATCCGCCGTTGGTACAACTGTCCATGACATACAACTGTTAGGCGCTTCTCTTCAATGAGGCTCAATTGATTGTACCTGGATCGGAGCCATTTAGCTTCATCTAACTTAATGTCCGTCATTAATCTCAACGAGGGGATCTCAACTTCGATTGGTAGGACTGCCTCCATACCATATACCAATGAGAACGGGGTTTCCCCTGTTGAGGTACGCACAGACGTTCGGTACCCATGTAATGCAAACGGTGGCATCTCATGCAAATCTTTATATGTCACAACCATCTTTTTTCACGATTTTCTTGATGTTCTTGTTGGCTGCCTTGACGGTGCCATTCATCTTCGGGCGATATGGCGAAGAGTTGTGATGCTCTATTTTGAAATCCTGGCACATGTCAGCCATCATCTTGTTATTGAGGTTAGAACCATTATCAGTAATGATTCTCTCAGGAATTCCATACCGGGAAATGATATCTCTTTTGATAAACCTGGCTACCACTTGCTTTGTAACATTGGCATAGGATGCCGCTTCAACCCACTTTGTGAAGTAGTCTATAGCAACCAGGATGAAGCGATGACCGTTGGAAGCCGTTGGATCAATCTTGCCAATCATATCAATGCCCCACATGGCGAACGGCCGGGGTGAAGACATGACATGTAGAAGCATACTTCAAGCTCAATGTTTTGATGACGTCAACATTATTCAAGCTCATTCCATATTGCAAAAAGTCGAGATAACAACAAAGATCAAGATCATGTTTATGCATCATCAATGGAATGCTTCCGTTCGATTCAAGCTTTTGTGCAACATTTTCAAGACTTGGACACAAGGCTTAGGTATATCAAAATTTACTCCTTAAAATGATATACAAGTGTTCAAAATATTTATCATGATTTTTTACTGCATGTGCATCATTTTGAAAAAAATCGGAACTGGTTTTAACACTTAAAACATAAATGTTTTTCTGAGTTTTAACAGTGTTAACCGGTTAACCATATGGGTTAACCGGTTAACGGTCTCAATTTTTCAATTATGTGGTAATGTTTCAGGGCGTTAACCGATTAACCCATATGGTTAACCGGTTAACACTGAAGGATTTTTTGAAAAATTGTTTCTCTTCAAAATCAAATATTTTGTTAAGTGTTATACCTCTTCATGATTTTCTTTCATAACTTTTTTATACCTTTTCAAAGAATTTTTTCATAAATTCTCATACCTTTTTGAATAGGTGTTATGACTATTATAAATTCTTAAAATTTCAAATTCATAAACACCTCCTAAGAATTTTTCAAAAATTATCACACAATCAAAATCACTAAATTCAAATATTTTCATACTTCTCAAAAGTGTTCATAAGTTCTTCATATTTCATATTTCATTGAACACTTGTATTGAATATTAAGTAGTGAATTTTGAATATAGGAGAAGATCAATTTATATTGATAACAATCATTGTATTACTCACTCAAACAAAAATTATAGAAAGTGTTTTCTATTTGTGACTTGTGTTCCAAGGATTGTTTGGACATAAGGGTAAGTGTGGCAAGAGGATTGTTCTTGTACACCTGATTGTTTAGTTTGTTAGAAAGTAGGCCTCACCATTGAAGGTGTGATAGGTTGTACTGTTCTAAAGAAACTAGTGGAAATCTCTTTCGTGTTGAAAGGGGACTGGATGTACCTTCGGATTGTGAAGGGAACCAGGATAAACCTCCGTGTCATTTTTACTTTCCTACTTTACCGTTTTCATTCCATAAACCGTAAAAAGAAAAATCCATCCATCGAAGAAAAAGAATCGAAAAATTTGATAACATCTAATTCACCCCCCCTCTTAGGCGCACTTTGATCTTACAATTGGTATCAGAGCAAGTTTAGGTAACCTGTTCCTACAAGATCCTATGGCTTCCGCAAACTCGAATCCTGTTTTCAAAGATGGTGGAAGTAGCAACAAGCCTTCGCTCTTCTCCGGCGAATACTTTGATTTTTGGAAAATCAGAATGATGGCACATCTTGAAGCCCAAGTGTCGCTCCCACCAAATGACACCCGGGTCAGAAGGGGTACAGACGCGAACGGTCGGCGAAAGGAGAGAGAACACACAAGGGTGAACTCAAAAGAAAAGAGTCGCCAGCTAGGCATTTTTATCCCGAAGGAAAGGTAATGCTGCATGAACCTGAGAAAGATATGAATAAGACGGTTGCGAACCAGAGAAACTGAGAAAGGGGGTTGGTTACAACCTGGGAAGGTATTAGCACCCAGATTGTCCGCCGTACTCGACGGGATCCACGCTTAAAAGATTTGTGTTTAAAAGGGGTAGTGTTAGTGCAATTTGTGTATCAAAGCTGGAAAGAATGCAAGTGTCAGTGTAAAAGAAATGTAAAGTGTATAAGGGAAGTGTCAGTGTAAAGAAAGAGTACAGAGCTCATGACTATGAGGCTTAATGAATGATGCTAGAAGGAGGGGGAATATACAGAGACTTTTGTTCGATAACTGTTAAGTTATGCCTACGTATCCTCTCGTGCAATGAGGAAGTCAGAACACCGTAGTTCGACTCAAAGAGACTGAAAGATAAATTGACTGATGAACTACTTACTTGTCTATGCTCAAGTGTATGACCTGTCTGGCTCAGGTGCTAACTGTCTTGCATTAGACGGAAGAAGTGAGTTCTCGTTTGTGAGTGAATGAGATGAGAAAAGAATCCCGGAGGAGACGATTATTGTTTGTTTTTGTGTTTTCAATCTTTTATTGCTTTTGGATTTGTCATAAGTTAATGAGCTTAAGCCTAAACCAAGGGTTAGTATACTCATCACATCTTCCCTCTGATTAGGGGTAATGAGAATGCCTTAAGTATGAAGTAAACACCTCACACTTAATCACCATGATGTAGGATTAGGATCATTAACCTACTTGTAATTATTTAGATGTTTTTTTGGAGTTTTTGTTTAGTGTTAAGTAATGAGTTTAAGCCATAATCAATGATTTAATGAACTCATTACACCATCCTAATAGAAGGATAATAGATGAGAACATTTAAGCTGAGGAAGGCTCCTCAACTTAATCCATGATTAGGGATTAACCTCATGACATAACAAAGCCTTTATTAGAGTGGATTTTAGTTAATGATAAGATGAAGAAGTGATTTTTATGGTTTGTAAGACAACTTGAGGGGGACTTGTCCATTAACACTAGGGTTAGTCCTTCTTAACCAATTAAGGAAGAATTAGAACCCTAATGCAAGGCCCAAGTTACAAGCTTGATGTCTTAGTGATTATTAGATGGATTGATTAAAGGAATTAAACACATTAAGGGTTTAACACTTAGGATTAAAGTTATACACTCCATCCTAATAGAAGGATGCAGGCATAAGCTTAATCACAAAGCCTTAAAGCCTTTAGGGTTTAGTCCCTGATTATGAGATGAGAAGAGAAGACCCAAAGATGACACAAAGGCAAAACTAAATGGGGGACTAATCAAACCCTAATTGTTTTCATACTTGGATATCCTAGGGTTTGTGAGGTTTAAGAGAGAAAGAATCTTCAAAGAGCCACCAAGGAGAGAAACAGATGAAAGGAGGAAGAATCAAAGAGAAGCAAGACAACTTGCTTCACTTAAGAAGACAAGTTGCCTGAAGAAAGAAAGTAAGAGATGAACATGAGTGAGCAAACTCACTCTAGTACAAAGATAAATGCAGCAATGATGCAAGAGAGATGAGAAGAGATTGTGAGAAGTGAAGGCAAATTCACTTCTCAAATTACTTACCACCTGAAAAGGTTAGCAAAAGAAATGAGATGCAATGCAAATGAGATGAAATGTCATGATGCAAACCAAAGTCAGAAGCATAAACATGATTCCAATGATGCTAAGGGATGATGCAAACACATGACAAGAGATGAAAATGATCAAACAAGCATAAGGATGCAAAGGAGGCATGCTTTGAACCATAAAGATTCATGAATGTTTATGAAATGCAATGAACATATAACATGGCAAAGGAATGATGCAAGGATCAAACATGATTCTAATATGTCCTAAGATGTATTATGAATCATATGGATGCACAAAATGTCATGGCAAGTCATTGAATGCAAGCAAATGAGAGATGGATGCAAAGGAAGGCACAAATTAGGGTTTACATACAACATGCATCACAAAAATCCAAAACCAGAAGCAAATGATGTGACAAAAAATTGAAAATGGGATCAAAGGAACCCTAAACCTACACAAGTTCACTGCCCAAAGGAGGGGATCCAACTCTTAACCTAGTGCAAGCTATGAATTTCCTAAGTTGGCTAGGGTTTTGGGGTGCCTCACAATGAAAAATGCAAGACAAATCAAAAATGGAAAATCAATTCAAACCAATTTTATCCTATAAACTACATTCTATGAAGGATGCAATGCAAGAAGAACCATCATCAAACTCTCAAGGGTTAGGCAGAATGGATTTTTCAAAGTTTGAACCAAAATATTTCCTTAAAATGAATTTAATTCCAACAAATATTGTCAAAGTGCATCAAGAACAAAAAAGAAATTTGGTTTGAGAGTTTGATAATGTTTCTAAATGTTTTGAAATGCAATGTGAATTTTTTGGTGATTTTTAAATACCTAAATGCATTTTTAATTAATTAATTTTCATTAACTAATTAAAAATAAACATTTAAATGATTTAAAAATAATTTTTAATGCAAAAAATAAAAATAAAAATATTTTTGGGTTCTGAAAATTAATGAAATGCTTGACAAAAATTTTCAGAATTTTTAAATGTATTTTGCTATTTTAAATAATTCGTGCAAATAAAATGGAAAAGAAATGAATAAAAAATTAAAATATGAGAAGTATGCAGGATGAAGAGTCCAGATTGATTCTGGGTTTGAGACCATTGACTTGGCGCCACATCCAAGGGCCCAAGTTCAAACTTCATTAATCCAGATTAATTAAATAAATAAACCTAAATTAAAACTAATCATGAGATCCAAACAACACAAACACGCGCGGGAAGGATCAATCGCATGGCCCGAATTCAAACTTTGCCCTAATCCCATATTAAGCCCTAATTACATTCAGGTCACCGGAGAAGAACTCCGGTCGTCTTCTCCGGTGACAACCCTCCCTGAGAATTTCAATCTCACTCTCTAGGTCATTTCTGGAGCTCTAAAGCTCCAAATCACTTCCTCTCTCCATTCTAAACCCAACCCCACCCTCAAATGGAATTTATTTCTAACCATTAACAAGATTCGAAGCAAGGTACAAAAATGGCAGAAATTTCAGACAAGCCATACATGCTCAAATCTTCATCATTTTCAAAAATTTAAAGCTCAACATGTTCAGGGGATCACACTTAATCATTTAATAACTTAAAATAGAGCTTCTGGAAAAAATGATTCGCATGGCTACCTGAGATGGAGCTTTCAATCCAGGAGCGTTCTGACTGCTTCCTTGCTTCAAAATGGCTCCAATGATCTTCCTGAGGAAGCTTTGAGGCTTAGTTGGAGTGTGTTGTGGCTAGTTTGTGAGATTGATGGAGTTCTGTTCAGAGAAGGTGGAAAATCGTGTTTGTGTTTCAAGGACTTTCAAGGCAAGGTGAAGGGTGGTTTAGGCTCTATGAAGCTTTTCTGAATGAATGGTGAAGTTGGTTTTGAGGTTTGATGATTGTGAGATAAGATTCGAAGGAAAGTGCATAAGAGGAGAGTTTTGTGAACTATGGCTTATGAGAGATATCAGGCTGGCTTGTTGTGTGTTTTTAGTCTCTTTTAGTCCACATATCAAGCTGTGATAGGGCAGAGAGTTGTTGGTGGCACAGCTTGATTGGTATGGCCCCTTTTGCAAAAAGTCAAGTCTAGGTGTACTATAAGGTATGGGCTATTTTAGGGCTAGCACAAAAGCATGTCTGTTGCAGCTTGAATCAAGGCAGACCATCGAAATGATTTTGAGGCCAACTTGCAAGTGGATTAGGGTTTATGTGAGGTTTTGCAATTTTGTGATCTTTTGGCCCTTTTGTGATTACTTGAAGCATAAGTCATGAAAATGGGAGGTTCTTTGGTGCATTCTGATTTTTAGGTCATGGTTCATGTTTGTGCAAAGGTTAGAAGTCCATTTGAAGTCACATTTTGCCTTGGCAAGAGGTTTTGCAACTTTGCCTCTTTGGTGTAAAACTTGAAATTATGTGATTTTGTCCAACTTTGACAAGCCATAACTTTTGATCCATAATGAATTAGAATGAGTTCTTGTACTTTTTAAAAAGGGAATGATCCATTCTACAACTTTCATGACCAAAGTTTTTTCATTTGAAGCATTTTTGAATCAATTTGAGGAGGTTGAAAAACTTTACCAAAATGGCAAGTTTTCATTACAAGTCACTTTCCCAAAAAGGCAATTTTGCAAATGGCTTGAAATTATTCAATTTTGTGAACTTCTAACATCTTCTATGATCAAATAAAGATCATACACATTCAAAATGATGGAGAACACCCTCTGGTTGGGTCATTGGGGGCCTCAGATGCCCTGATTTTGCACTGACTTGCTCAAGAAGTCAACTCTTGATCAGATGCCTTCCCCATGGAATTTCTTCATGAAAATTGATATGCATGATCCTCATATCATATAGAGACCAATAGAAACAAGAATGACCAAAAAATTTGGAGTTATGGCCTTTGAAACCAAAACCCTAATTTTAGGTCATCTGTGCAGTTAAACCTGACTCTGCTTCCATGCCTTTCTCAGTTCTTGTGATTCTTTGACTTCATTGACTTGGTGAAGATATGATATGATGTTTGAACATTCATGGACCCCTTTGAAGTGATTGATGACCTTTGGAGTGGCTCAAATGGCTCTTGGATTGCTCAGATCACAAACCCTAGATGCAGATGACTTAGAAGCAATGCAGTGAAGCAAAAATGCAACATGAGATGCTATGATTGAACTTATGCATATGAGAAGATCACAAGCCATGGTGTGAATGGGTGAGGGAAAATTTAGGGTGTTTACAGCTGCCCCTATTCAAACATGAGTTAGCTGTGCAGGATGTAAGCAACGGCTTAACAGGCAAACAAGATAACTTGTGGTTGAATACCAAAGACAGTCCAAAATTTGCACTCACAGAATGAAGAAGAAAAGGGATATAGATTGTAAAAGAAAATAAAGTATATTTATAAAGTGCGGGTGACGGAGGAAGACCGTCGAGCAGAGGACGACTGCTGGGGATGAGGCAATGACGGGGATGACCGACATGCTGGGGGAAATGCGGGAAATAAAGCAATGACGGGGACGGCCGACAAGCTAGGGATAAGAGATTATGATGGGGACGGCCATCAAGTAAAGGAATAAGACTTTCTGGGGATTAAAGATAAATGATGGGGACGGCCATCGGGTTGAGGAAATAAATGAAACAGATGATGAGGTACGGTCATCAAAGGTGAAGGACGATCACCTAGCAGGGGACGGCTGCTCTATTGTAAATAAGATGAGGGACGGTCATCTAAGGTGAAGGACGATCACCTGGCAAGGTACGATTGCCAACAGTATCACGACATAGGACGAATGCCGGATAGAAAAGGTCGACGATGGGGACGACCATCGGATAAGCATGATGAAGGACGATCATCAGGAGGTGAAGGACGATCACCTAGCAGGGTACGGCTGCTCTGAGGGTATCATGACATAGGACGAATGTCAGATAACAAGATCAACGATGGGGACGACCATCAGATAAAATGATGAAGGACGATCATCAAGAGGTGAAGGACGATCACCTAGCAGGGGACGACTGCTAAAAATATCACGACATATGACGAATGTCGGATAAGAAGGGGTTCTAATGAATAGAGACTCCACTGGGGGTGATGAAGGACGATCATCAAAAAGGTGAAGGACGATCACCTGGCAGGGTACGGCTGCCGAAAGGTATCATGACATAGGACGAATGTCAGATAGAAAGGAAATAATTCCCTGGGATTTGCTGGGACTCTTCTGGGGAATAGTAGACACAGATGAGTGTCTAAATTCAAGAAGACAAAAGTGTTTGACACGGTGTATAGATTAAGGATACGGACGAGCATCCTTAAGACTATGATACAGACGAGTATCAGTAGAAACAAACGCTTGACGCATGTTCAGAGATGATGATACGGACGAGTATCAACTGGTTAACAAGGAACACGGACGAGTGTTGATTCTGAGGGGATTTAAATGGTATATACAAGATACGGACGAGTATCTGTATAAGTGACGGGTGAGACGCATACGAGTGCTCAACTTGCTGGGGAGAGTGGGACACGGACGGGTGTCGGAAAAAGTGTATTATAAACAAGTATCTGGTTTGCGAAGTGTTTAGGTAACTATGTCGGGATGGTGACACGGATGGGTGTCAGGGGATTGCATAAGAATCTGTGAGTGCAAAGGGGACGCTTTGGCTTTCTGCTAGGGATATTACACAAACGAGTGTCGAGAAGCATCTGTAATATATAAGTGTCTGTTTGTAAAGAATGCTCGGGCGACTTTACTGGGGAGTGGTGACACGGACGAGTGCCAAAAGGAGTGTGTATCTGTAAGGGAAATGATTTGGCTCTTTGGTGGGGAATTTGGGAAATATTCTGTATTTTGCTGATGGATTGTCATTATTTGCGAGTGTTCGGTTCGACACATGGCTTATGATTATGCAATATGTTTGATTTTTTGCCGTAATGCTCCGTATTAGACGGAATTCTACGCTCTGTGGGGAAAATATGATGCGAATGCTATGATTATGCAAAGACACCGCTCCGGGATTCGGATCCCGTTGCCGTGGAGATTTCTGGCTGATCTGCTTGAAGTGGATATCCCAGCTGGGGATGGGATCATTGGTAGATCCGTCATACAAGACTCTGCATGGGAAGTAGGTCATTTGATAAACCTATCTTGGTAATGAGGGACCCAGCTGGGGTCTGTAGAAGCTTTTGTCACTCTGTTGTGAGATCTTCAGGCATTGCTTCTCTGGATAGAGGCTGAAACTCTGTGGGGAGATGATTCCCTGTCTGTCACCCGGCTGGGGAAGGAGAAAGATCACTGAAAGATCCTCCTAGAGATTTCTGCGGGGATCCTGCTGAGGATGATACTTGACAACTCAGCTGGGGATATGAACACCTTCGGGTGCTGCTCTTTGAAGGAAATGTCGAAGAAGTGATGCCTGACAACTCTGATGGGGAGAAAGCATCTCTGGTGTTGTTTGGAAGGTGTGCTGAGGAGACAATGATTTGGAAGCTTGCTGGGGAGACGTTTTCATGCCCCATGTTGCACTTTGGATACCTGCAATCCTGTAAAGACAAAGAAACGCACAAGTATCCCGAGGTATCCCTTACTGGATTCCATCATAGGAATTTAGACACTCCCAGGAGTAAGTATATTTCCTGTAAGCACTTATTTTTAGAAAGGAAGCATCTGTATTTATGCAATCAATATCTTAACGACATCGGACATTTTTGCAAACGAAAATAAAATGTACGAGACGAAACATGACTGAAAATCTGATTTGATTAATTTACGCGCCCTGAATTGGCAAGATACAGTCAAAGAAACAGATCCCCTGAAATGGGGAGATCGTTACAAATTGAGAAACAAACAAGATGCTGGCAATGTTGATGACGCTTTCAAGGAGCTCCCCTTTTGCTATGACTCGTATGGCATTGACGTTCTTCTCATCTTGCCTTCTGAAGAAGGCTGATTCTGACCGACGCTCGAACCTTTCGAAGCTTACCATGTTGTAAGTGATACAGATGAATTCAGAATGCAGTTGTTCGCTTATTCCCTTATTTTGCGCGGATCGCCCTTTCGGGTTTTCAATCCACCGGGATACCCATTTTTGCCTGAGTTGTCCAATGCAGCTTTTCAACTCAGCGGGTGTACATTTTTTTTATTATTTATTTTCCCTTATTTTTGCCCGAGTCTTTTATTCTGTTTTTGACTCACCGGGATGCCCTATTTTTGCCTGGACTTGCATTCTGTTTTTATGTCCAGCGGGTCATTTTATGCGAAGTATTTTTTAACTGCATCTGAATTCACAGGGGACAGGAAGTCTTCGCCATCCATAGTACTGAGCATCAGTGCTCCACCAAAGAAAACTTTCTTTACTATGAACGGGCCATCATAATTCGGAGTCCACTTGCCCCTGTGGTCTGTATGAGGAGGGAGGAGTCTTTTCAGCACAAGATCTCCTACTTGGTACTCTCGAAGCCTGACTTTCTGATCAAAGGCTTTCTTCATTCTTTTCTGATACAGCTGCCCATGACATATTGCAGCTAATCTCTTTTCTTCGATCAGACTCAGTTGTTTGTATCGGGATCAGACCCATTCTGCTTCATTCAGTTTAACATCCATTAGTACCCGCAAGGAGGGTAGTTCAACTTCAACAGGTAGGACTGCCTCCATACCATACACAAGCTGATACGGTGTTGCCCCAGTGGATGTTCGGATTGATGTACGGTACCCATGCAAGGCAAACGGTAACATTTCATACCAGTCTTTGTAGGTGACCACCATCTTCTGCACAATCTTCTTGATATTCTTGTTAGCTGCCTCAACAGCGCCATTCATCTTTGGCTTGTAAGGAGAAGAATTGTGGTGTTGGATCTTGAAGTCCCGACAAAGTTCTGCCATCATTTTGTTGTTCAAATTGGAACCATTATCCGTAATGATTCGCTCGGGAACTCCATACCGACAGATGATGTCTCTCTTCAGAAATCGGGCTACCACTTGTCTTGTAACATTTGCATAAGAAGCCGCTTCAACCCACTTGGTAAAATAGTCAATAGCAACCAGGATGAATTTGTGGCCGTTTGAAGCAGTTGGTTCAATCTTGCCAATCATATCAATGCCCCACATGGCAAAGGGCCAGGGTGAGGACATCACATTCAAAGGATTCGGAGGCACATGCACTTTGTCCGCATAGATCTGGCATTTATGGCATTTTCTAGCATAGGCACAACAGTCTGCATCCATTGTGATCCAGTAGTAGCCTGATCTTAACAACTTTTTAGCCATTGCATGCCCTCCAGCATGGGTACCAAAGGATCCTTCGTGCACCTCGTGCATCAACAAGTCTGCCTCTGTCCTATCAACGCATCTGAGGAGTACCATATCAAAGTTTCTCTTGTACAGGGAACCATCAGCATTCAGGAAGAAACTACCAGCTAGCCTTCTTAAAGTCTTCTTATCATTGGAAGATGCCCCAGGTGGGTATGTTTGATCCTCCAAGAAGCACTTAATGTCGTGGAACCAAGGCTTATCATCTTTGGCAAGGTCTGCAGAGAATACATAAGCTGGTCTATCAAGTCTGGATACTGAAATCCGAGGCACAAAGTTGGCAGCTTGAACTTTGATCATGGATGAAATGGTAGCCAGAGCGTCTGCAAATTGATTCTCGTCTCGAGGGATATACTCAAGCTTTACCGTTGTGAAGAAGGTCAATAACCTCCTTGTATAATCCCTGTAAGGTATCAGATGATCTTGGTGGATGTACCATTTACCGTTGGTTTGATTGATTACCAGAGCTGAATCCCCGAACACAGTCAAGGTCTTGATCCTGAGGTCAATGGCTTCCTCAAGACCCATAATGCAAGCTTCGTATTCAGCTTCGTTGTTAGTGCAGTTGAAGGTGAGTTTTGCCGAGAAAGGCATGTGAACTCCCTTAGGTGTAATGAGTACTGCACCAACGCCACGACCATTCATATTAACAGCCCCATCAAACATCATAGTCCATTCTTCTTCTGGGTCAGGCCCTTCAGTGTGAATAGGCTCTTCATGATCTTTTGCTTTTATGAACATGATGTCTTCACCAGGGAATTCAAATCTCATAGGCTGGTAATCATCAATGGGTTGCTCAGCAAGATAATCAGACAATACACTACCTTTGATGGCTTTTTGAGATGTGTACTGAATATCATATTCTGTGAGGATCATTTGCCATCTTGCAACCCGTCCGGTAAGTGCTGGCTTCTCAAATATGTACTTAACTGGGTCCATCTTTGAGATCAATAAGGTAGTGTGGGTCAACATATACTGCCTTAGTCGGCGAGCAGCCCATGCTAAAGCACAACAAGTTTTCTCGAGCAGTGAATAACGTTGTTCACAATCGGTAAACTTTTTGCTTAGGTAGTATATTGCATACTCTTTTCGACCAGACTCGTCATGCTAGCCCAGCACACACCCCATTGACTCTTCTAATACTGTCAAGTACATGATTAGAGGTCTTCCTTCAACTGGAGGCATAAGTATTGGAGGCTCTTGTAAGTATTCCTTGATTTTATCAAAAGCCCTCTGGCAGTCTTCATTCCACCTGACCGTTTGTTCTTTTCTTAACAGCTTGAACAGAGGCTCACAAGTTGCTGTAAGGTGAGATATGAACCTTGAAATGTAGTTCAATCTACCTAGAAAACCCCGAACTTCTTTTTCAGTTTTCGGTGCAGGCATTTTTTGAATGGCTTTAACTTTATCAGGGTCAACTTCAATCCCTTTTTCACTTACTATAAATCCCAGCAACTTACCGGATCGCACCCCGAATGTGCATTTGTTGGGGTTTAACTTCAGCTGATATTTCCTCAGACACTTGAATAACTTCAACAGATTCACCAGGTGGTCTTCTTCTGTGAGGGACTTGGCAATCATGTCATCCACATAACATTCTATTTCTTTATGGATCATGTCATGGAATAATGTTACCATAGCCCGTTGATAAGTGGCACCAGCATTCTTCAGCCCGAATGGCATCACCTTATAACAGAATGTGCCCCAAGGTGTGATGAAAGTTGTCTTCTCCATGTCTTCAGGTGACATCTTGATCTGATTATATTCTGAAAATCCATCCATGAAGGAGAAGACCGAGAACTGAGCCGTATTATCAACCAATACATCAATGTGAGGTAAAGGGAAGTCATCTTTCGGGCTGGCTCTGTTCAGATCCCGGTAGTCCACACACATCCTCACCTTGCCGTCTTTCTTAGGCACTGGTACAATGTTAGCGACCCACAGCGGATAGCTAGTCACAGCAAGGAAACCGGCGTCCCACTGCTTTTGCACCTCTTCCTTTATCTTCATTGCCATATCTGGGCGAGTACGGCGCAGTTTCTGTTTTACTGGCGGGCAGTCTTCTTTCAAAGGCAGCTTGTGCATGACAATATCGGTGTCCAACCCTGGCATATCCTGATAAGACCAAGCAAAAACATCCACATACTCTCGAAGCATGTCAATCAGCTGTTCCTTTACTGAATCTTGTAGGCAGGCCCCAATCTTAACCTCTTTCACATCTTCTCCTGTACCAAGATTAACCGTTTCGACCTCCTCCTGATGAGGAGTGATAACCTTCTCCTCTTGTCTCAACAACCTAGCTAGCTCTTCAGGTAGCTCATAGTCTTCTTCAACCCCTTCATCGGCTTGATGATTGGATTGTCAAAGTCATACGAAGTCATAGCTGTGTTGTTGTCGGTGCAGTCTGAAAGGCACTCTCTGCAAGGTTTTAGATTGTTTATTTTAGTGATCAATTTTAATCTTGTTTAGAAAAAGTGAAAAGAAGTTATCATTTTGAAAAACACTGCCATTTTATTTTGTACAAAAAGAAAAAATGAAAAACAGTCAGTGGAAAAGGAAAAGACTCATTTGCAAAAGATGTCCGATATTCATTGATTGATCTGTTTGCACAAAATTACAAGATGGCCCGATTACAAAATGAGTCTTGTCATCTTGGGCAAGATGCAAGACTTGATGCATGCTTAAAAATACAGGAAATAATAATTACTCTGCAGGAGTAACCCTTATAATTTCCTGGGAAGACCAGTTAAGGACTTGGCTCCCCGGGATCCTTGGACGTATCCAGCTCTCCAGGTTGCGGTCGCTTTCCTCCTCGTCTTCCAAGTTGTTCACAGCATCCGGGGTGAGCATCCCCCCGCTGACGAAGTTGGGCTTTTTAGCAGCCTCTGATTGATCCTGTTGAGTTGGTTTGTAACCCAACCCAAATCTGTCTTCTTTCTTCTCCACGGGCAGCAGCTTGCCCCAGCCTTGGGCAGTACCCTCTTCAACAACCTTCCTGGCTTGCTGATAAGACGCCATGGAAGTTCCCAGTACAGCAGATGCTTCATTAATGTTCAGGGCCTCAAACCCCTGGCTCATAGTTTCATGGATCTCCCCATCCATTTCTATGTACTTGTACGTAGCCAGATGGCTAACAAAGATGTCTTCTTCCCCACAGATGGTGATGATCTGGCCTTCCCACTCGAATTTCAGCTTCTGGTGAAGGGTAGACATAACAGCGCCAGCGGCATGGATCCAGGGTCTACCCAACAAACAGCTGTAGGCCGGCTGAATGTCCATCACATAGAAGGTAATTTTAAAAGTTTGCGGGCCAATCATCACAGGAAGATCAATCTCCCCAAGCACTGATCTTTTAGAGCCATCAAATGCTCTTACCACCAAATTACTCGGACGCAATGCCAAGCCATCATACTCCAGCTTCACTAAGGCCTTCTTTGGTAGAACATTGAGTGATGACCCAGTGTCTACTAGCACATGAGATAAAACAGCACCCTTGCACTCTAGGGTGATGTGTAAAGCCTTGTTGTGGTTACGTCCCTCAGTTGTTAAGTCAGCATTGGTAAAACCCAGTCCATGACTGGTGTTGACATTTGCTACCACGGTTTCTAGCTGATTAACAGTGATCTCCTCTGGCACGTATGCTGCGTGCAGGACTTTCAATAATGCATTCCTGTGAGCTTCTGAACACATCAATAGTGATAATATGGAGATCTTTGAGGGAGTTTGGTGAAGCTGATCCACCACCTTGTAATCACTTCTCTTTATGATTCTCATAAACTCGTCTACATCTTGTCCAAAAGATGTCTTCTGAGTTTCTTTGACAGTCGGCTCTTCAAGTACCACACTCTTTCCTTTTGCTTTGGCAGCAGCTTCTGCTTCAACATTAGGTCTCTGAGTTTGTGAGGCAAAAAGGCGTCCGCTTCTGGTGAAGCCTCCGCCTCCCCCAACATTATCAATTTGTCGAGAAGAGGTTGAAGAATCCAAAGTGAGTTTCTCCCCGTTGTAGTTAAGATCAGAGCCATAATGCCAAGGTATGGCATTACTACTTTCATAAGGAACGGGTCCAGGCACAGTAATGGTAACTGGACTGACTGCTGCAGAGGAGGGTACTGTGATGGTGTGTGGATCGTAGTAAATTGTGACTGGTGACCTGGCAGGAGGTGCCACTGGTTGTCGCTGAAAGTTGCTATTTGGAGGAACAATTGATGGATCATAGTAGATGGTGACTGCTGAGATATCTTCATTAATCTCTGCTGGTGTTGTAGAAGATTCGGCTGAATAAATGGATGCTGATGTTGTAGAAGAAAGGGTTGTTGACATTTGATTTGTTGAAGTTAGGGATGGAGCCATTGCTGATGATATTGATGAATCGGTAGGAATGATTGTTGCTGTTGTTGTAGAAGAATCAGGAATTGTTGTCAAAGGAATTGCTGGATTTGTAGGCACCGTTGTTGAGATCTGAAGTATGCCATCTGTAAACACCCCAAATTTGCCCTCACCCATTCACACCATGGCTTGTGATCATTTCATGTGCATAAATCCAATCATACCATCTCATAGTACATTTTTTATTCACTGCATTGGTTCAAAGTCATCTGCATCTAGGGTTTGTGATTTGAACAATCCAAGAGCTTCTTGAGCCACTCCAAAGGTCATCAATCACTTCAGAGGGGTCCATGTATGTTCAAGCATCATATTATATCTCCTCAAAGTCAAGAATGTCAAAGAATCACAAGAACTGAAAATGGTATGGAAGCAGAGCCAGGTTTAACTGCACAGATGACCTGAAATTAGGGTTTTGGTTTCAGAGGCCATAACTCCAAATGTTTTTGGTCATTCTTGTTTCTATTGGTCTCTATATGGTATAGGGAGTATGCATATCAATTTTCATGAAGAAATTCAATGTGGAAGTCATCTGATCAAGAGTTGACTTTTCAAGCAAGTCAGTGCAAAATCAGGGCATCTGAGGCCCCCAATGACCCAACCCAAGGGTGTTCTTCATCATTTTGATTGTATATGATCTTTATTTGATCATAGAAGATGTTGGAAGTTCACAAAATTGAATAATTTCAAGTCTTTTGCAAAGTTGACCTTTTGGGAAAGTTTGACTTTTAATGAAATTGCCATTTTAGGAAACTTTTTCAACCCTTACTTTTTGATTCAAAAATGCTTCAAATGGAAAAACTTTGGTCATGAAAGTTGTAGAATGGATCATTCCCTTTTCAAAAAGTACAAGAACATGACCTAATTCATTTTGGATCAAAAGTTATGGATTGTCAAAGTTGGCTAAAATCACAAAATTTGAAGTTTTCTACCAAAGGGACATTTTGCAAAATGGTTTGTTCAAGTGTTCTAAAGGCCTCAAATGTGTATCATTTCCACATAACATGATCATGTGACCTCTAATGTTCAGAATGGGCCAAGGGATCACACATTTTTATGGCTTATGGAGCAAGATTTTTCATAAGAAGCAAAAGTGAACCAACTTGCAAAACTCATCATAAGTTACAACCCACTTGCTTGCTGACTTTACAAACCATCCTAGGGTTCTCCCCACATCATGCTGCGCAGGACACACCTTTTGTCCTTGGCTAGCAAGTAGCCCATGCTTCTCTTACACAACTTTGACATTTTGGCAACTTGAGCCATACCTATCACAAAAGCACACATCACCTCATCTGACCTATCACAATTGTTTATGCAAATCAAAAGCAAGCCAAAGCATACAAAACACAGGCCTGAAACCATCCATAAAACAACATTCTCATTTTCACACCATCTTGCAAAAGCTTTCGAAACTGCTTGCACAAACCTCAAACACACAAACCAACTTCACAAACCATCTCACCATGCTTCACTGAACACAAACCAACCCTTAAAACAGCCTGAAAGCCACTGAATCAAAGATACGATTTCTGCCCCTCATTAAGCAGAACTTCAGCCATCTTTCAAACCAGCCATTGCAAACTTCAAACAAGCCTTGAAAGCTTCTCAGGAGGCCCAGGGCAGTTGATTGCAAGCAAGACATCAGCCAGAAAGTGCCAGAAACTAAAGCTTCGATTCAGGTAGCCATGGAAATTCATTTTTCCAGAACTCTCTTTTCTTGTTTCTAAATGATAAAGCATGCTTCCCTGAGTTCACTGAACCTTTTACTTTTGAAAAAGATTGAGAAATGAGGTTGTATTGTGTTTCTGAAATTTTGGCAGTTTTTGATGTTTGATTCGTATCTTGTTCTTGAGTAGAAATAAATGGAATTTGTTGCTGGATTGTTGTTTAGGGAGGTTAGTTGAGTTGATCTGGAGAGTTTGGCATGATTTCATGGCGTTTTGAGAGAGATTGAGAGATGGGCTAGCCGGAGAAGATGACCGGAACCACTGTTCCGGTCATCTGAAAGTAATTAGGGCTGGATTAGGGTTTAATCATTAATTAACGAAATTTGAATTCTGGCCGTCCAGATGCGCGCGCCAGTCAACTCCCGCGCGTGTATGTTTGAATCCTGGCCCTTTGATTTGCATACTTTTCTATTTTTCAGTTTTAATTCATTTTATTTTCATTTTTATTCATTTAATTTGTACATTTATTTAAAATAGCAAAACAATTTTAAAAATTCTGAAAATTTTTGTACAAACTTTTATTAATTTTCAGAAACCAAAAACATTTTTATTTTTATTTTTTGCATTAAAAAATATTTTTAAATCATTTAAAAGTTTATTTTTAATTAATTAATGAGAATTAATTAATTAAAAATACTTTTAGGTATTTAAAAATCACCAAAAAATTCATGAAACCTTTAAAATCATTTAGAAATATTGTCCAACCCTCAAACCAAATTTCTTTTTTGATCTTGATGCATTTTGACAATTTTCCATGGAATCAATTCAATTTCAAAGCATTATTTTGATCCAATCTTTGAAAATTCACTTCTGCCTAGTTTTTGAGAGTTGGACTTTGGTTCTTTTTGCATTGTGTCTTGCATATCATGTAGTTTGTAGGATTAAATTGGCATGACTTGATTTTGCATTTTCAATTTGTTTGACATTTTTCTTGTTAAGGTACCCTAAAACCCTAGAAATCTTAGGAAATTCATAACCCTAATTAGGTTAAGAGTTAGAACCCCTCCTTTGGGCAGTGAGTTTGTATAGGTTTAGGGTTCCCTTGGATGCATTTTCAATTTTTTATTTTGATGTTTGCTTCTGATTTTGATTTTTGTTTGTTGCATTGGTCATAAACCCTAATTTGGGCTTTCTTTTGCATTCATCTTGCATTTGCTTGCATACCATGACTTTTCATAGCATTTTGTGCATCCATTTGATTCATTAGACATCTTAAGACATATTAGAAGCATGTTTGATCATTGCATCTTTCATTTGCCATGTTGTATGTCATTTGCATCCCATAACTTTTCATGTATGTCCATGGTTCCAAGCATGTTTCTCTTGCATTCATTTGTTTGTATGATCATCCCCATGCCTTGTTTCATGTTTGTGTCATCTCATAGCATCATTTTCATCACTCACATGCTTCTGATTTTGATTTGCATCATGCCATTTCATTTCATTTTGCATTACATTGCATTTCTTTCACTAACTTTTCAGGTGGTAAGCAACTTTGAGAAGTGAATTTGCCTTCACTTCTCACATTTTCTTTTCATCTCCCTTATGCATCATTGCTGCATTTTGTTTTGTGTTTGAGATTGAGCTTGCTCATTCTTCTTCATCTCACTTTCTTTCTTCAAGTGACTTGTCTTCTTAAGTGAAGCAAGTTACTTTGCTTCTCTTTGCTCCTTTCATCTGCTTCCTGGTGATTCTTTTGAAGATTTCTCTTGTTAAACCTCACAAACCCTAGGAATGACCAAGCATGATAATAATTAGGGTTGATTAGTCCCCCATTTAGCTTTTGCCTTTGTGTCATCCTTGAGTCTTCTCTTCTCACCTCATAATCAAGGACTAAACCCTAAAGGCTTTAAGGCTTTGTGATTAAGCTCATGCCTGCATCCTTCTATTAGGATGGAGTGTATAACTTTAATCCTAAGTGTTAAACCCTTAATGTGTTTAAATCCTTTAATCAATTCATCTAATAATCATCAAAGACATCAAGCTTGTAACTTGGGCCTTGCATTAGGGTTCTAATTCTTCCTTAATTGGTTAAGAAAGACTAACCCTAGTGTTAATGGACAAGTCCCCCTCAAGTTGTCTTACAAACCCTAAAAATCACTTCATCATCTTACCATTAATTAAAATCCACTTAATAAAGGCTTTGTTTTGTTATGAGTTTAATCCCTAATCATGGATTAAGTTGAGGAGCTTTCCTCAGCTTAAACATTCTCATCTATTATCCTTCTATTAGGATGGTGTAATGAGTCTGTTTAATCCCTGATTATGGCTTAATCTCATTACTTAACACTAAACAAAAACACCAAAAACATCTAAATAATCACAAGTAGGTTAATGATCTTAATCCTATATCAAAGGTGATTAAGTGTGAGAAGCTGACTTCGCACTTAAGGTATTCTCATTACCCCTAAACAGAGGGAAGATGTGATGAGTTTACTAACCCATTGGTTTAGGCTTAAGCTCATTAATTTATGACAAACTTTCAAAAGCAATAAAAGACTGAAAACTCAAAAACAAACAATAATCGTCTCCTTCGGGATTCTTTTCTCATCTCATTCATTCATAAACGAGAACTTGCTTCTTCCGTCTAATGCAAGACAGTTTGCACCTGAGCCAGACAGGTCATACACTTGAGCATAGACAAGCAAGCAGTTCACAGGTCAATTTCATCTTTCATTCTCTTTGGGTCGAACTACGGTGTTCTGACTTCCTCATTGCACGAGAGGATACGTAGGCATAACTTAACGGTTATCGAACAAAAGTCTCTGTATATTCCCCCTCCTTCTAGCATCATTCTTTAAGCCTCATGATCTTGAGCATTTCACCCTTATTCTTACACTGACACTTCACTTGTACACTTCACACTTCTTTTACACTGACACTTGCATTCTTTCCAGCTCTTTTATACACAAATTGTACTGACACTACCCCTTTAAAACACAAATCTTTTAAGCGTGGATCCCGTCGAGTATGACGGACAATCTGGGTGCTAATACCTTCCCAGGTTGTAACCAACCCCCTTTCTCAGTCTCTCTGGTTCGCAACCGTCTTATCCATATCTTTCTAGGTCTATGCAGCATTACCTTTCCTTCGGGATAAAAATGCCTAGCTGGCGACTCTTTTCATTCCCTGTGAGTTCACTCCTGTGTGTTCTCACATCCTCCTTTCGCCGACCGTTCGCGTCTGTACCTCATTTGAGCCCGGTCTCATCTTTTGGGAGCGACAGCTTGGCGACTCCGCTGGGGACCCTTATACTGTAACCAGGGCTTCTGGTTCTTTTTGTGGGTTCCTCCTAGCGCTTGTTTGATTTGTGTTTACTGGGGTGTTATGTGTTATTTGTGTTGTATATTTATTTTGTTTATGTACAGTTGTTTATCTGCTTTCTTTACAGCTTTACATATATCATACTGTCATACTGTGCTGGCTGGATCTGGTTTTGTGCTTTGGTGGGTGGGTGTTCTATTGAGAGTTGAGGTCCTATACCTGGGACCTGAGTGACACCTAGGCTAGAGTGGTTCATGTTCTTTCCCATTCCATTTCGGTCTGGTGCGGGAATATGAAACACGGTTCAGATATGGGTTTCTTCTTGAGAACTCTGTGCTACAGATTTCCTGTAGTGCTAGGGCTATCTGGGAAGCCTGCTAAGTCTGGATGACCATTAGTATTGACCTTCAGAAACTGAGGTGAATTAGAGGAGGACTTTTTATGGTTATTGTAAACACTGTACCTCCGGGTTAGAAGTGTTTACACTTCTCATAACTGATCCAAGTCTGAGGATCCTTGTTTTAGAACATCGCCTGTGAGGGGGTTGGGCTGTTTACAGGTTTACAGGTACCCTTGACCTCAGCATACCCTGTTACTTTGTTTTGATTAAGAGTACTCCATTTTGGAACAGTTCTTGTGATTTTAACCCTGGACATGTGACTCTTTATTTGAGTCCCCCACCTTGGTTACTGGACTTATGAACCTCCATCTGGATTTCTTGAACATACATGGACTTATATCAGAGCACTTGGTCAGATCCAGCTTAATCACAAACCCTTGCATATCATTTGCATACATCACCATTACATCATTTTAACATTTGCTTATTTGTTTTTCAGGGTATCCATCATATATTTTGGCTTGGTTTTGACCCCTTCATCTGCATAGACTTATCTTCATCAGTATCTGCTTCAGCTATCCCCATCTGCTACCTGCTTCAGTCACCTGCATCACCAGTCTCAGCCTGTCAGTGGCCCTTCTTCTAGTATCAGTCATCATCAGCATCTGTCTCAGCTTTTCTTCAGCAACATGGCACCCAAGAAGAGTAACATCTCCTACCATTTCTTTGAACCTGAGTTGGCTAACATCAGGAAGGTCCAGGCCTTGATTACTCCAGACCATATACCACTGTTCAGAGAACATTATGGAGGCATACTTGATGTGGTTATGGATTTGGACCCTTCCCAGAGGAGCTTGATTCATACTTGCCTGCAGTTCTATGATCCCCCCCTGAGGTGCTTCACCTTTCAGGATTTTCAGTTGGGGCCTTTATTAGAGGAGTATTCATCATTGGTTGGTGTACCTGTCAGGGGTGGAGTCCCTTTCAACCCTGAGATGGCTTTTCCTAGTAATGAAGAGGTGGCAAAGGCCTTGTATCTGGAACCAGTTCTGATTGGGCAGAATATGGCTACCAAGGCTGGAATCTCAGGTCTACAATTGGATTTCTTGACTTCTCAGGCCATCCTGAAGGCCTCTTTGGGAGAGTGGAAGGCAGTCTGTGCTTTGTTGGCCCTTAGCTTATATGGGGTCATACTTTTTGCAGACGAGCCTAAATTTATTAGCAAGAATGCCATTCACCTTTTCATTCTGAGGAACCCAGTGCCCACCTTACTGGGAGATTTCTACTACTCTATCCACCAAAGGAATGAAAAGCAGAGAGGGAGATTGGTGAGATGCTGTGCTCCCCTATTCCATACCTGGCTGCTCAGACACCTGCCCAAGACTGATGCATTCTTGAATCCTCACCAGCAAAAGAATTGGGCTAGAAGACTCATTTCTTTGACCTCAGCTGACATTAGGTGGTGCACTCAGAGCACCAAAGGCAGGGACATCATTACTAGTTGTGGGCAGTTCCCCAATGTACCCCTGATAGGAGTAAAGGGTTGCATCAACTACAACCCTCTGCTATTCAAAAGACAGTTGGGCTATGCATTGGTCCACTCTCCTAGAGCACAAGACTTGGCTGAGACCCTTTATTGTGAGATTAAGCCTAATCTAGCTATTGTCAGGCAAGCATCCTGGGCTTGGGACAATGTCCAGACCAAGGGAATGGCTGTTCTTGGAAGATGCAACAATGTGGCCTCAGCTCAGTACTATGAGTGGTCTCATGCCAGGGCACAAATTTCTGGGATGCCCTTCACTATTGAGGATGCACCTGGGCCATCCACAACACCACCTCCAGCTACTGTCATCCTGGAGGAGTTTGAGAAATTGAAAGAGAGGAATGAGAATTTGACTCAGGCTCTGCAGAAGACCCTCTGGGAGAAGAGTGATGGTCGGCTGGACATTGAAAGGTTGGAAAAGCTAAAGATGGAGCATCTAGCTAGGATTGAGAAGTCAGAGGACTACATTAAGAAGTCAAGGGCTGGAGAGCAGGTCTTGAAGAATGCCTGCAAGGAGGCTCAGTTCCAGAAGGCCAGGACTGATTTGTATCTGAAAGAGAGTCAAGCTAGGTGGGTCAGGATCACCGAAGCTCGTACTCAGGAAGATAAGAGGACTCAGGACAAGATTGAGCAGTTGGAAGCTAGTGCAAAGGAGCAACAGGAAGCCCTGCTAGCAGCCCAGAGAGAGATCTCAGAGTTGAAGATTAGAGCTGGTGTGAAGAGGTCAAAGGACCAGAGTCGACACAAGAAGCTAACTGCAGCTGTTGCTACCAGGAATCTTCTCATCAGGAACCTCACAGAGCGTCCAGCTGATCCTGTGACTGAAGCACTTCTAAAAGAAGTTCAGGAGGATGAGTTTGGTCTTGGTGTCTAACTTTTGCTTGTTGTTGCTTTCATTCCATTGTACTTTTCCTTTTTGTGTTGTATTTTGACCCCTCAGAGGGCATGTATTGTAAAAAACAAATTATGTATCATTTACCTTTTGTAATATATGTGTTGGTTTGTTTTATTTGAGTTCTTCAAGCAACATCAAAAACATCTTCCTCAGGGGTCTGGAAAGGTCAAAACCAAGTGCCAAGCCGGATACCTTGGAAACAAATAAGCATACTGCATTGCATACTAACCTTTTTGTTTTATTTTGTAGGTTTTTTGTTTTGTTTGTTACTAACTCTGTTGTGGTTCAGGAACTATTGCTCGACGTCGGGTGTTCCCACTCAACCGTCCACACAGATATCCAACCCGCAACAACCTTCCGGGTATACAGATGGACCAGGTACAACAGGACCTTACAGAGGTCAGGACCCAAATGGCCAATGAGAGATTGGAAATGAGGAATCAGATGACTCAGTTTATGGAGGTGATGAATGGATTGGCACAGAGCCAAGAAAGATTAAGAGCTTTAGTAGAGAGGCAGACTCAGGAAGACCCCCATCTAGGGACTGGTGGGACAAGCAACAATGAGAGGGTTCAGCCTCATATCAACCCACCTGTATTTGGACCCCACCTTCATCCAGAGATCAACATCCCTGCTAATGTACAAGGGAATGCTACTACAGGCAGAGTACTCTAAGAAGACCCCCAGGAAGATCAGTTCACTGTGATGGGAGCTGGGGAAGAGGCCTATGACAGAAGGCTAGATGAAATTGCTGAAAAATTAAGGTCCTTGGAGTCTCAAAACTCCTTGGGTTTTGATGTCATGGACATGGGCTTAGTGGACGGGGTCAGGATTCCCCACAAGTTTAAACCTCCGTGCTTTGAGAAGTACAACGGAACCTCCTGTCCACGGACCCACCTGCAATCTTTTCTAGGGAGGCTGAAGGCATACACCATGGATGAAAAGCTATGGATGTTTTATTTTGAGGATAGCTTAACGGGAGCTTCAAGGGAATGGTACTCTCATTTGACTAGAGCAACCATCAGGTGTTGGAAGGATTTGGCTGAGGCCTTCATTAGACAATACCAGTATAATTTGGATATGGCTCCCAACAGGACCCTCCTGATGGGAATGTCACAATCATCTAGAGAAAGCTTCCGGGAGTACGCCCAGAGGTGGAGACAGCTTGCTGCTGCTGTCCAGCCACCCATGTCGGAGAGGGAGATGGCCGACATGTTTATGAACACCCTCTAAGGGACATACATTGATAGGCTAGCTGCCTTTTCTTCTACCAGCTTTGCAGATGTAGTTATAGCTGGAGAAAGAATTGAGAGCCTATTAAAGTTGGGCAAAATTTCTGACAACGGTGCTAGCTCATCCAGCAACCCAAGAAAGCCTTTTGTAGGCCCAAGGAGAACTGGTGAGACTAATGCTATCCATACCAGCAGGGGAAGACCCCAGTATGTTCATAGGTCTGTGGCAGCAGTCACCATTCCCGCTCCAATTCATCCTCAACCAGCATACCAACCGCAGCAACCATCTCACTACCAGCAACAAACTCAGTATCCACCTCAGAGAAATTATAACAACAACAACACCAACAACAACAATCAGCAAAGACCGTATCAACAGATACCATCTCAGGCCAATAGGGTGATCGATCCGATCCCTATGCCTTATGCCACATTATTGCCACAACTCCTGAAACTCAACCTGGTTGAGCTAAGGACATTAGCACCTCCAGATCCTGCCAGTCTGCCCAGAAATTATGACGCCAGCGCCAGATGTGCTTTTCACTCAAATGCACCTGGCCATAGTACAGAGAAGTGCGGAGCTTTGCACATGAAAGTACAGGACTTGGTAGATTCTAAAGCTCTAAACTTTGCACCACCACCAAATGTTAACAAGAACCCTATGCCAAACCACGGAGGACCCAGAATCAATGCTATTGAGGAAGATAAGCCGTCTTACTTAATAACCAGTGTGGGTCAGATTCGGACACCCTTGGTGGAGATTAAGGCTCAACTCCTTGAATGTCAAATGTTCCCTGGATGTGAGCTAGGATGTGCTTATTGCAACATTTCAGTGAATGGGTGTGATAACTTGAGAGATGGCATAAATGGTCTCATCCAGAGTGGCCTGCTTCAAATCACAACATCAATACCTACCAATCCAGCAATCTCCTTAACAACAATTCCCGAGTCTTCTACAACTGCAACAACAATTGTTCCAAACAACTCTTCAGTTTCATCAACAAATGCTTCATCTGTTACTTCAAAGGACCAAATATCAACAAGCATCCCTTCTACAACTTCAGCACCCCTTCATTCAGAATCTCCTACAACAGCAACACCCATCCAGTCAACAGTGTCTCCTACAACATCAACAACAAACAATGAAAGTGTCTCAACAGTTACAATTTATTATGATCCTGCAAATGATTCTGCCTACAACTCACAAAATGCCACTCCTATCAGAGCACCAGTCACAATATACTATGATCCACATACTATCATGGTCCCTTCTGCAGCTGCTATCAGTCCAGTCACTATCACGGTGCCTGGACCAGTACCCTATGAAAGCAGTAATGCCATTCCTTGGCATTACGGCTCCGATCTATACTACGAAGGACAGAAAATCACTTTGGAATCATCAACTTCTTCACCACAAATAGACAATGTGGGGGGAGGCGGAGGCTTCACTCGAAGCGGACGTCTCTTTGCCCCACAAATTCCAAGACCCAGTGCCGAAGCAGAAGCTGCTGCCAAGGCAAAAGGGAAGAGCATGGTGCAAGAAGATCAAGTTGCTAAAGAAGATTTGAAAACCCCGTTTGATCAAGAGGTTGATGAATTCATGAGAATCATCAAGAAAAGTGATTACAAGATAGTGGACCAGCTTCACCAGACACCTTCCAAGATCTCCATTTTATCATTGTTAATGTGCTCCGAGGCTCATCGGAACGCACTACTAAAAGTCTTGCACGCAGCTTATGTGCCAGAGGAGATTACCGTCAATCAGTTGGAGGCTGTGGTTGGAAATGTTAATGCTAGTAATGGACTAGGATTTACCAACACTGATTTGACTACGGAAGGCCGCAATCACAATAAGGCTTTGCACATTACCATGGAGTGTAAGGGTGCAGTTCTTTCCCATGTACTGGTAGACACAGGGTCATCCCTCAATGTCCTACCTAAAAAAGCCCTTGTGAAGCTGGAGTATGAAGGATTGGCATTACGCCCCAGTAACCTGGTAGTGAGAGCCTTTGACGGTTCTAAGAGATCAGTTCTGGGAGAAATTGAGTTGCCTATAATGATTGGCCCACAAACTTTCAAAACGACCTTCTACGTGATGGACATTCAGCCGGCCTACAGTTGTTTGTTGGGTAGACCTTGGATTCACGCCGTTGGCGCAGTTACGTCTACCCTTCACCAGAAGTTAAAATTCGAGTGGGAGGGCCAAGTCGTTACTATTTGTGGGGAGGAAGATATCTTTGTTAGCCATCTGGCTACTTACAAATACATTGAGATGGATGGGGAGATCCACGAAACTATGAGTCAAGGGTTTGAGGCCTTGAACATAAATGAAGCATCCGCTGTACCTGGAACCTCAATGACATCATATCAACAAGCCCGGAAGGTTGTTGAAGAAGGAACCGCTCAAGGCTGGGGCAAGCTGTTGCCCGTGGAAAAGAAGGAGGATAGATTTGGGTTGGGTTACAAACCAACTCAACAAGATCAAGCAGAGGCTGCTAGGAAGCCCAATTTTGTCAGTGGGGGAATGCTCACCCCCGATGCCGTGAACAACTTGGAAGACGAGGATGAAAGCAACCGCAACCTGGAGAGTTGGATACATCCAAAGATCCCGGGGAGCAGTATCTCAAACTGGTCTTCCCAGGAAATTATAAGAGTTACTCCTGCAGAGTAATTATTATTTCCTGTATTTTTAAAGCATGCATCAAGTCTTGCATCTTGCCCAAGATGACAAGACTCATTTTGTAATCGGGCCATCTGTAATTTTGTGCAACAAGATTAATCAATGAAATATCAGACATCTTTTGCAAATGAGTCTTTTTTTCTTTTCCGCTCACTGTTTTTCCATTTCTCTTTTTGTACAAAAATAAAATGGCAATGTTTTCAAAATGATAATTTCATTTCACTCTTTCTAAACAAGATTAAAATCAATCACTAAAATGAACAAACTGAACCATTGCAGAGAGTGCCTTCCAGACCGCACCGACAACAGCACGGCTATGACCTCGTATGACTTTGACAATCCGATCAATCAAGCTGATGAAGGGGTTGAAGAAGATTATGAGCTTCCTGAAGAGCTAGCCAGGTTGTTGAAACAAGAGGAAAGGGTTATCACTCCTCATCAGGAGGAGGTCGAAACGATTAATCTTGGTACAGATGAAGACGTGAAAGAGGTTAAAATCGGGGCCTGCTTACAAGACTCAGTGAAGAGACAACTGATTGACCTGCTTCAAGAATATGTGGATGTGTTTGCTTGGTCTTATCAGGATATGCCAGGGTTGGACACCGACATTGTTATGCACAAGCTGCCTTTAAGAGAAGATTGCCCGCCGGTTAAACAGAAACTGCGCCGTACTCGCCCAGACATGGCAATAAAAATCAAAGAAGAGGTACAAAAGCAGTGGGATGTCGGGTTCCTTGCTGTGACTAGCTATCCACCGTGGGTTGCTAATATAGTACCAGTGCCTAAGAAGGACGGCAAAGTAAGAATGTGTGTTGACTACCGGGACCTGAACAGAGCCAGCCCGAAAGATGACTTCCCATTACCTCACATTGATGTATTGGTGGATAATACGGCTCAGTTCTCGGTATTCTCCTTCATGGACGGATTTTCAGGATACAATCAGATCAAGATGTCACCTGAAGACATGGAGAAGACAACCTTCATCACACCCTGGGGCACATTCTGTTACAAGGTGATGACATTCGGACTGAAGAATGCTGGCGCAACATATCAACGGGCTATGGTGACATTATTCCACGATATGATCCATAAAGAAATCGAATGTTATGTGGATGACATGATTGCCAAGTCCCTCACCGAAGAAGACCACCTGGTAAATCTGCTGAAGCTATTCAAGCGTCTGAGGAAGTACCAACTGAAGTTGAACCCCAACAAATGCACATTCGGGGTGCGATCTGGTAAGCTGCTGGGATTTATTGTAAGCGAGAAAGGGATTGAAGTTGACCCTGATAAAGTCAAAGCTATTCAAGAGATGCCTGCACCGAAGACAGAAAAAGAAGTTCGAGGATTCTTGGGACGATTGAACTACATTTCACGGTTCATATCTCACCTCACAGCAACCTGCGAACCCTTGTTCAAATTGTTAAGAAAAGAACAAACGTTCAGGTGGAACGAAGATTGCCAGAAGGCTTTTGACAAGATCAAGGAATACTTGCAAGAACCTCCAATCCTTATGCCTCCAGTTGAAGGAAGACCTCTGATAATGTATTTGACAGTATTAGAAGAGTCAATGGGGTGTGTGCTGGGCCAGCATGACGAGTCTGGTCGAAAAGAGTATGCAATATACTACCTAAGCAAAAAGTTTACCGACTGTGAACAACGTTATTCACTGCTCGAGAAAACTTGCTGTGCTTTAGCGTGGGCTGCTCGCCGACTGAGACAGTATATGTTAACCCACACCACTTTATTGATCTCAAAGATGGATCCAGTTAAGTACATTTTTGAGAAGCCAGCACTTACTGGACGGGTTGCAAGATGGCAAATGATCCTCACAGAGTATGATATCCAGTACACCTCTCAGAAAGCCATCAAGGGCAGTGTATTGTCTGAATATCTTGCTGAGCAGCCTATTGATGATTACCAGCCAATGAGATTTGACTTCCCTGATGAAGACATCATGTTCATAAAAGCAAAAGATCACGAAGAGCCTGTTCACACTGAAGGGCCTGACCCGGAGGAAGAATGGACTATGATGTTTGATGGGGCTGTTAACATGAATGGTCGTGGTGTTGGTGCAGTACTCATTACACCTAAAGGAGTTCACATGCCTTTCTCGGCAAAACTCACCTTTAACTGCACAAACAACGAAGCTGAATACGAAGCTTGCATTATGGGTCTTGAGGAAGCCATCGACCTCAGGATCAAGACATTGACCGTATTCGGAGATTCAACTCTGGTAGTTAATCAAACCAACGGTAAATGGTACACACACCAAGATCACCTGATACCTTACAGGGATTATACAAGGAGGTTATTGACTTTCTTCACAATAGTCAAGCTTGAGTATATCCCTTGGGACGAGAATCAATTTGCAGATGCTCTGGCTACCATTTCATCCATGATCAAAGTGCAAGCTGCCAACTTTGTACCTCAAATTTCAGTATCCAGACTTGACAGACCAGCATATGTATTTGCAGCAGACATTGCCAAAGATGATAAGCCTTGGTTCCATGACATCAAGTGTTTCTTGGAGGATCAAACATACCCACCTGGGGCATCTTCCAATGATAAGAAGACTTTGAGAAGGCTTGCTGGAAGTTTCTTTCTAAACACTGATGGTTCCCTATACAAGAGAAACTTTGATATGGTACTCCTCAGATGCGTTGACAGGACAGAAGCAGACTTGTTAATGCATGAAGTGCACGAAGGATCCTTTGGTACCCATGCTGGAGGACATGCAATGGCTAAAAAGTTTCTAAGATCAGGATATTACTGGATCACAATGGATACTGACTGTTGTGCTTACGCCAGAAAATGCCATAAATGCCAGATTTATGCGGATAAGGTGCATGTGCCTCCCAATCCTTTGAATGTGATGTCGTCACCCTGGCCCTTTGCTATGTGGGGCATTGATATGATTGGCAAGATTGAGCCAACTGCTTCAAATGGCCACAGATTCATCCTGGTTGCCATTGACTATTTCACCAAGTGGGTCGAAGCAGCTTCCTATGCAAATGTTACAAGGCAAGTGGTAGCCAGATTTCTGAAGAGAGATATCATCTGTCGATACGGAGTTCCCGAGCGAATCATTACTGATAATGGTTCCAACTTAAACAACAAAATGATGGCAGAGCTATGCCGGGACTTCAAGATTCAACACCACAATTCTTCTCCTTACAGGCCAAAGATGAATGGCGCTGTTGAGGAAGCTAATAAGAATATCAAGAAGATTGTGCAAAAGATGGTAGTCACTTACAAAGACTGGCATGAAATGCTACCATTCGCCCCGCATGGGTACCGCACGTCGATCAGAACATCCACTGGGGCAACACCGTATCAGCTTGTGTATGGTATGGAAGCAGTCCTACCTGTTGAAGTTGAATTACCCTCCTTACGGGTACTGATGGATGTTAAGCTGAACGAAGCAGAATGGGTCCGGTCCCGATACGAACAACTGAGTCTGATTGAAGAGAAAAGATTGGCTGCAATCTGTCATGGGCAGTTATATCAGAAAAGAATGAAGAAAGCCTTCGATCAGAAAGTCAGGCACCGAGAGTATCAAGTAGGATATCTTGTGCTAAAGAGAATCCTCCCTCCTCATACAGACCACAGGGGCAAGTGGACTCCGAATTATGAAGGACCATTTGTAGTAAAGAAAGTTTTCTCGGGTGGAGCACTCATGCTCAACACTATGGATTGTGAAGACTTCCCGTCCCCTGTGAATTCAGATGCAGTTAAAAAATACTTCGCGTAAAATGACCCGCTGGACATAAAAACAGAATGTAAGTCCAGGCAAAAATAGGGCATCCCGACGAGTCAGAAACAGAATAAAAGACTCTGGCAAAAATAAGGGAAAATAAACAAAAAAATGTACACCCGCTGAGTTGAAAAGCCACATTGGACAACTCAGGCAAAAATGGGTATCCCGATGGATTGAAAACCCGAAAGGGCGATCCATGCAAAATAAGGGAGTAAGCGAACAACTGCATGCTGAATTCGTCTGTATCACCTACAACTTGGTAAGCCTCGAAAGGTTCAAGCTTCTGTCAGAATCAGCCTTCTTCAGAAAGCAAGACAAGAAGAACGTCAAATGTCATACGAGTCATAGCAGAAGGGAAGCTCCTTGAAGCGTCGACAACATTGCCAGCATTTTGTTTCTCAATTTATAACAATCTCCTCATTTCAGGGGATACGTTTCTTTGACTGTATCTTGCCAATTCAGGGCACATGAATTAATAAAATCATATTTTCAGTCATGTTTCGCCCCGTACACTTCATTTTCATTTGCAAAAATGTCTGGTGTCCTTAAAATACTGATTGCATAAATACAGATGCTTTTCTTCTAAAAAATACATGCTTGCAGGGAATATACTTACTCTCGGGAGTGTCTAACTCCTATGACGGAATCTGGTAAGGGTTACCTCGGGATCACTTGTGCGTTTCTCTGCCTTTTCAGGATTGCAGGTACTCAAGGCACAACATGGGGCATGTAGGATTCATCCCAGCAAGCTGGCAAATCAATGTTCACTCAGTCTTAGCACCCAAAGTGTTTTCTCCCCAGCCAAGTTGCCACTTGTTGTTTCTCCCCAGCCGAGGTGCCAATCATTCTTCTTCCTCAGCCAGGTACAAAAGCTAGGGAATCGTCTCCCCACAGAGTTTCAGCCTCAATCCAGAAGAGCAACGCATGGAGGAATCACAACAGAGTGACGAAAACTTCTACAAACCCCAGCTGGGTCCTCCATTTACTGGAATAGGTCTATCATTGACCCATTTCCCCAAGCATATGCATCTCATCAGATCTACCAATGATCTCATCCCCAGCTGGGATGTCCACTTCAAACAGATCGACCTGAGATCTTCACAGCAACGGGATCCGGATCCCGAATCGGTATCCTTGCATAATCACGGCATTCGCATCATATTCACCCCACAAAGCGTAGCATTCCGTCTAATACGGAGCATTACGGCAAAAATCAAACATGTTGCATAATCATAAGCCATGTTCTGAATCAAACACTTGTGAATAATAACAATCCATCAACATACAGAATACCCCCAGATTCCCCAACAGAAAGCTAAAGCTAAAGCAGTTGCCTTACACTCCCAAACATCAGTATATACTCTTTGTGACACCCGTCCGTGTCATATCCCCAATAAAAGATCAAAGCGTCCCCTTTGCACTCACAGATACTTGTACATAATTTTCTTGACACTCGTCCGTGTCACTTTCCCCAGCACAGCAACATAAACACTTTGTATATCAGATACTTGTTTATACTATACTCTTCTCCTTTTGACACTCGTCCGTGTCACTCTCTCCAGCAAGTTAAACACTCATCTATACACCACTCGCACTTATTACCCTCATGCTGATACTCGTCCGTATCTTGTATACACCATTTATATCCCCGCAGATTCAACACTCGTCCGTGTTCTTTGTTAACCCGTTGGTACTCGTCCGTATCATCATCTCAGAGCATGCGTCAAGCGTTTGTTTCTACCTGATACTCGTCCGTATCATAGTCTTGAGGATGCTCGTCCGCATCTTTAATCCATACACCGTGTCAAACACTTTTGTCTTCTTAAATATAGATACTCGTCTGTGTCTACTATTCCCCAGAAGAGTCCCCTCAGAATCAACACTCGTCCGTGTTCCTTGTTAACCAGTTGATACTCGTCCCTATCATCATCTCGGAACACGTGTCAGTATTTGTTTCTACTCGATACTCGTCCGTATCGTAGTCTTAAGGATGCTCGTCCGCATCTTTAATCTATACACAAACATCTAAACACTTATGCTTTTTTCTTGGATGTAAACACTCGTCCGTGTTTACTATATCCCCAGTAGATCGCCAACAAAGCAATTTTTCTTTTTATCTGACATTCGTCCTATGTCATGATAAACCTTGAGAGCAGCCGTACCCTGCTAGGTGATCGTCCTTCACCTCTTGATGATCGTCCTTCATCATGCTCATCCGATGGCCGTCCCCATCGTTGACCTTTCCTATCCGGCATTCGTCCTATGTCGTGATATTTTTAGCAGCCGTCCCCTGCTAGGTGATCGCCCTTCACCTTTTGATGATCGTCCTTCATCATTTTATCCGATGGCCGTCCCCATCGTTGATTTTGTTATCTGACATTCGTCCTATGTCATGATAAACCTTGAGAGCAGCCGTCCCCTGCTAGGTGATCGTCCTTCACCTCTTGATGATCGTCCTTCATCATGCTCGTCCGATGGCCGTCCCCATCGTTGACCTTTTATCCGACACTCGTCCTGTGTCGTGATTTTCGGCAGCCGTACCCTGCCAGGTGATCGTCCTTCACCTTAGATGATCGTCCCTCATCTTACCCCTTTCAGAGCAGCCGTCCCCTACTAGGTGATCGTCCTTCACCTTTGATGACCGTCCCTCATCATTATTTCATTTATTCTTTAACCCGATGGCCGTCCCCGTCGTGGTCCCTTTTCCTTTTCCTGATGATCGTCCTTCATCAGTTTAGCCCGATGGCCGTCCCCATCGTTGGTTACTTTATGAATTTGATGGCCGTCCCCATCATTTTTCATTGATCCCCAGAGAATCTTATAGCTTTACTTGATGGCCGTCCCCATCATGATCCCTTTTATCCCCAACATGTCGGCCGTCCCTGTCATTGCTTTATTCTCCGCACTTTTCCAGCGTGCCGGCCGTCCCCGTCATTGCTCTTTTCCCAGCAGTCGTCCTCTGCTCGACGGTCGTCCTCCGTCGCCCACACGTTACAATATACTTTATTTTCTTTTACAATCTATATCCCTTTTCTTCTTCATTCTGTGAGTGCAAATTTTGGACTGTCTTTGGTATTCAACCACAAGTTATCTTGTTCGCCTATTAAGCCGTTGCTTACATCCTGCACAGCTAACTCATGTTTGAATAGGGGCAGCTGTAAACACCCCAAATTTTCCCTCACCCATTCACACCATGGCTTGTGATCATTTCATGTGCATAAATCCAATCATACCATCTCATAGTACATTTTTGATTCACTGCATTGGTTCAAAGTCATCTGCATCTAGGGTTTGTGATTTGAACAATCCAAGAGCTTCTTGAGCCACTCCAAAGGTCATCAATCACTTCAGAGGGGTCCATGTATGTTCAAGCATCATATTATATCTCCTCAAAGTCAAGAATGTCAAAGAATCACAAGAACTGAAAATGGTATGGAAGCAGAGCCAGGTTTAACTGCACAGATGACCTGAAATTAGGGTTTTGGTTTCAGAGGCCATAACTCCAAATGTTTTTGGTCATTCTTGTTTCTATTGGTCTCTATATGGTATAGGGAGTATGCATATCAATTTTCATGAAGAAATTCAATGTGGAAGTCATCTGATCAAGAGTTGACTTTTCAAGCAAGTCAGTGCAAAATCAGGGCATCTGAGGCCCCCAATGACCCAACCCAAGGGTGTTCTTCATCATTTTGATTGTATATGATCTTTATTTGATCATAGAAGATGTTGGAAGTTCACAAAATTGAAGAATTTCAAGTCTTTTGCAAAGTTGACCTTTTGGGAAAGTTTGACTTTTAATGAAATTGCCATTTTAGGAAACTTTTTCAACCCTTACTTTTTGATTCAAAAATGCTTCAAATGGAAAAACTTTGGTCATGAAAGTTGTAGAATGGATCATTCCCTTTTCAAAAAGTACAAGAACATGACCTAATTCATTTTGGATCAAAAGTTATGGATTGTCAAAGTTGGCTAAAATCACAAAATTTGAAGTTTTCTACCAAAGGGACATTTTGCAAAATGGTTTGTTCAAGTGTTCTAAAGGCCTCAAATGTGTATCATTTCCACATAACATGATCATGTGACCTCTAATGTTCAGAATGGGCCAAGGGATCACACATTTTTATGGCTTATGGAGCAAGATTTTTCATAAGAAGCAAAAGTGAACCAACTTGCAAAACTCATCATAAGTTACAACCCACTTGCTTGCTGACTTTACAAACCATCCTAGGGTTCTCCCCACATCATGCTGCGCAGGACACACCTTTTGTCCTTGGCTAGCAAGTAGCCCATGCTTCTCTTACACAACTTTGACATTTTGGCAACTTGAGCCATACCTATCACAAAAGCACACATCACCTCATCTGACCTATCACAATTGTTTATGCAAATCAAAAGCAAGCCAAAGCATACAAAACACAGGCCTGAAACCATCCATAACACAACATTCTCATTTTCACACCATCTTGCAAAAGCTTTCGAAACTGCTTGCACAAACCTCAAACACACAAACCAACTTCACAAACCATCTCACCATGCTTCACTGAACACAAACCAACCCTTAAAACAGCCTGAAAGCCACTGAATCAAAGATACGATTTCTGCCCCTCATTAAGCAGAACTTCAGCCATCTTTCAAACCAGCCATTGCAAACTTCAAACAAGCCTTGAAAGCTTCTCAGGAGGCCCAGGGGAGTTGATTGCAAGCAAGACATCAGCCAGAAAGTGCCAGAAACTAAAGCTTCGATTCAGGTAGCCATGGAAATTCATTTTTCCAGAACTCTCTTTTCTTGTTTCTAAATGATAAAGCATGCTTCCCTGAGTTCACTGAACCTTTTACTTTTGAAAAAGATTGAGAAATGAGGTTGTATTGTGTTTCTGAAATTTTGGCAGTTTTTGATGTTTGATTCGTATCTTGTTCTTGAGTAGAAATAAATGGAATTTGTTGCTGGATTGTTGTTTAGGGAGGTTAGTTGAGTTGATCTGGAGAGTTTGGCATGATTTCATGGCGTTTTGAGAGAGATTGAGAGATGAGCTAGCCGGAGAAGATGACCGGAACCACTGTTCCGGTCATCTGAAAGTAATTAGGGCTGGATTAGGGTTTAATCATTAATTAACGAAATTTGAATTCTGGCCGTCCAGATGCGCGCGCCAGTCAACTCCCGCGCGTGTATGTTTGAATCCTGGCCCTTTGATTTGCATACTTTTCTATTTTTCAGTTTTAATTCATTTTATTTTCATTTTTATTCATTTAATTTGTACATTTATTTAAAATAGCAAAACAATTTTAAAAATTCTGAAAATTTTTGTACAAACTTTTATTAATTTTCAGAAACCAAAAACATTTTTATTTTTATTTTTTGCATTAAAAAATATTTTTAAATCATTTAAAAGTTTATTTTTAATTAATTAATGAGAATTAATTAATTAAAAATACTTTTAGGTATTTAAAAATCACCAAAAAATTCATGAAACCTTTAAAATCATTTAGAAACATTGTCCAACCCTCAAACCAAATTTCTTTTTTGATCTTGATGCATTTTGACAATTTTCCATGGAATTAATTCAATTTCAAAGCATTATTTTGATCCAATCTTTGAAAATTCACTTCTGCCTAGTTTTTGAGAGTTGGACTTTGGTTCTTTTTGCATTGTGTCTTGCATATCATGTAGTTTGTAGGATTAAATTGGCATGACTTGATTTTGCATTTTCAATTTGTTTGACATTTTTCTTGTTAAGGTACCCTAAAACCCTAGAAATCTTAGGAAATTCATAACCCTAATTAGGTTAAGAGTTAGAACCCCTCCTTTGGGCAGTGAGTTTGTATAGGTTTAGGGTTCCCTTGGATGCATTTTCAATTTTTTATTTTGATGTTTGCTTCTGATTTTGATTTTTGTTTGTTGCATTGGTCATAAACCCTAATTTGGGCTTTCTTTTGCATTCATCTTGCATTTGCTTGCATACCATGACTTGTCATAGCATTTTGTGCATCCATTTGATTCATTAGACATCTTAAGACATATTAGAAGCATGTTTGATCATTGCATCTTTCATTTTCCATGTTGTATGTCATTTGCATCCCATAACTTTTCATGTATGTCCATGGTTCCAAGCATGTTTCTCTTGCATTCATTTGTTTGTATGATCATCCCCATGCCTTGTTTCATGTTTGTGTCATCTCATAGCATCATTTTCATCACTCACATGCTTCTGATTTTGATTTGCATCATGCCATTTCATTTCATTTTGCATTACATTGCATTTCTTTCACTAACTTTTCAGGTGGTAAGCAACTTTGAGAAGTGAATTTGCCTTCACTTCTCACATTTTCTTTTCATCTCCCTTATGCATCATTGCTGCATTTTGTTTTGTGTTTGAGATTGAGCTTGCTCATTCTTCTTCATCTCACTTTCTTTCTTCAAGTGACTTGTCTTCTTAAGTGAAGCAAGTTACTTTGCTTCTCTTTGCTCCTTTCATCTGCTTCCTGGTGATTCTTTTGAAGATTTCTCTTGTTAAACCTCACAAACCCTAGGAATGACCAAGCATGATAATAATTAGGGTTGATTAGTCCCCCATTTAGCTTTTGCCTTTGTGTCATCCTTGAGTCTTCTCTTCTCACCTCATAATCAAGGACTAAACCCTAAAGGCTTTAAGGCTTTGTGATTAAGCTCATGCCTGCATCCTTCTATTAGGATGGAGTGTATAACTTTAATCCTAAGTGTTAAACCCTTAATGTGTTTAAATCCTTTAATCAATTCATCTAATAATCATCAAAGACATCAAGCTTGTAACTTGGGCCTTGCATTAGGGTTCTAATTCTTCCTTAATTGGTTAAGAAAGACTAACCCTAGTGTTAATGGACAAGTCCCCCTCAAGTTGTCTTACAAACCCTAAAAATCACTTCATCATCTTACCATTAATTAAAATCCACTTAATAAAGGCTTTGTTTTGTTATGAGTTTAATCCCTAATCATGGATTAAGTTGAGGAGCTTTCCTCAGCTTAAACATTCTCATCTATTATCCTTCTATTAGGATGGTGTAATGAGTCTGTTTAATCCCTGATTATGGCTTAATCTCATTACTTAACACTAAACAAAAACACCAAAAACATCTAAATAATCACAAGTAGGTTAATGATCTTAATCCTATATCAAAGGTGATTAAGTGTGAGAAGCTGACTTCGCACTTAAGGTATTCTCATTACCCCTAAACAGAGGGAAGATGTGATGAGTTTACTAACCCATTGGTTTAGGCTTAAGCTCATTAATTTATGACAAACTTTCAAAAGCAATAAAAGACTGAAAACTCAAAAACAAACAATAATCGTCTCCTTCGGGATTCTTTTCTCATCTCATTCATTCATAAACGAGAACTTGCTTCTTCTGTCTAATGCAAGACAGTTTGCACCTGAGCCAGACAGGTCATACACTTGAGCATAGACAAGCAAGCAGTTCACAGGTCAATTTCATCTTTCAGTCTCTTTGGGTCGAACTACGGTGTTCTGACTTCCTCATTGCACGAGAGGATACGTAGGCATAACTTAACGGTTATCGAACAAAAGTCTCTGTATATTCCCCCTCCTTCTAGCATCATTCTTTAAGCCTCATGATCTTGAGCATTTCACCCTTATTCTTACACTGACACTTCACTTGTACACTTCACACTTCTTTTACACTGACACTTGCATTCTTTCCAGCTCTTTTATACACAAATTGCACTGACACTACCCCTTTAAAACACAAATCTTTTAAGCGTGGATCCCGTCGAGTATGACGAACAATCTGGGTGCTAATACCTTCCCAGGTTGTAACCAACCCCCTTTCTCAGTCTCTCTGGTTCGCAACCGTCTTATCCATATCTTTCTAGGTCTATGCAGCATTACCTTTCCTTCGGGATAAAAATGCCTAGCTGGCGACTCTTTTCATTCCCTGTGAGTTCACTCCTGTGTGTTCTCACATCCTCCTTTCGCCGACCGTTCGCGTCTGTACCTCATTTGAGGCTGGTCTCATCTTTTGGGAGCGACACCATCTTTAATAAGACCATCTATGCCGCTTCTTAAATTATCGCACCCGTTGACTGCAATGTTGCAATACCCACAACCGAGCTCACACCCGGGAAACACCTGGCACTCCAGAAGATGGGCTTTAATTTTGACCAGAGGTGTCCGAATTTGTGCAACACTGGTGATCAAGGTAGATGGTATGTCTTCCTCAATGGCATTAATCCTCAGCCCACCATGATTAGGCATAGGATTCTTGTTGACATTTGGAGGGGGTGCAAAGTTGAGGGCTTTAGAATCCACCAGATCTTGGACTTTCATTTGCAAGGCCCTGCATTTCTCCGTATTGTGGCCAGGTGCATTGGAGTGGAAAGCACACCGGGCGTTGACATCATAATTCCTTGGGAGATTGGAGGGATCTGGTGGTGCCAATGTCCTTAACTCGACCAAGTTGAGCTTCAGGAGTTGTGGCAATAAGGCAGCATAAGGCATAGGGATAGGGTCAATCACCCTGTTTGCCGGTGACGGTCTTTGCTGAAAAGGTCTTTGTTGTTGATTGCTGTTGTTGTTGTTGTAGGTTCTCTGTGGCGGATACTGAACTTGCTGTTGATAATGTGGTTGTTGTGGTTGTTGATATGTTGATTGCTGAGGAATCGGAGCTGGAATAGTGACAGCTGCTACTGATCTGTGGACATACTGAGGTCTGCCCCTGCTGGCATGAATGGCATTTGTCTCACCGGTCCTTCGAGGTCCCACAAAAGGCTTCCTGGGATTACTGGACGAACTTGCACCATTATCAGAAATCTTGCCCATCTTCAAAAGGCTTTCAATCCTTTCCCCAGCTATAACTACGTCAGCAAAAATGGTGGAAGAAAAGGCAGCTAGCCTATCAATATATGTTCCTTGCAGAGTATTCATGAACATGTCGGCCATTTCTCTTTCCGACATGGGTGGTTGGACAGCAGCAGCAAGCTGTCTCCACCTTTGGGCATATTCCCTGAAGCTTTCTCTGGAGGACTGAGACATTCCCATCAGAAGGGTCCTGTTAGGGGCCATGTCCAGATTGTATTGGTACTTCCTGATGAAAGCTTCAGCTAGGTCTTTCCAGCATCGGATAGTAGCTCTGGTCAAGTGTGAATACCACTCTCTTGAAGCTCCAATCAAGCTATCTTCAAAGTAGAACATCCACAGTTTTTCATCCATGGTATATGCTTTAAGTCTTCCCAGAAAAGACTGCAGGTGAGTTCGTGGACAGGAGGTTCCATTGTATTTCTCAAAGCACGGGGGCTTGAATTTGTGGGGAATCCTCACCCCATCTACTAACCCCATATCCATTACATCGAAGCCTAAGGAATTTTGAGACTCCAAAGACCTCAATTTCTCAGCAATTTCGTCAAACCTCCTATCATACACTTCGTCTCCAACTCCCATGACAGTAAACTGCTCTTCTTGAGGATCTTCTTGCAAGATCCTGCCTGCAGTAGTGTTGCCCTGTACATTCCTTGGGATGTTGACTTCCGGATCTAGATGAGGTCCAAATACTGGTGGGTTAACATGAGGCTGACCTCCCTCATTATTACTAGTTCCTCCAGTTCCAGGATGAGGTTCCTCGGGAGTTTGTCTTTCTACTAATGCCCTTAACCTTTCTTGGCTCTGGGCCAAGCCAGTCATCACAGTCATGAATTGGGCCATTTGGTTTCTCATCTCCACTCTTTCATTAGCCATCTGAGTTCTGACCTCAGTCAGGTCCTGCTGTACTTGCTCCATTTGGATACCAGGAAGGTTGTTGAGAGTAGGGTACCGGTGCGTACGGTTGATAGGGAATACTCTTCTGCAAGCAATATTTCCTGAAGCACAACAGAGTTAGAAACAAACAAAATAATGACAAAACCTACAAAACAAAACAAAAGTTAGTGTGCAATGCAGTATGCTTATTTGTTTTCCAAGGTATCCGGCTTGGTTCTTGGTCTTGACCTTTCCAGACCTCGAGGAAGATGCTTTGATGTTGTTGGGAAAAAGGAAAACCCACAATGGAAACAAACTACAATATATTACAAATGGTGAATCATACATAGTTTGTTTTTTACAACACATGCCCTCAGAGGGTCAAAATACAACACAAAAGAAAAGTACATCAAATGAAAGCAACAACAATCAAAAGGTCAGACATCAAGTCCAAACTCATCCTCCTTAACCTCCTTCAAAAGTGCTTCAGTCACTGGACCAGCTGGATGCTCTGTGATGTTTCTGATGAGGAGGTTTCTGGTGGCAATGGCAGTGGTCAGTTTCTTGTGCCTGTCCTGGTCCTTTGATCTCTTCAAACCAGCCCTAAGCTTCAACTCTGAAATCTCCTTTTGGGCTGCCAGCAAAGCTTCCTGTTGCTTCTTTTCATTAGCCTCCAACTGCTCAATCCTGGCTTGAGTCCTCTGATCTTCTTGTGTCCGGGCTTCAGTGATCCTGACCCACCTAGCTTGACTTTCTTGCAGATAAAGATCGGTCCTAGCCTTTTGAAACTTGGCTTCTTTATAGGCATTCTTTAATATTTGCTCCCCAGCTCTTGCTTTCTTGATGTAGTCCTCTGTTTTCTCAATCTTAGCCAGATGCTCCACCTTAAGCTTTTCCAACCTCTCAATGTCCAGACGACCATCACTCCTTTCCCAAAGGGTATTCTTCAGAGCTTGAGACAGATTCTCATTCCTTTCCTTCAGCTTCTCAAATTCTTCCAGGCTGACAGTTGTTGCTGGCTGTGCTGTGGATGGTCCAGGTACATCCTCAATGGCGAAAGGCATTCCAGTAATCTGAGCTCTTGTACGGGACCAATCATAGTACTAGCTGAAGCAACATTATTACACCTTCCAAGAATAGCCATCCCTTTTGTCTGGATGTTTTCCCAAGCCCAGGATGCCTGTCTGACAGCAGCTAGATTAGGCTTTATCTCACAATACAGGGTCTCAGCTAAATCTTGCATTCTAGGAGGGTGAACCAAAGCATAGCCCAGTTGTCTTTTAAACAGCAAAGGATTGTAGTTGATGCAACCCTTTACTCCTATCAGAGGTACATTTGGGTATTGCCCACAGCTGGTGATTATGTCTTTGCCTTTGGTGCTCTGGGTGCACCATCTGATGTCATCTGAAGACAAAGCAATAAGTCTCTTAGCCCAATTCTTCTGTTGGTGGGGATTCAGGAAGGCATCTGTCTTAGGTAGGTGTTTGAGAAGCCAGGTGTGAAACAAAGGTGCACAACATCTCACTAACTTCCCCCTCTGTTTCTCATTCCTCTGATGAATGGAGTAATAGAAATCTCCCAGCAATGTGGGTACTGGGTTCCTCAGAAGGAAAAGATGAATGACATTCTTGCTGATAAATTTGGGCTCATCTGCAAATTGTATAACCCCATATATGCTGAGAGCTAGCAATGCACAAACTGCCCTCCATTCTCCCAAAGAGGCCTTCAGGATGGCCTGAGAAATCAAGAAGTCTAAGTGTAAACCAAGGATCCCAGCTTTTGTTGTCATATTCTGCTCAATCAAAGTAGGCTCTAGGTACAGTGCTTTTGCCACTTCTCCATTGCAGGAAGAAGTCATCTCTGGGTTGAAGGGGATTCCCCCCCTGACAGGTACTCCAATCAATGATGAAAATTCCTCCAACAAAGGTCCTAGCTGGAAGTCTGAAAATGTGAAACATCTCAAAGGAGGGTCATAAAACTGTAGGCAGGTGTGGATCATGCTCCTCTGAGAAGGGTCCAAGTCCATGACCATATCTAGGATACCTCCATAATGCTCTCTGAATAATGGGATGTGGTCAGGAGTGATAAGTGACTGGACCTGCCTGATGCCAGTCAACACAGGCTCAAAGAAATGGTATGATATGTTGCTCTTCCTGGGAGCCATAACTGTTGATGAAGAGCTGAAGACTGGTACTGGAGATGGGCCACTGATAGGCTGATGCTGGTGATGATGAAAGTGACTGAAGCAAACAACTAAAGAGAATAGCTGAAGCAGATAGCTGATGAAACAGAGGTCTATGCAGATGAAGGGGTCAAAACCAAGCCAGATATAATGTGGATACCCTGAAAAACAAATAAACAAATGTCAAATGATGCAATGATGATGTATGCAAATGATATGCAAGGGTTTGTGATCAAGCTGGATCTGATTATCTGTCTTGATATAAAGTCCATGTATGTTCAAGAAGTCCAGATGGAGGTTCAGAAATCCAGTAACCAAGGTGGGGGACTCAAATAAAGAGTCACATGTCCAGGGTTAATCACAAGAACTGTCCAAAGTGAAGTACTCTTAATCAAAACAAGTATCAGGGTATGATGTGGCCAAGGGTACCTGCAAACCTGTAAACAGCCCAACCCCCTCACAGGTGGTGTTCTAGAACAAGGATCCTTAGACTTGGATCAGTTATGAGAAGTGTAAACACTTCTAATCCGGAGGTACAATGTTTACAATAACCATAAAAGATCCTCCTCTAATCCACCTCAGTTTCTGAAGGTCATAGTAAAGGTCATCCAGACTTAGCAGGCTTCCCAGATAGCCCTAGCACTACAGGAAATCTGTAGCACAGAGTTCTCAAGAAGAAACCCACATCTGAACCGTGTTTCATATTCCCGCACCAGATCGAAATGGAATGGGAAAGAACATGAACCACTCTAGCCTAGGTGTCACTCAGGTCCCAGGTATAGGACCTTAAACTCTCAACGGAACCCCACCCACCAAAACAGAAGAACAGATCCAGCAATGATAATGAAAGTATGAAATATGAAAAACTGTAAGGAAGGCAATAAATAAAGCTGTACATAAAGCAATAAATAAAGCAACTATATAAACACAATTAGCACATAGCACCCCAGTAAACACAAATCAAACAAGCGCTAGGAGGAACCCACAAAAAGAACCAGAAGCCCTGGTTACAGTATAAGGGTCCCCAGCAGAGTCGCCAAGCTGTCGCTCCCACCAAATGACACCCGGGTCAGAAGGGGTACATACGCGAACGGTCGGCGAAAGGAGAGAGAACACACAAGGGTGAACTCAAAAGAAAAGAGTCGCCAGCTAGGCATTTTTATCCCGAAGGAAAGGTAATGCTGCATGAACCTGAGAAAGATATGAATAAGACGGTTGCGAACCAGAGAAACTGAGAAAGGGGGTTGGTTACAACCTGGGAAGGTATTAGCACCCAGATTGTCCGCCGTACTCGACGGGATCCACGCTTAAAAGATTTGTGTTTAAAAGGGGTAGTGTCAGTGCAATTTGTGTATCAAAGCTGGAAAGAATGCAAGTGTCAGTGTAAAAGAAATGTGAAGTGTATAAGAGAAGTGTCAGTGTAAAGAAAGAGTACAGAGCTCATGACTATGAGGCTTAATGAATGATGCTGGAAGGAGGGGGAATATACAGAGACTTTTGTTCGATAACTGTTAAGTTATGCCTACGTATCCTCTCGTGCAATGAGGAAGTCAGAACACCGTAGTTCGACTCAAAGAGACTGAAAGATAAATTGAATGATGAACTACTTACTTGTCTATGCTCAAGTGTATGACCTGTCTGGCTCAGGTGCTAACTATCTTGCATTAGACGGAAGAAGCGAGTTCTCGTTTGTGAGTGAATGAGATGAGAAAAGAATCCCGGAGGAGACGATTATTGTTTGTTTTTGTGTTTTCAATCTTTTATTGCTTTTGGATTTGTCATAAGTTAATGAGCTTAAGCCTAAACCAAGGGTTAGTATACTCATCACATCTTCCCTCTGATTAGGGGTAATGAGAATGCCTTAAGTATGAAGTAAACACCTCACACTTAATCACCATGATGTAGGATTAGGATCATTAACCTACTTGTAATTATTTAGATGTTTTTTTGGAGTTTTTGTTTAGTGTTAAGTAATGAGTTTAAGCCATAATCAAGGATTTAATGAACTCATTACACCATCCTAATAGAAGGATAATAGATGAGAACATTTAAGCTGAGGAAGGCTCCTCAACTTAATCCATGATTAGGGATTAACCTCATGACATAACAAAGCCTTTATTAGAGTGGATTTTAGTTAATGATAAGATGAAGAAGTGATATTTATGGTTTGTAAGACAACTTGAGGGGGACTTGTCCATTAACACTAGGGTTAGTCCTTCTTAACCAATTAAGGAAGAATTAGAACCCTAATGCAAGGCCCAAGTTACAAGCTTGATGTCTTAGTGATTATTAGATGGATTGATTAAAGGAATTAAACACATTAAGGGTTTAACACTTAGGATTAAAGTTATACACTCCATCCTAATAGAAGGATGCAGGCATAAGCTTAATCACAAAGCCTTAAAGCCTTTAGGGTTTAGTCCCTGATTATGAGATGAGAAGAGAAGACCCAAAGATGGCACAAAGGCAAAACTAAATGGGGGAATAATCAAACCCTAATTGTTTTCATACTTGGAGATCCTAGGGTTTGTGACGTTTAAGAGAGAAAGAATCTTCAAACAGCCACCAAGGAGAGAAACAGATGAAAGGAGGAAGAATCAAAGAGAAGCAAGACAACTTGCTTCACTTAAGAAGACAAGTTGCCTGAAGAAATAAAGTAAGAGATGAACATGAGTGAGCAAGCTCACTCTAGTACAAAGATAAATGCAGCAATGATGCAAGAGAGATGAGAAGAGATTGTGAGAAGTGAAGGCAAATTCACTTCTCAAATTACTTACCACCTGAAAAGGTTAGCAAAAGAAATGAGATGCAATGCAAATGAGATGAAATGGCATGATGCAAACCAAAGTCAGAAGCATAAACATGATTCCAATGATGCTAAGGGATGATGCAAACACATGACAAGAGATGAAAATTATCAAACAAGCATAAGGATGCAAAGGAGGCATGCTTTGAACCATAAAGATTCATGAATGTTTATGAAATGCAATGAACATATAACATGGCAAAGGAATGATGCAAGGATCAAACATGATTCTAATATGTCCTAAGATGTATTATGAATCATATGGATGCACAAAATGTCATGGCAAGTCATTGAATGCAAGCAAATGAGAGATGGATGCAAAGGAAGGCACAAATTAGGGTTTACATACAACATGCATCACAAAAATCCAAAACTAGAAGCAAATGATGTGACAAAAAATTGAAAATAGGATCAAAGGAACCCTAAACCTACACAAGTTCACTGCCCAAAGGAGGGGATCCAACTCTTAACCTAGTGCAAGCTATGAATTTCCTAAGTTGGCTAGGGTTTTGGGGTGCCTCACAATGAAAAATGCAAGACAAATCAAAAATGGAAAATCAATTCAAACCAATTTTATCCTATAAACTACATGCTATGAAGGATGCAATGCAAGAAGAACCATCATCAAACTCTCAAGGGTTAGGCAGAATGGATTTTTCAAAGTTTGAACCAAAATATTGCCTTAAAATGAATTTAATTCCAACAAAAATTGTCAAAGTGCATCAAGAACAAAAAAGAAATTTGGTTTGAGAGTTTGATTATGTTTCTAAATGTTTTGAAATGCAATGTGATTTTTTTGGTGATTTTTAAATACCTAAATGCATTTTTAATTAATTAATTTTAATTAACTAATTAAAAATAAACATTTAAATGATTTAAAAATAATTTTTAATGCAAAAAATAAAAATAAAAATATTTTTGGGTTCTGAAAAGTAATGAAATGCTTGAAAAAAATTTTCAGAATTTTTAAATGTATTTTGCTATTTTAAATAATTCGTGCAAATAAAATGGAAAAGAAATGAATAAAAAATTAAAATATGAGAAGTATGCAGGATGAAGAGTCCAGATTGATTCTGGGTTTGAGACCATTGACTTGGCGCCACATCCAAGGGCCCAAGTTCAAACTTCATTAATCCAGATTAATTAAATAAATAAACCTAAATTAAAACTAATCATGAGATCCAGACCACACAAACACACGCGGGAAGGATCAATCGCATGGCCCGGATTCAAACTTTTCCCTAATCCCAAATTAAGCCCTAATTACATTCAGGTCACCGGAGAAGAACTCCGGTCGTCTTCTCCGGTGACAACCCTCCCTGAGAATTTCAATCTCACTCTCTAGGTCATTTCTGGAGCTCTAAAGCTCCAGATCACTTCCTCTCTCCATTCTAAACCCAACCCCACCCTCAAATGGAATTTATTTCTAACCATTAACAAGATTCGAAGCAAGGTACAAAAATGGCAGAAATTTCAGACAAGCCATACATGCTCAAATCTTCATCATTTTCAAAAATTTAAAGCTCAACATGTTCAGGGGATCACACTTAATCATTTAATAACTTAAAATAGAGCTTCTGGAAAAAATGATTCGCATGGCTACCTGAGATGGAGCTTTCAATCCAGGAGCGTTCTGACTGCTTCCTTGCTTCAAAATGGCTCCAATGATCTTCCTGAGGAAGCTTTGAGGCTTAGTTGGAGTGTGTTGTGGCTAGTTTGTTAGATTGATGGAGTTCTGTTCAGAGAAGGTGGAAAATCGTGTTTGAGTTTCAAGGACTTTCAAGGCAAGGTGAAGGGTGGTTTAGGCTCTATGAAGCTTTTCTGAATGAATGGTGAAGTTGGTTTTGAGGTTTGATGATTGTGAGATGAGATTCGAAGGAAAGTGCATAAGAGGAGAGTTTTGTGAACTATGGCTTATGAGAGATATCAGGCTGGCTTGTTGTGTGTTTTTAGTCTCTTTTAGTCCACATATCGAGCTGTGATAGGGCAGAGAGTTGTTGGTGGCACAGCTTGATTGGTATGGCCCCTTTTGCAAAAAGTCAAGTCTAGGTGTACTATAAGGTATGGGCTATTTTAGGGCTAGCACAAAAGCATGTCTGTTGCAGCTTGAATCAAGGCAGACCATCGAAATGATTTTGAGGCCAACTTGCAAGTGGATTAGGGTTTATGTGAGGTTTTGCAATTTTGTGATCTTTTGGCCCTTTTGTGATTACTTCAAGCATAAGTCATGAAAATGGGAGGTTCTTTGGTGCATTCTGATTTTTAGGTCATGGTTCATGTTTGTGAAATGGTTAGAAGTCCATTTGAAGTCACATTTTGCCTTGGCAAGAGGTTTTGCAACTTTGCCTCTTTGGTGTAAAACTTGAAATTATGTGATTTTGTCCAACTTTGACAAGCCATAACTTTTGATCCATAATGAATTAGAATGAGTTCTTGTACTTTTTGAAAAGGGAATGATCCATTCTACAACTTTCATGACCAAAGTTTTTTTCATTTGAAGCATTTTTGAATCAATTTGAGGAGGTTGAAAAACTTTCCCAAAATGGCAAGTTTTCATTACAAGTCACTTTCCCAAAAAGGCAATTTTGCAAATGGCTTGAAATTCTTCAATTTTGTGAACTTCTAACATCTTCTATGATCAAATAAAGATCATACACATTAAAAATGATGGAGAACACCCTCTGGTTGGGTCATTGGGGGCCTCAAATGCCCTGATTTTGCACTGACTTGCTCAAGAAGTCAACTCTTGATCAGATGCCTTCCCCATGGAATTTCTTCATGAAAATTGATATGCATGATCCTCATATCATATAGAGACCAATAGAAACAAGAATGACCAAAAAATTTGGAGTTATGGCCTTTGAAACCAAAACCCTAATTTTAGGTCATCTGTGCAGTTAAACCTGGCTCTGCTTCCATGCCTTTCTCAGTTCTTGTGATTCTTTGACTTCATTGACTTGGTGAAGATATGATATGATGTTTGAACATTCATGGACCCCTTTTAAGTGATTGATGACCTTTGGAGTGGCTCAAATGGCTCTTGGATTGCTCAGATCACAAACCCTAGATGCAGATGACTTAGAAGCAATGCAGTGAAGCAAAAATGCAACATGAGATGCTATGATTGAACTTATGCATATGAGAAGATCACAAGCCATGGTGTGAATGGGTGAGGGAAAATTTAGGGTGTTTACACCAAGGAGAAGGCATATTGGAAGCAATCGAAGAAGGTCCGCATAATCCTATTAATGTGATCAACAGCGTTGGAACCGCAAAGTTGAAGAATATGTATGATGAAGATGATAAAAAGAAGATCCTAAATGAGAAGAAGGCAATCAACATTCTTCAAAGCGCTCTTAGTATGGACGAATTCTTTCGCGTATCAAAATGCAAATCGGCAAAGGAGATTTGGGATACTTTGGTAGAAACACATGAAGGAACAACAGAAGTAAAAAGATCAAGGCTTAACACGTTGAGTCAAGAATATGAAATGTTCCGCATGCAGCCCGGTAGAATCTATTGTGGCCTTACAAAAAAGATTTGTTCATCTAACCAACCACTTGATTGCACTCGGAAAGACCTTCACCAACAACGATCTCAATTTGAAAGTCCTAAGGTCCTTGACAAGGGAATGGCAACCGAAGGTGACCGCTATCTCGGAGAAGAAGAGTCTTTCAATGATGACATCCGCATCTCTATTCGGCAAACTTCAAGAGCACGAATTGGAACTTGGAAGGCTCGAGAAGCACGAAAGTCAAGAGAAAAAGTCCAAGGGAATTTCTTTGAAGATTGACACGAAGGATGACAAAGATGACGAGATTTCCGAAGATGAGAACTTCATGCTTCTTGTTAAGAAGCTTGGTAAGTTTTTTAACAAAAATAATAATTCCTCTTTTCCTAAAAAGAATAAACATTTCAGGAAGAAGGATGCATCCACATCGATTTAAGAAGTTACATGTTATGAATATGGGAAGCAAGGTCACATAAAACTGGATTGTCCAAAACTTGCAAAGAAAGGAGGATTCAAAGGCAAGAAGGACTTCAAAAATAAAAAGGCTTATGTCGCGTGGGATGACAATGAAGTTAGTTCCTCATCGTAATCGGAAAGCGATGAATGGGCAAATATGGCGTTGATGGCGTCACATCACTCCGATGAAGAAAATGACGAGGTATGCTTGAAAACAACTTCTAATCAATGGTATCTCGATAGCGGTTGTTCAAAGAATATGACGGGCGATATCAACAAATTTTCAAGTCTAACACTTAAGGACAAAGGATATGTTACTTACGGTGATGATAATAAAGGAAGGATTCTTGGAGTTGGAACCATTGGTGCATCTCCTCATACAATCATCGAAGATGTCCTTTATGTGGAAGGCCTTAAACACAACCTTCTTAGCATAAGTCAATTGTGTGACAAAGGGTTCCGAATCAACTTCACAAAGGAGGAATGCTTGATAGAACACGAAGTCACTCATGAACTCTTGCTAAAAGGTAAACGATTTAATAACATTTTTATGATTTCTTTTGATGACTCTTCCTTGAAGGTGAAGTGCTTAATGGCAAACAACAACGAGGCATGGCTTTGGCATAAGAGGATTGCTCACATTCACATGGAGCATTTAAACAAATTAATAAAGCATGATCTAGTTGTTGGTCTTCCGAAGATAAAGTTTATCAAGGATAAGCTTTGTGACGCATGTCAAAAGGGGAAGCAAACCAAAACATCCTTCAAGACCAAGAAAGTGATATCTACTTCAAGACCACTACAATTGTTACATATGGATCTCTTCGGTCCATCAAGGACAAAAAGCTTCGGAGATAACGTTTTTTCCTTAGTTATTGTTGATGATTTCTCTAGATACACTTGGACTTTGTTTTTTGTGCAGAAAAGTGATGCCTTCAAAGCATTCAAGAAATATGCCAAGCAAATTCAAAACGAGAAGTCACTCTCAATAGTTTCCATAAGAAGCGACCATGGCGACGAATTTCAAAATTCATCATTTGAAGATTTTTGTGAAGAGCATGGAATCTCTCACAATTTTTCCGCACCAAGGACTCCTCAACAAAATGGTGTCGTAGAGAGGAAGAATAAGGCATTAGTGGAACTTGCAAGGACAATGCTTAGCGACTCAAATCTTCCTAAATATTTTTGGACGGATGCGGTTAGCACGACTTGTTTTGTAAGTAACCGTGTCAATATTCAACCTATTCTCAAGAAGACTCCATATGAGTTGTTCAAGGGAAGGAAACCCAACATATCTTTCTTCCACATATTCGGATGCAAATGCTTCATTCTCAACAACGGCAAGGAAAACCTTGGTAAGTTTGATGAGAAGTCCGACGAAGGTATATTTCTTGGTTATTCTCTCTCAAGTAGAGCTTTTAGAATTTTTAATAAACGAACACTTACTATTGAAGAATCTATACATGTTTCGTTTGATGAGACTAACCCCTCGAAAGAGGATAACATTATTTTGGATGATGATGATGATGATATAGTAGATCTATCACAACAACAAAAGGAGACATCAAAAGAACAAGCAATATCACAAGAAGATGACTCACCAACCATTGAAGAACATCAAGATCTTCCAAAAGAATGGAGAACTCATAGAGATCACCCGATAGATAAAGTGATTGGTGATATTAGCCAAGTCGTTGCAACTCGACTTAATCTCAAGGATGCTTGTCTCAACATAGGCGTTCGTATCTCAAATTGAACCAACAAAAATCGATGAAGCCTTAGGCGATGATCAATGGATAATAGCTTTGCAAGAAGAACTCAACCAATTCGAAAGGAACAAGGTTTGGACTCTTGTACCAAGACCGGACAACAAACATATCATAGGCACAAGATGGGTGTTCAAGAACAAACTTGACGAGAATGGGATCATAGTTCGTAACAAAGCAAGATTGGTCGCACAAGGCTACAACCAAGAAGAAGGAATCGACTTTGATGAAACATTCGCTCCGGTAGCAAGGTTAGAAGCAATTAGATTATTACTTTCTTACGCTTGTTCAATGAATTTTTAGTTGTACCAGATGGATGTCAAAAGCGCTTTCCTAAACGGTTACATCAATGAAGAAGTCTACGTCAAACAACCTCCGGGTTTTGAAGACTTCAAGAATCCCTCTCATGTCTACAAGTTGAAGAAGGCTCTTTATGGCTTAAAGCAAGCACCAAGGGCTTGGTATGATCGCCTTAGCAACTTCCTATGTGAGAAAGGTTTTACGAAAGGAAAGGTTGACAAGACTTTGTTCATCAAGAATCTCAAGGGCAACACCTTACTTGTTCAAGTCTATGTCGACGACATCATCTTCGGTTCAACGAACAAAGATCTTTGCGAAGAATTCTCTCTTATGATGCAAGGCGAATTCGAGATGTCCATGATGGGAAAGATGAACTACTTCCTTGGATTACAAATCAAGCAAACAAAGGATGGCATCTTCATCAACCAATCTAAGTATTGCAAGGAATTATTGAAAAGATTTGATATGGATAATTGCAAAGAAATGTCGACTCCAATGGGATCCGGAACGTATGTTGATCAAGATCTATCCGTCACTTCAATAGATATTACAAATTATCGAGGTATGATCGGTTCACTTTTATATTTGACGGTAAGCCGTCCTGACATTATGTTTAGTGTTTGTTTGTGTGCCCGCTTTCAAGCTAATCCAAAGGAATCACATCTCACCTCCGTGAAGAGGATCATGAAGTATCTCAAAGGAACGACGCACGTCGGATTATGGTATCCTAAAGGTAGTACTTGTTCTTTAATTAGTTATTATGACGCTGATTATGCAGGATGTAAGACCGATAGAAAAAGTACAAGTGGTACTTGTCACATTCTCAGGAATGCACTGGTGTCATGGGCATGTAAGAAGCAAGCATGCGTTTCACTTAGCACGGCCAAAGCGAAGTACATCGCAGCAGGAAGTTGTTGTGCCCAAATCTTGTGGCTTAAACAACAACTCCTCGATTTCGGTATAGACCTCGGTTGTATCCCTCTCCGCTGTGACAACACAAGTGCCATCAATATCACGAAGAACCCGGTCATGCATTCAAGAACAAAACACATAGATATCTGGCATCACTTCCTTCGAGATCATGTTCTAAATGGAGATGTCGATGTTACATTCGTGGATACACACAATCAACTCGCCGATACATTCACTAAACTGTTGGCTAAAGAGCAATTTTACAAGATTCGACGAGAACTTGGTATTCTCAATGAAGGTGACATCTAACCTTAACCTTAAAATTTCTTGTTGTATGTTTTTATTGCATTATATGTATGTTTGTTCACTTTTTAGTCATAAAATGCTAGCACTTCCATTTCGCCGGTTTTCGTTTTTCTCACTTTCGTATACCCGAAAATAATCGGTTTCAAAAACGTTTTTGATGGAAAGTTGCGTTTTGATGAGTGCTAACACTTTATGGAAAATTTTTTATGAAAAAATGTTTATTTTTGCTCTAAATCATGCTGCTGGATTTTTCAAAAAATTCAAAATTTTTAACCGTTAACCGGTTAACGTAATAGGTTAACCGGTTAACATCCAAAACTTGGATTTCCAGCGCAAGTTTCAGACTCTGTGTTTTTATTATATATTTTTTTGTTTTACTATGTCTTTTATATATTCTACAAGTACATTGCATTGCATGTTTGGTTCATTCACATCCACATGTTTTGACTCTTCAACTATTTGACTATCATAAACACTATTATCATCTTCTTCCAACTTTCAACCTTCAACAAATTAAACCCCCATTAAAACCCACTATCTCTTCATCTTTATAAACATTCTTCAAACTACATTCAACTCACCCAACATCAAATCCGGAATTATCATCTCCTCTAAACCCTAACTCCATCATTGTTCATGGCACCCCAAAGGAAAGGAAAGGAACCTGCCTCAGTGTCAGAAGAAGCTCCAGTTGCAGAAACAATGGAATCCACCAAGAAGAGGAGGCTAGACTTCAAAGTCAGAGTCAGACCATTGTTTAAGGGTAAATATGTTCTTCTGAAATCCTTCAAACCTCAAACTTTTAAGTTTCCCGCATTTCTAGAATTTCAAGGAATGAGTGACTTTGTTGCTGACAATGGGAGAGTTTACCCGGATTTGGTCCAATCCTTTATGCATAACTTTTCTCTCAACTTGGATAGGCATGGTAAACATAAGTTGCATACTCTTGTTAGAAATTGTGAAATTAAGGAGGATTTAGGTGCTTTGGCTGCATCCTTGAACATTCCATTTTCCGGTGTGTTTCTCCACAAAGGCGTGAACCACATTGATGATATTTGGTCCGGCTACAACAAAATGGAGTATTATTACTCAATCTGCCATTTTCCGAAGGATGTTGTGACATCGGGACAGCGCACTTCAAGAACTCTATGTTATGCGAAGAATTTGACCGTTGATGATCGGTTGTTACACTATATCATTTGATATGTGTTGCTGCCCAAGGATTCAAACCACTCTCAAATCAATGACTTGGAGATGCAAGTGATGTTTGCTATCAAGAAAAGGGTAAAGATTAATTGGATGCTCACAATGATGTATCATTTGAAGCAACAACTCTCGCTCAAGACAAAACTTCCATATGCTAGGCTCATTTCTCGGATCATTGAGCAAACCGACTTGGTTATTGGTAGGGAACCTTTTATCGCCATGAAGGCTACGGCGAATGAAATTAATGAGATTACAATTGTGATGAATACCGGAATTGTTCTACACAATGATGGTTCTTATGAATATGCCGATGGTTCCTCAACTCCATCCTTTCCTATTCCCGAAGGTGGCATAACTAATGACTTCCTTTACACCACCATCATGACACACCACCGTGAAGCTCAACAAAACCCCCGTGAAACCCAATGCACTCTCAAAAGTCTTTGGAAACTTATTATCGGTTCTCACAACCAAACCGAAGAGGATGATGAAAGTGAAGCCGGTAGTGAAGATGGTGAAGATGAAAGTGATGAAATGTCGGATGAGGAATGAACATGCATGTCTTGTTGTTTTTATTGTTTTAATTAGTTTTAAACATTCTGTTATAAATCCTAAGTTTGTTAGGCAATTTTGATTTCGTTTCGGTTATGTTTCCGTACTCTTTTCCCGTTTAATCTAATTATGTTTGTGTTATTTGTGCTATCGTGTATGTTTTCATGCTTAGTTGCATCATGCTGAATTTTATGCTGTATTTTCATGATTATGCTTGATTCTCTCTTCCTTTTTGCTAATGCCAAAGGGGGAGAAGTGCTTAGTTTCTAATATCTCTCTGTGCAGAATTTTGCCTCTGTTTAGATAGGGGGAGTTGCTGGACATAGGGGGAGAAGCAAGCCTAGAACAACTTTGATCGATCAAGCTTGTGCGCAAAATTCGTTTGGTTGTCATCATCAAAAAGGGGGAGAATGTAGAAGCATACTTCAAGCTCAATGTTTTGATGACGTCAACATTATTTAAGCTCATTCCATATTGCAAAAAGTAGAGATAACAACAAAGATCAAGATCATGGTTATGCATCATCAATGGAATGCTTCCGTTCGATTCAAGCTTTTGTGCAACATTTTTAAGACTTGGACACAAGGCTTAGGTATATCAAAATTAACTCCTTAAAATGATATACAAGTGTTCAAAATATTTATCATGTTTTTTTACTGCATGTGCATCATTTTGAAAATAATCGGAACTGGTTTTAACACTTAAAACAGAAATATTTTTCTGAGTTTTAACAGTGTTAACCGGTTAACCATATGGGTTAACCGGTTAACGGTCTCAATTTTTCAATTTTGTGGTAACGTTTCAAGGTGTTAACCGATTAACCCATATGGTTAACCGGTTAACACTGAAGGATTTTTTGAAAAATTGTTTCTCTTCAAAATCAAATATTTTGTTAAGTGTTATACCTCTTCATGATTTTCTTTCATAACTTTTTTATACCTTTTCAAAGAATTTTTTCATAAATTCTCATACCTTTTTGAATAGGTGTTATGACTATTATAAATTCTTAAAATTTCAAATTCATAAACACCTCCTAAGAATTTTTCAAAAATTATCACACAATCAAAATCACTAAATTCAAATATTTTCATACTTCTCAAAAGTGTTCATAAGTTCTTCATATTTCATATTTCATTGAACACTTGTATTGAATCTTAAGTAGTGAATTTTGAATATAGGAGAAGATCAATTTATATTGATAACAATCATTGTATTACTCACTCAAACAAAAATTATAGAAAGTGTTTTCTATTTGTGACTTGTGTTCCAAGGATTGTTTGGACATAAGGGTAAATGTGGCAAGAGGATTGTTCTTGCACACTTGATTGTTTAGTTTGTTAGAAAGTAGGCCTCACAATTGAAGGTGTGATAGGTTGTACTGTTCTAAAGAAACTAGTGGAAATCTCTTTCGTGTTGAAAGGGGACTGGATGTACCTTCGGATTGTGAAGGGAACCAGGATAAACCTCCGTGTCATTTTTACTTTCCTGCTTTACCATTTTCATTCCATAAACCGTAAAAAGCAAAATCCATCCATCGAAGAAAAAGAATCGAAAAATTTGATAACAACTAATTCACCCCCCCCCTCTTAGGCGCACTTTGATCTTACATGACACTCAAATGATTTGGAGGTACATGGACCTTATCAGCATAGATCTGGCACTTGTGGCATTTGCGGGAATATTTACCGCAATCAGATACCATGGTGATCCAATAATATCCCGATCTTAGCCGTTTCTTTGCCATAGTGTGTCCTCCAGCATGGGTACCAAAAGAGCCTTCATGAACGTCTTGCATCAATACGTGTGCTTCGTGTCTATCCACACATCTGAGCAGAACCATGTCGAAGTTTTGCTTGTATAGCACATCATCTTCATTCAAAAAGAATCCCCCTGCTAGCCTTCTGAGAGTCTTCTTGTCTTTACTGGATGCCCCAGTCGGGTACTCTTGAGACTTCAAAAATTGCTTAATATCATGATACCAAGGTTTATTATCCTCACCACTGTCAACTGCGATGACATAGGTAGGCCTTTCGAGACGAGGGACCATGATTCGAGGCACATAGTTATCTTGACATACTTTGATCATGGATGATAAAGTTTCTAGAGCATCAGCGAACTGATTTTCATCTCGTGGAATATAACTCAATTTGACTTTGGTAAAGAAAGTTAGCAACCTCCTGGTATAATCCCTGTAAGGTACCAGGTGAGATTGATGAACTAGCCACTTGCCATTGACTTGGTTCACTATCAGAGCAGAATCTTCGAAGATCTCGAGGTTCTTGATTCGCAAGTTGATTGCCTCCTCGACCCCCATGATGCAAGCTTCATACTCTGCTTCGTTGTCGGTACATTTGAAAGTCAGCCGAGCAGCGAAAGGCATATGGACCCCCTCTGGTGAGATAATGACAACACCTACTCCGCTTCCGTTTATGTTCACAGCTCCGTCAAACATCAACTTCCATTTGGATTCGGGGTTTGGCCCCTTATCCGGAAGTGGTTCTTCACAGTCTTTCAACTTGAGGAAAATGATGTCCTCATCCGGAAACTCGAATCTCATAGGCTGATAATCGTCAATTGGCTGCTGAGCCAGGTATTCTGACAATACACTCCCTTTGATTGCTTTTTGCAAAGTGTACTAGATATCATATTATGTTAGAATCATCTGCCATCAGGCTACCCTTCCTGTAAAAGCTGACTTCTCGAAGATATACTTTACAGGATCCATCTTGGAAATTAGGAGAGTGGTGTGAGTCAGCGTGTACTGTCTTAGTCGGCGAGCAGCCCATTCCAAAGTGTAGCAAGTTTTCTCGAGTAGCGAGTAACGTGTCTCACAATCGGTAAACTTTTTGATAAGGTAATAAATGACATGCTATTTTCGACCAGACTCGTCCTGCTGACCCATCACATATCCCATTGATCCTTCAAGTACTGTGAGGTACATGATTAAAGGTCTCCCTGGCACTGGAGGCATGAGAGTCGGAGGTTCTAGAAATTACTCCTTGATTCGGTCAAAGGCTTATTGGCAGTCTTCATTCCACTTGATAGCCTGATTCTTCCTCAGAAGCTTGAAAATAGGCTCACACGTGGCTAGGTGTGAGATAAACTGTGTAATGTAGTTTCGTCTCCCTAAGAAACCATGTACTTACTTCTCAGTTCTTGGTTCAGGCATCTCCTGGATGGCTTTTACTTTGGCTAGGTCGACCTCAATTCCCCGCTCACTGACAATGAAACCCAGTAGCTTATCGGACCGCACCCTGAAGGTGCATTTGTTCAGATTCAACCTTAATCTGAATTTCCTGAGTCTGTCAAACAACTTGGCTAAATTGACTAGATGCTCTTCTGTTTGGGACTTTGCTATCATATCATCAACATAGACCTCAATCTCATGATGGATCATGTCATGAAATAGCGTCACCATAGCACGTTGATAAGTGGCTCCAACATTCTTAAGACCAAACGACATGCCTTTATAACAGAAGATGCCCCAAGGCATAATGAAGGTAGTCTTTTCCATATCATCAGGAGACATTTTAATCTGGTTGTAACCTGAAAACCCATCCATGAAATAGAATACAGAAAACTGAGCAGTGTTGTCAACTAGCACATCTATATGAGGCATAGGGAAATCACTTTAGGGCTGACCCGATTCAAATCCCTATAGTTCACGCACATCCTAACCTTACCATCCTTTTTAGGGACTGGTACAATATTGGCAACCCATGGAGGGTAACTAGTCACTGCTAAGAATCCAGCGTCAAACAACTTATGTACTTCCTCTTTGATTTTGATTGCCATATCAGGGCATGTACGTCTCAATGATTGCTTCACTGGTGGGAAGTCTTCTCTCAAAGGCAGCTTGTGCACCACAATATATGTGTCCAAACCAGGAATGTCTTGATAAGACCAAGCGAAGACATCAACATATTCTTGAAGCATGGCAATTAGACGAGTCTTGATAGACTCTTCTAACGCAACCCCGATCTTTACCTCTTTCTTGTCTTCTTCGGTACCCAGGTTTATCACCTCAATAGCCTCTTCATGTGGCTGAATCATCTTTTCCTCTTGCTTAAGAAACATGGCTAACTCTTCAGGTAGTTCGCAATCTTCTTCACCTTACTCATCGACATGGTGGATCAGATTGTCAAAGTCATACTTAGCCGTAGCAGGGCCTTCATTGATGAGACCCGGTGAAGAGCACCTATATGATTCATGCAAGGCTTTAGAAAGAGTTTGAGAAATGAAAACATTGCCACTTTAAAACTTTTCTTTCCCTTTTTTAAAAACAAAGACAAAAATGAAAGACAAGGAAAAACATGGATGAATGCAAAACGTCCACTTTATTAATGATTATGGTATTGTGTCATGAACAATGGAACCCTTACAATGAGCTGTTATGCCCCAGGCAAGGCATAGCGCTTGAATACAGGAAAGACAAAAAACAAAAACCATTACTCTTTAAGGGAAGTGATAGAGATGAGCCTTTTAGATGACCAATTGCTGAGCTGCGTCCCTGGAGCACAAGGCCCGATCCACTCGTCAAAGTCACAATCACCATCAACTATGTCATCTTGCACTGCACTAATACTCCCATAATCAACCCATCCAACACTTGTGAAGGTAATCGGGCCTTGTCGACCTCTGGAGCTCTGTTCAGATGATGGCTGCCCAGGCTGGTAGCCACCACCAAACATGTCCTTTTTCTTGTATATTTCCACCGGCTTTCCCCAACCTTCTCGTATTCCTGACTCCACAACCTTCAGAGCCTGTTTGTAAGAAGTTATGGAGACTCCTTTGTTTGACTCTTCGGAAGAAGATGCCGATGAAGATGCCAATTCAGTCTTAAGGAGCTCGAAAGCTTGACACGGAGTCTCAACAATCTCACCGTCCATCTCTACATATTTAAATGAAGCCAGATGGATGATGAAGATATCCTCCTCTCCACAGACCGTTACGATTTTCCCTTCCCAGACGAATTTCAATTTCTGATGAATCGTAGACGACACTGCCCCTATCGAATGGATCCAGGGCCTCCCTAGTAAACAGTTGTACGCATGCTGGATGTCCATTATATAGAATGTGGTGTTGAAGACTTGTAGCCCTACCTTGATTGGAAAATCCACTTCTCTAAACACTAACCTCCTTGATCCATCAAACGCTCGAACCACCAAGTCACTGGGCTTCAGAATAACTCCGTCGTAATCCAGTTTCATTAACGCTTTGTTGGGAAGTACATTCAGTGATGAACCTATGTCTACCACCACATAGGATAACACTGCACCTTTACACTCCAAAGAAATATGCAGTGCCCGATTGTGGGAACGACCCTTAGATGTTAGGTCCATATCAGTAAATCCCAATCCATTATTGGCGTTCACACTGGACACCACGGTTTCTAATTGGTTCACTGAGATATCCTGGGGTACATAAGCTTTGTTCAGGATGTTTAAGAGAGATTTTCTATAAGAATCATAACACATTAACAGAGACAGGATGGAAATATTTGATGGAGTCTGTTGCGAGTGGTCTACGATTTTATAATCGCTCTTCTTGATGATTCTAAAAAACTCTTCTGCTTCTTTGTCAAATGTAATGTCAGGGTCAACCACAGACGTGGTCTCATTAGTGGTTACTGGTTGCTTGCCTCTAGCCTTGGCTTGGGCTTTTACAATATCTCTAGGTGGCACTACACTATTTCTCAGTGTCTTAGGCGCAAACAATCTTCCACTTCTAGTAAAACCTCCTACCCCAATGTTCTTCACCTGAGCTTGAGATATACTAGGTGTGGCCAAGTCTTGTTTCTGGCCATTGCAATACACTTCACCTCCGTAATGCCATGGGATGGCCTTATCACTTTGGTACATCACATGCTCTGCAGTAGTAATATTATTGGTGCCACTCTGGCTTGAGGAGGATCCTGTGATGGATCATAGAAAATGGTCATTGTCGAAACTTCTTTCTCTTTTGCAACTCTATTAAACTGCAGGATCCCTTCATCAATCATGCTCTGTACCCCCGTTCTCAATTTCTCGCAACCATCAAGAGCCTCAGCACAATCTAGACAATCATTCTTACAACCCGGAAAGATACCCTTATGGGCCAAACAAGCTTTGACAATACTCAATGGAGTTTGCAGGTTATTGACATCATGCACCAAATTCAGATTCCCTCCGTCATCAATTGCCCCAATCGTACCTCCATGAGGAGTCATAGGGTTTTGTATCACATTTGGAGTGGGAGCGAAATTAATTGCTTTGGAATCTATTAAATCCTGAACAACATGCTTCAAGGCTTTACAACTCTCTGTAGTGTGACCGGGGGCTCCAGAATGGAATTCGCACCGGGCGCTTGCATCATAACCTTCAGGGATTTGTCCCGGTCTCGGAGGTTGTAAAGTTCTAAGCTGGACCATTTGGATTTAGAGAAGATTTTGAAAGAGCTGTGAGTAAGACATGGGTGGAGTTTCAAGATGTCTTTCTCTAGCCTTTTGAGAATAATAGGGACGAGGAGCCCTCTGTTGTTGATAACCTTGTTGGCGTTGCTGTTGTTGAACATGTTGTTGATTAGACGGAGCTGAAATGGTAACAGGAGCCACTTGCTGATAAACACCTCTATTTCCTCTACTTCTCTGTGCATACACAACTCCATTTTCTCCTTCCCTTTTTTTCAAAAAAAAGGTTTCTTGATACCGGAAGCTGAAGCACCACACTTCTGGATCTTTCCCTGCTTAATTCGCTCTCTATCCTCTCGCCAGTTAAGATAATGTCTGAAAAACCACTTGAATAACACCCAGCCAACCTTTCCAAGAAGTTCCCTAGAAGGGTGTCTATGAAAAGGTCTACCATTTATCTTTCTAGAAAAGGCGGTTCTACCCTGGCGGCCACCTCACGCCATCTCTGGGCATAATCTTTAAAACTTTCTGAATTCTTCTACACCAAAGTCTAGAGCTGAGTGCGACTAGGCGCTATATCAATGTTGTATTGATATTGTTTTTGAAAAGCTTCCCCTAGATCTTTCTAGTTTCGAACAGAGCTTCTCTCCAACTTCATATACCATTCCAGTGAGCCTCCAGAGAGGTTGTCTTGGAAATAGTACATCCAAAGTTTCTCGTCACTAGTATGAGCAGCAATATTTCGGTAAAAAGCCTGCAGATGCATTTTGGGGCAGGTGTTGCCATTGTACTTATCAAAGGTTGGTGGCCTGAACTTGGGAGGAATGACCACTCCAGGAACCAAGCCCATATCAGATACATCTATACCAAGAGTGTCTCTACACTCAAGGGCCTTAACCTTTTCAGCCAGCAACAAAAAATCTTGAAAATTTCCTTCCATGCCAAATCCCATATCATTATTAACAGGAGGGAACTGATCCTCTTGTTGGTCTTCCACAAGAATAAGAGTTGGCGTGCCAGTCTCTGGAACTGGAGGTCCACCTGCTCCATTGTTGTTGTTAGGGGGATTCCCTTGAGCATATGGAGTGACCACATGAGGGTTAGTCTGGGAAGGAGTAAGTATCTGCATGGCGTTCCTCAGATCCTGTTGTCCTTGGTCCATACCCTGCATCATAACCATAAATTCCCCCATCCGAGTGCAGAATTCATTGAGTTCTGTCTATAGTGCGTTCATGATAGTTCTTTGGTTGTTGCGGGTTGCATACCAATGAGGAATATTTTGTCTGAGGTGATGGGCCTTAGCTTCTCTCGCAATCTTTACCTGGAGAAAAGATACGTTAAGTAACCTAGAGAAACCTACAAAAGAAAAATGCAAATGATATGTATGCAATGATGTGTTCCTCTTATCCTCAAGGTTTTGTTTACTTTCCCATTCTGGTATTAAGAGAATAGCCTTTGAAAGAAGACCTTATGTGACATTCAGATGTGAAGTGATAATATTTAATATCCTGCGTCCGTGCAAAAGATGAAAACCATATATTTAAGGCAAACCAAAAGAAACTGAAATAACAAAGTCCCCATAGGGTACAAGTTCATACATCAAAGAGGTAAATTACATCTGCAAGAGATGAATCCCACAACAAGCCTGTGGATAATCCAAACATATGAATACAAGACTAAAGCCTAGGAAGATCTACATCATGTAACCTCCGGCTAAGGCGTTTGACACCTTGAAGCAACTGGGCTATGTCTGGATGGTCTGGTTCCTGTACGAGCTTTTTAATCAGGAGATCCCTAAGGTCAAAAGAAGAATGCAACTCCTCAATTTGTTGTAGGAACACCTTCTCACTCTCTTTGTTTGCAATTGGCTCAGTCTTGGTCTTCTTGACATCAGCTCTAAGCTTCAACTCCTCTATCTCTTTCTGAGCATCCTCCACTGCCTGTTGACTCTCTACTATATCTTGAAGATGACTCTTCTCTTGGTGGTGGGCCTTTTGAAGGAGCTCTCCTTGTTCAGCTAAAGAATCCTGAAGACCTTTGATCTCTAACTTATATCTGGCCTCCAATTCTTTCTGCTTCTTCAAGTTGTCTCTCCATTTCTCCTGCCACAAAGTTATAGCTTCATTAGATTCATTCACCTCTTTCTTATCTTTTCGGCACTGGCTTGACTTGTGAGTTTCAGCTAATCCTTTTTTCTTGAAATAGAGTTCTCTCTCCTGGAAGTCCTGCTGCTTAAGCCTGACCATTTCTTCATCCTGGTGAGCCCTCTCTTCCAACTTCTGGTTTTGAATCTTCAACTTCTAGCATGCGTTGTTGGCTTCTTGGTTCTCCATCCTGAGTTGTTTAACCAAGGCCTCCAATTTCTGATACTCCTGAAGAGGGACTGAAGTTATAGGGACTACTTCCTTAGGGTAGAGAGGTGGTTCCTTGGAGAATGGGAGCAACAAAGTCTCTACACGATCTTCCAACCAGGTGGCAAAAGGATCATAAATCTTTGGATCTGCTCTCCTAAAATCCTTATTTCCCTTCATCATCTAACCTCCCAAGCTTGGGATGCTAGTATGCTCATCTTCAAGTTACCTTCAGTTGGAAAGTATAGTGGCTCATTTATCTCTTCAATCACTGGTAAAGCTCTCAAAGGATAACCAAACTGTTTTTTGGACAAGATAGGATTATAACTGATTCCACCTTTCCTTGCTATCAAGGGTACATTTGGGAAGCTACCATAACTAACCATGATTTCTTTGCCTACAAGATCCCTGTTGCATCCCCAAGCAATGTCATATGAGGTTAAGCCCATCAATCTTTTGGACCACTTCCAAGATTGTTTCATGTCTTGGAAAGGTCCTGATTTTGGGAGTTGCCTTACAAACCAGTCAGCAAACAAGGGAGCACAACAATTCACATGTCCCTTTCTCTTTTCATTCCTATAATGAACCCCATAGTAGAAGTCACCCGGCTATGTAGGCACTGGGTTTCTTTTGACAAAGATGGTGATAGCCTCCATGACGATTAATCCTTTCTCTCCTGGGAATAAGCTTATCCCATACACTATCATGGCTAGTAATGCTCTGAAATCTGCCCATTTGTTTCCCAATGCCATAACATGAGCTACTGTGATAAGAAACTCCAAATAAATCCCCTTACCCTGGCTGGCTTATAGGCCCTTCTTGAATCTGATCATACTCAAGTGACAGGCAACAATAATGTCTTCATAAGGAGGGCTCCTCTCTGAAGCATAAAAAGGCATACCTTCTCTAATGGGAATATTCAGGATATTGGAGACCTCTTCCAACATATGTGACAAAATGTAATCTGGGAAAACAAAGACTCATAGCTATGGAACATAGAATTACTACAAGGAATGCAGGTTATACCTCTGATCAACTGTTGGCATGTTTACATATTCCAGAATCTTTACATACTCTCTTTGAAGTCATCAAGAACTTTGTCACTCATCAAGCTGATCAACTTCTGAATACCCTCTATCTCTGGTTGTGGGAAAGTATAATGAACATTCTTCTTCCTTAGAGTCTCCATCTTGAAGCAGCAATATGACCGGGAATCGGAAGTAATATGAACCCTGAGAATAAAAAGAACACATATGATTAATGATGTCATGATGCTTATGCAAGGCAAGGCATGTGATCAGTGATGTGTCTGTGTAGTGTCAATCATATAATCAAGTTTTTGTGCAGGGTCACAACATAAACATCTCTTTGATCAGAGGTTCAGATCTTAGAGTCAATGTGTAACAGAACAGATCACAATACTGAAGCATACTGGTACATTGGGTATGTTGAAGGTTAAGGTTCCTACAATCCTATAAACCCCTCCCAATCTCACAGGTGTGCTACTCGGGTCAACATCACGGACTCTCAAAGCCGAGCAGCAATAATACGTTCACCATCTCCGAGAAATGGCTCAAGACCAAATCAGGGAATCAGTTTGGCATTATGTACTACTCAGGGAGGTCTCAGTTGAGTCCAAGGAAACAAGCATCCCTCATAAGTCCCTAGCTTCAAGTAATGAATCGAGAAACAATAGTACATTCATCCTGAAGGGTACAATACTATCGTCATACGAACATTTTGCTTTAACTGGATTCCTATGAGAGAACCAGGCCATCCTATGCGAGTTCCCAGTGGGCCGTCGGATGCGAGTGGGTTTGCCAACAAATGTGGTCTGCCACTGTCATCACTGGAGAGGGATGTTTCCACAAAGGTTCTCAATGATCGGTCCCCTGACTGCATATAACTATCAAGGTTGTGTATTGCCCCAGAAAGATTCCGGCATCAATACATTTCCGAGAAGGTCGCAAGTCAAGGTGTGGAACTCACTACTACCAACATAGCAAGATGCCATGAAGCCAAAGTGGAACCACTCTAAGTCCTAAGGTGCACTCAAGCCCCGGTTACGAGCTCATCTCACAGTAACAAAGCCCATCCCACAAAAAAAAAGAAACCAGCACAATCCAGTATATGATGCATGTGAAAATGAATATTGTAAGCAGTAAATAAATGTTGTAAAGTAAATTGTAAATGGAAGCATTAAATAAACACACAACATCGCACATATAAACACCCAAAGAAACAAAAACAAACAGGCGCTAGGATTGAATCTACGAGGGAAACCAGAGATTCTGGGTTCGATCCCCAGCAGAGTCGCCAGCTAACGCTCCAGAGATTTTCATCCTAGTACAAACGCGAAAGTGGCGCGGAAAAGGTAGAGTCACCATCCAGGCATTTTCATCCCGAAGGAATGGGAAAGGTAATGCTGCACAAACCTAAGGAAGAAGGAAAGGATAAGGTCCTGCGAACCAAAGATCTGAGTTCAGGAGTCGGTTACGACCTAGGAAGGTATTAGCACCCCAGATCATCCGCCGTACCCGACGGGATCCACGCTTGTTTATTTGTTTCAAAGGGTGAGAAAATAAGATGTTGTTGAATAAGAACTGCTAACTGGAATGAGAATGGATATGAGAAAGGGAATCGGAAAAGAAAATGGAAAGAAAGGGGGAAATGTTGGGAAAATAAAAAAAAATATGCTTGAATGGGCCTTACCCCGCTGCCTACGTACCTCATCGGGAAAATGAGGATCAGAGTCGACGTAGTTCGCCTAACTAAGGAGGGAACTATTTGTTTGTATTTTTTATGCGTTGGAACTGCATATGTCTATGATCAGGTGTCGTATGCTCGTCTGGTACGCGTGCATTTACCATCTTGCATGCGAGACAAGTCGTTGCAAGTTCTCGTTGAGAATGAATGAGGTGAGAAGAGAATTCCCGCAGGAAAGTCGCTTATTGTTTGTTGTTTGCTTTTTAAGATTTTTGTATGAATTTGGCACAAGTAAGTGAATTCAAACTCTTTTCCATGGAATGTGTACTTGCTAATACATTCCAAGATGGAATAATAGAACAAGCACACAAAGTAAGGAGAATTTATCAAAGACTTGTTTCCAAGGATTAGTGTCTAAGTTCACTAGCTTGTTAAACTTATTAGATGTTTTTGTAGCTTTGTGAAGGAGTATATTTTAAATTTTCTTTGTGAAAATAATCTCTTGATCAGACTTGTACATCATGCTAGACAAGCCCATACTATTCCAAGATGGAATGAATATGAGTGCCCCATGGAATAAAGCTATACACAAGAGATTTTTTTCATGCATTTATTAAGTGTTTTTAATTTTGTTTGAAGATGAGAGAAGAAGACTCAAGAGGCAGAAGGTCAAAGCTAATGGGGGACTAAGACACTACTCTAAGTTATTTTATTATGTACAAAAGGTGATCCTATGGTTTGTGAGGTATTCTAAACCTAAGGAAAAGAAAAGCAAGTTATAGTTCAACTTACTTCCTAAGGAAGTTAAGTTGAATCTAAAGAACAAAATGGAAACCTATGAACAAAGCACCAAGTTCTAAGGCAAACAAAATTAAAATGCATAAGAGATAGGAATTAAGTAATGCTTACCTCAATATTCCCCCCCCTACAAAACAAATGTTAGCATGATGAAGTAATTTGAACAATTGTAACATGGTAAAATTCAATTAAGAACTCACACTAGCTAATAAAAACACTAATGGACTTCTAAACCTAAAATCAAATTCTAAGGTCTTCTACATGTTAGATAAGTTCTAAGGACAAGAGCTAAGTCATAAGAAAATTATCTAAAGGGATGAAGTGAATCAAATTCAAACTATGCCCTAAAGTGTTATTAAACCTTAATGGAACCTAAGGATGACTTAAAAGGGACACCTAAGTGTTTTATCATATTAAAATCTCCTAAAATCAAAGGTGAGTGCAAATTCCATAACTTAACACTAAATGAAAATGAAGGATGAGATTAGATTATGTGAGAAAGAAGAGATTCAAGTTAAGGAGATTCAAACATGAGATTGAAAGATGGAAGAATGAACATGGAAACATGGTTTTAGAAAGTGAAACAAATGACTTACAAAGAAAAATAAAAAATTACCAAGGAAGCTTGAACTCCTCATACAAAAACAAGAGGCTTGATGAAAAGTTAAAATGAAAATTAAACTCACAAAATAGTCACAAATGAAGTGGTAAGAAATGTCTTAAGGCTAAGTGTCACAAATTAGGGTTTTAAGGACCTTTAGGTGACATATGAAGTTCAAGAGAATGGAAAAGGGTCTAAACTTGAGGTAATCATATGGAGATGATCACAATACACTTATGAGACACAAAACAATGATATTACAAGGTTAGCTTATGTACAAATGGAATTTTAGAGGGCTAATGTAGAAGAAGAAGTGAAATTAGGTCAAAGTAAGGCAAGTATGACTTATGACTCAAGAAACACTAAAACAACAAAGGTGAAGACCTAAGGAGGGCACTAAACACTTTAAGACATCCCATAGGACTTATTAGACTCAAAATCAAGACCTTAAGTTAATGGCATAAATGCCTTATTCAATTTGGATCAAAGGAAGTGAAGGAAAAGACCAAAAATGCTACTTATGACCTAAGCAACTTAGAAAAATATCAAATGGCTTAGAAAATATATGAAACTTGACAATTAGTATCACAATCCAATAGGTAACCTATGTCTAAAAAATCTCACAAAAATTCCTATTTATGAATTGTCAAATGTGGTATGGAATGAGATTAGGGTTTATGTGCACACATGTGAAAGAATAGGATCAAAATGTGACCTATCATGACCTAAAAATCAAAACAAAAATATTTTTGGGAGTCTTAAAGAGTCCTATGAATAATGCAACAAGAATGGATTATTTATTATTTATGGTTTAAAAGAAATAAAATGGACAAGTTGATTGGTCAAAAATGAAGAAAATGAGAAGAAAATTAATTCTGCCTTAAAAAATGGAAAAAAATGAAAATAAAAATTATGGAAAATTAAAGAAAAATATGGAGATCATATATGAATTTTTGGGGAATTTTTAAAGGTGTTTGGTATTTTTAATAATAGAAAATGAAACTGAATAAAAATGAAATAAAAGAAATTAAAAGAAATAAAAGGTTTGGGCCTAGGGGTGGTAATATGAAGAAAATGAACTGCATTGGGCTGTAAACACATGTGTTGGAGGTGTTAAAAGTAACCTGAACTTTTCCTTCATAAAATGGGCACATGATTGCCATGCCTTTTTTAATGTGTTGGTGTGAGATGGAACATTGGATGGAAAGTGATCAATGAACACGTTATAAAGTTGTGAAACAATTAGGGCACACTGTTCAGGTGACCAAAGCTATTCTCCGGTCACCTTCCACCTAGGGTTTCCTCAAAAACACCATGAAAATGAAAAGTAAAGATACAGAAAGGCTCGCCTCACTACACTGATTAATAATCTAGCATTAGAAGTGGCTTAGGGTTCATGAGTATTGCAAATCGAAGCAAACAAATACCAACCTAAAAAATTCAACTAAGCACCTAATGTGCATATCAACTAGCCATGATTACCAAAGCTTCTACCAATCTCAAAGTCATACAACACAATCAAAAATCATGGAAATCGTGCAAGATAGGTTAGGGCAAAAACCTGGAAATGCAGAGGTCAAGTGTTGAAGAAATCCAGAGGTTCTGATTGCAATCTTTGGGAGGTTTGATCCTGAATCCTTCTTGAGTGAAATAAACACTCAATTCATGCAAAATCTTGGAGAATAATGATATGATGCAGTGATGTTGCATAACTGATTCTTGATGCTTTCAAACCACTTGAGCCATGGATCTTATGCTGATCATGATGATGAAGCTATAAAGATGATGAATGCAGTGCTGGAGATTGAGATTAGTGTTCAAGCCAATTTGCAGAGAACATAATTGGTGCAATTTGAGAGTTTCAGTTGCATTTCTCCATTGATTTTGCTCCAATGTTGTCAATGAGGATGAAAAATGGAGGAAGGATAAGGAAGCTGATGAAGGTGAAGCCTAATCCTCACACCTTGCACTACAACTTCAGAGAGAGAGCAGAGCAAAGGAAATGATGAACTATGGTGTGGAAATCGTGCAAAATGAAGAAGAGAAGATCAATTCAGCTTGTTCCTTGGTATTTATAGTGATCTTAACTCCCCTAGTTAGTAGATAGAACCATGGTTAGATCCTGGTTAACTGAGTTGATTCAATTAGAGATGAGTCAAGTTAGTTAAGTGGAATGCAAGTTGGTTATGCAAGCTAAACCCTAAAACCTTCCATTGCTCGAATCTGATCTCATGTGCTACTGAATATACTTGTTATGGTGAGCTGCAATGAAGTGCAATGAGACTGGATGATCAATGATGAAGCAATGCAGTGCAGGTCCTCTTTCTTGTTTCCTATGGTAATTAGCATGATAAAGCCAACACACAATTGTAGCCTGCTTATGAGGAATTCATTATGTCTTCTAAGGCTAGTATAGCTTGAGGCAAATAGATCTAATGCAAGCAGGTTCATGATATTTATGATGAGGATGATTGAAACTGAAGTTAATGCAGCTTGTGTGAAATGCTACCCTTCCCATTTGGCATGAATCCTCACTAATGTGCATTGCATATAGAGTGATCCTGCAGGAATGTGATACATTGCAACCTAAATAATGAGCTTGTGGGCATAACACATTAAAATGAATCATTCAAACTTGGACTGAACTGAACATGACTATGTTGCAATGCCTTGGTACATAAGCAAACCAAAATTAAAATTATGATCTTCCATGGCATGAATCTTCAAGCTCAAGGCATCAAAACATTGACTTCTTGTGCTCAATTTGAAGATGAAGTTCCATACAACAAGTTTGGAATTCACATCAAGATGCAATATGGTCTCTATGTCAATCAAATGTGTCATTGAACTTGAGGGAGCAAAACTACATACTTGGCCTTCAGGAAATTGGCTTGCCTTGGGCCACTTGCCTATGGATGAATCAATGTGGGATTATCACTTTTCCCTAGAAATATCTCCTAAACCATTGACCAAATTAAAAATCCTTAAACATCAAAGTTGTAGAGGACATGTCGATGAACAACTTTGAAGTTCAAAGAAATTTCATTTGAAGCCTTATTGGTGGAGAAAAATGGCTTGACATGTTGCACAACACCTGCTTGATAAAATGTCAGGCAGGGCGCGCGCGCAGGCTAGCAGGCTGCCTCGCCCATGACCTAGTTTTTGCCCTACTTTGCTCAAACTTTGCATGATCATATCTCTCTTAATTTTAATGCTATGAGTGAGTTCCACATATGGATTTGAAGCTTAAGATTCCCTCTTTAATTGTCTCAAGCTAGAATCTTCATATCCCTTGTATTTTGGAAGAAGGCCTCTCTTGAAGTGGCTGCAAAAATGGCCAAAACTTGCCATTTTTGGAAACCCTAATTTTCCAAAAATGGTAAGTTTTTGGTTTTCTTGATTTTTCTTGATTCCTCCATCATTTCTTGATCAAATTTGAACCATAGGATCGTTGTAACCCTAATTTCATGATTTTGACCTAAAAAAGTCAGGAGTTGACTTTTTCCTCAGCATGGTTGACTTTTCCTCAATTCCCTGATTTTCAATCATCTAGCGAATTGCACCTCTTCCAAAATGTTTCCATGGATGAAATTTGAACCCTAGGCACTTGACATCATATAGAAGACAATGGAATCAACTTTGGATCAAAATTTCACTGAGAAGCCCAGTAGAATAGAAACCCTAATTTGGCCCTTTTTCATCAGGAGATGTTGCACTACCTGCCTCCTTTGATCAATTTACTTATTTTCAAGACGTGAGGCCTCAAATGAAGACTTGTGGGATGTTGTGAACCCTTTGCACATGGTTGAGAAACTTTATGGCTTCTTGGTTGTCCTTGTATAGCCTTCAATTGCTCCAATCAATGATCACATACATATGCCTCAGCTATGATGCAATGTTTTTTATTGTTACATGGATTTGTTTATGCAATATGCAATGCAAAATGTTGAGAAAATGAGAGGGAAAATTTTGAGGTATTACAACCATCTAAGCCCAAAGAACTTTCTTGTAAAAACAAGTTTTCAAAAAAAAGAAAAAAATTCCTTCTTCTTTGTTAAGTCGCGGATACATACATCACCATTGCCATTCTTCAATTTTTTGAGCTCCGTCAAATCTGAGCGACGGAGCTCAAACTATATATCGTTGTGATCGGAACGGAACAAGGATCGTGAATACGCAAACAAATTTAACTGTCGATGTAAGAATTGGACGAATCAAAGCTTCAAACTTTCGACAGAAAATTCGAACTACCTTCAAAAATTGAAGCAAGATTCCTCTTAAACTTCTATTCTCTTCCTCTTGTTATTATATGAAGAATTTTACGATTGGAAGTGATTTTTAGTGAGAAATGAAGTATATTGGTGAAGCTTTGAAAATGAAGTTTTAATGGAGTTTTGGTGGTTTGAAGACTATTTTTGTAGAAATTTTGGAGGCTATCAAAGTTTTATCAAAGAATGAGAAGTGTTCTCTATTTATAGAATTTTGGAGTGAAATTTAAGTGGAAATTCGCAATACCTTTTTGAATTTTTTCCCGCGTTTTGCACCATATTATTTGCGTGACTGTTGCTAATTTATTCATTGTGTTTTGATACTGATTCTTTGCAATTTAACTAGTGCCTCATGCGTGTTCATTGTTGCTTGCGTGATTCTTGCTCGCATTTTATTCACCTTGCCTTTGCGTTTCAGTATCAGCTTCACATGCGTTTTATTGGTGTGGTGACATGTTGGCTTGTGATTTTATGAAAGGCTTGGTGTAAAGCTGGCTGGGAATGATTATGTGTTACTGTAACTTATGGATGCTGGAAAAAAACTCACATGTGACTTGCGCTGAAGGCTCCCAAGTGTGGCTGGAAAAAAAGGCTTGGCTGGTATGTTGTGAGCATATGAAGTGTGGATGTAGGAAAAGTCACGTGGGAATATGGCTCCATCATCTATTTATTTTTTTATTTTATATTATTTAATATAAAAAATAATAAAAAGGGTGGGCCTATAATGTGGGATTAGTATAATTTTTCGGATGAAAATGGATTTTAAAAAAATGGGTTTATTATTCTTAGTAATATGGATATATGGATTTTAAGGTTATGATAATTTTGGTGACGTAATAATAGAAAAAATGGATATTTAGAAATGAATTAAAATGTGGAAATTAAAATGATGATGGATATTAAATTGGATATTTGGAAATGGAAAATTGGAAATTGAAAGGTGAATAATCGGAATAGATCGAATAATTGGAATATGGATGAGGTAAAAACGGTAACTAGAAAAAATGGATAACAAAAGAAGCGATGTTTTTTTTTAAGCCTAGAACCAAATTTGCATTTTTCCACACACCTGATTACTGAAATCAACCCCAAGCCACTGAATAATTGCCACTGAGATAACAACCATAAACTTTTGAATTTCTGAATCTTTTTAAATATGTCTGAATCGATCTCTGGAAAATAAATCCACAGATGAACCACTGATGAAATAATGAACACTCAATCAAGACAATCTGACCAAACTTCTCATGAATCACAACTCAATAAACCAGAGAATTTTTGCACACAACACAACTTAACATTGAATACACATCGCTTGAGAAATAACCACTGGCACAAATAATTTGCAATTTAAATAATCTCATGATAGTTTGACCAAGATTAGGTCAAACATCCATCTGAATCGAATCATAACTAAACAACCACATCTGAAGTGAAAACATTGCCATCCTTTTGAAAACCTCGTAACTCCTAAAAATACAGAGAAGAAGAAGAAAACTCCAACATATTTTTGATATTTTAGTTAGTGATTAATAAACATAAACAATATAAAGCAAAAAACTAACAATTGTGATCCCTTGTGAGACATAAACCTACACCCGAGAAGAATCGAGAAACCAATGAAATATTGTTTGTATGAGAGATTCAGATGAAATGTGAAGAAATATTAGGGAAAAATTAGGGTGTTACAATCCCTCAAGTCTTTTCAAGAGGTTAATTCATCAAGATGCTGGCTCAGAGCTTCATCTCCTACACAAGTGGTCGAAATTAGGGTTTTGGATTCAAGAGGCTTCTTGATGGGATTTTGTTTACAACTTGCTCTCATGGTCTTCTATATGATATCAAGTGTTCATGGATGAAATTTTGTCCACTGGTTCCTTATGGAGGGTTTTCTGTGGTTCAGTTACTTGTGAACTAAGCAAAAGTCAACAGGAGAGGGGAAACGTCAACCAATGATTTTTAAGGTCTAAATCATGCTCCTCAAGTTCATAAACCTTTATTTGGTCAATAAATGTCAATAATATCATCATTAATCAAGAATCAAGGCTTAGGGAAAAAGTTACTAAAAATTGAAATGACTTGTAATTTGAAGTTTCTAATTTTGGAAGCTTTGTAAGTCACATTCAACTTGACTTTTCATCATCATAACTGCTTCAAGTGAACTTTCCTCAAACATGAAGGTTGAAGATCATTCTTTTCCCTTTCCAAAAAGTACAAGATCATCTCCATAGTATTTGTGGTTCAAAAGTTATGATCAAAAGACTCCAAGTGGTTTTTAGGGTTTTCTCATGCATTCAAGTTTTACACCTTTTGAAAAAAGCCTTAAAATGGTTTGTACATTTTTCTAATTGCCAAAGTCAGGTTACAACACCCAATTACACTTCATTTGGTGCATTTTTTTGCCTTTGGATAAAGTGATTTCATGGCTTATTGATCACTTATTTCACAAGTTGCAAAATTGCAAAACCGTTCCAAACACACAAATCATGCAATATCAAGGCATAAATCCAATCCACTTATGATTAGTACACCAAATGAGAGTGTTTCATGACCACAACAAGAATCATGCATGTGCCAATACTTATGCATACTTGAAATTGCATTTTTGAAAATTGAAACACAACTCACTAACCAAGGTTCCACTGGGTTTCTACCCATGGTAAGGCCCAAAAACCTTCACATATAAGCTCCCAACTCTTCTAGGTAGTGCTAGCTCTCCTCATTTGCTCAGATTTTGAAATTTTTGCTTCAAACTTCTCTTCTTCGATTTACACTTTCCCTAGGGTTTCTGTGAATTCTCATTGCATATTCTTGATCCACAAACTCCATAGAATAAGAATCAAGCATAGGTTGAAGCTTATAGTGAGGTTTTCATTAAATCCAGTTTTGGAAAGCTCCATTTCAAATCTCAAGATCTAGCACGATTCCAAGCCCTAATTGCATTTATTTTGCAATTAGAGGTTAAAAGAGGAAAATTTGCACCTTCCTACTGGTTTTCTAGGATTATTTTGCTAGCTTCAAGTTCTCAGGTGAGTGAAAATTCATCCTCATATTTCTTGCTTATTTGATCTGAATTGTGATCTGTTTTCTCTGGTGATCATTCTAGTATGGTTTTTGTTTGATTTGGACATGTAGCAAGCTCTAATTTTAGATCTGAAATTTTTGAGTGCTTTATGTTTTGCTTCAATTTGCTTGATTCGTGCATGTTTTGGAAAATTGAAGTTCATATTCATGATCAGCATGAGAATTGGAGTTGAACTGTGGTGGTCTTGTTGATTTCTGGAAAATTATTTGGAGGAGTCCACCGGAGCTAGGGCTCCGACATCAGTGTTTGTTTCAGGTGAACGGAGATCCTGAGGTAGGAGATACAATTTGGTCGTTCAATTGTTTGTCTGACGGATAATATTATGATAACACATTAAAATAAGGTTGTGGTGTGGCACGTGCTAGGGTTTTATAAATTTAAATCTGATTGGCTTTATGTGCATATGCATATGCTTGTTATGATGCATGTTAAATCTGGACCAATAATTTCTCATACCTTGACTTGTTTGACTTGCATTGTGTGTGTGTGTGTGTGATGTAACTGAAGGCCTAAATCTAGTAAATATTGTTGATTGAATTCCATGATAATTTGTTGACTGCGCTGTGTGGACTGGACCTTTGACCTTGCTGTTTGAACCCCTCTCTTGGGCATATTGGCTGATTTGAACATGTATGTTACTAGTTGTGCACCCCTGGCTATTTGTTTCATATTTTATTTTATTTGTCATAGTTTCTATTTTTATTTTTTTAAAATCACTTCTAAGCATCCAAAAATCATGAATCATGTTTTTGCATTTAAATAATTTTTGATAATTTGTATTTCTGAATTTATTAAATTTTAATCATATTTTTCTCATTTCCTTTTATTTCCTTTTTAAATTTGTTTCTTCTTTGATAGTTCAACTTTTAGAATTTATTTTGCATAAGATATAAAACATTTTGCATTCAATCATTTGTGCATTGTTTAAAGGATATCTTAAAGTGTCTAAGAACATTTTTCTCATATTTTTAAGTCATTTCATATTGCATTTTGATCCTTATCTTGTGCATCCTTCTTCTTTGACTTGCATTTGACTTTGAAGCATTGATTGAAGTAGTTTGCTTTTTAATTTTTGTGTGATATTTTAACATGTGATTTTCCTCTGACCCGGGTCCCTTGAGATACATTTTCATAATTTTTGAATGTGCTTTGGTATTTGTTTAGTGCCTCGTGTTTGAAGTAATCTTTTGTGATCTTTTCTCTTCATCTCTTAACCCTAATACATTAGGAGGCATTTATGCCATTGTATGATAACTTTTGTGAGATATTATAGGTAATGTTTATACACTTATAGGTCATTCCTTTGCAATTATAGGTCATATTTGGTTTGTGTTTGCATCTTGTTTGTGTTATGCATACTTGTTTGTACTTTGACCTAATCTTCTCACTTCATCTTCTTTTATGCTTCTCATGTTGATTGTATGCATAAAGTATTCTCATATCTTCATCTCATGTGAACTTCATACCATGTATGCTACTAATTCATGCATATACATCCATTATTGTATGTCATCTTGCATCTTTCCTTGTATCTCAAGTATGTGACATCCTTTCCTTATGTGTTCATCTTTTGCATGTTGTTTGAATTGTCTTGACTTGTTTACTATGTGCATTTGGTATGATCATATTTGCATTCTTATAATATCATATTGGTCATATGCTACTTACTTGCATCCATTCATGATCATCTTTTCATCTTTGACTTACATCTTTAACTTGACTTGTTTTCTTCTTATGTGAACATTGAATTACTTTCTTTACTTCATCTCATTATGAATTAACTCATCCATCCTTGTATGATCATGTCATATCATCTTAGGCATTCTAATATTTCATACCATTCTGACTTTGATGATTCATGTGTGCTTTCATCCATTTCATACCTCATTTGCATACATACTTCTTTAGGTGTGCCTTTTGTGAACTTGTGTGTTTCTTTGGTTCTTCTTTGAACTCGTTTTGTTTTCTTTAGATACCTTTACCTTCTTAAAGATTATTTATGTTTATGTTCTGATTTGTAGGGTTCTTATACTTTAGGATCCTTTTCATGTGGCTTCTTTGCTTACATGACTTCTATTTTACTTCTTATGAGTGTTTGTGTTTCATTTGCTAACTTTTCAGGGACTATGGTAAGTCATAAGAGTGTGGATGTGAATCCACATTATAACTTCTTCCCCCTTATTTTACCTTTCAATTTGTGTTTAATTAAGCATTTAAGATGTTTTATTTGTACAATCTTCTCTAATCCCTCTTAGAAACAACTTAGCTTTCGTCTTGGAAGTAAGTTGCTTTCTTCTTCTTCTTCTTCTTCTTTCTTTTTCTGCCCTTCTCTTTTCTCTTAGGATAGAGTTCTCCAATACCTAACTAACCCTAGGACATACAAGCACGCCAACTCTTAGGATTGTTTAGTCTCCCTTTAGACTTTTACCCTCTGAGTCTCTCTTGAGTCTTTTTATTTCTCATCTCAAAACAAAAGCTAAAAAACACCTAATATAGATTGAAATGACTTCCTGTGCCATAGACTTATTCCATGAGGAACTTGAATCTATCCCATCTTGGGGTAATGTGAGCTTGTCTAGCATGATGCACAAGTCTTCAACATGAAGTTGTTTTACAAAGAAAATCTAAAAAAACACTTATTCACTCAAAAACAACATAACATTTAATAAATAAAGTAGTCTAGTGTGCTTGAGCCTCAATCCTTGGAACTAAGTTTGGGGATCTTCTCCATACTTAGGTGTGATTCCACTTCATTCCATCTTGGATTGATTTAAGAAGTACACACTCCATTGAATGAGACTTGAATACACTCTCCTATACAAACTCTCAAATAAAAGCTTCTAAAAAACTTCAAACAAACAATAAGTGTCTTTCCTTCGGGAATTCTCTTCTCATCTCCTTCACTCTAAACGAAAGAACTCACTTCAACTTGTCTTTTGCAAGATGATAAACGCACTCGTTCCAGATGAGCCTGCAACACCTGATCATATACATTAGCAATTCAATCCCAAAAACACAAGCAAGTTGTGTCAGTCTTATTGAGTCGAACTACGGTGTTCTGACTTTCCTATTGCATAAAAGGAATATGTAGGTACAAGCGACGACGCTTGGGGAACACAAACCTTCAGTCTCTTTCCTCATTCCTCGTTCCATTTCATCTCCTTATCCTTTCATCTCATTTTCCTTAATTCTTTTCAGCCCTTTCCAGTAGCATTTACAGCAGTAGCAGATACCCTCACCCTTTGAAATAGTGCTAGCAAGTGTGGATCCTGTTGGGCACAACGGACGATCTAGGGTGCTAATACCTTCCAGTCCGTAACCGACTCCCTTACCCTTTCTCTTTGGTTCGTGAGACCTCGTTTTCTCATTCCTCCGGGTTTGTGCAGCATTACCCTTCCCCTGAGTTAAAAGTGACTGGCTTGCGACTCTTCCTTCTCCGCACCACTTTCACGTTTGTACCAGGATGAAATCCCGGGAGCGACAGCTGGCGAATCTATTGGGGAATCCTAACCAAAGTTTCTCTGGTTCCCTATGCGATTCAGTCCTAGTGCTTGTCTGTTTCTATTTCTTTGGGTGTTTATCGGTTTTCTATTATGTGCTTTAGTTTAGCTTTACTGTTTTATTTACAACTTTACTTTACAACTTTCTTTACTGCTTTCCGCATTTAATTTTCATGCATCATTAAACTGGACTCCCTAGTTTTCTTGGTGAGATGAGAGTTATTATGAGATGAGCCCAATACACAGGCTCGAGTGCCCCATATACTTTAGCATGGACAATCACTTTTCTTTCTTGATATCTTGTCATGCGAGTAGTAGTGATTTCCACACCCAGATTGTGATCGTCTTGGAAATGTTTTGTTGTAGGGGTCTTCCTTATTCCAGTTAACGACCTTGATAGTTATGTGCATCTGGGGATCGATCACTGAGGACCTTTGTGGAAACATCCCTCTCTAGTGGTGACAGTGGAAGACCACATTTGTTGGCAAACCCACTCGCACCCGAGGGCCCACTAGGAACTTGCATAGGATGAACTTATTCTCTTATAAGAACTCAGTCAAGGCACTCTTCGTATGACGATAGTATTGTACCCTTCAGAATGAATGTACTATTGATTCTCGATCTCAGTGCTTGAAGATAGGAACTTATGGGGGATGCTTGCTTTTCAGGACTCACTGAAGACCTCCTTTTTTAGTGTATAATTCCAAACCGGAAACAACGACCGTATTATCGCTTCTCGACCTGAGAGTTCGTGATGCTGACCCTTAGCACACCTGTGAGATGGGGGGATTATTTATAGGTTTGCAAGAACCTTGACCTTCTACATACCGACTTCATTTGTGTTGTTCTATGAATTAATCTAGTTCTATGAGGCTCTTTGGTTCTCAGTTTGGGGTTCTGAATAGAGATGATACTATTATTGTAGCTCTATACAGAAACTTGGCTCATTGCTCTATAACAACACCAGACACTTGTCACTAATCACATGCCTTGCATTGCATCATATCATCATTAACCATTTGTGCTTTTCATTTCTCAAGTTGTTCCCAATTCCGGTGGTATTTTCTGTGTCTTATTCTAGATGGCTGAAGATGCTCCCCGAAAGAATAATATACACTACACCTTCTCGAGGCAAGAAACAAAGGATATTCAAGAGTTGGTTGGTCTGATGAATGACAAAGTGTTAGACAACTTTAGAAAAGGGTGTGTGTTGATTTTGAGTTACGTGGACAAAGCTACTTCAAAATAACATGATGGTCTACATACCCTTCTCCATTTTTATGATCCTCAGTTGTGGAGTTTTGTCTTTGCTGATTATATTTTGGTTCCTACCTTGGAAGAGCTTGCTAACATCTTGAGGGTTCCATTCAGAGAAGGTACTCCTTTCTACATTTCTACAAGAGTTCCTCTGAATGAAGATATTGCTAAAGTAACTCACTTGAACCTGGCTCTGATCAATGATAAGAGAAAGTAAAGGGTTCCACTTGGAATTTCTAATTTCTGAAGCTAGAAGATGTGATGGAGAGCGAGAGTGGGTGACCTTCAATGCAGTCTTAGCCTTGATTGTGTATGGGATTAGCTTGTTCCTAAATGAAAAGGACTTTGTGAGTATGGATGCGGTAGCTATCTTCATCAAGAGAAATCCTATTCCGACATTGTTGGGAGACTTTTACTACTCTGTTCATTATAAGAATGAGAAGAAACGGGGAGGACTGGTATCCTGTTGTGCACCTTTATTCTGCACTTGGTTCGCTCGCCATCTCCCGAAGTCAGGACCTTTTGTAGAGCTCAAAGGTGTTGTTAAGTGGTCTAAAAGGTTGATGGGCTTGACTTCTGATGATATTACCTGGTGCTACAACAAAGACATGGCTGGATTGGAGTTGCTTACCGGTTATGGTAATTTCTCTAATGTGCCTTTGCTTGGAAGAAGAAGGGGAATTAATTAAACCCAGTATTGTCCATCAAGGAATTCGGATACCCATTGAAGACTCCACCTAAGGAAGAAGATGTTTCATAGTCTTTATACTTTCCAGCTAAAGGAAATGAGGAGATGTCTATCCAGATTTCTCAGGCTTTGACTGTCAAATTCTGGAAGGGGAAAAAGGAGTTGGGGAGGGTAAATCCCAAGACTTATGCACCTTATACTGAGTGGCTGAAACATTGTGTCAAAGTTATGCTTCTCCCGTTCTCAATGGAACCACTTTTGTACCCTAAAATGATTGATTAACAGAATATAATGCCCATTGAAGAGTATCAAAAGCTGGAAGTTTCACTTCATAAGGTCAGAGTTGAGAATTATGAAGTCAATAATCTTTATCAGCATTTGGTCCATGCCAATAAGGCATTGGAGAAGAAGGTTTATCTCGCTTAGAAGGCTATGGAGGATAAGAAGAAGGAGTTTAAAGATAGAGAGATCTACTTCAAGAAGAAGGGGTTAGCTGGGTTAAACAAGGTTGTGGAGCGGTGAAGGATTAACAAGTCCTTAGCTGAGGCGAATGAAGCTATCACTCTTTGGGAAGAGTAGTGGGAAGCTAATCGAAAACAACAGAAAGAGATAGAGAAATAATACAATATGAAGATTGAAGATCTGCAAGTTCAAGTGGAAAGTAAGAATGAAGAGCTTCAGAAGGCCCACGAACAACATCGGGACTATCTCCCAAGGTTAGAACAGATTCAAAGGTCAATGGAAGATGCTTAGAAGGAAATTTATGAAATCAAGATCCATGTTGAAACCAAGAAGGATAGATCAGATCTAAGTTCTAGTGGGGCAAATGAAAAAGTATTCCTTCAGCAAATCAGTGAGTTGCACGCATCTTTTGATCAAAGATACGTTCTCATCCAGAGATTGATTGAAGATCCAGGACACCCAGATGTTTCACAATTGTTTGAAGACGTCAAGTAGTTCAGTTGGAGGTTGAAGGACGTGGAGTTCCGTAGAGCTTGAGTTCTTTTTTATGTACTTGATTACCCACAGGCTTATTGTGGGAATCTTTGATTTACTCTTTCTGATTTTTCATTGTTGTAAAAATGTGTAACCCTTCAGGGGAATCTTTGTTGCTCTTGAGCTTTATTTATGTTATTTGATTTTTTCCTAGATTTCTGAATTGTTGTCTATGCACTGATACCTGTTCCAGCCACAGTTTCATCTAGGCCAACCATGTCTGAGCCTTGCGCAAATGTTTCTTCTCAAAAGGTTGAATCTCAAACAACCATCTGGACTTCTCTATTATTATTGAATATCGGGAATGGGACACAAACGACCTTGAGAATGAAAAGCACAACATTTGCATAGCATGCATATCACCTTTATTTTGTTTTTGCAGGTACAGGTCTCAGATTTATGACTTCTCTTCTGTTTTAGGAAATATTGCTGATAGGTGGGTTCATCGGTACCTAACCAGAGAAAATAGATCCAAAATCATGGAGCATATGCAAGTTGAGTTAGCAGAGCTGAGGAATAGAATGGACCGGTTTATGACTCTTATGACTGGGATGAATCAGAATCAAGAGATGATCCAGGAAATGTTTGAGAGGACACATGAGAATCCAGAAGGCAATCCTGCTCCATAGGATAATCCCCTAGTTACTCCTGCTGTGAATGCAAATGGTGCTCCGGGCAGAGATGTTGGTCATAATACTAGCTATATGGACGGACAGGAAGATCAGTTTACATTGGTCGATGGGGATATGAATGCCCAAAATGTTGTGGTGAATAGAAGGTTTGATGAGATTGCTGAGAAGATTCGATCTATTGAATCTCAGAACACTCTTGGTTTCGATGTTTCTGATTTAGGCCTTTCGATGTTTCTGATTTAGGCCTAGTCCCCAGTGTGAGGATCCCTCACAAGTTTAAGCCACCAACTTTTGACAAGAACAATGGCACATCTTGTCCAAAAACTCATTTACAGTCATATGTGGGAAGAATTGTTGCCCACACTGATGATGAAAAGTTGTGGATGTACTATTTCCAGGATAGTCTCATCGGGGCATCTTAGGAATGGTACATGAAGCTGAGCAGAGCTTCTGTCAGAAGCTGGAAGGAATTGGATGAGGCTTTTGTAATGCAGTATCATTATAACATGGACATGACTCCAAGCCGTTCTCAAATGCAAAGTATGGCATAGATTGCGAAAGAGAGCTTCAAAGAATATGCTCAACGGTGGCGCCAGCTAGCTGCCAGGGTCCAACCTCCATTGTTGGACCATGAAATGGCTCACATGTTCATGGGAACTCTTCAAGGGGCATTTATCAATAGATTGGCTGCCTATACTTCAACAAGGTTTGCAGACATTGTAGTTGGTGGGGAGATGATCGAAAATTTGCTGAAGCGTGGGAAGATCCAGGATGTTAGTGGAGCTAGCACGTCAGGGATAAGAAAACCATTTGCTGGTCTTCCTAGAAGAAGGGAAGGGGAGACTAGTGTTATTTATGGAGGGAGGGGAAGGGGTAGAGTTCGCCCTAATTATTACTCTCAAGTATCTACTATTACCATTCCAACTCCACGTGCTCAGCAGCAGCAACAACATCGGCCATAATACAACCAACGACAAAATAATCAACAACAGCAGAGACAGTATTATCATCCACCCAGACAAACTGATCATGTTATTGATCTGATTCCCATGACATACACTCCTTTCTTGCATAGATTGTTAGAATTGAGGATGTTGGCGCCACCGGTGGGGGTTATACCTCAGGGATATGATGCTAATGCTTGCTGCATATTCCATTCGAGTGCTCATGGTCATATAACAGAGAAGTGCAGGGATCTGCATTTGAAGGTGCAATACTTGATAGATATAAAGGCTATTAAGTTTTCCCTTCCTCCAAATGTGCTTCAGAACCCTATGTCGAATCATGATGTGGCTAGGGTTAACGTTGTAGAGGAAGATGAAGTTATGAATATGGTAGTGGATGTGAATCAAGTAAGGACTTCCCTTTTAGAGGTAAAGAGCAAGTTATTGAAGGGGGAAGTGTTCCCCGGTTGTTATGAAGACGGTGTTGAATGTGCTAGTCAGAGAAATGGTTGTGCTAAGTTGAAAGCTGGTATTCAGGGTTTAATGGACGAAGGAAGCTTAAAGTTCAATCAATTGAATAAAGAATATGATGATGTGTCAACCGTCACCATCTATTACACGCCTGTGGATATTCAAGTTCCTGCAAGGCCACATCTTAAACCCTAATAGTACTTGTTTGTCCTTACCTTGTTTCCATAACTATCTCTTGTTGGTGGTATTAAGTGGTGGCCTCACACTCATGCCTGGTTTGATTGGTTAGGAAGAATTTGTGGAGGTTTGGTCATGAATGACAATGGTTAGAAGTAAGCATTGTTTGTATGAATATTCAAGAATTCAAATATTTCAATGAGGAGGCATATGGTACAGTTCAAATTTTGAATTTCATTACTTGAATTTCAAGATACTAAGAAGGACAAATATGCCACAAGTGTAAAGTTGATCGAAATTGAGTTTAATTTGTGAATTCATGGAGAAAACACTCCAAATTTACAATAAAGCTTGATTATTTCCAAGTTCCATTCATGTTCAAGATTAAAAAAGTGCAAATTTGTGATCAAGACATGGCAAGAATTCTCAAGTTGTTCTTAAGACGTGATTAATTGTTACATTTGTTTCAAGTCATTATCGTGTATTTCAAGATATATGACTTAATGAGTTTTTAAGAGTCAAGTGAAGTTTTGGAGCTACAGTGATGTGAATTTCAATAAAGCGCATAAGGTTCTGATGAAGAAATTTCCAAGGAAATTTTAAGTTTAATTGTGCCATTAGAAGTCAAAAATGCCAAAGTCCAAAATTCAAATTGAATCCAAAGTCCAAAAGAGGATTACAAATTATTTGAACAAGATTACATGAGGAATAATTGTTAATACTACAAAGTTAATGGAACCTAAATCTAAAAGATTGGAATTAATGTTTGGATCAAGTACAACCCAAGGACAACCAAGACTTGTGTTTTTTTTCTTCTTCATCGTCCAAGTTATACGCCATATCATTATTCATGCTAACCATGTACTTTTTTGGATCCCTCAAAATGCCTTTATAACAAGACCAAATATTGATGATCTTGGCAAGCATCTAAAATCCAAGGCTCCAAGATTGAAGAGCCATAGGCTGCTTGTTATGCCTAACCTTTCATCCTACAAGAAATAAGGAAAGATCATGTTGAATCCAAAACAGTCTCATGCCAAATTTAATTGAGTTACAATTCAAAATCCATCAGAATATTGGTACATCTTTTTAGGTTCCTAAAGCCTAAGTCTAAGAGAGTAAAGTTAACATTCATTGACGATTATTTATTTTCACCTTCAAGTCAAATCCGTCGTCAAGTTACGTCAAAACCAGATCCATGACACTTGATGTTTAAAGCCTGCAAGTCATCCAAGATTTCACCATTAAGCACTTCAACTGAACTTGAGAGTTTGCCTCCAACTGTAAAAAAAGAATTCAAACATCAGGCACAAGATAAAGCAAGTTGTAATGACAGAAAAATGAATCACCAAGACCTTGACTCATCCCTTCTTGGTGGTTTTATATATATTTACCATTTCCCTCTTTGGGAATAAATAAAATTAGGTGGCGACTCTCATGTCAGCCCAGCCGCGACCGCGTTCGCGAGGATCGTATTTTTCGAGGTACGACAGCTGGCGACTCTGCTGGGGACTGGTTCACCCCTATGCAAGTCAGGTCTAGTCTAGGTTTCCACGCTTGTTTGGATGTTTGCTTATGTGTTACTTGTTTATCGCTTTCTTTATCGCTTTCCATTTTATATCCTTATTGTGGATCTTTGGTACTGGAATGATACTTTGATCAAAACAAACTTGAGGGAAAGGCTCTATACCCGGGTCTATGAGTGTAAACATAAGTTAGCGAGGTTGTGTAGTATGGGCTCCCGAGGGAACCTCTCTCGTGGGTTGTCGATACGAAAACCTCACTCGGAGTAGATTCTAATGAGAATACTGACAACCGTCAAGCTCTTGGCGTGTGTGCTCAGTTGTTTTCATTAGGGTCATCGACTCTGAGGACCTTTAGAACCATTTGGTTAAAACATCAGTTGATGGTCGCGTAGTATGGGACACCAGGGTTCGCCCTCGCGTGGCTCGATGCGAAGACCTCACCTAGAATAGACTTACTCAATGGAGTTGATTGACTGTCAAAAATATATAAAATTGACACGTGCATCAAACAATTGAGGAAGGTCCATAACTCCGGGACTTTGTTTTAAACCTCGTGTCGATGATCGCGCAGTACGGGGCACCAAGAGATTTCCCTCTTGCGTGGCTCGATACGAAGATCTCACCCAAAGGAGATTCATATGGTGGAGTCAATTAACCGTCATATTGATGGCGTGTGTGATGAACATCCATATGAATTGTTAACTTTGGGGTCCTTAAAACTGTAGAGTTCACCCAGTGAGATCCTTGTGAGAAGAGTAATCAAAGTATCTTCCATCCATACCATTGGCTTCTGGAACATTTCATTTTGGATTTACCCATTCATTAATGCATGCATCCATTCATAAAAGTGATACAGAGCTCTCAGTTTCTTATATTTATTGCAGATTTGAAGTATTTGTCAAAGCAATCAAGATGAATCAAATTCCCAAGAAAAGCACGTACAGTTTCAATTTCTTGGAGCCGAAGATTGACACACTACTTGCCTTGAGAGCTAAGATCACGCCTATCAAACACAACAACTTTCAGGCTCGCTTCGGAAAAATCCTCAGTATACTAGACAAGACAACTAATCTTGATGCTCTTAGTGCTCTTGCTCAATATTACGACATTCAACTTCGGTGCTTCACTTTCCCGAATTTCCAGATTGCTCCTACTTTGGAGGAGTTCGAGTTGCTTGTGGGCCTTCGTATTAGGGACCGCAATCCTTTCCCAAAACTAGAAGAAGAAGTTACCATGACTAAGTTGGTTGTTTTGTTGGGACTTCTTGCAAGTTTGTTGATGGATAACAAGTTAGACAAAAAAGGATTCACGAGACTGTTCTTAGAAAAGCAAGTCTGGCAATGTGCTGAAAAAGGAAACTGGTCCTCTTGCAGAGCCATTATAGCTCTTCTTGTATATGGGATTGTTTTGTTCCCAAAGTCAAATAAGTTTATCGACCGTTCGGCTATAGAGATTTTCATGACTGGAAACCCAGTTCTGTTCTTATTGGCAGATTTCTATCATACTTTCCATACCCAACATACAAAGAGGGGAGGTGTGTTTCTTTGTTGCGCTCCACTGTTGCACATGTGGATGAATATGCACATGCCTAAGGAGGGTTACTTTGTGTCCAGGAATTTGTCGTGGCCTCACAGATTTTCCTCGCTTAGGGCTAATGACATCACATGGTACTTAAGAGACTGGAAGATTGGGGGTATCGTGCTTAGATGTGGAAATTTCCTTAATGTCCCCCTGATAGGAAATCATGCTTGCATAAACTACAACCCAGTGCTGCTCAAGAGACAACTTGGGCTCCCTATGGAGGCTCCTCCCGAGGAAAGGAATTTGATACCTTTTGATGTTGATAACCCATCTAAAGAGGAGTTAAAGAAACTCAAGACGGCTTGGAAGAAGATCGCTACGAGCGACCCTATTGTCTGCAAGAACATCGCTGTGAAAGAACCTTGTGTCTTATGGGTAAAAGAAAGAGCTCGTATTGTTAAGATCCCTTTCTTCCTTGATCCAATAGCTTTCCCACCTCTTCCTGAGAAAGCACCATTATTACCGGAAGATGTAGATGAGCTCAACAAAAGGATCAAGAGGTTAGAATTGGAGAATGAACACCTGCGGATCGAACTCCTTCGAACCAAAGGAAAACAAGAGATCTGGGAGGAGAAAAGTAAAAAGATGACAGAAAAGGTGGAAAGCAGCAACAAAAGATTCAGAATAGAAGAAGATAAGAGAGAGCATTGCTTGGGTGCTCTTTATGGAGCTAGCATTGATCTAGATTATCGTAATGAGCAATTGAGAAAGGCTGAAGCTCGAATTGTCAGTTTACAAAAAGACATGGAAGTGTGTCTTAAGAACAAGAAGGAGGATAAAACCATCTTGGAAGCGAAGATCAAGAGTATAAAGGATTCTCTCAAAAAAGAAGAAGACAAATTAGCAGCATAAAAGTTGGAAAAGGAGAGTTATCAACGAAAGTACGACCGTGAGAAATTCCAACATGAACAAGCTGTGGAACAAATTGACTACCTAAGGTCTCAGAAGGCTTATCAAGACCTGGAGGATACTTGCATCCAATGGATGAATAAGTGTCAGGATGCTGAAGCGTCCATAGGAGAAAGAGATGTTGCAATTGCAAATCTCCAAGATTTGTACGAAGAGTGGAAGCAGAAGTTTGTAAACCTGGCTAGCATGTTGAACCTTGCAAGTCAAGACCTCCCAGAGAAGCTTGAAGATGCAGATCGGGTTATGTGCCCGCAAAACACTCCCGAAGAAGTCTACAGGTGTGTGAAGGTTTGCAAAAGAACTATCAAGGAGGTTACCACAAATCTAGTAGCAGTTCGCAAAGCTCAAGGGGTCATTTTCAGGGTCGCACCGTAGTTTATGTTCAAGAAAGTTGTTGTTATCGTTTTGTGTTGTAATATGAAAACTCGTGGAATCTCTAGTGTACTTGCTTGAATTTGAATCAAATGAATGAAAATTGGTGCTTATGATTTTGAATCTTGTCTTATTTGCAATACTAAATACGTTAAATATCTTTAGTAATAAATGATAAGATGACTGAGAGCTTTGTAATCAAACATATGCATTCATACGATCATTTTCATAACCAAACAAAAATAAAAAATTCACATAGTCTTCCTTCCACAGAAAAACTGACTTTCCGGATTTTCCGACGGAGGTACGAGACTAGAAAGATCTAAAAAATGACTTTGGAGCAAATTCAAGAGGAACAGAATGCTATGAGGTCTTATATTGATTCGCTCAAAGGAAAGCTGACCAAATCCTTGAGGTCATCACTATGGCCAAGAGAGAAGAAGAAGCTGAGAAACTCGCTAGACAAGTCGGCACTTCGGGGACTGCCAAGGAGAATCTTAATCTTATTGGGGAGAATCCACCCAACTTATCATATTTAACAGCTCATCATGGGTCATTCAAGGACATAGATGAGCAGTCTGATGTCTTTTATGTGGACCCACCGATTCACCGTACTGAAGCTCTTCTCGAGCCAGTGGCAGAGAGGTTGCACTCGATGGAGGAAAAGCTTAAGGCAATGGATATTAAGACCATTACGGGTCTAGATGCTGAGGAGATGTGTCTTGTTCTAGGATTGGTAATCCCGTATAAGTTCAGGGCTCCAGACTTTCCCAATAAGTATAAAGGGAATAGCTGTCCTCACACTCATCTTCGGGCTTACTGCAGAAAAATGGCTTTGAATGCTAAGAACGACCAGCTCCTAATTCATTACTTCCAGGATAGCATGTCTGGGGCATCATTGGAGTGGTACGTCCAGTTGGAGAGGGGCCGAGTCAAAACATGGAATGACCTCTCTCGTGCATTCCTTGAACATTACCAGTACAATGTTGACCTTGCACCCAATCGCACTCAAGTGCAAGACATGAATCAACGTAACAACGAGTCGTTCAAGGAGTACGCACAAAGGTGGAGGGAACTTGCTGCACGAGTTCAGCCACCATTGCTTCCTAAAGAGTTAACAAATATGTTTTTAAATACACTAGAGGACAAATATATGGACCGGATGATGGGAGCTAGTTTTCCTAGCTTCTCTGAAATCATGTCTGTAGGAGAAAAGATTGAGAGCCAGCTGAAGAAGGGAAAAGGAGCAACCACTTCTACAAACGGTGGCAAGAAACCCTACCCTAATTTCCAAAAGAAGAGGGAAGGGGAAACCAATGCTATTATGAGAGGAAGAGCCAGAGTTCCGTACAATATGTCTTATGGGCATGTGGCTAATGTTGCACCAGCTCCTTATCAACCTCAGGCCCAACAGCACCAACAATATCAGCAGGCTCCCGCACAACAGCCTAATCAGCAGTATAGACGAAATGGTCCAGTGTAGAGGCAGCCTAGACCAAGGAGACACATTGATTCAGTTCCAATGCCTTACCGAGAAATCTTTAATCAGCTAAACCAACGCGGACAACTGACTTTGAGGGATTTAAGGCCAGCCACTTTCCCTTATCCTCCAAACTATGATGCTAACGCTACTTGTGAGTTTCATAAGGGTGCGCCTGGACATACCATAGACAAATGTTATGCATTTCAGAATCACGTACAAGACTTGGTGGAGTCAAAGGTTCTAAATTTTACTCAAAGAGGCCCAAATGTCAAGACTAACCCCATGCCACCTCATGGAGGAGCAGCTATTAATGTCGTGGAAGAGGAAGACGAGCGTGAGTTAATCCTGAAGGCAGAAGATATTCAAACTCCGATGGCTGAGATTGGGAAACAATTGAAGAAATCTGGTTTGATGTTGGTGAAGGATGAAGGTGTTGATCATTCCGAGGAAGATATTAGGGAGTGTCTGCAAGGACTCCTCAATAAAGGTTTGATACATATTGAAAGACGAGGAAAGAAGGAGAGCAAGATGGTGGCTACAACCGAGGTGTATTATGATGCACCGCAGAATCCAAACAATGTCACTCCTATAGTTTTGGAGTATTCAATTCCCTACACTGGGGAGAATAACCAAGATGTACCTTGGAGTTATGAGCCTGTGAATGCTAGACAAGGACAGAGGAGGAAGCCCATCAATATTGAAATACCCGCTGTAACATCCATTGCTGGTCCAAGTGGGATGACTCGTAGTGGACGAGTGTTTGCGCCAAGACCAGTAGAGCCGTCATCCAATCTAAAACAGAAGACAAATGCTTCACCAGTTGCCACTCATGTTCCTCAAGGGTCACCAATAGATCCGTCTTCTCCAAAACCTGCATTCACTCAGAAGGAGGCAAAAGAGTTCTTAAAGATTATCAAGAAAAGCGACTACAAGGTAGTCGATCAGCTGAATCAGACTCCTGCTAAGATATCTATGCTAGCTTTATTACTCAGTTCTGAAGCACATAGATCATCTTTGCTTAAAGTGCTGAGTGCAGCCCATACCACAAAAGACATTACGGTAGCCCAGTTCGATGATGTAATAGCCAGTGTTACCACCGGTAACTTCCTTGGCTTTAATGATGATGGGCTCACTGCTGATAAGAAAAACCATAATAAGGCCTTGTATATCTCTATAAGGTGTGAGGATACATTGTTGTTGAGGGTGTTGGTGGATACTGGTTCTTCCTTAAATGTGATGCCAAAGACAACGCTGGAAAGAATGCATGTGCAAGGAGTGGTCATGAATCCAAGCGCATTGATAGTAAAAGCATTTGATGGTTCCAGACGTGTGGTTATAGGAGAGGTGGATCTCCCGATCAAAATAGGACCAGCATTTTTCACCATTACTTTCCAAGTAATGGATATCCATCCTGGGTATAACTGTCTTTTGGGAAGACCATGGATTCACAATGCAGGGGCCGTCACATCTACCCTTCATCAGAAACTGAAGTTTCCCATGCAAACTCGAATAGTAGTGATTGGAGGCGAGGAAGATATACCAGTGAGTCACTTGACTTCATTCTGGTATATTGATGTTGAAGGCGAGAGAATGGAGATACCATTTCAATCCTTTGAAATAGTGAGTATGCTAGCAGTACAACGAGAGTCTGAGCACCAACAGCCGTCAATGTCGATGGCATCCCTGAAGGAAGCTTTAGCTGTCTTGGAAACTGGAAACACACAGGGTTGGGGCAAAGTTGTCGAGGTGCAAGATAAAAGAGACATGTATGGCATTGGTTATCAGCCATCTTCCAGCGCAACAATGGTCTCTGCATATGAAGAGCATGGTCAATTTCCTCGGGTGAGTGAAACATTCACAAGTGCTGGTTACATCTTTGAAGATCATGCCGCAATGATCTTGGACGAAGACTATCATGAAGTGACTTGTAATTGGATTCGTCAAGTCGATCCCGGGGAGGAGCTAGAGAATTGGAGGACTGTCGAGATTCCTCGGTTTATTTACCCTAAAGAGTAATTCTACTTCTTCTTTTTTTCAATAACCATATGCTCTACCCAAGGCATATTGGATTGTTGTCGGGCCACCGATGTTTCAAAACTTTGATTATCAATATAATAAATCAACAATTTGCATTCAATATTTGTTCTTTTTCTCTCGTTTTTTTTTCTTCTTTCTTTTACAATAAAATGGAAATATTTTAATGCACACACTTTCTAAAATAAATTCATAAATCATAAACATGTAGAAACACCACTGAGGTCCTTGATGACAATGTTGCTATGGTCCTATATGACTTTGATTGTCCGATCAACCAAGCGAAGGAAGAAGGCGAGGAAAATTGTGAACTCCCTAAGGAGTTAGCCTGACTACTCAAACAGGAAGAGAAGGTCATCCAGCCGCACCAAGAAGACATTGAAGTTATCAACCTGTGATCTGAGGAGGATAAACGAGAAGTGAAGATATGTGCCTCTCTGCAAGCTGAAGTGAAGACAAGACTGATAGAGCTCCTTCATGAGTATGCCGATGTGTTCGCATGGTCATATCAGGATATGCCTGGGCTGAATACTGATATTGTCGTACACAAGTTGCCACTCAAGGAAGAATGTCCGGCAGTCAAGCAGAAGTTGAGAAGAACTCGTCCGGACATGGCCCTCAAGATTCGAGAAGAAGTAAGAAAGCAATTTGACGCCGGATTTCTAGCAGTAGCTAAATACCCACAATGGATTGCCAACATCATACCAGTTCCAAAGAAAGATGGAAAGGGACATGTGTGTCGATTACAGAGACCTGAATAAAGCTAGTCCTAAAGACGATTTCCCACAACCTCATATCGATGTATTGGTGGATAACACAGCTCAGTTTTCAGTGTTCTCTTTTATGGACGGTTTCTCCGGATACAACCAGATCAAAATGGATCCAGAAGACATGGAGAAGACCACGTTCATCACACCATGGGGAACCTTTTGTTACAAGGTGATGCCATTTGGACATAAAAATGCTGGAGCAACATATCAACATGCTATGGTAACGCTCTTTCATGATATGATTCATAAAGAGATTGAAGTTTACGTTGACGATATGATTGCTAAATCCCAAACAAAAGAGGATCACATTGTTAACTTGCAAAAGTTGTTTGTACGACTGAGAGAGTTCAAACTCAGACTTAACCCGAATAAGTGCACATTTGGGGTTCGATTTGGAAAGTTGTTAGGATTCATTGTGAGTCAGAAGGGGATTGAGGTTGATCCTGACAAAGTCAGAGCCATTCAGAACATGCTTGCGCCAAGAACTGAAAAGGAAGTCAGAGGTTTCCTTGAAAGGTTGAATTACATTGCCAGATTTATTTCACATCTCACTGCTACTTGCAAACCGATCTTCAAGCTCTTAAGAAATGATCAAGCAATTGAATGGGATAATGAATGCCAAACAACCTTCGATAGAGTTAAGGAATATTTTCAAGAACCACCAATCTTGATATCTCCCGTTCCTGGAAGGCCTCTAATAATGTACATGACAGTTCTTGATGAGTCCATGGGCTATGTGTTGGGGCAACAAGACGAGACTGGTAAGAAGGAGCATGCCATTTATTACTTAAGCAAGAAGTTCAATGATTGTGAAACGAGGTATTCAGCACTTGAAAAGACTTGTTGTGCTCTTGCATGGGCTGCCAAACGCCTCAGATAATATATGTTGACCCACACGACATATTTGATTTCCAAGATGGATCCTCTTAAATATATATTTGAGAAACCAGCTCTCACTGGCAGGATTGCCCGATGGAAAATGCTTTTGTCAGAGTACGACATCCAATATGTCACTCAAAAGGCCATCAAAGGCAGCGTACTAGCAGATCATCTTGCCCACCAGCCTGTGGAGGACTACCAACCCTTGAAGTTTGACTTTCCGGACGAGGATATCATGTTGGTTAGAGATTATGAAGAGCCTAGACCTGACAAAGGACCTGAACCATGGGAGCGATGGACTCTCATGTTCGATGGTGCTGCTAATGATTGTGGTTGTGGAATTGGGGCAGTATTGACATATCCTAAGGATTTTCATATATCTTTTACAACTAAGCTTTGTTTTCCGTGCACGAATAATGTGGCCGAATATGAAGCATGCATTATGGGACTAGAAGAAGCCATTAATTTGAGGATTAAAACACTTGATGTATATGGTGACTCAGCTCTGGTGATATATCAAACCACATGAGATTGGGAAGTAAGACATGATCATCTGATTCCATATCGGGATTATGTGTTGAAGTTACTCCCTAGGTTTAATGATATTACCTTCACCCATGTGCCTCATAGTGAAAACCAAATGGCTGACGCTCTGGCAACTCTGGCATCTATGTACCAACTGATTTGGCCTAATCATCAGCCTCCCTTTGATCTCAAGCGTTTTGAAGAACCTGCTCATTGTCTGACTGTTGAAGAAGAATCAAATGTCAAGCCGTGGTTCTATGATATCAAGCGCTACTTGGAGAAGAAAGAATACCCAGAAGGTGCTTTGAGTATGGATAAAAGAACACTAAGAAGATTGGCCTCAAATTTCTTTTTGAATGGAGAGGTTTTGTACAAAAGAAATCATGATATGATCCTACTCCGATGTGTAGATGAACATGAGGCAGAAAAAATCATAAAAGAGATACATGAAGGATTGTTTGGTACCCATATGAGTGGGCATACCATGGCAAAGAAAATCCTTAGAGCAGGATACTATTGGCTAACGATGGAGGCTGATTGTTATGCTCATGTCCGAACATGCCACAAATGCCAAATCTAGCTGACAAGGTGCACGTACCTCCCACTCCATTGAACGTCTTGACTTTGCCATGGCCTTTCTCCATGTGGGGAATAGATATGATTGGGATGATTGAACCAAAGGCCTCAAACGGGCATAGGTTTATACTTGTTGCCATAGACTACTTCACTAAGTGGGTCGAAGCCGCCTCTTATGCTAATGTTACCAAGCAAGTGGTTGCTCGCTTCTTGAAGAATAACATCATATGTAGATATGGGGTTCCTCACCGGATCATTACTGACAACGGGTCAAATCTTAATAACAAGACAATAGAAGAGTTATGTGCCAGTTTCAAGATTGAGCATCATAATTCGACACCATACAGACCCAAGATGAACGAAGTTGTCGAAGCTGCAAACAAGAATATCAAGAAGATCATTCAGAAAATGGTGGTCACGTATAAGGATTGGCACGAGATGCTACCTTTCGCGCTGCACGGTTACCGTACCTCAATACACACTTCGACGGGGGCAACCCCTTATTCTTTGGTATATGGCATGGAAGTTGTCCTCCCAATAGAAGTTGAAATCCCCTCAATGAGAGTTCTGATGGAAGCTAAATTAGACGAAGCAAAATGGGTCCGAACAAGGTTTGATGAGCTCAATCTTATTGAAGAGAAGCGTATGACGACACTGTGCCATGGACAACTTTACCAGAGGCGTATGAAGAAAGCTTTTGACAAGAAAGTGCGTCCTTAGACCTACCAGGAAGGTGACTTGGTGCTCAAACGAATCACTACCATGCACAGAGAACCCAGGGGCAAGTGGGTGCCCAATTATGAAGGTCCATTTGTGGTGGTGAGAGCTTTCTCCGGAGGTGCTTTGATTCTTTCAAGTATGGACGGCGAAGAACTATCTACCCCCGTGAACACAGATGCAGTCAAGAGATACTATGCCTAAAAGAGTGGAATAAAAAGCCACTAAGTCGAAAACATGAAAGGGCGACTTAGGCAAAAATGGCTATCCCGGTGGACTGAAAACCCGAAAGGGCGGTCCAGGCAAAAATTAGGGATAAAAATAAAAAAAATCTAGCCCACTAAGTTGAAAACCCGAAAGGGAAGCTCAGGCAAAAAAGGGCGTCTCGGTGGATTGAAAACCTGAAAGGGCGATCCAGGAAAAATCTAGGGACTAATTCCAAGGCAAAGACTTTATTCTGCACACCCACTTGACTCTGGTGAGCTACGAAAGAGAAAGATCAATCCAGTCGTCTTCCTAAAAAGTTTAAATGATGAGATTCTCAGAGATATAGGGACCATAGCAGTGTCGAAACTCAATGAAACCTCATTTATGTTTTGCCATTGTACTTCCCTTGCACAACAATTACCTCATTAAGGAATTGCATTTGTATGTACATTCATACCCTTCATGGGTTTTAGCAATGAAAAGAGAAATTTCTCATCAAAAAACTGTGCTCAATCATTTTTACTTTATCTGTTTGTTTGCAAAATGTTTTTATCATTGATAAACTTTGTTTTGAAATTTTGGTAAAAATGATAACAATGTTTGAAAGGTAGTACAATTATCTTTTTGGTTGACAGAAGGAATTTGACAGTTTTCCCATTGATTAACATCAATATCATTGCCAGTCACCATGATTGTTTCAGCACAGACAACATAACCCATTGAAGGATGTTAAACTTCAGTCGGAATTTTTCCAGGGGCACTAATGTCTTTCTCCTTGTTGCTTATAGCTCTATCAAGGTCTCGTGTACCAAGTTTTGGAAAGTCTAATACCCTCCACCACCCCTCGAAAGTCCAATATTCATTGGCAACCACCAAAAGGCTTGAAGTCCACCATGTTGGCATCCTTCATAAAACCTAAAGTCCAATTTTATTGGCAACTACTAAAAAGCAAAAGTCCAATTTTTATTGGCGCTCTCTTGATTCCAAAAGCCCACTATGGTGGAAACTACCAGAAAGCCAAAAGTCCAATCGAGTTTGGCACACCTCTCCAAAGTCCACTTTGTTGGCAACCATGAAAAACTAAAATTCCACCACGTTGGCTTTCATCCCTCCAAAGTCCAATATCCTTGGCAACTACCAAAAAAACCTATCTCCAGCATATACAACCATCTGCATGGTCACAAGCATGGCATGCATAACATTCTTGTCCGAAAACAAGAATGTCATCAAACAATCATATTAGTCATCATCATGAACAAAGAATTTGCATTAAGCATTAAAAATTTCATTTTTGTATGAATCATTGTGCATCATGCAATGCACGACGTCATATCAAGCATAGAATAGCGGGATCCAGGACATGCATCCAGGACTTTTCTCTCTCAAAGTCAGCAATATTCCTCTGAAAGGAGCTAATATCCCGCATGTGCTTGCGGAATTGTTTTATATATATCCCCCAACAGGTCATTCTTCAACTTTATAGTTGATAGTGATGATGCCCATCATCTTCATTTTTGTTGCTCTCCAAGCAGAGAGTACCCTGAAAGATAGTCGAGATACTGCTTTGGCTTTCTCTGAAGAACCTTAATAAAAAAGGTACTGCTTCGCAAGACCCGAAGAATCTCATGTTGTGGTAGAGATATTGTTCTTGTATCACCGAAGAACCTCGATTGTAAGGAATTGCTTCACATGATCTGGAAAATCTTGTACCATTTGTTCGAGATACTGCTCTAAGTATCCCCTGAAGAACCTTTATTGGTAAGGTATTTCTTTGCTTGGATTAGAGAATCTCATTGATAGAGATATTGCTTTGGCATTCTCCGAAGAACCTTGATTGTAAGGAATTGCTTCGCAAGACCCGAAGAATCTCATGTTGTGGTAGAGATACTGTTCTTATATCACCGAAGAGCCTTGACTGAAAGGAACTGCTTCGCATGATCTAGAAAGTCTTATACCATTTGTTCGAGGTATTTCTCTATTATCCCCAAAGAGCCTTTAATGTTAAGGAACTGCTTTGCTGGATTATAGAGTCTCACATTTTGTTAAGATATTGTCGCCGAAGAACCTTAATTCATAAAGGACTGCTTCATACGACTTGGAGAAATTTATTGAGATACTGCTTCGTTAATTCAAAGAATCTCAGATACTTTGTACAATCTGTCATTCCATCCTCATATCTTTGTTGCATTACATCTTGTTTCTTGTCGGACAAATTTTAGGGTCTTCTTATATCTAATTGACTTTTACCCTAAAATTGCACGCCATGCAGCAATTCGGTTTTTTGGATCCAAGGCAATTAGATAGGGACATCTGTCGTACCCCAAATTTGTTCTACCTTTTTGTATTTCTTTATCTCAATTTTTTTTCCTGATTCCTCTTTTAAGTAATCATTTAGGCTCTGGCCATGATTTCTCCAGGCTTAAACCCTAATAGTACTTGTTTGTCCTTACCTTGTTTCCATAACTATCTCTTGTTGGTGGTATTAAGTGGTGGCCTCACACTCATGCCTGGTTTGATTGGTTAGGAAGAATTTGTGGAGGTTTGGTCATGAATGACAATGGTTAGAAGTAAGCATTGTTTGTATGAATATTCAAGAATTCAAATATTTCAATGAGGAGGCATATGGTACAGTTCAAATTTTGAATTTCATTACTTGAATTTCAAGATACTAAGAAGGACAAATATGCCACAAGTGTAAAGTTGATCGAAATTGAGTTTAATTTGTGAATTCATGGAGAAAACACTCCAAATTTACAATAAAGCTTGATTATTTCCAAGTTCCATTCATGTTCAAGATTAAAAAAGTGCAAATTTGTGATCAAGACATGGCAAGAATTCTCAAGTTGTTCTTAAGACGTGATTAATTGTTACATTTGTTTCAAGTCATTATCGTGTATTTCAAGATATATGACTTAATGAGTTTTTAAGAGTCAAGTGAAGTTTTGGAGCTACAGTGATGTGAATTTCAATAAAGCGCATAAGGTTCTGATGAAGAAATTTCCAAGGAAATTTTAAGTTTAATTGTGCCATTAGAAGTCAAAAATGCCAAAGTCCAAAATTCAAATTGAATCCAAAGTCCAAAAGAGGATTACAAATTATTTGAACAAGATTACATGAGGAATAATTGTTAATACTACAAAGTTAATGGAACCTAAATCTAAAAGATTGGAATTAATGTTTGGATCAAGTACAACCCAAGGACAACCAAGACTTGTGTTTTTTTTCTTCTTCATCGTCCAAGTTATACGCCATATCATTATTCATGCTAACCATGTACTTTTTTGGATCCCTCAAAATGCCTTTATAACAAGACCAAATATTGATGATCTTGGCAAGCATCTAAAATCCAAGGCTCCAAGATTGAAGAGCCATAGGCTGCTTGTTATGCCTAACCTTTCATCCTACAAGAAATAAGGAAAGATCATGTTGAATCCAAAACAGTCTCATGCCAAATTTAATTGAGTTACAATTCAAAATCCATCAGAATATTGGTACATCTTTTTAGGTTCCTAAAGCCTAAGTCTAAGAGAGTAAAGTTAACATTCATTGACGATTATTTATTTTCACCTTCAAGTCAAATCCGTTGTCAAGTTACGTCAAAACCAGATCCATGACACTTGATGTTTAAAGCCTGCAAGTCATCCAAGATTTCACCATTAAGCACTTCAACTGAACCTGAGAGTTTGCCTCCAACTGTAAAAAAAAATAATTCAAACATTAGGCACACATTGCAGAATCTCATGTGATTTTTATCCCAAAAAAAAAATTCCACAGCAAGGCATTTATACAATGTTCATTCATGTAACAGAATTTGAGCTGACACGATGAAAGTACAAGGTTTAAGTTCATAGAAAATTGAAGTGAAAGTCCAAAGTTTAGCACAAGATAAAGCAAGTTGTAATGACAGAAAAATTAATCACCAAGACTTATGTGAAGCCAAGCGTACATGAGCGGGAGATGACGAAATATGTTGCAGCAGGACAGAATTCGTAGCATGAACATAAGTTGAAAAGGATATGAGAATGCTTCACTCTCAAGACAGTCATAGTGCAGACAAAGAAAATCAAAGATAACTTTCACAATACGTTACACGACTTACACTTCAATCTCAGCTGCCTATCACGTTACATCATTCCTAAGCCAAGTTGCGAGATCATACCTTGTTCCACGTTATTTCAAACCTGCAGAATATCAACCATGTTATGATTTCACGAGACAATAGCCATGAAAGAACACTCAGCCAAGTTCACATGAGTTCATTTGTCAAATTTTCAAGGAAATGCAAGGATGTGACATGGACATGGCTGAACAAGCATAAACAAACAAGTGTTATAATTGTTATTCTCAAAACATCATTTAGGCACTAGCATATCTCAACAAAAGTGCAATTCACGACAAATCAATGAGCAAGCAAAATTCACAAAGAAGATTCATGGCAAGACATCAAGGCTAAGAGGATTCAGTTGTTGCAAAAGAAATCAATACTCGGTTTCATTCGCAAGAACTCGATTACGTCATACAAATACAGAAGTCATTGCTTACCAAATGCAAGCAACTTGGGATTCTTCCTCCTCACTAAATGTTCCAGCATCAAGTCAAGCTTCCTCATACTACAAGGCAGTTCATTCCTCAATCAAAGTCTTCTCTTTTCACAAAGTTATCCTACCATCATGCCCTGCAAAACTAGTAGAACATAAATAAAAATGTATAGTGAGTCGGTAAGCGAGCCGAGATTGGAATTTAATCAAAATATTAAAGAGTAGTCATATGGATAGCAATTGATTTTTTCCGGTTCATATGCAAGCTAAACATCAATCCACAAGGAAATGTTTAAAGGACAAGTTGTTGTAGAAAACTTAGCATTTATCAAGGAAATTCTGAGCTTAGACCAATTATGAACAAGCCGTGAGATGCTTCCAAGCCAAGTTATAAAGGGCTTCATTGTCATCAAACTCTTGTAAGTTTGTTTCTGAGATACCTGCGGAATACCAAGGCAATCGGATTAGTCTATCATCATCATAGCATGAACAGAAGCGAAAAAAGATGTGAGAATTCTTCAACCTCAATACACTCACAAGGCAGCAAGAAGTCAATCTTCAATTTCAAGGCCACAATTTCTTCCTTTCACGCCAAGGCCACGGTTTTTCTTCCTTTCACGCCAAGGCTTCATACAAGAAAGGTCACCAAATGTGAGCTTTCATAGGAACATTGTGCAAGCATATCAAGAAAATGAAAAAGCAAGATGTAAGCCTCAAAGAAGTTAAGTATCCAATCTGTGCAGGTACAAAAGAACAAGGTTTATGCAGTAAAGAAAACAGATTTTGCAGCGAGAACATACCAAGCAGTGAAAACAAGCTCTTACACTCAAGTTCTCAGAGTATGCAGCAGACTACTCATAAGAAAATTCAGGCAGTCAACCAATTTGGAAAGTTTCAGTCTTCGCCAGCTTCAATCAGACTTAGTTGAAAGGCTTCAGCAATATCAACAGCTAGAGTATTATTCGCATTGCAAGCGGGCCTGAATTCAGAAGAGAAGAAGGAAGGTCATAGCAGGGTTTATTGCATCATGATCATACAAACACTGCAAGAGTCACAATATGAGCCAGAATTAATAGAGTTTTGATGAATGAGACATGTATCCAGAATAAAAATCAAAAGAATTAAGTTGGCTAGTCAAATAATTCACAACTTTAGAGTCAAAGTATCAAAGGAGTTTATCAGTAGTAGAGGAGGAGTTGAAAACAAGTTTGTATAATTTACAGTGGTAAGAATCCGATGTAATCAGTAGGACCTTACCCTCATTATGGAAACTCACTACAGACAAAAAACGAAAACAATGACTCACCACCAATGGTCCCCACAAAATCACACGAAATACCTGCATAAAGGATATTCGTACAAAAATCACAACGACATATTTGTACAAAAATCACAACGACATGAAATATTTTCACAACTAACATTCTCACGTATGAAGTAAATTCCATCCTAAATCCTCTCAAATCCACACGTACCAAGCTCCACACTTCCTTATAAAGGGCCACTCGCACAACCTGAAAAAACACGCAAAAATTCATACTGAAACGCTGCCAAAATCAATCCTCAAAAAAACCCTAATCCACTAAAAGCTCGATGAAAACCAACGTGTTCAGGACTTCACATTGAAGCTCTGAATAACGAGAGCTAAACCTCACTCGTTATACACGACGAACGACGAATAGCAAAGCAACAACGACGCATATTACAGAAGATTGTAGAAGAAGAGTCGGACATTGAGAAGGAGAAAGCATACCGTGAAAGAAGTTCGCGCAAGACCTCTCCCCTGTAAGTAACTACCCTCACCCTTTTTCCTTGGTTGCGTTTTTGTTGTGAGTGTATTGATTTGTTGATGTCGTTTCAACTGGTTCATGATGCACGATGAAGGCTCGTCATCCTTTTTCTTTCGAAGAAGATGAGCCGAGTGTGAGACCATTGTTGAATATAGAGAGAATCGCCGCCATTTTCTTTGTAGATAGGGATTTATGATTTGGAGATTAGGTTTTGCGATTTGGGGATAGTTTCCTTCTTGTATTTGATTCGACTTGTATGTTGGTTTTGGTTATTGTTGGCTGAGGTTTATGAAACATACATGTATGGTTATGGTTATACGATGAATGATCTTCCATGTCTCTTTAGAGAAGAGGGAAGAACTGAGTACTAAAACAGATATTCGTTGAGAAAGAATTTAATGAGAGAGAGTTTTGTTGCGTTGGGGATGCCTATCTTCCTTTTCTATTGGTTTTCTCATTTTTTTATATCAGTTTATTAAATAATTGAGGTACATAGGAAGTTTCTTTTTATTTTTGAACTTTTTTTGTTTTAATTGGTTTTAATGGTCCATCCATGAATTCCATGCCCAAGACATGTAGGCTATGTTTGGATTGATGGAACGTAACGGAGCGGAGCGGAGTGGAACATAGCGAAGTGGAATGGAGCGGAGCGGAATGGAATATAGATTCCACTCCATTGTTTGGATATCTTATTAAAAATATCACATTCCATCACATACACCCCAAATTGGATGGAACAAAAAATGAGGATTTGGATGGAATGGGATGGAATGGATTCCATCATGTTCCATTCCATTCCATCAATTATTTGCAAATCCAAACAATGGAATCACATTAGTTACCACTCCATTCCATTCCATTCCATCACATCCCACCAATCCAAACATACCTGTAGTCATTTAATGGGATCCCTTCACATTTTCACTTTACCGATGATGCTGAGACGGCTAGGTTGTTGTTGATTATGAACTTTGTTCACATGGGCCTATGATTTAAATCGGGTTCTATTGATTCGTACCCAGATGGCACCATGGGTTGTCATTTTGATGGGCCTTACGGATTCATTTATCATACCCCTCTTTTTACTGATAAACCAGCCCAATAATGTTTGTTTTCTTCTTTAATTTCTATTTTGTGTGTGTTAAGTTTTTAATAGTTTATTTGCTAATATATTCTCTTTCAAAACAAAACAAAAAAACAAAAAAAAAATCTCTTAACTATTTTGTTAAAATTTTAATTTCTTTCTTATCATGTGATTAATTTCTATTTCGATTAAGAAAAAAACCAAATATATTTTTATTGATTAATTATCTTAAAATAGTTTTATTTAATTTGATTAATTAATTTGTTAATTAATCCAATTAAATCTTTCTATTTAATTTGATTAATTAATCTTTCTCCTTTGTTCGACTTCATATGTGCGATGAATGTTTGTGTATGCTCGATCCTTCTTGCTTGCGATATGATGATATGCTTACTTGTGTGATTTACTTTTTGCATTATTGACAATAAATTGCTAAGTAAAATGCGAACACACATTATGGCTAACCATTTCAAAGATAAACGAAATCTTTGGTCCAACGCCAAGTAAATATCCATACACACTTCACTTCATACACACGTAAGTCGATCATTCTTTGATCGCCATCCGCACTATTTTACAATTTGCACTTTTCTCAACCTTATTTTCAACTTAACAAATCAATGCATCACGCTTGTTTTCCATAGCTAGTTTTTAGCTTAGTTTCTCAATCTTGCGAGCCGAGCGCATTGTGCCTCGCTAAAAAACCCACAAATAAGTCCTCATTTGCACTCACCCCAAAACCTCAAAAACCGAAATGTTACTTTTAGATCCCAACCCTTGATCCAACATCAAGCGGTCTTAGGAAATAAAACACTCAAATAATACGAGAAGAATTGTACGCCACGAGCCTTAAGTGGTAGAAAGGAAGGTAATGAGAATCTCGTTATTCGCTCCGATTATTTCGTCGCAAGACGCTCGTCTTGTTGGTTCGGAATAATCACCTCTACCCATAGTCTTTAGTGCAATTCGCCTCTCAAATCCTTTCATGGAAGAAAGGTAATAAAAACAACCAATCACCCGTAGTAGGCCGAACTACGAAGCTCTGACTTTCCCATTGCACAAGTGAATACGTAGGCCCGAGGATCTCAATCCTTGCCGAGCCCCTAGGATCAATAAGCCCTTTAGTTTAGCAAGTAATTCATAAGCATAAACATCCCTTCGCGCGTGACAACTTAGATGGTTCCCATCGAGTACGATGGATGTAGGGGGTGCTAATACCTTCTCCCTACATAATCGACTTCCGAACCCAGACAATGGTTTGCAAAGACCTTGTCTCATCCTTTCTTGGTGGTTTTATCTATATTTACCATTTCCCTCTTTGGGAATAAATAAAATTAGGTGGTGACTCTCATGTCAGCCCAGCCGCGACCGCGTTCGAGAGGATCGTATTTTTCGAGGTACGACAGTGTGAAAGAGGAGTTGATCAATATGCTACGATAATATGTTGACATCTTTGCTTGGTCATATCAAGATATGTCAGGTTTAGATACGGAAATCATTGTGCATAAGCTGCCACTAAGAGAGGAATGCCCGCAAGTCAAGAAGAAGCTTCGTAGAACTCGTCCTGACATGGCCATGAAGATCAAAGAAGAGGTTCAGAAGCAATTGGATGCACAATTTCTTGATTTAACTAGTTATCCACCTTGGGTAGCTAACATTGTGCCCGTGCCAAAGAAATATGGTGAGGTCAGAATATTCATTGATTATCGAGATCTTAATCGAGCAAGTCTGAAAGATGATTTCCCTTTACCTCACATTGATGTATTGGTTGATAACACTACTAACTTTTCGGTATTCTCCTTCATGGATGGCTTCTCCGAATACAATCAGATTAAGATGTTGCCAGAAGACATGGAGAAGACAACGTTTATTACCCCGTGGGTACTTTCTGCTTTAAGGTGATGTCTTATGGTCTAAAGAATGTCGGGGAAACATATCAGAGAGCTATGGTAACATTATTCCATGATATGATTCATTGAGAGATCAAATTCTATGTGGATCACATGATTTCCAAGTCGAGAACAAAATAAGAGCATCTGGTTAATCTAAAGAAGTTGTTCGACAGGCATAGAAAGTTTTGTTTGAGGCTGAATCCAAACAAGTGCACTTTCAGAGTGCGGTCCGGTAAACTACTGGGTTTTATTATAAGACAAAACGGAATCGAGGTTGATCCTACTAAAGTAAAAGCAATACAATACATGCCTGTACCGAAAATAGAAAAAGAAGTATGTGGTTTCCTAGGTAGATTGAACTACATTTCAAGGTTCATATCTCACCTCACAGCCACTTGTGAACCAATTTTCAAGATGCTAAGAAAAGAACAAGCGGTTAGGTGGAATGAATATTTACAAAGGGCTTTCGAGAAAATAAAACAATATTTGCGGGAACCTCTGATTCTCATGCCTCTGGTTCCAGGGAAGCCGCTCATCATGTATCTGATAGTGCTTGAAGGATTTATGGGTTGTGTTCTCGGTCAACACGAAGAGACAGGTAGGAAGGAACATGCCATCTACTACCTGATCAATAAGTTCAATGATTTTTAATCGAGATACTCAATGCTTAAGAAGAAACGATGTGCACTTGCATGGGTTTCTAAGAGATTGAGACAATACAAGCTCACACATACAACCTTGTTGATTTCAAAGATGGATCATGTCAAGTACACTTTTGAGAAACCAGTATTAACTGAAAGGGTTGCTTGTTGGCAAATGGTGTTGACTAAATATGATATCCAGTACACTTCCCAGAAAGCCATCAAAGGAAGTATTTTGTCAGGCTATCTTGTATAGCAACCTATTGATGATTATCAGCTGATGCGGTTTGACTTCCCTGATGAGGACATCATGTACCTCAAAGATAAAGACTGCGAGGAATCACTCCCGGAGGAGGGGCCTGACCCTGAATCCAAATGTAGTCTGATGTTTGATGGGGCTATCAATATGAATGGTCGCGGAGTTGGTGCAATACTTGTCAGACCTAAAGGTGTCCACTTTCCCTTTGCTGCCCGAATAACTTTTGGCTGCACCAACAATGAAGTAAAGTACAAAGCTTGCATAATGGGAATAGAGAAGCCGATTAATTTGCGGATTAAGACCCTTAATATATTTGGAGATTCAGATTTCGTGATTAACCAGATTAATGGAAAATGGTTCACTCACCAACCTCACTTAATTCCATACTAGGATTATGCGAGAAGACTGTTAACGTTCTTTACAACATTAAAGCTTCATTATGTACCTCGTGAGGAGAACCAGTTATTGATGTGTTGGCAACTTTGGCTTCCATGATCAAAGTGATGTGTTGGAATTATGTGCCCAAGATTTATATGTCTCGCCTTGACATGCCTCCATATGTGTTTGTTGTTGATGTAGTGTCTGATGACAAGTCGTGGTTTCATGATATCAAGTGCTTCCTAAAGAGTCAAGAATATCCAACTGGTGTATCTTCCAATGACAATAAGATTTTGAGAAGGCTAGCTGGTAGTTTCTTCTTGAATATAGATGATGTGTTGTACAAGAGAAACTTTGACATGGTCTTGCTTAGATGTGTGGACAAGTAAGAAGTAGACATGTTAATGCAAGAAGTGCACGAGGGTTTTTTCGGTACCCACACCAGAGAACATGCAATGGCAAAGAAATTACTGAGATCGGGGTATTACTTGATGAAAATGGATTCAGATTGTTGCTCATACGCCCGCAAATGCCACAAGTGCCAGATCTATGCAGAAAAAGTGATTGTGCTTCGAAGCCCGTTGAATGTCATGTCTTCTCATTGGCCCTTTTTTATGTGGGGCATCGACATGATCAGAAATATTGAGCCTATTTCTTCCAACGACCATCGTTTTATCTTGGTCGCCATTGATTACTTCGCCAAATGGGTGGAAGAAGCTTCTTATGCCAATATCATTAAGCAAGTGGTAGCCATATTTCCAAAAAGAGATATCATTTGCCGATATGGAGTTCCCGAGAGAATCATTACTGATAATGGTTCCAATCTTAACAATAAGATGATGGCATAATTATGTCGGGACTTCAAAATTCAGCATCATAATTCTTCTCCTTACCCTTCAATGATGAATGGCGTTGTTGAAGCGGCCGATAAGAATATCAAGAAGATTGTGCAGAAAATGGTGGTGACCTACAAAAATTGGCATGAATGTTACCGTTTGCTTTACATGGGTACCGAACATCAGTAAGGACATCTACAAGGGCAACATTATTCTCACTTGTGTGCGGTATAGAAGCAGTCCTACCAGTTGAAGTCGAGATTCCGTCATTGTGGGTGATGATGGATGTCAAACTTGATGAAGCCGAATGGGTTCGTGCCAGGTTCAGCCAGTTGATACTGATTGAAGAGAAGAGACTGGAAGTTGTATGCCATGGTCAGTTGTATCAGAGACGGATGAAAAATGCATTTGATCAGAGAATATGTCCTCAGGAGTATCAAGTTAGGGAAATGGTAGTCAAACAGATCCTTCCTCCCAATACAAATCAAAGGGGAAAATGGACTCCCAACTATGACGATCCATTCGTGGTTAAAACGGTTTTCTAGGTTGGAGCCTTAATGCTTACAACCATGGATGGCGAATATTTTCCATCCCATGTCAACTCAAACGTAGTAAAAAAATACTTCGCATAAAGAAACCCACTGGACAAAAAAAAGTCCAAGAAAAAAAGGGCATCCCGGCGAACCAAAAACAGAATAAAAGGTTTGGGAAAAAATTAGGGATATAAATAAAACATGTACACCCGGTGATTTGAAAATCCACAAGGATAACTCATGCAAAAAAGGGTATCCCGGTGGATTGAAAACCCGAAAGGGCAGTGCATGCTAAAGAGGGATTAAGAAAACGACTGTGATCTGAGTCATCTGTACCATATCATCGGTTCATTCATTATGGCAATCTCCAAAGGATATGAATCATTCCAATCATCCTTTTCTGAAAGCAAGACAATTGGAAGAATCTTGAAGACATATTGGTCATAGCAGAATTGAAACTCAGTGGAATGATGTTTTCACATTGCCATTAGGATAGTTTCTTTTCTCAATTTACAACGATCACCTATTTCAGGGGGATTGCTTCCTGATGTAATTTTCCTATTCATGGCCTTTCAATAAAGTGAATTATTCAGTCAAATAACTTCATCTTTGTTTCTCTTTTATTGTTTTGTTTGCAAAAATGTCCTGAGTTTTTGATCAAACATTACATTTGAAAACATTGTAGCTTTACAATAACATGCGCAGAAAAACATTCAAAATTGCTTGGAATGTTGAGTAATACCGGATGGTTAATTCAAATCATGCAATTCCCCGATACATGTGTGTGTATTTCTATTGCAGGGTCTACAGACAGAGATTGGAAGAACATAATCATTTTCAGAACAGAGTGTTATGGAGATCTTTTCCCCAATCAGAGTCTGTACAAATTTCAAATGCTTCCTAGAGATGCTTTCTATCTCTTCTCCCCAACGAGAGACACTTTACAACTCTTATCCCCAGCAGAAAGAATTCTCATTGATGTTTTCCAACAAAGGTGGTTCATACACATCATCCTCAGTAGAGTCCAAGATTGAAACCTTCCCCAGCTAAGTCAGAGCAAAATGGTTTCCCCAGCAGAATTCCAAAGATGATTGAACCAATAATAGTCCCCTAAGTGGAGTTATCTTCCCACAGTCAAGTATTTTTAGCAGTCAGCTGAGTTCTTTTCTTCCCCACAAAGGTTAGGAGATTATCAAAATTCTCTCCCCAGCTAAGTCTTGACAAGATAGTTTCCCCAACCGAGTCGGAGAATTGTCAATTCTCTAGCAGAGTTTCATCATTATGATCCATTCCCATTGTTAAAATATTTCCTAGTGAAGTCCAATTTATTTTTGGCAAGTGTGGAAAGTCGAAGAAGACAGATTTGTTCACAGTCTTCTCTACGGAGATGTATCCTCACAGGGATTTCCGAGATTGATTCAACGATCATTTATTCCCCAGCAAAAGTCTGATAGTCATTAGAGCATCTTTATTTCATTCCTCAATAGAATTTCAAGTCAGGACATTCTCATCCCCGGTGGAGTTTTACAAACGGAATTTTCCCTTGCAGAGTCATTCCTTTTGTTACTCGTCTCCTTCAGAATCCAGTCTCAGTGGATTAACTTTAGATTCCAGTCTCAGTGTATAAACTTCAGAATCCAGACTTAATGGATCAACTTTTGAATCCAGTCTCAGTGGATCAGTTTTCGAATCCAGTCTTAGTGGATCAACTTTAGAATCCAGTCTCAGTGGATAAACTTCATAATCCAGTCTTAGTGGATCAACCTTAGAATCCAGTCTCAATGGGTTAACCTTAAAATCCAGTCTCAGTGGATTAACCTTGAAATGGATATCTATTTGGTAGATTGCATGCATACTTTATGATTCTAATCAGTTTACCGCATATTTGACCATAGGATGTGCGAAGAGAATCTTATAGCGCATGTCTCAGATGCATGATTCTAATCAGTGCATTCCTAAACAGAGGAACAAATGCACATTTTTACTGCATATGCGCCCATAGGGTATGTGAAGAGGGTCTCACAACGCATGTCTCAGATGTAGGGTCATGACGGTGGGATTTATCGTCGAAGCAGTGCAATCCTAAATAGAGGAACAAATGCATATTTTTACCGCATATCCACCCATATGGTATGTGAAGAGAATTTCACAGCGTATGTCTCAGATTCAGGACTCTAATCAATGCATTTTTATTGCATATCCGACCATAGGATATGTGAAGAGAATCTCACAGCGCATGTCTCAGATGCAATATTCTAATCAATTCATTTTTACCACATATCCGACCATAGGATATGTGAAGAGAATCTCATAGTGCATGTCTCAGATGCAGGATTCTAATCAATCCATTTTTACCGCTTATCCAACCATAGTGTTGTACCCCAAATTTTATCCCTAACTGTTCTCCTCATATTTTTTTATCGCACTTAAGAATATTCCAAGATTGTTTTTTTGACAATTACAACTCGTTTTTGGAATTGCGCATGAATTTATAATTTATTTATTTCTTTCCCTTTCCGAGTTTCTATTTAATTTCTGTTTCTCATTTCCAACTGTTTAATGTATTTTGTATCCTTATTTTCAATCGCAAACTCTAGTTCTATTTTCTTTATTCTATTTTTGCATTTTTCTTCTACTACTAGTTTTTTAGTCAATCCTTAGTTTTATATATGTATATGCATAACCAGTTTAAATTTAGTTTTCATATTATCTTTCAATAGCTCATTTTTAATCTCTTAAATTTTATCTCAATTTCTACGTCCAATTTTTATTTTCATTTTAAAAAAAAAAGGGGGGGGGGGGGGAGGGGGGGGGGGGGTTTGTTTCTATTTTTATTATAATTTTCAATTTCAATTACTAGTGTAGCTTTTAGTCATTCCCTATTTCTTTTTACTTTTATCCATTTTTCTAAATTTAATTACTACTCATTCTTTTTTATTTTTAAATCCTCACTTCTAAATTAATCCTTAAATTTCTACTTCCAATATTTATTTTCAAAAAAAGGTTGTTTCTATCTTTCAGTTTTAAATTTAAGTTCAAGTTAGATTTTATTCTCAAATTTTAACTTCCAATTTTTCTTTCTCTTTTAAAAAAAAAAAAAAAAAACTGTTTCTATTTTTAATTGCAACTTCCAATTTCAATTTCAAGTTAAAAAATCTAACTTCCAAGTTTTTCCAAGTTTTATTCAACTTTCAATGTTCCAATTTTTTAATTCATACTTCATTTTTTAATTTCATTCAAATACAAGTTTCTTTTCAATTTTATTTTGCATTCATGTTATGTCCATTCTCAAAACTTATTCACAATGTTCAACCTTGTCCTAAGTTTATGTCCAGCATCACATTTTACTTTAAATTAAAACATATTCATGAACTTCCATTTTTATAACCATTCACTCATGTCACATTTAAGTTGATTAATTCATTATAATAACCTTCATTCACACCATTCATATCCAAGCATACATGCATTCATGTTTAATATCATTTACTTTGTTTCACTCTCATTTACAAACAAGAAAATTCAATCTTTTTGGCTAGCATAACTACTTTATACCAAGGTGAATGTGGGCTGAACACAGAGATCAAAAATTTACAAAACGCTTGATTTCCTCAAAGTCATTACAAGGCCATTCACATTAATAAATCAAGAAGCACTCATATGTGCTAAAAGTCCAAGATTGGAGCATAAAATACACTTCATTAAGCTTAACCAAGTTTCAAACCAAGATCAATTGAACATTACAAATTGACATGTTCAGACTTAAGATTAAGAAAATTATAATAAACAAAGGTCCTGCTGAGTTTTCTTCCTTAGTTTTGTTTCATCCTGGCAAGTATCACATCTTGCAGGTTTTATTATACAAATTTTCGCCCATAAGACAATGACTCCACTTTTTTTTCTCTTGACCAAAAGAGAGCCTCGTATCCTGTTCCGAATTGCTTTCTCCAACATTGACTTACAAGCCTGTACTACTTTATCACCCAACTTGCATAAGTAAAAAAGAAATCTATCATCAACTAAGTTAGGTCCATTGATATATTATAAAAAACGACCTCAAAGAGGAGTCTGCGAGCTTTCCCCCGTTAATTGTGCACAAATGTCATTTTGCTTTGAACCAAGGCCTGCTGTATTTTCAGACTGCCCTGCAACTTGTGAATTTACATCAACTTGATCATTAAATAGTCTGCAAAAAGTACCACACCTGTACACCTGTACAACACCACAAACCCGTCTCAATGCAATAACCAAATGGAGAGACAATAGCTACACACCAAACTACCTGCTGCAAGACTAGGATCCATTTGCAGCCATACACCATTTTGGTTAAATGTAATCTGCGGCCTCGTCAACGTAGCCTTGACTCCAAGCCATTCCATAAAGAAAATCTCTCAAACACCAGGCCCTGTTGCCGAAAACGCACAAGCCAATACTGCATTGAAAGGGACAGGGCATCAGAAACAAACAAATTCTGGCGAAAAAACTTAATCAACAAGTTAGTTTTAAGGATCAAAAACCCTAACTCTATAGGATAAAAGGGACAGATTTCAGAGTTAAAAGGGGGGGATTTGACAGCAAACAACATCAAAAAAAATTTCAAAACAACCACAACAAAAGACAGAGAGAAAACCAGAAGGGGGAAATTTTCTTTCAGCAAAAAACACAGAGACATTTCTCTTTTCAAAACAAGAAAACCAGAAATGGGGGGGGGGGGCGGGATTCACAAAAAATTCACACAAAACTTCACACAAAAACCATAAAGAAAAAACAGCAGGCCATGATAGAAAAACAATCAACAAAACCTTGTTATAATCAAACGGCCTAAAAGAAAATCATACCAAACTCAGAGCCGCGACCGCGCGAACCCTTCCGCCGCAAATCTCAACCAACGTTGGCTTCCATAGAGCTCTGAGCATACCACCCTCAAAGGGACTTCTGAAGCCAAAACCAACCGCAAATCACTTCAAGGACGAAGTGCGAGGGACCGCCGTACGGAGAAGAACACGTTCGACGAACTTTTCGTCAAGTCCAACGGAGGTAGTTTTTTTTATTTCCTTTGCTCTTTTGTAACGTTTTTGGATGTAGAAATGTTGAGAACTTATTGATTTGAGACGGATATTGTGGGTTTTGAGGTTAGGGTTTTGTGTGGTTTCTTGTTTTTGATGTTTGAACGCCGGATTGGTATGGTCGTTTGGTAGCGAACTCGCGGTTTGAGTGTTGTAAGAAACAGAGAAGCCATAGGAGAGTGTTTAGAGGATGGAGAGCTTCGTTGATCTTCGCTGGTTTCTTTCTCTTTCGTGATTTGGCTGTGTCACAAACCCTATTTTTTCCCTTTTTTAGAAAATGCCGAACCGGATCCGGGTTGAACCGACCCGGCCGGTTTCTATTCTTCAAATCCTCCAAGCCCATTCTTCTTTTGGGCAACGTTTTTTATTACCACAAACCCAATTTTTTTTTATTATCATTTGTTTTCTCTTTTTTTTTTAATTATTTTATTTAATTGTAGTATTGATATAATTTTTACAAAAAAAAAAACAATACAAAAAAAAATATTTATATTGATTAATTATTTTTTTTAAATATTATTATTTTTGCTAAAAAAAAACTTTGTTAATTATTTTATCTTCTTTCTTAAAAAATAATCCTATTAAATTTAGCTATTTAATTAAGCACTGTTTGTCCGATTCTGCTGGTATGGTGAATATCGGTGTGTGCATAATAATCATTGTCCTAACTCAATATTTGGTTATTCGATATTGATGTGATTTGAGTTTGAAATTTTATTTTCGCATTTTAGCTACAAGTCGTAAGAAGATAATAAACCCGACCACTTTAAGATTAATCGTTTCTTTAGGTAAACGAAACTTCTCGGTCCAACACCAAGTAAATTCACGCGCTTACATTTTTGCACACACGTAAGTCGGTCACTATGTGATCGTCATCTGCACGACATTTGCGCGTCTTATTTTTTTAAAGGGAACTGAGCTCCGGAGTCCCGCACTCCGCACGTTCTAGAACGAACTACAACTGGGCTTGCCCCACGCATAATGTTTCGTTCACTCCTTCGTTATTAAACGCATTAATCCTAAAAAAACAATTATTCAATTTATTTAGTTAATTTAATACGGAAACAGAACTCCGGAGTCCAGCACTCCGCACGTTCTGGATTGGACCGCAACTGGGCTAGCCCCACGCGACATGTTTCAATCACCATTCGTATATCAAAATATCCCATTTATTTTCATAAATTAAATTACGAAAAAAACAGAACTCCGGAGTCTAGCACTCCGCACGTTCTAAAAAGACTGCAACTGGGCTAGCCCCACGCAACGTGGTCCATTCACTCTTTCATCTCTTAAAAACAACTTAAAACTTACCAACCAATTTAAATCATTTTCATAATTAAATTACGAAAGAATGGAGCTCCGGAGTCTAGCACTCCGCACGTTTTGGAATGAAACGCTCCTGGGCTAGCCCCACGCGACGTGGTTCATTCGCCCTTTCGTTTAAGACATCTTAATAAAAGTCAAACATTTTTCTCCTAAAAAAGAACATTGTTTAAATCATTCTGTCTCGCAAACAAGCTAGCGCTTCAACCTCCACCGCGAGTATAAGCCAACGCTTAACAGATTAGAATATGTTTTGAACAATCATTCAATTAAAAAATCACGAACCGTAGTAGCACGAACTACGAAGCTCTGACTTTCCCATTGCACAAGGGAATACGTAGGCACGAGGATTTTAATCCTTCGCGAGCATAATAATAAAAAAAACTTTAATCCTTTCTCCGTCTTAATATTAATTTAAAACTTTTCTTTAAGAACAAACATATTAACAATCATTTAGAAGACAAAGACTTAAGATCAAACATTTAATCGCATAATTAGCTAAGAGGTTCCCGTTGAGTACAACGGACGTGAGGGGTGCTAATACCTTCCCCTTGCGTAACCGACTCCCGAACTTAGAATTTGGTTTCGTAAACCATTTCTTATCCTTTATTAGGTTGTATCTATATCTCCCTTTTCTTTAAATAGAATTAGGTGGAAGCTCTGTTGTTTATTCTAGGATCGTATTTTTCGAGGTACGACAGTTGGCGACTCTGCTGGGGACACCTCTATGCTAGAGAGAGTCGAGCCTAACTTAGCCTTGTGTGTTTATTTGTTTGGTCTTGTCTTTTATTGTCTTCTCTATGTTTATTATTTATGTTTGCTTATTTGTTCTTTTATCGCTTTCCTTTTATTTCCTCATTATACTATCTGCTTGTGGAATATTGGGGTCACTTTGCAAGTAAAATTTGAGTGGTGGAAAAAGCAGAGGGAACACCTAAGTTTAGATTTGGATGTTATTAGTGTTAGTCTCCAAGGACTTGCTCCTTGCACGCCTAACATGAAAGCTCCCCCAGATAGTTATACTTTTCGTAGATCTTGTCGCAACGCAGCCAGCCTGTCGCGTGACCTGATTCACGAAAGGGCTGTGATTTTGGGACCCCCCTAGAACCTGTTTCAATTTTGGTAGTTGTGTAATGTTAGGCTCCGAGGGCTCTCCCCTTTATCAGCCTAGCATGAGAACTCCACTCAAGGTGGACCTTATCGTTATTATCGTCACAATGCAGCTAGCCTGCGGCGGGGCGTTAATACGATAAACGTCCATGACCTTGAGTTTCCTTAAACCATCACCATAGAAACCCTCCCGTGAGTGGGACTTATGGGTAGTAAAACATAGAACCAATCTCATACAGCCCACCTATAGGAAGGTTCCGAATTTACCTGTGACACCTTGCATCCTCGCATCCCTGCATCTTTGCATCTCAGCATCATATGCATCATTTTAGTAAATGTTTCAAAGAACAAAGAGATTTTTGTTGCAAACATCATATATTTTACCATGAATGGACTTCAGTTTTTTAGTTTTTTGAAAAAATGACAAGAAAACTTTACCCATTTTGATGTTTTGCAATAACTTCTTAAGTGCCTTGAAGCATTTGCATTTTAACTCATGTTTGCATCTCCGCATCTGCATTCTGTCAAAACTCATTCTCGTCAACTCCTTTCCAGCTGTCACACTGAGGATCTCACGCAAGTATTCCACCCGAGCTCAGACCAAGAAGAAGATGGCCGAAAGAGACCTAGAGATTGACAGAGTTAATGATGAGCTTTCTGACCTTCGTGGAAATATGGGTCAGATGATGGAAATGCTACAGGTCATTCGAGCAAAATTAGATACCCAACAGACTGTGGTGTCTGAGATTGTCACTGCAACGACTGAGCCTACGCCATCAATCACTACTCCTGTGACCTGGCCTCCTTTTGGGCTTCCTCATGGATTTGTACCTCCTCCTCAGGGTTTTGCTTCTCAAATTTTTATCCCTCCTTCCCAAGGACTTACTGCTCAGGGTTTCTTCCCTCCTTCCTAAGGTTTCGCTTCTCAAAGTTTCGCACCTCCTTCTCAGGGTCTTGCATTTCCTTCCCAAGGTTTTGTACCTCCCCCTCAAGGATTTGCTGCTCAGCAGACTATTCATGTGACTAACAAAGAGAACCATGTGGTTACTAATTTTACACCAGACATTGTGCACACCCGTGCCCAACCATACTTCAACGACCCTCAGGTATATGATGTGCCAGACATGTCAGAGAATGGAAATGAGAAACATGAGAAGATGCAAGAGAATTTTGAGACCCTTGAGAAAAGCTTAAGAGCAATCGAAGGCGACCAGATCTTTGGGGCTGCTGCTAGAGAGATATGTCTGGTGTCTGGATTGGTAATTCCTCCAAAGTTCAAAATACCCACTTTTGACATGTACGAGGGCGCAACGTGTCCTAAGAACCACCTCTTAATGTATTATCGAAGAATGGCTGCGCAGGTGGACAATGACAAATTAATGATCCACTGCTTCCAGGACAGTCTGAAGGGGATTTCCTCCAAGTGGTATTTAACGCTAGACCAGTCAAAGATTCGCAGTTTTCAAGACTTAACAGATGCTTTCATCCAGCAGTACAAATACAATATGGACCTTGCTCCCGATAGGAGGCAGCTGTTGAGTATGTCACAAAAAGATTCTGAATCATTTAAAGAATATGCTCAGAGGTGGAGAGGGACCGCTTCTCAGGTAGATCCCCCGTTGTCTGAAAAGGAGTTAGCTGATTGGTTTGTTGACACGGTGCGACCAGAATTCTTCGAGAGAATGGTGGGAAGCGTAACTGCTAGCTTCTCTGACCTTGTAGCCGTGGGAATCAAGGTCGAACTTGGACTAAAAAATGGAAAGATGAGTGGTGCATCTAGCAGTTCCAGCAATGGTAGTGGAAACAATGTCAAGAAATTTTCCAGCAATTTCCACAAGAAGAAAGAGGGCGAGACAAATGCAATAATGACGAGTCAAAGAAGGAATCAGTTGTGGCAAAGGCCTCCTCCTGTGGCTCAACACCAGTATGTCTACCCACCGCAGTATGTTCAACATCCTTATGTGGTAGCAGTTCAATCGTCAGATAATCCACAAATCCCAGTGTATCAGCCAACTCAAGCAGTACCGATGTACCAGCAAGCAGCTCCAGTGATTCCAGCTTATCAACCAATGCTCAACAATCTAGGCTATCAACGAGCGCCCAATGCTTCAGCCTACCAGCAGAGGACTCTAGCTCCTCATCCAAATCCCAACTTTCAGAATAGAAGACCGGGAGGAAGGCTTCCCCATCCTCGGATCCCTATGACCTACATTGAATTGTATCCCTCACTACTGAAGAAAGGCTTGGTTACTCCAAGGCCTTTGGGTCCTCTGCCAGATCCGCTTCCACCAGGTTACAACTCAGATGCCCACTATTTAATCCGCGAAGGTGCTCCGAGGCACATTTTGGAAAATTGTATTGCTTTGAGGTATGTTGTGAAGGATTTAATGGATAAAAACATTTTGTCATTTGGAGATACTGGTCTGAATGTTAAAAATAATCCTTTACCTAAGCATGGGTCCATAAATGCCATTGTTGACGAGTCTGACGAAGATTTGATTTTCAACGCCACAGAGATTAAAACCCTGCTTAGAGACTTCCATGCGAAGTTGGTAGAGGTGGGTATACTGAAGAACTGTCATAAGAGTTGTGAAGTTTGTGTGAATAATCCAAAGGGATGTGAACTGGGCTTGAGAGATGTTCAAAGTTTGATTAATCTGGGTGTTTTACAAGTAAGTGGTAGTGTGAAGAGGAATGAAGTGGCAGTGATTGAACCCATTTTCAACTTGCCTGAATCTGATTCTACCTTGGTGCCAATGTTCAACCTGCCTGAGCCCTCAAGAGTTCAACCCATCTTTAATATGCCAGAACCTGTGGTGCCCATTTTCAATATACCCGAATCAAGGATTGAACAAATGAGTAACCCTTTCCTTTATGAAGATACCAAAGCAGTTCCGTGGAAGTATGATACAGAGATAGTTCATCAGAAGTTTGAACAAGATAGTCAGAAAAAGGGTTCAAAAGTGGCAAGTGCTGACATAGCAGGTGCAAGTCGTTTAACTCGCAGTGGTCGTGTTTATACTCAGCAAGTCAATATCGTTCCACCCGTTCCACCCAAAGAAGTCATTCCCGCTGTTGCCAACAAGGATAAAGGGTTGGTCTTGGAAGAGGAGGATGCAGAATTTCTCAGAATCATTAAGAAGAGTGATTATAAGGTTATTGATCAGCTACATCAAACACCTTCCAAAATATCTATCTTATCACTTCTTATGCATTCACCGGCCCATCGAGGCGCTCTCCAGAAATTACTAGCCCAAGCTCATGTTACACATGATATAACTGTGAATCAGTTTGATGGAGTCATTGCCAATATCACTGCATGTAACAACCTCAGCTTCAGTATGGAAGATCTTCCAAAGGATGGCTTGGACCATAATCGTGCTCTTCACATATCTGTAAAATGTCAGGAGGATACTTTAGCAAGAGTTCTTCTGGATACAGGATCTTCACTGAATGTTTTGCCGAAAGAACGCTTGCCAAGTTATCCTATCAAGGGATAGAGATGAGACCCAGTGCCCTGATTGTAAAAGCTTTTGATGGGTCAAGGAGGACTGTTATCGGAGAGGTAGACCTACCGATCTTGATTGGACCACAAGTTTTCAAAATCACTTTCCAGGTTATGGACATCAATCCTAATTACAGTTGTTTGTTGAGAAGGCCTTGGATCCATGCCGTTGGGGCAGTCACTTCTACCTTACACCAGAAGATGAAGTTTGTAGTCGATAATAAGCTGGTAACTGTGTATGGTGAAGAAGATCTCATGGTCAGCAACCTTTCCTCCTTTAGCTACATTGAGGCTGATGAAGATGCTTTGGAAACTGCTTTCCAAGCTCTAGAGATAGCTAATGTTGTCCTTATGGAAGTAGAAGAGTCAAAGGGGAAGGGTATTCCATCTTTTGCATCATTGAAGAGTACCATTTCCACAATTGAAGAAGGAAGCCATGAAGGTTGGGGTGATGTCATCGAAGTCAAACAGAAGCTAGATCGTTACGGGTTGGGTTACAAACCAACTCATGTGAAGGAAGGAGCGTCAACCTCCGTCAAAGGACGTCCAAAGACCATTCAAGAGGTGTTTTCTAGTCCCGGCTACCAGATCAATGCAATTAATGGGGATGCTGAAGATGAAGATGTGGATCATTTGGTTTATCAGTGTGAAGCAGCTTTAGGCAATTGGGAGGCAGTTGAGATCCCATAATTTTTTCCATTGTCAAAGAAATTTATTGTTTTTCTTTAAGTGTTTTCAAAGTTCCCTAGCTCTGCCCAAGGCTATGGGATCATTTTGTAGGGCCCCTTCGCATTTTCAAGTTATTCAATCAATGAAGGTATTTTGTTAAATTCTTACTTTGCTTTTATTTACTGTTTCTCTCTTTTCACTTTTAAAAGAAAATGGCAATCTTTCAAAGCTAATAAAACGTTTTTCTTGCATCCCTCTATTTTCACTTTTAATAAAAGCAAATCATTCCCATATGCAGAACAAATGAAAATCCTGTTGAATCCAATGACTCTATTCTCTCTCCTAACTTCTATTCACCCATCTACCAAGCGGAAGATGAAAGTGAGGAAGATTGTGACATTCCTGAAGAACTGGCAAGATTAGTTGAGTACGAGCACACAGATCTTCAGCCACATAAGGAGCAGGTAGAGACCATCAACCTTGGCACCGATGAAGACAAAAAGGAAGTTAAGATTGGTACAACACTTGGGGCAGACATCAGAGAAAGATTGGTCAAGCTTCTCAAAGAGTATGTGGATGTGTTTGCATGGTCGTATCAGGATATGCCCGGGTTGGACACAGACATAGTTGTTCATAAGTTGCCGCTTCGACCAGATTGTCCTCCAGTAAAGCAAAAGCTCCGAAGAACAAGACCAGACATGGCTTTGAAGATTCGAGAAGAGGTCAAAAGACAGTTTGATGCTGGATTCCTCGCAGTTGCAAAGTACCCTGAGTGGGTAGCTAACATTGTGCCAGTCCCCAAGAAGGATGGAAAGGTTAGGATGTGCGTGGACTATAGGGATTTGAACAAAGCCAGTCCAAAGGACGATTTCCCTCTTCCGCACATTGATACTTTGGTTGACAACACTGCTAAGTTTGTTGTTTTCTCCTTCATGGACGGATCTTCAGGATATAACCAGATCAAGATGGATCCTGATGATATGGAAAAGACCACTTTCATCACGCCAGGGGGCACTTATTGTTACAAAGTTATTCCATTCGGTCTTAGAAATGCAGGAGCCACCTATCAAAGGGCAATGGTCACCCTTTTCCATGATATGATGCATAAAGAAATAGAAGTTTATGTGGATGATATGATTGCCAAATCACAGAATGAGGAGGATCATTTGAATCATCTCCTGAAATTATTTGAGCGCCTTAGAAAGTTCCAACTGCGTTTGAATCCGGCTAAGTGTACCTTTGGTGTCCGATCAGGAAAGTTACTCGGTTTTATTGTTAGTCAGCAAGGAATTGAAGTAGATCCAGACAAGGTCAGAGCAATTCAAGAGATGCCAGCTCCGAAAATAGAAAAGCAAGTCAGAGGCTTCCTTGGAAGATTGAATTACATCTCTAGATTCATCTCCAACATGACTGCTACTTGTGAGCCTTTATTCAAGTTGCTCCGGAAGAATCAAGCAATTGAATGAAGTTCTGATTGTCAACTGGATTTTGAGAAGATTAAGGTTTATTTACAGGAACCTCCTATCTTGATCCCACCTACTCCAGGGAAGCCTCTCTTCATGTATCTAACTGTACTTGAGGGATCTATGGGTTGTGTATTAGGCCAACAAGACGAAACCGGTCGTAAGGAACATGCCATTTATTACTTAAGCAAGAAGTTCACGGATTGCGAAAGCAGATATTCACTTTTAGAGAAGACTTGCTGTGCTTTGGCATGGGCGGCCAAACGTCTCAGGCAGTATATGATTTGTCACACTACTTTGTTGATCTCGAAAATGGATCCAATAAAGTATATTTTTGAGAAACCTGCCTTGACAGGAAGGCTTGCCCGTTGGCACATGTTGTTATCCGAATATGACATCCAGTATGTAACCCAGAAGTCTATCAAAGGTAGTGTTTTATCTGACTACCTTGCTGATCACCCTGTTGAGGACTATGAACCTTTGAAATTCGATTTCCCGGATGAGGATATCATGTTGATAAAGGATTGTGAAGTTCCAGGTCCAGATGAAGGTCCCGAGCCAGGTTCTCGATGGAAGATGATGTTTGATGGTTCCTCTAATTACATGGGGCATGGTGTGGGAGCTGTTTTGATGAACCCTGATGGTGGTTACACTCCTTTCACAGCCAGATTATGTTTTGAATGTACAAACAACATTGTTGAGTATGAAGCATGTGTTTTGGGTATCGAAGCTGCAATTGATACCAGAATCAAGATCCTTGAAGTATATGGAGACTCAGCTCTAGTAATCTACCAAGTCAAAGGTGAATGGGAGACCCGTGATGAGAAGTTGATCCCCTACCGTGCCCACAATGTGGAGTTAATTAAATACTTTGATGAAGTCACTTTCCATCATGTTCCAAGGGCAGAGAATCAAATTGCAGACGCTTTGGCTATGTTGGCCTCTATGTTTCAAGTCAGATTTCTTAATGAAGCTCCACTCATTACAATCGAGCGAAAAACTACACCAGCCTACTGTCTATTGGTCGAAGAAGAAACTGATGAGAAACCGTGGTTTTATGACATCAAGAACTACTTACAAAATCAGGTATACCCAGCTGATGCAACAGCTTTAGATAAGAAGACTTTGAGAAGATTGGCATCCAAGTTCTTCCTCAGCAACAATGTGCTTTACAAGAGAAATCATGATATGGTTCTGCTCAGATGTGTGGACAAGCGCGAGGCAGACTTATTGATCAAAGAAATCCATGAAGGATCATTCGGAACACATGCCAATGGACATGCCATGTCCAGGAATATTTTGAGAGCTGGATACTTCTGGTTAACCATGGAGTCAGATTGTTTTAAGTACGCCAGGAAGTGTCATAAATGTCAGATTTATGCTGACAAGGTGCTCGTACCTCCAACCCTTTTGAATGTTCTATCATCGCCTTGGCCTTTCTCAATGTGGGGCATTAACACAATAGGGGCAATTGAGCCTAAAGCTTCCAACGGTCACCGGTTTATCTTGGTTGCGATCGATTACTTTACCAAGTGGGTAGAAGCAACTGCCTATGCCAATGTGACAAAGCAAGTGGTTGCCCGTTTCATCAAGAACCAAATTATCTGCCGCTATGGGAGCCCAAGCCGGATCATCACAAATAATGGGACCAATTTGAACAACAAGACAATGAAGGAGTTGTGTGACACATTCAAGATCGAACATCATAACTCTTCTCCATATCGTCCGAAGATGAAGGGGCTGTTGAAGCTGCGAACAAGAACATCAAAAAGATCTTGCAGAAGATGGTGAAGACTTACAAAGACTGGCACGAGATGTTACCGTATGCCTTACACGGATATAGAACGTCAGTTCGCACTTCAACAGGGGCAACCCCTTTCTCTTTGGTGTATGGGATGGATGCAGTTCTCCCTATTGAAGTAGAGATACCATCTTTGAGAATCTTGATGGAAACCAAACTGGAGGAGGCTGAGTGGGTCCAAAACAGATATGACCAACTGAATCTCATTGATGAAAAGAGAATGACCGCCATGTGCCATGGCCAGTTGTACCAGAAGCGCATCAAGAGAGCATTTGATAAGAAAGTTTGTCTCCGAGAATTCAAAGAAGGAGATCTTGTACTCAGGAAAATCTTGCCAATCCACAAAGACATGCGTGGAAAATGGAGTCCTAACTATGAAGGCCCGTATGTTGTGAAGGTGGCATTCTCCAGAGGTTCCCTAATCCTCACAACTATGGATGCTGAACAACTGAAACACCCGGTGAATTCTGATGCAGTCAAAAAATATTATGCCTAAATGAAGCCCGCTAGGTCGAAAACCAGAAATGGCGACCTAGGCAAAAATGGGTATCCCGGTGGATCATAACCTATGAAGGAGATCCAGGCAAAAGTTAGGGATAAAAATATAAAAAGAAATATAGAGCTCGCTAAGTTGAAAACCCGAAAGGGCAGCTTAGGAAAAAAAGAGCGTCCCGGTGGATTGAAAACCCGAAAGGGTGGTCCAGGCAAAAGTTAGGGACAAAGGCATTTGACTGTATCAGATGGTGTTCACCATTACTAAAGATCATTACTTGAAGACCAATCCAGTCGCTCTTGTCAGAAGCAAGGTGTTGGGTGGTTTTAGTTATTAGGGATTATAGTGGTCGTTGGATTCAATGTAGACCTTTCCCCATTGCCATTTTCAAATTGTAATTTCCCATGGAGCTTTTGCTATCGGCAAGCTACCATTCTTGAATGAAATACAACCTTTGCCTTTAAACTTTGTCTTTTAGCTTCTTATTTTCTTTGTTATGCAAAATGTCTTTACTGAATTACAATTTAACTTTGAAAGTGACAAATTTTTTAGAAACAGTTTTGAAAACGTACTGGAAAACATTCAAATTTCTTTAACATTAGAAAATTAAAAGATTTTCTGTCTTCTGGAAAAAAACCCTCTGGCTTGCAGCAACACTCTCATGCAATTGTTACAGAAATCCCCACCGAGAATTAAAAGCTGGTAGCACTCTTGGATGGATCCTTGGACCAAACATCGATTTCCAAGTTTGAAGACATCTCCTCAGCATCTTTCTTATTGCTCGTTGGAGTATTTGCACTGAGATCCTACTCTTCCCGCTTTATCAAATTCCTCTGTCTCCCTAAAGTCAGCATTTGCATATCATGATCATTCACATCATGTTCAATCATACGCATTCGACATAATCATCTGTCTATCCCCAGTTTGTTGTCGGTTTAACTCCAGGTCCAGATTATTGTCTCTTGTTATTTTTAAATCCATTGTTGTTGGTACCCCGCAATATGGTTAACCTAAAGTTTTTTCGCAGCAACACCGGTATCCCCTGCAGAGACCCTTCTTGATGTACCTTAGTACAACCAATACTTCTTTTAAGCCCAATTATCATTGGCATAAATCCTTCATGTTGTTTGCTTAAGATTTAGGGTTGTCTAATTCAAACGCACCTGTGTTCCCCTGGTAGTTCCTAAAAGTTCTTCTTTGAACTCTTCATTTAAAGAATTTCCTGAGGTTGGTCGTTTATCTCGTTGAAAACTCCAACATTTATTCTTATTTTCCAGCTTGGTCGCTTAGAGCCGTTTGATTTATCTTTAAACGCTTCGCATTTTTTTCCAGTATCCGTGGTTTGCACGGAGCCGCTGCCAGAATACTATTTTCGTTTTCCAATCCTCGGTCTCAACAGTTACACTTGAACCTGTTGATTTACTACTTTGGATTTATGTCTGCTATTTTATTTCTACAACCGCCGTGTTAAGTTTTGTTTTCCGACCGCCGCGTCGATGACAGTTATTTATTTCTTCAACCGCCGTGTTGAGTTTTATTTTCCGACCGCCGCGTCGATGACAGTTATGTATTTCTTCAACTGTCGTGTTAAGTTTTGTTTTCCGACCGCCGCGTCGATGACAGTTATTTATTTCTTCAACCGCCGTGTTGAGTTTTGTTTTCCGACCGCCGCGTCGATGACAGTTATTTATTTCTTCAACCGCCGTGTTGAGTTTTGTTTTCCGACCGCCGCGTCGATGACAGTTATTTATTTCTTCAACCGCCGTGTTGAGTTTTGTTTTCCGACTGCCGCGTCGATGATAGTTATTTATTTCTTCAACCGCCGTGTTGAGTTTTGTTTTCCGATCGCCGCGTCGATGACAGTTATTTATTTCTTCAACCGCCGTGTTGAGTTTTGTTTTCCAACCGCCGCGTCGATGACAATTATTTTATTTCTTCAGCCGCCGTGTTGAGTTTTGTTTTCCGACCTCCGCGTCGATGATAGTTATTTTATTTCTTCAACCGCCGTGTCGAGTTTTGTTTTCCGACCGCCGTGTCGACGCCTGTCTTTTATTTCCTGACCACCGTGTCGACGTCTTTTATTTTATTTCCCGATCACCATGTCGATGTTTGTTTTATTCCTGACCGCCATGTCAATGTCTGCTATTTGGTTCTCCTGGCTTCCGAGTCGAGGTCTTTTCCATTTTTTTTCAATCACCGAATCGTTGCATTGGGGTTCCCAGCAACCACCTTGAACTTGCTAGCTCATCATTTCAGATAGTCTGTCTTTAATCTTGCGTTTTGTTTTTTCGTCTTCTGTCATTCTTAGTGCCAGCAGTTACACTTGAACCTGCTGATCTATCACTTTGAATATATCTTATTTCTGCCTTGTCATCCCCAGCATATTGTTGTCCCCAGTGAGTCTTCACCCTCAGTTTTCGTTTTTGTGGATTATCGTCGCATTTATCTGCATCATACCATATTCAGCATATTCATCAATCAGCATGTTAGGTTTCATTGCATTTTGTATGTCATATCCCCAGCATAGGACAGGTCCCTCTTAAGTTCATAGCATGTCTTTACATTTAGAGATAAAATTTCTGGTTATTTCTATATTTAAATATCCTTCACTACGATTTTTATGAGGATTGACATTCCTCATGACATCTAGTAAAGTTATTTAAATAGGGGCAACTGTTGTACCCCAAATTTTATCCCTAACTGTTCTCCTCATATTTAATTATCGCACTTAAGAATATTCCAAGATTGTTTTTTTGACAATTACAACTCGTTTTTTGAATTGCGCATGAATTTATAATTTATTTATTTCTTTCCCTTTCCGAGTTTCTATTTAATTTCTGTTTCTCATTTCCGACTGTTTAATGTATTTTGTATCCTTATTTTCAATCGCAAACTCTAGTTCTATTTTCTTTATTCTATTTTTGCATTTTTCTTCTACTACTAGTTTTTTAGTCAATCCTTAGTTTTATATATGTATATGCATAACCAGTTTAAATTTAGTTTTCATATTATCTTTCAATAGCTCATTTTTAATCTCTTAAATTTTATCTCAATTTCTACGTCCAATTTTTATTTTCATTTAAAAAAGGGGGGGGGGGGTTGTTTCTATTTTTATTATAATTTTCGATTTCAATAACTAGTGTAGCTTTTAGTCATTCCCTATTTCTTTTTATTTTTATCCATTTTTCTAAATTTAATTACTACTCATTCTTTTTTATTTTTAAATCCTCACTTCTAACTTAATCCTTAAATATCTACTTCCAATATTTATTTTCAAAAAAAGGTTGTTTCTATCTTTCAGTTTTAAATTTAAGTTCAAGTTAGATTTTATTCTCAAATTTTAACTTCCAATTTTTCTTTCTCTTTTAAAAATAAAAATAAAACTGTTTCTATTTTTAATTGCAACTTCCAATTTCAATTTCAAGTTAAAAAATCTAACTTCCAAGTTTTTCCAAGTTTTATTCAACTTTCAAAATTCCAATTTTTTAATTCATACTTCATTTTTTAATTTCATTCAAATACAAGTTTCTTTTCAATTTTATTTTGCATTCATGTTATGTCCATTCTCAAAACTTATTCACAATGTTCAACCTTGTCCTAAGTTTATGTCCAGCATCACATTTTACTTTAAATTAAAACATATTCATGAACTTCCATTCACTCATGTCACATTTAAGTTGATTAATTCATTATAATAACCTTCATTCACACCATTCATATCCAAGCATACATTCATTCATGTTTAATAGCATAACTACTCTATACCAAGGTGAATGTGGGCTGAACACAGAGATCAAAAATTTACAAAACGCTTGATTTCCTCAAAGTCATTACAAGGCCATTCACACTAATAAATCAAGAAGCACTCATATGTGCTAAAAGTCCAAGATTGGAGCATAAAATACACTTCATTAAGCTTAACCAAGTTTCAAACCAAGATCAATTGAACATTACAAATTGACATGTTCAGACTTAAGATTAAGAAAATTATAATAAACAAAGGTCCTGCTGAGTTTTCTTCCTTAGTTTTGTTTCATCCTGGCAAGTATCACATCTTGCAGGTTTTATTATACAAATTTTCGCCCATAAGACAATGACTCCACATTTTTTTCTCTTGAGCAAAAGAGAGCCTCGTATCCTATTCTGAATTGCTTTCTCCAACATTGACTTACAAGCCTGTACTACTTTATCACCCAACCTTCATAAGTAAAAAAGAAAGCTATCATCAACTAAGTTAGGTGCATTGATATATTAAAAAAAACGACCTCAAAGAGGAGTCTGCGAGCTTTCCCTCGTTAATTGTGCACAAATGGCATTTGGTTTTGAACCAAGGCCTGCTGTATTTTCAGACTGCCCTGCAACTTGTGACTTTACATCAACTTGATCATTAAATAGTCTGCAAAAAGTACCACACATGTACACCTGTACAACACCACAAACCCGTCTCAATGCAATAACCAAATGGAGAGACAATAGCTACACACCAAACTACCTGCTGCAAGACTAGGATCCATTTGCAGCCATACACCATTTTGGTTAAATGTAATCTGCGGCCTCATCAACGTAGCCTTGACTCCAAGCCATTCCATAAAGAAAATCTCTCAAACACCAGGCCCTGTTTCCGAAAACGCACAAGCCAATACTGCATTGAAAGGGACAGGGCATCAAAAACAAACAAATTTTGGCGAAAAAACATAATCAACAAGTTAGTTTTAAGGATCAAAAATCCTAACTCTATAGGATAAAAGGGACAGATTTCAGAGTTAAAAGGGGGGGATTTGACAGCAAGCAACATCAAAAAAAAAATTTCAAAACAACCACAACAAAAGACAGAGAGAAAACCAGAAGGGGGAAATTTTCTTTCAGCAAAAAACACAGAGACATTTCTCTTTTCATAACCAGAAAACCAGAAAGGGGGGGTGGGATTCACACAAAATTCACACAAAACTTCACACAAAAACCATAAAGAAAAAACAGCAGGCCATGATAGAAAAACAATCAACAAAACCTTGTTATAATCAAACGTCCTAAAAGAAAATCATACCAAACTCAGAGCCGCGACCGCGCGAACCCTTCCGCCGCAAATCTCAACCACCGTTGGCTTCCATAGAGCTCTGAGCATACCACCATCAAAGGGACTTCTGAAGCCAAAACCAACCGCAAATCACTTCAAGGACGAAGTGCGAGGGACCGCCGTACAAAGAAGAACACGTTCGACGAACTTTTCGTCAAGTCCAACGGAGGTAGTTTTTTTTATTTCCTTTGCTCTTTTGTAACGATTTTGGATGTAGAAATGTTGAGAACTTATTGATTTGAGACGGATATTGTGGGTTTTGAGGTTAGGGTTTTGTGTGGTTTCTTGTTTTTGATGTTTGAACGCCGGATTGGTATGGTCGTTTGGTAGCGAACTCGCGGTTTGAGTGTTGTAAGAAACAGAGAAGCCATAGGAGAGTGTTGAGAGGATGGAGAGCTTCGTTGATCTTCGCTGGTTTCTTTCTCTTTCGTGATTTGGCTGTGTCACAAACCCTATTTTTTTTCTCCCTATTTTAGAAAATGTCGAACCGGATCCGGGTTGAACCGACCCGGCCGGTTTCTATTCTTCAAATCCTCTAAGCCCATTCTTCTTTTGGGCAACGTTTTTTTATTACCACAAACCCAGTTTTTTTTTATTATCATTTGTTTTCTCTTTTTTTTATTATTTTATTTAATTGTAGTATTGATATAATTTTTACAAAAAAAAAAAGCAATACAAAAAAAAACAAAAATATTTATATTGATTAATTATTTTTTTAAAATATTATTATTTTTGCTAAAAAAAAACTTTGTTAATTATTTTATCTTCTTTCTTAAAAAATAATCCTATTAAATTTAGCTATTTAATTAAGCACTGTTTGTCTGATTCTGCTGGTATAGTGAATATCCTTGTGTGCATAATAATCATTGTCCTAACTCAATATTTGGTTATTCGATATTGATGTGATTTGAGTTTGAAATTTTATTTTCGCATTTTAGCTACAAGTCGTAAGAAGATAATAAACCCAACCACTTTAAGATTAATCGTTTCTTTAGGTAAACGAAACTTCTCGGTCCAACACCAAGTAAATTCAAGCGCTTACATTTTTGCACACACGTAAGTCGGTCACTATGTGATCGCCGTCTGCACGACATTTGTGCGTCTTATTTTTTTAAAGGGAACTGAGCTCCGGAGTCCCGCACTCCGCATGTTCTAGAACGAACTACAACTGGGATAGCCCCACGCGTAATGTTTCGTTCACTCCTTCGTTATTAAACGTATTAATCCTAAAAAAACAATTATTCAATTTATTTAATTAATTTAATACGGAAACAGAACTCCGGAGTCCAGCACTCCGCACGTTCTGGATTGGACCGCAACTGGGCTAGCCCCACGCGACGTGTTTCAATCACCATTCGTATATCAAAATATCCCATTTATTTTCATAAATTAAATTACAAAAAAAACATAACTCCGGAGTCTAGCACTCCGCACGTTCTAAAAAGACTGCAACTGGGCTAGCCCCTCGCAACGTGGTCCATTCACTCTTTCATCTCTTAAAAACAACTTAAAACTTACCAACCAATTTAAATCATTTTCATAATTAAATTACGAAAGAATAGAGCTCCGGGGTCTAGCACTCCGCACGTTTTGGAATGAAACGCTCCTGGGCTAGCCCCACGCGACGTGGTTCATTCGCCCTTTCATTTAAGATATCTTAATAAAAGTCAAACACTTTTCTCCTAAAAAAGAACATTGTTTAAATCATTCTGTCTCGCAAACAAGCTAGCGCTTCAACCTCCACTGCGAGTATAAGCCAACGCTTAACAGATTAGAATGTGTTTTGAACAATCGTTCAATTGAAAAATCACGAACAGTAGTAGCACGAACTACGAAGCTCTGACTTTCCCATTGCACAAGGGAATACGTAGGCACGAGGATTTTAATCCTTCACGAGCACAATAATAAAAAAACTTTAATCCTTTCTCCGTCTTAATATTAATTTAAAACTTTTCTTTAAGAACAAACATATTAACAATCATTTAGAAGACAAAGACTTAAGATCAAACATTTAATCGCATAATTAGCTAAGAGGTTCCCGTTGAGTACAAGGGACGTGAGGGGTGCTATTACCTTCCCCTTGTGTAACCGACTCCCGAACTTAGAATTTGGTTTCGTAAACCATTTCTTATCCTTTATTAGGTTGTATCTATATCTCCCTTTTCTTTAAATAGAATAAATAGAATTAGGTGGCGGCTCTGTTGTTTATTCTAGGATCGTATTTTTCGAGGTACGACACATATGATATGTGAAGAGGGTCTTACAACGCATGTCTCAGATGCAGGGTCCTGATCAGTGCATGTCTATCCCACAAACTAAAGTGCACCAATGGGGAGCGTTGTATCAGACGCAAGATTCGTATAGTTAATTGCCCATTTATCCAAGTCCACCGTCACTGTGGAAAGCCAATAGTCGTCTGGCATCGTACAAAAGATTGGTTCCAAGTCCACCGTCATTATGGCAAGTCAGTACTCGTCTGGAGTCATACAAAAGACCAGTTCTAAGTCCATTGTCGTCGTGGTAAGCCAGTAGTCGTCTGGTGTCGTACAATAGACAAGGTTCCAAGTCCACCATCGTTGTGGCAAGCCAATAGTCGTCTAGCGTCGTTCAAAAGGAATCCCTAGTTTATTGGTCATATCATTAGTTACTATTCACCGCATCAGAGTTATCCAAATAGAGTTTATTTGGTTGGGTTTATATCATTTTCTTCTTCTCCACAGAGTGCAAATTTTTTGGTCTATTTTTGGTATTCAATCACAGTTTATCTTGAACGTCTGATAATCGTTGCTTTCATCCTTTTCAGGTTACAGATGATTGAATAGGGGAAGTTGTAACACTCCAAAAAATTTCCTCTCATTTTCATGGCATCTAGCATATCAGTTTCATACATTGCATTACATTCATATCATAGGAAAATTAATCATACATCCATTGTTTGAATCATAGGGCATGTGATTCATTAACTTGCAATAAGGTGATCATTCAAACCCAAAGAATAAGAGCCAAGTGTCTCCAAACAAGCCTCAAGGGTTTCTCACATCCTACACAATCTCAAATGATCCTTCAAGTCTTTTCAAGAGGTTAATTCATCAAGAAACTGGCTCAGAGCTTCATCTCCTACACAAGCGGCCCAAATTAGGGTTTTGGATTCAAGAGGCTTCTTGATGGTATTTTATTTCCAACTTGTTCTCATGGTCTTCTATATGATATCAAGTGTTCATGGATGAAATTTTGCCCATTAGTTCCTTATGGAGGGTTTTCTGTGGTTCAATTACTTGTGAACTAAGCAAAAGTCAACCCGAGAGGGGAAAAGTCAACCATTGATTTTTAAGGTCTAAATCATGCTCCTCAAGTTCATAAACCTTTATTTGGTCAAGAAATGTCAAGAGTAACATCATTCATCAAGAATCAAGGCTTAGGGCAAAAGTTACTAAAAATGGAAATGACTTGTAATTTGAAGTTTCTATTTTTGGAAGCTTTATAAGTCACATTCAACTTGACTTTTCATCATAAAAAATGCTTCAAGTGAACTTTTCTCAAACATGAAGGTTGAAGATCATTCTTTCCCTTTCCAAAAAGTACAAGATCATCTCCATATCATTTGTGGTTCAAATGTTATGATCAAAAGACTCCAAGTGATTTTTCCTTTGGGAAATATCTTCTCATCTCCTTCACTCTAAATGAAAGAACTCGCTTCGAATTGTCTTTTGCAAGACGGTAAACGCACTTGTTCCATACGAGCTTGCAAAACCTGAGCATAGGAATCAACACTTCATTCCCAAAAACACAAGCAAGTTGCGTCAATCTTATTGAGTCGAACTACAGTGTTCTGACTTTCCTATTACACAAAAGGAATACGTAGGCACAAGCGACATCGCTTGCAGAACACAATCCTTCAATCTCTTTCCTCATTCCTCGTACCATTTCATCTCCTTATTATTTCATCTCATTTTCCCTTATTTTTTTCAATCATTTCCAGTAGTAGTTGCAGCAGTAGCATATACCCTCACCCTTTGAAACAGTGCTAGCAAGCACGGATCCCGTCGGGTACGACGAATGATCTAGGGTGCTAATACATTCCAAGTTCGTAACCGTCTCCCTTACCCTTTTGTTAGGTTCGTGATACCAAACTTTCTCCTTCATTTGGGTTTGTGCAGCTTACCCTTCCCTCGGGATAAAAATGCCTGGCTGTCGACTCTTCCTTTTCCGTGCCACTTTCTCGTCTGTACCATGATGGAAATCCCAAAAGCAACACCTTAGTAGGGAGTCTCTTACAAACCAAACACTTTTGAACATGAATGGGCTTCTTTTTTCCATAAACTTCTCCAAACTCCCACAGACCCGGATAAACATTCATCGAAATCGGTGACTAACCCAACTCCACCCTGTCTGCTATCTACTAGCAGGGACACTACACTACTGTCAGCATTACATGCGAAAGAAAAAATAGGCACAAAACTGCTGGCCACACCAGAAATAACATAACCACGCAATATCGCGATTGGACCAAAGCACCAACATCTATAGCTACTCTGTTGGCTGCCATAATAAAAGCACATCTAACTAACTTCTATGGTATTATCCAAAGATGCCCCGATTCTAAAATAATCCCATCTTCAACCCCCTTCCACCCAACCTCCCATCCCGGCCACATAATCTTTTTGAAGCCTAGAGGTGGAAAACAGATGCGTAAATTTATCCTTCAATTTGAAATTACCTAACCAATTGGAATACCAAAAAGAAGTATTAAAACCATTTCCAATTTCCACCCTAACATTCTTTGCAAAAAAATATACTTCAAATTCTTTATTAATAGACCCAAGATCTTTCCACCACATCGATTTTGAAACACTAGGTCCAAGGTTAAAGATCCCAAAAAACATACTCATACAAATATCACCATACCGGGCTCTCAGCATTCTATACCACAAAGAGTTCAAACCTTCCAAAATCCTCCACCTCCATTTATGAAGGAGCGCCACATTAAAATCATCGATACTACACACTCTTAAACCTCCATCCTCCAACGACAAACAAACATCCTTCCAACCTATCCAATGAATCCTCTTCCGATTCTCCGAACCACCCATAAGAAATTACTTTGCAACGAAGTAACCTCCTTAGAAATCTTGACCAGAATCTTGTAAAAAGATAACATAAAAAAGGATAACGAACAAAGCACTGATTTTAGAAGGGTAATTCTACCCCTTAAACTAAGCATCTTACATTTCCAACTAGATATCTGTTTCTTTATCTTATCAACCAAATTACTCCATAAAGATACCCTTCTCGGACTAGACCCAATTGGGATAGCAAGAAAAGTGAAACTACTTTCCTCCCTCCTACAAGAAATAAAAGAAGTCGCCACCTCCAAAAAATAAGGATTCAAATTAATACCAATCAATTTACTTTTATGGTAATTAATTCTCAATCACGAAACAACCTCAAGGCTCTTAAGAACCGCCTTTATGGCCCACATTTGTTTCCAACTACTCCCGCCAAATAACAAGGTGTCGTCCGTGTAATACCTCAAAATTTGCCCTCATTCTTTTTGCCCTAACTGGCTTATCGCTTCGCATTCATCTGCATTTTTCACTAGGTCATAATATTCATAACCTTACATTTGCATTGAATTCATAAGGCATATGATCAAGGATCTTGGAAATTAGGGTTTCGTACTTTGTCCATGTTTATCAGGGTTTGAAATGATGAAGGTTATTCACTGGTGCATCTAATCTATTATTGAGGTGACTAATCAAATTTGGCTTGGAACAAGAGTTTCGGCTCCTCTTAACGTCTCAAGTGGAATTCTTCTTCATTGAACATCTCAAGGGGAATTTGGAAGTCTTGCTCATGAATTGATTTGAGGACACTTCACCAGTTGAGGTCTAGTGTATTAAAGAGTGGTGTGGATCCATTTGTTTATGGAGCAATAATTTGAGATTGTGTGGAGTCTATTATGGCATCAAGAGTGGATTATGTTGAAGGATTCGATTTAGGGTTGAAGGAGAATGCACAATTTTTGGTTTATTTGGAAGGCATCATTCAAGTTAGAACTCAAGTACGCAATGCCTATATGGGATATGAGCCGTTACCATTTGTCTTTCTTATTATCCAATCTAAACCATCCCTTAAAAATCCATATTCGATTCCCGATATTCGGTCTCAATCCGTGTCCTTTTATATAATTCCACACTTTAATCAATAACCAATTTCCACTTACTTTAACCCAATCACCATTTTAGGCCCATATCCAAATATCCAATTGACCATTTCTTTTAGAATCCACCTCTTTTAATCTACATCCAATTTTATCCATTTTTTTGTCTATTTTCCAAATTCTATCTCTAACTAAATCCAAATTCTCACCATCGACCATATTCATCTTCGAACCCGATTTCATTCATAATAGGAAATCATATCCTTTATTTCCAAAGGAAATTAATTCCAATTAATTCTTCTTTTTTATTTTTATTCTCTTTCTGATTCTAATGAACTAATTAATCATTCATCAAGGCCATATGGTTTCATTCTCTTTCAATGTACTCCAATTATTAATGTCCATTAATTATTTTCCTAAGTCCATTTCAATTTCAAATCTCAGGCCCATTAGCAATTGAAAAGTGTAAAGCTAGCCCATGTTCATTACTAAAATGCCCTTTTAGCCAACAATTAACATGAAACATATACCCATTAATTACTTCCCCTGATTTGTGATTTATTGGTGAAAAGGAAATATGAAGCCCAAGTCATGTGAACTTCCTATATATATCATATGAAAAGTAAGATAAAGGGAGGATTCAGTAAAACTTTCATCAAAGTAAAAATTAGTTATAATAGAGGAAAAGCAATTACAACTTTTAACGAAAAATTCAGGAAAAAATCAGTTACAATTGTAACTGATATATAACAGAAAAATACACAGGAAAGATTTCAGTTACAAAAATAAAAAAAGGAGAAAATCAGTTATAACCATAACTGATATAACAGAAAAGAGTGACAGGAAAATAAAAAAAAAGAAATCCAGCAAAACGGTAACAGAAAACACTCAGAATCCCTCTCAGTTTACTCATCAAGAAAAAATCCTCAAATCTGAGATCTTTCTCCTCAATTTCATCCAGTTTCAGAATCCCTCAACAACTTCACACCAAGCCTTCATCAACTCTGCAAGTTCATCTTCACTTCAACAACCTGCCTCAATAATCCATCATCAATTTTTCTCGATTACCCTCCGAAGATCAAGAACAGAAAAATCTCAAATTCTATAACTCCTCAATCTTCAAAATCACCACTATTCAACATTTCCAAAGCTCCCTCTTCTTCAATCAATAGGAACAAACTTCATAAATCCCTAATCCCTCTCTGAATCCCCATCGAGAATCTTCCGCAACAAAATTATGTTTCTCCTTCACTCACTCTTCATCACTGTTTTCATCAAACCTTCACCAATTGACAATAGCAGCGTCATCTTGTGGACGTGAAGAAGAAAAACAAAACAACAACTACGGCGAGCTTCATGAAGAAGAAGGTTTTGGTTGTGAGGTTAAGAGGAAGAAAAGGGTAATGTTAGCGCTGAAAAAGAAGGTCCACGGTGTTGCACCCCAAAATTTGCCCTCACAATACAAGACTTTGTGTGCTAAGAAGTTCACAAGGTTCACAAGATTCACAAGACATCTTATGAGGTTCACAAGGTTCACAAGACATCTCATGATGTTCACAAGGTTCACAAAGTTCACAATTAGTCAGAAGATTTGACAATTCCCTCAGACAATGCATCCTCCTAAGCAGTGCATCTTAAACTAGGGTTTTGACTTTAATCAGGCTAAATGGACTTCCAAGACTTCAAGTGAGCTTCATAACATCTTATATGTGTTTAAGAATCCCCATGACAAGTTTCAAGACTTTTCCCAAAAGTTTGCTCAGTCAGATGATCAGATAGGTTAAAATCAGTCAAAGCAGTTAAAAAGTCAAACTGAGGTCAACTGTGGTCAAACCAAAGTCAAACTTCATGATTTTTTGCCAACATCAAGTATATGAAGTAAAATTCATCATTTGATCAAGGGTGGATCATGATTCATCAAGGAGATTTCAGATCATCAAGAATCAGAGGTTTCTAAATTAGGGTTTCTTCAGGAAAAGTCAACTGAAATTTGACCAGCCATAACTTTCACATGCTTCATCAAATTTTTCCCATCCAAAGCTCATTTTGAAGGAAATTGAATTCTCTACAACTTTGTGTCTCACAAGCCAAGCCCAAAAATGCTTCATTTGGAAGGTATGAGCTAAGACATTATAGGTCCTTTCAAAAGTCAACAAAAAGTCAACAACTTCAAAAGAGCATAACTTGAGAATAGTAAAAGATATGGACATGAAACCAATGGGGTTGGTTAGAGGACTCTTTAAGATTTCCAAAATGTCCAAGAACACCCTCATATCATTAAAATTTAAGGATTTGTGCCCTTGCAAAGTTGGGAAATTTTTGGGTGGTTTATGAAGAAAATAGGGTCTTAAAACCATAATTCTTCAAATGGGCTGAACTTTTTGTGACCCAAGGTGTTCCATGACATCATGCACGAAATTTATTTAATATTTTCATAATTTTATTTTATTTATTTTATTTATTATGATTTTTTATATTAAAAATCATTTTAAATTCAAATAAAATATAAAATATGAAGATTTAAAATATATTTTGATTTTAGAAAGTCATAAACATGAATTGGATCAGATTGATATGAAATTGATGGTGATTGTCTTAAGATAGAAAGGTTTCATTCAAAAATATTTGAAATTCAAGCCATGATCTTTTTCAATCTTTTGAATCCAAAAAGTCCAAACAACCATCCAATTTTTTGACCTAATTTCATTTACTATAAGTACCTAAACACATCACAATGCATAGGGGACGAAATTGCTGCCTCAAGAGTAAGTTTCCACTTTCAAAAATTCACCAAAAACTCAAATTCGGATTCCATTCCTCAAGCCCTTTCAAGACAATTTGAAGGTTGCTACATGTTCTATGATCATCCCTGAATCCATTCCAATCATCAAAAGCATCAAAAACATGACATATTGCATAACCCGAATCAAACTTTTCATGCTTTGATGACTTTTTCGTTTTCGTATATTTGTGTGTTATAAATTAAATTTGATCATTGATTCCTGTTTATAATGAGTTGTTGATGGTTTCTGGGCTGGTTAATTGAAGTTTTGATACAGGTTTAAGGAACTGCCATTGCTAGGGTTTCGGCCAAGCTTTTAGGGCTTCACACTAAACCTAATATAAATAAATTTGAAAGACATAGGATGATTGTGTGAGCTTTGGGAATCATAATGCCCTAATCAATTGGTAAAAATTGTACTGTTTTGTTGGTAATCGAAATTCGCAGGTTCCATGTGTTATGAGATTCGCAGGAAAATTCGTAGATGAATTTGCAGGTTATTGCGCAGGAAATATGAAGAAGACGAAGTCATGTGGCGCGCAGTGGGAATTTCAAATTTGGACTTAATATTTTATGGATTGATTTTCATATTATTTCCACAAGCGCTGCTTGGTCCAGTGGTGTTGGCGTGTGCGTGTTATTAGTTGTTACCTGGGCTCGATCCTTGGTGACAACAATATTTTGTTCAATTTTTCATTATTCAGTTAGTTTAATATATTATGTTTGGTTATGGTTTAGTTTGCAGATGCGCCCTTCTGGCTGGATGGTTAGAATGTATGTTTGTTTGATTGAGGGTCCTGGGTTCGAAACCCCCCAGGCCCTTTTTGCTTGTTTGTTTTTTATCTTATTTTCCCAGGATACACATAAACACATATGAAGACATTTTGTTGACACCAAGAGCACGTTGGCCCAGTGGTTGGAGTCTTCTTCAGGTATTGGGGAGGTCCTGGGTTCAAAACCAGGCCTCCCCCTTTTTTCCTTCTATTTTTTTGTTGTTTTGTTTGTCATTAATTTTGTCTTAAAATATAATTAACTTTTAATTAAACTATAACCCTAATCTTTTTAATTCTAAAACTTAATTTATTTTCATAAATCCTTATTATAATCCTTAAAATTATTTATTTACAAATTATAATCATGTATATTTGTTTTATAACTTGTATATAATTTCTATATGTTAGTAATTTAATTAATAAATAAAACCCTAATTTATTTTTAAACTTATAAAACCTAATTTTTTATAAACCTTAATTATATTATAAGTTGTTTATTTGTAAATTTTAAATATGTACATTATTTTATAATTTGTTTATAATTTTTACATGTAAATAATTTTAATTAAATAGTAAACCCTAGATTATGTTTAAAACAATAAAAAAATCGTAATTTGATCTTATAAATATAATTTATTTTTATAATATGTTTATTTAATTATAATTAATCATTATTTTTATAACATGTATATATAATTTAAATCTTTATAATAATTAGTATATAGTATGAATTGCTTATTTTTCTTCTTAAAATCTTAAAAAAATAATAATTATTTATTAAAAATTGAACTTTTAATTTATTATTCATTATTATGCTAATTTCTTTTATTTTATTATTACTAACCCCATTTATTTATATATTATGATTTTTATTTTATTTTATTGTTACTAACCCCATTATTTATTATTATTTATTTGCTTATTTAATTTATTTTTATTATTATTATTATTATGTAATTGTATCCAATATGTAATAGTTGTAGTAATTTTTAATATTTATATTTTAAATGCTATGGTTAGTAAAATAGGGAGTGTAAAACATGTTTATATTTAAAATTGAATTTAGATCATTAACTTAAAGATAAATATCTGAATTGGTACACTCACACACGTAAGTCGATCCTGGATCGCCATCTCATTTCTTAAGGGTTACCTCTCAAGTTGCCTAAACAAAAGGTCAAGTAGGGTGTATAAAGCAAAGTCCCTCATCTTATATCATCTAGTCCCTTAAACAAATAAAAAGATCAAGTCCCTTCGAATGTTGCCTTCGTAATGATCTTGTCCCTTTCGAATAAAGATGATAAGTCCCTTCGAATTGCTTATACACCTCACAGTTGCCTAAATAACAGTTGTCCCTTCGCTTGTCCCTCACATCCAAGGTAATGACTACCTACTCCTTAATAGTAGGGATAGTCTTACCACCTAAAGGATATTTAAGAACAGAAAAGACTTAACTTAGGGTAGGTTCCTCTTATGTACTTTCTCACTTTTCAAAAACATTTCAAACACTTCACATTTTTCAAGCAATTTTCAAAACAAAGGTTTTATATATATCCGTACATGGATCATTATAAAACACTTAAGAAAATTTCTAATCACACACTACATGTTTCAAAAACATTTTAAAGTGAGCTAAGTAACTAAGAGCCCATGGATAACCATGGATGTAAAGGGTGCTAATACCTTCCCTTTACATAACCTACCCCCCGAACCCAAAAATCTTTTAAAAGGTCTTTCCTGTTCTTTTATGCCTTTCCTTTGGATAAAATAAAAGTCGGTGGCGACTCTTGCTATCCGCAACATAACTAAAAGTCAGTTCTCCCACCGTGTTACAGAACTGGCGACTCTGCTGGGGATTTGTATAAAAGAGGGGTACCCTTAGGAATTAGATCACTTTAAACTTGTTTGCTTTATTTGCTTTACTTTACTTGTTGGGTGCTCTTATGTGTGAAAGATCCTAACCCAGATCTAGTGTACCTTAGGTAAATGGCAATAGACCAAGGAAACTGTACGGCGTATACCGATATGGTTGATCTGGTGGCCATAGTTAGTGCGACTTCTTGGTTGGTGCTTATGTTCCTTAAGTCAAGTTAAGGATAATATGAGGCTGCCATATGTTGTCAATGCACTAACTAACTTTTAGAACCCTAGTTATCCCATCTTGGCCTTTAGAAAAGTAGTGAGATAACCGGCTTTGGTGAAGACTGAAGTTGGTTGATACTCGATGCTACGCTCATTGAGATTCTAAACTTGGAGGGTTTTGGTTGGCAAGCAAGTTGCCTACTGAACAACCACCCTTGTGAAGGATCAATGATATTGAGATCCTTTAGAACATGGTTACTTTTATAGGACAGGATGAACCAACTAAACTTCAGGGGAGGGTACTTACCTTTAAACCTCATGCAAGCCTTTAAACCTAGGGCTATGGTGTGACTTGTTTGTGTGTGCCACATGTTTGTGATTGAGCATAACATCATGACATCATCATGCATCATAAGCATAGAATTTTCACTAACCATTTCAAGGATCAAAGGATTTATCTTTGTTCTTTGTTGTAGGTCATGGCTTCTGCTCGTAGGAATACTATCAGGACCAGCTTTGTAAGAGACTCATTACAAAGTAAGTCAAGAAAGAATTCTAGAGTTAACAAAGCAACTTCATGAGGAGCGGAACCTCAACTCATACCTCAACACAAAGAGGAAACGTCCATGGGAGACTTAAAACCCCATCTTTTGTACTTATTTCATTTCATTTTGTAAGCCCAAAGGGCAAACAAATTTGTTACTAATAAAAGTTTACTTTCTTGATTGTTTAAACAAATTTAAATCATGCGGTCCTTGAAAACATTGCATATACATTCACATATCATATCATCGCATCACAGGTTTCTTGTGCACAGGTTTCTTATCTTCTCGCTGTTTATTTCAGCAATGGCTCTTGAACAAACAGTCAAAGATCTCCAGGCACAAAATGCACAGTTCCAAGAGCTGATCCTGAACTTGTCCAAGGGGCAGGATGAATTGAAGACACTGCTGGCCAAGAAGACCAAGAAGACTATAAGGTCAGGAGGTCTGATCAACATGGGAAGAAGGTTCAGAGGTCCTGTCAAGACCAAAGAACAAGTTGAAGATTATGAGTCTGAAGAGTCTGAGAAAGAGGGAGGTAGTCTCCATAATACCATGGGGGACTCTGATTCTGAAGCTAACTACTATCATGAGCCTAATGAAGATAAGTTCAAAATGCTGGTGGATAGAATGGATGCTATGGAATTGCAAAAGTCTTCTGGGCTGGATTTTGAAGACCTGAGTTTGATATCTGGGGTGGTCATACCCATTGGTTTCAAGGTTCCTACTTTCGTAGTTTATGATGGTGTCTCTTGTCCCAAGCTGCATCTGAGGTCTTATGTCCGGAGAATCCAACCCCATACTGCTGATAAGAAGTTGTGGATCCATTTCTTCCAAGAGAGCTTATCTGGAGCTCAATTGGAATGGTATTATCAGTTGGAGAGTGTCAACATCCGTGATTGGAATGATCTTGCTGAAGCCTTTTACAAACAATATCAATACAATGCTGATTTAGCCCCTACTCGCATGCAACTACAGAGCATGTCTATGGGTGCTAAAGAAAATTTCAAGGAGTATGCCCAGAAATGGAGAGATTTGGCTGGAAGAGTACAACCCCCTCTAACTGACAGAGAGTTAGTTGATATGTTTATGTGTACGTTGAATGGTCCTTTTTACAATCATCTCATTGGAAGCTCATCATCTGGCTTCACTGAGTTGATAATGACAGGAGAGCATGTAGAAAGTGGTATAAAGAATGGCAAGATCCAAGTGGGTGCTTCTTCATCCAGTACTGCAAAGAAGCCTCCCAGTGGGAAGAAAGAGTCAAATGCTGTTTATGGTCAACCTGATCGTAGTAGGAGGCATCAGTCTGTGAGTGCAGTTCATATCTCCAATCCAACTCCTGCAACACCAGAACAGCCACAGGGAAATCAACAGAGGAATAGAAGGCAGTTCACTAAGATCAACATGTCACTGGCCCAAGCCTTGCAACACTTGTTGAAGGGTGAACTTATCACTTTGAGGGATCCTTCTCAGAATCCCAATGTTACCTCACCCAAGTATAATCCTAATGCACGATGTGCATATCATTCGAATTGTCAGGGACATGATACCAATAGTTGCTGGGTATTGAAGAACAAAATTCAAGATATGATTGATGCTGGAGAGATTGAGTTTGACCCTCCGGGTACTCCAAATGTGATCACCGCTCCCATGCCAAATCATGAGAAGACTGTCAATGCCATTGATGAACATTCACATATTTCCTCAATTGCAGAGTTGACTACACCATTGTCTGTTATTAAGAAGAAGTTGGTACAAGCTGGATTCTTTCCAGGTTGTCGTGAAGATTGTTTATATTGTACCTATAAGCCGGATAGCTGTTGGAGGTTGAAGGACGGAATTCAACGCCTCATGAATAATTACACCATAGTGTTTGAGAGGACACCACCTTCTGTGGAGAGTATGGTTGATCATATAACTAAAGGTGCGAAGGTTGAAGAGGTGGATATGGTTGATAAAGTGCCGGTGAGGATTACTTCTAAGGGACCTGTCAAAATCACTCCTAAGGGTCCAATTAAGATTACTGCTGAAGGCCCTGTGAAGATTGTTGCTGAAGCTAGAGTGGCTCCTATGATCATTACCACTCCTGGTCCTATTCTGTACACTTCTGATAAAGCTGTGCCTTGGCATTATGGGTCTGATGTTTATATTCATGGTGTTAAGCAGTGTAATACCTCAAAATTTGCCCTCTCATTTCCTCAACATTTTGCATAGCATTTTGCATATATGGATTCATAAAATAACCAAAAACATTGCATCATATATAGCATAGCCGAGGCGTGGGTATGTGATCAATGATCGGAGCAACCGAAAGTTATGAAGAGGCTACCGAAGGGCCACAAAGCTTCTCAACCTTGTGCAAAGGGTTCACAATATCCCACAAGTCTTCACTTGAAGCCACAAGTCATGGAAAGTTTTGGTTTGATTGAAGGAGGCAAGCAGTGCAATACTTCTTGAGGGAAAAGAGCCGAATTAGGGTTTCATTTCTACAGGGCTTCTACATAAATTTTTGAGTCGAAGTGGATTTCTTTGACTTATATATGATGTCAAGTGCCTAGGGTTCAAATCTCGTCCACAAATTCATTTCGGAAGGGGTTCGACTGGCCGGACGACGGAAAATCGAGGAATTGGAGAAAAGGCAATCGGGCTAGGTAAAAAGGGTCGACTCCGGACTTTTAAGATCGAGATCGTGAAATTAGGGTTACAATGATCCTATGGTTCAAACTTGATCAAGAAATGATGGAGGAATCATAGAAAAACCAAAGAAAAATCATTTGAAAGGTAGTTAGTTTCACCATTTCCCTCCACCTTTCCTTCCACTTTCTTTCCACACTTCCTTTCATTCTTTCCGTCTCATTTTTCCACTTCAATTCCACTCTATTTCCCTTGGAAACTTCCACCACCTTCCACCATTTTCTAGAGTGTTCCAAGGAATATTCCCTTTTCCAACCCTAACCCTAACTAACTTCCAAACCTAATTTTGGATCCCAAACCTAATATTTGGGCCCCAAACCCAAACCTAGCTCCTAGCCTAGTCTCTATTTAAGCCATTTTCATCCAAACAAAAAGGGTTGAACACCATTTTCCAATCTCACTCTTTGATAAGCACTTTTTTCTCTCACTTTTCCTCTCCCTCTCACCAAAGCTTTTTCAAATAAGCTCTTCAAGTTTCACATTGAAACTTGAAGATCTTGAAGCTTAAGCCTCCAACCTCCATATTTTGTGGATTGAAGAAGGATAAGCTACTGAATTTTGTGAGGATTATCGACTTATCAGAAGCACACGAAGATTCAAGCTCAAGAACGCATTTATTTTGCGATTTCTTGGTTTTCGGTTTTCTCTTCGATTCAAGCTCCGATTCTTGCAACAATCACCGAAGCACTCCTCCGCTTCGTAGGTTGGTGATCTTAATCATTTCTTCTTTAAGTTATTCTCTCCATCTCGCCATTTTTGGCATTCTTTAAGTGCTTTTCGCTTTGTTTAAAATCAATTCCGTTTCGATTATGTTTGCTTGTGATTTGTGATTTTGGTTGAATTTGGATTTAAGGTGCTAATAGATATAGGTTCTACCATGTGTAAATAAGCTCCAATTGAGTAGAAATTTGTGTTAGCATGATTAAGTGGGGGTTAGGATTGTTTAGAAGGAAGATTGTGGCCAAAAGCACTTTTTTCAAAAGCATTTTTCACTTTTTGTTCAGTGTTAACCGGTTAACGCATTTGGTTAACCGGTTAACGCATGCGTTTTTGGCCAGAATGCTGTATTTTTCTGCCCGTTAACGGGTTAACCTATATGGTTAACCGGTTAACGCTGTTCATTTTTGGATTTTTAGCCTATTTTCTTGCTCAATCTTGCTTCCTAGTGCCTCTAATGTTCATGTATGTTTAGGTAGTGATTTTAGGGAATTTTTGGGTCCATTTCCAGTAGCCAATTTATTTTTTTCGAGTCGTTTCGACATGATTCCATTCACTTTTCTATGTTTTGTGTTAAAGGTGCAAATGTGATATAAGTGATTCTTGATGTTGTTTGCTACACTTTAATCATTTGTTTCACATGTTAATTGCTTGCTTAAATCCAACATATGCTTCATGATTATTGTCATTGCTTGCTTGATTGATAAAGTGATTAAATACCATGTTGATTTTTTGCCAAAAGTGATTAAATGCTTCACATGTTCATGCAAGTTTCTTGTGCTTAATTGACCATATCTTAACATGAGTTCAATTCTGATTTTATGCCATGCATGTGTAACAATTGATGCTTGTAGTGATACTTGTTCAATCTCATGATAAAATGCTCATGTGTGCAACATGAAAAAAGTATGTTTGTTCTTGATTGATCATTGTCATTTTTAATCAAATAAATGATGTAAATAAATTCACATGTTTGAGTTCATTTTGTGATGCATGTAGATTCATGTCAAGTGACATTAATGTGTTGTTTATCATTCACTTTGTGCACATAAATAAAAATAATCAAATTTGGATTTTGCATTTCATAGCTGTTTTTGTATATAGCTGCTGTAAAATACATGTTGTTTGTTATATTAGTATGATGTGTGTGACTTTCTACACCTACTTTTTCATGTTGCATGCTGGCTGTAAAAAGCTGGTGGGTGTTAGGCTTAGTTTCATAGCTGTTTGTGTATTAAGGGGCTGTAATAGGTGTTGTATTTTGGTTTTAGCATTTTTCTAGTTCCTTTAGGATTAAAATAGAGTCTAGTTTAGGTCTAAGGTGCCTTAGAATTTAATTAGGATTTAATTAATGTGTGTTTGCCTTATTCTTTTTAATAAAAATGTGCATTAACACTTGTTTTGTAGTGGGGAAGATTGAGGTAAGTTTACTCCACTTTATCCTTTATTTTTTATGCATTTCTTTTAGGCTTTTTAATTCATTTTTCCTTCCATGTTTGTGATTGGTAGGATTCCCCATTGTTAGGACCAACTTATCTTCCTTAGGAAGTAAGTTGCATCCTTTTTCCTTTTTTTCTTTTCCTTTTTCCATTAGGAATAGAAAACCTCACTAACCACTAGGATCACTTTGTAAATACATAATACATTAGGATTGAGTCTTAGTCCCTTAGATTTTTCCTTTTATCAACTTGAGTCATTCTCTTTCTCATCTCAAAAGAAAAGCAATAAAACACTTAATAAAAACCGAACAATCTTGTACGACACGAGACTTTGTTGCGGAGTGTTTATACGCGTCCTGTTTCGGGGCGAGGTGTAAATACTTCCCGCGATGGATAGGTCTTAGTACAAGACAGTTCACAAACAAATTCAAAAACACTTCTTTTAAAAAGACAAAAAACAAACAATAACCGACTATCCTGCGGGAACTTCTTCTCTCATCTCATTCACTCACATCGCGAACTCGCGGCGACTTGTCACACATGCAAGACGGTTAACGCACTCGTACCAGACGAGCCTGCAACACCTGAGCATAGACACACGCAGTTCCAGCTGTAAAAAACACAAACAAATAGTTCCCGCCTAGGTTAGGCGAACTACGTCGACTCTGATCCTCATTATCCCGATGAGGTACGTAGGCAGCGGGGTAGGGCCCGTTCGAGCACATTCTTTATTTTCCCTACATTTTCCCCTTTCTTTCTATTTTCTTATCTTAGTTCATTTCTCATTTCCATTCCCTTTTTTCCAGTCCCAGTTAGCGGTTTTATTCAGCAGCATTCTTTATTTCTCACCCTTTGAAACAAGCAAGCAAGCGTGGATCCCGTCGGGTACGACGGACGATCTGGGGTGCTAATACCTTCCCAGTTCGTAACCGACTCCCGAACTCAGATCTTTGGTTCGCAAGGCCTTGTCCTTTCCTTCTTCCTCGGGTTTGTGCAACATTACCTTTCCCATTCATTCGGGATAAAAATGTCTGGCTGGCGACTCTAACCTTTCCGCGCCACTTTCGCGTTTGTACTAGGATGAAAATCCCGGGAGCGACAGCTGGCGACTCTGCTGGGGATTAACCCGATTCTTCCGGTTTCCTTTGTAGAGTCAATCCTAGCGCCTGTTTGGTTTTGTTCTTTGGGTGTATATGTGTTTGTTGCTGAGTGCTTTAGTTTAGCTTTACTGTTTTATTTACAGTTTTATTTACAGCTTTACTTTATCGCATTTATTTACCGCTTTCAGTATTTTATTTTCCATGCATCATATTATACTGGACTGTCTGGCTGTGCTGGTTTTCATTTTTTCTGTGGGGTGGGAGTTACTGTGAGATAAGCCAACTACCCGGCTTGAGTGCACTATAGGATTAGCGTGGACACGTTGTGCTCGCATGGTTACATGATGAGTGGTGATGTGTTCCACACTCAGATTGCGACTGTCTTGGGACTATTCTGTGTGGGGGTTCTTCCCCACTTCAGGGTACAACCTTGATAGTTATGTGCAGCTGGGGACCGATCATTGAGAACCTTAATGGAAACAACCCTCTCCAGTGATGACAGTGGCAGACCACATTTGTTGGCAAACCCACTCGCATCCGAGGGTCCATTGGGAACTCGCATAGGATGGCCTGGTTCTCTCATAGGAATTCAGTTAAAGCAAACTGTTCGTATGACGATAGTATTGTACCCTTCGGGATGAATGTACTATTGTTTCTCGATTCAGTGCTTGAAGCTGGAAACTTGTGAGGGATGCTTGTTTTTCCGGACTCAACTGAGACCTCCCTGAGTAGTACATAATGCCAAACCGATTCCCTGATTTGGTCATGAGCCATTTCTCGGAAATGGTGAACGTATTATTGCTATTCGGCTTTGAGAGTCCGTGATGTTGACCCGAGTAGCACACCCGTGAGATTGGGAGGGGTTTACAGGTTTGCAGGAACCCTAAACTTCAACATACCCGCTTTGCCAGTGTTGTTTTATGATATTATCTGGTGCTATATGGTTCTTTGATTCTGAGATTCGGGATTTCTATTCAGAGAAATTGTTACTGTGATTACCATGGTGACCCTGATATTGTGACTGTTATTATGACTCTCCACAGACACTTGGCTCGTTGTTCAGCTTCAATACCATCAGTGACTGTTCAATTATGTGATCCAGTTCTACAATTATTGGGTTCTCAGTTATGGGGTTCTGTACAGAGATGATGCTACTATTATGGTTCTATTCAGACACTTGACTCATTGTTCAACACCGGCACCAACATCAGACCATTGATCACACGCCTGTTGCATACATGACATCATAGTATTTCTGCATACATGTTCAGTTGTTTCCGAGGATCACATATCTGAATCATATTGTTGGATTTTTCTGTATCAAAACTTGAATCAAAGCAGATAGATTCCTCATAAATAATTGAACATGGCATTTGCATACATCCTTGCATTCTTGACAGGTGTTCAGAGACAAATTCTTTTCCTGACTTGATTTCTCATCAGAATGGACAACTTGAATCACAATCATCAAGGTATATATTTGAAGCAACTCCAGGCGGAGGTAACCGAAAGGAGGACCCAACTGGGGCAATTCAGGGCAAAGGTATAAGCTTTATTTCAGAACCAGAAACTGCTGAAACAGGAAGTCAACCAGATGAAGACTCAGATTAGCTTGGTTATGGAAATTCTGAAAGAAACTATTTTCATCCCTATTGAGGGGAACTACGCTGCTCTGATTCTCCATTGGTCAATGGAGATACGTAGGCAGGAGATCGTGCAAGATCTTTCCGAGCAACCTTATTTATCAACTTTATTATCAACCTCTCCCCCAGATGTCGTTTGTCTGCATCCAACCTCAGCTTCCCAAGAGAGTCTTAGGACCAAAGCATATGGGTAAAGGCCAGAACAACTCGAGAAGAAGTTTGATCATATTCTGAGGTCGTACGTGCAACAAGTTTCCTTATTTACTCAAATTCGAGCTGGTTGAGCTAGACGCATCAGGATCATCTCTGACAAAGCTTCCTTTGGGGTTTCAATTCCAAGTATAGTTGCCATTCTGGGGCACCTGGCCTTTTAATTGAAGATTGCAAGTCTTTCAGAGGTAAAGGTGAAGACAAGGTCCCGAATTTGATCGACTCAAAGGTCATCATGCCAGAAAGTCTGCTCACATATTGAAGTCTCCTCATCAAATGGGTCTCCCAATTTTCAAAGGCATCTTCAGAAGCAATAAGTCCATACGGAGTCAAGTCTCCTCAATGACGGCAATGTTCAGCTTCTTTACTGCATTTTTCATTTGTAGTTTATATTGTTTGTTTAAACATTTGTATGCATGCATGAAACTTATTTGTTTTTGAATGTTAGTCATAATATAACGCACATGTTTTTCTTGAAGTAATCCATTCGTATTCACTCATGATTTTGTGTATGTGCATTGCAATACCAACTGTTGAGCTTAAACTCTATCAGGGAGGATGACGAAATGAAAATGCATGAATCTCTAATTGTGTGCTTTTGAGAAAGACCTTGTTGACGATGTACAGGCATTGTTTCAAATCCTAAACACCGGAGATATAAGGGAGATAGACCCTCGCCAACCCATTTGAGCCTTGAAGTAGGAGTTTCTTTTTGCATGAAAAAACCCTCGCACTTAACCCAGGGGCAGGGTAGGCGTCAGTTAGTTTGACCGAGCATTCAAATTTCAAAAAGGAGTGCAAATCTGAGGATCCATTACCTTTCGTTGTACCAAATCAAGAGATCCAATGACCAGGAACCACAATGGTTATCCCAAGTAAGTGGTCCAAAGACCGGAAACCACATTGGTTATTACTCATCAACCAAGAAGTGAGACAGTCATGACCTTTTCAAAGCAATCAGGACAACCAGTGTCACACGATTTGTTCAAAAAAAAAGAATTGAAAAAAAAATGAATGAGAAAGCCCGCTAAGTCGAAACTTGAAAACAAGCGACTTAGGCAAAAATTAGGGCATCCCGCTGGACTTCACAATCAAAGATTCACAAGAATCAGTCCAGGCAAAAGTTAGGGATAAGAAAAAGAATGCAAAAGTGAAAAACGAAAAGGATTACACAAGAAAGATCCTTGAGCAGGAACAAAGTCGTGTGATACAGACACAAAAGACAATAGGGGTGACTGACTCTAAACAATAATTTGATTGGTGCTTAAACCGTTAGTGTATTGGGTTCCTCAACCATCACGAAACCCCTTTTTGAGAGGTGAGCGCTTGTGAAAGCTAGCTGAACATAGGAATGGAGAACATCACGAAGATGGGTGGGAACAAATAAACTTCGAGCCTATATCTTTGTTTCTATAACCGTGAACCAGGCCACGATACAACCCTTAAAAGTCCTAACTAAAACAGGGTTATTTTTGAGAGCATACTACCACGAGACCGCGTTCCTGACTCCTATGAGTGGTGTTGAAAGATCCTTGTTGGTGTTGCATGTGCATGCTTTTTATTATTCAAACAAATTTTATGTCGTATCTTAACCAGTGATTCGCTCACCAAGGTTTGCGACATCTTTTTCAGTAAAACTTCAAGATTAATATGTGTGTTGCATTAGAATTTTCATTCTTAGAATAAACATTTTCTGCTTGCATATATTTGTTGGGCATCATAAAAATTCACATACGAAACTTCAGTCCAGAAGCTTAATCTTGCCAAGTTGAGAAGTCTGAAACTTCCGAAGGACAATCTGTCGTGGTGTACTTTTCAAGAAAACTCCATTGAGTAGGGACTTTCCCAACATTCCTGGTAAGAGCCAACTAATCTGGGGCAATCATGTCGAGCAATCTCTTCAAAATTCAGCCAAGCTGGGTCGATCACTTCGAGATTCAAATCTCTCAAAGAGCCATTAGTCTGAGGCATGTATTCAAATTTCAACCAAACTGGGGCAATTACTTCGAGATCTAATCTCTCAAAGAACATTTGATCTGGGTGTTTCCTTCAAAGCACAAGTCAGTCATAGATGATCACTTCAAGGGCATGAGAAGTCACTCTCTCCCGAAGACCGTCAATTCGAAGCACCTACCCGAGGTTCAAAATACTATGACACACTATCTCACAGTGATATGAGGTTTTTCATGAATCCTCGCGAGGAAAATTCTTGCACAGACCATGCAGTCTGGGGCAGTTATTTCGAGATCCAACGAATCTCTCCAAGAGTTTGAAGACACTGAGGCATTTTGTATGTCATGTTTTCTGTAAAATCCTCTTGAGACATTATCTTTTGATAGATCATAGTAGAAGGCGAGTTGAAAATTGCAAAGAACCATTGTTCACTCATGATTAGTCGACAACCTATCAACCCAGGGCTAGGGGCAAAGTCGTTGTCATCACAGTACTTCAAGAGTTATTTCATCAGCAAGCTTCATTGATCAAAATTCCTTAGCAAGTCTCATGGGAGGTTATTTCTTGAAAAGAAGGGTATCATCGTCTCTCATCACCGGCATGAGACGCCTTACATCTCTCATTCCCAACATGAGAGGATTTATCTTTTACCCCCAGCAAGTGGCAGCTTGAGCTTTTATCTTCAGCGGGAAGCTTTATCATTGACATCCTCCATCATCCCCAGTAGAGGTGGAAGTTGAAATCTCTCAATAAGGTAGCAGAGAGTGGGTATCATCCCCAAGCAGAAGTTTCCCTTCAGACAGGGGCAATTCTCAGCAGTATAAGGAGTGTTTTGCCTCCCCAGCAGTATCATGCCTTTGGTTCCCCACCAGAGTTCAAGAAGGGTCCATCTCCAACAGGGTCTTGGCGCTCCAATCTCAAAATCCAATTTATTTTTGGCAATGGCGGCTATTCAGAGCCAGTGAATTATTAACAACTTTCCCCGCAGAGTTGTTTCCTCCTCATTAAGATGAACCAGGTCAATGCAGTAATCATCAGCTCTCCCCAGTCAAGCCATCTGGGATACTTGTCGTCTTCTTGTCAGAAGATCTCTTTGCATTTGCATACGCATAATCATTACATTTGCATCCTCCAAAGCGTAGCATTTCCATCATCATGGAGCATTACGCCATAAATTCAAATATATGCATACCAGCATGGGCCAGTTTTGAGGTATATTACATGAGACCTGTTATATCTCCTATCAGATTGATATATTCCCCATAGAATGCAACTTCATTTCCCAGGATGGATGCTTCTACCAAGTTTTGTTGTTATCCCCAATTGAGTCTTGTTTCAGTACAACAGTCTCATTTCCTTTCGCGTCTCCGTTTCAGTACAACGGTCGCGTCTCGGGCTCTCGTTTAAGTACAACGACCCCATTTCTTTTCGAGTCTCCATTTAAGTACAATGGTCTCGTCTTTGAGTCTTGTTTCAGTACAACAGTCTCATTTCCTTTCGCGTCTCCGTTTCAGTACAACGGTCGCGTCTCAGGTTATCATTTAAGTACAATGATCCTGTTTGCTCGGGCTCTCGTTTAAGTACAACGACCCCATTTCTTTTCGAGTCTCCATTTAAGTACAATGGTCTCGTCTTTGAGTCTTGTTTCAGTACAACAGTCTCATTTCCTTTCGCGTCTCCGTTTCAGTACAACGGTCGCGTCTCAGGTTATCATTTAAGTACAATGATCCTGTTTGCTCGGGCTCTCGTTTAAGTACAACGACCCCATTTCTTTTCGAGTCTCCATTTAAGTACAATGGTCTCGTCTTTGAGTCTTGTTTCAGTACAACAGTCTCATTTCCTTTCGCGTCTCCGTTTCAGTACAACGGTCGCGTCTCAGGTTATCATTTAAGTACAATGATCCTGTTTGCTCGGGCTCTCGTTTAAGTACAACGACCCCATTTCTTTTCGAGTCTCCATTTAAGTACAATGGTCTCGTATTTGAGTCTTGTTTCAGTACAACAGTCTCATTTCCTTTCGCGTCTCCGTTTCAGTACAACGGTCGCGTCTCAGGTTATCATTTAAGTACAATGATCCTGTTTGCTCGGGCTCTCGTTTAAGTACAACGACCCCATTTCATTCGAGTCTCCATTTAAGTACAATGGTCTCGTATTTGAGTCTTGTTTCAGTACAACAGTCTCATTTCTCTTCGCGTCTCCGTTTCAGTACAACGGTCGCGTCTCAGGTTATCATTTAAGTACAATGATCCTGTTTGTTCGGGCTCTCGTTTAAGTACAACGATCCCATTTCATTCGGGTTATCATTTAAGTACAATGATCCCGTTTCATCCCGTCTTATCTTCTTTTGAGTTGTCATTCGAGGATGGCATGCTTCCCAGTAAATTTCCACCTGTTTCTATTTTTCCGCTACCTATTCGGAGGTCAAAATCAGAAAATACATAAATAAATAAATGGGCAGATGGCATTTCCATTACCCTCAGTGTGCAAATTTTCAGGTTTTATTCGAGTATTCAATCACTCCATACCTTGAACGCCTAAAAGTTGTTGCAATCATCCGTTCAGGTCTGCAGTTGATTGAATAGGGGCAGCTGTAATACCTCAAAATTTGCCCTCTCATTTCCTCAACATTTTGCATAGCATTTTGCATATATGGATTCATAAAATAACCAAAAACATTGCATCATATATAGCATAGCCGAGGCGTGGGTATGTGATCAATGATCGGAGCAACCGAAAGTTATGAAGAGGCTACCGAAGGGCCACAAAGCTTCTCAACCTTGTGCAAAGGGTTCACAATATCCCACAAGTCTTCACTTGAAGCCACAAGTCATGGAAAGTTTTGGTTTGATTGAAGGAGGCAAGCAGTGCAATACTTCTTGAGGGAAAAGAGCCGAATTAGGGTTTCATTTCTACAGGGCTTCTACATAAATTTTTGAGTCGAAGTGGATTTCTTTGACTTATATATGATGTCAAGTGCCTAGGGTTCAAATCTCGTCCACAAATTCATTTCGGAAGGGGTTCGACTGGCCGGACGACGGAAAATCGAGGAATTGGAGAAAAGGCAATCGGGCTAGGTAAAAAGGGTCGACTCCGGACTTTTAAGATCGAGATCGTGAAATTAGGGTTACAATGATCCTATGGTTCAAACTTGATCAAGAAATGATGGAGGAATCATAGAAAAACCAAAGAAAAATCATTTGAAAGGTAGTTAGTTTCACCATTTCCCTCCACCTTTCCTTCCACTTTCTTTCCACACTTCCTTTCATTCTTTCCGTCTCATTTTTCCACTTCAATTCCACTCCATTTCCCTTGGAAACTTCCACCACCTTCCACCATTTTCTAGAGTGTTCCAAGGAATATTCCCTTTTCCAACCCTAACCCTAACTAACTTCCAAACCTAATTTTGGATCCCAAACCTAATATTTGGGCCCCAAACCCAAACCTAGCTCCTAGCCTAGTCTCTATTTAAGCCATTTTCATCCAAACAAAAAGGGTTGAACACCATTTTCCAATCTCACTCTTTGATAAGCACTTTTTTCTCTCACTTTTCCTCTCCCTCTCACCAAAGCTTTTTCAAATAAGCTCTTCAAGTTTCACATTGAAACTTGAAGATCTTGAAGCTTAAGCCTCCAACCTCCATATTTTGTGGATTGAAGAAGGATAAGCTACTGAATTTTGTGAGGATTATCGACTTATCAGAAGCACACGAAGATTCAAGCTCAAGAACGCATTTATTTTGCGATTTCTTGGTTTTCGGTTTTCTCTTCGATTCAAGCTCCGATTCTTGCAACAATCACCGAAGCACTCCTCCGCTTCGTAGGTTGGTGATCTTAATCATTTCTTCTTTAAGTTATTCTCTCCATCTCGCCATTTTTGGCATTCTTTAAGTGCTTTTCGCTTTGTTTAAAATCAATTCCGTTTCGATTATGTTTGCTTGTGATTTGTGATTTTGGTTGAATTTGGATTTAAGGTGCTAATAGATATAGGTTCTACCATGTGTAAATAAGCTCCAATTGAGTAGAAATTTGTGTTAGCATGATTAAGTGGGGGTTAGGATTGTTTAGAAGGAAGATTGTGGCCAAAAGCACTTTTTTCAAAAGCATTTTTCACTTTTTGTTCAGTGTTAACCGGTTAACGCATTTGGTTAACCGGTTAACGCATGCGTTTTTGGCCAGAATGCTGTATTTTTCTGCCCGTTAACGGGTTAACCTATATGGTTAACCGGTTAACGCTGTTCATTTTTGGATTTTTAGCCTATTTTCTTGCTCAATCTTGCTTCCTAGTGCCTCTAATGTTCATGTATGTTTAGGTAGTGATTTTAGGGAATTTTTGGGTCCATTTCCAGTAGCCAATTTATTTTTTTCGAGTCGTTTCGACATGATTCCATTCACTTTTCTATGTTTTGTGTTAAAGGTGCAAATGTGATATAAGTGATTCTTGATGTTGTTTGCTACACTTTAATCATTTGTTTCACATGTTAATTGCTTGCTTAAATCCAACATATGCTTCATGATTATTGTCATTGCTTGCTTGATTGATAAAGTGATTAAATACCATGTTGATTTTTTGCCAAAAGTGATTAAATGCTTCACATGTTCATGCAAGTTTCTTGTGCTTAATTGACCATATCTTAACATGAGTTCAATTCTGATTTTATGCCATGCATGTGTAACAATTGATGCTTGTAGTGATACTTGTTCAATCTCATGATAAAATGCTCATGTGTGCAACATGAAAAAAGTATGTTTGTTCTTGATTGATCATTGTCATTTTTAATCAAATAAATGATGTAAATAAATTCACATGTTTGAGTTCATTTTGTGATGCATGTAGATTCATGTCAAGTGACATTAATGTGTTGTTTATCATTCACTTTGTGCACATAAATAAAAATAATCAAATTTGGATTTTGCATTTCATAGCTGTTTTTGTATATAGCTGCTGTAAAATACATGTTGTTTGTTATATTAGTATGATGTGTGTGACTTTCTACACCTACTTTTTCATGTTGCATGCTGGCTGTAAAAAGCTGGTGGGTGTTAGGCTTAGTTTCATAGCTGTTTGTGTATTAAGGGGCTGTAATAGGTGTTGTATTTTGGTTTTAGCATTTTTCTAGTTCCTTTAGGATTAAAATAGAGTCTAGTTTAGGTCTAAGGTGCCTTAGAATTTAATTAGGATTTAATTAATGTGTGTTTGCCTTATTCTTTTTAATAAAAATGTGCATTAACACTTGTTTTGTAGTGGGGAAGATTGAGGTAAGTTTACTCCACTTTATCCTTTATTTTTTATGCATTTCTTTTAGGCTTTTTAATTCATTTTTCCTTCCATGTTTGTGATTGGTAGGATTCCCCATTGTTAGGACCAACTTATCTTCCTTAGGAAGTAAGTTGCATCCTTTTTCCTTTTTTTCTTTTCCTTTTTCCATTAGGAATAGAAAACCTCACTAACCACTAGGATCACTTTGTAAATACATAATACATTAGGATTGAGTCTTAGTCCCTTAGATTTTTCCTTTTATCAACTTGAGTCATTCTCTTTCTCATCTCAAAAGAAAAGCAATAAAACACTTAATAAAAACCGAACAATCTTGTACGACACGAGACTTTGTTGCGGAGTGTTTATACGCGTCCTGTTTCGGGGCGAGGTGTAAATACTTCCCGCGATGGATAGGTCTTAGTACAAGACAGTTCACAAACAAATTCAAAAACACTTCTTTTAAAAAGACAAAAAACAAACAATAACCGACTATCCTGCGGGAACTTCTTCTCTCATCTCATTCACTCACATCGCGAACTCGCGGCGACTTGTCACACATGCAAGACGGTTAACGCACTCGTACCAGACGAGCCTGCAACACCTGAGCATAGACACACGCAGTTCCAGCTGTAAAAAACACAAACAAATAGTTCCCGCCTAGGTTAGGCGAACTACGTCGACTCTGATCCTCATTATCCCGATGAGGTACGTAGGCAGCGGGGTAGGGCCCGTTCGAGCACATTCTTTATTTTCCCTACATTTTCCCCTTTCTTTCTATTTTCTTATCTTAGTTCATTTCTCATTTCCATTCCCTTTTTTCCAGTCCCAGTTAGCGGTTTTATTCAGCAGCATTCTTTATTTCTCACCCTTTGAAACAAGCAAGCAAGCGTGGATCCCGTCGGGTACGACGGACGATCTGGGGTGCTAATACCTTCCCAGTTCGTAACCGACTCCCGAACTCAGATCTTTGGTTCGCAAGGCCTTGTCCTTTCCTTCTTCCTCGGGTTTGTGCAACATTACCTTTCCCATTCATTCGGGATAAAAATGTCTGGCTGGCGACTCTAACCTTTCCGCGCCACTTTCGCGTTTGTACTAGGATGAAAATCCCGGGAGCGACAAGCAGAAATCCTTAGCTGATGCACCTGTTGTTGGTGAAAATCTGGATGTTGATAATATTGCTGGATCTAGTAAGATCACACGAAGTGGAAGGGTTTTCTCCCCTCCGGTTACCTCCAAGAATACAGTTACTCCAGCTACTACCTCCACCACTGATGCTCGGGGCAAAGGTCCTGTTATCGAACCTATACCGACGGATGTGCCAGCTGCTGATGATCTTGCTAAGCAGATGGAAGAAGTATTGAAGATCATTCGCAAGAGTGATTATGACATTGTTGATCAATTAGGGCATACTCCCTCCAAGATTTCTATGTTGTCTTTACTATTGTGTTCTGAGGCTCATGCCAAGGCCTTGATTAAGTTTCTGAAGACTGCTCATGTACCAAATGAAATTTCGGTTGACCAGTTTGAAAATTGTGTTGCACACCTGACCTATGATAATGGGTTAGGATTCTCCGATGCTGATTTGACTCCTTCCAAGAGAGATCATAACAAGGCTCTACATATCTCTATTGAATGCAGGGGCACTACTCTGTCACATGTGCTAATAGACAATGGTTCCTCGCTGAATGTGTTACCCAAAGAAGTGCTGAATAAGCTTAGTCCTGAAGATACTGTGTTGAAGCCCAGTAATATAGTGGTGAAAGCTTTTGATGGCTCGAGAAGAGTGGTGCATGGAGAAATTGATCTCCCAATCAAAGTAGGTTCTCAGGTCTTCAATGCTACCTTTTATGTAATGGATATTCGTCCGTCGTATTCTTGTTTGCTTGGGCGTCCCTGGATCCATGGGGCAGGTGCTGTAACTTCTACTCTACATCAGAAGCTGAGATATCCAGTAGAAGGAAAAGTTGTCACTGTTTACGGAGAGGAAGGATATATGATTAGCCATGTGAACACATTTAAATATCTTGAAGTGGAAGGTGAATATGTTGAAACTCCGTGTCAGACATTCGAAGTGGTTCCTTGGTTTGTTAACAATTATGAAGCTCCTCCTGTTGTCAAGAAAGTTCCTGTGGTCACCAGAGTACCTCCTACAATGGCCTCCCTCAAAGATGCTAGAGCTGTGGTGGATGAAGGTGGTTGTACTATTTGGGGTCAGCTTCCTGATATTCCTTACAAGTCTGACAAATTTGGTTTGGGTTTCACTGCAGAGTCCCAGAAGGATGTTCGTCGTGCTCGTGCTGTTCGTATCACCAATCAGGGGATTATGAAGAATCAGATCAATGCTGTGGGTGACTATGAAGAAGATTATAATTTGGATGCTTGGATTTTTCCTACTGTGGGTGTTGGGCTCAATAATTGGAAAGCTGAAGATGTTATTCCTATCTCCTTTAGTCAGGAGTAAATACTATTACTGTATTGTTGCTTTTAAATTTGTATTTTTTGAACAATTGAACTCTTAAGCCTTGTGCCTTACCCGGGGCACAATGGTGTGCTTATTACGGGATGTCATTTCATTTGCATACTTCATTCAATAAAAATCAGTGGACGTTTCGTTTTCGTAAATATTGTGTTCTTTGTCTTTATTTTGTTTTATTTTTGTTTTATCAGCTATGTGTTCTTACACACACCCACATCACTAAAATGCAGATCCTCATCCACTCTGGATCCTGTTGATAACAGTTCTACTATTTCCAATTATAATTTCGAGAATCCGATATATCAAGCTGAAGATGGAAATGAGGACGATTGTGAAGTACCTGTAGAGCTTGCTAGGTTGTTACAACAAGAAGAGAAAGCTATACAGCCACATGAAGAGCCAGTCGAAGTTGTGAATCTGGGAACTGAAGAAAACAGGAAAGAGGTCAAGATAGGGGCTGAATTAGAGGATAGTGTCAAGAGCAGATTGATTCAGATGTTACGTGACTATGTGGAGATCTTTGCTTGGTCCTACGAAGATATGCCAGGGTTGGATACAGACATTGTGGTTCACCGTTTACCAGTGAAAGAAGATTGTCGTCCAAAGAAGCAGAAGGTTCGTCGAATGCGTCCTGAAATGTCAGAGAAGATTAATGCGGAGGTAATGAAACAGTTTGATGCAGGGTTCTTAGATGTGACTTCTTATCCTCAGTGGGTTGCAAATGTGGTGCCGGTACCTAAGAAAGATGGTAAGGTACGTATGTGTGTAGACTACAGAGATTTGAACAAGGCCAGCCCCAAAGATGACTTTCCACTTCCTCATATTGATGTTCTGGTAGACAACACTGCTCAGCATAAGGTATTCTCGTTCATGGATGGTTTCTCTGGTTATAATCAGATCAAGATGGCACCGGAAGATATGGAGAAGACAACATTTGTTACACAGTGGGGCACCTTTTGCTATAAGGTGATGCCATTTGGTTTGAAGAATGCAGGGGCAACATATCAACGTGCTATGGTGGCTTTGTTTCATGATATGATTCATCATGAGATAGAGGTGTATGTGGATGATATGATAGCCAGGTCTCAGAATGAAGAACAACATCTTGATCATTTGCATAAATTGTTTGAGAGGTTGAAGAAATACAAGTTGAGATTGAACCCAAACAAGTGTACTTTTGGAGTTAGGTCTGGTAAACTCCTGGGTTTCATTGTCAGTGGAAAAAGGTATTGAAGTAGATCCCGCAAAAGTGAAAGCTATACGAGAAATGCCAGCTCCCCGTACTGAGAAGGAGGTTAGAGGTTTCTTGGGACGACTGAATTACATTGCAAGATTTATTTCCCAATTAACTGCCATTTGTGAGCCAATCTTCAAATTGTTGAAGAAAGATCAGGTGATGGAATGGAATGATGAGTGTCAGACAGCATTTGATGAAATCAAGAGATATCTTTTAGAACCTCCAATTTTGATGCCACCAGTTGATGGAAGACCCTTGATTATGTACTTAACAGTATTAGACAACTCAATGGGGTGTGTGTTGGGGCAACATGACGAGTCTGGTCGAAAAGAGCAAGCAATATACTACCTTAGAAAAAAGTTTACCGACTGTGAAACAAGATACTCACTGCTCGAGAAAACTTGCTGCGCTTTGGCATGGGCTGCTCGCCGACTAAGACAGTATATGTTGACCCATACTACCTTGTTGATTTCGAAGATGGACCCAATCAAGTACATATTCGAGAAACCTGCTCTCTCCGAAAGAATTGCAAGATGGCAAATGATCTTGACAGAATATGACATACAGTATACTACTCAGAAGGCCATTAAAGGAAGTGTTGTGGCTAATCATTTGGCTCATCAAGCAGTGGATGATTATCAGTCAATGAGTTTTGAGTTCCCTGATGAAGACATTATGATTATTACCAAAGAACCTGGACAATATGACGGACCTGAACAAGGATCCCGATGGACTATGGTTTTTGATGGAGCTTCTAATGCACTTGGTAATGGTGTTGGTGTTGTGATCAGTTTCCCTGAAGGTTGTCATACCCCGATTACTGCCAGACTTTGTTTCTATTGTACTAATAACATGGTTGAGTATGAGGCATGTATCCTGGGTATCAAAGCTGCCATTGATATGAAGATTCAGTTCCTTGACGTGTATGGAGATTCAGCCCTGGTAGTAAGTCAGATCAAAGGAGATTGGGATACCAAGCATGATAACCTTATTCCTTACAGAGAGCATGTGTTGTCTTTGATCCCACATTTTAAAGAGATTACCTTTGGACATATTCCACGAAGAGAAAATCAGTTGGCAGATGCATTAGCCACCATGGCATCCATGTTTGAGATCAACTGGGATGATGAAGCTCCCAAGATTACTATTGATAGATTTGAGAAGCCTGTATACTGCAATGAGATTGACACTGAAGAAGCAGAAGAGAAGCCTTGGTTCTATGAAGTGAAAAGATATCTTGAAGCTCAGGAGCTCCCTGAAGGGGCATCTGTCAAAGATAGAAAGTTTCTGAGAAGGTTTTCTGCTAAGTTCTTTTTGAGTAATGACATTTTGTACAAGCGCAATCATGATTCAACTTTTCTTCGTTGTGTGGATAAGAAGGAAGCAACAGAGATTATGGAAGATATGCATGATGGGATCTTTGGCACTCATTCTAGTGGTCATACCATGGCAAAGAAGATTTTGAGAGCAGGTTACTATTGGTCTACCATGGAAGCTGATTGCTATCAACATTCCAGAACATGTCACAAGTGTCAAATCTATGCTGATAAAGTACATATACCTCCATCACCATTGAATGTGTTGACTGCTCCTTGGCCTTTTGCCATGTGGGGCATTGATATGATTGGTGAGATCAAACCTACTGCTTCTAATGGGCATCGTTTCATCCTGGTTGCTATTGATTACTTCACGAAGTGGGTAGAGGCAGCTTCATTTGCATCTGTTACTAAGAATGTGGTGGCTCGATTCATTAAGAATAATCTAATATGTAGGTATGGCATCCCTGAAAGGATTATTACTGACAATGGCTCTAATCTGAATAACACTATGATTACTGATCTCTGCACGCAGTTCAAGATTAAGCATCACAACTCTTCTCCGTATCGTCCAAAGATGAATGGGGCAGTTGAAGCTGCTAACAAGAATATCAAGAAGATTATACAGAAGATGACTATGACTTATAAGGATTGGCATGAGATGTTACCATTTGCTCTTCATGGTTATCGTACTACAATACGTACTTCAACAGGGGCAACCCCATTCTCCTTAGTATATGGTATGGAAGCAGTTCTACCCATTGAAGTTCAGATTCCCTCCTTAAGAATTATGAAGGATGCAGGCTTGAATGAAGATGAGTGGATTCAGACTCGACTTGACCAGATAAATTTGATTGATGAGAAGAGGTTAGCAGCAGTTTGTCATGGCCAGATGTATCAGAAACGAATGATCAAAGCTTTCAACAAGAGGGTTAAGCCAAAGGTATATCAGGCTGGTGACTTGGTAATCAAGCGTATCATATTACCACAGGGTGATCCTAGGGGCAAATGGACTCCTACATATGAAGGACCATTTGTGGTCAAAACAGTATTCTCAGGAGGTGCCATGATACTTACTACTATGGATGGTGAAGACTTCCCACGGCCTGTAAACGCAGACATAGTTAAAAAATACTACGCATAAAAAGAGACCCGCTAGGTTGACTGGCCTAGGCAAAAATAAGGGCATCCCGGCAAACCAAAAGGGTTCAGGCAAAAATTAGGGATATATAAAAAAAAATGTACACCCGGCAAGTCGAAAACCTGAAAAGGAGGCTTGGGAAAAAAAGGGTATCCCGGTGGATTGAAAACCTGAAAGGGCAATCCAGGCAAAAGTTAGGGATTAAAGCGTATGACTATGTCTCGTTTGGATCACCCATGTAACTACAACCAATTGTGCTACTTAATCAAGCTCGAACAGATAAAGCTCAATCCAATCGCTTCCGTCTCAATAGCAGAAGATGAGATACTTGAAGATAATGGCAATAGTAGAATTGAAACTCAATAGGATTATTTCCCACATAGCTGATGTTCTTTGTTTTGTAAAATTTTTATGACAAATTCCTCTTACTAGGATTTCTGTCTCCTTGTACGAACTTACCTATGTATAGGTCACTTTATGATATAAATAAAATTTCATCTTCGAATCCAGATTTACTTTTACCCTATTTACATAAGCGAAACGTCCATTGGTTGTGTTTGAATGTATGTATGCTTTTGAATATGATTGATGTTTACCAGAAATGCATAAATGCTTAATATGATTGATGTTTACCAGAAATGCATAAAAATGCAGTAATAGTATTTACTAAGGACGAACGAGGGAAGGAATTCAACGAAGCTTCGCCGGTTCATCCCTACAAGACAGCTACAAATCCCCTAGTAGGGCAAATCCATCTTCATAAATACTTCGAGTTACATCTCCCCTGGAATTTATATCCATCTCTTTTATCCTCATACGGATAGTCGGGAATTTATTCTCTCAAAAGGAGTACGACGAACGAAGACGGGAGGTTATGGATACCTTACTATCGAACGAAGACGGGAGGTTATGGATACCTTACTATCGAACGAAGACGGGAGGTTATGAGTACTATACTATCAAACGAGACGGGAACAAATTCCTCATATTCTTCAGCAACAAATCAGTATTTATTTTCCCTGGCCAGCAGTTGTTATACGAAGATATCCAGACGCTTTAGGCTGCATGGTTCATACATACATCATTTACATCATACCATAATATACATATCCATAATTACATAATACATTACTTAAGTGCATCATACTATACATGCATACATAATGCATAAATTAATATTATCTGGCAGAATGTTATATACATCATGATATTTGCATCAAACTAATCTTGTTTTGCAGATTAATTCTCCAGCAGACAAACAATATCAATAACTTATACTTCAGGACGTTGTTTATCCTCCTGAAAGCTATCAGGACCTTGGGCCGTTGTTTATCTTCCCAAAGGTTACCTCATTATCATGGGACGTCGTTTATCTTCCCAAAGGCTATCTTGAGACGTCGTTTATCTTCTCAAAAGCTGTATTATGACTTTGGGTCGTTGTTTATCTTCCCAAAAGTTATACCTATACCTTAGGACGTTGTTTATCCTCCTGAAAGCTATCATTACTTTGGGCCGTTGTTTATCTTCCCAAAAGTTATACCTATACCTCAGGACGTTGTTTATCCTCCTGAAAGCTATCATTACTTTGGGTCGTTGTTTATCTTCCCAAAAGTTAGACTTATACCTCAGGATGTTATTTATCCTCCTGAAAGCTATCATTACTTTGGGCCGTTGTTTATCCTCCCAAAAAGCTATATCTTCATATTTTGGACTGCTTTATTCTCCAAGAGATATGTTTGAAGAACTTTTCTCCAAGTGGCATCTTTAAGCCCACTCAAGCATATACAACTAGTCATCAGTATCACTCTACGCACCGGTGAGTGCAAATTTTTGAGCTTTTGTGTTCAATCCCCTTCAACCTTCCAGGTCACGACTGGCACATATACCAATCTAACCCCTCAGGTTTCAGAAAATTGAACAGGGGCAGCTGTTGCACCCCAAAATTTGCCCTCACAATACAAGACTTTATGTGCTAAGAAGTTCACAAGGTTCACAAGATTCACAAGACATCTTATGAGGTTCACAAGGTTCACAAGGTTCACAAAGTTCACAATTAGTCAGAAGATTTGACAATTCCCTCAGACAATGCATCCTCCTAAGCAGTGCATCTTAAACTAGGGTTTTGACTTTAATCAGGCTAAATGGACTTCCAAGACTTCAAGTGAGCTTCATAACATCTTATATGTGTTTAAGAATCCCCATGACAAGTTTCAAGACTTTTCCCAAAAGTTTGCTCAGTCAGATGATCAGATAGGTTAAAATCAGTCAAAGCAGTTAAAAAGTCAAACTGAGGTCAACTGTGGTCAAACCAAAGTCAAACTTCATGATTTTTTGCCAACATCAAGTATATGAAGTAAAATTCATCATTTGATCAAGGGTGGATCATGATTCATCAAGGAGATTTCAGATCATCAAGAATCAGAGGTTTCTAAATTAGGGTTTCTTCAGGAAAAGTCAACTGAACTTTGACCAGCCATAACTTTCACATGCTTCATCAAATTTTTCCCATCCAAAGCTCATTTTGAAGGAAATTGAATTCTCTACAACTTTGTGTCTCACAAGCCAAGCCCAAAAATGCTTCATTTGGAAGGTATGAGCTAAGACATTATAGGTCCTTTCAAAAGTCAACAAAAAGTCAACAACTTCAAAAGAGCATAACTTGAGAATAGTAAAAGATATGGACATGAAACCAATGGGGTTGGTTAGAGGACTCTTTAAGATTTCCAAAATGTCCAAGAACACCCTCATAGCATTAAAATTGAAGGATTTGTGCCCTTGCAAAGTTGGGAAAGTTTTGGGTGGTTTATGAAGAAAATAGGGTCTTAAAACCATAATTCTTCAAATGGGCTGAACTTTTTGTGACCCAAGGTGTTCCATGACATCATGCACGAAATTTATTTAATATTTTCATAATTTTATTTTATTTATTTTATTTATTATGATTTTTTATATTAAAAATCATTTTAAATTCAAATAAAATATAAAATATGAAGATTTAAAATATATTTTGATTTTAGAAAGTCATAAACATGAATTGGATCAGATTGATATGCAATCGATGGTGATTGTCTTAAGATAGAAAGGTTTCATTCAAAAATATTTGAAATTCAAGCCATGATCTTTTTCAATCTTTTGAATCCAAAAAGTCCAAACAACCATCCAATTTTTTGACCTAATTTCATTTACTATAAGTACCTAAACACATCACAATGCATAGGGGACGAAATTGCTGCCTCAAGAGTAAGTTTCCACTTTCAAAAATTCACCAAAAACTCAAATTCGGATTCCATTCCTCAAGCCCTTTCAAGACAATTTGAAGGTTGCTACATGTTCTATGATCATCCCTGAATCCATTCCAATCATCAAAAGCATCAAAAACATGACATATTGCATAACCCGAATCAAACTTTTCATGCTTTGATGACTTTTTCGTTTTCGTATATTTGTGTGTTATAAATTAAATTTGATCATTGATTCCTGTTTATAATGAGTTGTTGATGGTTTCTGGGCTGGTTAATTGAAGTTTTGATACAGGTTTAAGGAACGGCCATTGCTAGGATTTCGGCCAAGCTTTTAGGGCTTCACACTAAACCTAATATAAATAAATTTGAAAGACATAGGATGATTGTGTGAGCTTTGGGAATCATAATGCCCTAATCAATTGGTAAAAATTGTACTGTTTTGTTGGTAATCGAAATTCGCAGGTTCCATGTGTTATGAGATTCGCAGGAAAATTCGTAGATGAATTTGCAGGTTATTGCGCAGGAAATATGAAGAAGACGAAGTCATGTGGCGCGCAGTGGGAATTTCAAATTTGGACTTAATATTTTATGGATTGATTTTCATATTATTTCCACAAGCGCTGCTTGGTCCAGTGGTGTTGGCGTGTGCGTGTTATTAGTTGTTACCTGGGCTCGATCCTTGGTGACAACAATATTTTGTTCAATTTTTCATTATTCAGTTAGTTTAATATATTATGTTTGGTTATGGTTTAGTTTGCAGATGCGCCCTTCTGGCTGGATGGTTAGAATGTATGTTTGTTTGATTGAGGGTCCTGGGTTCGAAACCCCCCAGGCCCTTTTTGCTTGTTTGTTTTTTATCTTATTTTCCCAGGATACACATAAACACATATGAAGACATTTTGTTGACACCAAGAGCACGTTGGCCCAGTGGTTGGAGTCTTCTTCAGGTATTGGGGAGGTCCTGGGTTCAAAACCAGGCCTCCCCCTTTTTTCCTTCTATTTTTTTGTTGTTTTGTTTGTCATTAATTTTGTCTTAAAATATAATTAACTTTTAATTAAACTATAACCCTAATCTTTTTAATTCTAAAACTTAATTTATTTTCATAAATCCTTATTATAATCCTTAAAATTATTTATTTATAAATTATAATCATGTATATTTGTTTTATAACTTGTATATAATTTCTATATGTTAGTAATTTAATTAATAAATAAAACCCTAATTTATTTTTAAACTTATAAAACCTAATTTTTTATAAACCTTAATTATATTATAAGTTGTTTATTTGTAAATTTTAAATATGTACATTATTTTATAATTTGTTTATAATTTTTACATGTAAATAATTTTAATTAAATAGTAAACCCTAGGTTATGTTTAAAACAATAAAAAAATCCTAATTTGATCTTATAAATATAATTTATTTTTATAATATGTTTATTTAATTATAATTAATCATTATTTTTATAACATGTATATATAATTTAAATCTTTATAATAATTAGTATATAGTATGAATTGCTTATTTTTCTTCTTAAAATCTTAAAAAAATAATAATTATTTATTAAAAATTGAACTTTTAATTTATTATTCATTATTATGCTAATTTCTTTTATTTTATTATTACTAACCCCATTTATTTATATATTATGATTTTTATTTTATTTTATTGTTACTAACCCCATTATTTATTATTATTTATTTGCTTATTTAATTTATTTTTATTATTATTATTATGTAATTGTATCCAATATGTAATAGTTGTAGTAATTTTTAATATTTATATTTTAAATGCTATGGTTAGTAAAATAGGGAGTGTAAAACATGTTTATATTTAAAATTGAATTTAGATCATTAACTTAAAGATAAATATCTGAATTGGTACACTCACACACGTAAGTCGATCCTGGATCGCCATCTCATTTCTTAAGGGTTACCTCTCAAGTTGCCTAAACAAAAGGTCAAGTAGGGTGTATAAAGCAAAGTCCCTCATCTTATATCATCTAGTCCCTTAAACAAATAAAAAGATCAAGTCCCTTCGAATGTTGCCTTCGTAATGATCTTGTCCCTTTCGAATAAAGATGATAAGTCCCTTCGAATTGCTTATACACCTCACAGTTGCCTAAATAACAGTTGTCCATTCGCTTGTCCCTCACATCCAAGGTAATGACTACCTACTCCTTAATAGTAGGGATAGTCTTACCACCTAAAGGATATTTAAGAACAGAAAAGACTGAACTTAGGGTAGGTTCCTCTTATGTACTTGCTCACTTTTCAAAAACATTTCAAACACTTCACATTTTTCAAACAATTTTCAAAACAAAGGTTTTATATATATCCGTACATGGATCATTATAAAACACTTAAGAAAATTTCTAATCACACACTACATGTTTCAAAAACATTTTAAAGTGAGCTAAGTAACTAAGAGCCCATGCATAACCATGGATGTAAAGGGTGCTAATACCTTCCCTTTACATAACCTACCCCCCGAACCCAAAAATCTTTTAAAAGGTCTTTCCTGTTCTTTTATGCCTTTCCTTTGGATAAAATAAAAGTCGGTGGCGACTCTTGCTATCCGCAACATAACTAAAAGTCAGTTCTCCCACAGTGTTACACACGGTGGTTTATTCGTCGGTGTTGGTCTTGTTTGAGAGGGGGAGGGTTTCAGCGCCGCGGCTGCATGAAGAAGAAGATAGTTAGGGCAATTTTATTAGGGTTCCATGTTTGTGAAATGTGGATCGGGCCACGGATTCAAATCCCAATTCCTGTTTTTAGTCCACACCTCCAAATTGCTGTGCATGCCCTCCCTTGCGGGCTCTACATGGATATGGGCCATAGAGTCCATGAAATCTCTATCCACACCCCCTGTTTCTTGTATTTTTTTTTTTTGTTATTTTTCTAATGATTTTCTTGTAAAAATATCATTAGCTAATCATTTTGCAATTAATTTTTTTTTTATAATTAGAATTTTAATTTTTTTTCTTGTAATTTCTAATTAGAATTTTTTGTGAGAATTTTAATTATTTGTTTAAGACTAATTTTGGATTAAATGGTTCATAAGTGTTTTTTGATCGATATTGGATCGATTTCGATTATGGTGGATCCTCACAAAGCGAATATGGAAGATGAGAATTTATTTTTCTCATGGAAGATTACAAGACTTTGCTCGGAGTTTTTTCGGATTTCTTTTATGAAGAATCGTCACTTCGATCAAGTAAGTAATTCCGACTTTTTCGGCTTTTAAGCATCATTTTAGTCGTATGCGGCTTAGGATCATGTAACTTAAGGTGCATATTGAGCCCTCCCACCTGAGGCATTGGATATATATGTGATTTTTGATGATATGTATCGATTTCGGAACTTAGGGATTAGGTTGCGAACCATTAGGATCGATTCCTTTCACTTCTCTCAAAATCCACTTTTTTGCCCGTTTCGTCGCATTTTTTAAAAATAGTTTTAGGTGGGATAAAATTCTGGAAAAATTCATGAGTTTTCCTCATACTCTTAATTAATTTGTCATAGTTTTTGTTTCCAGATTTGGGTGGTTTTAATAATTAATTCGGATTTTAGATCATAAGTTGTCCCAAAAAGGAATGTTTTGACATAAGGGACCGAAAACGATTTTTCCCCATAGGTGTGAGACCTACTTTTTGTGTGTGATTAATCACTGTAATTTGTGACATTTTGATGCTCCTTAGGCATTTTTTTTCATAATTTTAGATGCCCTTTTTGATCCACTTTGTGGAGTTGTTTTTCGATGATTGCGATTTGTTACCTTGCTAATCAAGGAATTGTTTTGGCACTTTGGTGCATAATTTTTTTAAAATCCTTTTAGACCATGTAAGATGATAACTATATCATTCCAGGGATTTAATTTCATAATTTTTAAAGGCTTTTTGCTATTTTTCCATGTCACCTAGATCCTAGGTTGATTCATGTGTCTATTTGTTGCATAACCTAAATGATAAGAAGGCATTCATGCCATTTTCTTGAAGGGATTTTTGGTAGCTTTTAGGAGTTTATTATAGGTCATTTGTATGTCTTTAATTCCAGTCATAGGTCACTTTTTGAACCATACTCATTTGGTTTGTTTTGGTGCTTTAAAGTGCATACTTTTGTGAATTAACTTTAACCTAAACTAGATTCTCTTCTCCTCTAAATAATAACTTGAATTATGTGGAAATCATAAATGCATATTCATGAATTCTAATTGCATCTCATACCTTTTATGCTACTGACCCATAATCATTTCATGCATATTCACATGCCATTCTTCCTTAACTTTCATCATGTGCGATCTTATGCGATTTTTGTTCGTTTCTTCTCATATCTTCTTCTCCTCGCTCTATGTGCCTAATCCTTTGCACTCATGATTATATATTCATTCATCCACATTCATAAGCATTCACTACTGACTTTGATGTTCATTTCATGTATTAATTCATGCTTGTAAGCCATATGCATTCATACTTCACCCATAAACCCTAATTAGCATTTATGTGAACTTAGGTGAACTTTTTGTACATAGTTTGACATATTTTGACCTTGTGAGGTATCCTAGCATGCTTAGGGACCTATAGCATGTAGCTACTGACTTTAGAAGTTATGTAACCTTTAGGTACCTTCACCTTTAGACTTAGGTCTTATTTTGAACCCTAGTTCCATTCTAGGACGTTTATGGTACTTAATCGCTTTCATGCTTTAATTTTACTTTCAATATGCATTGTCATGCTAACCTTTGTTTTGTAGGGGGGAAGATTGAAGTAAGCCTCACTTCATTCCTATATTTTATGCATTCTAAATGTGTTTTCCTTAGCACTTTGTGCTTTGCTTTTATTGGCTCCCCCTTTGTTCTTTAGAACTAACATAACTTCCTTAGGAAGTAAGTTGAGTTCTAACTCTCTTTTCTTCTTTTCCTTTTCTTCTTAGGATTAGAATAATTCATTAACCATAGGACCACCATTTTAATAAATAACTTAGGGTTGTGTCTTAGTACCCCTTAGTTTTTTCCCTTTTTCCGACTTGAGTCTTCTTTCTCATCTTCAAACAAAATCCAAAAACACTTAACAAATAAATGAAAGGATCCTTTGTGTATAGCCTTATTCCATGAAGCACTTGCATTCATTCCATCTTGGAGTGGTGTAAGCTCGTCTATCATGATGCACAAGTCTCATCAAGGGATTGTTTCATAAAACAAATAAATTCAAAATACTTCTCTTAAAAGACAAAAACACAATAAGCGACTATCCTGCGGGAACTTCTCTCTCTCATCTCATTCACTCACAACGCGAACTCGCGGCGACTTGTCTCGCATGAAAGACGGTAAACGCACTCGTACCAGACAAGCCTGCAACACCTGAGCATAGACATACGCATTTCCAGCATAAAAAACACAAACAAATAGTTCCCGCCTTAGTTAGGAGAACTACGTCGACTCTGATCCTCATTATCCTGATGAGGTACGTAGGCAGCGGGGTAGGGCCCGTTCGAGCACATTCTTTATTTTCCCTACATTTTCTCCATTCTTTCTTTTTGTTCTCTTTTTGTTCCATTTCTCATTTCACTTCCATTCTAGATAGTCAGCAGTTTTATTCAGCAACATCTTATTTCTCACCCTTTGAAACAAACAAGCAAGCGTGGATCCCATCGGGTACGGCGGACGGATTGGGGTGCTAATACCTTCCTAATTCGTAACCGACTCCCGAACTCAGATCTTTGGTTCGCAGGACCTTGTTCTTTCCTTCTTCCTTAGGTTTGTGCAACATTACCTTTCCCATTCTTTCGGGATAAAAATGTCTGGCTGGCGACTCTACCTTTTCCACGCCACTTTCGCGTTTGTACTAGGATGAAAATCCCGGGAGCGACAGCTGGCGACTTTGCTGGGGATTAACCTGATTCTTCCGGTTTCCCTTGTAGAGTCAATCCTAGCGCCTGTTTGGTTTCGTTTCTTTGGGTGTTTATCTGTTTGTTGTTGTGTGCTTTAGTTTAGCTTTACTGTTTTTATTTACAGTTTTACTTTACAGTTTTTACTTTACAGCTTTACTTTACCGCATTTATTTACCACTTTCAGTATTTTATTTTCCATGCATCATATTATACTGGACTGTCTGGCTGTGCTGGTTTTCATTTTTTCTGTGGGATGGGAGTTACTGTGAGATAAGCCAATTACCCGGCTTGAGTGCACTATAGGATTAGCGTGGACATGTTGTACTCGCATGGTTACATGATGAGTGGCGATATGTTCCACACCCAGGTTGCGACCTTCTTGGAACTATCTTGTGTTGGGGTTTTGCACCACTTCGGGATACGACCTTGATGGTTATGTGCAACTGGGGACCGATCATTGAGAACCTTAGTGGAAACAACCCTCTCCAGTGATGACAGTGGCAGACCACATTTGTTGGCAAACCCACTCGCATCTGAGGGCTCACTGGGAACTTGCATAGGATGGCCTGGTTCTCTCATAGGAATCCAGTCAAGGCAAACTGTTTGTATGACGATAGTACTGTACCCTTCGGGATGAATGTACTATTGTTTCTCGATTCAGTGCTTGAAGCTGAGGACTTATGAGGGATGCTTGTTTCCTTGGACTCAGCTGAGGCCTCCCTGATTAGTACATAATTCCAAACTGATTCCCTGATTTGGTCATGAGCCATTTCTCGGAAATGGTGAACGTATTATTGCTATTCGGCTTTGAGAGTCCGTGATGCTGACCTGAGTAGCACACCCGTGAGATTGGGAGGGGTTTACAGGTTTGCAAGAACCCTAAACTTCAACATACCCACTTTTCTAGTATTGTTCAGTGTTCTATGGTTCTTTGATTCAGAGATCCGGGATTTCTATTCAGAGAGATTGTTACTGTGATTACCATGGTGACCCTGATATTGTGACTATTATTATGACTCTCCACAGACACTTGGCTCATTGTTCAGCTTCAATACCATCAGTGACTATTCTTATGTGATCCAGTTCTACAGTTATTGGGTTCTCAGTTATGGGGTTCTATACAGAGATGGTGCTACTATTATGATTCTATTCAGACACTTGACTCATTATTCAACACCGGCACCAACATCAGACTATTGATCACATGTCTGTTGCATACATGACATTATAGCATTTCTTCACACATGTTCAGTTGTTTAAAATGATCACATATATGAATCATGTTATTGGACTTTTTATGTGTCAAAATTTGAATCAAAGCAGATAGATTCCTCAGAAATAATTGAACATGGCATTTGCATACATCCTTGCATTCTTGACAGATGTTTAGAGACAGATTCTTTTCCTGACTTGATTTCTCATCAGAATGGACAACTTGAATCATAGTCATCAAGGTATATATTTGAAGCAACTCCGGGCGGAGGTAACTGAAAGGAAGACCCAGCTAAGGCCATTCAGGGAAGAGGTACAAGTTTTATTTCAGAATCAGAAACTATTGAAAGAGGAAGTCAACCAGATGAAGAATCAGAAGAGCCGGTTATAGAAATCCTGAATGCAGTGTCAAGGAAACGAAGCTATTTTCATCCCTAGTGAGGGGAACTACGCTGCTCTGATTCTCCATTGGTCAATGGAGATACGTAGGCAGGAGATCGTGCAAGATCTTTCCGAGCTACCTTATCTATTAACTTTATCAACCTCTTCCCTCCAGATGTCATTTGTCAGCATCCAACCTGAGCTTCCCAAGAGAATCCTAGGGGCAGAGAATACGGGTAGAGGCCAAAACAACTTGAGAAGAAGTTTGATCATATTCTGATGACGTACGTGCAACAAGTTTCCTCATTTATGCAAATTCGGAGTGGTTAAGCTAATTGCATCAGGATCATCTCCGACAAAGCTTCCTTTGGGGTTTCAATGCCGAGTATGATTACCATTCTGGGGCACCTGGCCTTTTAATTGAAGATCGCAATTCTTTCAGAGGCAAAGGTGAAGACAAGGTCCCGAATTTGATCGACTCAAAGGTCATCATGCCAGAAAGTCTGCTCATATATTGAAGTCTCCTCATCAAATGGGTCTCCCAATTTGCAAAGGCATTTTCAGGAGCAATAAGTCCAGACGGAGTCAAGTCTCCTTAATGACGGCAATGTTCAGCTTCTTTACTGCATTTCCATTTATAGTTTATATTGTTTGTTTAAACATTTGTATGCATGCGTGAAACTTATTTGTTTTTGAATGTTAACAATAATAAAATGCACATGTTTTTCTTGAAGTAATCCATTCGTATTCACTCATGATTTTGTGTATGTGCATTGCAATACCAATTGTCGTGCTTAAACTCTATCAGGGAGGATGACGAACTGAAAACGCAAAAATCTCTAATTGTGTGCTTTTGAGAAAGACCCTGTTGACGATGTACAGGAATTGTTTCAAATCCTAAACACCGGAGATATAAGGGAGATAGACCCTCGCCAACCCATTTGAGCCTTGAAGTAGGAGTTCCTTTTTGCATGAAAAAACCCTTGCACTTAACCCAGGGGCAGGGTAGGTGTCAGCTAGTTGGACCGATCGTTCAAATTTCAAAAAGGAGTGCACATCTGAGGATCCATTGCCTTTCGTTGTAACAAATCAGGAGGTCCAATGACCAGAAACCACAATGGTTATCCCGGAAAAGAGGTCCAAAGATCGGAGGCCACAAAGTTTATCCTTCCTCAACCAAGAAGTGAGACAGTCACGACCCTCGCAAAGCAATCAAGACAATCAGTGTCACACGATTTGTTCAAAAAAAGAGAATTGAAAAAAAGATGAATAAAAAAGCCCGCTAAGTCGAAGCTTGAAAACAAGCGACTTAGGCAAAAATTAGGGCATCCCGCTGGACTTCACAATCAAAGATTCACAAGAATCAGTCCAGGCAAAAGTTAGGGATAAGAAAAATAATGCAAAAGCTAAAGACAAAAAGGATTACACCAGGAAGATCCTTGAACAAGTACAAAGTCGTGTGGCACAAACACCAAAGATAAGAGGGGTGACTGACTCCAAATGACAACTTGATTGGTGCTTAAACCGTTAGTGTAATTGGTTCCTCAACCATCACAAAACCCTTTTTGATAGGTGAACGCTTGCGCCAAGCTAGCTGAACATAGGAATGGAGAACATCACGAAGATGGGTGGGCACAAATAAACTTCGAGCCTATATCCTTTGTTTCTATAACCGTGAACCAGGCCACGATACAACCTTCAAAAGTCCTAACTGAAACAGGGTTATTTTTGAGAGCGTACTACCACAAGACCACGTTCCTGACTCCTATAAGTGGTGTTGAAAGATCTTTGTTGGTGTTGCATGTGCATGCTTTCTATTATTCAAAAAGACCAATGTCGTATCTTAACTAGTGATTCGCTCACAAAGGTTTGCGACATCTTTTACATTAAAACTTCAAGATTAACATGTGTGTTGCATTAGAATTTTCATTCTTAGAATAAACATTTTCTGCTTGCATATATTTGTTGGGCATCATAAAAATTCACATACGAAACTTCAGTCCAGAAGCTTAATCTTGTCAAGTTGAAAAGTCTGAAACTTCCGAAGGACAATCTGTCGAGGTGCACTTTTCAAGAAAACTCCATTGAGTATGGACTTTCCCAACAGTCGTGGTAAGAGCCAACTAATCTGGGGAAATCATGTCGAGCAATCTCTTCAAAGTTCAGCCAAGCTGGGGAAATCACTTCTAGATACAAATCTCTCAAAGAGCCATCAGGCGGAGGCATTATTCAAATTTCAACCAAACTGGGGAAATCACTTCGAGATCAAATCTCTCATGAGTCTGATGCATGCATTCAAATTTTAGCCAAACTGGGGCAGTTACTTCGAGATCCAATCTCTCAAAGAATAGTTGATCTGGGTGTTTTCTTCAAAGTAGTCATTCAGAGGTGATCACTTCAAGACTTGTATTGGGGCAGGCCACCCCAAGAGCATGAGAAGTCACTCTCTCCTGAAGACGGTCAATCCAAAGCACCTATCCAAGGTTCAAAATACTGGGGCAGAATATCTCATAGTGATATGAGGTTTTTCACGAATTCTCGCGAGGAAAATTCTTGCATAGACCATGCAGTCAGGGGCAGTTATTTCGAGATCCGACGAATCTCTCCAAGAGTTTGAAGACACTGAGGCATTTCGTATGTCATGTTTTCTGTAAAATCCTCTTGAGACATTTTCTTCCGATGGACCTTAGTCTGAGGCGAGTTGAAAATTTCAGAGAACCATTATTCAATCATGGTTAGTTGGCGATCTATCAACCCAGAGGCTGGAAGCAAAGCCATTGTCAGCACGAGACCTCAGGAGATCTTTTCTCAGCAGGCTTTATTGATCATTCTCCCTCAGCAGACCTCATCCGATTAACTTTCCTCCAACAGGGTAACAAGAAGGAAGCTTTATCATTGACATCCTCCATCACCCCAGTAGAGTGGGAATTTGAAATCTCTCCCAAAAAGGCAGTAGAATGTGGGCGTCATCCCCAGGCAAAAGTTTCCCTTCAGACAGGGGCAATTCTCCGCAATATAAGGAGTGTTTTGCCTCCCCAACAGTTGCTTCCTCAGCAATATCATGCCTTTGGTTTCCCACCAGAGTTCGAGAAGAGTTCATCTCCAGCAGGGTCTTGGAACTCCAATCTCAAAGTCCAGTTTATTTTTGGCAATGGCGGCTGTTCAGAGCCGGTGAATTATTAACAGCTTTCCCCGCAGAGTTGTTTTCTTCTCATCAGGATGGATCAGATCAATGCAGTGATCATTAGTTCCTCCACAGTCAAGCTATCTGGGATGCCTGCAGTCTCCTTATCAGGAGATCTCTTTGCATTTGCATACGCATAATCATCATTACATTTGCATCCTCCAAAGCGTAGCATTTCCATCGTCATGGAGCATTACGCCATAAATCCAAACATATGCATACCAGCATGGGCTAGTTTTGAGGTATTACGGACATCTTCTCAACCTGAAGTACTCCGCACAGAGGATACCAACATCATTTATCATACATCCTTGTCTTTTCAAGTCGATGTTCGTCATTTTTCCGCGTCTTGTTTGGTACAACAGTCGCGTCACGGGTTCTCGTTTTGTACACCGATCCCGTTCCATCTTGTCCTATTTTCTTTGTTTCTGGTTATCGCCTACGGCCGGTATACCTTTGCGTCTCCATTCGAGGATGGTTTCATGTTAGATCCGAGGATCTTTTGATTTGTCATTCGAGGATGGCATTTCTTTTCTTCAAGTCCTTTTGCGGTTGGTCTTGTTTTTGTTTGTTCGTGACTATTATTCGAGGATAGTAGTTCACTTTTTGAGCTTATTGATAAATGTCAGTTTGTCTCTTTTGCAAAGTATGTCTGAGGTCAGCTTTGTGTTTGGTTATCAGTCGAGGCTGGTATACCTTTGCGTCTCCATTCGAGGATGGTTTCGTGTTAGATCCGAGGATCTTTTGGATTGTCATTCGAGGATGGCATTTCCTTTCTTCAAGTCCTTCCGAGGTTGGTCTTGTTGTGTGGCTATTATTCGAGGATAGTAGTTCACTTTTTGAGCTTATTGATCGAGGTCAGTTTGTCTCTTTTGCAAAGTCTGTCTGAGGTCAGCTTTGTGTTTGGTTATCAGTTGAGGCTGGTATACCTTTGCGTCTCCATTCGAGGATGGTTTCGTGTTAGATCCGAGGATCTTTTGGATTGTCATTCGAGGATGGCATTTCTTTTCTTCAAGTCCTTCCGAGGTTGGTCTTTTTGTGTGGCTATTATTCGAGGATAGTAGTTCACTTTTTGAGATTATTGATCGAGGTCAGTTTGTCTCTTTTGCAAAGTCTGTCTGAGGTCAGCTTTGTATTTGGTTATCAGTCGAGGCTAGTATACCTTTGCGTCTCCATTCGAGGATGGTTTCGTGTTAGATCCGAGGATCTTTTGGATTTTCATTCGAGGATGGCATTTCTTTTCTTCAAGTCCTTCCGAGGTTGGTCTTGTTTGTTGTGGCTATTATTCGAGGATAGTAGTTCACTTTTTGAGCTTATTGATCGAGGTTAGTTTGTCTCTTTTGCAAAGTCTGTCTGAGGTCAGCTTTGTGTTTGGTTATCAGTCGAGGCTGGTATACCTTTGCAACTCCATTCGAGGATAGTTTCGTGTTAGATCCGAGGATCTTTTGGATTGTCATTCGAGGATGGCATTTCTTTTCTTCAAGTCCTTCCGAGGTTGGTCTTGTTTGTTGTGGCTATTATTCGAGGATAGTAGTTCACTTTTTGAGCTTATTGATCGAGGTCAGTTTGTCTCTTTTGCAAAGTCTGTCTGAGGTCAGCTTTGTGTTTGGTTATCAGTCAAGGCTGGTATACCTTTGCGTCTCCATTCGAGGATGGTTTCGTATTAGATCCGAGGATCTTTTGGATTGTCATTCGAGGATGGAATTTCTTTTCTTCAAGTCCTTCTGAGGTTGGTCTTGTTTGTTGTGGCTATTATTCGAGGATAGTAGTTCACTTTTTGAGCTTATTGATCGAGGTCAGTTTGTCTCTTTTGCAAAGTCTGTCTGAGGTCAGCTTTGTGTTTGGTTATCAGTCGAGGCCGGTATACCTTTGCGTCTCCATTTGAGGATGGTTTCATGTTAGATCCGAGGATCTTTTGGATTGTCATTCGAGGATGTCATTCTTTTCTTCAAGTCCTTCCGAGGTTGGTCTTGTTTGTTGTGGCTATTATTCGAGGATAGTAGTTCACTTTTTGAGCTTATTGATCGAGGTTAGTTTGTCTCTTTTGCAAAGTCTGTCTGAGGTCAACTTTGTGTTTGGTTATCAGTCGAGGCTGGTATACCTTTGCGTCTCCATTCGAGGATGGTTTCGTGTTAGATCCGAGGATCTTTTGGATTGTCATTCGAGGATGGCATTCTTTTCTTCAAGTCCTTATGCGGTTGGTCTTGTTTGTGGCTATTATTCGAGGATAGTAGTTCACTTTTTGAGCTTATTGATTGAGGTCAGTTTGTCTCTTTTGCAAAGTCTGTCCGAGGTCAATCTTTGTTGTTGATGGTTATCGCCTGCGGCCGGTATACCATTGTGTTTCTATTCGAGGAGGGTTTTAGTACCGGATCTGAGGATCCCGTGTGAGTTGTCATTCGAGGATGGCATTCTTCCCAGCATATTTCCACCTGGTTCTATTTTCGCTACCTATTCAGAGGTCAAAATCAAAAAGTATATAAATAAATAAATGGTCAGATGGAATTTCTATTTCCCTCAGTGTGCAAATTTTCAGGTTTTATTCGATTATTCAATCACTCCATACCTTGAACGTCTAAAAGTTGTCGCTATTATTCATTCAGGTCTGCAGTTGATTGAATAGGGGCAGCTGTAATACCTCAAAATTTTCCCTCATTCTTTTTGCCCTAACTGGCTTATCGCTTCGCATTCATCTGCATTTTTCACTAGGTCATAATATTCATAACCCTGCATTTGCATTGAATTCATAAGGCATATGATCAAGGATCTTGGAAATTAGGGTTTCGTACTTTGTCCGTGTTTATCAGGGTTTGAAATGATGAAGGTTATTCACTGGTGCATCTAATCTATTATTGAGGTGACTAATCAGATTTGGCTTGGAACAAGAGTTTCGGCTCCTCTTAACGTCTCAAGTGGAATTCTTCTTCATTGAACATCTCAAGGGGAATTTGGAAGTCTTGCTCATGAATTGATTTGAGGACACTTCACCAGTTGAGGTCTAGTGTATTAAAGAGTGGTGTGGATCCATTTGTTTATGGAGCAATAATTCGAGATTGTGTGGAGTCTATTATGGCATCAAGAGTGGATTATGTTGAAGGATTCGATTTAGGGTTGAAGGATAATGCACAATTTTTGGTTTATTTGGAAGGCATCATTCAAGTTCGAACTCAAGTACGCAATGCCTATATGGGATATGAGCCGTTACCATTTGTCATTCTTATTATCCAATCTAAACCATCCCTTAAAAATCCATATTCGATTCCCGATATTCGGTCTCAATCTGTGTCCTTTTATATAATTCCACACTTTAATCAATAACCAATTTCCACTTACTTTAACCCAATCACCATTTTAGGCCCATATCCAAATATCCAATTGACCATTTCTTTTAGAATCCACCTCTTTTAATCTACATCCAATTTTATCCATTTTTTTGTCTATTTTCCAAATTCTATCTCTAACTAAATCCAAATTCTCACCATCGACCATATTCATCTTCGAACCCGATTTCATTCATAATAGGAAATCATATCCTTTATTTCCAAAGGAAATTAATTCCAATTAATTCTTCTTTTTTATTTTTATTCTATTTCTGATTCTAATGAACTAATTAATCATTCATCAAGGCCATATGGTTTCATTCTCTTTCAATGTACTCCAATTATTAATGTCCAATAATTATTTTCCTAAGTCCATTTCAATTTCAAATCTCAGGCCCATTAGCAATTGAAAAGTGTAAAGCTAGCCCATGTTCATTACTAAAATGCCCTTTTAGCCAACAATTAACATGAAACATATACCCATTAATTACTTCCCCTGATTTGTGATTTATTGGTGAAAAGGAAATATGAAGCCCAAGTCATGTGAACTTCCTATATATATCATATGAAAAGTAAGATAAAGGGAGGATTCAGTAAAACTTTCATTAAAGGAAAAATTAGTTATAATAGAGGAAAAGCAATTACAACTTTTAACGAAAAATTCAGGAAAAAATCAGTTACAATTGTAACTGATATATAACAGAAAAATACACAGGAAAGATTTCAGTTACAAAAATCAAAAAAGGAGAAAATCAGTTATAACCATAACTGATATAACAGAAAAGAGTGACAGGAAAATAAAAAAAAAAGAAATCCAGCAAAACGGTAACAGAAAACACTCAGAATCCCTCTCAGTTTACTCATCAAGAAAAAATCCTCAAATCTGAGATCTTTCTCCTCAACTTCATCCAGTTTCAGAATCCCTCAACAACTTCACACCAAGCCTTCATCAACTCTGCAAGTTCATCTTCACTTCAACAACCTGCCTCAATAATCCATCATCAATTTTTCTCGATTACCCTCCGAAGATCAAGAACAGAAAAATCTCAAATTCTTTAACTCCTCAATCTTCAAAATCACCACTATTCAACATTTCCAAAGCTCCCTCTTCTTCAATCAATAGGAACAAACTTCATAAATCCCTAATCCCTCTCTGAATCCCCATCGAGAATCTTCCGCAACAAAATTACGTTTCTCCTTCACTCACTCTTCATCACTGTTTTCATCAAACCTTCACCAATTGACAACAGCGGCGTCATCTTGTGGACGTGAAGAAGAAGAAAAAAACAACAATGACGGCGAGCTTCATGAAGAAGAAGGGTTTGGTTGTGAGGTTAAGAGGAAGAAAAGGGTGATGTTAGCGCCGAAAAAGAAGGTCCACGGTGGTTTATTCGTCGGTGTTGGTCTTGTTTGAGAGGGGGAGGGTTTCAGCGCCGCGGCTGCATGAAGAAGAAGACAGTTAGGGCAATTTTATTAGGGTTCCATGTTTGTGAAATGTGGATCGGGCCACGGATTCAAATCCCAAATCCTGTTTTCAGTCCACACCTCCAAATTGCTGTGCATGCCTTCCCTTGCGGGCTCTACATGGATATGGGCCATAGAGTCCATGAAATCTCTATCCACACCCCATGTTTCTTGTATTTTTTTTTGTTATTTTTCTAATGATTTTCTTGTAAAAAAATCATTAGCTAATCAATTTGCAATTAATTTTTTTTTTATAATTAGAATTTTAATTTTTTTTCTTATAATTAGAATTTTAATTTTTTTTCTTGTAATTTCTAATTAGAATTTTTTGTGAGAATTTTAATTATTTGTTTAAGACTAATTATGGATTAAATGGTTCATAAGTGTTTTTTGATCGATATTGGATCGATTTCGACTATGGTGGATCCTCACAAAGCGAATATGGAAGATGAGCATTTATTTTGCTCATGGAAGATTACAAGACTTTGCTCGGAGTTTTTTCGGATTTCTTTTATAAAGAATCGTCACTTCGATCAAGTAAGTAATTCCTACTTTTTCGGCTTTTAAGCATCATTCTAGTCGTATGCGGCTTAGGATCATGTAACTTAAGGTGCATATTGAGCCCTCCCACCTGAGACATTGGATATATATGTTATTTTTGATGATATGTATCGATTTCGGAACTTAGGGATTAGGTTGCGAACCATTAGGATCGATTCCTTTCACTTCTCTCAAAATCCACTTTTTTGCCCGTTTCGTCGCATTTTTTAAAAATAGTTTTAGGTGGGATAAAATTCTGGAAAAATTCACGAGTGTTCCTCATCCTCTTAATTAATTTGTCATATTTTTTGTTTCCAGATTTGGGTGGTTTTGATAATTAATTCGGATTTTAGATCATAAGTTGTCCCAAAAAGGAATGTTTTGACATAAGGGACCGAAAACAATTTTTCCCCATAGGTGTGAGACCTATTTTTTGTGTGTGATTAATCACTGTAATTTGTGACATTTTGATGCTCCTTAGGCATTTTTTTTCATAATTTTAGATGCCCTTTTTGATCCACTTTGTGGAGTTGTTTTTCGATGATTGTGATTTGTTACCTTGCTAATCAAGGAATTGTTTTGGCACTTTGGTGCATAATTTTGTAAAATCCTTTTAGACCATGTAAGATGATGACTATATCATTCCAGGGATTTAATTTCATAATTTTTAAGGGCTTTTTTCTATTTTTCCATGTCACCTAGATCCTAGGTTGATTCATGTGTCTATTTGTTGCATAACCTAAATGATAAGAAGGCATTCATGCCATTTTCTTGAAGGGGTTTTTGGTAGCTTTTAGGAGTTGATTATAGGTCATTTGTATGTCTTTAATTCCAGTCATAGGTCACTTTTTGAACCATACTCATTTGCTTTGTTTTGGTGCTTTAAAGTGCATACTTATGTGAATTAACTTTAACCTAAACTAGATTCTCTTCTACTCTAAATAATAACTTGAATTATGTGGAAATAATTAATGCCTATTCATGCATTCTAATTGCATCTCATACCTTGTATGCTACTGACCCATAATCATTTCATGCATATTCACATGCCATTCTTCCTTAACTTTCATCATGTGCGATCTTATGCGATTTTTGTTCGTTTCTTCTCATATCTTCTTCTCCTTGCTCTATGTGCCTAATCCTTTGCACTCATGATTATATATTCATTCATCCACATTCATAAGCATTAACTACTGACTTTTATGTTCATTTCATGTACTAATTCATGCTTGTAAGCCATATGCATTCATACTTCATCCATAAACCCTAATTAGCATTTATGTGAACTTAGGTGAACTTTTTGTACATAGTTTGACATATTTTGACCTTGTGAGGTATCCTAGCATGCTTAGGGACCTATATCATGTAGCTACTGACTTTAGAAGTTATCAAACATCTAGTTACCTTCACCTTTAGACTTAGGTCTTATTTTGAACCCTAGTTCCATTCTAAGACGTTTATGGTACTTAATCGCTTTCATGCTTTAATTTTACTTTCAATATGCATTGTCATGCTAACCTTTGTTTTGTAAGGGGGAAGATTGAAGTAAGCCTCACTTCATTCCTATCTTTTATGCATTCTAAATGTGTTTTCCTTAGCACTTTGTGCTTTGCTTTTATTGGCTCCCCCTTTGTTCTTTAGAACTAACTTAACTTCCTTAGGAAGTAAGTTGAGTTCTAACTCTCTTTTCTTATTTTCCTTTTCTTCTTAGGATTAGAATACTTCATTAACCATAGGACCACCATTTTAATAAATAACTTAGGGTTTTGTCTTAGTCCCCCTTAGCTTTTTCCCTTTTTCCGACTTGAGTCTTCTTTCTCATCTTCAAACAAAATCCAAAAACACTTAACAAATAAATGAAAGGATCCTTTGTGTATAGCCTTATTCCATGAAGCACTTGCATTCATTCCATCTTGGAGTGGTGTAAGCTCGTCTATCATGATGCACAAGTCTCATCAAGGGATTGTTTCATAAAACAAATAAATTCAAAATACTTCTCTTAAAAGACAAAAACACAATAAGCGACTATCCTGCGGGAACTTCTCTCTCTCATCTCATTCACTCACAACGCGAACTCGCGGCGACTTGTCTCGCATGCAAGACGGTAAACGCACTCGTACCAGACGAGCCTGCAACACATGAGCATAGACATACGCAATTCCAGCATAAAAAACACAAACAAATAGTTCCCGCCTTAGTTAGGCGAACTACGTCGACTCTGATCCTCATTATCCTGATGAGGTACGTAGGCAGCGGGGTAGGGCCCGTTCGAGCACATTCTTTATTTTCCCTACATTTTCTCCATTCTTTCTTTTTGTTCTCTTTTTGTTCCATTTCTCATTTCACTTCCATTCCAGATAGTCAGCAGTTTTATTCAGCAACATCTTATTTCTCACCCTTTGAAACAAACAAGCAAGCGTGGATCCCGTCGGGTACGGCGAACGGATTGGGGTGCTAATACCTTCCTAATTCGTAACCGACTCCCGAACTCAGATCTTTGGTTCGCAGGACCTTGTCCTTTCCTTCTTCCTTAGGTTTGTGCAACATTACCTTTCCCATTCTTTCGGGATAAAAATGTCTGGCTGGCGACTCTACCTTTTCCGCGCCACTTTCGCGTTTGTACTAGGATGAAAATCCCGGGAGCGACAGTCTGCAAATTGGAGGATATCCATAGAGCAACCCCTATTAATAAGTACTCATTCATAATCCCCTATTTTTGCTGCCTTATTGCCTTGTGGATTATGAAGTATTGGGCCTCTTAGGATACAACCCCATCTCTTCTTCACCTGGTGGGCTTGTCCGACCCATTATAAGGAAGAAAATTTTGTTAGCTGAGGTGTATTCCAAAATTCAGATCCCTTATTCTCCTTCTTTTTTCTCTGTTTTACACCATACTGCCCTTGCCGCACCACTGGTGAAGAGGAATGAGTTTTCTGGAATTTATGGCACGATTGCATCCACTGCTGAGAATGATGTATCCTTAAGATATCAGGGGGGTCTGTCATGTGCTGCAAATCTCTTAATGATTCGGAAGTTTTGCAAGGTAATTCGAGGTGCAAGAATGCGTTGGGAGAGGTTTCGATTAAATTTTGGAATACTATAAAAAGTTTGGGGATTGAAGGTAATGATGAAGTTTTTGAAGGTATAATTTGGAGATTGGAATCAAGAGATAAGAAAGATTATAATTTAAAGAAGGGTGTAGCTAGCAGGGTGTTATGAATGTGGTATCCTTCAATGTCCGAGGGTGTGGTAGTGTCTTGAAAAGGAGGCGTATTAGTCAGATTCTTGCTAAGGGTCTTGCAGATTTATGTTTAATTCAAGAGAAAAAATTAGATCTTGTGTAGGATAAGGTGGTTAGAGGTTTTTAGAGTAATGGGAGTTTAATTGGACAACCTCAGGGTCTAATGGTCAATCAGGTGGAATTCTCACTATTTGGAGAAAATGTATTCTTACTTTTGTCGCTAGTTTTATAGGTAAAGGCTTCTTGCGTTCTTGTTTTATTTGGAGATGAATTTATTTGTATGTCATTAATGTTTATTTTCCTTATGGGTTAGCTGAGAAGAGGGCTCTATGGGATGAAATTCTGTTGATCAAAGACTGTTTCCAGGATGGTCATTGGATTGTTGGAGGCGATTTTAATGCTGTAAAATTGTTGGAGGAAAGAAAAGGCAGGGGTAGATCGAATATAGGTGAAATTATGAGTTTTTAACTCTTTTATTGACAGTATGGAGCTTGTTGATTTACCTATCATTGGAAATAGGTTTACTTGGTTTAACTCTAACGGTAATTGCTGTAGTATACTTGATTGATTCCTTGTGGATGAATTCATTATTGATGTTTGGAACCTTAAGCCTCATTTTTTTGGTAATCGAGACATCTCTAATCATAGGTCGGTTTGGATCAAGTCCAATTCTTTTAATCGAGGATCAAAACCTTTTAGTTTCTTTAATGTGTGGGTTGACCATAAGGAGATTTTGATGTTTGATGTAGATTTCTGGAATTCTGTTAGTATTCATGGCTCCCCTTCCTTTGTTTTAAAGGAGAAATTCAAGCTCCTTAAATTGATACTGAAGTGGTCGAACACTATTGTGTTTTGGTGGATTGACCTCAAAATTGAAGATAATGTGGATGTTTTGAACTCTATTGAGCTGGCCATTTCTGCCAGTTCCAGTGATGTTTCCCATGGAGAGCTTGTCAAGAGATTAGAAGCCCAAGAGGAAGCCTGGAGTAATCTTAGAGTTAAAGAGAGATTGATTTTTCAGAAGTCAAGGTCGAAGTGGGTTCTAGAGGATGATATCAATTCGAAATGTTTCCATGCTACTCTAAAGTTGAGGTCTCGGGTTAATTATATTGCTGCAATGAGGCATGATTAGAACATACTAGAGGATCCAGTTGGTATTAAAGAGGCGGCTATTCAGTTTTTCAGTACTAAGTTTCACAAAAGGGAGTCTTTGAGACCTGTTATGAACCTAAATGTTGTCAGGAAGTTATCTGGTCTTGATAAGCTCATGTTGGAGGCTGATTTTTGCATGGATGATGTTCAGGTTGTTGTGTTCTCGTGCGACGGTAATAAAGCACCGGGTACATATGGCTTTACTTTTAAATTCCTTAAAGTTTACTGGGATTTTATTGGGGCTGATATTTCCAGTTGTGTTCTTAAGTTCTTTAGAATAAGGTACTTGCCTAAAGTCTTTGCATATTCTTTTATAGCTTTGATCCTTAAGCTTGACAGACCTCAGGGTTTTGTTCACTTTAGGCCGATTAGCCTTATAGGATGTGTCCATTAAATGATATCTAAGTCGTTGTCTTTGAGGTTGTCCCGTGTTATTAGTAAGCTGATTTTGCCCTCCCAATCGACTTTTATACTGTGTAGGCAAATCCTTGACGGTGTGCTTTTTGCAAATGAAGTTATCGATTTCTCCAAGAGAAAAAAGTGAAAGTGTCAGTTGTTCAAGGTTGACTTTGCTCAGGCTTATGACTACGTAGATTGGTATTTTCTTGTTAATTTGCATGAAGCTATGGGTTTTGGTCCCAATTGGTTGGTCTATGTGAAAGGAGTTGTTCTTAATAGTTACATGTCTATTTTGATTAACGGGAGCCCGTCTAAGGACTTTAAAGTTACAAGGGGTTTGAAGTAAGGGGAGCCGCTCTCACCGCTTCTCTTTGCTATTGTCGTTGAAGGTTTGGTAGTGTTGACTAGGAGAGTTTCTTTGTTGAAGATTCTTTCTGATTTTCACTTGAATGATGAGGTTGCTATTAATTTGCTCCAATTTGCGGACGATACGATTCTAATTTGTGACAGAGAGTATACTAACTTGTGGGCTATCAAAGCTATTCTTCAAGGGTTTAAATTGATTTCGGGCCTTAAGATTAACTTTGCTAAGAGTTGTATTTTTGGGATTGGTCTTGAAGATGAGTTTCTCAAGGCAGCCGAATGTTTTCTTTGCTGTAAATCGGGGTCTCTCCCATTTAAGTTCCTTGGTATTGTTGTTGGTGGGAACCATAGACGGGTTGCATTTTAGAATCCTATCATTGCTTGCTTCAAGGCTAGGTTTTCTTCTTGGAACGGTAGAAACTTATCGATAGGTTGAAGAGTCACACTTATCAATTTCATCTTAACGAACTTGCCAATCCACCAATTATCTTTTATTAGAGCTCCAAAGAAAGTGATTAGGGATATCATATCTATCCAACGTCGGTTTCTTTGGTCCGATTCGTTGGCAAAGAAAGGTATTGTTTGGATTAGGTGGAGTTATGTTTGCAAGCCTAAAGATAAATGAGGGCTTGGAATTAAGCACATTGGGCTCCTTAATAAGGCTTTAGTTACTAAATGGCTTTGGAAATTTTTGCAAAGCGGGACTGAATTTTGGAGGCCTTTTCTTACATTCAGATATGGAAATTTGGCAAGGAGGGTTATGGATATGTCGCATTCTGCCTCTCTCTTGCTACTGTGTCGTTTTGGATGTGTGATGTGCTGTCTGTTCGAAACACGGGTGATCCTATTGGTTTATGTGCTAATCTCTCGGTTGTTCTTGGAAGAGGTAATTCAATTCTGTTTTGGAACTTTGTTTGGCTCGGTAGTGATGCTTTACGCTTCTGTTTTCCGGTGTTGTTTGATAATTCGGTGGCCAAAGGTTGTTTTATCGACGATATGGGGGTGTGGGAACTTGATTCTTGGCATTGGTATTTAGACCAGAAAGGGTATGGGTGGTCTGAAGTAGATAAATCAGAATTGCATGTTCTGTTGGATCCTGTTCTTTTGCAACAGGATAAGGAGGATGTGTGGGAGTGGAGTATAGACACGTTTAAAGGTTTTTCGGCAAAATCCTTTTGTGATCTCATCTTAAACGTTGATGATGGGATTCTTATGAGTGGTGTTGCATCTGTTTATATTAAACTAATTTGGAAGACTTCAATCCCGTATAAAATTAAGATTTTTGCTTTGCGGCTATTTTTAAACAGATTACCAACTCGCCTTAATCTCAAATTAAAGGGCGTCATACATTCTAACCACGATTTAGTCTACGTTTTATGTTTTTTTTTGGAGAATGAAGACTATGATCACCTTTTCATTTCTTGTTCTAAAAGCGTTGTGATTTGAAAAAAAGTTTGTTCTTGGCTGGGTATCCAAGACGTTGTCGACTTAACTTGTAGTGATCACGCTTTAAATTGGTTTTTGAGGGTGGTTCATAGGTGCAAGGCTCACTCCGCGTGCTCAATCTGGTTTGTGACTGCTTGGTGTATTTGGAGTGCTCGCCACAATATTTGGTTCAATGGAGAAATTTGTAATGTTGAGGTCATTTTTCACCGTATTGTTGTGTTGTCGTGGAGATGGTTAGCGGTAGATATTAACAATAGTAGATCTTGTTCTCTTTACGATTGGACTAAGAAGACTTTACCATATACCCCTACCATTAGACCTATACCCCTACACACAAAAATTGGACTAAAATACCCTCATATAAATAGTTAAAATCAGTAATTTTTATTTCCATTTTTACTTTTCACTTTCCAAAAAGTCTTCCGGTTTGGAATTTTTTTGTAATTAGTATACCGGAAGACATTGTCTAAGTCATCCGGTTTGGAAAATATTTGTGATGCATACCGGAAGACTTCCATTAAGTCTTCCGGTTTGATTTTTTTTATAATACGTACCGGAAGACTTGGAATAAGTCATCCGGTTTAGTATGTGAAAACAGTGTACCGGAAGTCTTTTTACAAGTCTTCCGGTTTTCAACCTTTTTTTTAATTAATTTTTGTTTTAAAAAAAATGTTTTTTTTTTTTTTTCTCGCGCATGGGAAGATTCAATTTTCACCAAACTTCTAAATTTTTAATATTGACAAAGAAATTTTTAATATTACTAAATTTTATTTGAAAATAAAGAAAACTAATATACTATCTTAAATTAATATTAGTTACAGTGTTATCAATTTAATTTTTTATAAAATACAACATTTAAAATTTTATTAAGTTATTGATGTAATTGATATCATGTTATATTTATTTTTTAAATTACTATAAATGACTTTTATTGAATGACATTTCTATTACTATTATATACTAATATGTTTTGCTTTTAACATAAAAAGAAATATATATATATATATATATATATATATATATATATATATATATATATATATATATATATATATATATATATATATATATATATATATATATATATATATATATATATATATATATATAACATGATATCAATTACATCAATAATTATAACATCAATAAAAAATAAATATAACATGATATCAATTACATCAATAAAAAATAAATATAACATGATATCAATTACATCAATAAATATATCATGATATCAATTACATCAATAAAAAATATTATATTTATTGATGTAATTGATATCATGTTATATTTATTTTTTATTGATCTTATATTTATTGATTCTACTATTTATAAATGTAATTGATATCATGTTATATTTATTTTTTATTGATGTTATATTTATTGATGTAATTAATATAATGTTATATCTATTTCTTTTTATGTTAAAAGCAAAATATATTAGTATATAATAGTAATAGAAATGTCATTCAATAAAAGTTATTTATAGTAATTTAAAAAATAAATATAACATAATATCAATTACATCAATAACTTAATAAAATTTTAAATATTATATTTTATAAAAAATTAAATTGATAACACTGTAACTAATATTAATTTAAGATAGTATATTAGTTTTATTTATTTTCAAATAAAATTTAGTAATATTAAAAATTTATTTGTCAATATTAAAAATTTAGAAGTTTGGTGGAAATTGAATGTGAAGGGGTGTATCCTCTCATCTCTGCCTCGTGTGCGCACCACTGGAGAAAACAAATTAATAAAAAAACATTTTTTTAAAACAAAAATTAATAAAATAAATTAATTAAAAAAAAGTTGAAAACCGGAAGACTTGTAAAAAGACTTCCGGTACACTGTTTTCATATACTAAACCGGATGACTTCTTCCAAGTCTTCCGGTACGTATTGTAAAAAAAAAATCAAACCGGAAGACTTAATGGAAGTCTTCCGGTATGCACCACAAATATTTTCCAAACCGGATGACTTAGACAATGTCTTCCGGTATACTAATTACAAAAAATTCCAAACCGGAAGACTTTTTGAAAAGTGAAAATGGAAATAGAAATTACTGATTTTAACTATTTATATGAGGGTATTTTAGTCCAAATTTTGTGTGTGTTGGGGTATAGGTCGAATGGTAGGGGTATATGGTAAATTCTTCTTGGACTAAATGTCCCTTGGATTTCTTGTAATCGGCTGAGTCCGTTTCTCTTTTGTTTTGGGTCGGAGAATATCTTTTTCTCCTTTATATTCATTATTTGCTTATAAAAAAAACAATCACAAAAAGGAACGGAGACAACGGATCTTCTTATCCTCTCTCCACCTTAAACTCCTTAGTTGGGCTACCGTTAACTAAAACCGATAGGTTGCTATTGAACACCAACAAATCCATCCATTTCAACCAAATTTCAAAGAGAGATCTATGTTACCTTTTAAATTATGTTTTACACAATTTGTATATTTTCTAACTTTCTATAAATTGTAAAAGAGTTTTTTAGATATTAGCCAATAAACTTTGTTCAAATTAAATACAATTCTTTTTAATTTTTTACTTTTCTTAAATATAAACGTGTTAATATAATTAAATTGATATTTTATTCAAAATTTATAATTATATTTATTGGATGATGCACGAACACTATCTAACCTAATAAGTGGATTCATTTGGTTTGAGTTTAATCTTAAAAGTATGGGTTGTACACTCAACCCAACGTAAAGAAAATTAATCGAGTCGGTATTGAAATTAATCAAACTAATCCAATTCAATCCAATTTAATCTTCGAAACCCATGTATCCTAAAATATATCACATATTATAAAACTCCTACATTTTCCATGTGGAAACTTTCGCCTCGAATGATACTTATTATAGTATTTTTTTTTTACAAATAATTGAGCAGGATATCATATAAAAATAGAAAAGCAAATGTGTATATACTAGTATCACATGGGCTAGGGAGCACAGATTAAGTAGTGGGCATCATACAATTTAATTTGTGGGGTCAATTTATATTTTTATAATGTAATCAAATCTCTATTTAAGGCATTGGCTTGCATACATTTTCCTCATATCATAACATCTCTTTTCTTTCTTCTATTATAATATATTTAGTTTCTTGTCAAAAATGGTGCTAGCTGGTAAACTTATTACAGAACTTGGGATCAAAACACCAGCTGACAAATTCTTCAAACTGTTTGCATCAGAACTTCACGAAGTGCAAAACCTTTGTGAAAGAGTTCATCATACCAAGCTCCATGAAGGTGAAGACTGGCATCATTCTGATACGGTTAAACACTGGACTTATGTCATAGGTAATTGTGTTTCTAATATCCAAATGAAAATTTATATTATATCGTAAAATATATAAAGTTGTTTAGTGCCAAATATATATAGATCCAGCTTAGTTAGGAGTTTGATATTTATTTTTTATTAAAAGTAATAGAACTTTCTTTTTAAACGATATTTAAGAAATCTTATATTGATCTTTACAGAGTTAATTAAGAAGATGAGAAAAAAGAACTTGATCTAAATACATAGATAAAATTACTTACTTCCCTCACCAGCACACCAATAATAGTGACCAAATTTAGGAAATTTTGTTAACATATTATTATGGTTTGATGAGTTTTAAGGATGCATTTAACATATATATATATATATATATATATATATATATATATATATATATATATATATATATATATATATATATATATATATATATATATATATATATTAATAGAGGAATAATACAAATTTCTTTTTAGCCAATTTAATTTTATCAATATATTAGATTTTATTTTAATAAATTGAGTTTTTATTAAAAAGGTTTAGGGTTTAATTTGTCCTATTTTTAAAAGATCCATATTAAACAAGTTTGAGTTTTAAATTAATAAATTGTAAATATTATAAGAAAAGCTCTAGAAAATTATTGAGATCTCCAGATTAATAACGTGTCGTTGTTCGGTTTGGATCGGTTTTGAAGTAAAATATCATCCAATTCAAATATAATTTTATTTGCGGTTTGGTTCGATTTTGGATGATTGATTAAAAAGATCATATCCGAAAATATCATCCAATTCAAATATAAGTTTACTTCGGTTTGATTCGATTTTGGATGATTGATTAAAAAGATCATATCTGATCTGATCCAATTCCATCCGGTTTGATTTGAATCGATTTTTTTTAGATATTCAAATTACAAATTATAACTTTTATTAATATTCTGAAAGTACTAATAAATAATAAATTTAATACAATATATAATATATTATATTAAAAGTTAATAATATAAGATAAAAAAAATAAAAAAAAATAGATTAAATCAAATTAATAAATAATATTTAAAAAAATAAGTATCATTTAATATTGAATTAACCCAAATATATACTAATAAAAAATAAATAATTAAAATATATATATACACGCGGTTTGGTTTGATTTAGATCAGTTTTGAAAAATCAATCTGAAATCTGATCCGAAACGATCGATTTTTTACAAAATAACATCCGAATATATCCAAAAAAATTTACAATTTTTATTTGAATTTGTTTAGATTTGAACACCCCTAAACATATATATTTATTTATGTTTAGCTGGTATAATAGTCATCATGTCGACGATGTAATGAGTGAGATCTCCAAATTAATAACATATTTATATTTTAGGTAAGTAAGAGACATGACTGTCACTATACAAAGTTGTGTTAATTTCTAAATATTTATTGGTGTAGAAATAATTTATATAAAAAGTTTAATAAATAAACCTGTCGAGCATCACCTGAACTTTTCGAGAATCACTTGATTCTTTTTTTATGAAATAAACCCTTTAGAACGTTTAATAAAATATTAAATTATATAATGATAAAAGCAAAAAAAAAAAAAAATTCTTTTTAATAAATAAATACTCATAGAGTGCAAATAAGAAAGTAAGAATGTTAAATATTTGATAAAACATTATTAATTTTGAAAAAAAAAACAAATGATATTTAGTAAAAGAAATACTAGCAGTTATTTTATAACCATTAACTATATTAGCTGTGAACTTGTTCCCTAATAAAATTACATAATCACAATCACAAAGATATTCTAAAACTTTTAAGACACCTCTAGGACAAAAGGTTAGGTGAATGAAAACAATAAAATATTTTATCATAGAAATAATGCATCCGAATGAAAACAAAATATTTTATCATAGAAATAATGCATCCTTATTCTTGTAGCATTTTACATATCTTTTGGTGAAACTATTTTTTTAAATATTTATTTTATATGTGAATTTAGTTCCGTCCGTTGGTATCTCTCTTTATTAACCATTGATATTAATTGTGTCTGACATGAGAACAGATGGGGAGGTACACACATGTAATGAAAGTATTGAAGAAGTTGATGAAGAGAACAAAAAAATCAGTTACAAACTGTTTGGTGGAGATATTGACAACTTTAGTGTTTTTAAGCTGATTCTTGAAGTACTTGATAAGGGTGATGGCAGTGGTGCTGTTAGATGGACAATTGATTATGTGAAAATCAATGAAGATGTTGATACTCCAAATGGATGGATGGACTACCTTAGCAAAAGCACTAGAGACATTGATGGTCATCTTCTCAAAGGAGAAAGGGTTGCTCTATAAGTCATAAAGACATATATATTAAATAAAGAGTAGTTGTTTTGTGGGTTCTTTTAAATATTGCATCTTTATAATTATTATGATTATGATGTTTGTAATGGCATGAATGTATCATATATAAGCATGCATGTTTGCTTCTCTTGATGCTTCCTTTATATGTGTGGGCCATGTATTGATGCTTCCTTTGTATGAAATGCAAATTAAATAAATGGATATTTGTGTTTTGCAAGTTATATTTCTGCAATAATGTTTCTGAATTATATCAAGTTTGATTTGCCAAATCTTCCTAAGATGATTGCTTCTGACCTGAAATTGATTAAAAAAAAAGGAAAATAAATGGCTCGTTTAACCAAATCATTTTTTTTTAGGAAAGAGTTATAATAGATATATTATAGTGGGTACTAAATGATTTGACACTACAGTAATTTAATTATGGTGCACATAAACGACTTTTATGTTAATTTTAATTAATTTATATTGTTATCATATATTTTTAATGTCAACTTTTGTGTTAACATCATATATGAATCAATTTTGTGTTCAAAGTGGTTTGGAATAATATGGATTTTTTTAATTCATTCCATATTTAATTTTTCCAATATTCATGAAATGATATACAAATGTACATGCAAATTAAGTTAATTACAGAGAAAAGAGATTGTTATGTAGGACTCTTTAAGTTAATTACATAGAAAAGAGATTGTTATGTAGGACTCTTTATCAACTCGTACGTATATATGATTTGTTTTATCTTATTTAATATTCAATTCCTTATTCATTATTATCAGTAATCATTGACAATTAATTATAATTTGTCTCAAGCAAAGTTTTATAATTATGTTTTGTTATTACACTATAATATTGATTTAAAGATGAAAGAAATTACTAGCAAGTAAATTGTATTTTTTAAATAGTAAAATGTTATCATTCTTTTTGAATGATTTTATTTGTGTTTTTTTTTATTCAAGATATAGAACTACGAGGGGATATAATCTTATGTGTCGAAAACAAAGAAATAAAAAATCCAATATTCATTTTTCTAAAAGTAAGTTGTTTTATTTGTGACATTTTTTTTTAATTTCTTTAATGTATTACTTGTATTTTGTGTGTATTAAACACAATATACAAATTATTTGTAGTCGTAGAAATAACCAAACTCATACGCGTGGATATTATGTTATGAAACATATATTAGACATTGTCCTTGGAGATATTACAAACTCGTGGACTAAGATAATTACTTTATCCATATGCATGCAATTTACTTATGTTAGTTAAGTTATTGTTGTTGTCGTCATCGTGTTATCCTAATTTAAATTGTGTTCAAATTATAGGTGTTTAACGACATAACATCATTCTCACAAGAAGATATAGATGCCATTCGTCCACATTTGACCAATTTCTTCCTATATTACTAATGATTTAAACTAAATTTTCATGTGTTGTTGTCTTGTAGCTTAGATGATTATGATGTAAATATATATGAAGGGGAATTTGCAATCTAAATGCAGCGGAAAATAAAAAATTCTCTTTAGCGATCCTTACGAAAGATCATGAACTTGTTTATCCTCAAAATTGGTAAACAAACGTTGGTCCTCCAAAGTAATCTAGAATACCCTTGGTTACTCGTAGGATCGACCAGATTGATCCAAGAACATGTGCTAAGATTTGGTTATTTGCATAATCGTAATATTTTTGGGAAACTGTCTATGAATCCTTAAACAAGACTCAAAGATCATTTTGAACAAGGAAAATAAAGTAAAAGGCAGAAGCATTAAAAATAAAGGAATGTAAAAGACAAGACTTAAAATTTAAATGAAAGTAAAGACAAGACTTGAAATTTAAATGAAAGTAAAGACAAGGCAAGGAATGTAAATGAATTTTAAAGGCAAGACTTGAAATGTAAATGAAAGTAAAGACAAGGCAATGAATGTAAATATGCTTGAATTTGTAAAGAAACGCAGTAAAATGCATGGAAAATAAATTGCTTGGAAATGTAAATGACATTGAAATGTAAAAAGACTTTAATGTAAAATTTTGCAGAAAGTAAATGACTTCAAAGATAAAAGACTTGAAAGTAAAATACTTGAAAGTAAATTTGACATTAAAGATAAAATTGATATGAAGATAAATTTGGTGGTGCTTCAATCACGTACATTCTCACTGCACTCGTTTCTCTACACGCAGATACTTTGAGTCTACGGAGTTACTAGTACATATGATTTCCACACAATTATTCACATACTAAACATAGTTATTTATATACATTACAAAGTAACTATTTTCGATGGTTTCTTCCTAAAACTATCCTAAGATGGTGACACTTGTCCCACTACTTGTTGTAGAAGCTTCATCTTGCGCCAGTTGTCTCTGTATTTGAATTGAAGTTCACCCATTTTCCCTCCAAGTTTGAATGTGTGAAAACTCTTGGTAACTGTCATCTTTGTCGAACACGCCCTTGGTCGAATACTTAGAAAATAATTCAAACTTAGAACTTCACTAAGTATGAAAATAGTAGGTGTGTCCCTTCGAATCTCATCCTTTATTAAGTAAGGTCGAAGACCTCTTTTTAGATCATAATATAATAACTCATTTATTAAGCCAAAATAACCTCATTAATTGCTAGCGTCGAAATTTAGGGATAACAGAACTGTGATAGAAAGGTTACCTCTTGTGACGATGAAACATTTGATTCCAAATCGATAGAATGATCACGAACGTTGTACGATCACTACTAGAAAATGCCATTTTAGCCTTTAACTTTAGAGTCGACCACCGACGCCGACGCTATTAGTGTCGGCTAAACCCACTCTAACTGACTCTATTTAGATACATTATTTGTACTAATTATTTTTTCATTGGTGTCGGTATTACCGACTCTAAATGTTCTATTATCTCTAAATTATGTTTAATTCATTAACATACATTTTTAAAAAATATATATTTATTTAGTAAGAAACACTTTTTTATTTGGTTATTTAGTTAGACTTTATTTAATAAACATATAATTTTTTTTATTAATTTTTTTAATTATAATCTGTATATAACATTTTAAAATATTTTAGTTATTATTTAGAGTCTGCTGGACCGACTCTATTTGATAACATATATTTATATAATATTTTATTTATTATTTAGAGTCTGTTGGACCAACTCTATTTGATAACATATATTTATTTTATGAATTTATTTATATAATTTTAAAAAACAAAATATATACTTAACTATAGCGTCTGTCAAGACCGACACTACTATTCTAAATAATTATATTTTTATTTTTCTGTTTGTTTCTTTATTTATTGAAAATACTTGTGTAGGTTTGACCGACGCTAATGAAATTCTAATCAAGCCCCAACGTTTTCATTTCCCTCTTATTTTTCGTTTAACGCCATTTGTTATTATTTGTATTTATTTATTATTTTAATATTTGTGTAGGTTATACCGACGTTAATGAAATTCTAATTAAGCCCCAACTTTTTCATTTTCCTCTTATTTTTCATTTTGCGCCATTTGTTATTATTTTTATTTATTTGTTTATTATTTTAATATTTGTGTCGGTTATACCGACGCTAAGGATATTTTAGTGTTTAGGTCGGTTTAACCGACTATATTTAGAAATAAAAATTAAAAAATTCACTCGTGTTTTTCTTAATTTTCATTTTCTTATTAATTTTCATTTTCCCTCGTGTTTCTTTCCGTTCCCTTTTTCCTTTTATTTCTCTTTCATTTTCCTTCTTTCTGTTTCCATCTCTTTCATTTTCCTTTCTTTCATGAAACCCTAACCATGAAACCCCTCCATGAACCCTAACCATGAAATCCTCAGAAATCATTTCAAGTTTTTACATTTCAACAACAATCAATCGTTTCAGGTAAGTTCTTCGAGAAGAAAATCGATTGACCAATAAAACGCTTCAAGCTCAGAAATCATTTCATGTTTTTGAATCGTTTTTCACATTTCATTTTTTCGGCTTCAAGAAGAATCATATCTTGTGAAATCGTTTCAGGTAAGCTCAGAAATTACTTCAAGAAGAAAAGACATTTGAAACCGCAGAAATCCTTTCAAGTTCTGTTTTGACCTCAGAAATCATTTGCCTCAGGTAAGCTCTTCATAAATCATTTCTTGTGACGTCTTTCTTGAGTCAGAAATTGATTTTTATCTTTTGCCTCAGGTAAGCTCAAAAATCGTTTCAAGAAGGAAACTGATTGACCTCAGGTTTGAGTTTTCTTCATCATTGCCTTCTTGAATCTCAGATACTACTTGAATGTGTTTTAGTGATGAATTTCTAAGAATTTGCTTACTACTCTGTTAGTGTTTATTAGTGTTTTAGTTTTGAATTTCTTGCTACCGATTTCATGTATTTAATGTATTTTCGAATATGCATTATGTTTTACTAAAGTTAATAAGTGTTTCTTAGTTGTTGTTATTGCATTCATATATGTTGCATGTTTCTTAGTTGTAGTTCATCTTGAAGAACAAGTGTTTTTGGGATGTGCTTCACTTTGTTAGTTGTAGTTCAACTAACAAACAAAAACTAAACATAAACCACACACAAACCACTAATATTACTATGTTTCAAACCAGCCCACTAATTGTTTATTCATTTGCACAATGATGAAGAAAGTGACGATAGATTTATGGGAAGGTGGTGATGAGTTTCCAATGTGTATTAGTATGTATTTGACTGATGGATGGTACAGGAGAAAACAAATGATGAATTAATCATAGATGTATATTTTGATTAAGCTTTAATGTTTTGCTTCTGATTTGAGTGTTTTGTACTTTAGATGGTTAAGATTTGTATCTTAGTTGATTTTGTTGATGTGCTTTTATATTATGGTGATTAAACTTTGTATCTTAGCTGATTTGAGTATTTTATTCTTTAGATGATTAAACTTTTTTTCTTCTGTTAAGTGATTAAACTTTAGTGATAAACTTTGATTAAACTTTATCTAACATATGTATTCTTGTAATCTTGTTCTGCAATACTTCGATCAGCAGATCGAACTCCCGCTCCGCGTTAGACGATCCATAACACTCACAGTCTTTACCCATTGTCCTCACCTTCATTCATTAGGTTCTTTTAGTTGTGTAATCAATTTTTTAACATGTGTTGACTCTGAATTGTGTGAAATATATATGATTTAACATGTGTTTACTGTAAGATGATACTGCAATATTTACTGGTGAGAAATATATATGCAGAACCTAATGGAACTGTAATGTTACATCCTGTCCATGAGTGAATCTTATTTTATGTTTATTTGTTGACTCTAAATTGACTCCCTTTGAAGTTTCTAGGCAATAGTTGACTCTGAATTACTAGAATACTCTATATATATATATATATATATATATATGTATATATATATATATATATATATATATATATATATATATATATATATATATATATATATGCAACACCTAATTGACTCTGAATTGTGTGTAAAGCTAGTATTCCATTTGAACTAGACATAAAGTTTTGTTTATTTGTTGCAAACACTTTTCTCTCATGCTTTGTTAATTGAAGTCTGGTTTGAGTAATGTCTGGTTGTACTGTCGTTTTCTTTGATTTTTGTATGGAATTTATAAAGTTAGTAAAACGAAAAGTGTGGTTTGATTTTGGGGAAAGTGTAGTGTATCAGGGAAGACGTTAATATATAACTGATTAGAAATATAACAAAGATGATAATGGATTTATCTTTCTATTTATGAACATGAGTGGAAATGAATGATGCTCCTGAATTAAATGAGGATTAAAATTTTTAAGATAAAGTAATCGAATTTCAACAAGGTCTGCTCCATTGAGTTTAGCATTTTGTATATCAACTACCATTTTTTCGACGATTTCGGCCATTATAGGCTCATTGTTTTCTAGAACTTCAATTTCCAACCTTTACAAAATTTCTAATTTATTATTTTATTTAGTTGGGAGGGGATTGTGGGGGTCGAAACCAGTTGATACTAATATTGATCTCCCAAGTCAAGTTAGTCGGTCCAGTGTACCGACTGCTGATTGTGAAAATGAAATCGAAACACTTTGACTATTCCAACATAGAATTTTTTAAATTATCATCTATTTGTCCTACATGTTTTCTGTGAAAACATATCCTCACACCTTACATAATCAATCCATGCTTCAGGGTATGACCAACATACACAACAAAAGTAACACATGAATATAGAACAAATTATTCAACCAAACATTATTGAATGATCATCACATAATTTACAAAAGCTGAAAGGTACAATAATCAATTAAGTTCTTGGTTTGGAATTTGAATAGAAATACAGCGCATAGCTATGTACACATTCAGTGAGACTGAAATTTGACACAATGTATATGTTTATATCATAAAATGAAATAGAGAACAAATATAATGCTACGATCACTATTCTTGAAAACATCCGAAAATGGCATCAACTAGTGTTATACTTCTTCGTGCTTGTCTTACTCGTCAACACTTAAATTATCGTGCCAACAACATTAACACTGCCAATCTTGGTCTTACCTCCAATGGCAAAATGTGGCTTTGCATGAGTTCTTTTGAATGACTTCACTCCAAATGCCTCTCTTTTAACCCTTTTGCTTTCAACAACTCTCTTTCTTTCTCAAGATCAAGCTCAATAGCAATCAACACTACCAGGGATAGAATAACCATATCCTCCTCCATCTTTTTCAATTGTAGAACATTCTCCACATAAGTTTTGATTCCTACAGTAGATTGAACATGAGACTTTAGCCAAGTAAGTTCAATTTTGAATTACTCTAGTGAAGGATGATTACAACATATTTCCTCTATCTGTCTTGCATTACCAAAATCCATAATTTCTCATGTTTTAGACTTTAAAACAAAAATATTTACATAAATAATACATGCTTCCTCAACAATAAATTCCTCAATAGGATCATTGTGAGCAACCTGAGTTAATTAGACTGTTGTAAGCTCATTGTGAACATTGAAAAAAAAATTGTCACTATATTAAAATAGTATCTAACATACTTATATTAACCATACACAAGCACAACTTCTTTGGTCAACTTTTCTTTAGAAGAAAGATCATGATTGTCATTGCTATTAGTTGTAAATTCTTGTATAAGAACATTCTCTAAATTCCCATCATCAACTCTGATGCAGGATACATGAGCTTGCTTTCATGATAGAACATTCTCTAAATTCCCAAAAATTTTGTTATGTTCTGTGTGTATGTTATTCTTTTATTATCAAACTTAAAAATTTATTTACTAAAAACTCTATTTACTATATATAAGGTTGTTTTCAAGGTGTCACCCCAAAATATTCTGGTATGTTACACCTACTCGTCATTTTTAGACCATGTTCAAAAAGGTCTGAACTTTTAGTTGAACCTTTTTTATTGGTCTTAGTAAATTTTCTCTAATACAATCAACACAAGTCCCCAAATTATTAAAATCTAATGAAGGTAAAATGTATTCTCTAATTAATCTTTAAATTCTTTCTTTAGAGATATGGCCTACAGGCTTGTGCCACAATAAAGAGGATTTTCTCTAATTTTAGACATTTTAGCAATGAAGCTTTCAACATTCAAGGACGAGGAAATAGTATTACAATACAAAGATAACTTATATAAATTATCCAACAAAATACCATTACCAGCAACTTGAGAATTCAAAATCAAATTTACATAGATAGTCCTCTTAATAGCATACAAACTAAGTCAGTCATTTCTCTCCCACGTAGATAATTTTTCATTCTCTTTAGGTGTACTTTGATCATTGATCACATATTTGATTACGCGTAATGCCATGTCAAGATCAGTAATCCCTAATGAAAACTCTAAGTCTTTCTTCCATTTCTTAAAATTAGACTCATTCATGATCTCAATAGAAACAAAATAGGGGTTCATAGAGAATGCCACTATTGGGACAAAATAGGAATGCATTAGAAAAAATGATAAATTTAAGATATAACTTAAATGAACATAAACTATCACAAAGATAACCAACATTATCACGCAATCCTCTTTGGGTGGAATGCGCAAACCCATGTCACAACCAAGGTCAGAACCTCATATTGGTTACTCAATGAACATACATTATGTTTGAAAATGTATCTCATTTGGGTAGATAAATTCTCTAAACCAAAGTACATCCAACAACTCCTTCAACAAATTTCAAGAATAAACTACTAGGAGCATACATGCGGTTTAGAAATTTATCTCCTTTAGGAAAATAAATCCCTTAGACCAAAGCATCTCCAATAGCTATATCCTTAATTACCTACAATCTCTATATACAATTATCCTTCTTTAAAAAATCAATCATAATAATGATTAAAAATTATTTCTCAAACTACAAAGAGATTTTTATAAATTAAAAAGAGTAATATCACATTGGTGGTAATCACACACAATTATTTATATAAGTTCTTGCATAAGAATACAATTTCTCTTGGAAAAAAAATCATGAACCAAACATAAACTTAAAGAATATATTCCTAATAAATTTTGTCATCAACAATGTCAATATCAATAGAAAGGATATTCTTTATAAGGGTTAAAATAACCCTTGTATTCTTTTAAGGGTTAAATAAGTTATTGGTCCCTGTAAATATGGTCATTTTGAATTTTAGTCCCTCTAAATATTTTCTTTAAGGTTTGGTCCTCAAAATAATTTCTGTCTCAATTAAGAGTCCCTAACATTAAACAACCCTAACAGTTGTTGATGTGGTAGGATGACTGGATTAATTTTTCTTTTTGTAGACAGCGTGTAAATGTTTCAATAAAAGAGGTGTTTCCCCTTTTCATTTCAAACCTAATTCTCTAATGCCTTATCCTTTTGCTCCACCATTTTTCGTCTGTGGCTTCCATTGTGTTGTGCTCTACCATTTTCGTCTGTTCATCTTCTTTCTACCACCCTTTTCTTCCTCCAATGTCTTCTGCTTCCGTAAAATCAAGATGTGGGAAATTTTGTAGTTGTCAATTTCATATGGTGTATGTCGCTCCCGGGATTTTCATCCTAGTACAAACGCGAAAGTGGCGCAGAAAAGGTAGAGTCGTCAGCCAGACATTTTTATCCCGAATGAATGGGAAAGGTAATGTTGCACAAACCTGAGGAAGAAGGAAAGGACAAGGCCTTGCGAACCAAAGATCTGGGTTCGGGAGTCGGTTACGGCCTGGGAAGGTATTAGCATCCCAGATCGTCCGTCGTACCCGACGGGATCCACGCTTGTTAGTTTGTTTCAAAGGGTGAGAAAAATATAACTGCTGCTGAACAAATGAAACTGCTAACTGGAATGAGAATAGAAATGAGAAAGGGACTGGAAAAGAGAGAATGAAAAGAAAGGGGAAAATGTAGGGAAAATAAAGAATGTGCTCGAACGGGCCCTACCCCGCTGCCTACGTACCTCATCGGGATAATGAGGATCAGAGTCGACGTAGTTCGCCTAACTAAAGCGGGAACTATTTGTTTGTGTTTTTTATGGCTGGAACGACGTATGCCTATACTCAGGTGTTGCAGGCTCATCTGGTATGAGTGCGTTTACCGTCTTGCATACGAGACAAGTCGTCGCAAGTTCGCGTTTAGAGTGAATGAGGTGAGAAGAGAAGTTCCCGCAGGAAAGTCGCTTATTGTTTGTTGCTCGCTTTTTAAGAGTTTTGTATGAATTTGGCACAAGGAAGTGAATTTAAACTCTTTTCCATAGAATGTGTACTTGCTACTACATTCCAAGATGGAATAATAGAACAAGCACACCAAGCAAGGAGAATTTATCCAAGACTTGTTTCCAAGGATTAGGGTCTAAGTTCACTAGCTTGTTGAACTTTATTACATGTTTTTGTAGCTTTTAAAGAAGTATCTTTTATGTTTTTCTTTGTTAAAAAACCCCTTGATAATACTTATGCATCATGCTAGACAAGCTTACACCATTCCAAGATGGAATGAATGCAAGTGCCCCATGGAATAAGGCTATACACAAGAGATCCTTTCATGCTTTTATTAAGTCTTTTTGGATTTGTTTGAAGATGGGGAGAGAAGACTCAAAAGGCAAATGTCAAAGCTAATGGGGGACTAAGACACAACCCTAAGTCATCTTATTATGTCCAAAGTGTGATCCTATGGTTTGTGAGTAATCTAACCTAAGGAAAAGAAAAGCAAGCTAGAATTCAACTTACTTCCTAAGGAAGTTAAGTTGAAATCTAAAGAGAGAAAGAGGGAACCTATGAACAAAGCACAAAGGTGCTAAGGAAAAACAAATAAATGCATAAGAGATAAAGAATGAAGTAATTACCTCATCTTCCCCCCAACAAAACAATAGTTATCATGATGGAGAAATATGAACAATTATTACATGGCAAATTTCAAGAAACAAATCTCATTAGTTATGGAAAGATGTTAGTGAGCTTCTAAGGTCAATACCTAAGCCTAAAGCCTCTTATAAGGTAACATACTTAAAAAGTAAGTAGCTAAACCAATTCAAAATTATCTAATGGGATTAGTTTAATTAAAGTCAAACTATGTCCTAAAGTACCCCTAAACCCTAAGGATGAAGTTAGAAAGACAACCTAAGTGTTTACTAAACCAAAAAAACTCCTAAACTCAAAGATAAATGAAAAATCCAGAACTTGACACTATATGGAAGTGAAGTAAATGAATAGATCAAATGAGAAGGAAGAGATTCAAGTTAAAGGTATTCAAGTATGAGATTGAAAGGGGGAAAATGCATATAGAAGCATGATTATAAAGGTGCAACAAAAAAGACTTAGAAAAAATTCAAGAAATGACCAAAGTGATTTGACTTCCCCATACAAAACCAAGGGGCTTGACAACAAAATAAAATGGAGATTATACTTGGAAAATGTTCACAAATGGTGGGTTAAGAAGCATCATAAGGCTAGGTGTTCAAATCAGGGTTTCTAAGGTTCTTTAAGTGACAAATGAAGTTCAAAAGGAAGCAAAATGATTCTAAAATGAGATGAACAAGTATGGATGATCACAAAACACTTATAAGACTCAAAAGAATGACAAGATGAAGTTAAATCATGTACAAAAGGATTTTGAAATGCTTAAGATGGAAAGAGGAGGAAGATTAGGTTAAAATGGGACATGTATGACTTAAGACTCAAGTAAACCCTAAAAATTAAAGGTAAGGACTCAAGGGTGGTAAACAACACTTATATACATCTTAAATAACCTAAGAGACTCAATATTGTGACCTCAAAGTATTAGCATGAAGGCCTTAGACTAAAGGGATCAAAGGAAAGAAATGGAAAGACCAAAAACATGACTTGTGAACCAAGTAACCTAAAAAATAGAAAATGATCATGAAAAATTATGAAACTTGTCACTTGAAAACAAAATCCAGAAGGTGAATTGCATACCAAAAATCTCACAAAAATTCCCATTTTTGAGGGTTTAAATGGTGTATGGAAGTAGATTAGGTTTTTTGAGCATGCAAGTGAAAGGATGGAACCAAAGCATGGCATAAAAGGACCTAAAAATCAAAACAAAAATATGGTGAAGTAGTTTAATGAGTCTACTGGTTAATGCAAGAAGAATGGGTCATTTATGTTTTATGGTTTAAGAGGAAGAAATTGCACAAGGCGATTGGTCAAAATATGAGAAAAATGGAATTAATTCAAATGAGAAATTAATTCTGAATAAAATATAAAATAAAAATGAAAACAAAAATTAGGGAAAATTAGGGGAAAATATGAGAATCTCATATGAATTAATCTGGAATTTTTAATGGTGTTTAGGTATTTTTAATAATCAAAAACGAAATTGAAATAAAATGTAAATAAAAGAAAGAAAAAGAAATTAAAAGAATCACTAGACTGGGCCTGGGGGGTGAGAATAGCAAGAAAATACACTGAAATGGGCTCATGTCAAACGCGTGTGGGGTGTGAATGTGAAGTCAAGGTCAGAAATGTTGACCTTTCATGCACGTGAATGAGAGGGTGCTCATTAATGTGCTGGCAAGCCTGGGACGCAAGATGGAAAAGATCCAATGGCTGGGACTTAAAGTTGGAAATAATTAGGGTTACTGTTCTGATGACCGGAGATGAATTCCGGTCATCTTCTCCGTTCACTATTCTGGTAGGGCAAACCCTAAACATCACTAAAATGAAAATCATGACCATCAATGGATTCGCCTCTTTTCACTGATCTTAAATATGGCTTCAAAAATCATTTAAGGTTCCTAAATTTCCTGAATCGAAAGCAAGAATCTAAACCTGAAAATTGAATCTATGCATCTACCATGCCTATCAACTAGCCATTTAATCCATAACCTCTATCAGGCCTCAATCAACATAAAACCAATTGAAAACAAGTAATTCGAGCAAGTGGAATTTCAGGACATACCTGAGTTGCAGAGATGTCAAATTATTGCTAGAAGGCCAGAGATGAGGTTCCAGTGCTTGCTTGATCTTGATCTTGATCAATGGAAGTGAAATAAACACTTTGGGAGCTATGAATCCTGAGAAATTGAGGAAAGTGCAGTGAAGATCAATGTTATGCAGTGTTGATTCTTTGATGTTTCAAGTTATGCCTTCCATGGATCTTAAACTAGAGATGATGCTGATGATGAATTGAGAGAGATTGAAGCAGGATTGTGGCAATTTGAGGAGTTTGAATCCAAAATGCAGTGAAGCTTCAACAATGTGCCATGCTTGATCTTGAAGATTCGGGCTATGCAATGCTTGGTGATTGAGCTTGAGATGATGAAGATGATCAATGGAGGAAGAATGGATCCAGATCAATGAGGACAAAGCTTGCTCGAATCCATTTGCAATGTGAAAATTCAGAGAGAAAGCTTTGCAATTTTGGTGATTTTGTGATGAAAATGAAGCTGAACCTTGCACTGCAGTGATGACCTTGCTTTATAGAGCCTTTAACCATGGTTAATGATGCCTTAGGTTAACTGAGTGAGTGAGGTTAAATGAGTAAGGCAGTTATGACAGTTATGCCAGCTGTAACATCCAGAAGCTTCTCCAATAGAACTCAATCCAATGCTGCAGGCTTCATGTTGCTTATGGTGTGATTCGAGTGCAGCTTGGCTTTATGCATTTGGAAATGGAATGATGTAATGCAATCATGAACATGGTCCTTATAGTGAGGTTCCTTCTAGTGTAAGCTGAAGCAATTCATTGAGAATGACCAATGCTCATTGACTTGGATGCTTGATGAAGCATAGCAACTAAGGTGGTGATGCAAGCAGGTGGTGATTTGATCCTTTCAAAGGAGACCTCATGGTCCTAACATGTTGAAAAACACAACAAGATTAAGGCTGAATTCTTCACTTGATCACTTTCTTAGAATGCAAGAAACCAGGTTGCATACCATGATCTTCAATTGAAGATTTCTTCCATCTCAAGCAATCAACTCAAGTGGTTCTTGGACTCAAATTGAAGTGGAGGGATCATGGAACAAGTTTGGTGTTTGGATCATAATGAATGATGACCTATAATCATCCTAAAATGGTCATTAAATAGCATTCCAACAAGCTGCATATTGGCCTGCACGAATTTGGCATGCCTTGTGCCCATGGGCCTATGGCTGGCCAGTTGCAACCTCTCCACTTTGACCCTCAAATAGCCCAAGAAGACTTGCTCAAATGAAAAATCTTTGAACACCAATCTTGTAGGGATTACATCAAGGAAAAACTTTGTAGTTCACCAAAAATTCATTTGAAGTCTTTTTGGAAAATAAAAATGGCTTGGCATTCTGACCACCACATGTTTGATGAATTGCCAGGTAGGGCACGCGCGCTGGCCAGCTTCCTGCCTCGCCTATGACCTAGTTTTTCCCTAGTTTACTTCAACTTTGCAAGATCATATCTCTCTCATTTTTTATGATATGGAAGAGTTCCACCTATGGATTTGAAGTTCAAGATGCCCTCTTTAATTGGCTCCAAGTAGAATTTTCATATCTTTCATATTTTGGGAGAAGGCCTCATTCAAAGTAGCTGCAAAAATGGCCAAAACTTGCCATTTTTGGAAACCCTAATTTTCCAAAAATGGTAAGTTTTGGTTTTCTTGATATCTCTTGATTCCTCCATCATTTCTTGATAAAATTTGAAACATAGGATCCTTGTAATCCTAATTTCATGATTTTGATCTCAAAAATTCAGGAGTTGACTTTTTCCTCAGCATGGTTGACTTTTCCCCAAATTCCTGATTTTCGATCATCTGACCAATTAAACCTCTTCCAAAATGAATTTGTGGATGAAATTTGAACCCTATACACTTGTTGTCATATAGAACACAATGGAATCCACTTTTGCTCAAAAATTCATGGAGAAGCCCTTCACAATTGAAACCCTAATTTGGATCATTTCCTCAAGAGATGTTGCACTGCTTGCATTCCTTGGAGCCATTCACTTCTTTCCAAGACTTGAGGCTTCAAATGGAGACTTGTGGGATGTTGTAGAAACCTTGCACATGATTGAGGAGCTTTATGGTCCTTTGATTGTCTTGGTATAGCCTTCAGTTGCTCCAGTCATTGACCACATACCTATTCCTCAACTATGTTACACATTGTCGCTCCCGATAAATGGGGAATGGCCCAAATAAAGGTACAGACGCGAACGGTCGGCGAGAGGGACAATGAGAACACACAGCAGTGAACTCACTGGAGATGAATAGAGTCGCCAGCTAGGCATTTTTATCCCGGAGGAAAGGTAATGCTGCATAGACCTAGAAAAAAATGGATAAGACGGCTGCGAACCAGAGAGACTGAGAAAGGGGGTTGGTTACAACCTGGGAAGGTATTAGCACCCAGATTGTCCGCCGTACTCGACGGGATCCACGCTTAAAAAATTTGTGTTTTAAAGGGGTAGTGTCAGTGCAATTTGTGTATAAAAGAGCTGGAAAAAAGATGTACAGGTGTCTGTGTAAAAGAAGTGTAAAGTGTGCAAATGAAGTGTCAGTGTAAGGACAAAGATGAAATGCTCAAGATAATGAGGCTAAAAAGAATAATGCTGGAAGGAGGGGGGAATATACAGAGACTTTTGTTCGATAACTGTTAAGTTATGCCTACGTATCCTCTCGTGCAATGAGGAAGTCAGAACATCGTAGTTCGACCCAAAGAGACTGAAAGATAAATTGACTGATGAACTGCTTACTTGTCTATGCTCAAGTGTATGACCTGTCTGGCTCAGTTGCAAACTGTCTTGCATTAGACGGAAGAAGCGAGTTCTCGTTTGTGAGTGAAGATGATGAGAAAAGAATCCCGAAGGAGACGATTATTGTTTGTTTTTGTGTTTTTAGTCTTTTATTGCCTTTTTTGTGTTTGTCATAAGTTAATGAGCTTAAGCATAAACCAAGGGTTAGTAAACTCATCACATCTTCCCTCTGATTAGGGGTAATGAGAATACCTTAAGTGTGAAGTCAGCATCTCACACTTAATCACCATGATGTAGGATTAAGATCATTAAACTACTTGTGATTATTTAGATGTTTTTTTGGTGTTTTTGTTTAGTGTTAAGTAATGAGATTAAGCCATAATCAGGGATTAAACAGACTCATTACACCATCCTAATAGAAGGATAATAGATGAGAATGTTTAAGCTGAGGAAAGCTCCTCAACTTAATCCATGATTAGGGATTAACCTTATGACAAAACAAAGCCTTTATTAGATGGGTTTTAGTTAATGGTAAGATGATGAAGTGAATTTTATGATTTGTAAGACAACTTGAGGGGGACTTGTCCATTAACACTAGGGTTAGTCCTTCTCAACCAATTAAGGAAGAATTAGAACCCTAATGCAAGGCCCAAGTTACAAGTTTGATGTCTTGATGATTATTAAGTGGATTGATTAAAGGAGTTAAACACATTAAGGGTTTAACACTTAGGATTAAAGTTATACACTCCATCCTAATAGAAGGATGCAGGCATAAGCTTAATCACAAAGCCTTAAAGCCTTTAGGGTTTAGTCCTTGATTATGAGGTGAGAAGAGAAGACTCAATGAGACACAAAAGTAAAATCTAAGTGGGGGAATAATCAAAACCCTAATCATTGTCATGCTTGGTTGTTCCTAAGGTTTGTGAGGTTTAACAAGAAAGATCCTCAGAGGAACCACCAGGAAGCAGATGAAAGGAGCAAAGAGAAGCAAAGTAACTTGCTTCATTTAAGAAGACAAGTCACTTGAGGAAAGAAAGTAGGATGAAGAAGAATGAGCAAGCTCAATCTCAAACACATAACAAAATGCAGCAAAGATGCATAAAAGAGATGAGAAGAAAATGTGAGAAGTGAAGGCAAATTCACTTGTCAAAGTGACTTACCACCTGAAAAGTTAGTGAAAGGAATGCAATGCAATGCAAATGAAATGAAATGGCATGTTGTGAACCAAGACCATAAGCATATGTATGATGCTAATGATGCTATGAGATGATGCAAACATGAATCAAGGCATGAGAATGATCATATGAACATATGGATGCAAATGAAGCATGCTTAGAACCATGAACATACATGAAAAGTTATGAAATGCAAATGACATACAAAGTGGCAAATGAAAGATGCAATGATCAAGCATGCTTTCAATATGTCTTATGATGTTAAATGAATCACATGGAGGCATAAAATGTCATGGCAAGTCAAGGTATGAATGCAAATGCAAGATGAGTGCATATGGAAGCCCAAATTAGGGTTTATTACAACATGCAAAGCAAAAACTCAAAACCAGCAGCAAATGACATGATAAAAAATTGAAAATGCAATCAAGGATACCCTAAACCTATACAAGTTCACTGCCCAAAGGAGGGGATCTAACTCTTAACCTAGTGAAAGTTATGAATTTCCTAAGATTGCTAGGGTTTTGGGATGCCTCACAAAGAAAAATACCAAACAAATTGAAAATAAAAGATCAAATCAAACCAATATTATCCTATAAACTACATGCTATGGAGGATGCAATGCAAGAAGAACCATCATCAAACTCTCAAGGGTTAGGCAGAATGAATTTTTCAAAGTTTGAAACAAAATAATGCCTTAAAATGAAATTAATTCCAATGAAAATGATCAAAAGGCATCAAAAACCAAAAATAAATTTGTTTTGAGAGTTTGATAATGTTTCTAAATGTTTTAAAAATGCAATGTGAATTTTTTGTAATTTTTAAATACCTAAATGTATTTTTAATTAATTAATTTTCATTAATTAATTCAAAATAAAAATTTAAATTATTTAAAAATAATTTTAAATGCAAAAAAAATAAAAATAAAAATATTTTTGGGTTCTGAAAATTAATGAAATGTTTGACAAAAAATTTCAGAATTTTTTAACATGTTTTGCTATTTTTAAAAATTCATGCAAATAAAATACAAACAAAATAAATTAATTTTGGTTAACAGGAGAATGAATCGATTCATAATGGGATGAATCGATTCGTTATGCGAAATCCAGGAACTTTTCTACAGGATGAATCGATTCATAATGGGATGAATCGATTCATTATGCTGTTTCGAATCGATTCATGCTGGAATGAATCGATTCATTATGCTGTTTTTTTCAAAAATGCAGAATCAAACTCATTCCTTAGGCTGTGTTAAGTGCTCTAAGTCTCCATATTTCATCCTTTACCCACCCCAAACATGAATCAATCATAAGATCACATTTACAATGCATCAACAACAAGATTTGAGCAAAATCAAGAACACTGCAAAAACTTCAGAACATGCACACACACTCATTTCTCAACCATTTTCAGTGTTTCAAAGCTTAACATGATGAGTGAAACAAACTCTATCATTCTATAACAAGAGATTAGATTTCTATAAAAAATGTTCTTGATGATACCTGAACTGGAGCTTTGAACTGTGGAACTTTCTGGCCTCAAACTTGGTGCAATCCCTCTCCTTTGAACACCTTGATGATGAAATGAAGCTTGGATAGCTTTGAGAATGGCTGGTTATGGCTGTTTTGCTCTGGTGTAGCAGAAATGGAGGGCCTTTTGTGAGATGTTTCAATTTGTTTCAGGGGATGATTCTTGTTCTAAGGGTGATTTGTGACTTGTTGGTGAAAGGAAAAGTGAAGTTTCTTGGCTGTGTGAAGAAAAAACTCAGAGAAGCAGTTTGGGACAGAACTTGTGCAAGTTGGATTGTGTGTTTTCAGGCCTTGTGTTTCTATGCCAAAAATGAGCTGCTATAACACTCCCATAAAGTATGAGTAGGCTGTGGAGCAGGTTAGTAGAGGCTGCTGGTCACTATTCCAAATGCATGGGAGAAAATGCAAAAAGTCATGGTTAGGTGTACTTGAGGCATGGGCTGTGGCAGAGCTGATTTTCTGGCTTGGATTGCCTCAGCTGAGTTCAAGGATGGCTCTTGGATCAGTTGAGGTGAGCTGTAATGGATGAAGGGTGAGATCTCACATATTTTGCAACTTTGCAACTTGTGACATTTTGTGACTTTTGGCCATGAACATGTGACATCTCTTAAGAAATATGCAGCAAAATGCATCACATAATGTTGTCATGACACTTTGATAATGGTTAGAGACCAAACAAAACCAAAAGAACCCTTCTTGCAAGATTTCCCTCTTTGTGATTTTCATGAAAAATGGTTTATGATACTTGGATATCAAGGCATGAAAATGAGAAATTTCTTGGGCCAATCTGAGTTTTAGGCATTGCATTGTGTTTGTATGAAGATTAGAAGTCACTTTGAAGTCATCTTTGGCCTTGGCATGAGGTTTTGCAATTTTTCCATCTTGTGCAAAAGTGAAATTTCAATGATTTTATCCAACTTTGCAAGGCCATTACTTTTGATCCAAAATGAATTAGGTCAAGTTCTTGTACTTTTTGAAAAGGGAATGATCCATTCTACAACTTTCATGACCAAAGTTTTTCCATTTGAAGCTTTTTTGAATCAAAAAGCAAAGGTTGAAAAAGTTTCCCAAAATGACAATTTCATTAAAAGTCAAACTTTCCCAAAAAGTCAACTTTGCAAAAGACTTGAAATTCTTCAATTTTGTGAACTTCCAACTTCTTCCATGATCAAATAAAGATCATATACAATCAAAATGATGAAGAACACCCTTTGGTTGGGTCATTGGGGGCCTCAGATGCCCTGATTTTGCACTGACTTGCTTGAAAAGTCAACTCTTGATCAGATGACTTCCCCATGGAATTTCTTCATGAAACTTGATATGCATGATCCTCATACCATATAGAGACCAATAGAAACAAGAATGACCAAAAAATTTGGAGTTATGGCCTCTGAAACCAAAACCCTAATTCTAGGTCATTTGTGCAGTCAAACCTGGCTCTGCTTCCATGCCATTCTCAGTTCTTGTGATTCTTTGGCATTCTTGACTTTGAGAGGATATAATATGATACTTGAACACACATGTACCCCTTTGAAGTGATTGTTGACCCTTGGAGTGGCTCAAGAAGCTCTTGGATTGCTCAGATCACAAACCCTAGATGCAGATGACTTTGAACCAATGCAGTGGATCAAAAATGCAATATGAGATGCTATGATTGAACTTATGCATATGAAAATGATCACAAGCCATGGTGTGAATGGGTGAGGGCAAATTTGGGGTGTTTACACACATGATGCAATGTTTTTGGTTATTTTGTGAACTTATATATGCTAGATGATATGCCAAATGTTAAGGATATGAGAGAGAAAATTTTGAGGTATTACAGCTGCCCCTATTCAATCATTTGCAAGCTTGAATGAATAATTGTGAAAGCATTTAGACATTCAAGGTATGGAGTGATTGAATACTCGAATAAAACCTGGAAATTTGAACTCGGTGGATAATAGAAATACCATCTGCTTTTTATTTGTTTTCTTTTGTTTTGACCTCTGAATAGGTAGTGGGGAAAGAACAAGGTGGAACGGGATCGTTATACATAAACGAGAGCCCGGGTAAACAGGACCGTTGTACAAAACGATAACCTGCGACGTGACTGCTGAGCGAATCAAGCCACGGAAAGGAAGGGCCTATTGTACAAAACAGGGCTTTGAACGAGACCATTGTACAAAACGGAACTCGAAGAAGTGACTGCTGAGTGAATCAAGCCACAAAGAAAACATGCGACTGCTGAGCGAATCAAGCCACGGAAAGGGGGCCTGTTATACAAAACAGGGCTTGGAACGAGACCATTGTACAAAACGGAACTCGAAAATGTGACTGCTGAGCGAATCAAGCCACAAAGGGGGGCCTGTTGTACAAAATAGGGCTTGGAACGAGACCATTGTACAAAACAGAACTCAGAGATGTGACTGTTGTGCGAATCAAGCCACAAAGAAAACACGCGACTGCTGAGCGAATCAAGCCACAGAAAGGGGCATGTTGTACAAAACATGGCTTTGAACGAGACCATTGTACAAAACGGAACTCGGAGATGTGACTGCTGAGCGAATCAAGCCACAAAGGGGGCCTGTTGTACAAAACAGGGCTTTGAACGAGACCATTGTACAAAACGGAACTCGGAAATGTGACTGCTGAGCGAATCAAGCCACAAAGAAAAATGACAACATTGACTTGGAAAGACAAAGATGTCTGGCAGATGGTATAAGTATCTTCTGTGGGGAGTACTTTAGGTTGAGAAGGTGTTATAGGTCATATGTAATATATCTCAAAATTAGGCCATGTTGGCATGCATATGTTTGAATTCATGGAGTAATGCTCCATAATGATGGAAATGCTACGCTTTGGAGGATGCAAATGTAATGATGATCATGTATATGCAAATGCAAAGAGATCCCCTAATAAGGAGACTGCAAGTATTCCAGGCGGTTTGACTGGGGAGAACTGATGATCACTGCCTTGATCTGGTTAATCCTGATGACGAGGAAACAACTCTGCGGGGAAAGCTCTTAATGATACATTGGTTCTAAAGTGCCGTTACTGCCAAAAATAAATTGGACTTTAAGATTGGAGAGCCAAGACCCTGCTGGAGATGGACCCTTCTTGAACTTTGGTGGGGAAGTGGAGACCTCCTGACTTGGCTTGGAACCAGAGGTATGGCTCTATTGAGGAAGCAAACTGCTGGGAGAGGAAAGACACTCTTTGCACTGCTGGGGATTGCCCCTGTATTGAAGGAACACTTCTGCTTGGGGAGGGAAAACATATTTTGCCATTAATGCTGTAGAAAAAAATTCAACTTCACTTCTACTGAGGATAACTGGGGACACCCGGGAAAACACCTGTTCTTGTTCAAGTATAGAGAAATGTTCCTCCTGGGAATCTGCTTTAGCTCTGTTAGAAACACATGTACATGTACCTGCATAAACACAATCGATAGTGCCTACAACATGGAGAGTTAGTTTGGACCTGTATGCCTCAGGCTCATAGCATGAATCATTATCTGGCCATCTTGACATCCTTTTTAGAGTTGTATTAAATGTTTCTTTCCTCCTGCATGAGTTAGGAAGCATTCAAATGATCACAACACAATATAAATCACAATTTGCTGGACGTTTTCGCAATCAATCAATGCTAGATGAAGAACAAAAACAAAAAGCAGATAGTCACAAGTTGACTGAAATTGAATTCTATTGATTCACAAATGGCCATGAATAAGCATTACAAAGGAAGCAATTCCCTGGAAAGAGGAAATAGCCAAAAAAGGAAAACAAACTATCCTATTGGCAATGTGAGAAGTGGATCTCATCAAGTTTCAACCCGGTTATGACTAGTATATCTTCAAGACTGTCTGCTCGCTCTGCCCCTTGAGAAACGTGATTGAATTGGTCTTCAACCTTTAGAATAACCTCAATTGTAGATGGGTTAAGAATTTCGTAGATCGCAGTCATTCGTGTTAGTCCCTCTTTTGCACAGATCTCCCTTTCGGGTTTTCAATCCACCGGGATACCCTTTTTGCCTGAGCTGTCCGATGTGGCTTTTCAACTTAGCGGGTGTACATATTCCCTAATTTTTGCCCGAGCCTTTTATTCTGTTTTTGGCTCGCCAGGATGCCCATTTTTGCCTGGATCTTTATTCTGCTTTTATCCAGCGGGTCCTTTTTTACACGGAGTATTTTCTTACTCCATCTGCATTGACAGGGAACTGGAAGTCTTCTCCATCCATGGTTGTCAGCATCAAGGCTCCACCTGAGAAAACCTTTTTAACCACGAACGGTCCTTCATAGTTAGGTGTCCACTTGCCCATGTAATCGTTAAGAGGATGAAAAATCCTTTTTAGCACCAGGTTACCTTGTATGTACCTTTGTGGCCGTACCTTCTTGTCAAAAGCCCGCTTCATCCGCCGTTGATACAACTACCCATGGCATACAACTGTTAGACGTTTTTCTTCAATGAGGCTCAATTGATTATATCTGGATCGGAGCCACTCAGCTTCATCTAACTTAATGTCCATCATTAACCTCAACGAGGGGATTTCCACTTCAATTGGTAAGACTGCCTCCATACCATATACCAGTGAGAACAGGGTTGCCCCTATTGAAGTACGCACCGACGTTCTGTACCCATGTAAAGCGAATGGTAGCATCTCATGCCAGTCCTTGTATGTCACAACCATCTTATGCATGATCTTCTTGATGTTCTTGTTGGCCGCCTCGACGACGCCATTCATCTTCGGGCGATATGGAGAAGAGTTGTGATGTTCTATTTTGAAATCCCGACACAAGTCAGCCATCATCTTGATGTTGAGATTAGAACCATTATCAGTAATGATCCTTTCGGGAATTCCGTACCGGAAAATGATATTTCTTTTAATAAATCGGGATACCACTTGTTTAGTGACGTTTGCATAAGACGCCGCTTCGACCCACTTCGTGAAATAGTCCATAGCAACCGGGATGAAGCGGTGAGCGTTGGAAGTTGTCGACTCAATCTTGCCAATCATATCAATGCCCCACATGGCGAACGACCATGGTGACGATATGACACTCAAAGGATTCAGAGGCACATGGACCTTATCAGCATAAATTTGACACTTGTGACATTTACGGGAGTATTTACAGTAATTGGATTCCATGGTGATCTAGTAATATCCCGATCTCAACAATTTCTTGGCCATAGCATGTCCTCCAGCATGGGTACCGAAAGAGCCTTCATGAACCTCTTGCATCAACATGTCTGCTTCGTGTCTATCCACGCATCTGAGCAAAACCATGTTGAAGTTTCGCTTGTATAGCACACCATCTTGATTCAAGAAGAAACCACCTGCTAGCCTTCTGAGGGTCTTCTTGTCTTTACTGGATGCCCCATCCGGGTACTCTTGAGTCTTCAAGAATTGCTTGATATCATGATACCAAGGTTTGTTATCTTCACCACTGTCAACTGCAAAGACAAAGGCAGGTCTTTCAAGGCGGGAGACCATGATTCGAGGCACGAAATTTTCTTGGCAAACTTTAATCATAGATGACAAAGTTGTTAGAGCATCAACGAACTAATTTTCGTCTCGGGGAATATAACTCAACTTGACCTTGGTGAAGAAAGTTAACAGCCTCCTAGTATAATCCTTGTAAGGAACCAAGTGAGGTTGATGAATTAACCATTTTCCATTGACTTGGTTCACTACCAGAGCGGAATCTCCGAAGATCTCGAGGTTCTTGACTCAAAAGTTAATTGCTTCTTCAATCCCCATGATGCAAGCTTCGTATTCTACCTCATTGTTAGTGCATTCGAAAGTCAACCGAGCGGCTAAAGGTGTATAGACCCCTTCTGGTGAGATGATAACAACACCTACTCCGCTTCCGTTCATGTTCACAACTCCGTCAGACATCATCTTCCATTAGGATTCAGGGTCTGGCCCCTCCTCCGGAAGTGGTTCTTCACAGTCTTTCAACTTGGGGAACATGATGTCCTCATCCGGAAACTCTAATTTCATGGGTTGATAATCGTCAATTGGCTGCTGAGCCAAGTATTCTGACAATACACTTCCTTTGATTGCTTTTTACGAAGTGTAATGGATATCATACTCTGTTAGTATCATCTGCCATCGGGCTACCCTTCCTGTTAGAGTCGGCTCCTCGAAGATATATTTCGCAGGATCCATCTTGGAAATAAAGAGATTGGTGTGGGTCAGTGTGTACTGTCTTAGTCGGCGAGTAGCCCATGCCAAAGCGCATCAAGTTTTCTCGAGTAGTGAGTAGCGTGTCTCACAATCGGTAAACGTTTTGCTAAGGTAATAAATGGCGTGCTCTTTTCGACCAGACTCGTCTTGCTGACCCATCACACATCCCATTGATCCTTCGAGCATAGTAAGATACATGATCAAGGGTCTCCCTGGCACTGGAGGCATGAGAATTGGAGGTTCTAGCAGGTATTCCTTGATTCAGTCAAAGGCTTGCTGACAGTCTTCATTCCATTTAATGGCCTTATTCTTCCTCAGAAGCTTGAAGATGGGCTCACACGTGGCCGTTAGGGGAGAGATAACCCGTGCAATGTAGTTTAGTCTCCCTAAGAAACCACGCACTTGCTTTTCAGTCCTTGGATCAGGCATCTCTTGGATGGTTTTTACTTTGGCCGGATCAACCTCAATTCACCGTTCACTAACAATGAAGCCAAGTAACTTGCCGGAACGGACCCCAAAGGTGCACTTGTTTGGATTCAACCTCAACCTGAACTTCCGGAGTCTGTCAAACAACTTTGCTAGATTGACCAAGTGCTCTTCTTCTGTTTGGGATTTTGCTATCATATCATCAACATATACCTCAATTTCATGATGAATCATGTCATGAAATAGTGTTACCATCGCCCGTTGGTAAGTGGCCCCAACATTTTTCAGACCAAACGACATGACCTTGTAACAGAAAGTGCCCCAAGGCGTGATGAAGGTAGTCTTTTCCATATCATCGGGTGACATCTTAATCTGGTTATAACCTGAAAACCCGTCCATGAAAGAGAATACAGAAAACTGGGCAGTATTATCAACAAGCACATCTATGAGAGGAAGAGGAAAATCATCTTTAGGGCTAGCCCTGTTCAAATCCCTGTAGTCTACACACATCCTGACTTTACCGTCTTTTTTAGGGACCGACACAATATTGGCAACCCACGGAGGATAACTAGTCACGGCCAAGAAATAAGCATCAAATTGCTTTTGTACTTCCTCTTTTATCTTGATTGCCATATCAGGGTGTGTGCGTCTCAACTTTTGCTTCACTGGCGGGCAATCTTCTTTCAGAGGCAGCTTGTGTACCACAATGTCAGTGTCTAAACCAGGCATATCTTGGTACGACCAAGCGAAGACATCAACATATTCTCGAAGCATGGAAATTAGACGATTCTTGATGGATTCTTCTAATGCAGCTCCGATCTTAACTTCTTTCTTATCTTCTTCGGTACCTAGGTTTGTCACTTTGATGGCCTCTTCATGTGGCTGAATCATCTTTTCCTCCTGTTTAAGTAGTCTGGCTAACTCTTCAGGTAGTTCGCAATCTTCTTCACCTTCCTCATCGGCTTGATAAATTGGATTGTCAAAGTCATACTCATACATAACAGGGTCATCATTGATAAGATCCGGTGACGAGCACCTGCATGAATGGTGATTCATGCAAGGCTTTAGAAAGAGTTTGAGAAAATGAGAAACATTGCCATTTTATAACTTTTCTTTCTTTTTGAAAAACAAAAGCAAAAAATGAAAGGCAAAGAAAAACATGGATGAATGTGAAACGTCAAATTTATTTATGATTATGAACTGTTTTAGGAACAAAAGAACCCTTACAAAAAGCTACTATGCCCCAGGCAAGACATAGTGCTTGAGTACAGAAAAGACAGAAACAAAGATTATTACTCTTTGAAGGAGGTGACTGGGATAAGCCTTTTAGACGACCAGTTGCTAAGTTGAGTCCCTGGAACAGCATGCCTGATCCACTCATCTAAGTCACAGTCACTATCAACTGCATCGTCCTGCACGACACTGATGCTTCCATAATCCACCACTCCCGCACTCGTGAAAGTAATCGGGCCTTGACGACCTCTAGCACTCGGTCCAGATGATGACTGCCCAGGATGGTAACTAATCCCAAACATATCTTTCTTTTCTGGCACTTCTACTGGACTGCCCCAGCCTTCTCGTATCCCAGATTCTACCACTTCAAGAGCTTGCTTATAAGAGGCTATGTAAACCCCCTTCTTTGGTTCTTCAAAAGAAATTGTCAATGAAGATGCTTGTTCAGTTTTCAGGGGCTGAAAAGCCTGACATGGAGTCTCAACTATCTCGCCATCCATCTCTATATACTTGAATGAAGCTAGATGACTGACGAAGATGTCTTCTTCCCCACTAACTGTCACAATTTGGCCCTCCCAGACGAATTTCATCTTTTGATGAAGTGTGGATGATACTGCTCCTGCTGAATGTATCCAAGGTCTTCCCAACAAATAGTTGTATGCATGTTGTATATCCATTACGTAGAATGTGGTATTGAAGACTTGTGGACCTACTTTAATTGGTAAATCCACCTCCCCAAATACTGATCTTCTTGACCCATCAAATGCTCTAACTACCAGGTCGCTAGGCTTTAAAACCACTCCATCATAATCCAACTTCATCAATGCCTTCTTAGGAAGAACATTCAACGAGGCTCCAGTATCCACCAATACGTGAGAAAGTATTGCACCCTTACATTCTAAAGAGATATGCAGTGCCCGATTATGAGCACACCCTTCAGATGTTAGATCCATGTCTGTAAAACCCAATCCATGACTGGCATTGACACTAGATACCACTGCTTCTAACTGATTTACTGAAATATCCTGAGGCACATAAGCCTTGTTCAGGATATTCAAGAGAGCTTTCATGTGGGAGTCAGAACACATTAGCAAAGACAAGATAGAAATCTTCGATGGGGTCTACTGCAAATGGTCCACAATCTTGTAATCCCTCTTTTTGATAATTCTCAAAAATTCTTCAGCTTCTTTATCAAATGTAATGTCTGGATCATTCACTGGTGCGGGCTCATTGACAACCACTGGTTGCTTCCCTCTTGCCTTAGCCTGGGCTTCTGCGGTGTCTCTGGGTGGTATCTCACTATTTCTTAGTGTTTCCGGCGCAAATAACCTTCCACTTCTAGTAAAGCCCCCTACTCCAACGTTTTCTACTTGAGTCGGGGTCGTGCTAGACATGGCCAAATCTTGCTTCTGGCTGTTACAATATACTTCGCCCCCATAGTTCCAGGGAATGCTTTATCACTTTGATACATTACTGGTCCTGCAGTGGTAATCGTTATCGGTGCCACTCTGGCCCGTGTAGGAACTTGAGATGGATCGTAGAAAATGGTTACTGTGGAGACTTCGCTTTCCTTTACAACTTTGTCAAACTGCAACACTCCTTCATTAATCATACCTTGGATCTCTATTTTCAACTGTTCACAACCATTTGGAGCTTCAACACACCCTACACAATCACTCCCACAACCTGTAAACACACCCTGCAGGGCCAAACATGCTTTAACAACACTTAATGGAGTTTGCAGGTTGTCGATATCACACACCAAGTTTAGATTCTCCCCATCGTCAACTGCCCCAACTGTACCCCCGTGAGGAGGCATGGGTTTCTGTATTACATTAGGAGTAGGAGCGAAATTAATCACTTTAGAATCCAGTAGGTCTTGAACAACATGCTTCAGAGCTTTGCAGTTTTCTGTGGTATGCCCCAGGGCTCCGGAATGAAATTCGCATCTGGCGTTTGTATCATAACCCTCGGGGATTTGGCCTGGCTTCGGGGGTTGTAGAGTTCGGAGTTGAATCATCTGGAGCTGTAGGCGATTCTTCAAAAGCTGTGAATAAGACATCGGTGGAGTTTCGAGATGTCTTTCTCTGGTCCTTTGGGAGTAATATCGACGAGGAGCTCTTTGTTGATACCCTTGTTGGCGTTGTGGCTGCGGTGGTTGGACTTGTTGAACAGGTTGAGCTGATATAGTGACAGGGGCCACTTGCTGATAAAACCCTCCATTACTTAATCTCCTCTTCAAGAAGGGCTTCTTGACACCAGAACTTGAAGCGCCCCCATTCAGAATCTTCCCTTGCTTGATCCAGCTTTCTACCCTCTCGCCAGTCAAGATGATATCTGAGAACCCACTTGAGGAACATCCAGCTAGCCTTTTGTAAACACCCCAAATTTTCCCTCACTCATTTCACACTATGTCTTGTGATCTTTCATCGTTACATTAGTTTAAGCATACCATCTCATATTGCATATTTGTTTCATCTGCATTTGTTCAAGTTCATATGCATCTAGGGTTTGTGATCTGAGCAATCCAAGGATTCATCTGAGCCACTCCAAAGGTCTCCAATAATTCCAAGAGGGTCCATGTGTGTTCTATCATCATATTATATCCCTCAAAGATCAAGGAAGTCAAGAGATCACAAGAACTGGCAAGGCATGGAAGCAGAGCTAGGGTTTTCACTACACAGATGACCAAAATTAGGGTTTTGGTTTTAGAGGCCATAACTCCAATTTTTTTGGTCATTCTTGTTTCTAATAGTCTCAATATGTTATAAGGATCATGTGTACCAAGTTTGTGAAGAAATTCATTGTGGAAGTCATATGTTCATTGGGTAACTTCTTGAGCAAGTCAGAGCAAAATCAGGGCATCTGAGGCCCCCAACAATGGAACCAAAGTGATATTTTCATCAAATTGAGGTTATATGATCTTTATTTGGTCATTGAAGTGCTTGGAAGTTCACAAAATTGAAGAAATTTGAGCTAAACCAAAAGTTGCCAAAAATGGAAATGACTTGTAATGGAAACTTTCCATTTTGGGAAAGTTCTTCAACCTCCTCTTTCTCAACCAAAAATGCTTCAAATGAAAAATTGTTGGTCATGAAAGTTGTAGATTAGATCATTCCCTTTTCAAAAAGTACAAGAACATGTTTTAATTCATTATGGAACTCAAGATATGGCCTTGCAAAGTTGGCAAAAATCCTATAATTTTTAAGAATACACCGAAGAGGATTTTTTGCAAAACCACTTGCCAAGTCATTTTGTGACCTCTAATGCATATCTAAGCATCATACAAACATACTACATTGCATTGTGATCAGAATTTCCCAAAGAATCACTTGCTTTCATGCCTTGCATCACAAGATTTCTCAAAAGGGGAAAATTGCATAACACTTGCAAAACCTCTTGCAGCCATGCCTCTAAGCCATCCAGTTGCATAATTTAAATCCCATGGCTCTCCTTGAACCAAGCTGAGGCCAGAAATGCCCTTGAATAGTTGCTACACAAGCCCATACCTCAAGTACACATAATGTTGACTTTTTGCAACTTGGACCATACCAATCAACTGCAGCCACAACAACTCTCTGGCCAATAGGGACTTGTTATGTGGACCAAAAGCAAGCCAATTCACATAACCTTGGAGCTCAGAACCTATCGTACACCAAGTTTCACAAAATCACCCTCAACCATCAAGCTTTCGATTCTCTCTGCTCAGCCACTCAAACCTCAAACAAACTTCACCATTCAACTCACCATCATCAATAAAACCTTTCCCAGCCATTAAACAAGCCTGAAACCCCACAAATACAAAACACGATTTCAGTGCAGTTGAGTTGAAATCTCTCAAACCAGCTCATTTCAACTCCTTCCAAGCCTTGCAATATCATCAGTGGATCAAGTGGAGGCTATTTGCACAAGAGAGAGGTCCAGAAAGTGCCAAACTGAAAAGCTTCATCTCAGGTATACCTCAAGAACAAATTTTCCAGAACTTGTTTTTTATGTTATAGAAATGATCTATATGCTTCACTGATCACACTGCACTTGTTGGTTTTGAAAATGGTTGCGTATTGAGTATTTCATGGTTGTCTGAAAGTTTTGCCATTTTTGAGTTTTGATTTGTATCTTGTTCATGATACATTAGAAATTGATTTTGAGGGTTAATTCTTGTTGGGGGAAGGTGTGGGGATTTGATATGGAGCTTTAGAGCTCCTGAAATGGCCTAGGGAAGAAGTTAATAGTTTGGTCTTGCCGGAAAAGATGACCGGAACACTATTCTGGTCATCTGAAAGTGATTAGGGCTAATTTAGGGTTTAGTTTGCCAGATGCATTTTGGGCCTTTGGATCAGGATTAATTTAGAATGAGTGGCCAGGATTAGTTCATTTAGGATTTAATTCGTATTAATTAAATTAATTAAATAATTAATTCAGTTTGAATGAGAGCCATAGGATCTGGCGCGCAGTCTTTCCCTCCATTCCCAGTTTAAACCTCAGCCATCAGATGCACTGACTTTCTCTTTTGTTCATATTTATTTTATTTTCTTTTCATTTATTTTGTGCATTTTATTAAAAATATCAAAACTCATCCAAAAAATTTCAAACTTTGCATTTCTGATTCAAATATTTTTCTTCATCCAAAAACAATTTTTATTTTATTTTCTGCATTTAAAAAGAATTTTTTAAAATATTTAAATGTTTATTTTAATTAATTAATGGAAATTAATTAATTAAAATACCATTTAGGTTTCTAAAAATCACAAAAAAATTCACATTGCATCTTAAGACATTTAGAAACATTTTCAAACCATTCATACAAATTTCTTTTTGGTTTTGAACATACTTTGACATTTTCTTTGAATTTAGGGTTCATAAAATCCCCTTTTTGGAACCCTAACTTTGAAAATTCTTTTCTGCCTAACTATGAAGGGTTTGACAATGATTCTTTTTGCATTGTTTTCCATATAACATGTAGTTTCTAGGATATTTTTGTCATGAATTTATCTTTCATTTTCAAATAGATTTGCATTTTTCCTCTTAAGGTACCCAAAAACCCTAGTTAACTTAGAAAAATCATAACTTTCAATAGGTTAAGAGTTAGACCTTCTCCTTTGGGGTGTGATATCATATGATGTTAGGGTTTGTTTGAGCTCATTTGCAATTTTTTATCATATGAATTTCTTCTGTTTTGATCCTTTGCATCTCATCCTTTCATGTAACCCTAATTTTGCATCCTTACTTGCATCTTACATTGCATTGCATGAACATATGAACTTGCCATGACATTCTAAGCACTTGTATGCCATCTTAGACATCTTAAGAAATTGCTTGAACATTGCTTGGTCATTTATTCATACATTTTCTATGCTTTGCATCCATTTCATTTCATAAACATCCATGTGTTTTCATGCTTCCCACATGCCTCATATGCATTCAGTCCCTTGTATGATCACACATGTGCCCCTTGTATGCTCTCACATCATCTCATAGCATCATTTACATCATGTGTTTGCTTCTGATTTTGTTTCTTTGTCATTACATATGCATCGTTTCATGTCATTTCTTCCTTTATGCACCTTGTACTAACATTTTCAGGTGGTAAGTAATTTGAGAAGTGAATTTTCCTTCACTTCTCATTTCTCTTCATCTTCTTCATATGCATCCTTGCTGCATTTTTCATTTCCTTTGAGTGAGCTTGCTCATTCATGCTCATCTCTCACCTTCTTTCTTTAATTTACTTATCTTCTTCTTTGAAGTAAGTAACTTATTCATCTACTTCTTCCTCCTTCCATCTGCTTCTTCCATTGGTGGCTTCTTTGAAGATCTCTCTCAAGACTTACAAACCATAGGAACATCCAAGCATGATAATAATTAGGGTTATAATTAGTACCCCCTTATCTTTTACCTTTGAGTCTTCTTTGTGTCTCTCTTCTCATCTCATCATTAGAGACTAAACCTTTAAGGTTTTAGGACTTTGGAATTAGGGTTATGCCTACATCCTTCTCTTAGGATGAAGTGTATAACTTTAATCCTAAGTGTTAAACCCTTAATTTGTTTAAACCTCTTAATCAATCCACTTAATAACCACTAAGACATTAACTTGTAACTTGGGCCTTACATTAGGGTTCTAATTCTTCCTTCATGGTTAAGAAGGACTAACCCTAGTGTTTAATGGACAAGTCCCCCTCAAGTTGTCTTACAAACCATAAAATTCACTTCTTAATCTCATTCTTAATTAAAATCCACCTTAATAAAGGCTTATCATCTAATGATTTTAATCCCTAACCATGGATTAAGTTGATGTATCTTCCTCAGCTTAAGTGTTCTCATCTATTATCCTTTTATTAGGATGGTGTAATGAGTTCACTAATCCTTGATTATGGCTTAAACTCATTACTTGGCACTAAACAAAAACCCAAAAACATCTAATAATCACAAGTAGGTTAATGATCTTAATCCTACATCATCATGGTAATTAAGTTGAGATGTTTATCTCATACTTAAAGTATTCTCATTATCCTTAATCAAAGGGAGGATATAATGAGTTTACTAACCCTTGATTTAGGCTTAAGCTCATTAACTTATGCAAAACACCAAAAACAATAACAAGACTGAAAACACAAAAACAAACAATAATCGTCTCCTTCGGGATTCTTTTCTCATCATCTTCACTCACAAAGCGAGAACTTGCTTCTTCCGTCTAATGCAAGACAGTTAGCACTCGAGCCAGACGAGTCATACACTTGAGCATAGGCAAGCAAGCAGTTCATTGTCAACTTATTTTTCAGTCTCTTCGAGTCGAACTACGGTGTTCTGACTTTCTCATTGCACGCGAGGATACGTAGGCATAACTTAACGGTTATCGAACAAAAGTCTCTGTGTCTTCCCCCTCCTTCAACATTCTCTTTCAAGCCTCATTCCTGAGCAATTCACCCTTTTTTGCACTGACACTTGTACACTTCTTTTCCAGCTTTTGCACACAGATAGCACATACACTACCCCTTTAAACACAAACTTTTAAGCGTGGATCCCGTCTAGTACGACCGACAATCTGGGTGCTAATACCTTCCCAGGTTGTAACCAACCCCCTTTCTCAGTTTCTCTGGTTCGAAACCATCTTATCTATCGTTTTCTAGGTTTATGCAGCATTACCTTTCCTTCGGGATAAAAATGCCTAGCTGGAGACTTTATTCATTTCACCTTCGTTTCTCCTCTCGCCGACCGTTCGTGCTTGTACCGAGATGCAAATCTTTGGGAGCGACACCTTTCCATGAAATGCCCGGGGAGGGTATCCAGGAACATGCCTACCATTTCTCTCTCCAACAAAGGTGGTTGCACTCTAGAGGTCACTTCACGCCACCTTTGTGCGTAATCTTTGAAGCTCTCAGAGTTCTTTTGAGCCATACTTTGAAGTTGAGTGCGACTGGGCGCCATGTCGATATTATACTGATATTGCTTAAGGAACCCTTCTCCCAATTCCTTCCAGCTTCTCACAGAGCTTCTCTCTAGCTTCATATACCATTCCAAGGATCCTCCGAAGAGACTATCCTGGAAGTAGTACATCCAAAGCTTTTCATCCCTAGTATGGGCAACAATCTTCCGGTAGAATGCCTGTAAGTGAGTTTTAGGGCAGGAGCTACCGTTATACTTGTCAAAAGTAGGTGGCCTGAATTTGTGAGGAATAACCACCCCGGGGACAAGACCCATGTCAGACACATCTATCCCCAAAGCGTCTCTACACTCTAGTGCTTTGACTTTCTCAGCAAACATCAAGAAGTCTTGAAGATTTCCTTCTCCACCAAATCCCATATCATTGTTAAAAGAAGGAAACTGATCCTCTTGTCTGTCTTGTATGGAATGAAAGTTGTTGTGCCATGTTCTGGAACTTGGAGTCCACCTGAGCCATTGTTGGTGTTGGGAGGAGTCACTTGTACTTCAGGAGTGGTTACAGGAGGATTAGTCTGAGGAGGGTTGAGCCCCTGAATTGCATTTATTAAATCTTGTTGTCCCTGAGCCATCCCTTGCATCATGACCATTAACTCTCCTATTTTGGTGTGAAACTTGTTAAGCTCAGTTTGCATAGCATCCATGACTGTCCTCTGGTTGTTGCGAGTTGCGTAACGATGCGGGATATTCTGTCGAAGATGACGGGTCTTGGCGGCCCTCGCAATCTTTGCCTGAAATGCAAATAAGTTAAGCAACCCATAGAAAACCTGCAAAACAAAGAAGAAATGAAAATTATGTGTATGAAATGCAATGTGTTCCTTTTATTCCCAAGGCCTCAATTACTTTCCCATTCTGGTGTTGAGAAATTCTTGTGTGACATTCAAACTTGAGGTGGTGGTATTTATTTTGTGTCCGTGCTACAGATAACAACCAGAGACTTCAGGTAAATCAGAAGACAATTGAAATAATAAAGATCCTCACAAGGTACAAATTCATATGTCAAGAAAGAAAAAGTACATAAAGAGAGAGGGAATTCCCACAACAAACCTACGGGTAATCCAAGTCATAGGCATGTAAAACTAAAGCTTAGGAAGGTCTACATCTTGTAATCTCCAACTAAGGCGCTTGACATTTTGCAACATCTGAGCTATATCTGGATGTGTGGGCTCCTGTACAAGCTTCTGAATTAAGATGTCCCTAAGGTTAAAGGAGGCATGCAATCCTCAATTTTTTGTAGGAACACCTTTTCACTTTCCTAACTTGTGATAGAATCATTCTTGACTCTCTTGACATCAGCTTTCAATTTCAAATCTTCTATTTCTTTCTGAGCTTCCTTTACTGCTTGTTGGCTTTCTGCTAAACTTTGGAGACAACCCTTCTCTTGACGATAAGCCTTATGAAGGAGCTCTCTCTGTCCATCAAAAGTATCTTGAAGACTCTTGACTTCTAGCTTATGCTTGATCTCCAGCTCCCTCTGCTTCCTCAAATTTTCTTCCCACTTCTCTTGCCATAAGGTGACAGCTTCATTGGCTTCATCAAAATCTTTCTTCTCCTTCCGACGTTGGGCCGCCTTGTGAGTTTCAGCTAATCCCATTTTCTTGAAGTAGAGCTCTCTCTCTTGAAAGTCTTGTTGCTTGAGCCTAACCATCTCTTCAGCTTTGTGATCTCTTTCCCCAACTTTTGATTTTGCATCTTCAGTTCCTGGCATGAATTGTGAGCTTCTTGATTCTCCAATCTAAGTTGTTGAACCAAGGCTTCCAACTTTTGATATTCTTGAGGAGGCACTAAAGTTGTGCTTGCTACCTCCTTAGGGTAGAGAGGTGTTTCTCTAGAAAATGGGAGTAACAGGGTCTTCACACAATCCTCCAACCAGCTGGAAAAAGGATCATAAGTGTTGGGATCCACTCTCCCAAAGTCTTTCTTCCCTTTCATCACTCTAACCTCCCAAGCTTGGGATACTAGTATGCTCTTCTTGAGATTTCATTTTGCTGGAAAATATAAGGATTCATTTGCCTCTTCAATCAAAGGCACAACTCTTAATGGATAACCAAACTGCTTTCTGGACAAGATAGGATTGTAATTGATCCCACCTTTCCTTCCTATCAGAGGCACAGTTGGGAAGCTACTACAACTGACCAATATTTCCTTGCCCACAAGGTCCATATTGCATCCCCATGAAATGTCAACTGAGGTTAAGCCCATTAATCTTTTGGACCACTTCCAAGATTGTTTCAAATCCTGAAAAGGCCCTGATTTAGGGAGTTTCCGTACAAACCAATCAACAAACAGGGGAGCACAACAATTTACATGTCCCTTCCTCTTTTCATTCCTGTGGTGAACTCCATAGTAAAATCACCTAACAAAGTGGGTACTGAATTTCTTCTGGAAAATATAGTGATAGCTTCCATATTGATTAAACCCGTCTCTCCTGGAAATAAACTGGTCCCATACACTATCAAAGCAAGCAAGGTGCTGAACTTAGTCCATTTGTATTCAGAGGCCACGTCCTGAGCTTCCTTGATAAGAAAATCTAAGAAAAGTCATTTATCCTTGGTGGCATCCAATTCTCTGCTAACCTTGGATAAGTCCAGAAGAAAGGTCTCAACTATATCTGTGGATGAAGGCATCTTCTCTAAGCCATAGTAAGGAGCACCATTTTTTATGGGGATTATGAGGATGTTGGATATCTCTTCTAATGTGGGAACCAAGATGTAGTCAGGGAAAACAAAGACCCTCAGATGTGGATCATAGAACTGCAGTAGAGAATGCAAGCTATCCCTCTGGTCAATGGTTGGCTTATTCACATAGTCTAGGATCTTTCCAAACTCTTTTCCGAAATCATCAAGCACTTTTGTCACCCATCAAGCCAATTAACTTCTGATTACCATTTGTCTCTGGATGTGGGAAAGTATAATGGACATTTCTCTTCCTTGGAATCTCCATGTTGAAGCAGCAAATATGACCAGGAATAGGAGGTAATGAACCCTGAGAATAAAAAGAACACAAAATGATTAATGATGCTAGGATGTTATGCAAGGAAAGGCATGTGATCAGTGACGTGTTTGTGTAGTGAATCAGGTAATCAAGTGTATGTGCAAGGCCACAACATCATCACAAGTATCTTTCAGAATCCATAATTAGCAGAACAAGATCATATCACTGAAGTGTGCTGGCATAAATGGGTATGTTGAAGTTTAGGGTTCCTGCAAACCTGTAAACCCCTCCCAATCTCACGGGTGTGCTACTCGGGTCAAACATCACAGACTCTCAAAGTCGAATAACAATAATACGTTCACCATCTCCGAGAAATGGCTCACGACCAAATCAGGGAATTGGTTTGTCATTATGTACTACTCAGGGAGGTCTCAACTGAGTCCAAGAAATCAAGCATCCCTCATAAGTCCTCAGCTTCAAGCACTGAATCGAGAAACAATAGTACATTCATCCCGAAGGGTACAATACTATCGTCATACGAACAGTTTGCCTTAACTGGATTCCTATGAGAGAACCAAGTCCTCCTATGCGAGTTCCCAATGGGCCCTCGTATGCGAGTGGGTTTGCCAACAAATGTGGTCTGCCACTGTCATCACTGGAGAGGTATGTTTCCACAAAGGTTCTCAATGATCGGTCCCCTGACTGCACATAACTATCAAGGTAGCGTATTGTCCCAGAAATATTCTGGCGTCAATACATTTCCGAGAAGGTCGCAAGTCAAGGCGTGGAACTCACTAATACCAACATAGCAAGATGCCATGAAGCCAAAGTGGAACCACTCTAAATTCTTGGTGCACTCAAACCGGGTATTTGGCTTATCTCACAGTAACAAAGCCCATCCCACAGAAAAAATGAAACCAGTACAGTCCAGTATGATGCATGTGAAATAAATACTGAAAGCAGTAAATAAAGCTGTAAAGTAAACTGTAAATGAAAACAGTAAATAAACATAACAACACACAACACACATATAAACACCCAAAGAAACAAAAACAAACAGGCGCTAGGATTGACTCTAAAGGGGAAACCAAAGATTATAGGTTCGATCCCCAGCAGAGTCGCCAGCTGTCGCTCCCGGGATTTTCATCCTAGTACAAACGCGAAAGTGGCGCGGAAAAGGTAGAGTCGCCAACCAGGCATTTTTATCCCGAATGAATGGGAAAGGTAATGCTGCACAAACCTGAGGAAGAAGGAAAGGACAAGGCCTTGCGAACCAAAGATCTGGGTTCAGGAGTCGGTTACGACCTGGGAAGGTATTAGCATCCCAGATTGTCCGTTGTACCCGACGGGATCCACGCTTGTTAGTTTGTTTCAAAGGGTGAGAAAAATATAACTGCTGCTGAACAAATAAAACTGCTAACTGGAATGGGAATGGAAATGAGAAAGGGATTGGAAAAGAGAGAATGAAAAGAAATGGGAAAATTTAGGGAAAATAAAGAATGTGCTCGAACGGGCCCTACCCCGCTGCCTACGTACCTCATCGGGAAAATGAGGATCATAGTCGACGTAGTTCGCCTAACTAAGGCGGGAACTATTTGTTTGTGTTTTTTTATGGCTGGACATCGTATGTCTATGCTCAGGTGTTGCAGGCTCGTCTGCTACGAGTGTGTTTACTGTCTTGCATGCGAGACAAGTCTTTGCGAGTTCGCGTTTAGAGTGAATGAGGTGAGAAGAGAAGATCCCGCAGGAAAGTCGCTTATTGTTTGTTGTTCGCTTTTTAAGAGTTTTATATGAATTTAGCACAAAGAAGTGAATTCAAACTCTTTTCTATGGAATGTGTACTTGCTACTACATTCCAAGATGGAATAATAGAACAAGCACACCAAGCAAGGAGAATTTATCCAAGACTTGTTTCCAAGGATTAGGGTCTAAGTTCACTAGCTTGTTGAACTTTATTACATGTTTTTGTAGCTTTTGAAGAAGTATTTTTTATCTTTTTCTTTGTGAAACAACCCCTTAATAAGACTTGTGCATCATGCTAGACAAGCTTACACCATTCCAAGATGGAATGAATGCAAGTGCCCCATGGAATAAGGTTATACACAAGTGATCCTTTCATGCATTTATTAAGTCTTTTTGGATTTGTTTGAAGATGAGGAGAGAAGACTCAAAAGGCAAAGGTCAAAGCTAATGGGGGACTAAGACACAACCCTAAGTCATCTTATTATGTCCAAAGTGTGATCCTATGGTTTGTGAGGTAATCTAACCTAAGGAAAAGAAAAGCAAGCTAGAATTCAACTTACTTCCTAAGGAAGTTAAGTTGAAATCTAAAGAGAGAAAGAGGGAACCTATGAACAAAGCACAAAGGTGCTAAGGCAAAACAAATAAATGCATAAGAGATAAAGAATGAAGTAATTACCTCATATCCCCCCCCCCCCTACAAAACAAGAGTTAGCATGATGGATAAATATGAACAATTATTACATGGCAAATTTCAAGAAACAAATCTCATTAGTTATGGAAAGATGTTATGAGCTTCTAAGGTCAATACCTAAGCCTAAAGCCTCTTATAAGGTAATATACTTAAAAAGTCAGTAGCTAAACCAATTCAAAATTATCTAATGGGATTAGTTGAATTAAAGTCAAACTATGTCCTAAAGTACCCTTAAACCCTAATGATGAAGTTAGAAAGACAACCTAAGTGTTTACTAAGCCAAAAAAACCCTAAACTCAAAGATAAATGAAAAATACAGAACTTGACACTATATGTAAGTGAAGTAAATGAATAGATCAAATGAGAAGGAAGAGATTCAAGTTAAAGGTATTCAAGTATGAGATTGAAAGGGGGAAAATGCATATAGAAGCATGATTATAAAGGTGCAACAAAAAAGACTTAGAAAAAATTCAAGAAATGACCAAAGTGATTTGACTTCCCCATACAAAAATCAGGGCTTGACAACAAAATAAAATGGAGATTATACTTGGAAACTGTTCACAAATGGTGGGTTAAGAAGCATCCTAAGGCTAGGTGTTCAAATTAGGGTTTCTAAGGTTCTTTAAGTGACAAATGAAGTTCAAAAGGAAGCAAAATGATTCTAAAATGAGATGAACAAGTATGGATGATCACAAAAAACTTATAAGACTCAAAACAATGATAAGATGAAGTTAAATCATTTACAAAAGGATTTTGAAATGCTTAATATGGAAAGAGGAGGAAGATTAGGTTAAAATGGGACATGTATGACTTAAGACTCAAGTATACCCTAAGAATTAAAGGTAAGGACTCAAGGGTGGTAAACAACACTTATATACATCCTAAATGACCTAAGAGACTCAAGATTGTGACCTCAAAGTATTGGCATGAAGGCCTTAGACTAAAGGGATCAAAGGAAAGAAATGGAAAGACCAAAAACATGACTTATGAACCAAGTCACCTAAAAAATAGCAAATGATCATGAAAAATTATGAAACTTGGCACTTGAAAACAAAATCCAGAAGGTGAATTTTATACCAAAAATCTCACAAAAATTCCCATTTTTGAGGGTTTAAATGGTGTATAGAAGTAGATTAGGGTTTATGAGCATGCAAGTGAAAGGATGGAACCAAACCATGGCATAAAAGGACCTAAAAATCAAAACAAAAATATGGTGAAGTAGTTTAATGAGTCTACTGGTTAATGCAAGAAGATTGCGACATTTATGTTTTATGGTTTAAGAGGAAGAAATTGCACAAGGTGATTGGTCAAAATATGAGAAAAACAGAATTAATTCAAATGAGAAATTAATTCTGACTAAAATATAAAAGAAAAATGAAAACAAAAATTATGTAAAATTAGGGAAAAATATGAGAATCTCATATGAATTAATCTGGAATTTTTAATGGTGTTTAGGTATTTTTAATAATAAAAAACGAAATTGAAATAAAATGGGAATAAAAGATAGAAAAAGAAATTAAAAGAATCACTGGACTGGGCCTGGGGGGTGAGAATAGCAAGAAAATACATTGAAATGGGCTCATGTCAAACGCGTGTGGGGTGTGAATGTGAAGTCAAGATCAGAAATGTTGACCTTTCATGCACGTGAATGAGAGGGTGCTCATTAATGTGCTGGCAAGCCCTGGGACGCAGGATGGAAAAGATCCAATGGCTGGGACTTAAAGTTGGAAATAATTAGGGTTACTGTTCTGATGACCGGAGATGAATTCTGGTCATCTTCTCCATTCACTATTCCGGTAGAGAAAACCCTAAACATCACTAAAATGAAAATCATGACCATCAATGGATTCGCCTCTCTTCACTGATCTTAAATATGGCTTCAAAAATCATTTAAGGTTCCTAAATTTCCTGAATCGAAAGCAAGAATATAAGCCTGAAAATTGAATCTATGCATCTACCATGCCTATCAACTAGCCAGTTAATCCATAACCTCTATCAGGCCTCAATCAACATAAAACCAATTGAAAACAAGCAATTCGAGCAAGTGGAATTTCAAGACATACTTGAGTTGCAAAGATGTCAAATTGTTGCTAGAAGGCCAGAGATGAGGTTCCAGTGCTTGCTTGATCTTGATCTTGATCAATGGAAGTGAAATAAACACTTTGGGAGCTATGAATCCTGAGAAATTGAGGAAAGTGCAGTGAAGATCAATGTTATGCAGTGTTGATTCTTTGATGTTTCAAGCTATGTTTTCCATGGATCTTAAACTAGAAATGATGCTGATGATGAATTGAGAAAAATTGAAGCAGGATTGTGGCAATTTGAGGAGTTTGAATCCAAAATGCAGTGAAGCTTCAACAATGTGCCATGCTTGATCTTGAAGATTCAGGCTATGCAATGCTTGGTGATTGAGCTTGAGATGATGAAGATGATCAATGGAGGAAGAATGGATCCAGATCAATGAGGACAAAGCTTGCTCGAATCAATTTGCAATGTGAAAATTCAGAGAGAAAGCTTTGCAATTTTGGTGATTTTGTGATGAAAATGAAGCTGAACCTTGCACTGCAGTGATGACCTTGCTTTATATAGCCCTTAACCATGGTTAATGATGCCTTAGGTTAATTGAGTGAGTAAGGTTAAATGAGTAAGGCAATTATGACTGTTATGTCAACTGTAACTTCCAGAAGCCTCTCCAATAGTACTCAATCCAATGTTGTAGGCTTCATGTTGCTTATGGTGTGATTCGAGTGCAGCTTGGCTTTATGCATTTGGAAATGGAATGATGCAATGCAGTCATGAACATGGTCCTTATAGTGAGGTTCCTTCTGGTGTAGGCTGAAGCAATTCATTGATAATGACCAATGCTCATTGACTTGGATGCTTGATGAAGCATAGTAGCTAAGGTGGTGATACAAGCAGGTGATGATTTGATCCTTTCAAAGGAGACCTCATGGTCCTAACATGATGAAAAACACAACAAGACTGAGGCTGAATTCTTCACTTGATCACTTTCTTAGAATGCAAGAAACCAGGCTGCATACCATGATCTTCAATGGAAGACTTCTTCCATCTCAAGCAATCAACTCAAGTGGTTCTTGGACTCAAATTGAAGTGGAGGGATCATGGAACAAGTTTGGTGTTTGGATCATAATGAATGATGACCTCTAATCATCCTAAAATGGTCATTGAATAGCATGCCAACAAGCTGCATATTAGACTTCACGAATTTGGCATGCCTTGTGCCCATGGGCCTATGGCTGGCCAGTTGCAACCTCTCCACTTTGACCCTCAAATAGCCCAAGAAGACTTGCTCAAATGAAAAATCTTTGAACACCAATCTTGTAGGGATTACATCAAGGAACAACTTTGTAGTTCACCAAAAATTTATTTGAAGTCTTTTTGGCAAAGAAAAATGGCTTGACATTCTGATCACCACATGTTTGATGAATTGCCAGGCAGGGCACGCGCGCTGGCCAGCTTCCTTCCTCGCCCATGACCTAGTTTTGCCCTAGTTTGCTTCAACTTTGCAAGATCATATCTCTCTCATTTTTTATGATATGGAAGAGTTCCACCTATGGATTTGAAGTTCAATATGCCCTCTTTAATTGGCTCCAAGTAAAATTTTCATATCTTTCATATTTTGGGAGAAGGCCTCATTCAAAGTAGCTGCAAAAATGGCCAAAACTTGCCATTTTTGGAAACCCTAATTTCCAAAAATGGTAAGTTTTGGTTTTCTTGATTTCTCTTGATTCCTCCATCATTTCTTGATCAAATTTTGAAGCATAAGATCCTTGTAACCCTACTTTCATGATTTTGATCTCAAAAAGTCAGGAGTTGACTTTTTCCTCAGCATGGTTGACTTTCCCCCAAATTCCTGATTTTCAATCATCTGGCCAATTGAACCTCTTCCAAAATGAATTTGTGGATGAAATTTGAACCCTATACACTTGTTGTCATATAGAACATAATGGAATCCACTTTTGCTCAAAAATTCATGGAGAAGCCCTTCACAATTGAAACCCTAATTTGGATCATTTCCTCAGGAGATGTTGCACTGCTTGCATTCCTTGGAGCCATTCACTTCTTTCCAAAACTTGAGGCTCCAAATGGAGACTTGTGGGATGTTGTAGACCCCTTGTACATGATTGAGGAGCTTTGTGGACCTTTGATTGTCTTTGTATAGCCTTCAATTGCTCCAGTCATTGACCACATACCTATGCCTCAACTATGCTACATATGATGCAATGTTTTTGGTTATTTTGTGAACTTATATATGCTAGATGATATGCCAAATGTTAAGGATATGAGAGGGAAAATTTTGAGGTATTACAGTGTCAAATCATTGCAAAAAGGGACCGAACAAGGGAATGTTATTTTGGAGATATCTGAATTGGAGGAATGTTGATACTTGTAATCTTTTCATATGGGATGATGATTTTGCAGAAAAATCTGAGAATGATGATTCAAGTTGTACAAACTCAAATTTAGAAGTCATGGCCTCTATTAGGTATATGAAGTCCGTTGTTGAGGAAACAAGGAAGAAGAACAAGATCTTGAAGAGCAAGATGAAAATAGAGACATATTATGGAAGATTGAAGATGTTTTGTCTTGTTATCTCATTTTTGTTCAATGTATATTTTGTTATTAAATGTAGGTGTTGATGTTGTTTTATGCAAGCAACTACTAGGTGTTGATGTTCGTTTATGTAAGGAAATGAAGTTGATGTTGTTATGCAGTGTTGTGATGTACTTTCTTTTATGCAATGAAATGGAGTAACCTTGTTAATTACATGAAAGTGTTGTAGTTAAGTTGATTATTGCTGCAATAGTTTAAGTAATAATTACACATGAAGTGCATAACATAAGTTAATACAGAAGGAATACATTTATAAGTTCATAAAGAATTGTGTCGCTCCCGGTATTTTCATCCTAGTACAAACGCGAGAGTGGCGCGAAAAAGGTAGAGTCGCCAGCCAGGCATTTTTATCTCGAAGGAACGGGAAAGGTAATGCTGCACAAACCTGAGGAAGAAGGAAAGGACGAGGTCCTGTGAACCAAAGATCTGGGTTCGGGAGTCGGTTACGACCTAGGAAGGTATTAGCACCCCATATCGTCTGTCGTACCCGACGAGATCCACGCTTGTTTGTTTGTTTCAAAGGGTGAGAAATAAAGTTGCTGCTGAATAAAAATCGCTACTGGAACTGGAACTGAAATGGAAGTGGGAATGTAAAAAGAGAATGAAAAGAAAGAGGGAAATGTAGGGAAAATAAAGAATGTGCTCGAACGGGCCCTACCCCGCTGCCTACGTACCTCATTGGGAAAATGAGGATCAGAGTCGACGTAGTTCGCCTAACTAAGGCGGGAACTATTGTTTGTGTTTTTTTATGCGCTGGAACTGCTTATGTCTATGCTCATGTGTTGCAGGCTCGTCTGGTACGAGTGCGTTTACCATCTTGCAAATAAGACAAGTTGTCGCAAGTTCGCGTTGTGAATGAATGAGATGAGAGGAGAAGTTCCCGCAGGAAAGCCGCTTATTGTGTTTGTTTTTGTCTTTTATGAGAAGTATTTTGAATTTTTGTGTGAACATTCTCATACTAAGACCTATCCATCGTGGTAGAGAGCTTACACTTCGCCCCAAAACAGGACGCGTATAAGTACTCCACAACTAAGTCTCATGGTGTATAAGAACATTCAACCTTTATTAGGTATTTTATTATTTTCTTTATGAGGTGAGAAAGAAAGACTCAAGTTGAAAAAGGACAAACTAAGGGAACTAAGACACAACCCTAAGTTAGTTATTATATTCAAAAGGGAGATCCTAATGGTTTGTGAGGTTTTCTAATCCTAAAAAGAAAAGGAAAAGAAGAAAAGAGAATTAGAACTTAACTTACTTCCTAAGGAAGTTAAGTTGTTTCTAAAGAAAGGGAGAACCTATACAAGCAAAGCACAAAGTGCTAAGGCAACTACAATTTAGAATGCATAAAGAGATGAGAGAAGTAATGTTTACCTCAATCTTCCCCCTACAAAAGAAAGGTTAGCTTTACAATGCATATTGAAAGCAAAATCAAAGCATAAAAGCTAAGACAGACACAACTTGAAAGTATAAAGAAAAGGAAGAAGTTATATATGGCTTACCTCAACCTCCCTACAAAACAAAGGTTAGTGCCAAAATAGTTTGCATATTGGAAACAAAAACAAAACATAAAGGCAATTAAACCTTACACACCTCCTAGAATAGAACTAGGGTTCAAAATAAGACCTAAGTCTAAAGGTGAAGGTACCTAAAGATTATATTACTTTTAAAGTCAGTAGCTACATGCTATAGGTCCCTAAGGATGCTAGGATACCTCACACGTTCAAACTATGTCAAACTATGTACAAAAAGTTCACATAAGTTCACCTAAAGGCAAGTTAGGGTTTATGGATAAAGTATGAATGCGTATGGCTTAAAAGTATGAATTAATACATGAAATGAGCATCAAAGTCAGTAGTGAATGCTTATGAATGTGGATGAATGAACATACCATCATGGATGCAATGGTTTAAGAAAATGGAGCACGGATAAGAAGATGTGAGAAGAAATGAGCAAACATCGCATAAGATCACAAATGATGCACGTTAAGGATCAATGGCATGTGAATATGCATAAGATGATTATGGGTCAGTATCATACAAGATATGAGATGCAATTAGAATTCATGGCTTGGAATTTATGATTCTCACATAATTCATGTTAACAATTAGAGGAGAAGGGAAATAAGTTTATGTTAACATATTTCAAATAATGATGCACTTTGAAACACCAAAACAAATCAAATGAATATGGTTCAAAAAGTGACCTATAACTGGAATTAAAGACCTAAACGTGACCTATAATTAACTCCTAAAAGTTACCAAAAAGTATCTCAAGCCAATGGCATGAATGTCTTGCTAAATCCTAGGATATGGAGCAAATAAGCACATAATCGGACCTATAATCTAGGTGACATGAAAAATAGAAAAAAGGCTTGAAAAATTATGAAATTAAATCCCTGGAATGATAAAGTCAGTAGCTTGTATTGGCTAAAAGTATTACACAAAATTATGCACCAAAGTACCAAAAACAATCACTTAATGGTCAAGATAACAAGGCATGATCGCCGAAAAAAAACTCCACAAAGTGGATCAAAAAGGGAACCAAAAATTATGAAAAAAATTCCTAAGGAGCATAAAAATGTCATAAATCCCAGTGGTCAATCACACACAAAAAATAGGTCTCACACCTATGGGAAAAATGGTTTTTGGTCCCTTGAACTAAAATAATGCATTTTGGGACAGCTTGTAATCAAAAATCCAAATTAATTACTAAACCCAACCAGACCTGGAAACAAAAATGATAAAAAATTAATTAAGAGGATAAGTATCACTCATGAATTTTTCCAGAATTTTATCACTCCTAAAACTATTTTTAATAATTGCGACGAAACGGGCAAAAAACGATATTTTAAGGGAAAGTGAAAGGAAGTGAATCCTACAATTCGTAACCTAATCCCTAAGCTCCGATATCGACACATATAATAAAAAATCACAAATAAATTCAGTGCCTCAGGGGGGAGGGCTCAATATGCACCTTAAGTTATATGATCCTAAGTTGCATACAAACTAGAATGGTGCATTATCGTGGAGAAGTCGAGATTACTTACTTGATTGAAGTGACGATTCTTCGCATAAAAGAAATACAAAAAAACTCCATGAAAGGGCTTGTAATCTCCATAAGAAAAATAAATGCTTATCTTCCATGATTTCCTTGTGAAGACCCACCATAATCGAAATCGTTCCATATCGATCAAAAACAAGCTTATGAACACTTAATCCAAATTTAGTACTAAACTATAACAAAAATTCTAATTAGAAATTACAAGAAAAATGGATTAAGTGTTAATCCATACAAATTAATTAACAAGGAAATTAATTTAGGAATCTACAATAAAAATCAATTAACCAAATCTAAACAATAAAAATAAGAATATAGAGGCACAGGGGGTGCAACGAAACCCATCAGTAGCAAATAGCAAGACTGGCCCATGCCCAGTCATCTTTAACCTTGGCGTAGGGGGGTGTAACTGTAAAACGGAGGGTCTGAATATGAATCTGTAGCTTTGAAGGCCCAATTCGCATACCAGTGTAGGTGTGCCTAGCAATTGAGGGATGCTAAATAACACAATTGGCCCAAAGAAAGCCCATTCTACAATACCCAGTGCAAGAGAGGGTCCGTTTAGCATAATAGAGGGCGTGAATAATGTTTTAATGGGCTAATGAGAGAGAACCCGGTCCAATAGCTTTGTAACCCTAATTTGTTGAACTGAAACCCTAAATAACTTAACAAAGAATCAAAAGGCTAACTTCATCTTCTTCGTACCACACACTCCGCGGCGTACCAACTCACATTCACGATTTCTTTCGCTTCACTAACCATCATCGTCAAACAACAATCCCCCTTGTCGGCGATTCTCCATTCAAATTATTCGCCGCCGTGACTTCACCAACTTCGTCTCAGACCTCACATCCACACTTCAACCCTCCTCTTTATCCTTCGACGCGGCCCCTCACTCTCGCCGGGACGATGCACCGCCGTGCCATGGAAACTTATGATCCCCGGTCGTCATCACCGACCTCAAGATTCCTTCCGCCATGGCTTCGCCATCTTCGTCATTTATCTCATACCGAAATGAAGAATACTCGCTTGAACAAGCTTAATCATCGTCGGCTTCTCATCTTGCACCTCCATTCTCCTCTACAACGATGCACCGTCCTTCTTCAGTGTTCACCGCGAAGATGACTCACGACCGTGCCGTCTGGCTTCTCCAACCCCTCCTCCATCAACGTATGTTCGCCCTCCATAACTTCGTCTTCTCAGTATGTGCTTCGTTTGTGCTCTCGGTTCGATCCTGTAAGCTCTTCTTCCAATCTCTGTGTGAATATTGTTTACGGTGTGTGGATGCAAGTCTTTAATTTTGTAGATCGGATTGATCTCGCGACAGAGATTTCAATGGTGGCAATACAAATTGCTTCCAACGTTCTGGATATTCGGTTACGCTCTTAGTGTTAACGAAGAGGGTGAAGATTTATTTGCCGTTTTTTAGAGTGAAATTCGAGAGTGTTTATGTATTTTTCTGTTGAATGTTGCGTTGATTCATGCAGGTGTGAAGTATCGAATGAGTGATTGAAGAAATGGTTATGAAGGTGATAATGTGTTCTTGAAGAATCCAATTGAAGATGTTGTTGATTCTCATTGCACGTTTGAAGATGAAACATGAAGGTTGCAGAGCCTTGGAGATTGAATGGTGAAGATGGATGAAGAAGATGGTTGAGAGTCATGGTTGAAGAAGAGATTGAAAATGGTTTTGTTCTGATTTTTGATGAAGATGGTGATTAATCCCCCTCTGCGGAATCCCTGGATTTTCTGTTATATTCTGTTAGAATTCCCCCAATGTAAGACTTTTTGTTTTTGAGTTTTTTTTATGAAGTTGTAACTGATTCAGTTATTGTAACTGAAATTTCTCTGGTTTTTTGGTTGTAACCGACTTCACTCTGTTATCAATTCTTCAGTTATCAGTGATTGTTTTGTTAAGAGTTTTTTTTTCTCCCTTTTTCTTCTTATATTTTTTTTCTGCTTTCTGCCTTTTTACTGTGACCAAAAAAAGGAAAATATACCACTTGACATATTCAAAAAATAAAAATAAGATGGTTTCAAAATTAAGGGCTTAGTAGAATGAAGTGGACTCATAAATTCTATAATGGGCTTTAGTCGTATGGGCTTGAAAGATTAAAACTGTATTTTGACAATAGAAATTGGATGATAGGTTTAGAGAAAAATGGTATGAAAATGGAAGATTAGAAATATGAATATTAATATTTAGAAATGTGGTATTTAAGGATTATGGCAAAAATGGTTAGAGAAAATAATGATGGTAAACATGGACGTGTGTCTTGGATTCCAAATGGCTTACACAATCAATCTTAATAGGTTACCACAATCTTCCAACCCAAATCAAACTTATTCTTAATGAATCCCCAAACTTCGGTAAATTTCAATCTTGAACCTTATTAACTTGTACCACAAACACTGAGCAATCGAAAGAACCATAATGACCTGATTATCTTATGAGTCCACCACTGGATCTCCTGTACCATGAGTATCATGATACACTTGATATGAAACCCTGAAACTCATTCTCCGTTGATTAACATTAACAAATCCATACTAGAGATAGGAGCCCTTGAACAACTTGTATTGAATGCTCCCCGATGAGGCCAATAACTTGGGCTATTAACATGACTAAAACCCTAAACATCTGACATTTCTGAGAAATCTTGAAGAAGATAACTCGGGTACTTGATGAACATCAACATAAGAATGTGCCCATGATAATGTGAGCTCAACCTCTGTCTCAATCTCGATTGTAATAGCCAAATGAATCACCTTGGAATAGGAAAACTCAAGTCACCATAGAATCTTGATCCCATGCCTTATGAGTTCAATGCAAATGCGTGATTATGAATATTATGACCTAATGGGAAATGAAGATGAATGCAAACATAAGATAGTTAAGGGTAATAAAAGCGAGGGAAAATTTTGGGGTATTACATCTGCCCCTATTCAATCATCTGCAGACATGAATGAATAATAGCGACAACTTTTAGACATCCAGGGTATGAAGTCATTGAATACTCGAATAAAACCTGAAAATATTGTAATCCGCGAGACAATGAGGATGCCATTTGTTTTTATTTATTATTATTTTTATTGAATTGAACTTTGACAAGGAAATGGAAGAAAAACTCGATGGAACAGGATCGTTGTACATAAACGAGAGCCCAGGAAAACATGATCGTTGTACAAAACGAGAGCCTGCGACGCGACTGTTGTACCAAACAAGACTCGGGATGGGGGAATGTTGTACCAAACAGGGCTTAAAAATGAGACCATTGTACAAAATGAAACTCGAAGATGAAATGGGATCGTTGTACATAAACGAGAGCCCAGGAAAACCGGATCGTTGTACAAAACGAAAGCCTGCGATGCGACTGTTGTACTAAACAAGACGCGAAATGGGGGCCTGTTGTACCAAACAAGGCTTAAAAACGAGACCATTGTACAAAATGGAACTCGAAGGTGGAATGGGATCGTTGTACATAAACGAGAGGCCAGGCAAACAAGATCGTTGTACAAAATGAGAGCCTGCGACGCGACTGTTGTAGCAAACAAGACGCGGAATGGGAGCCTATTGTACCAAACAGGGCTTGAACGAGACCATTGTACAAAACAGAACTTGAAGGTGGTACGGGATCGTTGTACATAAACGAGAGCCCAGGCAAACAGGATCGTTGTACAAAATGAGAGCCTGTGACGCGACTGTTGTACCAAACAAGACGTAGAATGGGGGCCTGTTGTACCAAACGGGGCTTAAAAACGAGATCATTGTACAAAATGGAACTCGAAGATGGAATGGGATCGTTGTACATAAATGAGAGCCCAGAAAAACATGATTGTTGTACAAAACGAGAGCCTGCGACGCGACCGTTGTACCAAACAAGACGCGGAATGGGGGCTTGTTGTACCAAACAGGACTTAAAAACGAGACCATTATACAAAACGAAACTCGAAGATGGAACGGGATCGTTGTACATAAACGAGAGCCCAGGAAAACAGGATCGTTGTACAAAACGAGAGCCTGCGACGCGATTGTTGTACCAAACAAGACGTGAAATGGGGGCCTGTTGTACCAAACAGGGCTTAAAAATGAGACCATTGTATAAAACGAAACTCGAAGGTGGAATGGGATCGTTGTACATAAATGAAAGCCCAGGAAAATAGGATCGTTATACAAAATGAGAGTATACGATACGACTGTTGTACCAAACAAGACGAGAAATGGGGGCCTGTTGTACCAAACAGGGCTTAAAAACAAGACCATTGTACAAAACGGAACTCGAAGGTGGAATGGGATCGTTGTACATAAACGAGAGCCCAGGAAAACAGGATCGTTGTACAAAACGAGAGCCTGCGACGCGACTGTTTTACCAAACAAGACGCGGAATGGGGGCCTGTTGTACCAAACAGGGCTTGAAAACGAGACCATTGTACAAAACGGAACTCAAAGGGGATGACAAACATTAACTTGGATAGACAAGGATGCTTGGCAAATGGCGTTGGTATCCTCTATGGGGAGTACTTTAGGTTAAAAAGATGTTCTGGGTCTTATGTAATATACCTTAAAACTGGCCCATGTTGGCACGCACATGCTTGGAGTTTTGGCGTAATGCTCCATGATGATGGAAATGCTACGCGTTTGAGGATGCAAATGCAATGATGATTATGCACATTCAAATGCAAAGAGATCTCCTGATAAGGAGATAACAAATATCCCAGGTAACTTGACTGGGGAGAAATGATGATCACTGCATTGATCTGGTCAATCCTTGTGAGGAGAAAACAACTCTGTAGGGGATATTGTCAATGATACGCCGACTCTGAACTGCCACCATTGCCAAAAATAAATTGGACTTTTAAGATCAGAGAGTCAAGACCCTGTTGGGGACGAACTCATCTTACGAGGTACGCTACCCGTTGAACTCCGTCGGGGAAGTGACAACCTTCCGACTTGGCTGGGGAATCAGATGTATGAGTTGATGCTCTGCTAAGGAAGAAACATACTGGGGAGTAAGGAACTCCTTGTACTGTTGGGGGATTGCTCTTGTGTTAAAGGAAAATCTCTTCTTGGGGAGGACACCAACCTTCTATTGCCTTGTTGGGGTAGATTTCAACTTCCAACTCTACTAGGGATGATGGAGGATGTCAATGATAAATCTTCCTGCTGAAGATAAGAGTTTAGGTTGCCCCTTGCTGGGGGTAAAAGATATGAAGTGTCTCATGCTGGGGATGAGGTATGAAGCGTCTCATGCTGGGGATGAGGTATAAAGCGTCCCATTCTGGAGATGAGGGATGATGATACCCTTCTACTCGAGAAGTATCCTTCCCTTTGCTACTCTGCTGGAAATGAGGGATGATGATACCCTTCCACTCGAGAAGTATCCTTCCCTTTGCTGCTCTGTTGGAGAAGGGATTGTCTAATGAGACTTGCTAAGGAATTCTGATCAATGAAGCCTGCTGATGAAACAACTCTTGAAGTACTTGTGTTGACAATGGCTTTGCTTCCAGCCTCTGGGTTGATAGATTGCCTACTAATCATGAGTGAACAATGGTTCTTTGCAATTTTCCACTTGCCTCATACTAGGATCTATCGAAAGAAATTGTCTCAAGAGGATTTTACAGAAAACCTGACATCTAAGATGCCTCAGTGTCTTCAAACTCTTGGATAGATCCATCGGATCTCGAAATAACTGCCCTAGTCTGCATGGTCTATGAAAGAAATTGCCTCGTGAGTATTCATGAAAAACCTCGTATCACTGTGAGATATTTTGCCCCAATATTTTGAACCTTGGGTAGGTGTCTCCGATTGACTGTCTTCGGGTGAGAGTAACTTCTCATGCTCTTAGGGTGGTCTGCCCCAATACGAGCCTTGAAGTGATCACCTTCAGCTGACCATGCTTTGAAGGAGATGCCTAGAATAATTGCTCTTGGAGAGATTTGAATCTCAAAGTGATTGCCCCAGTTTGGTTGAATTGTGACTGCATGCTTCAGACTAATGGCTCTTTGAGAGTTTTGAATCTCGAAGTGATTGACCCAGCTTGGCTGAATTCTGAAGAGATTGCTCGACGTGATTGCTCCAAATTAGTTGGCTCTTACCACGACTGTTTGGGAAAGTCCATACTCAATGGAGTTTCTTGGAAAAGTGAATTTTCATATGCCGGTCCTTCGGAAGCTTCAGACTTCTCAACTTTGGCAAGGTTAAGCTTCTGGACTGAGGTTCCATATGTGAACTTTTATGATGCCAATCAAATGTATGCAAGCAGAAAATGTTTATTCTGAGAATGAAAGTTCTAATGCAACACACATGTTACTCTTGAAGTTTTACTGAAAAAGATTTCGCGAACCTTTGTGAGTGAATCACTGGTTGAAATAGGACATTGATTTTTGATAAACGAAAGCATGCACATGCAACACAACAAAGAACTTTTAGCACAACTCATAGGAGTCAGGAACGCGGTCTCGTGGTAGTACGCTCTCGAAATAACCCTGTTTCAGTTAGGACTTTTGAGGGTTGTATCGTGGCCTGGTTCACGGTTATAGAAACAAAGGATATAAGCTCGAAGTTTATTTATGCCCACCCCTCTTCGTGATGTTTTCCATTCCTATGTTCAGCTAGCTTTCACAAGCGCTCACCTCTCAAAAAGGGTTTTGTGATGGTTAAGGAACCAATTACACTAATTATTTAAGCACTAATCAGGTTGTTGTTGGGAGTCAGTCACCCTTTTGTCTTTCGTGTCTGTGCCACACGACTTTGTTCTTGTTTTAAGGATCTTTCTTGTGTAATCTTCTTTGTCTTTTGCCTTTCATTCTTTTTATTATCCCTAAATTTTGCCTGGACTGATTCTTGTGAATCTTTGATTGTGAAGTCCAGCGGGATGCCCTCATTTCTGCCTAAGTCGCTTTTTTCAAGTTTCGACTTAACGGGCTTTCTCATCATTTTTTCATTCTCTCTTTTTTTCTGATTCTTTTTGAACAAATCGTGTGACACTGGTTGTCTTGATTGCTTTGAAAAGGTTGTGACTTCCTCACTTCTCATTTGATGAAGGATAACCATTTGTTTCCAGTCTTTGGACCTCTTGATTGGGATAACCATTGTGGTTTCTAGTATTTGGACCTCTTGATTTGGTACAATGAAATGTAATGGATCCTCAGATGTGCATTCCTTTTTGAAATTTGAATGCTAGGGTCAAACTAACTGATACCTACCCTGCCCCTGGGTTAAATGTAAGGGTTTTTCATGCGAAATGAAACTCCTACTTCAAGGCTCAAATGGGTTGGCGAGGATCTATCTCCCTTATATCTCCGGTGTTTAGGATTTGAAACAATGCATGTACATCATCAACAGGGTCTTTCTCAAAAGCACACAATTAGAGATTTTGCATTTTCATTTCGTCATCCTCCCTCATAGAGTTTAGCACGAGAGTTGGTATTGAAATGCACATACACAAAATCATGAGTGAATACGAATGGATTACTTCAAGAAAAACATGTGCATTTTATTATGATTAACATTCAAAAACAAATAAGTTCCATGCATGCATACAAATGTTTAAACAAACAGAAGAAACTACAAATGAAAATGCAGTAAAGAAGCCGAAAATTGCCGTCATTGAGGAGACTTGAATCCGTCTGGACTTATTGCTTCTGAAGATGCCTTTGCAAATTGGGAGGTCCATTTGATGAGGAGACTTCAATGTGTGAGCAGACTTTCTAGCTGATGACCTTTGAGTCGATCAAATTTTGCACCTTGTGCCTGAACACATCACAGTTGTCAAATGGTATGCCTAAATGCCCCTGAGTGGTACTTGCATCTAGCCTTCACATCTTGGTGTTCATTGTTGAGGAGGTCTGACTCCGTCTAGACTTATTGCTTTTGGAGACTTTCAGCAGTCAACAGTCTGGATGTTCATTCTATTACTGATTCGGTGCCATATTTCCACCTTTACCTCGTGCGAACACAATAGTCTTGAAGTAAATCAAATTTGTGGACTTGTCTTTACCTCTGCCTCTGAAAGACTTGCAATCTTCAATTAAAAGGTCAGGTGCCCCAGAATGGTAGTCATACTTGGCATTGAAACCACAAAGGAAGCTTTGTTGGATATGATCCTGATACGGCTAGCTCAACCAATTTTAAATCTGAGCAAATGAGGAAACCCGTTGCACATACGATGTCGGAATATGATCAAACTTCTTCTCAAGCTTCTTTGGGATTTTCCCTTATGCTCTGTCCTTAGGACTCTCTTGGGAAGCTGAAATTGGATGCCGACGAATGACGTCTGGAGGGAAGAGGTTGATAAAGTTAATAGATAAGGTTGCTCGCAAAGATCTCGTGTGATCTCCTACCTACGTATCTCCATTGACCAATGGAGAATCAGAGCAGCGTAGTTCCCCTCACTAGGGATGAAAATAGCTTTATTTCATTGACACTACATTTAGGATTTCCATAACCAAACTCATATGAGTCTTCATCTGGTTGACTTCCTCTTTCAGCAGTTTCTGACTTTGAAATAATACTTGCACCTTTGCCTGAATTTCCCCAGTTGGGTCTTTGTTTGGTTACCTTCGCCCGGAGTTACACCTTGATAGTTGTGATTCAAGTTGGCCATTGTGAGGGAAACCAAGTCATGATACTAATATGTCTCTGAACACCTATCATGAATGCAAGGATGTATGCAAATTCCATGTTCAGTTATTTCTGAGGAATCTATCTGCTTTGATTCAAGTTTTGATACAGAAAAATCCAACAGCATGATTCAGATATGTGATCCTCGGAAATAACTGAACATGTGTCTAGAAATGCTATGATGTCATGTATGCAACAGGCATGTGATCAATGGTCTAAAGTTGGTGTCGGTGTTGAGCAGTGAGTCAAGTGTCTGAATAGAACCATAATAGCAACACCATCTCTGTATAGAACCCCAGAACTGAGAACCCAAGAACTGTATAATCGGATCACATAATAGAACAGTCACCGACGGTGTTGAAGTTCAACAACGAGTCAAGTGTCTATGGAGAGTCATAATAATAATAATAATATAATAGTTTCTCTGAACAAAAATCCCGGATCTCATCACCAAAGGACCATGTAGAACCAGATCATATCACAAAATAACACTAGTAAAGCGGGTATGTTGAAGTTTAGGGGTCCTGCAAACCTGTAAACCTCTCCCAATCTCACGGGTGTGCTACTCGGGTCAACATCACGGACTCTCAAAGCCGATCAGCAATAATACGTTCACTATCTCCGAGAAATGGCTCATGACCAAATCAGGGAATTGGTTTGGCATTATATATAACTCAGGGAGGTCTCAGCTGAGTTCAAGGATACAAGCATCCCTCATATGTCCCCAGCTTCAAGCACTGAATCGAGAAACAATAGTACATTCATCCCGAAGGGTACAATACTATCGTCATACGGACATTTTTCTTTAACTGGATTCCCATGAGAGAACCAGGCCATCCTATGCGAGTTCCTAGTGGGCCCTCGGATGCGAGTGGGTTTGCCAACAAATGTGGTATGCCACTATCATCACTGGAGAAGGATGTTTCCACAAAGGTTCTCAATGATCGGTCCCCTGACTGCACATAACTATCAAGGTTGTGTATTGCCCAAGAAAGATTCTGGTATCAATACATTTCTGAGAAGGTCGCAAGTCAAGGTGTGGAACTCACTACTACCAACATAGCAAGATGCCATAAAGAAAAAGTGGAACCATTCTAAGTCCTAAGGTGCACTTGAGCCCCCGTTACAAGCTCATCTCATAGTAACAAAACCCATCCCATAGAAAAAATGAAACCAACACAGTCCAGTATATGATGCATGTGAAAATAAATATTGTAAGCAGTAAATAAATGTTGTAAAGTAAATTGTAAATGAAAATAGTAAATAAACACACAGCAAAACACATATAAACACCCAAAGAAACAAAAACAAATAGGCACTAAGATTAACTCTACGAGGGAAACCAGAGATTCTGGGTTCGATCCCCAGCAGAGTCGCCAACTGTCGGTCCCGGGATTTTCATCCTAGTACAAACGCGAGAGTGACGCGGAAAACGTAGAGTCGTCAGCCGTGCATTTTTATCCCAAAGTAACGGGAAAGGTAATGTTGCACAAACCTGAGGAAGAAGGAAAGGACGAGGTCCTGCGAACCAAAGATCTGGGTTCGGGAGTCGGTTACGTCCTGGGAAGGTATTAGCACCCCAGACCGTCCGCCGTACCCGATGAGTTCCATGCGTGTTTGTTTGTTTCAAAGGGTGAGAAATAAAGTTGCTGCTGAATAAAAACCGCTATTGGAACTGGAACTGAAATGGAAGTGGGAACTGGAAAAGAGAATGAAAAGAAAGAGGGAAATGTAGGGAAAATAAAGAATGTGCTCGAACGGGCCCTACCCCGCTGCCTACGTACCTCATCGGGAAAATGAGGATCAGAGTCGACGTAGTTCGCCCAACTAAGGCGGGAACTATTGTTTGTGTTTTTTATGCGCTGGAACTGCTTATGTCTATGCTCAGGTGTTGCAGGCTCGTCTGGTACGAGTGCATTTACTGTCTTGCAAATGAGATAAGTTGTCGCAAGTTCGCGTTGTGAATGAATAAGATGAGAGGAGAAGTTCCCGCAGGAAAGCCGCTTATTGTGTTTGTTTTTGTATTTTATGAGAAGTATTTTGAATTTGTTTGTGACATTCTCATACTAATACCTATCCATCGTGGTAGATAGCTTACACCTCTCCCCGAAACAGGACGTATATAAGTACTCCGCAACAAAGTCTCATGGCGTATAAGATCATTCAAACTTTATTAGGTATTTTATTATTTTCTTTATGAGGTGAGAAAGAAAGACTCAAGTTGAAAAAGGACAAACTAAGGGAACTAAGACACAACCCTAAGTTAGTTATTATATTCAAAAGGGAGATCCTAATGGTTTGTGAGGTTTTCTAATACTAAAAAGAAAAGGAAAAGAAGAAAAGAGAATTAGAACTTAACTTACTTCCTAAGGAAGATAAGTTGTTTCTAAAGAAAGGGAGAACCTATACAAGCAAAGCACAAAGTGCTAAGGCAACTACAATTTAGAATGCATAAAGAGATGAGAGAAGTAATGTTTACCTCAATCTTCCCCCTACAAAAAAAGGTTAGCTTTACAATGCATATTGAAAGCAAAATCAAAGCATAAAAGCTAAGACAAACACAACTTGAAAGTATAAAGAAAAGGAAGAAGTTATATGTGGCTTACCTCAACCTCCCTACAAAACAAAGGTTAGTGCCAAAATAGTTTGCATATTGGAAACAAAAACAAAACATAAAGGCAATTAAACCTTACACACCTCCTAGAATGGAACTAGGGTTCAAAATAAGACCTAAGTCTAAAGGTGAAGGTACATAAAGATTATATGACTTCTAAAGTCAGTATCTACATGCTATAGGTCTCTAAGGATGATAGGATACCTCACAAGTTCAAACTATGTACAAAAAGTTCACATAAGTTCACCTAAATGCAAGTTAGGGTTTATGGATGAAGTATGAATGCATGTGACTTACAAGTATGAATTAATACATGAAATGAGCATCAAAGTCAGTAGTGAATTATTATGAATTTGGATGAATAAACATACCATCGTGGATGCAATGGTTTAAGCATATGGAGCACAGATAAGAAGATGTGAGAAGAAATGAACAAACATCGCATAAGATCACAAATGATGCACGTTAAGGATGAATGACATGTGAATATGAATGGGATGATTATGGGTCAGTATCATACAAGATATAAGATGCAATTAGAATTCATGGCTTGGCATTTATGATTCCCACATAATGCATGTTAACAATTAGAGGAGAAGGGAAATAAGTTTCTGTTAACATATTTCAAATAATTATGCACTTTGAAACACCAAAACAAATCAAATGAATATGGTTCAAAAAGTGACCTATAACTGGAATTAAAGACCTAAAAGTGACCTATAATTAAGTCCTAAAATTTATCCAAAAGTCTCTCAAGCCAATGGCATGAATGCCTTGCTAAATCCTAGGATATGAAGAAAATAAGCACATAATCGGACCTATAATCTAGGTGACATGAAAAATAGAAAAAAGGCTTGAAAAATTATGAAATTAAATCAATGGAATGATAAAGTCAGTAGCTTGTATTGGTTAAAAGTATTTCACAAAATTATGCACCAAAATGCCAAAACAATTCACTTAATGGTCAAGATAACAAGGCATGATCGCCGAAAAACAACTCCACAAAGTGGATCAAAAATGGAACCAAAAATTATGAAAAAAATGCCTAAGGAGCATCAAAATGTAATAAATCCCAGTGTTCAATCACAAACAAAAAATAGGTCTCACACCTATGGGAAAAAATGTTTTTTGGTCCCTTTAACTAAAACAATGCATTTTGGGACAGCTTGTAATCAAAAATCCAAATTAATTACTAAACCTAACCAAAACTAGAAACAAAAATTATAAAAAATTAATTAAGAGGATAAGCATCATTCATGAAGTTTTCCAGAATTTTATCACACCTAAAACTATTTTTAATAATTGCGACGAAACGGGCAAAAAACGGTGTTTTAAGGGAAAGTGAAAGGAAGCGAATCCTATAATTCGTAACCTAATCCCCAAGCTCCGATATCGACACATATAATCAAAAATTACAAATAAATCCAGTGCCTCAGGTGGGAGGTCTCAATATTCACCTTAAGTTATATGATCCTAAGCCACATACAAACTAGAATGGTGCATTATCGTGGAGAAGTCGAGATTACTTACTTGATTGAAGTGACGATTCTTCGCATAAAAGAAATTCAAAAAAACTCCATGCAAGGGCTTGTAATATCCATAAGCAAAATAAATTCTTATATTCCATGATTTCCTTGTAAAGACCCAACATAATCGAAATCGATCCATATCGATCAAAAACAAGCTTATGAACACTTAATCCAAATTTAGTACTAAACTATAACAAATATTCTAATTAGAAATTACAAGAAAAATGGATTAAGTGTTAATCCACACAAATTAATTAACAAGGAAATTAATTTAGGAATCTACAAGAAAAATCAATTAACCAAATCTAAAAAATAAAAATAAGAATATAGAGGCACATGGGGTGCAAACGAAACCCAACAGTAGCAAATAGCAAGACTGGCCCAGGCCCAGTCACCTTTAACCTTGGCGTAGGGGGTGTAACTGTAAAACGGAGGGTCTGAATATGAATTTGTGGATTTGAAGGCCCAATTCACATACCAGTGTAGGTGTGCCTAGCAATTGAGGGAAGGTGAATAACACAATTGGCCTGAAGAAATCCCATTCCGCAATACCCAGCGCAAGGGAGGGTCCGTTTAGCATAATAGAGGGTGTGAATAACATTTTAATGGGCTAATGAGAGAGAACCCGGTCCAATAGATTTGTAACCCTAATTTGTTGAACTGAAACCCTAAATAACTTAACAAAGAATCAAAATTCTAACTTCATCTTCTTCGTACCACACACTCCGCGGCGCACCAACTCACATTCACGGCTTCTTTCGCTTCACTAACCGTCATTGTCAAACAACAATCCCTCTTGTCGAGGATTCTCCATTCAAATTATCCGCCACTGTGACTTCACCAACTTCGTCTCAGACCTCCCCTCCACACTTCAACCCACCTCTTTATCCTTCGACGCAACACCTCACTCTCGCCGGGACGATGCACCGTCGCGCCATGGAAACTTATGATCCCTGGTCTTCATCACCGACCTCAAGATCCCTTCCGCCATGGCTTCGCCATCTTCGTCATTTATCTCATACCGAAATGAAAAATACTCACTTGAACAAGCTTAATCTTCGTCGGATTCTCATCTTGCACCGTCGTTCTCCTCTTCAACGATGCACCGTCCTTCTTCAGTGTTCACCGCGAAGATGACTCACGACCGCACTGTCCGGCTTCTCCAACCCCTCCTCCATCAACGTATGTTCGCCCTCCATAACTTTGTCTTCTTAGTATGTGCTTCGTTCGTGCTCTCGGTTCGATCCCGTAAGCTCTTCTTCCACTCTCTGTGTGAATACTATTTGCGGTGTGTTGACGCAATGTTGCGTGTTCTTGAATGACGCAAGTCGTTGATTTTGCAGATTGGATTGATCTCACGACGGAGATTTTAATGGCGGAAATACAAATTGCTTCTAACGTTCTGGAAATTTGGTTACGCTCTTAGTGTTGACGGAGAGGGTGAAGATGTATTTTCCGTTTTTAAGAGTGAAATTCGTTGGTGTTTATGTATTTTTCTGTTGAATGTTGCATTGATTCTTGCAAGTGTGAAGTATCGAAGGAGTGATTGAAGAAATGGTTGTGAAGGCGATGATGTGTTCTTGAAGAATCCAATTGAAGATGTTGCTGATTCTGATTGCTCGATTGAAGATGAAACATGAAGGTTGCAGAGCCTTGGAGATTGAATGGTGAAGATGGATGAAGAAGATGGTTGAGAGTCAAGGTTGAAGAAGAGATTGAAAATGGTTCTGTTCTGATTTTTGATGAAGATGGTGATCAATCCCCCTCTACGGAATTGATGGAGCGAAGACGTAATGTGTCTAACGGTATCTAAACTGCAAGTACACAACCTATCGCAATAGTAATAAAAATATGTCGAACCCACAGGGACTTTGTAATCACTCTAGTGCTAGAAGGTCTGCTAGTTTAGCTAAGGCAGAAATTTGTCACGGTTATGGTTTTAAGGATTAAAAACGGGAATTAAACTTAATTAAGGAAATAATGATAAGGCGGTCGATACGTAATAATATTAACCTATGCGGGTCAATCTAGTCTAAGCTTATAAAGATGTTTCACATAAATAATTCTGTAGAGATTACCAGTTTAAAAACCCTTGACTCATACTCTCGTGGTTTTATCTCGGATCATACTCCTAAAGCCCTATGTCTGCTCTCGCTAGCCCATAAGTGTTTAGAAAATAATTTTTGAAAACTTAATAAGTCTAATTCGTTTTAAAGCGCTCTCGCTGTATTTAAATCGAATGCCTAACTTTAGCTATCTGGTTAAAATCTCACACTCTCGTGGTCTCGATCTAACCTATTTCACTTCTCTTACTCTCGTAACAAAAAGCTTGATTTTAATTATAAAAAGTCACAGCCAGAATATAAGTTCGTATATGTTTTTTAGCTTAGATTCGATTCATCCGTTTTGGTTGCTTTATTACATACCGACTCAATTAATTTAGCTACTCATATTAATTAAAACAACAGACAAACACAAAATGAAATTAATAAATATTAAAGCATGCATTATATAATGATAACAGAAACTTAACATAAATAAATAAGCTTAATATTAATTTCAAAATAAAACCTGAACAAACAAATTCTTCGGCTCCTTCTTCCACAATCTGGCAAGCTTGGAGCGTCGGAATCGAAATAAAAAAAAACGAGATCTGAGGCTTAAAGAAATATAACTAAGATAACAATTTCCTAATGTTGGAAATTGTTATTAAAGGGTTTGGAAATAAAAAAGGGAAACGGCAAGAACAAAAGCTGGAAATAAAAACTGGGTTGTAAAAACGGCAGAGCTTCCGCATAAAATTTCAATCCAAGACTCTGTTCTTTCTTCATCTGATTCTTTGATATTTATAGAAGAGAAATTTGACAGTTGAAGAGTAGGAACGTGGGCTTCGGTTCTTCAGTTTTGAGAAAATCCAAGAGAACATGGTTTACTGGGCGTTGTTGAGGTTGAGAGAAAATAGGAGTCTCTGAAGACTCTTTCTATTCGTTGGCACGTTCTCAATTATATTCAAATAAATTAAATAACCCTTGTCACGGTCGTAACATTGGTGTAACGGGCAGATTTCCTCATATTAGCGCGTCACGGTCGTGAGACCATTGTGACGATCGTGAGACCTCTAAAAGGCGTGTCACGGTCGTGAGTCCTTGGTGACGACCGTGAGAGCAACAAATTATGCAGTTTTTAGAAGAATTGATTTCTCTCTTTTCTTTTCATGCTAAATTTTGTTCCTTTGACCCTTTTCCATAATTTTAGCTCTAGACATATTGTACCTGCAATGTGGCATAAAAACTCGAAACAATCGGGAGTTAAAAGGACCAATGTATGATAAAAATGTACTAAAAACATAGTAATAATATGATACGATTTCTCGTTATCAAACTCCCCCATACTTAAACCTTTGCTTATCCTCAAGCAAATAATCAATTGAAAAATGATCGGACACATTTCATTAGACACATACACATACCATACGAGAAGTCATTTAGTTAGATAGACCGATACTAGAGTAGAACACTAACGATACACTAATGACACAAGCAACAAGCTAAGTCGTCGACTTCCCTTTAAACGAAACATTCAGTAATTCCGTTATTATTCTACCTAGAGTCCTTCGTTCTTATTTCACCCGGTTTCGTTCTAGCGCAATCACATTAAGCCCTTTGTCTTAGCACGCACGTAGTGGAGTAGCCGGTTAGTAACTTTGATCCTTTATTAGCACGGGGTCTGGTACACGAATGTGGCAACCCTTTACATATTATCCAAATTGGAGGTTGTGGGGGATCGAATCGTAGCACGCCCTACCAAGTTCAGAACCAGATACCTCTGAACCAACCAGCAATGGACTCCTTCTTATATTACTCATCTCTTATATGCGACCGTGTACTTTGGTGCAAATTCTCTTTTTATGGCAGCGAGATATGAAGGATTGTTTATGGATTAGGCATCAAACACTTATGTTCATCGGCTCCCCACGTGGTTTGTATCTAGATGGTGCTGACTGCTAGTATAAACTACTAGGGATTACTTTAGAACTAAGACTTAAGGTATAGTCATAACAATTATCGAAATGGAATGCTTAAGTAGGAAGTCTAAGGTGTCAAGACTGTATTGATCTTGTTGGATCTTTCTCAGCTTCCTAACTATGATTTCATAGGTATGTCGAGTTATGCGAAGATAAAGCAAAAAAAAAATTTGGTATGGCTAAATAAAGCAGGGAAGAATTGAAACTTAAGAAATAGCATAAATATTACTTGTTCAATTGAAAATGCGGAAAGGGAAAATACAAGGAATGGAAAACGAAAAGGTACCTCTCCCACACTATATCAGACATTGTCCTCAATGTTGTGATATAATAACGGGGAAATACGTTACAAAATCAGAATGCAAAAACAAAAACAAAAACTAATGCTACTGACGACCACGGCCTCGGCTTCTGGTGCGGGAACGTCTGGTAGGAGTGGCTTCCTCATCAGAACCAGTGACAGTAAGAGCGGTGACGTCCATCCGCAAAGCTTCTAACTCGCTGAAGATCTCACCTAACTTTTCATCTGTTTCTTCCTGGTTTCTGACAACAGTGGCAAGGAGTGCATCATACTGCTCCCGCTGCTTCCGCTCAAGTGCGGCATTCATCTGGTTTTGCTGGTGAATGGCACGTAGGATGTCTTCAAGGGTGATCTCAGTAGAAGGTGGCTGCCTGGTGGAAGACTCAGGTATGTCCTGAACTGGCTCAGCACGATCCATCTCCTCTTGCATCTCATCCACAGGTGCATCAGGTTGGTCGTCAACAATTGGAACATGGCCTGTGGGAGATGGTAAATCAAATAGCCAGTTGGCTCTGTTTGATGGATTAATCATGTTCCTGCAAGGCAAAACAATGTTATAATAAATGGTGCCTTGTATCACAGGGTTGAACTTGCCATCCTCGCGCTGAGAGATCCTGTGAGCAGACTTGCAGTAGTTCATTGTAAGAAGCTCCGGTGCCCTATGAGGCAAATGAGTGAGGTGGTCACCAAGATTCAATTGTATGGCTAGGGAGGTGACAATCCCGCCAATATAGAAGGGTGTGGCACCTCTTTGTTCCACAGATTGAATGTGGGCCAGTAGGAACGGAGCGGCGTTGATGCGTTCTTCATTCAGAGCACAATGCAAGAATAGGAGCTCCTTAGAATTGAGCTTATGGTTGCTCTCCCGTGCGAAGATGGTGTTGCAGATGATACGGTGAAAGTATCGTATCGCTGGATTATGAATATGAGTGGCGTTGAGACTTTGATAGGCTGAAGCACGGCTATTTGTGATGTTGTGCCACAAAGTAAAAGCTGCTTCATTGAAGTTTTCGGGCACACGAAGGTGGGCACCGTCACCGTGACTGAAGCCTAAAAGTTTTGCGACTCTAGTTTGAGTGAGTTCAAACTCTCTGCCAAGCATTCGGAATTTGTGATACCGGTGAGTTGGTTTGTGGATCCAGAGGGTGTGATGTATTGAAAAGAACTCAGGAACTCCAGAGTGAGGTTTGAAAATGTTGGTTGTGGTTGGCTGCATAAGTCCCATAAGCCAACTTTTTCAAGAAGTAGCTTCACTCCGTCGAACAATCCTAACTCTCTCAGACAGTCGAGGTTGACGTACCGAGTCGTTTGGAGCCCGCGGGTTTGAAACTTTTCAAACTTCGCTCTCTGGTTTGCTCCTTGTTCTCCTTCTCTAAATTGAATGTTTGCCATTGCATGCAAATGAAGTTTGTCGTGAGATAAGTGTTTGAGATTTTGTGATGAGAATGTGAAGAAATTGATTGATTTATAGTGGAGTGAAGGGAATATGTGGAGTTGGGATTAAATGAGAAAGTGGAATGGAGTGGATGGATTAATGGTGAATAATGAGTGGTTACGGGAGAGAAAGGGGTAATGGGCGGTTAGAGTGTTTTAGGAAATAGAAGTGGAGTTGTGAAGAAGAACGACCTCTGTAACTCAGAGGTCGTGCATTTCAGATCGTCACGGTCGTGAGGGATAGGTTACGGTCGTGACGTGCTTAATTGCCCGTTACGATCGTGAGGGATAGGTTACGACCGTGATGCTCACAAAATTTGGAATTTTACCAGAATGTTTACCTCAGTTCAATCCAATTATAATTCTTATCACATTAATTAATTTATTCCAACATAACACATAACAATGGATCAATATATGACAGCATTAGATTTCATCACACAAGAATTCATCAAAATATCCAGCAATCTAAAGTATCAGTGTATGTTATTACTGATAGTAACAAATTGCATACAGTATTAATCAAACATGCAGTGGGAATTTTTTGGTAAATGCACTAAATTATGAAAACATGTAAATAGACTGAATGAAAAATTGCATTAATGGAAATACTTTGTTTTTGACAGAACAGAAAGAAATTGCAGTAATAAAAATGAACTAGGAAATGTTGCAAAAATTCAAAACTAACTAGAAACAAAAAAACAAAAAGTAAAATTAATCAAATCACTGCAGCTCATCAAAGTCGTTTCTTCAGGTCTTCAAGTGCGGAATTTATATGGTAAAACTGTTCACATGTTAAATCAGTTAAGCCTATAATGTCCAATCTCATGCTTTTAACTTCATCCTTAACAACATTAATGTTAGCTTGGTATACTTCAAGAGTCGTCAAAATTTTGTTCAAGCTTTCAGCATATCCTACTTTGTTGATTTCAGGGGTCTCAGTATCTTCATCAATGTGGTTGATGTCATGGTAACCAGGAGGGGTGTCAGGGTCACTTTCTACATCAGTCATCATATCATCCCTAATTTGGTAGGATTGCGGTGTTTCAGGTGTTGTTGGATGGTCAGGAGGAGTAAGCTCATAAAGCCAATTATCTCTGTTGTGAATGCTGACTTTAGCATGGTTTGGCAAGGTGAACAAGGTTACGATTTTGTTCCTAATCAGGTACTCAAATGGTGGTTGTCCTATGTTTCCTATTATTCGGCGGTTAAAGCAGAAATCCAAATTCATAGGGCGAATGGTACCGAAACGGGTGCACTTGTGTAACTGATATCTAAGTCCGAGGGCATTAGCAATCATGGTGACTAGGCCTCCTACCATTATTGGTAGACTAGGTTCCTCCTGGATGCGGGTAAAGGTCTGCATCATGAAGGGTACAACATTTACGGGTTTGCCTTCGGTCAAACAGGACATTATGAATATCTCGTCCTTAGATACTTCAGTAAGGTTCTCTTCCTTTCCAAAGAAGGTGTGGGCAAGGATTTTGTGAAAATAGAGGATAGCGGGGTTGTGTATTTCATTATTTTCCATGTTATCCGGCTCAGGGTGGTAGTTTCCTGTTAAAGTTCCCTAGAAGAAATCTAGCTCAATATCCATCAGTTCTACCTGGGTGGTAGTAAAAGCAAAAGGTCCGCTAGGAAATCCTAGTAGGTCAGCTAGTTCCTTGTGGTTATAGACATATTCGATACCGAATAGTCGGAAACTAATAAATCCTTTCCGTATTCCAAATCCGCGCTCAGGTAGGTAAACTAAGGAGCTTAAAAATTCAAGGGTTAGCTCGCGGTAAGTGACAAACTTATATTTTATGAGAGCTTTCTCCCATCCAAGCTGGTTAAACATGTATAGGATGCTATCATTGATACCTAAGGTTTCCATAGTTTGTTCATCATAATACAGAGTCAAATCCATGTGTCTCCGTGATAATTCCTCAAATTTCCTCCTTTGGTTTCTACCTCTAAATATGGTTTCCATGAAGTTTCTTGGTTGGTTAGCCATAGTTAGTGTTAAAGCGGGAGAAACAAATCAGGGGAGGAAGAGGTAAGGTAGAAAAGACTTTAGAAAATCTGTAGCAAGGTAAATTTAAAAATGATTTAGAAAACAAAAGTTAAAAATAAAGAAAATAAGGAAAGAAATAGATAAATAAAGTTGATAATAAAAGTGAAATAAAACAATAAAATGGGTTGCCTCCCACTAAGCGTTGTTTTTATCGTCATAAGCCTGACGTAGTGCTTAGTGCTAGATTAATCAGGGAAGTTAGTGGACTACTCTAAAAGTTTTAAATTATTCGCATAATCTCTGTTTTCAATATTATGGTAATGTTTTAATCGTTGTCTGTTTACTGTGAACGGTTCACTATTCCTACCCTTAATTTTTATTGCTCCGCTCGGGAACACTTTAGTTATTTCAAAGGGTCCTGACCATCTAGATTTTAGTTTTCCAGGAAAGAGCCTAAGTCTTGAATTGAAGAGGAGCACAACGTCTCCCACACTAAATTCTTTCCTAGACAGGCGCTTATCGTGCCAACGCTTGGTTCTTTCTTTGTATATCTTAGCATTCTCGTATGCGTCCAACCTTAATTCTTCTAATTCATTAATGTCGAGGATTCGCTTTTCTCCAGCGGCAGTGTAGTTTATATTGAGTGTTTTAATCGCCCAATATGATTTGTGTTCTAGTTCAACTGGGAGATGACACGCCTTCCCATACACTAGTTTGAAGGGTGTAGTTCCTATGGGTGTCTTGTAGGCTGTCCTATAAGCCCATAAAGCTTCATTAAGTTTAGATGACCAATCCTTCCTAGATATGGCGACAGTCTTCTCTAGAATTTGTTTTATTTCTCTGTTCGAGACTTCGACCTATCCACTTGTTTGCGGATGATATGGTGTTGCTACATGATGTCTGACTCCATACTTAGATAGTAATTTGTCGAATATTTTCGAAATGAAATGCGATCCACCGTCACTAATGACAAGTCTAGGCACACCAAATCTTGGAAAGATTATATTCTTGAAAAGCTTAATTACTACTCATGTGTCATTTGTAGGAGAAGCTATAGCCTCGATCCATTTTGAAACATAATCGACAACTACGAGTATGTACTTGTTACCGAAAGATGATGGGAATGGTCCCATGAAATCTATTCCCCAGACATCAAAGACTTCAACTTCTAATATTCCGCTTTGAGGCATTTCATCTCGTCTTGAAATGTTACAGGTGCGTTGACACCGATCGCAATTTATAACAGCGATGTGGACATTTTTCCATAGATTAGGCCAAAATAGGCCGACTTGTAAGATTTTTGCACAAGTCTTAGAAGTGCTTGCGTGTCCACCATAAGGAGATGAATGACAATGAGCAATGACATCTTCTATTTCTTCTTCGGGAATGCACCGACAGAAGATTCCGTCAGGTCCTCTTTTAAACAATAATGGTTCGTCCCAATAGTAATACTTGAGATTGTGGAAGAATTTCTTTTTCTGATGATAGGTTAAGTCCGGTGGAAGTGCTCCTGCAGCTAAGTAGTTGACAATGTCAGCAACCATGGCAGTCCTACGGTTGTTTGGATTGTTTCCACGGCTTTTGGTTCATTTATGTCTAACCGAGCTGGGTCGCTTCTTATTTGTGCTATCAGCTGTTCATACGGAAAATCGTCGTTAATCGGCACTTGTTCGGGTTTAATACCTTCTATTCTAGATAAATGGTCCGCTACGACGTTTTCAGTACCTTTTTTATCTTTGATTTCGAGATCAAACTCTTGTAAGAGTAAGATCCATCTCAAGAGTCTTGGTTTAGCATCTTTCTTGGTTAGTAAATATCTGATAGCAGCGTGGTCTGTGTAGATGATTATTTTTGCTCCTACTAGGTAGGAACAGAATTTATCAAGCGCGAAGAGAACTGCTAACAACTCTTTTTCAGTAGTGGCATAGTTCAATTGGGCAGAATCTAAAGTTCTATTGGCATAGTAAATTGCGTGAAGTTTCTTGTCCTTCCTTTGTCCTAGAACTGCGCCTACAACATAGTCACTTGCATCGCACATGATTTCGAAAGGTAATCTCTAGTCAGGTGGTTGCATGATTGGTGCGGTGATGAGGGCTATTTTTAGAGTTTCGAATGCTTTAAGACAATCTTTATCGAATATGAACTCAGCGTCTTTCATTAATAAACCGTTAAGAGGTTTAGTGATTTTCGAGAAATCTTTGATGAATCGTCGATAGAAACCGGCGTGTCCTAAAAAGCTTCGTATTTCTCGAACGGTCTTAGGGGATTGAAGATCTTTTATGACTTCTATCTTAGCTTTATCAACTTCAATTCCCTTGTCAGATATAACGTGTCCTAGTACGATTCCTTCTCTGACCATAAAATGGCATTTTTCCCAGTTAAGTACGAGGTTTACTTTTACACATCTTTCTAACACCATTTCTAAATTTGATAGACATCCTTCAAAACTTTGCCCGCATACAGAGAAGTCGTCCATGAACACTTCCATGATGTTATCTATGAAATCTGCGAAGATTGACATCATACATCTTTGAAAGGTTGCAGGAGCGTTACATAATCCAAAGGGCATTCGTCTATAAGCGAACGTTCCATAAGGACATGTGAATGTAGTCTTCTCTTGATCATCTGGGTGAATAGGGATTTGGGAAAATCCTGAGTAACCATCTAGATAACATAAATACGAGTGTTTGGCTAATCGTTCTAACATTTGATCTATAAAAGGTAGTGGGAAATGATCTTTTCGAGTGGCTTTGTTTAGTTTTCGATAATCGATGCACACTCTATGTCCGGTCACTACTCTTTGTGATATCGATTCGCCTTTAGCGTTTTTCACAATAGTGATACCTCCTTTCTTTGGTACTACATGTACTGGACTAACCCATTGACTATCAGAGATTGGATATATTATTCCAGCGTCTAGTAGTTTCTTAACTTCTTCTTTTACTACAGTGCTAAGGATTGGGTTAATTCTTCTTTGGGATTCTCTAGAGGTTTTGCAATCTTCTTCTAGCATAATACGATGCATACAGATTGAAGGACATATTCCTTTGAGATCAGATATGTTATATCCTAATGCAGTTGGGTATTTCCTTAAGACATCTAAAAGTTTCTTCGTTTCGATTGTTCCTAAACTGGAATTGATTATAACTGGTCGCGTACATTCAATGTCTAGGAATTCGTATCTTAGGTTCTTAGGTAAGGTTTTTAACTCTAATTTAGGTTTCTTCTTGCTTGGCATGGGATCCGGTGTAAGTGCTAAACTTTCGCTTAGACTATCATCTTGATACGGTTCACGCCAATTGTCATCTTCGAAAATTGGAGGGATTTGAATTTTCATAATTTCAGAATAATTAGTTTCTTTCATTCCCATCTCTCTTACACACTCGTCAATGACATCCAATAAATAGCATGTGTCCTCTATAGCTGGTGATTGTAAGAATTGTGTTAAAATAAATTCAACTTTCTCTTCACCTACTTCAAAGGTTAGCTTTCCTTTCTTTACATCTATAATAGCTCCGGCGGTAGCTAAGAATGGTCTTCCTAATATGATAGGTGTAGTGGAGTCTTCAGTGATGTCCATGATTATAAAATCAGTAGGAATGTAGAATTGACCTATCCGTACTGGGACATTCTCTAGTATGCCTACAGGATATTTTATAGAGCGGTCGGCTAGTTGAACAGACATTTTAGTTGGTCTTAATTCTCCCATATCTAGCCTTTTGCAAATTGTTAAGGGCATAACACTGATACTGGCTCCTAAATCGCATAGAGCTTTGTCAATGACGAATTTTCCAATTACACAGGGTATAGAGAAACTACCTGGATCTTTTAACTTAGGAGACATGTTATTTTGAATTATTGCGCTACACTCAGCAATAAGTGTAACGGTTCCGTTATCCTCTATCTTCTTCTTATTGGATAAGATTTCCTTTAGAAATTTAGCATACGAGGGCATTTGAGTGATAGCTTCTGTAAATGGAATAGTAATATTTAACTGCTACAGAAGTTCAACAAATTTCTTAAACTGGCCCATCGTCTTGGAAGTTGTTAATCTCTGAGGGTACGGAATCGGTGGTTTATAAGGTGGTGGAGGCACATAAGGCTTCTCTTTCTCCACTGCCTCTTGATTATTATCTTCCTTTTCTTCTGGTTCATTCTCCTTTTCAGTCGGCTTATCCTGCTTTTGGCACATGGCTGGATTGTCAAGTCTTGGATCGGCAGGTCCGTCAAGTTCTTTGCCACTTCTTAGTATCACAGCATTGGCCTGTCCTTTTGGATCAGGTTGGGGTTGTCCAGGAAATACTCCAGCTGGGGCAGTGGTAGGTGCTTGTTGTTGAGCTACTTGTGAAATCTGAGTTTCAAGCATTTTGTTATGTGTAGCTAACACATCTACCTTGCTCACCAATTGCTTAATCTGCTCGCTAGTGTGTATGTTTTGGTTCAAGAATTCCTTGTTTGTTTGAGATTGGGTAGCTATGAAGTTCTCCATCATTAATTCAAGGTTTGATTTTCTAGGAACATTATGAGCAGTCTTTTGATATCCTGGTGGTGTAGTTGGCGCTTGACCTGGTGCGTATAAAGCATTGTTGTTCTTATAAGAGAAGTTCAGATGATTCTTCCAACCTGGGTTGTATGTGTTCGAGTACGGGTTTCCTTGAGCATAATTCACTTGATCTGTGGGAATTCCTGCTAATAGTTGACAATCAGGGACAGCATGTCCTGGAACTCCACATAACTCACAGTTAGGTGTTACCGCAGCCACAGTGGTTGTTGGTGTTATGGCCAAGTTGTCGATCTTTTGGTTAAGTTGGTCAAACTTTGCATTAACTTGGTCCATACTACTCACTTCGTACATACCTCCTTTTGTTGGTTTCTCAGTTGCGACTCTCTCGCTTCCCCATTGGTAATGATTCTGAGCCATACTCTCGATAAGTGCATAAGCATCATTATATTCTTTGTCCATTAGTGCGCCGCCTGCGGCAGCGTCAATCGTCATTCTTGTGTTGTACAAGAGTCCATTGTAGAAAGTATGGATGACCATCCATTCTACTAATCCGTGATGTGGATAAAGTCTCAGCATATCTTTGTAGCGTTCCCAAGCTTCGAAAAGTGACTCGTTTTCCTTTTGCTTAAATCCGTTGATTTGAGCTCTTAGCATAGCTGTCTTGCTAGGTGGGAAATATCTTGTCAAGAAGACTCTCTTTAGTTCCTCCCACGTAGTTACTGAATTCGAGGGTAGAGATTGAAGCCAGGCTCTTGCTCTATCTCGAAGTGAGAAAGGAAAAAGGCGTAATCTGATTGCTTCTTGGGTAACTCCATTAGCTTTTACTGTATCTGCGTACTGCACAAATATCAAAAGATGAAGGTTCGGATCCTCGGTAGGATTTCCAGCGAATTGGTTTTGTTGCACGGCTGATATCAGCGAAGGTTTCAACTCGAAATCGTTTCGGTTGATAGCCGGCGCGGCAATGCTGGAATGCGGCTCAGCTTGTGAAGGACTAGCGTAATACTTGAGCGGATGATTTGGTTCTTCAGCCATTTCTGCGTCCTTCGTTGTTCCAACTGGTTTAGGTGGATCAACTTGAAGATCTGGAATGTTGTATTTTCGTTGGTATTCGAATATTCGTCTTCTTAAATGTAAGAAGCGTTCTAATTCAAGGACTGGAGGTTGCAAGTCTTCTCCTTGAGAGCGAGTACTTGGCATACACTCGGTAAATTATATTAGGGAAAATAAATCGTTACCTTAGTCTAGACAGTGCTACTCTAATAGTGCACTAGTGACTAAATCAAGGTCCCCGGCAATGGCGCCAAAAACTTGATGGAGCGAAGACGTGATGTGTCTAACGGTATCTAAACTGCAAGTGCACAGCCTATCGCAATAGTAATAAAAAGATGTCAAACCCACAGGGACTTTGTAATCACTCTAGTGCTAGAAGGTCTGCTAGTTTAGCTAAGGCGGAAATTTGTCACGGTTATGGTTTTAAGGATTAAAAACGGCAATTAAACTTAATTAAGGAAGTAATGATAAGGCGGTTGGTACGTAATAATATTAACCTATGCGGGTCAATCTAGTCTAAGCTTATAAAGATGTTTCACATAAATAATTCTGTAGAGATTACCATTTTAAAAACCCTTGACTCATACTCTCGTGGTTTTATCTCGGATCATACTCCTAAAGCCCTATGTCTGCTCTCGCTAGCCCATAAGTGTTTAGAAAATAATTTTTGAAAACTTAATAAGTCTAATTCGTTTTAAAGCGCTCTCGCTGTATTTAAATCAAATGCCTAACTTTAGCTATCTGGTTAAAATCTCACACTCTCGTGGTCTCGACCTAACCTATTTCACTTCTCTTACTCTCGTAACAAAAAGCTTGATTTTAATTATAAAAAGTCACAGCCAGAATATAAGTTCGTAAATGTTTTTTAGCTTAGATTCGATTCATCCGTTTTTGTTGCTTTATTACATACCGACTCAATTAATTTAGCTACTCATATTAATTAAAACAATAGACAAACACAAAATGAAATTAATAAATATTAAAGCATGCATTATATAATGATAACAGAAACTTAACATAAATAAATAAGCTTAATATTAATTTCAAAATAAAACCTGAACAAACAAATTCTTCGGCTCCTTCTTCCACAATCTGGCAAGCTTGGAGCGTCGGAATCGAAATAAAAAAAAAACGAGATCTGAGGCTTAAAGAAATATAACTAAGATAACAATTTCCTAATGTTGGAAATTGTTATTAAAGGGTTTGGAAATAAAAAAGGGAAACAGCAAGAACAAAAGCTGGAAATAAAAACTGGGTTGTAAAAACGGCAGAGCTTCCGCATAAAATTTCAATCCAAAACTATGTTCTTTCTTCATCTGATTCTTTGATATTTATAGAAGAGAAATTTGACAGTTGAAGAGTAGGAACGTGGGCCTCGGTTCTTCAGTTTTGAGAAAATCCAGGAGAACATGGTTTACTGGGCGTTGTTGAGGTTGAGAGAAAATAGGAGTCTCTGAAGACTCTTTCTATCCGTTGGCACGTTCTCAATTATATTCAAATAAATTAAATAACCCTTGTCACGGTCGTAACATTGGTGTAACGGGCAGATTTCCTCATATTAGCGCGTCACGGTCGTGAGACCATTGTGACGATCGTGAGACCTCTAAAAGGCGTGTCACGGTCGTGAGTCCTTGGTGACGAGCGTGAGAGCAACAAATTATGCAGTTTTTAGCAGAATTGATTTCTCTCTTTTCTTTTCATGCTAAATTTTGTTCCTTTGATCCTTTTCCATAATTTTGGCTCTAGACATATTGTACCTGCAATGTGGCATAAAAACTCGAAACAATCGGGAGTTAAAAGGACTAATGTATGATAAAAACAGACTAAAAACATAGTAATAATATGATACGATTTCTTGTTATCAGGAATCCCTGGATTTTCTGTTATATTCTGTTAGAATTCCCCCAATGTAACTGACTTTTTGTTTTTGAGTTTTTTTATGAAGTTGTAACTGATTCAGTTATTGTAACTGAAATTTCTCTGGTTTTTTGGTTGTAACCGACTTCACTCTGTTATCGTTCTTCAGTTATCAGTGATTGTTTTGTTAAGAGTTTTTTTCTCCCTTTTTCTTCTGATATTGTTTTTCTGCTTTCTTCCTTTTTACTGTGACCAAAAAAAGGAAAATATACCACTTGACATATTCAAAGAAGAAAAATAAGATGGTTTCAAAATTAATGGCTTAGTAGAATGAAGTGGACTCATAAATTCTATAATGGGCTTTAGTCGTATGGGCTTGAAAGATTAAAATTGTATTTTGACAATAGAAATTGGATGATAGGTTTAGAGAAAAATGGTATGAAAATGGAAGATTAGAAATATGGATATTAATATTTAGAAATGTGGTATTTAAGGATTATGGCAAAAATGGTTTAAGAAAATAATGATGGTAAACATGGACGTGTGTCTTGGATTCCAAATGGCTTACACAATTAATCTTAATAGGTTACCACAATCTTCCAACCCAAATCAAACTTATTCTTAATGAATCCCCAAACTTCGGTAAACTTCAATCTTTAACCTTATTAACTTGTACCACAAACAATGAGCAATCGAAAGAACCATAATAACCTGATTATCTTATGAGTCCACCACTGGATCTCCTGTACCATGAATATCATGATACACTTGATATGAAACCCTGAAACTCATTCTCCATTGATTAACATTAACAAATCCATACCAGAGATATGAGCCCTTGAACAACTTGTATTGAATGCTCCCCGATGAGGCCAATAACTTGGGTTATTAACATGACTAAAACCCTAAACATCTGACATTCCTGAGAAATCTTGAAGAAGAAAACTCGGGTACTTGATGAACATCAACATAAGAATGTGCCCATGATAATGTGAGCTCAACCTCTGTCTCAATCTCAAGTGTAATAGCCAAATGAATCACCTTGGAATAGGAAAACTCAAGTCACCAGAGAATACTTGATCCTATGCCTTATGAGTTCAATGCAAATGCGTGATTATGAATATTATGACCTAATGGGAAATGCAGATGAATGCAAACATAATCTAATTAAGGGTAATAAAAGCGAGGGCAAATTTTGGGGTATTACAAAGTGCATATTACATAAAACTAAAAGACAACACATAAGTTCATACAGAAGTGCATATTACATAAACTAAAAGATAACACATAAGTTCATACAAATACTACTAAGGTTAATATTACATAAAACCAAATCAAAACACATATGCTACACAACACACTAGTCTTCATTGAGTTAGGCTCCTCTCAATGTCATCCAAATTCTTCTTAGAAGTTGTACTCCCAACACTTGTATCCTCCTCAGGACTGACCAATGGATCTTCTGCAGCTCTGTCCGGTCCCACAATATTTCTTGTCTTAAGTGTCCTAAGTCTGTCACTTTGTCTTTTCTTAACTACAACTTTCTTTCCTCTCTTCTTTGGAGATAACATTGCCTTCACCTATTATATCTGAAAGTACTTAGAAATGTAATACACATAGTAGGCCTTGAAACAAAGTACAATAGTAACATGGTACAAACTGACAGGGTCACTCATAGTAGGTCTTAAAACAACAGGTTCTGGTGCAGCAGGTATTGGCACAAATGGTTTTGGTGCAGCAGGTCTTGGTCTTGGTCTTGGAATTTTAGGCATTGGGCCAAAGAAAACTTTAGGTCTTGGCACAGATGGTACTGGTGCAGCAGGTACAAGCTCAGTAGATATTGGTCTTGGCACTTTTGCTGGTGAAGTATCCACATTAAGTGGCTAAATGTCTAGGATTTCATCATCATCCAGCAAAGAAGCCAATTCTCCAGGATCAATACCATAGTACATCCTCATTGCCTCAGCAGATGTTTGAGTAGGTTGTGATGAAATTGGTACCTCAGGTTGTACCTCTTCATTATATACCTTATCAGTTTGTACCTTATCAGTTTGTACCTCTTCAGTTTGTACCTCATCCGTTTCTCTTCCTTTAGTTTCTCTTCCTTCAGTTTGTTGCCCTACAGTTTGTTGTCCTTCATCTGTAGTCTTGGCCTTTTTAGTATGAACTCCCTTCTTTGATGTGCCCTTTGGCCTACCTTGTACAGTTAGTATAACAATGTATTACTTTCTATAATAGTACTTGACAAATAAGTATCTTACTTTACAAGAAAATGTTACTTATCCTCATCTTAAAATTTGCATATAAGTAGCTTAAGCAAAATCTGTGTTCAAATTCAGGATATCCCTCTTCAAATGAAGGGCGTATACCAGAGATGTTCAGCTTGAATGTGTTTCCAACCGATGCCCTCCTTAATTCAGCTGCATATGACCAGAGCGTGATATATTGCTTGGTTGAGTCCCCTTCAACCATCCTTCGAGCTAGTTGTCTTGCTTTGAATGCCCTGCAACCAGTTATCTCTGTAGCAAACCTCAGTCTCACATCAGCTACCACTTCATTCAATTTCATACTTGAATTGTTCTTGAATTTATCAACTATCACTCTAGAAACCCACACTGCATTTGCATTTTTGTTGAAGAATTTTCTACCACACTTATGCTTATGAAATTAAGTCTTGATCCTAAATGTTGTGGTTCTCAAAACCCTACTGCATAACACAGTGTAGTTACATTTTTGTTTGTCCTGAAAAATAATTCTGCACCTATTCCCATCATTCTTTGCAAACACCACCTCTCTACCATTCAACACATTATGCTCAAGCACAACTTTCTTAAATTGCTTCAAGGAAGAGAATTCCATTCCCACTTTAAACATAAAATCTTTGCCAAGTTTTTCATCTTCATTGAATCTTATCACTCGAGGCCTTTCATCAGAACTATCATTGTCTCCCCCACTATCAAGCTCATCAGTCATATAGGCATCTTCAATCACATGCTCTCTATCAATCTCAGGTGTAGTAAACCTTACATTGTTCCCTTGAGGTGTACCACCAACAATATTTGGTTGTCTACTAGACTCACTAACATCAACATCTTTGTTTATACCACCTCCTACATCAACATCCTCATCACAATCATGCATTCCCTCTTCTTCACTATCCTCAAATTGAATCACATCCAAGGTATCTTCACTTGAGTCACTCTCCTGTTCATCCTCAACAATTTCTTTCCCCTTTTCTTTCTCTAAAAACCTCTCAATATAAGTCTTCTCACCATTTTCTAATTTTGCCTTAGTATATATCTCAACATCACATTGACTATTCTCAGCACAACTAGCTAACATAGTTGCATCCTCATCATTGACAAAGGGTTTTAGATCATTTTCTAGACTATCATGCTCAGTCTTCCACCATATTTTCACAGCTTTAGTGTTAAAGGAAAGGTCCATATACTTGATTATGTCACGGGCTTCAAAGTAAGATCAAAAACATGTGTCTTGACCATTCACAGCAAACACATCCCCCTACATATCTTAACACTGCATCCTTTACAAAAGACCCTTTTGTATAAAAAACAACCTTAAATAACCGCATACCTTACACAACATAAGAAACCACAAAAGGGTATATCAGACAATGCAATGCAAATAAAGATGGGTAACCATATAAACTAGGGTACAGTCAACACAAACAATTGAACACAAGTGGGACATGTGAAGTAAATGCAAACAGTCTTGAATGAAGTAAACAAATGTTGTAATGGAAACTTTACCTTATCAATGGGTCCACCTACCAAATGTTGCGTTCTTTAATGGTGGGTCCAAGGATCTCTGCGCAAAGCGTGTGCGACGAGTTGCGTTCTTTTTTATTTCTAATTTAACATATTCATTAATCCAGTCAGCCAATTAAAGAAATAACAAATAGAAAAATTAATCTAGTCATCCTGTCACATCAACAACCGTTAGAGTTGTTTAACGTCAGAGACTCTTAATTGAGACGAAATATTTTTTGAGGACTAAAACTTAAAGGAAAATTTTAGAGGGACTAAAATTCAAAATGACCATATTTACAGGGACCAATAACTTATTTAACCATTTTTTTAATTTTAATTGCCTTCTAAAAAAATAGAAAGGATAGACAACAAAATTTGAATTTTTTTTTAATATAACATACTTTATTAAATAAATTTCCAAAATAACATAACTTTGAAAAAAATTACCAAACTAACATAGTTTGGTAATGCATTCGCCATTTGAATTGAAGAACTAGTGGAAATTATGTTGAATTCGCCAAATGGATTGGCTAGCCTTAAAAAAAATTGCCTAATTCGCCACACCATTTGGCGAATGTGTTGTAATTACATGCATGCATTCGCCAAATGGAATGTTGCATGTTTTTAGGTTGTTTAGGGTTAGCAATTTTTTTACTATATATATGCGTCACTCATAAACATGTATGCCTCACTCATAAACATCAGATTTATCTCACTCCTTCCTTAGAAACCCTAAAAATTCATTCCTTTCAGTCTCCCTCTCTCACAATATGGCTTCTCCCCGTCCATCTAGTTATGCATCGACACCGTCTTCCTCAACATCAGAAGAACCACTTCCAAAATTTGATATCTTGAAGAAAAATGCTTTAGTGTTTTTCTCGGCAACAAAGCCTCCTCTGAAGATGCTGTTATGGAACCCCCAAACTTTGGAACACTTGCACAGAGAATTAACCCTCTGGTTAGAAGGAGAGATCGGCCACAAAGAAAAGATAATTAAAATTGAGAAGCGGGTTGTGGAGTCTGGTGTGACGAAATGGAGAAAAATTGTCAATGATGCAGGTGTTCTTTCGATGATGCTAGGCGGAGGTGAAGTTGTCCTGATGGTTCTGATAGGCTAGATTTGTTGAATGTTGCAGTTGTTCTATTTATGTATGGTCATGTTTGAATTTATGTATTTTTCCGTTTTATTTATGTACGGTCATTTTCTGAATCATGTATTTCCTTGTTTTATTTATGTATGTTCGTGTTTGTGGTTGTATGATTTTACTGATATGAATTAAACGAACTAGGCTTCCATTTAAAATAACCCAGAAGATGCTGAAATTTGGACGGCAAAAACTCCAATCATCCGCTTCACTACAATTGAAATGCACCAAACAGATCGGGTGAAAATGCAGTTCGGAATGCAACAGGATATTCCGGGCCCTCCGACATGTTTGGGAAATTGGCATTTGAAAAGAGTAAGTGACATGTGGAACATGGAAGATTGGAGAGACTTTGCAGGGGAATTACGTCAACAATGGACGGATCGACGCCAACATGTCCTAACTGACCAAGTGCTGCAAAATGTCAAACCAACTAGAGAATATTTAGTTTGGTTTAGGTCAGTTACTATGCAACAATGGGTGTCTGATAACCCATACTTGATTGACCCCCGCTCGCAGGCCGCAGCATACGCCCAACCACCAACTCCACAACATGACTACCCCACCCAATTCCAGCCATCGACTTCAAACACCCATAGGCCATTCATCCAAACACATAACCCCTTCATGCCACAAACCCAATCACAACAACAAGAGCCTTACCAACACCAATATACCCCCGACAACCCCTTCATGTCCACACCAACCTATAGCCCCCCACCTTTGTTTCGTTCTCAAAACGAGGCAATATCCTCATTTGGTCAAGCTTATCGTCCTCACCCAACCCAATCCAACCCAGCCCAACCTATCCGACCCAGCTTTGAAAACATGGGCACACAACTCAGTTACGGCAGCGCCTTTGGCAGCAACCTTCCACGTAATTGGGGACAAGCTGAATCATGGACTCAACAACAACCGCCTCCACCAAACACACAAATACAAGCGGAACCTCGACAACCTGGTGGTAGAGTTCGAAGACGGGGTCATCCCCGTGGATGTGGTACTGGGGGACAGTTAGATAGGGCGGGAAATTAGTTTTTGTAATGTGGTTGTTGAATTATTAATAATAATTTTCTTTTAATTTATATTTCTCTTTCTCATATTCTCTAATTTTCTTTTATATCAATAATTTTCTTTAAATATAATTTTCTTTAATATATATATATTTATATATATATATATATATATATATATATATATATATATATATATATATATATATATATACTTATATATATATATATATATATATATATATATATATATATATATATATATATATATATATATATATATATATATATATATATATACTTATATATATATATATATATATATATATATATATATATATATATATATATATATATATATATATATATATATATATATATATATATATATATATATATATATATATATATATATATATATATAACAAAAATATGAAACACAAAATTAACCAAATAACACATGCACAACATACCAATTGACGAATTGGTTGTAAAGTTGCATGCATTCGCCAAATGGTTTGGCGAATTGGTTCAAAAATTTTGGATCATGCCATTCCATTTGGCGAATTAGTGAAGAATTTCACATGTTCAACCAATGGTTTGGCGAATATGTTACCAAACTATGTTAGTTTGGTAATTTTTTTCAAAGATATGTTATTTTGGAAATTTATTTAATAAAGTATGTTATATTAAAAAAAAATTCACAAAATTTGTGTTTAGAAAATTTTAAATAAAACAAAAAAATTGCAAAGTACACAGCTATAAATACCAAGACAGGAAAATGGGAAACATAAAGCACTGCGGATGAATACGTCTCATCCTCCACGATTTACTACTATAAAAGAAGCCATGCTTACCTTTTAATTATTATTTATTTTTTCATTATTTTTATATTTTATCTAAAACAATTCTAAATAAACAGAGGCACACATAATGCATTCAAATTTGCTTGTAATATAATGAATTGAATCGTGCAAGTAAATTAAACATTCAATATTGGAGATATATTGTCTTGAATCTTGATATCAGAAATATCAATTTATTACTAGTTGTATTGTACTATCATCTTTGACTTGTATGCATGAACGTGCAACATAGTTCCGTTGTTTTCTGAAAACACAAGCTGGTGGTGCTCCTATATTCTATCTTCTATAAAAGCTTGTGTGAGAAAATAACATGACAGTACCATCAAGCAATGGCTTCTTTTGGCAAAACTCAGAACAAACCACATGTTGTGTGTGTTCCATTTCCAACACAAGGTCATATAAACCCAATGCTCAAACTAGCAAAACTTCTTCATTTCAAAGGTGGTTTTCATGTCACCTTTGTTAACACTGAATACAGTCACAAACGTCTTCTCAAATCTAGAGGTCTTAATTCTCTAAACGGTCTCTCCTCTTTTCGTTTTGAAACTATTCCAGATGGTCTACCTGAGTCCGATGTGGATGTCACACAGCATGTACCTTCTTTGTGTGTCTCCACTCGAAAAACATGCCTGCCTCACTTCACAAAACTTATATCTAAACTAAATAATTCTATAGACACCCCTCCTGTTACTGGCATAGTTTCTGATGGTACTATGAGTTTTGCTTTGGAAGCTGCTGAAGAACTTAATGTCCCTCACGTGCTTTTTTGGACAAGTAGTGCTTGTGGCTTCATGTGTTACCTTCAATATCGCCACTTAATTGAAAAGGGCTTAACACCACTTAAAGGTACCTAAATATTGATTTCTGATATTCATTGTTCCTTCAGTATCAATTCATTCATTTTCTGATATGCAGATTCAAGTTATTTGACAAATGGATATTTGGAAACTACCATAGATTGGGTGCCAGGCATAAAAGAAATACGGTTAAAGGATTTTCCAAGCTTCATCAGAACTACGGACCCTAACGAAGTTATGCTAAATTCTGTATTATGGGAGTGTGAAATAGCTCTAAAAGCTTCTGCAATAATTTTAAACACGTTTGATGCCTTAGAGCACGACGTTTTACAAGCATTCTCTTCCATTAGTAATTTACCTCCGGTTTATTCCATTGGTCCATTAAATTTTCTGTTAAAACAAGTCACAGATAAGGAATTAAACTCAATTGGTTCCGATCTTTGGAAAGAGGAGCGAGAGTGTTTAAAATGGCTAGCAAGTAAAGAACCTAACACAGTTTTTTATGTTAATTTTGGAAGTGCTGTGGTCATAACGAATGACCAATTAATTGAGTTCGCTTGGGGACTTGCTAATAGCAAGAAAACATTTTTGTGGGTTATAAGATCAGATCTTATAAACGGTGAAAATGCTGTTTTACCTCGAGAGTTTTTGGAAGAGACGAAAAATAGAGGATTATTGTCAAGTTGGTGTCCACAAGAGGAAGTTTTGGATCATTCAGCAATTGGAGGTTTCTTGACACACAGTGGTTGGAACTCAACGTTGGAAAGTGTGTGTGGAGGTGTTCCAATGATATGTTGGCCTTTCTTCGCTGAACAACAAACTAATTGTAGATTTAGTTGTCATGAATGGGGAATTGGTTTGGAGATTGAAGATACTAAGAGGGATAAGATTGAGGGAATTGTGAGAGAATTGATGGATGAAGAAAAGGGTAGAGATATGAATGAGAAAGCATTGAGGTTGAAAGAATTGGCAATAGAAGCTGCTGCTGGACCATATGGTTCTTCATTTGTGAATTTGGATAACCTCTTTCATTTACTTTCATAAAATTAGTAGATGACCCGTGCGCCGTGCGTTATTAGTTAATTAATTTTAAAGATATGTTTTAATTGTCTGTTTAAATGTTATATGAGTGGTAGTGTCACGTGTTATAATTTTATTCCATTAGTAACAATTCAAATGCGCAATGAAATTTTTTTTAATGTTTTTTTCCATTTGAATCTAATTGATAGTGTCATGTGTTATAATTTCATTTCATGATGTTTTGGTGCAGTTGTATGATCTGTTTAGAGGTTATATGTGTAGGTATAGGTGATAAAAATGATGTATGATGATTTGAGGTGTTTTATGAGTTTATGAATTATGATGACAAGATTTAGAGGAAGATGTTAAATGAGTGAGTAATATGATGATTGACAATGAATGCAAATGCAATGCTTATGATGTTTGATGAGGTATGTATATATTGCGTCTTGCATTCATGGAATAATTATGATGGGACTTTTGGTCTGTTGGTAGCTTCAATCATATCGTGCAAATTGAAGTGATATGATGTTATGATGTTCTCCCTTCTGGAGGGTTGATGGCCCAGTGTCCATCCATGAGGATGTTTTCGGTACCACATGCATAATAAGAGGTTGTATTTCATTCTAAATGACATAGCATGATTTGCATTGAGTTTGTGTGATGATGTGATGTATTTGACGTTGTGTATAGATGAGTCTTGTGACGATTGAATTTGACTTGAAGCATATGTTTATGAATTCTCATTTTTATATTAATTTATTGAATACGAATTTACTCACCTTGTCTTCCTTTTGTGATGGTCTATTATGCTATCCTGCAGGTACTCAAGGTTAGCTCGGTGCGTGGTTAAGCTCAGAGTTAGTATGACATCATTTTGTTTAGTTAGTTGTGGAGTCCTGCTCTGTGTCTAGTAACATCGGGATGGGTTTCTCTTGAGAACTACAAGTTATTTTGTTTAGTTGATTAAATTGTGGTTTTAGAAGATTTGAGACTTAATGATGTTTTGAATTAAATTATGAAAATTTTCTTTTAAATTAAAGACGAACAGTGATGGTTTGCTTTTACGCTGCGTAATTATTGAAAATAATTTTGATGTTCATGATTTTACGACCCGTGTTACGGGACATGACTAATATGATGTTTATGATATTTATGTTATGAGAAATGTGATGCCCTTTTTTGAGGGAACTCTGATTATTTGATTAATTGGTATTATATTTGTGATGGAGTAGAAAGGGTGTTACATTAGTGGTATCAGAGCAGGTCGGTCTGTATGGTCGTGTCGTGTCGTTGTTAGTCGTGTCGGTTATTGCGTATGAGTGTATTGTGGTTGAGTTGTTTTTTTGATGTTGTTGGTGATTTGAAGAATGGTTGCGAATCGTGCTCTTGCGGATGCGTAGCCGCACTTGCTCAGGCTACGGCACCGAACAATGTTCGTGATGAGTTTCATGCCTTGGGGGTATTTTAGAGCAATAATCCGCCAAAGTTTGAGGGTACTCATGAACCGTAGAATGCGCATAAGTGGCTTAATGCAATTAAGAAGATTTTCAGGACTATGGCGTGCTCCGATGCTCATAAAGTGTCGTTTGGCACCCACGTGCTGGATGAAGAGGCTGAGGATTGGAGGGATAATACCCATTATAGATTGGAAGGAGTTAGGGATGCGATAACTTGGAATGTGTTCAGGAGAGAATTTTTTAGTAAGTACTTTTATGAAGACGCTCGTGGCAAGAAAGAGGTTGAAGTTTTAGAGATGAAACAGGGAAACATGACAGTGGCAGAGTATGCTGCCAAGTTTGAAAGGCTAGTGAAGTTATATACTCACTACAACCATAATGATGATGTGTTGTCCAAGTGTCTGAAGTTTGAGAATGGGATGAGACCAGAGATCAAGCAAACAATTGGGTGTCAGCAGATCCGCATGTATGTTGAATTGGTGGACAAGAGTAGAATCTACAATGAGGATAGACGAGCTCGGTCTGCTCACTATAAGTAGGTGAATGAGAAGAAAGAGAAAGGTCCGTTTCGAGGGAAACCTTACGCGACTCCAACTGATAAAGGGATGTCGAAGGTTACTTATGGGAAGAAGCCAAGTGGGGGAGCAGGTTCCACTCCTTTCAAGTTTTATAAGTGTGGAGAAGCGGGTCACAAGTCTGAAATGTGCACTGCTACAGTGATAAGATGTTACAAATGTGGTAAGAGGGTCACATGAAGGATGAGTGTCCAAATGTTAGGCCAATTTGTTTCAATTATGGTGAAGAGGGACATATTAATACTCAGTGTCAGAAACCGAAGAAGACTACTACTGCTGCTAAGATTATTAGCAAAGTGTTCGCTTTGAGTGGCTCAAAAGCTCAGATAAAAGATAACTTAATTAGAGGTACTTGTTTTATTAACGATGTTGAGTTGATTGCTATAATTGATACTAGTGCTACTCATTTGTTTATTTCGCTTGAGTGTGCAACCAGGTTGAATTTTCCTTTGAATGTTATGAATGGTAATATGTTTATAGAGATGCCTACTGATGGTTCAGTTACGACTAACCATGTGTGTTTGAAATGTCCCTTGACCATTTATGGTAAGGATTTCTTGATGGATTTGGTGTGTTTACCCTTATGCCATATGGATGTCGTGCTTGGTATGAACTGGCTGGAGTTTAACTTTGTGCATATCAATTGTTATGCAAAGATGGTAGAGTTTCCAGAGTTTAGTGATTGTGGGGAGTTGATCTTTTTATCCGCGAAGCAAGTGGATGAACTATTAGAATATGAAGCTCAGATGTTTGCTTTGTTTGCAACGTTACAAGTTGACCGTGAACAGGTGAGTGTTGAATTACCAGTTGTCCGTGAATTCCCTGATGTGTTTCCGGATGACATTTGTGATTTTCCTCCAGAGCGTGAAGTAGAGTTTGCAGTGGATTTGGTACTAAGTACTAGTCCAGTGTCGATGGCTCCATATCAGATGTCAGCTTCAAAATTGAGTGAGTTGAAGAAACAACTTAAGGATCTTCTTAAGAAGAAATTTGTTCGTCCAAGTGTTTCTCCATGGGTTGCTCCGGTGTTATTGGTTAAGAAAAAGGATGGTAGCATGAGGTTGTGTGTCGACTATCGACAATTGAATAAGGTGACTATTAAGAACAAATATCTGCTTCCGAGGATCGATGATTTGATGGATCAGTTGGTGGGAGCGTGTGTTTTTAGTAAGATTGATTTGAGGTAGGTTATCATCAGATCCAAGTAATGGCAGATGATATTCCGAAGAAAGCTTTCAGAACGAGGTATGGTCACTATGAATATACTGTGATGCCTTTTGGTGTATCCAATGCACCTGGTGTATTCGCGGAGTATATGAATTAGACTTTTCACGAGTATTTGGATTAGTTTGTTGTGGTTTTTATTGATGACATCCTAATTTATTCAAAGTCAGAAGAAGAACATGAAGGGCGTCTGAGGGTTGTATTACAAGTGTTGAGAGAGAAGAAGCTTTATGCTAAGTTGTCGAAGTGCGAGTTCTGGTTGAAGGAAGCGAGTTTCCTTGGGCATGTGCTTTCTAGTGGTGGAATTTTAGTGGATCCTTTGAAGATTGATGTTGTGTTAAAGTGGGATATTTCGAAGTCTGCTACTGAGGTCAGACGTTTTTTTGGGTTTGGTCGGTTATTACCGGAAGTTTATAGAAGGATTTTCTAAGTTGGCATTGCTTCTAACTCAATTGACTCGTAAGGGTCATTCTTGTGTGTGGAATGTTGCGTGAGAGAAGAGTTTTGTTGAATTAAAGAAGAGGTTAACGACTGCTCCAGTATTGATTTTTCCTAATCCAAATGAATCTTTTATGGTATATTGTAATGCTTCGAAGATGGGTCTTGGTGGTGTGTTAATGTAGAATCGTCAAGTGGTTGCCTATGCTTCTAGACAACTACGTGTTCATGAGAGGAATTATCCTACCCATGAATTAGAGTCCGCAGTCGTGGTATTCATGCTGAAGATTTGGAGGCACAATTTGTTTGGATCGAGATTTGAGGTGTTCAACGATCATAAGAGTTTGAAATACTTGTTTGATCAAAAGGAACTAAACGTGAGGCAGAGAAGATGGTTAGAGATGTTGAAAGACTTTGACTTTGATTTGAGTTACCACCCTGGTAAGGCTAATGTGGTTGAAGATGCTCTGAGTAGGAAGACTTTGCATATGTCAATATTGATGGTGAAAGAACTTGAGATGATTGAGCAGTTCAGAGACATGAGTTTGTTGTGTGAGACTACATCCGAGAGTGTGAAGTTGGGTATGCTGAAACTGACTAATGACATTATGGAAGAGAACTGAATAGTACAACAATCAGATTTGAAGTTGGTTGATTAAAGGACTTTGATTAACCAAGGTAATGGAGGAGAGTTCCGAATAGATGAAAATGGTATGATGAGGTTTCGAGATCGAATATGTGTTCCTGACATTCCAGAGTTGAAGAAAAGTATTCTAGAAGAAGGACATCGAAGTAGGACGAGTATTCATCCTTGTGCTACAAAGATGTATCATGACTTACAGAAGTTGTTTTGGTGGCCGTGTATGAAGATAGATTTTGCGGAGTTTGTGTATGCTTGTTTGGTTTTCTAGAAATCGAAGGTTGAACATCAAAAGCCTTTAGGTATGATGCAACCGTTGAGTATTACAGAATGGAAATGGGATAGAATTTATATGGATTATGTGACAGGTTTTCCGAATATGGTGAAGGGAAATGACTCCATTTGGGTGATTGTTGATCGATTAACTAAGTCGGTGCATTTCTTACCGAGGAAGATTAATCACTTCATGTCGAAGCTAGCAGAGATGTATATTGATGAGATCATGAATTTGCATGGGATACCTTCGAGTATCCTGTTAGATAGAGATCCACGATTTACGTCGAGATTTTGGAAGAGTCTACAAGATGCTTTGGGAACCAAGTTAAGGATGAATTCTGCTTATCATCCGTATATGGATGGTCAAACAGAATGGACTATCCAATCTTTAGAGGATTTGCTGAGGGTTTGTGTGTTAGATCATGGAGGAGCGTGGGATAGTTTTCGCTCCCCTAAAAAGACCCTAAGGTCCCAAGGTGCAGACGCGAACGGTCGGCGAAAAGAGAAGATGAAATGAAGTGAATAGAGTCGCAGGCTAGGCATTTTTATCCTGAAGGAAAGGTAATGGTGCATAAACCTGGAAAGAGATGGATAAGACGGTTGCGAACCAGAGAAACTGAGAAAGGGGGTTGGTTACAACCTGGGAAGGTATTAGCACCCAGATTGTCCGTCGTACTCGACGAGATCCACGCTTAAAAGATTGTGTTTAAAGGGGGTAAGTGTATGTGCTATCTGTGTGCAAAATCTAGGAATGAATGTACAAGTGTCAGTGCAAAAGGGTGAATGCTCAGGAACTGAGGCTTTTTAAAAGAATGCTGAAAGAGGGGGAAGACACAGAGACTTTTGTTCAATAACTGTTAAGTTATGCCTACGTATCCTCTCGTGCAATGAGGAAGTCAGAACACCGTAGTTCGACCCAAAGAGATCGAAAAAATAAATTGACTGTGAACTGCCTACTTGCCTATGCTCAAGTGTATGACTCATCTGGCTCGAGTGCTAACTGTCTTGCATTAGACGGAAGAAGCAAGTTCTCATTTATGAATGAGTGTGATGAGAAAAGAATCCTGAAGGAGACGATTATTGTTTGTTTTTGTGTTTTCAGTTTTGTTATTGTTTTTGGTGTTTTGCATAAGTTAATGAGCTTAAGCCTAAATCAAGGGCTTGTAAACTCATTATATCCTCCCTGATTAGGGATAATGAGCCCACTTAAGTATGAGATAAGCATCTCAACTTAATTACCATGATGATGTAGGATTAAGATCATTAACCTACTTGTGATTATTTAGATGTTTTTGGGTTTTTGTTTAGTGTTAAGTAATGAGTTTAATCTCTAATCACAGATTAGTGAACTCATTACACCATCCTAATAGAAGGATAATAGATGAGCACACTTAAGCTGAGGAAGATACCTCAACTTAATCCATGGTTAGGGACTAAATTCATTATATAACAAACCTTTATTAAGTGGATTTTAATTAAAGAGTGAGATTAAGAAAGTGGATTTTAAGTTTGTAAGACAACTTGAGGGGGACTTGTCCATTAAACACTAGGGTTAGTCCCTCTTAACCATAAGGAAGAGTTAGAACCCTAATGTAAGGCCCAAGTTACAAGATAAAGTATTAGTGATTATTAGTGTGATTTTATTAAGAGGTTTAAACAAATTAAAGGTTTAACACTTAGGATTAAAGTTATACACTCCATCCTAAGAGAAGGATGCAGGCCTAACCCTAATTCCAAAGTCCTAAAACTTTAAGAGTTTAGTCTGTGATTATTGAGATGAGAAGAGAGATACTCAAGGAGAATCAAAGGTAAAAGTCTAAGGGGGAATATACACAACCCTAATAATTATCATTCTTGGATATCCTATGGTTTGTTAGGCTTAAGAGAAAAGATCTTCAAGGCCCCCAATGGAAGAAGCAGATGAAAAGAGAAGGAAGCAGAAGAATAAGTTACTTACTTCCTGAATAAGATAAGTAACTTAAAGGAATAAAGTGAGAAAGATGGAAAATAAGTGAACAAGTTCACTTCAAAGACATGTTAAAATTCATATGAATGAGATAAGAAGAGGTGGGATATGAAGGCAAATCCACCTCCCAAAACTTACCAAAGGTCCCTGAAAATGTTAGTATGGATGCATAAGACTTAAAGCATAAAGAAATGAATGGAAATGTGATGCAAAGACCAAATTCAGAAGTGAGTATGCAGTGCTAAGGTGTCATGAGATGATGCAAAGTCATACAATATGCATATGGATGTTCATACAAAGATGAGATGTCATGAAAGCATGCTTAGGAGCTTGAAAACACATGGATGTTTATGAAATGAAATGAATGCAACACATGGAAAATGAATGAAGAAATGATCAAGAAATGTTATAACATGTCTTATTATGTCTAATATGACATATGAATGCTTGAAATGTCATGGCAAGTTCACATGATGATGAAATGCAAGGTGGATTCACATGAACATGAGAAATTAGGGTTTTATGAACATATGAGATGCAAATGAACAAAACAGAAGCAATCAACATGATAAAAAATTGAAACCAAGCCCAATCAAACCCTAAACCCATATAAGATAAAACCCCAAAGGAGAAGGTCAGAAGATAATCCTATTGAAAGTTATGAATTTCCTAAGTTTGCTAGGGTTTTTGGGTGATTCTTAAGGCAAATTCAAATAAATTTGTAAATGCAAGATAAATTCATGAGGAAAATAACCTAGAAACTACATGCAATATGTGACACAATGAAAAAAGAATCAAGTTCAAACTCTTCATGGTTAGGCAGAAATGATTTTTCAAAGTTAGGGTTAGAAAATGTGATTTTAAAGAACCCTAATTCAAAGAAAATTGAGAAATTATGATCAAACCTAAAATGAAATTTGTATGAAGAGTTTGAAAATGTTTCTAAATGTATTGGAATGGTTCATGATTTTCTTAGTGATTTTTAGAAACTTAAATGCATTTTTAATTAATTAAAATCCATTAATTAATTAAAAATAACATTTAAATATTTTAAAAATACTTTTTAAATGCAAAAAATAAAATAAAAATCATTTTTGGATTGAGAAAAATATTTGAATAGAAATGCTAAAGTAAATATTTTTGTGATGAGTTTTACTATTTTAAATAACTTATGCAAAAGAAATGAATTAAAATGAAAATAAAATGAATAAAAATGCAAGTCAACTGATCCAAGGCTCCAGATTCAAAGGTTGGTTGACTAGCGCGTAAATGGGTGGCTGGGATTCAATCTGAGTAAATTGAATTAATTAACCTAATTAAATGAGATTAGGGTTATGTGGATCAATCCTGGACATCCAAACACGCGGCAAGCAAGATCCTACGACCATTATTCAAACTGGAAATTAATTACAGGATTAGGGTTTAATGACCCTCAGGTGACCGGAACAGTGTTCCGGTCATCTTCTCCGGTAACCTCAAAACTCAATCTCTCTCACTAAGCTCACCCAGGCTCTCTAAAGCTCCAGAAACATTCCCCTGAACTTCCTAAACAGGAATCCAGACTCAAAACTCAATTATCATGCATCAAAAAGGGAAATCGAAGAAAAAACATCCTAGGTTAAAAAGTTTCAAAAGCTTCATACATGGTCATTTCTCACTCATTTTCGAAACTAAACATATCAGTGTGATCAGGGGAACATGAAGATTGATATTTTAACTTAAATAGCAAGTTCTGGAAAAAATGTTCTTCATGGTTACCTGAGATGGAGCTTTCAATTCCTGAGCTTTCTGGCCTCTTTCTTGGTGCAAATCAAACCCAATGAACTCCCTGATGATGATGAGGAGCTTAGAGCAAGCTTGTGATGACTATTTTGAAGTGTTTGGTTCTGGTTTTGCAGAAATCGTGTTTTTGATTTGGGAGGTTTCAGGCCATTTTGAGGGTTGCTTTGTGTTCTATGAGTGATGTTGAGATGATTGGTGAAGTTTGTTTTGAAGTTTGATGGCTGGTTTATGCAATTCGAAGAAGGGAAGTTTTTTGGTGATTTTGTGAATTCTGAGTTCTAAGATGTTTCAGGCTTGTATGTTCTATGAAATGAGGTCCTTAGGGTTCACATAAGTCATTGTGATTGGTCAGAAAGTGGGTGGTGGCACAACTTGATTGGTATGGGCCAAGTTGCAAAAATGTCAACTTTGTGTACTTGAGGTATGGGCATGGTGCAGAGCTATTTCAAGGGGTGTCTTGGCCTTAAAAGAGTTTGTGGGGAGCCCTTGGATCAATAGAAGTGAGTTGTGATGCTTGGATGAAGAGATTTCAATGTTTATGTCATTTTCCCTCTTTGGAGTTTCTTGAAGATCAAGTCATAAAAATTCCAAATTCTTGGGCCAATTCTGGTTTAGGAAAGTTGTATTGACATGTTATGAAGTGTTTGTGCACATTAGAGGTCCCTTAGAAGCTTGAAATGCCAATATGCAAAAATTCCTCTTTGACATGAACTTGAAAATTATAGGATTTTTTGCCAACTTTGAAAGGACATATCTTGAGTTCTAGGATGAATCAAGACATGTTCTAGTACTTTTTGAAAAGGGAAAGACCTAATCTACAACTTTCATGTCCAAGAATTTTTCATTTGAAGCATTTTTGGTCATGAAAGAGGAGGTTGAAAATCTTTTCCAAAATGGAAAGTTTCCATTATAAGTCATTTCCAAAAATGGCAAGTTTGCAATTGGCTCAAAATTATTCAATCTTGTGAACTTCCAACCACTTCTAAGATCAAATAAAGATCCTAGAACTTCAATTTGATGAAAATGATCCTTTGGTTCCCTTGTTGGGGGCCTCAGATGCCTTGATTTTGACTTAACTTGCTCAAGAAGTTACCCAATGATCAAATGACTTCCATAATGAATTTCTTCATCAAACTTGGTACACGTGATCCTTATAACATACTAAGAATATTAGAAACAAGAATGACCAAAAAATTTGGAGTTAAGGCCTCTGAAACCAAAACCCTAATTTTGGTCATCTGTGTAGGAAAACCCTAGCTATGCTTCCATGCCTTTGCCAATCATTGTGATTTCTTGACTTTCATGAACTTTGGGGAGCATAATATGATTATAGAACACACATGGACCCTCTTGGAGAGCTTCAAGACCATTGGGATGGCTCAGATTGATTCTTGGATTGCTCAGATCACAAACCCTAGATGCAGATGAAATGGAACTATGCAGATGAAACAAATATGCAATATGAGATGTAATGCTTATGTTAAAAACAAAAATGAAAGATCATAAGCCATGGTGTGAGAAAACGTGAGGGCAAATTTGGGATGTTTACAGCTGCCCCTATTCAAGCATGAGTTAGCTGTGAAGGGTGTAAGAGCCTGGCTTAACAGACAAACAAGATAACTTGTGGTTGAATACCAAAGACAGTGCGAAATTTGCACTCGCTGGGGAGAAGAAGAAAAGGGATATAAATTGTAAAAGGTAGTGCGGTATGATTATCAAATGAAGGCGATGGAGGACGACTGCTGGGGATAAAGTGGTAAGTTAAGCAATGACGGGGACGACCGACAAGCTGGGGAAATAAAGAGACCACGACGGGGACGACCATCGGGTAAAGAAACAAAACTCTCTGGGGATTAAGGAAATTAGGAAAGCACTGACGGGGACGGCCATCAGGTTAAAGGGTAAATAAACCGCGACGGGGACGACCATCAGGTAAAAGAAAAAATGAAATAATGATGAGGGATGGTCATCAAAAAGGTGAAGGACGATCACCTAGCAGGGGACGACTGCTGAAAATATCACGACATAGGACGACCATCGGATAAACATGATGAAGGACGATCATCAAGAGGTGAAGGACGATCACCTAGCAGGGTACGACTGCTCACGGGGATTATCATGACATAGGACGGATGTCGGATAACAAGATCAATGATGGGGACGACCATCGGATAAATGATGAGGGACGGTCATCAAAAAGGTGAAGGACGATCACCTAGCAGGGGACGACTGCTAAAAAATATCACGGCATAGGACGAATGTCGGATAGAAGTTTCCAACAATGGGAATTCCACTGGGGAAAGGATGAGGGACGGTCATCCAAAGGTGAAGGATGATCACCTGGCAGGGGACGGCTTCCGAAGATATCACGACATAGGAAAAATGTCGGATATAAGAAAGTTTTTTTTTGTTGGCGACTTACTGGGGAATGGTAAACACGGACGAGTGCTTACGCCTTCCAGAATAAAAGATATAAGTGTTTGACAGTGTGTATAGATTAAAGATGCAGACGAGCATCCTTAGGACCACGATACGGACGGGTATCGATAGACACAAATGCTGACACACGTTTAAAGATGATGATACGGACGAGTATCAATCGGTTAAGCAAGGAACACAAACGAGTGTTGATCTGGCGACTTACTGGGGAATGGTAAACACGGACGAGTGTTAAGCAAGGAACACTGACGAGTGTTAAGCAAGGAACACGGACGAGTGTCGAAATATTGGGCAAGGGACACGGACGAGTGTTTGACTTGCTGGGGAAGTATGACACGGACGAGTGTCAAAAAGAATATGTACAAGTTGTAAACAAATATCTGTATTTGAGAGTGCGAAGGGGATATTTTTGCTTTTATCTGCAGGGGTATGAGTTTTATATATTTCCGGTGAAATATTGATCGGTATTTGCAAGTGATTGGCTCAAACCTGACTTATGATCATGTAAATGTTTGATTTTTGCCGTAATGCTCCATATTAGACGGAATGCTACGCTTTTTTCAGTGAATATGATACGAATGCTATGATTATGCAAGAGAGAGAACTGATCCGAGACTTGGATCCTGCGGGGATAAAGATATATGGCTAATCTGCTTGAGGGATAACCCGGCTTGGGGAAGAGATCATTGATAGATCTGTCAGGAGGGAGAACTCTACTTGGGGGAATAGATTAATGGTAGATCTATCTGGAGGGAGAACTCTGCTTGGGAGAATAGATTAATGGTAGATCTATCTGGAGGGAGAACTCCTTAATAGGGAGGAGGAAGTTCTAGCAACTCAGCTGGGGATATGTTTCGAGTATTGCTCTTCTGGGGAGGAAATATCTGTGGGGAATCAGCTCCACCATCCTGTCGATCCCGAAGATTTGCATCCCGGTGCAGACTCGAACGGTCGGCGAAAGGAGAAAATGAAGGTGAATTGAATAGAGTTGCCAGCTAGGCATTTTTATCCCGAAGGAAAGGTAATGCTGCATAAACCTAGAAAGAGATGGATAAGACGGTCGCGAACCAGAGAAACTGAGAAAGGGGGTTGGTTACAACTTGGGAAGGTATTAGCACCCAGATTTTCCATCGTACTCGACGGGATCCACGCTTACAAGATTGTGTTTGAAGGGGTAGTGTATATGTTATCTATGTGCAAAAGCTAAGGAATGAATGTACAGGTGTCAGTGCAAAAGGGGGAATGCTCAGGAACTGAAGCTTTAGAAAGAATGCTGAAGGGGGGGGGGAACACAAAAACTTTTGTTTGATAACAGTTAAGTTATGCCTACGTATCCTCTCGTGCAATGAGGAAGTCAGAACACCGTAGTTCGACTCAAAGAGACTGAAAGATAAATTGACTGTGAATTGCTTGCTTTTCCATACTCAAGTGTATGACTCGTCTGGCTCGAGTGCTAACTGTCTTGCATTAGATGGAAGAAGCAAGTTCTCGTTTGTGAATGAGTGTGATGAAAAAAGAATCTCGAAGGAGACGATTATTGTTTGTTTTTGTTTTCAGTTTTGTTATTGTTTTTGGTGTTTTTCATAAGTTAATGAGCTTAAACCTAAATCAAAGGTTATAAACTCATTATATCCTCCCTGATTAGGGATAATGAGCCTACTTAAGTATGAGATAAGCATCTCAACTTAATTACCATGATGATGTAGGATTAAGATCATTAACATACTTGTAATTATTTAGATGTTTTTTGGGTTTTTGTTTAGTGTTAAGTAATGAGTTTAATCTCTAATCACATATTACTGAACTCATTACACCATCCTAATAGAAGGATAATAGATGAGAACACTTAAGCTGAGGAAGATACCTCAACTTAATCCATGGTTAGGGATTAAATTCATTAGATAACAAGCCTTTATTAAGTGGATTTTAATTAAGGGATGAGATTAAGAAATGGATTTTAAGTTTGTAAGACAACTTGAGAGGGACTTGTCCATTAAACACTAGGGTTAGTCCCTCTTAACCAAAAGGAAGAGTTAGAACCCTAATGTAAGGCCCAAGTTACAAGATAAAGTCTTGATGATTATTAATGTTATTTGATTAAGAGGTTTAAACAAATTAAAGGTTTAACACTTAGGATTAAAGTTATACACTCCATCCTAAGAGAAGGATGCAGGCATAACCCTAATTCCAAAGTCCTAAAACTTTAAGAGTTTAGTCTCTGATTATTGAGATGAGAAGAGAGACTCAAGGAGACTCAAAGGTAAAAAAGCTAAGAGGGGACTAAACACCATCCTAAACATTATCATTCTTGGATATCCTATGGTTTGTGAGGCTTAAAAGAGAAGATCTTCAAGGAAGCCACCAATGGAAGAAGCAGATGAAAGGAGGAGGAGGCAGAAGAATAAGTTACTTACTTCCTTAGAAGATAAGTAATTTAAAGGAAGAAAGTGATAAAGATGGAACATAAGTGAATCAAATTCACTTCAAAGGCAAGTTAAAATGCACATGAATAAGATAAGAAGAAGTGAGAAGTGAAGGCAAATCCACCTCCCACCATAACTTACCAAAAGTTCCTGAAATGGTTAGTATGAATGCATAAGGTATAAAGCATAAAGAATTGAATTGAAATGAGATGAAATGAGATGCAAAGACCAAATTCAGAAGTGTTTATGCAATTTAAATGACATATGAGGTGATGTAAAGTCATACAATGTGTATATGAATGATCATACAAAAATGGGAAGTCATGAAAGCATGCTTAGAAGTTTGAAAACACATGGATGTTTATGAAATGAATGCAAGACATGGAAAATGAATGAAGAAATGATCAAACAATATTCTAACATGTCCTAAGATGTCTAATATGACATATGAATGCATGAGATGTCATGGCAAGTTCATGTGATGGTGAAAATGCAAGGTGAATGCAAATGAACATGAGAAATTAGGGTTTTATGGACATGTTAGATGCAAATGAGCAAAACAGAAGCATGCAACAAGATACAAAATTGAAAACAAGCTCAAACAAACCCTAAACCCATATTAGGTCAAACCCCAAAGGAGAAGGTCAGAAGCCTAACCTATTGAAACTTATGATTTTCCTAAGTTTTCTAGGGTTTTTGGGTGATTCAAAAGGAAAAATGCAAATCAATTTGAAAATTCAAGATAAATTCATGAGTAAAATATCCTAGAAACTACATGCAATATATGAAACAATTAAAAAAGAATCAAGTTCAAACTCTTCTTGGTTAGTAAGAAATGATTTTTCAAAGCTAGGGTTAGAAATTGTGATTTTAATGACCCTTAATTCAAAGAAAATTGGTAAACTATGATCAAACCTAAAAATAAATTTGTGTGAAGAGTTTGAAAATATTTCTAAATGCATTGGAATGGTTCATGATTGTTTTTGTGATTTTTAGAAACCTAAATGTATTTTTAATTAATTAAAATACTTTAATTAATTAAAAATAACATTTAATATTTTAAAAATACTTTTTAATGCAAAAAAATAAAATAAAAATTATTTTCAGGTTGAGAAAAATATTCAAAACAAAAATGCAAGAAATCAATTTTTTTTGATAAGTTTTGGTATTTTAAAATAAATATGCAAAAGAAATGAAAATAAAATGAATTTAAATGGATTAAAATAAAAGTCAAAGAATCCTGTGTTCAGGATTTGAACTGGGGAGAGGTCAGTTGACTGGCGCGCTATTAGACGGCTAGGATTGCCTCTGAGAAAATTAATTTATTTAAACTAATTAATTATGTTTAGGGTTTTAATGAAGTCATCTGGGCCATTCACGCGCGCGACAAACCTAAGATCGAAGGGTCATCATTTAAACTCAGCTAATTAATGAGATTAGCCCTAATCATTCTCAGGCGTCCGGAACAGTGTTTCGGTCGTCTTCTCCGGCAAGGTCCTCACTCTAACTCTCTCCACAGGCCATAAAATGCATCAAACTCTCCAGAATCAAACATTAAACATCAATAAACAAGAATCAAGCAACAAAAACAATTTAATTTGCACATACAAAGAGAATCGAATCAAACAAGTTTTACGGGCAAATTTTCAGAAGCTTCATACATTCTCATTTCTCAACCATTTTGAAAACTAAACACATCAGCATGATCAGCACATCATATAGAATCATTTAGGAACTTAAAACATGAGTTCTGGAAAAATTGTTCTTCATGATACCTGAGATGAAGCTTTGCAAGTTTGAGCTTTCTGGGCCTTTTACTTGTGCAAAATGCCTCCAATGATCCCTCTGATGCTTCTGAAAGGTTTGGATGGAGTTTAAATGGACTCCTTTGTGAGTTTCAGTTCTGAGAGGTGAGAAATTGTGTTTATGATTCAGAGGCTTTTTGGGCAAAATGAAGGGTGGTTTGTGTTCCTTATGACATGAGTGATTGAATGGTGGAGGAAGTTTTGAGTTTGAATGGCTATGCTGAGAGATTCGAATAGAGGAAGTTTTTGCAAGTTTTTGTGATTCTCAGTTTGTGTGTGGTTTCAGGCTTGTGTGTTGTGATGTTTGAGGTCCATGAGGTTCACATAAGTCATGTTGATTGGTTCAGAGAGTTGGTGTGGCATAGTTTGATTGGTATGGGCTAAGTTGCAAAAAGTCAAGGTTATCTGCACTTGAAGCATGGCACGGGTCAGAGCTTGTTTGAAGGGGTGTCTGGCCTCAGCTTGCATCAAGGATGGCCATGGGATTGAATTTGATGAGCTGGAAGGCTTGGATGAAGAGTTTTCATGGTTTATGCAAATTTCCCTCTTTGATGTTTCTTGTGATTCAAGCCATGAAATGCTTCAATTCTTGGGCCAATTCTGATCCTTTGAAGTTTTTTTGACATGTTGTAACATATTTGTGCACATTAGAAATCATTTAGAAGCTTGAACATGCAAAAATGCAAAATCCCTCTTTGACATGAAACTTGAAATTATGTGATTTTTGCCAACTTTGAAAGGCCATATCTTGAGTTCTAGGATGAATCAAGACATGTTCTTGTACTTTTTGAAAAGGGAAAGACCTAATCTACGACTTTCATGCCCAAGAATTTTTCATTTGAAGCATTTTGGGTCATGAAAGAGGAGGTTGAAAATCTTTCCCAAAATGGAAAGTTTGCATTTCAAGTCATTTCCAAAAATGGCAAGTTTGCAATTGGCTCAAAATTCTTCAATCTTGTGAACTTCCAACCACTTATAAGATCAAATAAAGATCATAGAACTTCAATTTGATGAAAATGACCCTTTGGTTCCATTGTTGGGGGGCCTCAGATGCCCTGATTTTGACTTAACTTGCTCAAGAAGTTACCCACTAAACAGATGACTTCCACAATGAATTTCTTCATCAAACTTGGTACACATGATCCTTATAACATATCAAGAACATTAGAAACAATAATTACCCAAAAATTTAGAGTTAAGGCCTCTGAAACCAAAACCCTAATTTTGGTCATCTGTGTAGTGAAAACCCTAGCCCTGCTTCCATGCCTTTGCCAATTCTTGTGATCCCTTGACTTTCATGAACTTTGAGGAGCATAATATGATCATAGAACACACATGGACCCTCTTGGAAAGCTTTAAGACCATTGGTATGGCTTATATGAATTCTTGGATTGCTCAGATCACAAACCCTAGATGCAGATGAACTTGAACTATGTAGTGAAGCAAACATGCAATATGAGATAGTATGCTTATGCCAATGCAAAAATGAAAGATCACAAGCCATGGTGTGATAAAGAGTGAGTGAAAATTTGGGGTGTTTACACAACCCTGCTGAGGATGAGAGAAAACTGGCATCTCTGGTGGGGAAAAGAAAGTTCCTTGACCACCTTGCTGTGGAAGAGGCTGTTAGGAACTGCCCGGGAGATCCTGCTTGGGGAGGATATAACTTCTGGGGAGAAGTATGCATGGGATGTAATGCTTGACATGCCCCATGTTGTGAAAGATTGTTTGTCTTGAGTACCTGCAACCTGTTAAGACAAAGGAAAACGCACAAGTGTCACGAGGTATCTTTAACCGGATTCCGTCATGGAAGTTAGATTTACCTGAAAGTAATATATTTCCTGCAAGCATTTATTGAAATGGCTCATATGTTTTATGCAAGTGTTGTATTGTGAACATTGGACATTTTGCAAACGAAACAAAAATGTACAAAACAAGGTGTGACTGAAAAATCTGATTTTATTAATTTGTGTGCCCTGAATTTGGCAAGTACAATCAAAGAAGCGAATCCCCTGAAATGAAGAGATTGCTGTAAATTGAGAAAATAAATTGTTGGCAATGTTGAAGATGACGCTCCAGTGAGCTTCCTTTGCTATGACCTGTATGACCCTGACGTTCTTCTTATCTTGCTTTCTGAAGAAGGCTGATTCTGACTGACGCTTTGTTCTCTCGGAGCTTGCCACGCTGTGAGTGATACATACGAATTCAGAATGCAGTTGTTCGCTTATTCCCTGATTTTGCGTGGATCGCCCTTTCGGGTTTTCAATCCACCGGGATACCCATTTTTTCCTGAGTTGTCCAATGCGGCTTTTCAACTCAGCGGGTGTACATTTTTTTTTCTTCAATTTTTCCCTTATTTTTGCCCGAGTCTTTTTTTATGTTTTTTTTACTCGCCGGGATGCCCTATTTTAAGCCTGGACTTACATTCTGTTTTCATGTCCAGCGGGTTATTTTATGCGAAGTATTTTTTAACTGCATCTGAATTCACAGGAGACGGGAAGTCTTCACCATCCATGGTTGCGAGCATCAGTGTTCCACCTGAGAAGACTTTGGTTATGACGTAGGGACCTTCATAGTTCGGTGTCCACTTGCCCCTGTGGTCTGTATGAGGAGGAAGGATTCTCTTCAGAACAAGCTCTCCCACTTGGTATTCCCGAGGTCTGACTTTCTGATCGAAGGCTATCTTCATTCGCTTCTGATATAACTGCCCATGACAGATGGCATATAATCTTTTCTCTTCAATCAGATTCAGTTGATTGTACCGAGACCGGACCCATTCTGCTTCATCCAGTTTCACATCCATCATTACCCGTAAGGAGGGTAGCTCAACTTCAATAGGTAGGACAACTTCCATATCGTACATAAGCTGATAAGGTGTTGCCCCAGTAGATGTTCTGATTGAGGTTCGATACCCATGCAAAGAAAATGGTAACATTTCATGCCAGTCTTTGTAGGTGACTACCATCTTCTGTATAATCTTCTTAATGTTCTTGTTAGCTGCCCCAACAGCGCCATTCATCTTTGGCCTGTAAGGAGAAGAGTTGTGATGTTAGATTTTGAAGTCCCGAAAAAGTTCTGCCATCATTTTGTTATTCAAATTAGAACCATTATCAGTAATGATTCGCTCGGGAACTCCATATCGACAAATGATGTCTCTTTTCAGAAACCTGGCTACCACTTGTCTGGTGACATTTGCATACGAAGCTGCTTCAACCCATTTGGTGAAGTAATCAATGGCTACCAGGATGAATCAATGACCATTTGAAGCAGTCGGTTTAATCTTTCCAATCATGTCAATGCCCCACATGGCAAAGGGCCAAGGTGAAGATATTACGTTCAAAGGATTTGGAGGCACATGCACTTTATCTGCATAGATCTGGCACTTGTGACACTTTATGGCATAGGCACAACAATTAGCATCCATTTTGATCCAGTAGTAACCTAATCTTAACAATTTCTTTGCCATTGCATGTCCTCCAGCATGGGTACCGAAAGAACCTTCATCACCTCGTGCATCAGCAGGTCTGCTTCTTTCTTGTCAACACATCTGAGCAGAACCATGTCGAAGTTTCGCTTGTATAATGAACCATTAGCATTGAGGAAGAAACTGCCGGACAACCTTCTTAATGTCTTCTTATCATTGGATGATCCCCCAGGTGGGTATGTCTGATTCTCCAAGAAGCATTTGATGTCATGGAACCAAGGCTTGTCATCATTAGCACTGTCCACAGAGAATACATATGCCGGTCAGTCCAGTCTGGATACCAAAATCCGAGGCACATAATTGGCAACTTGAACTTTGATCATGAAGGAAATGGTAGCTAAAGCGTCTGCAAACTGATTCTCATCTCGAGGGATGTATTCAAGTTTGACTGTTGTGAAGAAAGTCAATAATCTCCTCGTATAATCACGGTATGGAATTAGATGCGCCTGATGAGTGTACCATTTGCCATTGCTCTGATTGATTACCAAAGCTGAATCTCCGAATACATTCAAAGTTTTGATCCTGAGGTCAATGACTTCCTCAAGACCCATGATATATGCTTCGTATTCTGCTTCGTTGTTAGTGCAGGCAAAGGTGATTTTTGCCGAGAAAGGCATATGAACTCCTTTAGGTGTAATGAGCACTGCACCAATTCCACGGCCGTTCATATTGACAGCCCCGTCAAACATCATAGTCCATGCGTCTTCTGGATCAGGCCCTTCAGTGTGAACTGGCTCTTCACAATCTTTTGCTTTTAAGTACATGATGTCTTTGTCAGGGAAGTCAAATCTCATGGGCTGGTAATCATCAATGGGTTGCTCAGCTAGATAGTCAGACAGTACACTGCCCTTGATGGCTTTTTGAGATGTGTACTGAATGTCATACTCTATCAGAATCATTTTCCATATTGCAACCCTTTCGGTAAGTGCTGGCTTCTCAAATATGTACTTGACGGGGTCCATCTTTGAGATCAACAAGGTAGTGTGAGTGAACATATATTGTCTTAGTCGGCGAGAAACCCACGCTAAAGCACAACAAGTTTTCTCAAGCAGTGAATAACGTTGTTCACAGTCGGTAAACTTTTTGCTTAGGTAGTATATTGCATACTCTTTTCGACCAGACTCGTCATGCTGGCCCAACACACACCCCATTGACCCTTCTAATACTGTCAGGTACATTATTAGAGGTCTTCCTTCAATTGGAGGCATGAGAATTGGAGGTTCTTGCAGGTACTCCTTGATCTTGTCAAAAGTTTTCTGACACTCGTCGTTCCACCTGATTGTTTGTTCCTTTCTTAACAGTTTGAACAGGGGTTCACATGTTGCAGTGAGGTGAGATATGAACCTTGAGATGTAGTTCAATCTACCCAAGAACCCCCTAACTTCTTTTTCAGTCCTAGGTGTAGGCATCTTCTGAATGGCTTTGACTTTGTCGGGATCAACCTCAATTCCCTTTTCACTTATGATAAATCCCAGCAACTTACCAGAACGTACCCCGAATGTGCATTTGTTGGGGTTCAACTTCAGCTGATACTTCCTTAGGCGCTTAAACAACTTCAGCAGATTCACCAGATGATCTTCTTCAGTAAGGGACTTGGCAATCATGTCATCCACGTAGCATTCAATTTCTTTATGGATCATATCTTGGAATAATGTTACCATAGCCCGTTGATAGGTTGCACCGGCATTCTTCAGTCCAAATGGCATTACCTTGTAACAAAATGTGCCCCAAGGTGTGATGAAAGTTGTTTTCTCCATGTCTTCGGGTGACATCTTTATCTGATTGTATCCAGAAAATCCGTCCATGAAAGAAAATACCGAGAACTGAGCTGTGTTGTCGACCAATACATCAATGTGAGGTAATGGGAAATCATCCTTCGGGCTAGCTCTGTTCAAGTCCCGGTAATCAACACACATCCGCACCTTGCCATCTTTCTTAGGCACAGGTACAATATTAGCAACCCACGGCGGGTAACTAGTTACAGCAAGGAAATCGGCATCCCACTGCTTTTGTACTTCTTCCTTAATCTTCATGGCCATATCTGGGCGAGTGCGGCGCAACTTCTGTTTAACCGGTGGGCAATCTTCTTTCAATGGTAGCCTTTGCATGACAATATCCGTATTTAGACCTGGCATGTCTTGATAGGACCAAGCAAAGACGTCGACGTATTCCCGAAGCATGTTGATAAGCTGTTCTTTTATTGGAGCTTGCAGACTGGCCCCAATTTTTACTTCTTTCAAATCCTCCTCGGTACCAAGATTAACAGTCTCAATTTCCTCCTGATGAGGAGTAATCACTTTCTCTTCTTTCCTCAACAACCTGGCTAACTCTTCAGGCAACTCATAGTCTTCATCAACCCCTTCATCTGCTTGATTAATTGGATTTTCGAAGTCATACAAGGTCATACCAGTGTTGTTGTCGGTGCAATCTGGAGGATTATCTCTGCAAGGGTTGAGATTTGTTCTTTTTAGTGATAAATTTTAATCTTGTTTAGAAAAAATGAAGTTATTATTTTGAAAACATTGCTATTTTATTGTTTTGTGCGAAAAATAACAAAAATGAAAAGACAGTGAGCGAAAGAGAAAATTGTTTGCAAAAGATGTCCATTGTTCATTGATATTCCATTTGCACAAAATACAAATACGGCCCTATTACAAAATGAGTCCTGACACCTTGGGCAAGATGCAGGACTTGATACATGCTAAAAAAGGCAGGAAATAATAATTACTCTACATGAGTAACTCTTATAATTTCCTGGGAAGACCAGTTCAGGATTTGTTGGCCCGGGATCCTTGGACGAATCCAGCTCTCCAGGTTGTGGTCATTTTCGGCCCCGTCTTCCACGTTATTGACAACATCTGGGGTCAACATTCCCCCACTTATGAACTTGGGCTCCTTAGCAACCTCTTCTTGATCTTGTCGGAATGGTTTGTAACCCAAACCGAATATGTCTTCCTTCTTCTCCACAGGTAGCAACTTGCCCCAGCCTTGGGCGTTTCCATCTTCAACAACCTTCCGAGCTTGTTGGTAGGAGACAATTGAAGTACCCATCCTATCCTCCTGGGATGCAACAATACTTCAGTGGTCGCCTCATTGATGTTCAGCGCTTCAAAACCTTGCTTCATGGTCTCGTGGATTTCACCATCCATCTCAATGTATTTGTAGGTAGCCAGATGGCTAACAAAAATATCCTTTTCACCGCAGATTGTGATAATTTGCCCTTCCCAGTCGTATTTTAATTTCTGGTGAAGGGTCGACGTAACTGCGCCAGTGGCGTGAATCCATGGTCGATCCAACAAACAGCTGTAGGCCGACTGAATGTCCATCACGTAGAAAGTAGTTTGAAAGACCTGCGGGCCAATTATCACAGGCAACTCCACTTCTCCAAGAACAGACCTCTTGGAACCATCAAAAGCTCTGACCACCAGATTGCTTGGTCGGAGAGCTATACCATCATATTCAAGCTTGACAAGGGATTTCTTTGGCAAGACATTGAGTGAAGACCCAGTGTCAACTAGAACATGTGAAAGCACAGCCCCTTTACACTCCAGAGTGATGTGTAAAGCTTTATTATGATGACGACCTTCCATAGTCAAATCAGCGTTGGTGAAGCCTAGTCCATGACTAGTATTAACATTAGACACCACTGTCTCTAGCTGATTTACCGTGATCTCCTCAGGCACGTAGGCTGCATGCAGGACCTTAAGTAATGCATCCCGATGAGCTTCGGAACACAACAATAGTGATAAAATGGAGATCTTGGAAGGAGTCTGGTGGAGCTGATCCACAACCTTGTAATCTCTTCTCTTGATTATCCTCATAAATTCATCCACATCTTGATCAAAGGATGTTTTATGAGCTTCTTTCAATACTGGTTCTTCAGGCACCACATTTTTTCCTTTAACATTGGCAGCAGCCTCTGCCTCGGTGTTAACTCTTGGAATTTGTGACGCGAAGAGGCGTCTGCTTCGAGTGAAGCCTCCGCCTCCCCCGATATTATAAACCTGTGGTGTATGAGTTGAAGAATCAAGAACGACTCTCTCCCTGTTGCAGTAGAAGTCTGAACCATAGTGCCATGGTACAACATTATCTTTTTCATATGGAATGGGTCTAGGTACCGTGATGGTGACTAGACTTACTGCAACGGAAGTAGAAACTGTTATTGTCTGTGGATCGTAATATATGGTGACAGGACTTCTGACTAGTGGTGGTGGTGAAAGACTGAAGGTGGGTTGTTGTTGAGATTGCTGCTGAAAATTGTTGGAATCAGGGACCATTGTCGGGTCATAATATATGGTGACTGTGGAGATGTCATTATTAGTGGTTGCTGCAGTTGTAGAAGCGGATGCGGTTGAACTAACATTTGTTGAAGTGGTGGAAGAAATGATTGTTGATTTTGTAGACGAGTCTGTCGGAACAATTGTTTTTGAAGTTGTAGGAGGAGTGTTTGTTTTTGCTGTTGGAGGAATTGCTGATGTTGTAGAAAACGTTGATGTTATCTGCAGGATACCTTCTCTGATAAGGCCATTGATACCACTTTTTAAGCTTGCACAACCATTGGTGGAAACTTTGAAAGATTCACAACAGGCCTCACAACCTGGGAACACCTGGCATTTTAAAAGCTGAGCTTTAACCTCTGCCAGAGGTGTTTGAATGCTTGCAATATCTTCAATTAGGCTCATGGGTGGATCCTCCTCAATTGCATTTATCCTGGGCCCACCGTGGCTAGGCATAGGATTCTTTGTGACGTTAGGAGGTGGTGCAAAATTTAAAGCCTTTGAATCAACTAGATCCTGGACCTTCATGTGCAAAGCTCTGCACTTTTCTGTGGTATGGCCAGGTGCATTAGAATGGAAGGCACATCTGGCATTGACGTCGTAATTTTTCGGAAGGTTCTAAGGATCTGGAGGAGCCAGAGTCCTTAATTCAACAAGATTAAGCTTCAGAAGTTGTGGTAACAAAGTGGCATAGGGCATTGGTATAAGATCAATTACCCTATTGACTTGAGATGGCCTTTGCTGGAAAGGACGTTGCTATTGGTTGTTGTTGTTGTTGTAGGACCTTTGTTGAGGAAAATGTTGTTGCTGAGGGAAATGTTGTGGTTGCGGAGTGTATTGTTGTTGAGGTGGTGGAGTGGGAATTGTGACTGCGACAATTGATCTTGGCATATACTGGGGCCTTCCTCTACCCATGTGTACTGAATTAGTTTCACCCGACCTGCGAGACCCTGCAAATGGTTTCCTTGTGCTACTTGAACTGGCGTCGTTATCAGAAATATTACCCATTTTTAACAAACTCACAATCCTTTCTCCTGCTATGACTACGTCAGTAAAGCTAGTGGAAGACAAAGCTGTCAGTCTATCAATGTATGTCCCCTGTAGGGTGTTCATAAACATATCTGTCATTTCTCTTTTCGACATTGGAGGTTGAACAACAACAACTAATTGTCTCCATCTCTGAGCATACTCTCTGAAGCTTTCCCTGGAGGACTGTGACATACCCATTAAAAGGGTTCTATTAGGAGCCATTTCTAGATTGTATTGATATTGGCGTATGAAAGCCTCAGCCAAATCTTTCCAATTTCTGATTGTTGCCCTAGTCAGATGAGAGTACCACTCACGGGATGCCCCTGTCAAGCTATCCTCAAAATAGAACATCCATAGCTTTTCATCCATAGTGTAAGCCTTCAATCTTCCCAGAAAGGATTGAAGATGGGTGCGAGGGCAAGATGTTCCATTATATCTTTCGAAGCAGGGAGGTTTGAATTTGTGAGGAATTCTAACTCCCTCTACCAGCCCCATATCCATAACATCAAATCCTAAGGAGTTTTGGGACTCCAGGGATATCATCTTTTCTGCTATCTCGTCCAGCCGACGATCATAGACTTCATCTCCCGCTCCAACTACAGTGAATTGTTCCTCCTGAGGGTCCTCTTGCAAGGCACACCCTCTAGTATTACCCTGGGTATTCCTGATAGCATTAATGTCAGGGTTGAGATGAGGCCCAAACTCCGGGGGGTCAGTACGAGTTTTTACATGATCATTGTTGTTGGTACCCCCTATACCTGGGTGGTTTTCTTCAGGAGTTTGTCGCTCGACCAACTCTCTTAATATTTCTTGGCTTTGGGCCAACCCAGTCATTACTGCCATGAACTGGTTCATCTGAGCCCTCATTTCAATTCTTTCATTAGCCATTTGAGTCCTTACGTCAGTCAGATCTTGCTGAACCTGGTCCATCTGTAAGCTCAGAAGGTTGTTTCTTGTAGGATACCGGTGAACTCTGTTGATGGGGAAGACTCTCCTACGAGCAATGTTTCCTGAAACCACAACAAAGTGAGAAACAACAACAAAAATACCTACAAAACAAAGAATAAAGTTAGTATGCAATGCAGTATGTCTATTTGTCTTCCAAGGGTATCCGGTTTGATTCTTTGGTTTTGACCTTCCAGACCTCGAGGAATGATGATGAATAGAAATGAAGCCCACAGAATAACACACAAACCATATATTACAAATACAAAGGTACATAGTTTTGTGATTACAATAAGCCCTCGTGATGGGTCAAAATACAACAAAATAAACAAAAGTACAAACAAAGATGAAGTACAAATACAAAGAAATTAGACATCCAACCCATAGTCATCCTCTTTGACTTCCTTCAGGAGAGCATCAGTCACTGGTCCAACTGGATGCTCTGTGATGGTCCTGATAAGAAGGTTCCTAGTGACAACAACATTTGTCAACTTCTTGTGTTTGTCTTGATCCTTTGATCTCTTCAACCCCGCCCGGAGTTTCAACTCAGAGATTTCCTTTTGTGCTGCCAACAAGGCTTCCTGACTCTTCTTCTCATTAGCTTCCAGTTGCTTTATCCTAGCCTGGGTCTTCTGATCCTCCTGTGAACGAGCCTCAGTAATTCTGATCCATCTATCCTGACTCTCTTCCAAGTAGTGCTCAGTTCTGGCCTTCTGAATCTTGCCTTCTTTGCAAGCATTCTTCAACACTAACTCCCCTGCCCGGGCTCTTCTGATGTAATCATTTGTCTTCTCAATCTTGGTCATATATTTGATCTGGAGCTTCTCTAACCTCTCATTGTCCAGACGACTAGCATTCCTCTCCCAGAGGGTCTTCTTTAGAGCTTCAGACAACTGGATATTCCTCTCTTTCAACTTCTCAAAATCTTCTAAGATGATTGTAGCTATAGGCTCTACTGCTGATGGTCCAGGCACATCCTCCAAGGTAAATGGCATACGGGTGATCTGTCCTCTGATGCGAGACCAAACAATGTACTGTGCTGAGGCTATGTTGTTGCACTTGCCAAGAATGGCAGTCCCTCTTGTCTGAATGTTATCCCAAGCCCAGACTGCTTGTCGGGCAATGGCATGGTTATGCTGAATGTCACAGTAAAGGATTTCTGATAAGTCTTGCTCTCTTGGTGAATGTACCAAAGCATACCCTAATTTCCTTTTGAACAGCAAAGGATTGTAGTTGATGCAACCCTTTACTCAAATCAGAGGTACATTAGGATACTCCCCACAACTAGTTATTATGTCTCTGCCCTTGGTGCTCTGAGTGCACCACCTGATGTCTTCTGAAGTGAGAGAAATCATTCTCTTAGTCCAGTTTCTTGACTGATGAGGATTCAAGAAAGCTTTTGACTTTGGAAAGTGCCTCAGTAACCAACAGTAGAAGAGAGGTGCACAACATCTGACTAATCTTCCCCTTTGTTTCTCATTCCTTTGATGCACCGAGTAGTAGAAACCTCTGAGCAAGGTGGGAACTGGATTCTTCAGCAAGAAGAGATGGATAGCATTCTTTCTTACAAACTTAGGCTCGTCCGCAAACAAGATGATACCATATATGCTAAGGGCCAAGAGAGCACAAACAGTGTCCCACTTCCCTGCTGCAGCATGACTGGTGGCCTGAGTGATCAAGAAGTCCAAATAGAGGCCTGGGATTCCAGCCTTGGTGGTAATATTCTGATCAATGATGGTGGTTTCCAAGTACAAAGCCTTAGATATATCTTCATTCCTGGGAGCAGTCATCTCAGGGTTGAAAGGAATCCCTCTCCTGATGGGGACACCCAACAACATGGAAAACTCCTCTAGCAAAGGGCCCAACTGAAAGTCTGGAAAGGTAAAACATCTGAGAGGAGGGTCATAGAACTGAAGGCATATGTGGATCATACTCCTCTGTGGTGCATCCAAGTCCATGATCATGTCCATAATGCCACCATAGTGTTCCCTGAATAAAGGGACATGATCAGGAGTGATGAGGGTCTGGATCTGCCTGATGCCTGCCAGAGAGGGCTCAAAGAAATGATAAGTGATATTGCTCTTCCTAGATGGGTCCATGCTGACAATGGATGCTGATGAAGATAACAGAGGAGAAATGTTGATGAAGGCAACTAATGAAGGTACTGAAGGGAATCTCTGATGAAGATATCCGATGAAGATATCCCTGAGAACAATATCTGACAAAGGTGGCTGAGCAGAAGATCAGTCAAAACCAAACCAAAGATAAGATGTGGATACCCTGTAAGACAAACAGACAAATGTTAAAATGATGCAAAATGATGTATGTAGAATGATATGCAAGGGTTTGTGATCAAGTGTTGGATCTGTTATCTGCCTTGATAAGGTTCATGTGTGTTCATAAGTTCAAATGGAGGCTAGAGAACCAGTAACCAGGTGGAGGACTCAAATAAAGAGTCACAAGTCCAGGGTTTCACAAGAACAGTCCAAAATGATGTAACCTTAATAGTATCAGTAATAGGGTATGATGAGGCCAAGGGTTCCTGCAAACCTGTAAACATCCCAACCCCCTCACATGTATTGTTCTAGAACAAGGATCCTCAGACTTGGATTAGTTATGAGAAGTGTAAGCACTTCTAACCCGGAGGTAAAGTGTTTACATTAATCATAAAGGATCCTCCTCTAATTCACCTCAGATGCTGAAGGTCATCTAAAAGGTAATCCAGACTTAGCAGGCTTCCCAGATAGCCCTAGTACTACAGGAAATCCGTAGCACAGAGTTCTCAAGAAGAAACCCATGTCTGAACTGTGTTTCATATTCCCGCACCAGACCAAAATGGAATGGGAAAGAATATGAAGCCACTCTATCCTATGTGTCACTCAGGCTCCCGGTATGGAACCTTACTCACTGAATATCCCTCCCACCAAGGCAAACAATAGATCCAGCACAATGACATGATGACAGTAATATGAAATGCATAAAGACAGTAAATGAAAGCAATAAATAAAGCTGTACAAAAAGAAATAAATAAAGCAATAAAAAAAAGCACAAGTAGCACATAACACCCCCATAAACACAAATCAAACAAGCTCTAGGAGAAACCCACAAAAAGAACCAGAAGCCTTGGTTGCAAGATAAGTCCCCAGCAGAGTCGCCAAGCTGTCGCTCCCCTGAAAAGACCCTAAGGTCCCAAGGTGCAGACGCGAACGGTTGGCGAAAAGAGAAGATGAAATGAAGTGAATATAGTCTCCAACTAGGCATTTTTATCCCGAAGGAAAGGTAATGCTGCATAAACCTAGAAAGAGATGGATAAGACGGTTGTGAACCAGAGAAACTGAGAAAGGGGGTTGGTTACAACCTGGGAAGGTATTAGCACCCAGATTGTCCGTCGTACTCGACGGGATCCAAGCTTAAAAGATTGTGTTTAAAGGGGGTAAGTGTATGTGCTATCTGTGTGCAAAAGCTAGGAATGAATGTACAGGTGTCATTGCAAAAGGGTTAACGCTCAGGAACTGAGGCTTTTTAAAAGAATGCTGAAAGAGTGGGAAGACACAGAGACTTTTATTCGATAACTGTTAAGTTATGCCTACGTATCCTCTCGTGCAATGAGGAAGTCAGAACACCGTAGTTCGACCCAAAGAGACCGAAAAATAAATTGACTGTGAACTGCCTACTTGCCTATGCTCAAGTGTATGACTCGTCTGTCTCGAGTGCTAACTATCTTGCATTAGACGGAAGAAGCAAGTTCTCGTTTATGAATGAGTGTGATGAGAAAAGAATCCCGAAGGAGACGATTATTGTTTGTTTTTGTGTTTTTAGTTTTGTTATTGTTTTTGGTGTTTTGCATAAGTTAATGAGCTTAAGCCTAAATCAAGGGCTTGTAAACTCATTATATCCTCCCTGATTAGGGATAATGAGCCTACTTAAGTATGAGTAAAGCATCTCAACTTAATTACCATGATGATGTAGGATTAAGATCATTAACCTACTTGTGATTATTTAGATGTTTTGGGTTTTTGTTTAGTGTTAAGTAATGAGTTTAATCTCTAATCACAGATTAGTGAACTCATTACACCATCCTAATAGAAGGATAATAGATGAGCACACTTAAGCTGAGGAAGATAACTCAACTTAATCCATGGTTAGGAACTAAATTCATTATATAACAAGCCTTTATTAAGTGGATTTTAATTAAAGAGTGAGATTAAGAAAGTGGATTTTAAGTTTGTAAGACAACTTGAGGGGGACTTGTCCATTAAACACTAGGGTTAGTCCCTCTTAACCATAAGGAAGAGTTAGAACCCTAATGTAAGGCCCAAGTTACAAGATAAAGTCTTAGTGATTATTAGTGTTATTTGATTAAGAGGTTTAAACAAATTAAAGGCTTAACACTTAGGATTAAAGTTATACAATCCATCCTAAGAGAAGGATGCATGCCTAACCCTAATTCCAAAGTCCAAAGTCCTACAACTTTAAGAGTTTAGTCTCTAATTATTGAGATGAGAAGAGAGAGACTCAAGGAGACTCAAAGGTAAAAGTCTAAGGGGGGCTATACACAACCCTAATAGTTATCATGCTTGGATATGCTATGGTTTGTTAGGCTTAAGAGAGAGGATCTTCAAGGCCCCCAATGGAAGAAGCATATGAAAAGAGAAGGAAGCAGAAGAATAAGTTACTTACTTCCTGAAGAAGATAAGTAACTTAAAGGAAGAAAGTGAGAAAGATGGAACATAAGTGAACAAGCTCACTTCAAAGACATGTTAAAATGCATATGAATGAGATAAGAAGAGGTGAGAGATGAAGGAAAATCCACCTCCCAAAACTTACCAAAGGTCCCTAAAAATATTAGTATGGATGCATAAGACATAAAGCATAAAGAAATGAATGGAAATGAGATGCAAAGACCAAAGTCAGAAGTGATTATGCAGTGCTAAGGTGTCATGAGATGATGAAAAGTCATACAATATGCATATGGATGTTCATACAAAGATGAGATGTCATGAAAGCATGCTTAGGAGCTTGAAAACACATGGATGTTTATGAAATGAAATGAATGCAACACATGGAAAATGAATGAAGAAATGATCAATCAATGTTCTAACATGTCCTAAGATGTCTAAGATGACATATGAATTCTTGAAATGTATCGCTCCCCCGAAAAGACACCTGGTCAGATAGGGTATAGACGTGAGCGGTCGGCGAAAGAAGAAATGAAATAAAGGTGAATAGAGTCGCCAGCTAGGCATTTTTATCCCGAAGGAAACGTAATGCTGCATAAACCTAGAAGAAGATGGATAAGACGGTCGTGAACCAGAGAAACTGAGAAAGGGGGTTGGTTACAATCTGGGAAGGTATTAGCACCCAGATTGTCCGTCGTACTCGACGGGATCCACGCTTGAGAGTTTGTGTTTAAAGGGGTAGTGTCTGTGTTATCTGTGTGCAAAAGATGGAAAAGGATGTACAAGTGTCAGTGCAGGAAAGTGAAGTGAGGTGCTAAGGAATGAGACTTAAAAAGAATGCTGAAAGAGGGGGAAAACACAGAGACTTTTGTTCGATAACTGTTACGTTATGCCTACGTATCCTCTCGTGCAATGAGGAAGTCAGAACACCGTAGTTCGACTCAAAGAGACTGAAAGATAAATTGACTGGTGAATTGCTAGCTTGTCTATGCTCAAGTGTATGACTTGTCTGGCTCAAGTGCTAACTGTCTTGCATTAGACGGAAGAAGCAAGTTCTCGTTTATGAGTGAGTGTGATGAGAAAAGAATCCCGAAGGAGACGATTATTGTTTGTTTTTGTGTTTTCAATATTTTATTTGCTTTTGGAGTTTGTCATAAGTTAATGAGCTTAAGTCTAAACCAAGGGTTAGTAAACTCATCATATCCTCCCTCTGATTAGGGATAATGAGAATACCTTAAGTATGAGATAAACATCTCAACTTAATTACCATGAAGATGTAGGATTAAGATCATTAACCTACTTGTGATTATTTAAATGTTTTTGAGTTTTTGTTTAGTGTTAAGTAATGAATTTAAGCCATAATCAAGGATTAGTGAACCCATTACACCATCCTAATAGAAGGATAATAGATGAGCACACTTAAGTTGAGGAAGATACCTCAACTTAATCCATGATTAGGGATTAACCTCATGACAAAACAAACCTTTATTAAAGTGGATTTTAATTAAGGGTGAGATTAAGAAGTGAGTTTTATGATTTGTAAGACAACTTGAGGGGGACTTGTCCATTAACACTAGGGTTAGTCCTTCTTAACCAATAAAGGAAGAATTAGAACCCTAATGCAAGGCCCAAGTTACAAGTTAATGTCTTAGTGATTATTAAGATGGATTAATTGAGAGATTTGAACAAATTAAGGGTTTAACACTTAGGATTAAAGTTATACACTTCATCCTAAGAGAAGGATGCAGGCATAACCCTAATCACATAGTCTTAAAACCTTAAAGGTTTAGTCTCTAATGATGAGGTGAGAAGAGAGACACAAAGAAGACACAAAGGTAAAAGCTAAAGGGGGACTAATCACAACCCTAATTATTGTCATGCTTTGATGTTCCTATGGTTTGTAAGGCTTGAGAAAGATCTTCAAAGAAGCCACCAATGGAAGAAGCAGATGAGAGGAGGAGAAGCAGAAGAAACAAGTTACGTACTTCACTAAAGAAGATAAGTAACTTGGAGAAAGAAGGTGAATGAAGAACATGAATGAGCAAGCTCACTCTAAGACAAATGAAAATGCAACAAGGATGCATAAGAAGAATGAGAGGAGAAATGAGAAGTGAAGGCAAATTCACTTCTCAGGTTACTTACCACCTGAAAAGGTTAGCATGAGGAAAGAAAATGAAATGAAATGAAGCATATGCAAAGACAAAAACCAAAACCAGAAGCAAAAACATGATGCAAATGATGCTATGAGATGATGCAAAGGCATACCAAGTGTTATGAATGTTCATATGAAGAGAAAGAATGCAAATGAAGCATGTAGGAAGCATGAAAACACATGGATGTTTATGAAATGGAATGGATGAAAAGCATAACAAATGCATGAAGAAATGACCAAGAAATATTCAATAAATGTCTTAAGATGTCTAATATGGCATACAAGTGCTTAAAATTTCATGGCAAGTTCACATATTCATGCAATGCAATGTAAGATGCAAGTATGGATGCAAGATTATGGTTACATGAAAGGATGAGATGCAAATGTCAAAAACAGAAGCAAATCACATGATAAAAATTTCAAATGAACTCAAAGGAACCCTAACCTCATATGATATCACACCCCAAAGGAGAAGGTCTAACTCTTAACCTAAAGAAAGTTGTGATTTTTCTAAGTAAACTAGGGTTTTAGGGTACCTTGAGAGGGAAAATGCAAATCAAATGGAAAATGCAAGATAAATTCATGACAAAATTATCCTAGGAACTAAATGCTATATGGAAAACAATGCAAAAATAACCATTGTCAAACCCTTCATGGTTAGGCAGAAAAGAATTTTCAAAGTTAAGGTTCCAAAAAGGGAATTTTATGAACCCTAAATTCAAGAAAAATGTCAAGATTGGATCAAAACCAAAAAGAAATTTGTATGAATGGTTTGAAAATGTTTCTAAATGTCCTAAGATGCAATGTGAATTATTTTGGAATTTTTGGAAACCTAAATGATATTTTAATTAATTAATTTCCATTATTTAATTAAAATAAACATTTAAATATGTTTAAAATGATTTTTTAATGCAAAAAATAAAAATAAAAATGTTTTTGGATGAAGAAAAATATTTGAAGTCAAAATGCAAAAGAAAATATTTTTTTGGAATTTTCTAAGTATTTTAAATAAAATGCACAAAATAAATGCTATTTAAATGAAATAAAATTAAAATAAGAGAAAGTATGATGATCTGATGGACAGGATTTGAACTGGGGGGATTCTGTTTGACTACGCGCTCATCTCAATGGCCAAGAATGAATCTGACTTAATTAACTAATTAACTTAATTAATTAATATTTAAACTTAAGTGAAGTGATCTGGACTGTATACACGCGCGTGAAACTAAATCCTAGGGCTGACATTCAAACTGAGCCACTAAACCCTAATTAGGGTTCTAATCACTCTCAGGTGACCGGAGCTAGCTCCGTTCATCTTCTCCGGCAAGCCAAACTTGCTATCTCACTCAAAACGCAACCCTAAGCTCTCAAACTTTCCAGAAATGATCCTCACATCACTCCAAACAAGAATCAACCAACAAAATTTATTTATTTATCATCAAGAGCATGAATCGAAGCAAAACGGAAAACACATCAAAAATTTCAGAAGCTCAGTACATGCACGAAACTCAACCATTTTCAAAACAAACTACATCATGGTGATCAGGAGAGCTCATAGATTCATTTAGAAACAAGAAATGTAAGTTCTGGAAAAAAGTTTAAGGGTGGCTACCTGAACTGAAGCTTTCACTTCTGGAGCTTTTGGACCTCTTCTTTTGTGCAAATCCTCTTTACTTGACCCCCTGATGATGTTGCAGTGCTTGGATGGAGTTTTGAATGGCTGGATTGAGTGGTTGCACTCTTGTTGCACCAGATCTCATAGGTTTTGCAAGTGTTATGTGATTTTCCCCTTTGAGAAATCTTGAAGTGCAAGGCATGGAATGTTGTGATTCCTTGGGCAATTCTCAGCAAAATGAGTCATGTGATGTCGTTATGATGTTTAGAAGTCAATTAGAGGTCACTTAGAAGCTTGGCAAATAAATTTGCAAAAATCCCTCTTTGGCATGAATGTGAAAATTATGTGATTTTTGCCAACTTTGCAAGGCCATAACTTGAGTTCCATAATGAATTAGAACTTGTTCTTGTACTTTTTGAAAAGGGAATGATCCAATCTACAACATTCATAACCAAAATTTTTTCATTTGAAGCATTTTTGGTTGAGAAAGAGGAGGTTGAAAAACTTTCCCAAAATGGAAAGTTTCCATTACAAGTCATTTCCATTTTTGGCAACTTTTGGTCTAGCTCAATTTTCTTCAAATTTGTGAACTTACAAGAACTTCAATGATCAAATAAAGATCATATAACTTCAATTTGATGAAAAATCCACTTTGGTTCCATTGTTGGGGGCCTCAAATGCCCTGATTTTGCTCTGACTTGCTCAAGAAGTTACCCAGTGAACAGATGACTTCCACAATGAATTTCTTCATCAAACTTGGTACACATGATCTGTATAACATATTAAGAACATTAGAAGCAAGAATGACCAAAAAAATTGGAGTTATGGCCTCTGAAACCAAAACCCTAATTTCAGGTCATATGTGTAGTGAAACCCTAGCTCTACTTCCATGCTTTGCCAGTTCTTGTGATTTCTTGACTTCCTTGATCTTTGAGGGATATAATATGATGCGAGAACACACATGGACCCTCTTGGAATGATTGGAGACCCTTGGAGTGGCTCAGATGGATCCTTGGATTGCTCAGATCACAAACCCTAGATGCAGAGGAACTTGAACTAATGCAATGAATCAAATATGTAATATGAGATGGTATGCTTATGCTTATGCAAACATGAAAGATCACAAGCCATGGTGTGAAATGAGTGAGGGCAAATTTGGGGTGTTTACAGCTGCCCCTATTCAAGAATGAGTTAGCTGTGCAGGATGTAAGCGCCTGGCTTAACAGACAAACAAGATAACTTGTGGCTTAACAGACAGTCCAGAATTTGCACTCACTGGGGAGAAGAAGAAAAGGGATATAAATTGTAAAAGAAAGTATAGTATGATTATCAAATGAAGGCGATGGAGGACGACCATCGAGTAGAGGATGACTGCTGGGGATAAAGCAATGACGGGGACGACCGACAAGCTGGGGAAATAAAGATACCATGATGGGGACGGCCATCAGGTAAGGAAATAAGACTCTCTAGGGATTTAAAGGTAAAGTCGGTGATGGGGACGACCATCAGTTTTGTAAAGTAAGGTAAACAATGATGGGGACGGCCATCGGTTCAAAGAATTAATGAAGTAAATGATGAGGTACGGTCATCAAAGGTGAAGGAAAATCACCTAGTAGGGGACGACTGCTCTTTATCACGACATAAGACGAATGTCGGATAGAAAAGAATGACGATGGGGACGGCCATCGGATAAGCATGATGAAGGACGATCATCAAGAGGTGAAGGAAGATCACCTAGCAGGGTACGGCTGCTCTCGGGGTTTATCATGACATAGGACGAACGTCAGATAACAAGATCAACGATGGGGACGACCATCGGATAAAGTGATGAAGGAAGATCATCAAAAGGTGAAGGACGATCACCTAGCAAGGGACGGCTGCTAAATATCACGACATAGGACGAATGTCGGATAGAAAAGGGTTCCAATAATGGAGACTCCACTGGGGAAAGGATGAGGGACGGTCATCCAAAGGTGAAGGACGATCACCTGGCAGGGTACGGCTGCCGAAAGTATCACGAGATAGGACGAATGCCGGATAGAAGAAAAGTTGCTTTGCTGGGGAACGGTAAATACGGACGAGTGCTTACGCTCAAGAAATAAAAGGTATAAGCGTTTTGACATTGTGTATAGATTAAAAATGTGGACGAGCATCCTTAAGACTATGATACGGACAAGTATCGGTAGAAACAAACGTTGACGCGTGTTCAGAGATGATGATACGGATGAGTACCAACTGGTTAACAAAGAACACGGACGAGTGTCAAATCTGTGGGGAATAAGAGTACATATGAGATACGGACGAGTATCTGTATAAGTATGAGTAAGTATTGTGAAGTATAAGCAAGACACGGACAAGTGTTCAACTTACTAGGGAAAAGGTGACACGGACGAGTGTCAGAAGAGAAAGTATATAAGTTATGAACTTATGAGTGTAAAAGGTGTTCCGGTGACCTGCGGGGATGGGATGACACGGACGAGTGTCAATGAAAGTGTATTATAAACAAGTGCTTGGTTTGCAACAAGTGTTTAGGCAACCGTGATGGGGAGTGGTGATACGGACGGGTGTCAAGAGAAAGTATAGGTATCTGTATTCAAAGAGGATGTTTTTGGCTTATATCTGCAGGGGAGTAGTATGACACGGACGAGTGTCGAAAAGGTATATATGAACAGGTACTTGTGTTGGAGAGTGCAAGGGGACGCTTCGGCTTCTATTACTTGCAAGGAGAGCAAGTTTTTATATACATTGCTGGTGGAATTTTACAGGTGACTGGCTCGAACCTGACTTGTGATCATGTAAATGTTTGATTTTTTCCATAATGCTCCGTATTAGATGGAATTCTATGCTTTATGGGGAGAGATGATGCGAATGCTATGATTATGCAAAAGAAACCAATCCGGGATTTGTATCCCATTGTGGTGAAAATCTTTGGCTGATCTACTTGGAAGGATATCCCAGCTGGGGATGAGATCATTGGTAGATCTGATAAAATATATGGCTTTTCTTGGGGAAATGGATCACTGATAGATCTATCCGGTAAGGAGACAACCCAGCTGGGGATGAGGAAGCTTCCGTCACTTTGTTGTGTGAGAAATTCAGGCATTGCTCTTCTGGGGAGAGGCTGGAATTCTGCGGGGAGATGGTTCTTTTGTCTTTGAGAGACCTGGCACTTTGTTTGGGGGGAAAGATCACTGAACGATCTTCCTAAAAGACTCTGTGGGGATCCCGGCCGGGGATGAGGAGGCTTTAACAACGCCGTTAGGAAAAGCTTTCCAGATACTACTTGGAGGAGGTGTGCTGGGGGAAGTGATGCCTGGCATGCCCCATGCTGTGTATCCTGTTAAGACAAAGAAACACACAAATATCCCAAGGTATCCCTTACCGGATTCCGTCATAAGAGTTAGGTACTCCTGAGAGTAAATATATTTCCTACAAGCATTAATTAAGAATGGCACATTTTTTTATGCAAATACTATATCATGGATATTGGACATTTTGCAAACGAAACAAAAACGTACAAGACAAGGTGTGACTGAAAATCTGATTTTATTAATCTGGGTGCCCTGAATTGGCAAATATAGTCAAAGAAACAAATCCCCTGGAATGAGGAGATTGTTACAAATTGAAAAAAGTAAAAGTGTTGGCAATGTTGGTGACGCTTTGGCGAGCTTTCCTTGCTATGACCCGTATGACCTTGACGCTCTTCTCATCTTGCTTTTTTGAAGAAGATTGATTCTGACCGATGCTTTAACCTTTCGAAGCTTGCCGTGTCGTAAGTGATATAGACGAATTCAGAATTTAGTTGTTCGCTTATTCCCTGATTTTGCGTGGATCACCCTTTCGGGTTTTCAATCCACCGGGATACCCTTTTTTTCCTGAGTTGTCCAATGCGGCTTTTCAACTCAGCGGGTGTACATTTTTCCCTTTTAATTTACCCTTATTTTTGCCCGAGTCTTTTATTCTATTTTTGACTCGTCGGGATGCCCTATTTTTGCCTAGACTTACATTCTGTTTTTATGTCCAGCGGGTCATTTTATGCGAAGTATTTTTTAACTGCATCTGAATTCACAGGGGATAAGAAATCCTCACCGTCCATAGTGGTGAGCATCAGTGCTCCACCAGAGAAAACTTTACTATGAATGGACCATCGTAGTTTGGAGTCCATTTTCCCCTGTGGTCTGTATGAGGAGGAAGGAGTCTTTTCAACACAAGATCTCCTACTTGGTATTCCCGAAGTTTGACTTTCTGATCGAAGGCTTTCTTCATTCTTTTCTGATACAGCTTCCCATGACAGATTGCAGCTAACCTCTTTTCTTCGATCAGATTCAATTGATTGTACCGAGATCGGACCCATTCTGCTTCATTCAACTTTACATCCATCAGTATCCGTAAGGAGGGTAATTCAACTTCAACAGGAAGGACTGCCTCCATACCATACACAAGTTGATACGGTGTTGCCCCAGTGGATGTTCTGATTGAGGTTCGATACCCATGCAAGGCAAATAGTAGAATTCCATGCCAGTCTTTGTAAGTAACCACCATCTTTTGCACAATCTTCTTAATGTTCTTATTAGCTTCCTCAACAGCGCCATTCATCTTTGGCCTGTAAGGAGAAGAGTTGTGATGTTGGATTTTGAAGTCCCGACACAGTTCTGCCATCATTTTGTTGTTCAAATTGGAACCATTATCAGTAATGATTCACTCGGGTACTCCATATCGACAAATGATGTCTCTTTTCAAAAATCTGGCTACCACTTGTCTGGTGACGTTTGCATACGAGGATGATTCAACCCATTTGGTGAAGTAATCAATGGCTACCAGGATGAATCTGTGGCCATTTGAAGCAGTCGGTTCGATCTTTCCAATCATATCAATGCCCCACATTGCAAAGGGCCAAGGTGAAGACATCACGTTCAGCGGATTTGGAGGCACATGCACTTTGTCTGCATAAATCTGGCATTTATGGCACTACCCGGCATAAGCACAACAATCTGCATCCATTGTGATCCAGTAGTAACCTGATCTTAACAATTTCTTAGCCATTGCGTGTCCTCCATCATGGGTGTTGCACCCCAAAATTTGCCCTCACAATACAAGACTTTGTGTTCTAAGAAGGTTCACAAGGTTCACAAGTTTCCCAACACTTACAAGACCTTTCATGAGGTTCATGAAGTCTACAAGTTACTTTATGAAGGTTCACAAGGTTCACAAGTTCCACAATGCTTTCAATACCTTTCTTGAGGTTCATGAAGTCTACAAGTCACTTCTTGAAGGTTCACAAGGTTCACAAGTTTCTCAATGTTTATATAACCTTTCATGAGGTTCATGAAGTCTACAGGTCACTTCTTGAAGGTTCACAAGGTTCACAAGTTTCTCAATGTTTATATAACCTTTCATGAGGTTCATGAAGTCTACAAGTTACTTCTTGAAGGTTCACAAGGTTCACAAGATTCACAATGCTTTCAAGACCTTTCATGAGGTTCATGAAGTCTACAAGTCACTTTATGAGGTTCACAAGGTTCACAAGGTTCACAATACCTCCCATGAGATTCACAAGACATTTTATGATGGTTCACAAGGTTCACAAAGTTCACAATTGGTCAGAAGAGTTGACAATTCCCTCAGACAATGCACCTCCTAAGCAGTGCATCCAAAACTAGGGTTTTGACTTTAATCAGGCTAAATGAACTTCCAAGACTTCAAGTGAGCTTCATAACATCTTATATGTGTTTAAGAACCCCCATGACAAGTTTCAAGACTTTTCTCAAAAGTTTGCTCAGTCAGATGATCAGATAAGTCAAAATCAGTCAAAGCAGTTAAAAAGTCAAACTGAGGTCAACTGTGGTCAAACCAAAGTCAAACTTCATGATTTTTTTGCCAACATCAAGTATATGAAGTAAAATTCATCATTTGATCAAGGGTTGATCATAATTCATCAAGGAGATTCCAGATCATCAATAATCAGGAGTTTCTAAATTAGGGTTTCCTCAGTAAAAGTCAACTGAACTTTGACCAGCCATAACTTTCATATACTTCATCACCAAGTCTCCACTCAAAGCTCATTTTGAAGGAAATTGAATTCTCTACAATTTTGATCTTGCAAGTTAAGCCCAAAAATGCTTCATTTGGAAGATATGAACTAAGACATTATAGGTCATTTCAAAAGTCAACAAAAAGTCAACAACTTCAAAAGGGCATAACTTGAGATTGGTAAATGATATGGACCTGAAACCAATGGGGTTGTTTAGAGGACTCTTCAAACTTTCCAAAATGTCCAAGAACACCCTCATACCTTTAAAATTGAGGGAGATATGCCCTTGCAAAGTTGGGAAATTTTGTGATGGTTTATAATGAAAATGGAGGTCTAAAAACAATTCTTTCCAAATGGGCTTGTCAAGTTATGACCCAACCCATACAACAACATCATGCACGAAATTTCCATGTTATTTTCATAATTTTTATTTTATTTAATTTATTTATTATGATTTTTTATACTTAAAATCATTTTAAATTTAAATAAAATATTAAATATGAAGATTTGATGTTATTATTGGTTCTAGAAGATCATAAAGTCAGCATGGAATAAGTTGATACAAGAATTATATGGAATGGCTTGAAATAGAAAGCATTGATGCAAGAATATTGAACTTTCAAAGCATGATCAATCTCAATCTTTTTAAATCAAATCTTTCATATAATCAATCAATTTTTTTGACCTAATTGAGTCTCCTATAAGTACTAAACATAATGCAAACATCCATTGACGAATTCCAGCAGCCAAAAGGTAAAATCCATTGTTCAAAAATCCATCCAAAACCTCCATTCGGATTCACTCATACAAGAGGTTTAAAGGTAAAATAAAGACATAGCAAGCTTCCTTGGACCCTTCTGATCATAAACCATCATCCATAAGCATCCAAATCATGTTGTAATGCACAAACCGAATCGGTTTTATGTCATCCATAGCTTGTTTTCGATTCCATTGATTTATGTGTTGTTTGTTGATTGTGACTTACTAATATTATTTGTTTTGATGTGGTGAAGCTTTCTGGATAATCGAATCTAAGTTTCATGACCAGAATCAATAAAGGTCATTGTTAGGGTTTCGGTTGAGTTTTTAGGGCTTCTTGCTAGACCAAATATAAATGAATTCTGGACACATAGGAATGTTCTATGAATCACCAGGATTATGAAACACCAATTAATTTCATGAATTGATGTTGTTTTGCTTGAGTTTCATTTTCGTAGGTTGGGAATATTGAAGAACTCGCAGGAAAACTTGTATCTGAATTCGCAGGAAATTTCAAAGGATAGGAGGTTGAAGATGAAGCTGTTCGCGCGCTTCTGGAAATTTGAATATTGGTTGTAATATTTTATTGTACTGTTTCTGATCTTATTCACCAAAGCATGTTTGGTCCAGTGGTGAGAGTAACGCGCGTGTAACCTATGGGACCTGAGTTCGAGTCTTGGTCTCGTACATTATTTTTTCTATTTTTCAGGATAACAAGGAGATTTAATATATTATGTTGTGTTATCACTATATTACCAGAAGGGCTCTCCCAGCCAGGCGGTCAAGCATGCGTATGTACATTCATAAGGTCCTGGGTTCAACGCCACCCCAGGCCTTTTTGTTTCTTTTATTTTTCCAGGTTTTTTGCAACAAAGAACAAAACTAACAGGACTCATTCTCTTTCACCTGCGCGTGTGGGCAGCCCAGTGGTGTGTGTTATTGGCTGCAAGCATAGGGGACTGGGTTCAAACCCCAGCCCCATCAGGTTTTTGTTCTCTCATGTTTTTTTCTTTATTTTCTTTCTAATTAATTAATATTTCATATTAAAATAAATTAAAATTGTATTATTTTATATTATAAAATAGGTATATATTATGTGCTCTAAATTCCTAGTATTATTTTCTAAAAAAATTCTAAACTCTTGTTTTCTCAATTTAAATTTTTATTTGTGTAATTAAATTAGACATATATATTAGTTAAAATAATTTTGTATGTTAAATCCTAAAAATATTTTCTAAAAACAACACCCTAATTTTTGTGAAAACCTAATTTATGTTCTAAATACATATTAAAACCTCATTGTTTATTTTCTAATTTGTAATTTAATTATTATGTACATGTTATTTAAAAATAATTATAACTTATTTGAAAATATAACCTATTATTAATAATATGTAAATATATTTTATAATCCAAATTATTTTCTTTTAATATATGTATAGAAATAATTAAACTTATAATAATTTAATTTTTTATGATTATAAATAATTTAATAATTAGTACATAAATTAAAATGCTATAATTATTTAGTTGTTCATATTAAACTTTTGTTTATTATTTTAATGTTCTTACAATATTTTTGTTAATTCAATTTATTTTGATTCCTATTATTATTTACTAACCTTATTTATTATTTCTAACTTTTGATTTTTATTTCACTAATATTATTTAATTTTTAATTATTATTATTATTACTAACCCCTATTTATTTATTTATTGCTTATTTATTGTTTATTTATTATTTATACTTTTCTATTTATTTTTAATTTGCTTATTATAATTATTATGTAATTGCTTCTTGGTGTAATTTTGTAAATATTTAAATATTTAATTTTTATGCTATGGTTAGTAATTTAGGGAGTGCAAATATGTATTCTATTTAAAAATAAACTTAGATCATTTTAATTAAAGATAAATAATATTGAACACTCACACACGTAAGTCGATTTTTAATCGCCGTCTCACTTTCTAAGGCTATCCCTCAAGTTGCCTAAATCATAAGGTCAAGTGGGGTGTATAAAGCAAGTCCCTTAAAAGAAAAATCATCAAGTCCCTAATGGTTGCCTTTAAAGATCAAGTCCCTTTTCGAATAATGATGATAGTCCCTCCAGTATGCTTAATACACCCCACAGTTGCCTTCAAAACAGATGTCCCTCACATGTCCCCTACATCCAAGGTAATGACTACCTACTCCTTAATAGTAAGGATAGTCTTACCAATTAAAGGATAAAGAACAAGAAAGACTTAAACTTTAGGGTAGGTACCTCCTAGTTGCTTGCTCACTCCATTTTTCAAACACTTAACAAATTTCAAACAAATTTTCAGAAAACAAGTTTTTACGCATCCGTACATGGATCATTATTAACTATTATGAAAATTTTTCTATTCACACACTACACTTTCAAAAACAATTCAAAAGTGAGCTAAGTAACTAAGAGCCCATGGATAACCATGGATGTAAAGGGTGCTAATACCTTCCCTTTACATAACCTACCCCCCGGACCCAAAAATATCTCTTAAGGTCTTTCCTGTTCTTTTATACCCTTTCCTTTTGGATAAAATAAAAGTCGGTGGCGACTCTTGCTATCCGCAACATTTAACTAAAAGTCAGTTCTCCCACCGTGTTACAATGGGTACCGAAAGATCCTTCATGCACCTCGTGCATCAGCAAGTCTGCTTTTTTCTTATCAACACATCTGAGAAGCACCATGTCAAAGTTTCTCTTGTATAATGAACCATCAACATTCAGGAAGAAACTACCAGCCAGCCTTCTCAATGTTTTCTTATCATTGGATGATGCCCCAGGTGGGTATGTCTGATCCTCTAAGAAGCTTTTGATGTCATGGAACCAAGGCTTGTCATCTTTAGCAATGTCCACGGAGAATACGTATGCTGGTCGGTCAAGTCTGGATACCGAAATCCGAGGCACATAATTGGCAGTTTGAACCTTGATCATGGAGGAAATGGTAGCTAAAGCATCTAAAAACTGATTCTCGTCTCGAGGGATGTACTCAAGTTTGACTGTTGTGAAGAAAGTCAATAATCTCCTCGTATAGTCACGGTATGGAATCAGATGCTCTTGGTGAGTGTACCATTTGCCGTTGGTCTAATTGATTACCAGAGCTGAATATCCGAATACAGTTAAAGTCTTGATCCTAAGGTCAATGGCTTCCTCAAGACCCATGATACAGGCTTCGTTCTCAGCTTCGTTGTTAGTGCAGGCAAAGGTGAGTTTCACCGAGAAAGGCATATGAACTCCTTTAGGTGTAATGAGCACTGCACCAACTCCACGACCATTCATGTTAACAACCCCATCAAACATCATTGTCCATTCTTCTTTTGGGTCAGGCCCTTCAGTGTGAACAGGTTCTTCATGATCTTTTGCTTTTAGAAACATGATGTCTTCATCAGGGAAGTCAAATCTCATGGGCTGGTAATTATCAATGGGCTGCTCAGCTAGATAGTCAGACAGTACACTGCCTTTGATGGCTTTTTGAGATGTGTACTGAATGTCATACTCTGTCAGAATCATTTTCCATCTTGCAACCCTTCCGGTAAGTGCTGGCTTCTCAAATATGTACTTGAATGGGTCCATCCTGGAGATCAATAAAGTAGTGTGAGTCAACATATACTTCCTTAGTCGGTGAGCAGCCCACGCTAAAGCACAACAAGTTTTCTCGAGTAGTGAATAACGTTGTTCACAGTCGGTAAACATTTTGCTTAGGTAGTATATTGCATACTCGTTTCGACCAGACTCGTCATGCTGGCCCAACACACACCCCATTGATCCTTCTAATACCGTCAGGTATATTATTAGAGGTCTTTCTTCAACTGGAGGCATAAGGATTGGAGGTTCTTGTAGGTACTCCATGATTTTGTCAAAAGCCTTCTGACAGTCTTCATTCCACCTGACCGTTTGTTCCTTTCTTTACAATTTGAACAGGGGCTCACAGGTTGCAGTGAGGTGAGATATGAACCTTGATATGTAGTTCAATCTACCTAAAAAACCCCGAACTTCCTTTTCAGTCCTAGGTGCAGGCATCTCCTGAATGGCTTTGACTTTGTCAGGATCAACTTTAATTACTTTTTCACTTACAATGAACCCCAGTAGTTTACCGGACCATACCCCGAATGTGCATTTGTTGGGGTTTAGCTTCAGCTGATACTTCCTCAGACGTTAGAACAACTTTAGCAGGTTTACCAGATGATCTTCTTCAGTGAGGGACTTGGCAATCATGTCATCCACGTAGCATTCAATTTCTTTGTGGATCATATCATGGAATAACGTTACCATAGCCCGTTGATAAGTAGCACCGTCATTCTTCAATCCGAAAGGCATTACATTGTAACAAAATATGCCCCAGGGTGTGATGAAGGTAGTCTTCTCCATATCTTTGGGTGACATTCTGATCTGATTATACCCTGAAAAACCATCCATGAAGGAAAACACTGAGAACTGAGCTGTGTTGTCGACCAATACATCAATGTGAGGTAATGGGAAGTCATCCTTCGGGCTAGCTCTGCTCAGATCCCAGTAATCCACACACATCCGTACTTTGCCATCCTTCTTAGGCATTGGTACAATGTTAGCAACCCACGGCGGGTAACTAGTTACAACAAGGAAACCGGCATCCCACTATTTTTGTACTTCTTCCTTAATCTTCATTGCCATATCTGGACGAGTACGGTGCAACTTTTGTTTCACTGGAGGACAATCTTCTTTCAAAGGCAGCTTGTGCATAACAATGTCGGTGTCCAACCCTGGCATATCTTGATAGGACCATGCAAAGACATTGACGTATTCTTGGAGCATATCAATAAGCTGTTTCTTCACTAAATCTTGCAGGCTGACCCCAATCTTTACTTCTTTCAAGTCTTCTTCGGTACCAAGATTAACTGTTTCAACCTCCTCCTGATGAGGAGTGATCACTTTCTCTTCTTGCCTTAACAACCTGGCTAACTCTTTAGGTAACTCATAGTCTTCTTCAACCTCTTCATCAGCTTGATTAATCGGATTGTTGAAGTCATACAAGGTCATAGCAGTGTTGTTGTCGGTGCAATCTGGAGGATAATCTCTGCAAGGGTTGAGATTTGTTCGTTTTAGTGATCAGTTTTAATCTTGTTTAGAAAAAGTGAAAATGAAGTTATTTATTTTGAAAACATTTCCATTTTATTGTTTTGTACAAAAGTGAAAAATGAAAAAGACAGTGAGCGAAAAAGAGACTCGTTTGCAAAAGATGTCTGATATTCATTGATTAATCATTTACACAAAATTACAATATGGCCCTATTACAAAATGATTCCTGACACCTTGGGCAAGATGCAGGACATGATGCATGCTAAAAAGACAGGAAATAATAATTACTCTGCAGGAGTAACCTGTCGCTCCCGATAAATGGGAAATGGCCCAAATAAAGGTACAGACGCGAACGGTCGGCGAAAAGAACAATGAGAACACACAGCAGTGAACTCACTGGAAAAGAAAAGAGTCGCCAGCTAGGCATTTTTATCCCGAAGGAAAGGCAATGCTGCATAGACCTAGAAAAGATGGATAAGACGGTTGCGAACCAGAGAGACTGAGAAAGGGGGTTGGTTACAACCTGGGAAGGTATTAGCACCCAGATTGTCCGTCGTACTCGACGGGATCCACGCTTAAAATATTTGTGTTTGAAAGGGGTAGTGTCAGTGCAATTTGTGTATCATAGCTGGAAAAGGATGTACAAGTGTCAGTGTAAAAGATGTGAAGTGTGATATATACAGTGTCAGTGTAAGAACAAGAATATAAAACTCAAGATCAAGAGGCTAAAAGAATAAGGCTAGGAGGAGGGGGAATATACAGAGACTTTTGTTCGATAACTGTTAAGTTATGCCTACGTATCCTCTCGTGCAATGAGGAAGTCAGAACACCGTAGTTCGACCCAAAGAGACTGAAAAGTGAATTGACTTGTGAACTGCTTACTTGCCTATGCTCAAGTGTATGACCTGTCTGGCTCAGGTGCAAACTGTCTTGCATTAGACGGAAGAAGCAAGTTCTCGTTTATGAGTGAATGAGATGAGAAAAGAATCCCGAAGGAGACGATTATTGTTTGTTTTTGAGTTTTCAGTCTTTTATTGCTTTTGAAAGTTTGTCATAGATTAATGAGCTTAAGCCTAAACCAATGGATTTAGTAAACTCATCACATCTTCCCTCTGATTAGGGGTAATGAGAATACCTTAAGTGTGAAGTCAGATTCTCACACTTAATCACCTTTGGTGTAGGATTAAGATCATTAACCTACTTATGATTATTTAGATGTTTTTGGTGTTTTTGTTTAGTGTTGAGTAATGAGGTTAAGCCATAATCAAGGATTAAACAGACTCATTACACCATCCTAATAGAAGGATAATAGATGAGAATGTTTAAGCTGGGGAAAGCTCCTCAACTTAATCCATGATTAGGGATTAAACTCATGACAAAACAAGCCTTTGATTAAGTGGATTTTAATTAATGGTATGATGATGAAGTGATTTTTATGGTTTGTAAGACAACTTGAGGGGGACTTGTCCATTAACACTAGGGGTAGTCCTTCTTAACCAATTAAGGAAGAATTAGAACCCTAATGCAAGGCCCAAGTTACAAGTGTGATGTCTTGATGATTATTAGGTGGATTGATTGAAGGAGTTAAACACATTAAGGGTCTAACACTTAGGATTAAAGTTATACACTCCATCCTAATAGAAGGATGCAAGCATAAGCTTAATCACAAAGCCTTAAAGCCTTTAGGGTTTAGTCCCTGGTTATGAGATGAGAAGAGAAGACTCAAAAGAGACACAAAGGTAAAACCAAATGGGGGGACTAATCAAAACCCTAATTATTGTCATGCTTGGTTGTTCCTAAGGTTTGTGAGGTTTAAGAAAGAAGTCTTCAATGGAACCACCAGGAAGCAGATGAAAGGATCAGGAGAAGCAAAGTAACTTGCTTCATTCAAGAAGACAAGTCACTTGAGGAAAGAAAGTAAGAAGAAGAAGAATGAGCAAGCTCAATCTCAAGCACATATCAAAATGCAGCAATGGATGCAAGAGAGAGATGAAAAGAAAATGTGAGAAGTGAAGGCAAATCCACTTCTCAAAGTTACTTACCACCTGAAAAGTTAACAAAGGAATGCAATACAATGTCAAATGGAATGAAATGGCATGATGAGAAACAAAACCAGAAACACATACATGGTGCTATGAGATGATGCAAACATGAGACAACACATGGGGATGATCGTACAAGCTCATGGATGCAAATGAAGCAAGTTAAGACACATGAACATACATGAAAAGTTTTGAAATGCATATGGCATACAACATGGCAAATGCAAGATGCAATGATCAAACATGCTTTCAATATGTCTTATGATGTTTAATGAATCACATGGAGGCATAAAATGTCATGGCAAGTCAAGGTATGAATGCAAAATGCAAGATGGATGCATATGGAAGCCCAAATTAGGGTTTATGATCAAAGCATCAAACACAAACCAAAATCAGAAGCAAACATCAATACAAAAAATTGAAAATGCTCTCAAAGGACCCCTAATCCTATACTAACTCACTGCCCAAAGGAGAGGTTCCAACTCTTAACCTAATTCAAGTTATGATTTTCCTAAGTTTTCTAGGGTTTTAGGGTTCCTTAACAAGAAAATTACCAAACAAATTGAAAATGAAAGATCAAATCATGGCCATTTAATCTCACAAACTACATGCTAAACATAAGGCAATGCAAGAAGAATCAAAGTCCAACTCTTTAGGGTTAGGCAGAAATGATTTTTGGAAGTTTGGATCAAAATAATGCATCAAAATGATTTTAATTCTATGAAAAATTCTCAAAATGCATCAAGATCAAAAAAGAAATTTGGTTTGAGGGTTGGACAATGTTTCTAAATGTTTTTAAAGGTTTCATGAATTTTTTGGTGATTTTTAAATACCTAAAAGTATTTTTAATTAATTAATTCTCATTAATTAATTAAAAAGAAACTTTTGAATATTTAAAAATACTTTAAAAATGCAAAAAATGAAAATAAAAATATTTTTGGGTTTTAAAAATTAATGAAACTCTTGACAAAAAATTTCATAATTTTTAAATGGTTTTTGCTATTTTTTTTTATAAAATGTACAAGTTAAATGGAAAGAAAATGAAATAAAACAAAATAAAATGAAAAGTAATCTGATCCAATGATCCAGATTCAAAGTTGAAGGGAAATGGTTGACTGGTGCGCTAATGAATGGCCTGGATTTCACCTGAGTTAATTAATTATGATTAAATTAAATAAACAAAAATTAGGGCTAATGACATGATCTGAGCCCTTGAAACACGCGCGGGAAGCCTCATCCTACGCTCCAGATTCAAACCTACCCTTAAACCCTAATTAAGCATTAATGACTTTCAGGTGGCCGGAAATGACCTCCGGTCATCTTCTCCGGCCACCTCTCACCTGAGAAATTTCTAAAACGCTTCCTAGGTCATTTCTGGAGCTCTAAAGCTCCAGATTTGTTCCTCTCAACCTCCTAAACTCATCCCTAACCTCAAACCTCATTTATTTCCAGCCATTATCAAGAATCGAAGCTAAGAACAAAAACTGCCAAAATTTCAGACAAGCAATACAGTCTCATTTCTCAACCATTTTCAATAATTTCAAGTTCAGTGTGATCAGTGAAGCATGCTTAATCATTTTGTAACATAAAATAGAGGTCATGGAAAAGTTAATTCGAAAGGCTACCTGAGATGGAGCTTTCACCCTTTGAGCATTCTGGCTGCTTTCTTGGTGCAAAAAGCCTCTAATGACCCTCTTGAGGAGTTTGCAATGCTTGGACAACTTTGTATGTGGCTGGTTTGGGTGTTTGCACTCCAACTGGTCAGAAGTCGTATCTGGCTTATGGTGTGTTCTTGGTTGTTTTGATGGGTGGTTTTGGGTCAGTGGATGATTCAGAAGTGAATGGTGGTGTTTGTTTTAAGATTGAGTGATTGAGTTGGGAGAATCGAAAGCTTTTGCAAGAGGGAGAGATTTTGTGAATGGAGAGTTGTGTTGTGTTTCAGCCCTGCCTCTTGTTGTGTTTAGCTTGCATTTGATCCACATAAACAAATCTCATTGATCAGATGACATGACATGTCCTTTTGTGATAGGTATGGTAGCTTTTGCCAAAATGTCAACTTCTTGTAAGAGAGGCATGGGTCATGTTCCAGCCAAGTACAAAGGGTGTGGGCTGCGCAGCAAGGTGAGGGAGAAAGGCTAGGATTGGTCAGCAGGCTAGGCAACAAGTGGATGAGAAGTTATCATTGGTTTTGCAACTTGCTTGCTTTTAGTTCTCATGAAAAGATCTTGCCTCACAAGCCATGAAACATGTGATCCCTTTGGTTCAATCTGAACTTTAGGACTTGTGTGATGCTTGTGTAATGGTTTGACATCAATTAGAAGTCACAAATTGCCTTGGAACAAGATTTTGCAAGTTTCTCATTTGGTGCATAATTTGAATTTTAGTGATTTTTGCCAACTTTGATGAACCATAACTTTTGATCCAAGATGAATTAGGTCATGTTCTTGTACTTTTTGAAAAGGGAAAGATCTATTCTACAACTTTCATGACCAAAGTTTTTCCATTTGAAGCATTTTTGGATCAAAAAGTAAGGGTTGAAAAGTTGCCTAAAATGACAAATTCCTTAAAAGTCAAACTTGCCCCAAAAAGTCAACTTTGCAAAAACTTGTAATTCTTGAATTTTGTGAACTTCCAACTTCTTCCATGATCAAATAAAGATCATATACACTCAAAATGATGAAGATCACCCCTTGGTTGGGTCATTGGGGGCCTCAGATGCCCTGATTTTGCACTGACTTGTTCAGAAAGTCAACTCTTGATCAGATGACCTCCCCATGGAATTTCTTCATGAAAATTGATATGCATACTCCCTATACCATATAGAGAACAATAGAAACAAGAATGACCAAAAAATTTGGAGTTATGGCCTCTGAAACCAAAACCCTAATTCTAGGTCATCTGTGCAGTCAAGCCTGGCTCTGCTTCCACACCAATCCCAGTTCTTGTGATTCTTTGGCATTATTAACTTTGATAGGATGTAATATGATACTTGAACACACATGGACCCCTTTGAAGTGATTGATGGCCTTTGGAGTGGCTCAAGAAGCTCTTGGGTAGCTCAGATCACAAACCCTAGATGCAGATGACTTTGAATCTATGCAGTGAATCAAAAATGTGGTATGAGATGCTATGATTGGGTTTGTGCACATGAGAATGATCACAAGCCATGGTGTGAATGGGTGAGGGAAAATTTGGGGTGTTTACAGCTGCCCCTATTCAAACATGAGTTAGCTGTGCAGGATGTAAGCGACGGCTTAACAGGCAAACGAGATAACTTGTGGTTGAATACCAAAGACAGTCCAAAATTTGCACTCATAGAATGAAGAAGAAAAGGGATATAGATTGCAGAAGAAAGTAAAGTATATTGTAAAGTATGGGCGACGGAGGACGACCGTCGAGCAGAGGACGACTGCTGGGTAAAGAGCAATGACGGGGACGGCCGACATGCTGGGAAAAGTGCGGACAGTAAAGCAATGACGGGGACGGCCGACATGCTGGGGATAAAAGATATTATGTTGGGGACGGCCATCAAGATAAAGTTGTAAGATTCTCTGGGAATTAATGAAACATGACGGGGACGGCCATCAAGTTCATAAAGGTAAAGTAACCAACGATGGGGATGGCCATCGGGCTAAAAAGAAAAGGGACCACGACGGGGACGGCCATCGGGTTAAAGAATAAATGAAATAAACAGATGATGAGGTACGGTCATCAAAGGTGAAGGACGATCACCTAGCAGGGGACGGCTGCTCTGTAAGGGTTAAGATGAGGGACGGTCATCTAAGGTGGAGGACGACCACCTGGCAGGGTACGGCTGCCGAAAATATCGCGACATAGGACGAATGTCGGATAGAGAAAGTCAACGATGGGGACGGCCAACGGACGAGCATGATGGAGGACGACCATCAAGAGGTGGAGGACGACCACCTAGCAGGGGACGGCTGCTCTCGAGGTTTATCATGACATAGAGCGAATTTCGGATAACCAAAGATCGACAATGGGGACGGTCATTGGATAAAATGATGAAGGACGATCATCAAGAGGTGGAGGACGACCACCTAGCAGGGTACGGCTGCTAAAATATCACGACATAGGACGAATGTCGGATAAAGGGTCAACGATGGGGACGGCCATCGGATGAGCATGATGGAGGACGACCATCAAGAGGTGGAGGACGACCACCTAGCAGGGGACGGCTGCTCTCAGGGTTTATCATGACATAGGACGAATGTCAGATAAAAAGAAAATTGTTTTACTGGGGAATAGTAAACACGGACGAGTGTTCACATCCAAGAAATAAATGGTATAAGTGTTTGGTATTGTGTATAGATTAAAGATGCGGACGAGCATCCTTAAGACTATGATACTGACGAGTATCAGGTAGAAACAAATACTGGCATGTGTCCCGAGATGATGATACAGACGAGTATCAACTGGTTAACAAGGAACACGGACGAGCGTTGAATCTGAAGGGATTCTTCTGAGGAATAGTAGACACAGATGAGTACCTATATTCAAGAAGACACAGTGTATGGATTAAAGATGCGGACGAGCATCCTTATGATACGGACGAGTATCAAGTAGAAACAAACGCCTGACGCATGCTCTGAGAAGATGGTACGGACGAGTACCAACGGGTTAACAAAGAACACGGACTAGTGTCGAATCTGCGGGGATATAAGTGGTGTATACAAGATACGGACGAGTATCTGTATAAGTGAAATGAGAGTGAAAAGTATGAGTGATATATAGATGAGTGTTCAATCTGCTGGGGAGGGTGCGACACGGACGAGTGTCAAAAAGAGAAGAGTATAGTATAAACAAGTATCTGGTATATAAAGTGTTTACATTACTGTACTGGGAAAAGTGATATGGACAGATGTCAAGAAAGTTATATATATACAAGTATCTGTGAATGCAAAGGGAATATCTTTGGCTTTCTGCTGGGGATATGACACGGACGGATGCCACAAGGGGTGTGTATTTGTATTGGTGAATGTGGGGCAATTGCTTTGGCTGGGGGAATCTGGGGGAGTATTCTGTATATTGTTGATGAGTTGATAATATTCACAAGTGTTTGATTCAGACCATGACTCGTGATTATGCCACGTGTTTGATTTTTTGCCGTAATGCTCCGTACTTAGGACGGAATGCTACGCTTTGTTTGGTGAATATGATGCGAATGCTATGATCATACAAGGATACCAAACCGGGATTCGGATCCCATTGCCGTGAAGATCTCTGGTCGATCTGCTTGGAGTAATCATCCCAGCTGGGGATGAGATCGTTGGTAGATCTGATGAAAAGATTCTGCTTGGGGAAATGGGTCAATGGTAGACCTATTCCTGTAATGGGGGACCCAGCTGGGGGTTTGTAGAAGCTTTCTTCACTCTGTTGTGACTCCTTCGTGCGTTGCCCTTCTGGATAGAGGCTGGAACTCTGTGGGGAGATGATTCCCTGGATTTTGTACTTGACTGAGGAAGAATGATTGGAAACTCGGCTGGGAGAAGCATGATTGGCAACTCGGCTGGGAGAAGCAACCAGTGGCAACTCAGCTGGGGAGAAATTACTCGGAATGCTAAGGCTGAGTGAGCGTTGATTTGCCAGCTTGCTGGGATGAAGCTTACATGCCCCATGTTGTGCCTTGAGTACCTGCAATCCTGAAAAGACAGAGAAACGCACAAGTGATCCCGAGGTATCCCTTACCGGATTCCATCATAGGAGTTAGACACTTCTGAGAGTAAGTATATTCCCTGCAAGCACGCGTTTTATTTTCTTTACTTTCAAAGATAACACCTGTATTCATGCAATCAGTTTTTCTTAAGACATCAGACATTCTTTGCAAACAAAAATGTACGAGACAAAACATGACTGAAAAATCTGATTTTATTAATTCATGTGCCCTGAATTGGCAAGATACAGTCAAGGAAACATATCTCCTGAAATGAGGAGATTGTTACAAATTGAGAAACAAAATGCTGGCAATGTTGACGACGCTTTGAAGGAGCTTCCTCTTGCTATGACTCGTATGACTATTGACGCTCTTCTCGTCTTGCTTTCTGAAGAAGGCTAGTTCTGACAAAAGCTTGATCCTTTCGAAGCTTACCAAGTTGTAGGTGACACAGTCGAATTCAGAGTGCAGTTGTTCGCTTATTCCCTTATTTTGCATGGATCGCCCTTTCGGGTTTTCAATCCATCGGGATACCCATTTTTGCCTGAGTTGTCCAATGCGGCTTTTCAACTCAGCGGGTGTACAATTTTTTTGTTTATTTTCCCTTATTTTTGCCCGAGTCTTTTATTCTGTTTTTGACTCGCCGGGATGCCCTATTTTTGCCTGGACTTACATTCTGTTTTTGTGTCCAGCGGGTCATTTTTATGCGAAGTATTTTTTAACTGCATCTGAATTCACAGGGGACGGGAAATCTTCACCATCCATGGTGCTGAGCATCAGTGCTTCACCAGAGAAAACTTTCTTTACCACGAATGGTCCCTCATAATTCGGAGTCCACTTGCCCCTGTGGTCTGTATGAGGAGGGAGGATTCTCTTCAGCACAAGATCTCCCACTTGATACTCTCGGTGCCTGACTTTCTGATCGAAGGCTCTCTTCATTCTTTTCTGATACAACTGCCCATGACAAATTGCAGCCAATCTTTTCTCTTCAATCAAACTCAGTTGCTCGTATCGGGACCGGACCCACTCTGCTTCGTTCAGCTTAACATCCATCAGTACTCGCAAGGAGGGTAATTCAACTTCAACAGGTAGGACTGCCTCCATACCATATACAAGCTGATACGGTGTTGCCCTAGTGGATGTCCTGATTGACGTGCGGTACCCATGCAAGGCAAACGGTAGCATCTCATGCCAATCTTTGTAGGTGACTACCATCTTCTGCACAATCTTCTTGATATTCTTATTAGCTGCCTCAACAACGCCGTTCATCTTTGGCCTGTAAGGAGAAGAATTGTGGTGTTGGATCTTGAAGTCCTGGCATAGCTCTGCCATCATTTTGTTGTTCAAGTTGGAACCATTATCAGTAATGATTCGCTCGGGAACTCCGTATCGACAGATGATATCTCTCTTCAGAAATCTGGCTACCACTTGCCTTGTAACATTTGCATATGAGACCGCTTCAACCCACTTGGTGAAATAGTCAATGGCGACCAGGATGAATCTGTGGCCATTTGAAGCAGTCGGCTCAATCTTGCCGATCATATCAATGCCCCACATGGCAAAGGGCCAAGGTGAAGACATTATATTCAAAGGGTTGGGAGGCACATGCACCTTATCCGCATAAATCTGGCATTTATGGCATTTCCTGGCATAGGCACAACAGTCGGCATCCATTGTGATCCAGTAATAACCTGATCTTAGCAATTTCTTAGCCATGGCATGCCCTCCTGCATGGGTACCAAAAGATCCTTCGTGCACTTCATGCATTAACAAGTCTGCTTCTGTGCTATCAACGCATCTGAGGAGTACCATATCAAAGTTTCTCTTGTATAAGGAACCATCAGTGTTCAGAAAGAAACTACCAGCAAGCCTTCTCAAAGTCTTCTTATCATTGGAAGATGCCCCAGGTGGGTATGTTTGATCCTCCAAGAAACACTTAATGTCATGGAACCAAGGCTTATCATCTTTGACAATATCCGCTGCAAATACATACGCTGGTCTATCAAGTCTGGATACTGAAATCTGAGGTACAAAGTTGGCAGCTTGAACTTTGATCATAGATGAAATGGTAGCCAGAGCATTTGCAAACTGATTCTCGTCCCAAGGGATATACTCAAGCTTGACCGTTGTAAAGAAAGTCAGTAACCTTCTTGTATAATCCCTGTAAGGTATCAGATGATCCTGGTGTGTGTACCATTTGCCGTTGGTTTGATTAACTACCAGAGCTGAATCTCCAAATACAGTCAACGTCTTGATCCCGAGGTCAATGGCTTCCTCAAGACCCATAATGCAAGCTTCGTATTCAGCTTCGTTGTTAGTGCAGTTGAAAGTGAGTTTTGCCGAGAAAGGCATGTGAACTCCTTTAGGTGTAATGAGTACTGCACCAATACCACGACCATTCATATTAACAGCCCCATCAAACATCATAGTCCATTCTTCTTCCGGGTTAGGCCCTTCAGTGTGAATAGGCTCTTCATGATATTTCGCTTTTATGAACATGATGTCTTCATCAGGGAAGTCAAATCTCATAGGCTGGTAGTCATCAATAGGTTGCTCAGCAAGATATTCAGACAATACACTGCCCTTGATGGCTTTCTGAGACGTGTACTGAATGTCATATTCAGTGAGAATCATTTGCCATCTTGCAACCCGTCCGGTAAGAGTTGGCTTCTCGAAAATGTACTTGACTGGGTCCATTTTGGATATCAACAAAGTAGTGTGGGTCAACATATACTGTCTCAGTCGGCGAGCAGCCCACGCTAAAGCACAGCAAGTTTTCTCGAGCAGTGAATAACGTTGTTCACAGTCGGTAAACTTTTTGCTCAGGTAGTATATTGCATACTCTTTTCGACCAGACTCGTCATGCTGGCCCAACACACACCCCATCGACTCTTCTAATACAGTCAAATACATGATTAGAGGTCTTCCTTCAACTGGAGGCATAAGGATTGGAGGCTCTTGTAAGTATTCCTTGATCTTGTCAAAAGCCCTCTGACAGTCTTCGTTCCACCTGACCGTTTGTTCCTTTCTCAACAATTTGAACAGAGGCTCACAGGTTGCTGTAAGATGAGATATGAACCGTGAAATGTAGTTCAATCAACCTAAGAACCCTCGAACTTCTTTCTCAGTTTTCGGTGCAGGCATTTCTTGAATAGCCTTGACTTTATCAGGGTCAACTTCAATCCCTTTCTCGCTTACAATAAAACCCAGCAGCTTACCAGATCGCACCCCGAATGTGCATTTGTTGGGGTTCAGCTTCAGTTGGTACTTCCTCGGACGCTTGAATAGCTTCAGCAGATTTACCAGGTGGTCTTCTTCTGTAAGGGACTTGGCAATCATGTCATCCACATAACACTCGATTTCTTTATGGATCATATCGTGGAATAATGTTACCATAGCCCGTTGATATGTTGCACCAGCATTCTTCAATCCGAATGGCATCACCTTGTAACAGAACGTGCCCCAGGGTGTGATGAAAGTTGTCTTCTCCATGTCTTCAGGTGACATTTTGATCTGATTGTATCCTGAAAATCCGTCCATGAAGGAGAATACCGAGAACTGAGCTGTGTTATCCACCAATACATCAATGTGAGGTAATGGGAAGTCATCTTTTGGGCTGGCTCTGTTCAGATCCCGGTAGTCAACACACATCCTCACTTTGCCGTCTTTCTTAGGCACAGGCACAATATTAGCAACCCACGGTGGATAGCTAGTTACAGCAAGGAACCCGGCGTCCAACTGCTTTTGCACCTCCTCTTTGATCTTCATTGCCATGTCTGGACGAGTACGGCGCAGTTTCTGTTTGACCGGTGGGCATTCTTCCCTCAAAGGCAGCTTATGCATAACAATGTCGGTATCCAACCCTGGCATATCCTGGTAAGACCAAGCAAACACATCCACATACTCTTGAAGCAGGTCAATCAGTTGTTTCTTCACTGAGTCTTGTAAGCCGGCCCCGATTTTCACTTCTTTCACATCTTCAACTGTACCAAGATTAATCGTTTCGACCTCCTCCTGATGAGGAGTGATAACCTTCTCCTCTTGTCTTAACAATCTGGCTAGCTCTTCAGGAAGCTCGTAATCTTCTTCAACCCCTTCATCAACTTGATTGATCGGATTGTCAGAGTCATACGAAGTCATAGCCGTGCTGTTGTTGGTGCTGTCTGGAAGGCACTCTCTGCAAGGGTTCAGTTTGTTCGTTTTAGTGATTGATTTTAATCTTGTTTAGAAAAGTGAAATGAAAATTGTCATTTTGAAAACATCGCCATTTATTTTTTTGTACAAAAAGAAAAAATGGAAAAACAGTGAGCGGAAAGGAAAAAAAAGACTCGTTTGCAAAAGATGTCTGATATTTCATTGATTAATCTTGTTGCACAAAAATTACAGATGGCCCGATTACAAAATGAGTCTTGTCATCTTGGGCAAGATGCAAGACTTGATGCATGCTTAAAATATACAGGAAATAATAATTACTCTGCAGGAGTAACTCTTATAATTTCCTGGGAAGACCAGTTTGAGATACTGCTCCCCGGGATCTTTGGACGAATCCAGCTTTCCAGGTTGCGTTCATCTTCCGACTCATCTTCCAAGTTGTTGACATCATCGGGGGTAAGCATCCCCCCACTAACAAAGTTGGGCTTCTTAGCAGCCTCTGTTCGATCTTGTTGAGTTGGTTTGTAACCCAACCCAAATCTATCTTCTTTCTTCTCCACAGGCAACAGTTTTCCCCAGCCTTGAACGTTTCCTTCTTCCACCACCTTCCGGGCTTGCTGGTAGGATGTCATGGAAGTCCCAAGTACAGCAGATGTTTCGTTAATATTCAAGGCCTCAAACCCCTGACTCATGGTCTCGTGGATCTCCCCATCCATCTCAATATATTTGTAAGTAGCCAGATGGCTAACAAAAATATCCTCCTCTCCACAGATAGTAACGACCTGGCCCTCCCACTCGAATTTTAACTTCTGGTGAAGGGTAGACGTAACTGCGCCAGCGGCATGAATCCATGGTCTACCCAACAAACAGCTGTAGGCGGGCTGAATGTCCATCACGTAGAAGGTCGTTTTGAAAGTCTGTGGGCCAATCGTTACAGGCAACTCAATTTCTCCCAGAACTGATCTCTTAGAGCCGTCAAAGGCTCTCACTACCAAGTTATTGGGTCGTAATGCCAATCCTTCATATTCCAGCTTTACAAGGGCCTTTTTGGGCAAGACATTGAGGGATGATCCTGTGTCTACCAGCACATGGGAAAGAACTGCACCTTTACATTCCATGGTAATGTGCAAGGCCTTGTTGTGATTGCGGCCTTCCGAAGTCAAATCAGTGTTGGTGAATCCTAGTCCATTGCTAGCATTAACATTTCCAACCACAGCTTCCAATTGATTGACGGTGATCTCCTCCGGCACATAAGCTGCGTGCAAGACTTTGAGTAGTGCGTTCCGATGAGCCTCGGAGCGCATAAGCAATGATAGAATAGAGATCTTGGAAGGCGTCTGGTGAAGCTGGTCCACTATTTTGTAATCACTTTTCTTGATGATTCTCATGAATTCATCAACTTCTTGGTCAAAAGGTGTTTTCAAAGCTTCTCTAACAACCTGTTCTTCTTGCACCATACTCTTCCCTTTTGCCTTGGCAGCAGCTTCTGCTTCGGCAGTGGGTCTTTGAATTTGCGGGGCAAAAAGACGTCCGCTTCGAGTGAAGCCTCCGCCTCCTCCCACATTGTCTATTTGTGGTGCAGAAGCTGATGATTCAAAAGTGATCTTTTGTCCTTCGCAGAATAAATCAGAGCCGTAGTGCCAAGGGATGGCATTACTGCTTTCATAAGGTACTGGCCCAGGCACTGTGACAGTGACTGGACTGATGGCAGCTGCGGAAGGAACCGTGGTAGTCTGCGGATCATAATATATTGTGACTGGTGCTCTGATAGGAGTAGCACTTTGTGAGTTGTAGGCGGAATCATTTTCAGGATCATAATAAATCGTAACTGTTGAGACATCTTCATGGTTTGCTGCTGATGTTGTAGGAGACATTGTTGGAAGGATGGGTGTTGTTGTTGTAGGAGATTCAAAATGAAGTGGTGCTGAAGTTGTAGAAGGAATGTTCGTTGATATCTGGTCAGTTGAAATGACAGATGAAAAATTTGTTGATGAAGCTGAAGAGTTGTCTGGATCAATGGTTGTTGCAGTTGTAGGAGGTTCTGGAGCTGTTGTTAAGGAGATTGCTGGATTGGTAGGAATTGATGTTGTAATTTGAAGCAGGCCACTCTGGATGAGGCCATCTATGCCATCTCTCAGGTTATCACAACCATTCACTGAAATGTTGCAATAAGCACACCCTAACTCACATCCTGGGAACATTTGACATTCTAGGAGTTGAGCTTTAATCTCCACCAAGGGTGTCCGAATCTGACCCACACTGGTTATCAAGTAAGACGGCTTGTCTTCTTCAATAGCATTGATTCGGGGACCACCATGGTGTGGCATAGGGTTCTTGTTGACATTTGGTGGTGGTGCAAAGTTTAAAGCCTTGGAATCCACTAGATCCTGCACTTTCATGTGCAAAGCTCTGCACTTTTCCGTATTATGACCAGGTGCATTTGAGTGAAAGGCACATCTGGCGCTGGCGTCGTAATTTCTGGGCAGACTGTTAGGATCCGGAGGTGCCAACGTCCTTAGCTCAACTAGGTTGAGTTTCAAGAGTTGTGGCAGCAATGTGGCATAGGGCATAGGGATCGGATCGATCACCCTATTGGCCTGAGAGGGCCTCTGTTGGAATGGTCTCTGCTGATTATTGTTGTTGGTGTTGCTGTTATTATAATTTCTCTGAGGAGGAAACTGAGTTTGTTGCTGGTAATTCTGCTGCTGAGGTTGATAAGTTGGTTGAGGATGAATTGGAGCGGGAATGGTGACTGCTGCCACAGACCTACGAACATATTGGGGCCTGCCCCTGTTGGTGTGGATAGCATTGGTCTCACCAGTCCTTCTTGGGCCTGCAAAAGGCTTTCTTGCATTACTGGATGAGCTTGCACCGTTGTCTGAGATCTTACCCATCTTCAATAGGCTTTCAATTCTCTCCCCGGCTATGACAACATCCGCAAAGCTGGTGGAGGAGAAGGCAGCTAGCCTATCAATGTAAGTCCCCTGGAGGGTATTCATGAACATATCAGCCATCTCCCTCTCTGACATGGGTGGCTGGACAGCAGTAGCAAGCTGTCTCCACCTTTGAGCGTATTCACGGAAGCTTTCCCTGGATGACTGAGACATCCCCATCAGGAGGGTCCTGTTGGGGGCCATATCCAGGTTGTACTGATACTGTCTGATAAAGGCCTCTGCCAGGTCCTTCCAGCATCTAATGGTTGCTCTTGTCAAGTGGGAGTACCATTCCCTCGATGCTCCAGTTAAGCTATCCTCAAAATAAAATATCCATAGCTTTTCGTCCATGGTATAGGCCTTCAGCCTCCCCAGAAAAGATTGTAGATGGGTCCGGGGACAGGAAGTCCCATTATACTTCTCAAAGCATGGTGGTTTAAATTTGTGGGGGATCCTGACCCCGTCCACTAGACCCATGTCCATAACATCGAATCCCAAAGAATTCTGGGACTCTAAAGACCTTAGTTTCTCAGCAATCTCTTCTAGCCTTCTGTCATAGGCTTCTTCCCCAGCTCCCATCACTGTAAATTGATCTTCCTGGGGGTCTTCTTGCAGCACTCTACCTGCTGTGGCAGTCCCTTGCACATTGACAGGGATGTTGATCTCTGGATGCTGGTGGGGTCCAAAGACTGGGGGATTGACATGAGGTTGGACTCTTTCATTGTTGCTTGTCCCAGCAGTCCCTGGCTGATGGTCTTCCTGGTTTCTCCCTTCTACCAGTGCTCTTAACCTCTCCTGGCTTTGAGCCATATTGTTCATCACCTCCATAAATTGTGTCATCTGATTCCTCATTTCCAACCTCTCGTTGGTCATTTGATTCCTGACCTCTGTAAGGTCCTGCTGCATTTGGTCCATCTGTATGCCCGGAAGATTGTTGCGGGTGGGGTATCTGTGTGGAAGGTTGAGTGGAAACCCTCGACGTCGAGCAATAATTCCTGAGTCACAACAGAGTTAGTAACAATAAAACAAAAACCTACAAAACAAAACAAAAGGGTTAGTATGCAATGCAGTATGTCTATTTGTTTCCAAGGTATCCGGCTTGGTACTTGGTTTTGACCTTTCCAGACCCCTGAAGAAGATACTTGCGATGTTGCTTGAAGAATTCAGATAAAACAAACCAACACATATATTACAAAAAGGTAAATGGTACATAGTTTGTTTCTTTTACAATACAAGCCCTCTAAGGGGTTAAAAATACAACAAAAAGAAAAATACATAAAATGAAAGCAACAACAAGCAAAAGTCAAACACCCAATCCAAATTCATCCTCCTGAACTTCCTTGAGAAGTGCTTCAGTCACAGGATCAGCTAGACGCTCTGTAAGATTCCTGATGAGGAGATTCCTTGTAGCAACAACTGCAGTTAGCTTCTTGTGTTGACTCTGGTCCTTTGACCTCTTTACACCGGCTCTAATCTTCAACTCTGAGATCTCCCTCTGGGCTGCTGCCAGGGCTTCCTGTTGTTCTTTTGCACCAGCTTCCATCTGCTCAATCTTACCCTGAGTCCTTTTATCCTCCTGAGTGCGAGCTTCGGTGATCCTGACCCACCTAGCCTGACTCTCCTTCAGATACAAATCAGTCCTGGCCTTCTGGAACTGAGCTTCCTTGCAGGCATTCTTCAAGATCTGCTCTCTAGCCCTAGACTTCTTAATGTAATCCTCAGACTTCTCAATTCTAGCCAAATGCTCCACCTTCAACTTTTCTAACCTCTCAATATCCAACCTACCATCACTCCTCTCCCAGAGGGTCTTCTGTAAAGCCTGAGTCAGCTTCTCATTTCTCTCTTTCAATTTCTCAAACTCCTCTAAGCTGACAGTTGCCGGAGGTGGTGCTGTGGAAGGTCCAGGCATATCTTCAATAGTGAAGGGCATTCCAGAAATTTGAGCCCTGGCATGAGACCACTCATAGTACTGGGCTGAGGCTACATTATTGCATCTTCCAAGAATGGTTACTCCTTTAGTCTGCACATTGTCCCAGGCCCAGGATGCCTGCCTGACAACAGCCAGATTAGGTTTGATCTCACAATAAAGGGTCTCAGTCAGATCCTGTGCTCTAGGAGGATGGACTAATGCATAGCCCAGTTGTCTTTTGAATAGCAGAGGGTTGTAGTTGATGCAACCCTTCACTCCAATCAGAGGCACATTGGGAAACTGCCCACAACTTGTAATGATGTCTCTGCCCTTGGTGCTCTGAGTGCACCATCTGATGTCATCTGAGGTTAGAGCAACAAGCCTCTTAGCCCAGTTCTTCTGCTGGTGAGGGTTCAAGAATGCATCAGTCTTTGGCAAATGCTTGAGCAGCCATGTATGGAACAAAGGAGCACAGCATCTTACTAATCTTCCCCTTTGCTTTTCATTCCTTTGATGAACTGAGTAGTAAAGATCTCCCAGTAAGGTAGGTACTGGGTTCCTCAGGATGAAAAGATGGACTGCATTCTTGCTGACAAACCTAGGCTCATCTGCAAAAAGTATGATCCCATATATGCTTAGGGCCAACAGAGCACAGACTGCCCTCCACTCCCCCAGGGAGGCCTTCAGACTAGCCTGAGAAGTCAAGAAATCCAGATGAAAACCAGAGATTCCAGCTTTAGATGTCAAATTCTGCCCAATCAAAACTGGTTCCAGATGTAATGCTTTTGCTATCTCCTCATTACTTGGGAAAGCCATCTCAGGGTTGAAGGGGATCCCACCCCTGATAGGTACACCAACCAATGATGAATACTCCTCCAGCAAGGGTCCCAACTGAAAATTCTGAAAGGTGAAGCACCTCAGAGGGGGATCATAGAACTGCAGGCAAGTATGTATCAAGCTCCTTTGTGAAGGGTCCAAATCCAATACCACATCAAGGATTCCTCCATAATGTTCTCTGAAATATGGTATATGGTCTGGAGTAATCAGGGTCTGAATCCTCCTGATGCTAGCTAGCTCAGGCTCAAAGAAGTGATAGGAGATGTTACTTTTCTTAGGTGCCATGTTGCTGAAGAATGGGTGCTGATGATGATGACTGAGAATATCACTGAAGATGGGCCATTGATAGGCTGAGACTGAGGATGCAAGTGACTGAAGCAAGTGGCTGATTGCTGAAGCAAGTGCTGATGAAGATGGGTCTAAGCTGAAGAAGGGGTCAAAACCAAGCCAAAATGATAGGATGGATACCCTGAAAAACAAATAAACACATGTCAAAATGATGCAATGAGGATGTATGCAAATGATATGCAAGGGTTTGTGACTGAGCTGGATCTGATTAACTGCCTTGATATAAGTCCATATATGTTCAAGAAATCCAGATGGAGGTTCATAAGTCCAGTAACTAAGGTGGGGGACTCAAATAAAGAGTCACATGTCCTGGGTTAAAAATCACAAGAACTGTTCCAAAATGGAGTACTCTTAATCAAACAAAGTAACAGGGTATGCTGAGGTCAAGGGTACCTGCAAACCTGTAAACAGCCCAACCCCCTCACAGGTGATGTTCTAAAACAAGGATCCTCAGACTTGGATCAGTTATGAGAAGTGTAAACACTTCCAACCCGGAGGTACAATGTTTACAATAACCATAAAAGATCCTCCTCTAATTCACCTCAGTTTCTGAAGGTCAATACTAAAGGTCATCCAGACTTAGCAGGCTTCCCAGATAGCCCTAGCACTGCAGGAAATCTGCAACACAGAGTTCTCAAGAAGAAACCCATATCTGAACCGTGTTTCATATTCCCGCACCAGACCGAAATGGAATGGGAAAGAACATGAACCACTCTAGCCTAAGTGTCACTCAGGTCCCAGGTATAGGACCTTAACTCTCAGTAAAACACCCACCCACCAAAGCAACAAAACAGATCCAGCACAGACAGCATGACAGTATGATATATATGCACAAAGCTATAAAAAAAGCAGTAAACAAAACTGTACATAAAGCAGTAAATAAAACAAATACACAAACACAGACAACACATAACACCCCAGTAAACACAAATCAATCAAGCGCTAGGAGGAACCCACAAAAAGAACCAGAAGCCCTGGTTGCAGAAAACAGTCCCCAGCAGAGTCGCCAAGCTGTCGCTCCCGATAAATGGGAAATGGCCCAAATAAAGGTACAGACGCGAACGGTCGGCAAAAAGAACAATGAGAACACACAGCAGTGAACTCACTGGAAAAGAAAAGAGTCGTCAGCTAGGCATTTTTATCCCGAAGGAAAGGCAATGCTGCATAGACCTAGAAAAGATGGATAAGACGGTTGCGAACCAGAGAGACTGAGAAAGGGGGTTGGTTACAACCTGGGAAGGTATTAGCACCCAGATTGTCCGTCGTACTCGACGGGATCCACGCTTAAAAGATTTGTGTTTGAAAGGGGTGGTGTCAGTGCAATTTGTGTATCATAGCTGGAAAAGGATGTACAAGTGTCAGTGTAAAAGATGTGAAGTGTGATATATACAGTGTCAGTGTAAGAACAAGAATATAAAACTCAAGATCAAGAGGCTAAAAGAATAAGGCTAGGAGGAGGGGGAATATACAGAGACTTTTGTTCGATAACTATTAAGTTATGCCTACGTATCCTCTCGTGCAATGAGGAAGTCAGAACACCGTAGTTCGACCCAAAGAGACTGAAAAGTGAATTGACTTGTGAACTGCTTACTTGCCTATGCTCAAGTGTATGACCTGTCTGGCTCAGGTGCAAACTGTCTTGCATTAGACGGAAGAAGCAAGTTCTCGTTTATGAGTGAATGAGATGAGAAAAGAATCCCGAAGGAGACGATTATTGTTTGTTTTTGAGTTTTCAGTCTTTTATTGCTTTTGAAAGTTTGTCATAGATTAATGAGCTTAAGCCTAAACCAATGGATTTAGTAAACTCATCACATCTTCCCTCTGATTAGGGGTAATGAGAATACCTTAAGTGTGAAGTCAGATTCTCACACTTAATCACCTTTGGTGTAGGATTAAGATCATTAACCTACTTATGATTATTTAGATGTTTTTGGTGTTTTTGTTTAGTGTTGAGTAATGAGGTTAAGCCATAATCAAGGATTAAACAGACTCATTACACCATCCTAATAGAAGGATAATAGATGAGAATGTTTAAGCTGGGGAAAGCTCCTCAACTTAATCCATGATTAGGGATTAAACTCATGACAAAACAAGCCTTTGATTAAGTGGATTTTAATTAATGGTATGATGATGAAGTGATTTTTATGGTTTGTAAGACAACTTGAGGGGGACTTGTCCATTAACACTAGGGTTAGTCTTTCTTAACCAATTAAGGAAGAATTAGAACCCTAATGCAAGGCCCAAGTTACAAGTGTTATGTCTTGATGATTATTAGGTGGACTGATTGAAGGAGTTAAACACATTAAGGGTCTAACACTTAGGATTAAAGTTATACACTCCATCCTAATAGAAGGATGCAAGCATAAGCTTAATCACAAAGCCTTAAAGCCTTTAGGGTTTAGTCCCTGGTTATGAGATGAGAAGAGAAGACTCAAAAGAGACACAAAGGTAAAACCAAATGGGGGGACTAATCAAAACCCTAATTATTGTCATGCTTGGTTGTTCCTAAGGTTTGTGAGGTTTAAGAAAGAAGTCTTCAATGGAACCACCAGGAAGCAGATGAAAGGATCAGGAGAAGCAAAGTAACTTGCTTCATTCAAGAAGACAAGTCACTTGAGGAAAGAAAGTAAGAAGAAGAAGAATGAGCAAGCTCAATATCAAGCACATATCAAAATGCAGCAATGGATGCAAGAGAGAGATGAAAAGAAAATGTGAGAAGTGAAGGCAAATCCACTTCTCAAAGTTACTTACCACCTGAAAAGTTAACAAAGGAATGCAATACAATGTCAAATGGAATGAAATGGCATGATGAGAAACAAAACCAGAAACACATACATGGTGCTATGAGATGATGCAAACATGAGACAACACATGGGGATGATCATACAAGCTCATGGATGCAAATGAAGCAAGTTAAGACACATGAACATACATGAAAAGTTTTGAAATGCATATGGCATACAACATGGCAAATGCAAGATGCAATGATCAAACATGCTTTCAATATGTCTTATGATGTTGAATGAATCACATGGAGGCATAAAATGTCATGGCAAGTCAAGGTATGAATGCAAAATGCAAGATGGATGCATATGGAAGCCCAAATTAGGGTTTATGATCAAAGCATCAAACACAAACCAAAATCAGAAGCAAACATCAATACAAAAAATTGAAAATGCACTCAAAGGACCCCTAATCCTATACTAACTCACTGCCCAAAGGAGAGGTTCCAACTCTTAACCTAATTCAAGTTATGATTTTCCTAAGTTTTCTAGGGTTTTAGGGTTCCTTAACAAGAAAATTACCAAACAAATTGAAAATGAAAGATCAAATCATGGCCATTTAATCTCACAAACTACATGCTAAACACAAGGCAATGCAAGAAGAATCAAAGTCCAACTCTTTAGGGTTAGGCAGAAATGATTTTTGGAAGTTTGGATCAAAATAATGCATCAAAATGATTTTAATTTTATGAAAAATTCTCAAAATGCATCAAGATCAAAAAAGAAATTTGGTTTGAGGGTTGGACAATGTTTCTAAATGTTTTTAAAGGTTTCATGAATTTTTTGGTGATTTTTAAATACCTAAAAGTATTTTTAATTAATTAATTCTCATTAATTAATTAAAAAGAAACTTTTAAATATTTAAAAATACTTTAAAAATGCAAAAAATGAAAATAAAAATATTTTTGGGTTTTAAAAATTAATGAAACTCTTGACAAAAAATTTCATAATTTTTAAATGGTTTTTGCTATTTTTTTATAAAATGTACAAGTTAAATGGAAAGAAAATGAAATAAAACAAAATAAAATGAAAAGTAATCTGATCCAATGATCCAGATTCAAAGTTGAAGGGAAATGGTTGACTGGCGCGCTAATGAATGGCCTGGATTTCACCTGAGTTAATTAATTATGATTAAATTAAATAAACAAAAATTAGGGCTAATGACATGATCTGAGCCCTTGAAACACGCGCGGGAAGCCTCATCCTACGCTCCAGATTCAAACCTACCCTTAAACCCTAATTAAGCATTAATGACTTTCAGGTGGCCGGAAATGACCTCCGGTCATCTTCTCCGGCCACCTCTCAGTCATTAATGCTTAATTAGGGTTTAAGGGTAGGTTTGAATCTAGAGCGTAGGATGAGGCTTCCCGCGCGTGTTTCAAGGGCTCAGATCATGTCATTAGCCCTAATTTTTGTTTATTTAATTTAATCATAATTAATTAACTCAGGTGAAATCCAGGCCATTCATTAGCGCGCCAGTCAACCATTTCCCTTCAACTTTGAATCTGGATCATTGGATCAGATTACTTTTCATTTTATTTTGTTTTATTTCATTTTCTTTCCATTTAACTTGTACATTTTATAAAAAAATAGCAAAAACCATTTAAAAATTATGAAATTTTTTGTCAAGAGTTTTATTAATTTTTAAAACCCAAAAATATTTTTATTTTCATTTTTTTCATTTTTAAAGTATTTTTAAATATTTAAAAGTTTCTTTTTAATTAATTAATGAGAATTAATTAATTAAAAATACTTTTAGGTATTTAAAAATCACCAAAAAATTCATGAAACCTTTAAAAACATTTAGAAACATTGTCCAACCCTCAAACCAAATTTCTTTTTAGATCTTGATGCATTTTGAGAATTTTTCATAGAATTAAAATCATTTTGATGCATTATTTTGATCCAAACTTCCAAAAATCATTTCTGCCTAACCCTAAAGAGTTGGACTTTGATTCTTCTTGAATTGCCTTGTGTTTAGCATGTAGTTTGTGAGATTAAATGACCATGATTTGATCTTTCATTTTCAATTTGTTTGGTAATTTTCTTGTTAAGGAACCCTAAAACCCTAGAAAACTTAGGAAAATCATAACTTGAATTAGGTTAAGAGTTGGAACCTCTCCTTTGGGCAGTGAGTTAGTATAGGATTAGGGGTCCTTTGAGTGCATTTTCAATTTTTTGTATTGATGTTTGCTTCTGATTTTGGTTTGTGTTTGATGCTTTGATCATAAACCCTAATTTGGGCTTCCATATGCATCCATCTTGCATTTTGCATTCATACCTTGACTTGCCATGACATTTTATGCCTCCATGTGATTCATTCAACATCATAAGACATATTGAAAGCATGTTTGATCATTGCATCTTGCATTTGCCATGTTGTATGCCATATGCATTTCAAAACTTTTCATGTATGTTCATGTGTCTTAACTTGCTTCATTTGCATCCATGAGCTTGTACGATCATCCCCATGTGTTGTCTCATGTTTGCATCATCTCATAGCACCATGTATGTGTTTCTGGTTTTGTTTCTCATCATGCCATTTCATTCCATTTGACATTGTATTGCATTCCTTTGTTAACTTTTCAGGTGGTAAGTAACTTTGAGAAGTGGATTTGCCTTCACTTCTCACATTTTATTTTCATCTCTCTCTTGCATCCATTGCTGCATTTTGATATGTGCTTGATATTGAGCTTGCTCATTCTTCTTCTTCTTACTTTCTTTCCTCAAGTGACTTGTCTTCTTGAATGAAGCAAGTTACTTTGCTTCTCCTGATCCTTTCATCTGCTTCCTGGTGGTTCCATTGAAGACTTCTTTCTTAAACCTCACAAACCTTAGGAACAACCAAGCATGACAATAATTAGGGTTTTGATTAGTCCCCCCATTTGGTTTTACCTTTGTGTCTCTTTTGGGTCTTCTCTTCTCATCTCATAACCAGGGACTAAACCCTAAAGGCTTTAAGGCTTTGTGATTAAGCTTATGCTTGCATCCTTCTATTAGGATGGAGTGTATAACTTTAATCCTAAGTGTTAGACCCTTAATGTGTTTAACTCCTTCAATCAATCCACCTAATAATCATCAAGACATCACACTTGTAACTTGGGCCTTGCATTAGGGTTCTAATTCTTCCTTAATTGGTTAAGAAGGACTAACCCTAGTGTTAATGGACAAGTCCCCCTCAAGTTGTCTTACAAACCATAAAAATCACTTCATCATCATACCATTAATTAAAATCCACTTAATCAAAGGCTTGTTTTGTCATGAGTTTAATCCCTAATCATGGATTAAGTTGAGGAGCTTTCCCCAGCTTAAACATTCTCATCTATTATCCTTCTATTAGGATGGTGTAATGAGTCTGTTTAATCCTTGATTATGGCTTAACCTCATTACTCAACACTAAACAAAAACACCAAAAACATCTAAATAATCATAAGTAGGTTAATGATCTTAATCCTACACCAAAGGTGATTAAGTGTGAGAATCTGACTTCACACTTAAGGTATTCTCATTACCCCTAATCAGAGGGAAGATGTGATGAGTTTACTAAATCCATTGGTTTAGGCTTAAGCTCATTAATCTATGACAAACTTTCAAAAGCAATAAAAGACTGAAAACTCAAAAACAAACAATAATCGTCTCCTTCGGGATTCTTTTCTCATCTCATTCACTCATAAACGAGAACTTGCTTCTTCCGTCTAATGCAAGACAGTTTGCACCTGAGCCAGACAGGTCATACACTTGAGCATAGGCAAGTAAGCAGTTCACAAGTCAATTCACTTTTCAGTCTCTTTGGGTCGAACTACGGTGTTCTGACTTCCTCATTGCACGAGAGGATACGTAGGCATAACTTAACAGTTATCGAACAAAAGTCTCTGTATATTCCCCCTCCTCCTAGCCTTATTCTTTTAGCCTCTTGATCTTGAGTTTTATATTCTTGTTCTTACACTGACACTGTATATATCACACTTCACATCTTTTACACTGACACTTGTACATCCTTTTCCAGCTATGATACACAAATTGCACTGACACTACCCCTTTCAAACACAAATCTTTTAAGCGTGGATCCCGTCGAGTACGACGGACAATCTGGGTGCTAATACCTTCCCAGGTTGTAACCAACCCCCTTTCTCAGTCTCTCTGGTTCGCAACCGTCTTATCCATCTTTTCTAGGTCTATGCAGCATTGCCTTTCCTTCGGGATAAAAATGCCTAGCTGGCGACTCTTTTCTTTTCCAGTGAGTTCACTGCTGTGTGTTCTCATTGTTCTTTTCGCCGACCGTTCGCGTCTGTACCTTTATTTGGGCCATTTCCCATTTATCGGGAGCGACATAACCCTTATAATTTCCTGGAAAGACCAGTTGAGGACTTGGTTCCCCGGGGTCCTTGGACGTATCCAGTTCTCCAGGTTGCGGTCGCTTTCCGCCTCGTCTTCCAGATTGTTAACAGCATCTGGGGTGAGCATCCCCCCACTGATGAATTTGGGCTCCTTGGCAGCCTCTGATTGATCTTGTCGGAATGGTCTGTAACCCAAACTGAATCTATCTTCCTTTTTCTCCACCGGCAGTAGCTTGCCCCAGCCTTGGGCATTACCGTCTTCAACAACCTTTCGGGCTTGCTGATAGGAGACAATTGAAGTACCCATCATGTCTTCCTGGGATGCAGCAAATACTTCAGTAGCCTCATTGACATTCAGGGCCTCGAACCCTTGGCTCATTGTCTCATGGATTTCACCATCCATCTCAATATATTTATATGTAGCCAGATGGCTAACAAATATGTCCTCCTCACCACAGATGGTGATAATCTGTCCTTCCCATTCATATTTTAATTTCTGGTGAAGGGTCGACGTTACAGCGCCTGCGGCATGAATCCATGGTCGACCTAACAAAAAGCTATAAGCAGGCTGTATGTCCATCACATAGAAAATGGTCTTAAAGACTTGTGGACCGATTATCACTGGCAGCTCCACCTCTCCAAGAACCGACCTTTTGGAACCATCAAAAGCCCTGACCACAAGATTACTTGGCCGGAGAGCTATCCCATCATACTCGAGCTTGACAAGGGTTTTCTTGGGTAAGACATTGAGTGAGGACCCAGTGTCTACAAGAACATGTGATAGTACAGCTCCTTTGCACTCCAGGGTTATGTGCAAAGCTTTGTTGTGAAGACGTCCTTCTACAGTTAAATCAGCATAAGTGAATCCTATCCCGTGGCTAGTGTTGACATTTGACACCACTGTTTCTAACTGATTTACAGTGATCTCTTTTGGCACGTAGGCAGCATGCAGAACTTTGAGTAGTGCGTCCCGATGGGCTTCAGAACACAACAACAGAGATAAGATTGAGATCTTTGAAGGAGTCTGGTGAAGCTGGTCCACAACTTTATAGTCACTTCTTTTAATAATCCTCATAAACTCATCCATGTCTTGATCGAAGGATGATTTATGAGTTTCTTTGGGTGAAAATTCTTCCGGTATCACACACTTCCCCTTGGCTCTGGCAGCAGCCTCTGCCTCAGTGTTGGTTCTAGGGACTTGTGATGCGAAGAGACGTCCGCTTCGGGTGAAGCCTCTGCTTCCCCCAACATTATCCACTTGGGGAGTGAGAACTGGAGAATCAAGAAGGACTTTCTCTCTGTTGCAGTACAGATCAGCACCATAATGCCATGGTATAGCACTGTCTTTATCATAGGGGATTGGTCCGGGCACTGTGATAGTGCCTGGACTCACTGCAGCAGATGTTGGGACTGTAATAGTGTGTGGATCATATAAGATAGTAACAAGACCTCTGGTGGATGTTGGTGGAGGTGAATTGAAGCTTTGTTGAGACTGTTGTTGATTTTACTGAAAGTTGCTGGAGTTCGGGATCGTTGCCGGGTCATAGTAAATTGTGACAGTGGAAACATCATTGTTGGTTGTTGAAGTTGTAGTAGCTGGTGCAAATGAATTATTGTGTGTTGAAGTGACAGATGGAATGATTGCTGAAGTTGTAGCTGAATCAGTTGGAACAATGGTTGTTGCAGTTGTAGAAGAACTAATAGGAAAGATGGTTGTTGCATTTGTAGAAGATTCACTTGTTGTTGTCAAAAGAGTTTTTGGTGTTGTAGAAGTAGTGGTCGTAATTTGCAGGATGCCTTCTTTTATTAAGTTATTAATTCCACTCCTCAAGCTGGCACATCCATTCTCAGAAAGTTTGCATGATTCACAACAGGCCTCACAACTTGGGAACACTTGGCACTTTAAAAGCTGGGCTTTAACCTCTGCCAGAGGTGTTTGAATACATGTAATGTCTTCTATTAAACTCATGGGTGAACCATCCTCTATAGCATTAATTTTGGGCCCATTGTGGCTTGGCATAGGATTTTTCCTTACATTGGGAGGAGGTGCAAAGTTCAGGGATTTTGAATCTACCAGATCCTGAACCTTCATATGCAGAGCTCTGCATTTTTCTGTAGAGTGACCAAGTGCATTAGAGTGAAAAGCACACCTAGCATTGACATCATAGTTTCTAGGAAGGTTTTGAGGATCAGGAGGAGCCAATGTCCTCAACTCAACAAGATTGAGCTTTAGGAGTTGTGGCAGCAGTGTAGCATATGGCATTGGAATGGGGTCAACCACTTGGTTAATCTGAGATGGCCGCTATTGAAACGGGCGTTGTTGTTGATTGTTGCTGTTATTTTTGTATGATCTTTGTTGTGGAAATTGTTGTTGTTGCGGAAAGTGTTGTGGTTGTTGAGTATGCTGAGGAGGTGGAGCAGGGATAGTAACAATAGCAACTGTTCTGGGCAAGTACTGAGGTCTCCCCCTTCCCATGTGCACAGAGTTTGTTTCACCAGATCTACGGGGCCCAGCGAATGGTTTTCTTGTACTGCTGGAACTGGCACCGTTATCGGAGATCTTTCCCATCTTCAATAGGCTCTCTATTCTTTCCCCAGCTATCACCACATCTTCAAAGCTGGTAGAAGAAAATGCAGCCAGTCTGTCAATGTAGGTCCCTTGGAGAGTATTCATGAACATGTCTGCCATCTCCCTTTCAAACATAGGGGGTTGAACAACAGCAGCCATTTGCCTCCACCTTTGGGCATATTCCCTGAAGCTTTCACGGGAAGATTGAAACATCCCCATTAGAAGGGTCCTATTTGGGGCCATGTCCAAGTTATACTGATACTGACGGATAAAAGCTTCAGCCAAGTCCTTCCAGTTCCTTACTATGGCTCTAGTCAAATGGGATACCATTCTTGGGATGCCCCTGTTAGACTATCCTCGAAGTAAAACATCCACAACTTTTCGTCCATGGTGTATGCTTTTAGTCTTCCCAAGAATGATTGAAGGTGGGTGCGTGGGCAGGATATGCCATTATACCTTTCAAAACACGAGGTTTGAATTTGTGAGGAATTCTCACCCCTTCCACCAATCCCATGTCCATTACATCAAACCCTAGGGAATTCTGGGATTCAAGAGACCTCAGCTTTTCTGCAATTTCATCCAGCCTACGGTCGTAAACTTCGTCCCCATCCCCAACAACTGTAAACTGCTCTTCTTGAGGATCCTCTAGCAAGACCCTTCCTCCAGCAGTGTTACCCTGAGTATTCCTTATGGCATTGATTTATGGGTTCAGATGAGGTCCAAACTCTAGTGGATCAGTGCGAGGCTGCACGTGATCGTTGTTACTGGTACCTCCTGTACTTGGATGGTGTTCTTCAGGAGTCTGCCTTTTAACCAACTCCCTTAGTCTTTCCTGGCTTTGAGCTAAACCAGTCATTATAGTCATGAATTGGGTCATCTGATTCCTCATCTCAACCCTCTCATTGGCCATCTGGGCCCTTACTTTATTCAAGTCTTGCTGAACTTGATCCATCTGGAGTCCCGGAAGGTTGTTTCACGTCGGGTACCGGTGTATTCTGTTGACAGGGAACACTCTTCTGCGAGCAATGTTTCCTGAAACCACAACAAAGTGAGAAACAACAATAAAACAAAAACCTACAAAACAAAGAAAATGTTAGTATGCAATGCAATATGCTTATTTGTCTTCCAAGGGTATCCGGTTTGGTTCTTTGGTTTTGACCTTTCCAGACCTCGAGGAAATGTTGATGATGGAGAGAGACAGATAAAGCCCACCAATAATACAAACTGATATATTACAAAGAGTGAAAATACATAGTTTGATTACAATAACATCCCCATGGTGGGTCAAAATACAACAAAAAAAGAAAAGTACAACAAAAGAAAAGTACAAGCAAAAGAGTCAAACATCTAATCCAAAGTCATCCTCTCTGACTTCCTTTAGGAGGGCCTCAGTCACTGGACCCACTGGGTGCTCTGTGATAGTCCTGGTGAGGAGGTTCCTGGTAGCAATGGCACTGGTTAACTTCTTATGCTTGTCCTGATCCTTTGACCTTTTCAACCCCGCCCGGAGTTTCAATTCAGATATCTCTTTCTGAGCTGCCAACAAAGCCTCCTAATGCTTCTTTTCACTAGCCTCCAATTGCTATATCTTAGCCTGAGTTCTCTGATTTTCTTGTGCACGGGCTTTAGTGATCCTGATCCACCTAGCCTGGCTCTCCTCCAGATAGTGCTCTGCCCTAGCCTTCTGAATCTTTGCTTCCTTGCAAGCATTCTTCAGTACTAACTCCCCTGCTCTTGCCTTCCTGATGTAGTCATCCGTCTTCTCAATATTGGTCAAGTGCTCAATCCTGAGACTTTCCAATCTCTCATTATCCAGACGACTGTCATTTCTGTCCCATAGAGTCTTCTTCAAGGCTTCAGATAGCTGGGTATTCCTTTCCTTCAGCTTTTCAAACTCTTCCAAACTGACAGTAGCTGCAGGTTGTACTGTAGAAGGTCCGGGTATATCTTCCAAGGTGAACGGCATCCGGGTGATCTAGGCTCTGGTACGAGACCAATCGGAATACTGTGCTGAAGCAATGTTGTTGCACTTGCCAAAGATCGATGTTCCCTTGGTCTGAATGTTATCCCAAGCCCGGGCAGCTTATCTGACAACAGCAGAGTTGGGATGGATTTCACAGTAAAGAGTTTCAGCCAAATCTTGTCCTCTGGGAGGATGAACCAAAGCATATCCTAATTGTCTCTTGAAGAGCAAAGGGTTGTAGTTGATGCAACCTTTTACTCCTATCAAAGGCACATTAGGATATTTCCCACAGCTAGTAATGATGTCCTTGCCCTTGGTGCTCTGAGTGCACCATCTGATGTCATCTGATGTCAAGGCAATAAATCTCTTAGCCCAATTCTTCTGCTGGTGAGGGTTCAAGAAGGTGTCTGAATTTGGCAAGTGTCTTAGCAGCCAGGAGTAATAAAGAGGAGCACAACATCTGACCAGTCTTCCTCTTTGCTTCTCATTCCTATGATGTACTGAGTAGTAGAAGTCCCCAAGCAAGGTAGGAATTGGGTTTCTCAAAAAGAATAGGTGAATGGCATTCTTGCTCACAAATTTTGGCTCATCTACAAATAAGATAACCCCATATATACTGAGGGCTAGAAGTGCACAGACAGCCTTCCATTCCCCTACTACAACATTCAGGGTAGCCTGGGAGATCAAGAAGTCTAGGTGAAGGCCTGGAACTCCAACCTTGGTTGTCATGTTCTGATAAATAAGGGCAGGCTCCAAATGCAATGCCCTGGCCATGTCTTCATTTTTGGGAGCAGTCATCTTAGGGTTGAAAGGAATCCCTCTCCTGATAGGAACTCCTAACAACATGGAAAATTCTTCTAGCAAGGGTCCTAACTGGAAATCAGGGAATGTGAAGCATCTGAGTGGAGGATCATAAAACTGCAAGCAAGTATGGATCATGCTCCTCTAAGATGCATCTAAATCCATGAACATGTCCAATATGCCTCCATAATGCTCTTTGAATAGTGGGACATGGTCAGGAGTAATGAGGGACTAGATCTGCCTGATGCCAGTCAGGGTGGGCTCAAAGAAGTGGTATGTGATGTTGCTCTTTCTGGAAGTGTCCATGGGTGCTGGTGAAGAAGCTGAGAGCAACTGCTGATGAAGGTCACTGACTGAGATGCTAGAGATGGGTCTTTGATGAAGATAGATGGAGGAGAATCACTGACAAACTAATGAAGGTGCTGGAGAAGATAACTGAAGCAGTCTGAGCAGCAAAAGGGGTCAAAACCAAACCAAAGATAATATGATGGATACCCTGTAAAACAAATAAGCAAATGTTAAATGATGCAAAAATGATGTATGAAAATGATATGCAAAGGGTTTGTGACCAAGTGTTGGATTTGTTTATCTGCCTTGGTAAAAGTCCATGTATGTTCATAAGTCCAGATGGAGGCTTAGAAATCCAATAACCAGGTGGGGGACTCAAATCAAGAGTCACAAGTCTAGGGTAATCACAAGAACTGTCCAAATAATACAACCTTAACAAATATAGTAACAAGGTATGATGAGGTCAAGGGTTCCTGCAAACCTGTAAACATCCCAACCCCCTCACATGTATTGTTCTAGAACAAGGATCCTCAGACTTGGATCAGTTATGAGAAGTGTAAACACTTCTAACTCGGAGGTACAGTGTTTACAATAACCATAAAAGATCCTCCTCTAATTCACCTCAGATGCTGAAGGTCATAAAAAGGCCATCCAAACTTAGCAGGCTTCCCAGATAGCCCTAGTACTACAGGAAATCTGTAGCACATAGTTCTCAAGAAGAAACCCATATCTGAATCGTGTTTCATATTCCCGCACCAGACCGAAATTAAATGGGAAAGAATATGAAGCCACTCTAGCCTATGTGTCACTCAGGTCCCAGGTATATGACCTTAATCACTCAATGAACCCTACCCACCAAAATAGACAAGAGATCCAGCACATGATAATGACAGTATGAAAATGCATAAAACTGTAAAAGAAAACAATAAATAAAGCTGTACATAAAGCAATAAATAAAGCAAATAAATAAACACAAGTAGGACATAACACCCCCATAAACACAAATCAAACAAGCTCTAGGAGGAACCCACAAAAAGAACCAGAAGCCCTGGTTGTAGTATAAGGGTCCCCAGCAGAGTCGCCAAGCTGTCGCTCCCCCGAAAAGACACCTGGTCAGATAGGGTACAGACCCGAGCGGTCGGTGAAAGAAGAAATGAAATGAAGGTGAATAGAGTCGCCAGCTAGGCATTTTTATCCCGAAGGAAAGGTAATGCTGCATAAACCTAGAAGAAGATGGATAAGACGGTCACGAACCAGAGAAACTGAGAAAGGGGGTTGGTTAAAACCTGGGAAGGTATTAGCACCCAGATTGTCCGTCGTACTCGACGAGATCCATGCTTGAGAGTTTGTGTTTAAAGGGGTAGTGTATATGCTATCTGTGTGCAAAAGCTGGAAAAGGATGTACAAGTGTCAGTGCAGGAAAGTGAACTGAGGTGCTCAGGAATGAGGCTTAAAAAGAATGTTGAAAGAGGGGGAAGACACAGAGACTTTTGTTCGATAACTGTTAAGGTATTCTCATTACCCCTAATCAGAGAGAGGATGTGATGAGTTTACTAACCCTTGGTTTAAGCTTAAGCTCATTAACTTATGACAAACACAAAAAGCAATAAAAGATTGAAAACTTAAAAACAAACAATAATCGTCTCCTCTGGGATTCTTTTCTCATCATATTCACTCACAAACGAGAACTCGCTTCTTCCGTCTAATGCAAGATAGTTTGCACCTGAGCCAGACAGGTCATACACTTGAGCATAGACAAGCAAGCAGTTCACAAGTCAACTTATCTTTCAGTCTCTTTGAGTCGAACTACGGTGTTCTGACTTCCTCATTGCACGAGAGGATACGTAGGCATAACTTAACAGTTATCGAACAAAAGTCTCTGTATATTCCCCCTCTTCCAGCATTATTCTTTAAGCCTCATTATCTTGAGCTTTGCATTCTTTCCTTACACTGACACTTCACTTATACACTTCACATTTCTTTTACACTGACACTTGCATTCTTTTCCAGCTTTGATACACAAATTGCACTGACACTACCCCTTTAAAACAAAAATCTTTTAAGCGTGGATCCCGTCGAGTACGGCGGACAATCTGGGTGCTAATACCTTCCCAGGTTGTAACCAACCCCCTTTCTCAGTTTCTCTGGTTCGCAACCGTCTTATCCATCTTTTCTTAGGTTTATGCAGCATTACCTTTCCTTCGGGATAAAAATGCCTAGCTGGCGACTCTATTCATTCTCTTCTCCTTTCGCCGACCGTTCGCGTCTGTACCCCTATCTGACCAGGTGTCATTTGGTGGGAGCGACAACTTGGCGACTCTGCTGGGGACCTTTATGCAGTAACCAGGGCTTCTGGTTCTTTTTGTGGGTTCCTCCTAGCGCTCATTTGATTTGTGTTTACTGGGGTGTTATGTGCTGTTGTGTTTATTTATTTTGCTTTATTTATTGTTTTTATGTACAGTCTTGTTTATTGCTTTCTTTACAGTTTTATACATCATACTGTCATACTATCATTGCTGGATCTGGTTTCTGTTTTGGTGGGTGGGGTTCCATTGAGAGTTTAAGGTCCTATACCTGGGACCTGAGTGACACCTAGGCTAGAGTGGTTCATGTTCTTTCCCATTCCATTTCGGTCTGGTGCGGGAATATGAAACACGGTTCAGATATGGGTTTCTTCTTGAGAACTCTGTGCTACAGATTTCCTGTAGTGCTAGGGCTATCTGGGAAGCCTGCTAAGTCTGGATGACCTTTATTATGACCTTCAGAAACTGGGGTGAATTAGAGGAGGATCTTTTATGGTTATTGTAAACACTGTACCTCCAGGTTGGAAGTGTTTACACTTCTCATAACTGATCCAAGTCTGAGGATTCTTGTTTTAGGACACTACCTGTGAGGGGGTTGGGCTATTTGCAGGTTTGCAGGTACCCTTGGCCACATCATACCCTATTACTTGTTTGATTAAGAGTACCTCATTTTGGACAGTTCTTGTGATTTAACCCTGGATATGTGACTCTTTATTTGAGTCCCCCACCTTGGATATTGGATTTCTGAACCTTCATATGGACTTCTTGAACATACATAGACTTTATATCAAGACAGATAATCAGATCCATCTTGATCACAAACCCTTGCATATCATTTGCATACATCATCATTGCATCATTTAACATTTGTTTATTTGTTTTTCAGGGTATCCACATTATGCCTGGCTTGGTTTTGACCCCTTCTTCTGCATAGACCTCTGCTTCAGTTGTCTTCATCAGTTGTCTGCTTCAGCTATCTTCATCATCACCAGCATCAGACTATCTCCAGTATTGGTCTTGATCTTCATCAGCACTTGCCTTCAACTTTTCATCAGCACCCATGGCTACTCCTAGGAAGAGCAACATTTCATACCATTTCTTTGAGCCTGTGTTGACTGGTATCAGACAGGTCCAGTCACTTATCACCCCTGACCACATCCCATTATTCAGAGAGCATTATGGGGGTATCCTGGATATGGTTATGGACCTGGACCCTTCTCAGAGGAGTATGATCCACACCTGCCTACAGTTTTATGACCCTCCTTTGAGATGCTTCACATTCCCAAACTTTCAGCTAGGACCTCTGCTGGAGGAGTTTTCATCATTGATTGGAGTACCTGTCAAGGGTGGTGTCCCCTTCAACCCAGAGATGCCAGCTCCCAGCAATGGAGAAGTAGCAAAAGCACTGCACCTAGAACCTGCCTTGATTGAGCAAAATATGACAACAAAAGCTGGGATCCCTGGTTTGCACTTGGATTTCTTGATTTCTCAGGCCATCCTGAAGGCCTCTTTGGGAGAATGGAGGGCAGTCTGTGAATTGTTAGCCCTCAGCATATATGGGGTTATACTGTTTGCAGATGAGCCCAAATTTATCAGCAAGAATGCCATTCATCTTTTCCTCCTGAGAAACCCAGTACCCACATTGCTGGGAGATTTATACTACTCCATCCATCAGAGGAATGAGAAACAAAGAGGGAAGTTGGTGAGATGTTGTGCTCCTTTGTTTCACACCTGGCTGCTCAGACACCTGCCTAAGTCAGATGCCTTCCTGAACCCTTACCAGCAGAAGAATTGGGCCAAAAGGCTCATTGCTTTGACTTCAGATGACATCAGATGATGCACCCAGAGCACCAAAGGCAAGGACATCATCACCAGCTGTGGGAAATACCCAAATGTACCTCTGATAGGAGTAAAGGGTTGCATTAACTACAATCCTTTATTGTTTAAAAGACAACTAGGCTATGCTTTGGTTCACCCTCCTAAAGTGCAAGATTTAGCTGAGACCCTGTATTGTGAAGTAAAACCTAATTCAGCTATTGTCAGACAAGCATCCTGGGCTTGGGACAACATCCAGACAAAGGGGATAGCTATTCTTGGAAGGTGTAATAATGTTGCTTCAGCTCAGTACTATGACTGGTCCCATGCTAGAGCTCAAATTACTGGAATGCCCTTCACCATTGAGGATATACCTGGACCCTCTACAGTACAGCCTACAGCAATAGTCAGCCTGGAAGAATTTGAGAAACTGAAGGAGAGGAATGAGAATCTGTCTCAAGCTCTGAAGAAAACCCTTTGGGAAAGGAGTGATGGTTGTCTGGACATTGAGAGGTTGGAGAAGCTTAGGGTGGAGCATTTGGCCAAGATTGAGAAAACAGAGGACTACATCAAGAAATCAAGAGCTGGGGAGAAAATATTGAAGAATGCCTGTAAAGAGGCCAAGATTCAGAAGGCTAGAACTGAGCTCTATCTGCAAGAAAGTCAGGCTAGGTGGGTCAGGATCACTGAAGCCCGGACACAAGAAGATCAGAGAACTCAAGCCAGGATTGAACAGTTAGAGGCCAATGAAAAGAAGAAGCATGAGGCTTTGTTGGCTGCCCAGAAGGAGATTTCAGAGTTAAAGCTTAGGGCTGGATTAAAGAGATCAAAGGATCAGGACAGGCACAAGAAGCTGACCACTGCCATTGCCACTAGGAACCTCCTCATCAGGACCATTACAGAGCATCCAGCTGGTCCAGTGACTGAGGCGCTTCTGAAGGAGGTTAAGGAGGATGAGTTTGGACTAGATGTCTGACTTTTTGATTGTTGTTGTTTTCATTTGATGTACTTTTCTTTTGAGTTGTATTTTGACCCTTCAGGGGCATGTGTTGTAAAAAACAGACTATGTATTATTCATCATTTGTAATATATTTTTAGTTTGCTTCCATTTGGGTTTTCTTTTCTCAACAACATCAAAGCATCTTCCTCGAGGTTTGGAAAGGTCCAAACCAAGAACCAAGCCGGATACCTTGGAAAACAAATAAGCATACTGCATTGCATACTAACTTTTATTTTGTTTTGTAGGTTTTGTTATTTTTTTGTTTCTAACTTTGCTATGACTTCAGGAAATATTGCTCGCAAAAGAGTGTTCCCTGTCAACCGTGCACACCGGTATCCTACTCGCAACAACCTTCCGGGTATTCTAATGGAGCAAGTACAGCAAGACCTGACTAAGGTCAGAACCCAGATGGCTAATGAAAGAGTGGAGATGAGGAACCAAATGGCCCAATTCATGACTGTGATGACTGGCTTGGCCCAGAGTCAGGAAAGGTTAAGGGCATTGGTAGAAAGACAAACTCCCGAGGAACCTCATCCTGGGACTGGAGGAACAAGTAATAATGAAAGGGGTCAGCCTCATGTTAATCCACCAGTATTTGGACCTCATCTAGATCCGGAAGTCAACATCCCTGCAAATGTGCAAGGAAATACTGCTGGAGGGAGAATCTTGCAAGAAGATCCCCAAGAAGAGCAGTTTACTGTCATGGGAGCAGGAGATGAAGTCTATGACCGGAGGTTTGATGAAATTGCTGAGAAATTGAGATCTTTGGAGTCTCAAAACTCCTTGGGTTTTGATGTAATGGATATGGGGTTAGTGGATGGGGTGAGAATTCCCCACAAATTCAAACCCCCGTGCTTCGAGAAATACAATGGAACATCCTGTCCACAAACTCACCTGCAGTCTTTTTTGGGGAGACTTAAAGCATATACCATGGATGAAAAGCTGTGGATGTTCTACTTTGAAGACAGTTTGACTGGGGCTTCAAGGGAATGGTATTCACACCTGACCAGAGCTGCTATCAGATGCTGGAAGGACCTAGCTGAAGCCTTCATCAGACAATATCAATACAATCTGGACATGGCTCCCAACAGGACCCTCCTAATGGGAATGTCTCAATCCTCCAGAGAAAGCTTCAGGGAATATGCCCAAAGGTGGAGACAGCTTGCTGCTGCTGTCCAGCCACCCATGTCGGAAAGAGAAATGGCCGACATGTTCATGAATACTTTGCAAGGAACATATATTGATAGACTAGCTGCCTTTTCTTCTACCAGTTTTGCTGACGTCGTCATAGTTGGTGAAAGAATTGAAATTCTGCTAAAGATGGGCAAAATTTCTGATAATGGTGCAAGTTCTTCCAGTAATCCCAGGAAGCCTTTTGTGGGACCTCGAAGGACCGGTGAGACAAATGCCATTCATGCCAGCAGGGGCAGACCTCAGTATGTTCACAGATCAGTAGCAGCTGTCACTATTCCACCTCCAATTCCTCAGCAATCAGCATATTAACAACCACAACAACCACATTATCAACAAGTTCAGTACCCACCACAAAGAACATACAACAACAACAACAGCAATCAACAACAACGACCCTTTCAGCAAAGACCATCACAGGCAAACAGGGTGATTGACCCTATCCCTATGCCTTATGCTGCCTTATTGCCACAACTCCTGAAGCTTAACTTGGTTGAGTTAAGGACATTGGCACCACCAGATCCCTCCAATCTCCCGAAGAATTATGATGTCAACGCCAGATGTGCTTTCCACTCCAATGCACCTGGCCACAATACGGAGAAGTGCAGGGCATTGCAAATGAAAGTTCAAGATCTGGTGGATTCTAAAGCCCTCAACTTTGCACCTCCTCCGAATGTCAACAGAAATCCTATGCCTAATCATGGTGGGCTGAGGATTAATGCCATTGAGGAAGACAAACCATCTACTTTGATCACCAGTGTTGCACAAATTCGAACACCTCTGGTCGAAATTAAAGCTCAGCTTCTAGAGTGTCAGGTGTTCCCCGGGTGTGAGCTCGGTTGTGGGTATTGCAACATTGCAGTCAACGGGTGTGAAAATTTGAGAAGCGGCATAAATGGTCTTATTAAGGATGGAATCCTTCAAATCTCAACAACGGCGCCTACAAATCCAGCAATTCCTTTAACAACGATTCCTGATTCTTCTACAACAACAGCAACAATCATTCCTACCGATTCATCAATATCATCAGCAATGGCTCCGTCCATCACTTCAACAAATCAGATTTCAACAACCATTTCCAACAACAAGCAGTGGCACCTCCTGCCAGATCACCAGTTACGATTTACTACGATCCGCACACCATTACAGTACCCACCTCTGCAGCAGTCAGTCCAGTCACTATTACGGTACCTGGACCAGTTCCTTATAAAAGCAGTAATGCCATACCTTGGCATTATGGCTCTGATCTCTACTGCAACGGGGAGAAAATCACTCTGGATTCATCAACCTCTTCTCCACAAATTGATAATGTTGGGGGAGGCGGAGGCTTCACCAGAAGCGGACGCCTTTTTGCCTCACAAGTGCAGAGACCTAATGTTGAAGCAGAAGCTGCTGCCAAAGCAAAAGGAAAGAGTGTGGTACCTGAAGAGCCAACTGTCAAAGAAACTCAGAAGACATCTTTTGAGCAAGATGTAGACGAGTTCATGAGAATCATAAAGAGAAGTGATTACAAGGTGGTGGATCAGCTTCACCAAAATCCCTCAAAAATCTCCATTTTATCCCTGTTGATGTGCTCTGAAGCTCACAGGAATGCATTATTGAAAGTCCTACACGCGACATACGTGCCAGAGGAGATTACTGTTAATCAGCTAGAAACTGTGGTGGCAAATGTCAACACCAGTCACGGACTGGGCTTTACCAATGCTGACTTAACAACGGAGGGACGTAACCACAACAAGGCTTTACATATCACCTTGGAATGCAAGGGTGCTGTTCTATCTCATGTACTGGTGGACACTGGGTCATCACTCAATGTTCTGCCAAAGAAAGCCTTAGTGAAGCTGGAGTACGATGGCTTGGCACTGCGTCCGAGTAATTTGGTGGTGAGAGCATTTCATGGCTCTAAAAGATCAGTGCTTGGAGAGATTGATCTGCCTGTGATGATTGGCCCGCGGACCTTCAAAACTACCTTCTATGTGATGGACATTCAGCCGGCCTACAGCTGTCTGTTGGGTATACCCTAGATCCATGCCGCTGGCGCTGTTACGTCTACCCTTCACTAGAAGTTGAAATTCGAGTGGGAAGGCCAAATCATCACCATCTGTGGGGAAGAGGACATCTTTGTTAGCCATCTGGCTACGTATAAATACATTGAGATGGATGGAGAAATCCATGAAACCATGAGCCAAGGGTTTGAGGCCCTGAACATCAATGAAGCATTTGCTGTACTGGGAACTTCCATAACATCATATCAGTAAGCCCGGAAGGTTGTTAAAGAAGGTACTGCCCAAGGCTGGGGCAAGCTGTTGCCCATGGAAAAGAAAGAAGACAGATTTGGGTTGGGTTACAGACCAACTCAACAAGATCAATCAGAGGCTGCAAAGGAGCCCAATTTTGTCAGCGGGGGAATGCTCACCCCGGATGCTGTGAACAATTTGGAAGACGAGGAGGAAAGCGACCGCAACCTGGAGAGTTGGATACGTCCAAGGATCCCGGGGAGCCAAGTCCTTAACTGGTCTTCCCAGGAAATTATAAGGGTTACTCCTGCAGAGTAATTATTATTTCCTGTATTTTAAAGCATGCATCAAGTCTTGCATCCTTCCCAAGATGTCAGGACTCATTTTGTAATCGGGCCATCTTGTAATTTTGTGCAAATGGATTAATCAATGAATATCGGACATCTTTTGCAAACGAGTCTCTTTTTCGCTCACTGTCTTTTCATTTTTTCTTTTTGTACAAAAGTAAAATGGCAATGTTTTTCAAAATGATAACTTCATTTCACTTTTTTATAAACAAGATAAAATCGATCACTAAAATAAACAAATCTAAACCCTTGCAGAAAGTGCCTTTCAGACTGCACCGACAACAACACTGCTATGACCTCGTATGACTTCGACAATCCAATCAATCAAGCTGATGAAGGGGTTGAAGAAGATTATGAGCTACCTGAAGAGCTAGCCAGGTTGTTAAGGCAAGAGGAGAAGGTTATCACTCCTCATCAGGAGGAGATTGAAACGGTTAATCTTGGTACAGAAGAAGACGTGAAAGAGGTTAAGATCGGGGCCTGCCTACAAGGTTCAGTGAAAGAACAACTGATTGATATGCTTCGGGAGTATGTGGATGTTTTCGCTTGGTCTTATCAGGATATGCCAGGGTTGGACACCAATATTGTCATGCACAAGCTGCCTTTGAAAGAAGACTGCCCGCCGGTAAAACAGAAGTTGCGCCGTACGCGCCCAGATATGGCAATGAAAATTAAAGAAGAGGTACAAAAACAGTGGGACGCCGGGTTCCTTGCTGTAACTAGCTATCCGCCGTGGGTTGCTAATATTGTACCTGTGCCTAAGAAAGACAGCAAGGTGAGGATGTGTGTGGACTACCGGGATCTGAACAGAGCCAGCCCGAAAGATGACTTCCCTTTACCTCACATTGATGTATTGGTTGATAATACGGCTCAATTCTCGGTATTCTCCTTCATGGATGGATTTTCAGGATATAATCAGATCAAGATGTCACCAGAAGACATGGAGAAGACAACTTTCATCACACCCTGGGGCACGTTCTGTTATAAGGTGATGCCATTCGGACTGAAGAATGCTGGTGCCACTTATCAACGGGCTATGGTAACATTATTCCATGACATGATCCACAAAGAAATTGAATGTTATGTGGATGACATGATTGCCAAGTCCCTCACAGAATAAGACCACCTGGTGAATCTGTTGAAGCTATTCAAGCGTCTGAGGAAGTACCAACTGAAGCTAAACCCCAACAAATGCACATTCGGGGTGCGATCTGGTATACTGCTGGGATTTATTGTAAGTGAGAAAGGGATTGAAGTTGACCCTGATAAAGTTAAAGCCATTCAAGAAATGCCTGCACCGAAGTCAGAAAAAGAAGTTCGAGGGTTCCTAGGTAGATTGAACTACATTTCAAGGTTCATATCTCACCTTATAGCAACCTGTGAACCTTTGTTCAAACTTTTAAGAAAAGAACAAACGGTCAGGTGGAACGAAGACTGCCAGAGGGCTTTTGACAAAATCAAGGAATACTTACAAGATCCCCCAATCCTTATGCCTCCAGTTGAAGGAAGACCTCTAATCATGTACTTGACAGTATTGGAAGAGTCAATGGGGTGTGTGCTGGGCCAGCATGACGAGTCTGGTCGAAAAGAGTATGCAATATACTACCTAAGCAAAAAGTTTACCGACTGTGAACAACGTTATTCACTGCTCGAGAAAACTTGCTGTGCTTTAGCGTGGGCTGCTCGCCGACTAAGGCAGTATATGTTGACCCACACTACCTATTTGATCTCAAAGATGGATCCAGTTAAGTACATTTTTGAGAAGCCAGCACTTACCGGACGGGTTGCAGGATGGCAAATGATCCTCACAGAATATGACATTCAGTACACGTCCCAAAAGGCCATCAAAGGCAGCGTATTGTCTGATTATCTCGCTGAGCAACCCATTGATGATTACCAGCCTATGAGATTTGACTTCCCTGATGAAGACATCATGTTCATAAAAGCAAAAGATCACGAAGAGCCTGTTCACACTGAAGGGCCTGACCCAGAAGAAGAATGGACTATGATGTTTGACGGGGCTGTTAATATGAATGGTCGTGGTGTTGGTGCAGTACTCATTACACCTAAGGGAGTTCACATGCCTTTCTCGGCAAAACTCACCTTCAACTGCACTAACAATGAAGCTGAATACGAAGCTTGTATTATGGGTCTTGAGGAAGCCATTGACCTCAGGATCAAGACTTTGACTGTATTCGGAGATTCAGCTCTGGTAATTAACCAAACCAACGGCAAATGGTACACCCATCAAGATCATCTGATACCTTATCGGGACTATACAAGGAGGTTGTTGACTTTCTTCACAACGGTTAAGCTTGAGTATATCCCTCGAGACAAAAATCAGTTTGCGGATGCTCTGGCTACCATTTCATCCATGATCAAAGTTCAAGCTGCCAACTTTGTGCCTCAAATTTCAGTGTCCAGACTTGACAGACCAGCATATGTATTCTCAGCAGATGTTGTTAAAGATGATAAGCCTTGGTTCCACGACATTAAATGCTTCTTGGAGGATCAAACATACCCACCTGGGGCATCTTCCAATGATAAGAAGACACTAAGAAGGCTAGCTGGTAGTTTCTTCCTGAATGCTGATGGTTCCCTGTACAAGAGAAACTTTGATATGGTACTTCTCAGATGTGTGGATAGGACAGAAGCGGACTTGTTGATGCACGAGGTACACGAAGGATCCTTTGGTACCCATGCAGGAGGGCATGCCATGGCTAAAAATTTGTTAAGATCAGGCTATTACTGGATCACAATGGATGCCGACTGTTGTGCCTATGCCAGAAAATGCCATAAATGCCAGATTTACGCGGATAAAGTGCATGTGCCTCCGAATCCTCTGAATGTGATGTCTTCACCTTGGCCCTTTGCCATATGGGGCATAGATATGATTGGCAGGATTGAAATGACTGCTTCAAATGGCCACAGATTCATCCTGGTAGCTATTGACTATTTTACCAAGTGGGTTGAAGCAGCTTCATATGCAAATGTCACCAGGCAAGTGGTAGCCCGGTTTCTGAAGAAAGACATCATTTGTCGGTATGGAGTGCCCGAGCGAATCATTACTGATAATGGTTCCAACTTAAACAACAAAATGATGGCAGAACTATGTCGGGATTTCAAGATCCAACATCACAATTCTTCTCCTTACATGCCAAAGATGAATGGCGCTGTAGAGGCAGCTAACAAGAATATCAAGAAGATTGTACAGAAGATGGTGGTCACATACAAAGACTGGCATGCAATGCTACCATTTTCCTTGCATGGGTACCGTACGTCAATCAGAACATCCACTGGGGCAATGCCATATCAGCTTGTGTATGGTATGGAGGCAGTCCTACCTGTTGAAGTTGAATTACCCTCCTTGCGGGTGTTGATGGATGTTAAGTTGAACGAAGCAGAATGGGTCCGATCCCGATACGAGCAACTGAATCTGATTGAAGAAAAGAGATTGGCTGCAATTTGTCATGGGCAGTTGTATCAGAAAAGAATGAAGAAAGCCTTCGATCAGAAAGTCAGGCTCCGAGAATACCAAGTAGGAGATCTTGTGCTGAAAAGATTCCTCCCTCCTCATATAGACCACAGGGGCAAGTGGACTCCGAATTATGATGGCCCGTTCATAGTAAAGAAAGTTTTCTCCGGTGGAGCACTGATGCTCAGTACTATGGATGGTGAAGACTTCCTATCCCCTGTAAATTCAGATGCAGTTAAAAAATACTTCGCATAAAATGACCCGCTGGACATAAAAACAGAATGAAGGTCCAGGCAAAAATAGGGCATCCCGGCGAGTCAAAATCAGAATAAAAGACTCGGGCAAAAATAAGGGAAAATAGTAGAAAAATGTACACCCGCTGAGTTGAAAAGCCGCATCGGACAACTCAGGCAAAAATGGGTATCCCGGTGGATTGAAAACCCGAAAGGGCGATCCACGCAAAATAAGGGAATAAGCGAACAACTGCATTCTGAATTTATCTGTATCACTTGCAACATGGTAAGCTTCGAAAGGTTCAAGCGTTGCTCAGAATCAGCCTTCTTCAGAAAGCAAAGTGAGAAGAACGTCAAAAGTCATACGAGTCATAGCAAAAGGAAAGCTCCTCGAAGCGTCGTCAACATTTCCAGCATCTTGTTGTTTCTCAATTTGTAACAATCTCCTCATTTCAGGGGATCCGTTTCCTTGACTGTATCTTGCCAATTCAGGGCACACGAATTAATAAAATCAGATTTTCAGTCATATTTCGTCTCGTACTCTTTTATTTGCAAGATGTCCGATGTCATTAATATATTGATTGCGTAAATACAGATGTTTCCCTTCTAAAAATACATGCCTACAGGAAATATACTTACTCCCGGGAGTGTCTAAAATCCTATGATGGAATCCAGTAAGGGATACCTCGGGGAACTGGTGCGTTTCTTTGTCTTTACAGGATTGCAGGAGCCCAAAGCGCAACATGGGGCATGAAAGCTTCTCCCCAGTAGGCTGCCAAGTCATTGTTTCCTCAACACACCTTCCAAACAGCACCAGAGATGCTTTCCCCATCAGAGTTGCCAGGCACCACTTCTCCAACATTTCCTTCAAAGAGCAGCACCAGAAGGGGTTCATATCCCCAGTTGAGCTGTCAAGTATCACCCCCACAGAATATGTCCCAATTCCCCAGCCGAGTGCTAGACAGGGAACCATCTCCCCACAAAGTTTCAGCCTCTATCCAGAAGAGCGACGCCCGAAGATCTCACAACAGAGTGACGAAAGCTTCTACAAACCCCAGCTGGGTCCCTCATTACCAAGATAGGTTTATCAGTGATCTATTTCCCCAAGCAGAGTCATATATGTCAGATCTACCAATGATCTCATCCCCAGCTGGGATATCCACTTCGAGCAGATCAGCCAGAGATCTCCTCAGCAACGGGATCCGGGTCCCGGATCGGTATCTTTGCATAATCATAGCATTCACATCATATTTTCCCCGCAGAGCGTAGCATTCCGTTTAATACGGAGCATTACGGCAAAAATCAAACATATTGCATAATCATAAGCCATGTTCTGAATCAAACGCTTGTAAATACTGACAATCCATCAACAATATACAGAAGATTTCCCATCTCCCCACCGGAGAGCCAAAACATTTCCCTTACAGATACGAATACACACTCCTTTTGGCACTCGTCCGTGTCATCATTCCCCAGTAAAATTGCCCGGGCAAACAGATACTTCTTGACACTCGTCTGTGTCGTATCCCCAGCAGAGAGCCAAAGCGTCCCCTTTGCACTCACTACAGATACATGTATACACAATTCCTTGACACTCGTCCGTGTCACCTTCCCCAACATAGTTGCCTAAACACTTTATGAATCAAATACTTGTTTGTAGTACACTTTTTCCGACACCCGTCTGTGTCGCACTCTCCCCAACAAGTTAAACACTCGTTTGTGTCTCACTCATCATTCTTTACTTATACAGATACTCGTCCGTATCTTGTATACGCCACTTAAATCCCCTCAGATTTGACACTCGTCTGTGTTCTTTGTTAACTAGTTAGTACTCGTCCGTATCATCATCTCTGAACATGCGTCAAGTGTTTGTTTCTACCGATACTCGTCCGTATCGTAGTCTTAGGGATGCTCGTCCGCATCTTTAATCTATATACCATGGCAAACACTTATACCTTCCTCTCTTGAATTTAGACACTCGTCTGTGTCTACCCTTTCCCCAGAAGAATCCCCAACAAATCTTGTTGAACTATTCTCTTTCTATCTGGCATTCGTCCTATGTCATGATACCTTCCGGCAGCCGTGCCCTGCCAGGTGATCGTCCTTCACCTTTTCGATGATCGTCCTTCATCATTCCCATAGGAGTCTCTATTCATTAGAACCTCTTCCTATCCGACATTCGTCCTATGTCGTGATATTTTCAGCAGCCGTCCCCTGCTAGGTGATCGTCCTTCACCTCTTGATGATCGTCCTTCATCATTCTATCTGATGGCCGTCACCATCGTTGATCTTGTTATCTGACGTTCGTCCTATGTCATGATAAACCCCGAGAGCAGCCGTACCCTGCTAGGTGATCGTCCTTCACCTCTTGATGATCGTCCTTCATCATGCTTATCTGATGGCCGTCCCCATCGTCGACCTTTTCATCCGACATTCGTCCTATGTCATGATACTTTCGGCAGCCGTACCCTACCAGGTGATCGTCCTTCGCCTTAGATGACCGTCCCTCATCTTATCCCCAACAGAGCAGCCGTCCCCTGCTAGGAGATCGTCCTTCACCTTTGATGACCGTACCTCATCATTTATTTCATTCATACCTTGAACCTGATGGTCGTCCCCATCATTCACTTTACCTATATTCCCCAGAGAGTCTTATAGCTTTATCTGATGGTCATCCCCATCATAATCTCTTATATCACCAGCTTGTCGGCCGTCCCCGTCATTGCCTTATTTCCTGCATTTTCCCCAGCATGTCGGCCGTCCCCGTCATTGCTTCATCCCCAGCAGTCGTCCTCTGCTCGACGGTTGTCCTCCGTCACTTTATAATCATACTTTACTTTCTTTTACAATCTATATCCCTTTTCTTCTTCATTCAGTGAGTGCAAATTTTGGACTGTCTTTGGTATTCAACCACAAGTTATCTTGTTTGCATGTTCAACCGTCGCTTACATCCTGCACAGCTAACTCATGTTTGAATAGGGGCAGCTGTAAACACCCCAAATTTTCCCTTACTCATCACACCATGGCTTTTGGTCTTTTCATGTGCATAAGTTCAATCATAGCATATCATATTACATTTTTGCTTCACTGCATTGTTTCAAAGTCATCTGCATCTAGGGTTTGTGATCTGAGCCATTCCTGAGCCATTTGAGCCACTCCAAAGGTCATCAATCACTTAAAAGGGGTCCATGTATGTTCAAGCATCATATTATATCCCCACAAGGTCAAAGAAAGTCAAAGAATCACAAGAACTGGGAAAGGCATGGAAGCAGAGCCAAGCTTGACTGCACAGATGACCTAAAATTAGGGTTTTGGTTTCAAAGGCCATAACTCCAAATTTTTTGGTCATTCTTGTTTCTATTGGTCTCTATATGTTATAAGGATCATGCATATCAAGTTTCATGAAGAAATTCAATGGGGAAGGCATCTGATCACAAGATGACTTCTTGAGCAAGTCAGTGCAAAATCAGGGCATCTGAGGCCCCCAGTGACCCAACCAAAGGGCATTCTCCATCATTTTGAATGTTTATGATCTTTATTTGGTCATATAAGATGTTAGAAGTTCACAAAATTGAAGAATTTCAAGCCATTTGCAAAGTTGCTTTTTTTGGAAAGTGACTTATAATGTAAACTTGCTATTTTGGGAAAGTTTTTCAACCTCCTCTTATTGATTCAAAAATGCTTCAAATGAGAAAACTTTGGTCATGAAAGTTGTAGATTAGATCATTCCCTTTTCAAAAAGTACAAGAACTCTTTCTAATTCATTTTGGATCAAAAGTTATGGCTTTGCAAAGTTGGGGAAAATCACATAATTTCATGTTTTACACCAAAAGAGGAAAGTTGCAAAACCTCATGCCAAGGCAAAATGTGACTTCAAAGTGACTTCTAATCTTCATACAAACACAATGCAATGCCTAAAATTCAGATTGGCCCAAGAAATTTCTCATTTTTATGCCTTGATGTCCAAGTATCATAAACCATTTTTCATGAAAATCACAAAGGGGGGAAACTTGCAAGAAGGGTTCCTTTGGTTTTGTTTGGTCTCTAATCATTATCAAAGTATCATAGCAACATTGTATGGTGCATTTTGCTGCATATTGCCCAAGAGATGTCACATGTCCATGGCCAAAAATCCCAAAGTGTAACAAGTTGCAAAATTGCAAAACATGTAAGATCTCACCCTTCATCCATTCCAGCTCACATCAGTTCACCCCATGGCCATCCTTGAAGGCAGCTGAACCCAAAGCAACCCTAAAATAGCCTCTGCCACAGCCCATGCTTCAAGTACACCTAACATTGACTTTTTGGCCAATTGCCCCATGCCATTCCCACAATGCAAGTCACTTCCTCAGACCTCTTCCAATAGTTTAGGGATGTGCTATGGATCAAAAAGCAAGCCACACACAAGTCAAAAAAGCTCCCACAATTCAGCTTGCACAAAAACTGTCCAAAACTTCTCCTCTTCGAATCTCTTCACACAGTCATCAAACTTTCATTTTTCTTTCACCAACAAGTCACAAATCACTCATAGAACAAGAATCACCCCCTGAAACAGCTTGAATCCCCACATATACAAACTCCCATTTCTGCTATACCAGAACTGAAACTTTCAAACCAGCCACTCCCCAAGTTTTCTAAGCTTCATTCCATCATCAGGAGGTTCAGGGAAGCAGGCTTGCACAAAGGGAAATTCCAGAAAGCTCAGAATCAGAGAGGATTCATCTCAGGTAACATGAAGAACTTTTTTTCCAGAAGCTAGTTTTTAAGTTCTTTTACGATACTATGTGTTCTCCTGATCATGAATATGTGTTTACTTTTGAAAATGGGTGCGAAACCAGCATGTATGATGACTCTGAACATTTGCCCGTGTTTTATATTTTGCTTCGATTCATGCTTGTGAGGTGAAATAAATGGATTTTGATTGAGGGTTTAGGTTTAGAAGAGTGTGGGGATCATTTTGGTGGAAGAAATTTGAGGTTTGGTGGCCTGTAGAAGAAACTAGGGTTTTGTGTCGTCGGAGAAGACGACCGGAGTACTGTTCCGGTCGCCTGAATTTGATTAGCCCTAATTATGTTTAATTAGCTAGTTTGAATAATAGCCCTTGATCTGGCTTTCCCGCGCGCGTGTGGATGGTCCAGATGGTCCACTTAAACCCTAATCAGTCATTAATTAGCCTAACCTAGGATTAATTAATTATTAAATAAATTTAGTCAGGTTTGAACTTGGGCCCTTGGATGTGGCGCCAAGTCAACACCTCCAAGCCCAGATTCAATCTGGTCCTTCCCTTTGGCATACTTTTCCTTTTTATTAATTTTAATTCATTTGTTTGTATTTTATTTACACGAATTTTAAAAAAAATAGCAAAACATGTAAAAAAATTCTGAATTTTTTTGTCAAACATTTCATTAATTTTCAGAACCCAAAAATATTTTTTTTTTTATTTTTTGCATTAAAAATTATTTTTAAATCATTTAAATGTTTATTTTTAATTAGTTAATGGAAATTAATTAATTAAAAATGCATTTAGGTATTTAAAAATCACCAAAAAATTCACATTGCATTTTAAAACATTTAGAAACATTATCCAACTCTTTAAACAAATTTATTTTTGGTCCTTGATGCATTTTGACAATTTTCATTGGAATTAAATTTGTTTAAAGGCAATATTTTGATCCTAACTTGAAAAAATCCATTATGCCTAACCATGAAGAGTTTGATGATGGTTCTTCTTGCATTGCATTCTTCATAACATGTAGTTTCTAGGTTAAAATTGGTTTGCATTTATCTTTCATTTTCAATTTAATGAGCATTTTTCCTTTTGAGGTACCTTGAAACCCTAGTTGACTTGAGAAATTCATAACTTCCCTTAGGGTAAGAGTTAGGTCCCCTCCTTTGGGAAGTGAACTTGTGTAGGGTTAGGGTTCCTTTGATCCTATTTTCAATTTTTTGTCATGTCATTTACTTCTGATTTTGAATTTGTTGTTACATGTTGTGCATAAACCCTAATTCTTGTCTTCCTTTGCATCCATCTCTCACATGCTTTCATTCAAGAACTTGTCATGAAATTTTGTGCATCCATATGACATATAAGACGTCTTAGGACATATTAGAATCATGTTTGATCATTGCATCTTTCATTTGCCATGTTATGCACTCATATCATTTCATAAACTTTCATGAACTTCCATGGTCCAAGCATGCTTCATTTGCATCCTCATCCTTGTATGATCATCCACAACTCTTGACATGTGTTTGCATCATCCCTTGGCATCATTAACATCATGTTTATGCTTCTGACTTTGGTTTGCATCCTGAAATTTCATCTCATTTGCATTGCATTTCATTTCTTTTGCTAACTTTTCAGGTGGTAAGTTGTTTTGAGGAGTGAATTTGCCTTCACTTCTCACAATCTCTTCTCATCTCTTTTATGTACCATTGCTGCATTTTATCTTGTGTATTAGAGTGAGCTTGCTCATTCATGCTCTTTCCCACTTTCTTTCTTCAGGCAACTTGTCTTCTTAAGTGAAGCAAGTTGTCCTGCTTCCCTTTGCTTCTTTCTCCTTTCATCTGCTTCTTTCCTGGTGGCTTCTCTCTTGAAGATCTCTTGCAAGCCGCATAAACCCTAGGAACAACCAAGCATGATAACAATTAGGGTTTGATTAGTCCCCCATCTAGTTCTACCTTTGTGTCATCTTTGAGTCTTCTCTTCTCATCTCATAATCAAGGACTAAACCCTAAAGGTTTTAAGGCTTTGTGATTAAGTTTATGCCTGCATCCTTCTATTAGGATGGAGTGTATAACTTTAATCCTAAGTTCTAAATCCTTAATGTATTTAAATCCTTTAATCAATCCATATAATAATCACTAAGACATCAAACTTGTAACTTGGGCCTTGCATTAGGGTTCTAATTCTTCCTTAACTGGTTAAGAAGGACTAACCCTAGTGTTTAATGGACAAGTCCCCCTCAAGCTGTCTTACAAACCATGAAAATCACTTCTTCATCTTATCATTAACTAAAATCCATTCAATAAAGGCTTTGTTTTGTCATGAGGTTAATCCCTAATCATGGATTAAGTTGAGGAGCATTCCTCAGCTTAAATGTTCTCATCTATTATCCTTCTATTAGGATGGTGTAATGAGTCCATTAAATCCTTGATTATGGCTTAAACTCATTACTTAACACCAAACAAAAATACCAAAAACATCTAACTAAATGCAAGTAGGTTAATGATCTTAATCCTACATCATGGTGATTAAGTGTGAGGTGTTTACTTCATACTTAAGGTATTCTCATTACCCCTAATCAGAGGGATGATGTGATGAGTTTACTAATCCTTGGTGATTTTTAAATGTATTTGTATGATTCATGATTTTTTTGTATGAAGAGTTTGAAAATGTTTGTAAATGTATTTGAATGGTTCATGATTTTTTTGGTGATTTTTAGAAACCTAAATGCATTTTTAATTAATTAAAATCCATTAATTAATTAAAAATAACATTTAAATATTTTAAAAATACTTTTTAAACGCAAAAAATAAAATAAAAATCATTTTTGGATTGAGAAAAATATTTGGATCAGAAATGCAAAAGGAAATATTTTTGTGATGAGTTTTACTATTTTAAATAAATTATGCAAAAGAAATGAATTAAAATGAAAATAAAATGAATAAAAATGCAAGTCAACTGATCCAAGGCTCCAGATTCAAAGGCTGGTTGACTAGCGCATAAATGGGTGGCTGGGATTCAATCTGAGTAAATTAAATTAATTAACCTAATTAAATGAGATTAGGGTTAAGTGGATCAATCCTAGCCATCCAAACACGCGACAAGCAAGATCCTACGGCCATTATTCAAACTGGCAATTAATTACAAGATTAGGGTTTAATGACCCTCGGGTGACCGGAACAGTGTTCCGGTCATCTTCTCCGGCAACCTCAAAACTCAATCTCTCTCCTTAAGCTCACCCAGACTCTCTAAATCTCCAGAAACATTCCCCTAAACTTCCTAAACACGAATCCAGACACAAAACTCAATTATCATGCATCAAAAAGGGAAATTGAAGAAAAAACATCCTAGGTTAAAAAGTTTCAGAAGCTTCATACATGGTCATTTCTCACTCATTTTCGAAACTAAACATATCAGTGTGATCAGGGGAACATGAAGATTGATATTTTAACTTAAATAGCAAGTTCTGGAAAAAATGTTCTTCATGGTTACCTGAGATGGAGCTTTCAATTCCTGAGCTTTCTGGCCTCTTTCTTGGTGCAAATCAAACCCAATGAACTCCCTGATGATGATGAGGAGAAGGAGCTTAGAGCATGCTTTTGATGGCTATTTTGAAGTGTTTGGTTCTGGTTTTGCAGAAATCGTGTTTTTGATTTGGGAGGTTTCAGGCCATTTTGAGGGTTGCTTTGTGTTCTATGAGTGATGTTGAGATGATTGGTGAAGTTTGTTTTGAAGTTTGATGGCTGGTTTGTGCAATTCGAAGAAGGGAAGTTTTTTGGTGATTTTGTGAATTCTGAGTTCTAAGATGTTTCAGGCTTGTATGTTCTATGAAATTAGGTCCTTAGGGTTCACCTAAGTCATTGTGATTGGTCAGAGAGTGGGTGGTGGCACAGCTTGATTGGTATGGGCCAAGTTGCAAAAATGTCAACTTTGTGTACTTGAGGTATGGGCATGGTGCAAAGCTGTTTCAAGGGGTGTCTTGGCCTCAATAGAGTTTGTGGGGAGCCCTTGGATCAATAGAAGTGAGTTGTGATGCTTGGATGAAGAGATTTCAATGTTTATGCCATTTTCCCTCTTTGGAGTTTCTTGAAGATCAAGTCATGAAAATGCCAAATTCTTGGGCCAATTCTGGTTTAGGCAATTTGCATTGACATGTTATGAAGTGTTTGTGCACATTAGAGGTCCCTTAGAAGCTTGAAATGCCAATATGCAAAAATCCCTCTTTGACATGAACTTGAAAATTATAGGATTTTTTGCCAACTTTGAAAGGCCATATCTTGAGTTCTAGGATGAATCAAGACATGTTCTAGTACTTTTTGAAAAGGGAAAGACCTAATCTACAACTTTCATGTCCACGAATTTTTCATTTGAAGCATTTTTGGTCATGAAAGAGGAGGTTGAAAATATTTCCCAAAATGGAAAGTTTCCATTACAAGTCATTTCCAAAAATGGCAAGTTTGCAATTGGCTCAAAATTATTCAATCTTATGAACTTCCAACCACTTATAAGATCAAATAAAGATCATAGAACTTCAATTTGATGAAAATGATCCTTTGGTTCCCTTGTTGGGGGCCTCAGATGCCCTGATTTTGACTTAACTTGCTCAAGAAGTTACCCAATGATCAGATGACTTCCACAATGAATTTCTTCATCAAACTTGGTAAACATGATCCTTATAACATATTAAGAATATTAGAAACAAGAATGACCAAAAAATTTGGAGTTAAGGCCTCTAAAACCAAAACCCTAATTTTGGTCATTTCTGTAGGAAAACCCTAGCTATGCTTCCATGCCTTTGCCAATCTTTATGATTTCTTGACTTTCATGAACTTTGGGGAGCATAATATGATTATAGAACACACATGGACCCTATTGGAAAGCTTCAAGACCATTGGGATGGCTCATATTGATTCTTGGATTGCTCAGATCACAAACCCTAGATGTAGATGAAATGGAACTATGCAGATGAAACAAATATGCAATATGAGATGTAATGATTATGTTAAAAACAAAAATGAAAGATCATAAGCCATAGTGTGAGAAAAAGTGAGGGCAAATTTGGGGTGTTTACAATAGTCATTTGTCGTTGATTGAGTTTACTTATAACAATAGTCTTCATGCCAGCATTGGTATGGCTCCATATGAAACATTGTTTGGGAGGCGGTGGGGGACTCGATTGTGTTTGTATGAATCAAGAGAGAGTGTTATACTCAGACCTATAATTGTACAGGAAATGACTGAGAAGATTAAGATAATTCAATAAAGAATGAAGGCTTCACAAAGTTGTTAGAAGAGTTATCATGATAAGAGGAAAAAAGTACTTGAATTTCAAGAGGGAGATCATGTGTTCTTGAGGGTAACTCTAGTGACTGGTGTTGGGCAAGCTTTGAAGTCAAGAAATCTCACTCCGCATTTCATTGGGCCGTATCATATTTCACAAAGGGTCGGAGAGGTGGCATATCGAATTGCATTACCACCGTCACTTGCGAGTTTGCATGAGGTGTTTCATGTGTCACAGCTTAGGTACATTGCAGATCTGTTACATGTGATTCAAATGGATGATGTTCGAGTAAGAGATAATTTAAATGTGGAAGTTTCGCTTGTATGGATAGATGGTAAGGGGTTGAAGTGATTAAGGGGTAAAAAGGTTTCCTTAGTGAAGGTATTATGGGATGGACCAGCTGGTGATAGTTGGACCTGGGAACGTGAAGACTAGATGAAGGAATCATATCCAATGTTGTTTGCTTCAGGAACATTTTCGAGGACGAAAATTCTTAAGTGGGTGATAGTTGTAACACCCAAAGTTGATTTTGATTTAAGTGATGTGTTTGTTGTGAATTTTGATAAATTATTGATGATTTGATGTTTTATGGAGGCTTGAGTGTGACTTAATATTTTAATAATATTAGGATATTGAGTGTAATGTGTTTATTTAATTTAATTTGGGAGAAAAAATAATTTAAATAAGAAGAATTAGAGGACAACGGTAGTATAGTCTTTTGGTAGAAGATTAGTGAGGGTAAGTTGGGAAAATACTATTGAGGTCCTAAGGGCAAGAGTGGCTAAGAGGCAAAGTGTGGATAGTACGATCATTGGGAACGATCATACTTTTGGGAGAAGAGAAGGAAAGCTCTGAGGAACAAGGCTAGAATTCGAAGGCTTGAGGTTTTCGAGAGAAGTTATCGAAGGAACCCGACGAATTAAGGTATAAGGAGTAATTTTGTTTGGTATTGTAATGTAGAGATAGTATTTGGGGGTTTTGAGGAAAATGCTTAGGGTTATGGGGTTTGTTGATGAATATTTTAGATGATGATGATTTGTGATTATTTTAATGATGAATAATGATGTTATGTGATATATTTGATGATACCATGATGAATATAGATATTATTGATGATTTTCTGCTATGATGTTGTTAAATACTAAGTTTTTGGTGGGTTTTGTCACAGAGGAGCGATTCTGAAATCGCAGAAAGTTTTGAGAAAACGTGATGCTCGCTTAGCGAGCGAGTGAAAATTTTGGAACTCTCAAACCCGAGAGTTGGTCGCTTAGCAAGGGGGCAGCTCACTTAGCGAGACCTGACATGTTTTGAAAAATTATTTTTATTCTGAAAAATGGTTTAATTGATGTTCTTTGTGTTATAAGATGTTATGATGTTTTGGTACAATTGTATGGTGTGTTTAGAGGTTATATGTGTAGGTATAGGTGATAAAAATGATGTATGATGTTTTGAGGTGTTTTATGAGTTTATGAATTATGATGACAATATTTAGAGGAAGATGTTAAATGAGTGAGTAATATGATGATTGATGATGAATGCGGATACAATGCTTATGATGTTTGATGAGGTATGTATATATTGCATCTTGCATTCATGGCATAATTATGAGGGGACTTTTGGTCCGTTGGTAGCTTCAATCACATCGTGCGGATTGAAGTGATATGATGTTATGATGTGCTCCCTTGCGGATGGTTGATGGCCCAGTGTCCATCCATGAGGATGTTTTCGGTACCACATAACATGATTTTCATTGAGTTTGTGTGAAGATGTGATATATTTGACGTTTGGTATAGATGAGTCTTATGACGAGTGAATTTGACTTGAAGCATATGTTTATGAATTCTCATTTTTATATTACTTATTGAATGTGAATTTACTCACCATGCATGCCTTTTATGATGGTCTATTATGCCATCCTACAAATACTAAAGGTTAGCTCGGTGTGTGGTTTAGCTCGGAGTTAGTATGACATCATTTTGTTTAGTTAGTTGTGGAGTCATGCTCTGTGTCCAGTAACATCGGGATGGGTTTCGCTTGAGAACTATGAGTTATTTTGTTTAGTTGATTAAATTGTGGTTTTAGAAGATTTGAGACTTAATGATGTTTTGAATTAAATTATGAAAATTTTATTTTAAATTAAAGACAAACAAAGATGGTTTGCTTTTCCGCTACGTAATTGTTGAAAATAGTTTTGATGTTCATGATTTTATAACCCGTTGTCGCTCCCTGGATTTCCATCCTAGTATAAACGCGAAAGTGGCGCGGAAAAGAGTAGAGTTGCCAACCAGGAATTTTTATCCCGAAGGAACGGGAATGGTAATACTTCACAAACCAGAGAAATAAATGAAGGACAAAGGTCCTGCGAACCAAAGAAACTGGGTTCAGGAGTTGGTTACGACCTAGGAAGGTATTAGCACCCCAGATCGTTCGTCGTAGCCGATGGGATCCATGCTTGCAAAGAAACTGTTTTAAAGGATGAAGAAATGAAAGTTGTTGCAAAGACTAAAACTGGAACTGGATAAAAGAAAAGAAATGGGGAAAATGTAGGGAAAATAAAAGAGTGCTCGAAAGGGGCATAACCCGTTGCCTACGTACCTCATCTGGACAGTAGGATTAGAGTTGTCGTAGTTCTCCTAACTAGGGGTGGAAAGATGCTTGTGTTTTAACCTTGAACTTCTTATGTCACTGCTCAGGTGTTGCAGTCCTGTATGGCACGAGTGCATTACCGTCTTCAAAGAGACAGGTCATAGCAAGTCCTTACATTATGAGTGAAGGTGATGAGAAAAGAAGTCCCGAAGGAGAGACGGTTATTGTTTGTTTGTGTTTTTTAGGAGTTTTTTATGAGTGTGGCACAAGGAAGTTAAAGCAAATCCTTTTCTAGGGAATGTGTTATTATTACGACATTCCTAGATAGAATGAGTAATAAGTTCACCAAGAATGAAGAAGACCCTCAAACTTGTTTCCAAAGATTAGGGTTTGAATTCACTAACTTGTTTGGAATTATTAAGTGTTTTGTGAATTAAATGAAGAAGTGATTTTTATGGTTTTCTTTGTGAAAATAGTCTTATGATTGAACTTATACATCATTTTATTAAAATGTTTTTTAAGGTTTTGTATGAAGATGAGAAGTGAAGAACCAAAAGGATCTCAAAAGGTAAAAAAACTATGGGGAAAGACTAATCCCAATGTTATCATGCAAAGATGGAACTAGGTTAGTGAGGTTTGAAGTCTATCCTAATGAAGAATAAGGAAAGAAGAGAAGAAGAGAAGAAGAAGAAAGGAGGTAGAGAATCAAATTACTTCTCTTAAAGAAGTTAAGTTGTTCTCTAAAGGGAAAGGAAAAGAAGTTAAACAAATGATGGCCTTGGTACATCTCAAAGACAAGTATGAAAGCATTAAAGAGAAAAGAAAGAGGTTTTAAATGTGGATATACCATCCACACTTCCCACTTACCATTGCACCTACAAGGTTAGAAAAGTTCACAAGAGATAAACAAAGATCAACTAAATTCAAATGAAATAAGAACAAGCAAAGGATCAATGCAAATAATCACAAACTAAACTTAAAGATCACACCAAAGTCTTAAAATCAATCATACAAAATCATACCAATAATAGGGAAAGAAGTCATACAAACACGTATCAAAGCATCATGAAAGGCATAAGGTAGAAACATGAGATTAGAAGTATCACACAAGGTAAAAATCAACCAAAATCATCAAAGTAAGAACCCTATAATGGTAAAGAAATGCCTAATAAGAAGATAGAAACGTCACTGGAGGAATACAATCACATATGAAGTCAAATGAGAAAAGCATGGAGAAGTTAGAAGTGTGTGGAAGCATAATTGTGCAAGTGAAACTTAGTGATCCCATAACATCAAACAAGTCAAGGAAAAACTTCCATACGAAATCCAGGGGTCTAGCAACATGTTAGAAAGCACACAAAAAAACCTTAGGAGTTGGCACAAGTGCTCTCCTATCCTAACAAGCAAGCATTGGTCACATAAGCATCATACTAAGACATGCTAAGAGAAAAATTCAAACAAATATCAAACAAGTCTTAAAAATAAAGAAACTAAGCACAAAGACATTATGAACAAGAATAAACAACATACCAAGATCTCATGGAAAAAATCTGAAGCAAACCATATCAAACAATTGCTAAAATATCACTTAGGGCTTTACTTACTTCTACACAAAGCAACAAGCCAAAACACATTCAACTAAACCCTAAAAATCATGATAAAATTCTATAACATGCTTCAACAAGTCATCAAAACATACCAAGAATAATCAAGTTCATACCTATTATAAAACTCAAGATAGAAATTAAACAAGGCAGGGTATTCACAAAAGAAAACAATACAAAAGAAATTAATTCAAAAATTAAATCAGCCATGAAAAATAATGTAAAATAGAAAAATAAAAATGTGGAAAATTAAGAAAAACTCAAAGGATATCACACAAATATTTTTGGGATTTTTTCAAAATGTTTTACTATTTTTACTAAAAATGAAATGAAGCAAACAATTAAAATAAAAATAAAGAAATCAAAGGAGGCCAGGGGGTTCAGGAAGCAATCAATTCACGTTGTAATTCAGAACTGGGCTCAAAATGGGGGTCTAGATAGCAAATAAGGTCCAAACCCTAACACGCAAACCTCACAAAAATTATCATGGAATTCATTTAAAACTCAGGAGCAAGCAAAGCCATTAGATGAATCTAATGCACATGGTTAAGTCAACAAGCAATCAAGGTCGACACATTAAAAGACTCAGAAATGTGCGCACACACTAACAAGCATGGACTGGAAAACATAAGTAATAATTGTGAAAACAGAACCACGTGAGAGAGATGGTGTCCTTTTAATGCGTTGGCACACCGATAGCCATTCAGATCATAAAATGGACGATCAAAATTATGTCTCCTTCCTTCATTTGTGCAATTCAATTTCCAGAATCCGGTGACCGGAGCTAGGACTCCGGCACCGGAAAATTCATATGATGAACAAAACTCAACTAAAATCAATGAGAAGCTCCAGATCACAAGATTTTCACATGCGGATTATGAATATCAACTTCAAATCACCAAACAACAACACATACGCACAGATCGAAGCAAGGAAAATTCATCATCAAAACTTTAAATCACTCATACACATTCATTTCTCAAGAAAATTCAAATCTAAAAGCAACATAATGATCAGTGAAGCTCAACAAACACAATGCACACAATAACAACAAGTTCCAGATCTATGAATTCAGAGCCATACCTGAACTTGAAGAGCTCGAAATACACCTTGAAATCCTTGCAAATGATGCAGATCCACTTGCTTGAACCTCCTCTTGCAAAATAAATACAAGATGGAGCTTGATAAGGCTTAGATCTGAAGTTTCGAAACCTTTTGCTCTGAACTAGACCTCAAGAAATCTTCATTTTAAGCTCCAATTGATGGATGATTAATGATCCTTATGACTTGAGGATGAAGAATATATGAAAATCTGAGGTAATGTGTTTGTATAGAGGGAGATTTGAAGGAAATTGATCTTGAGCAAGAAACTTTGAAATGTGAAAATGAGAGCGTGGTTGAGTGATTCTATGGCACAATTCACTTATATATCATGTGTTTGGACACCTGATTAGGGTTTTATGAGCAAAAGAGGCATGAGGAGTGTGATTGGAATCAAATTGCAAAAATGCATGAAAAGTGTGATGTGATCATTTGTGCGTGCAACCTCTCATTCATGTACACAATATGACTCATTATGATGCCATTGCCATCCTTAGATTAATCTCTTAGCTTAGAACCACTTGTATCATGCTTTATGAAAGGTTTTACAAAAATGCACTTAGTGAATTATCTCATGCATCATCCACGAATTCTTGTTATTTCTTGGGAAAAAACTTTTGTCATGGATTTTATTTGAATATGGTAATCCACATTGGTCTATAAAATTCCTTGGAAACACATTACAAGTCATTTTGCAAAGTGGTGGAAACTTGCAAAATGTGGTAAAACCCTAAAAACAACCAAACTTCCAATGGTCATATCTTGAGTTCTACACATGCTATGAACAAGTTCTTGGACTTTTTGGAAAGGGGAGAGAATTATCTACAAGTTTCATGTTTGAGGAAAATCCATTTGGAGTCATCTTGGCCATGAAAGAATTGATTGAAAATTAGGGCAAACTGTACCCAAAATAGAAAGTTTACATACAAGCCACTTTCTAAATTTGGAAACTTCTTCCCAAACCCTTGATAATTGATTCTTGTGATCACCAAAGCCATTATTTACCCTTAATAGGATCCCTAAACTTGAAAATAATTATTGGAGCCCTTGAAAACCAATGGTTGACTTTTCTTCTGCTCAGTTGACCTCTTTCTTCATTTGCAAGTAATTGATCAAATGCTTGACTTCCTCAATGATTTTTTGCATAAAACTTCACCCATAGGCCTTATACATCCTATAGAAGCCTTTGACCACAATAATTGGTTAAAGCCATGAGAATTCCTTGATCTGGAGCAAAACCCTAATTATGGTTTGTCTGTGTAGGAGAAAGTTGCACCCATGAACTCCTGATGATACTTCATCCTTCTAGGGTCTTGTTGATGACAATGAGCTTGTATACAATGTGAGGATACCTTGTGAGCTTCTTTTAAGACCACTTGGATTTTGACTTGACTTTGAAGAATCATGACTTCCAGATGATGGATCATATGCCCTATGCTCCTAAACATGGATGTCATGCTTCATTTTTCTATGCCAAATGCTAGGGTATGCAAGCTACATGTTATGCATATGATATGAAAAATGATGAAACCAAAGAGGGAAAATTTGGGGTGTTACAGCTGCCCCTATTCAAACAACTGTTAATATGAAAAGAACGAAAGCATCGGTTGTCGGTCGTTCAAGATAAACCTTGGTTGAATACCAAAAGAACCGGAAATTTGCACTTTGTTAGAGAAAGAATAATGGGAAATAAAACCAACCAAAGAGAACAACTGCAAACCCTGATGAGGTAACAAGTAACCCAGTAACCGTGAAATCTTCTTCATATATCTTACATAGATATATGGTGAACAGACCAGACGAGCTCTCCTCAAATAACATGTGCGTCAGGTAACCAGTAACCAGGACAAACGAACCCTCTTCATATATCTTGCGTATACATACGGTGCAAGGCAGACGAATCTTCTTCGAATAACCTGTGCGTCAGGTAAACGGTAGTGCACTTAAGTCTGTGGGATAGTGTTGCACCCCAAAATTTTCCCTCACAAAACAAGACTCTGTGTGCTAAGAGATTCACAAGGTTCACAAGATTCACAAGACATCTTATGAGGTTCACAAGATTCACAAGACATCTTATGAGGTTCACAAGGTTCACAAGACATCTTATGAGGTTCACAAGGTTCACAAAGTTCACAATTAGATTCCCTCAGACAATGCATCCTCCTAAGCAGTGCATCCAAAACTAGGGTTTTGACTTTAATCAGGCTAAATGAATTTCCAAGACTTCAAGTGGGCTTCATAACATCTTATATGTGTTTAAGAAACTCAATAGGATTATTTCCCACATAGCTGATTTCCCTTATTTTGTAAAAAACTTTATGACAAATTCCTCTTACTAGGATTTCTGTCTCCTTGTACAAACTTACCCATGTACGGGTCACTTTGTGATATAAATAAAATTCCATCTTTGAATCCAGATTTACTTTTACCCTATTTACATAAGCGAAACGTCCATTGGTTGTGTTTGAATATATGTATGCTTTTGAATATGATTGATGTTTACCAGAAATGCATAAAATGCTTAATATGATTGATGTTTACCAGAAATGCATAAAATGCTTAATATGATTGATGTTTACCAGAAATGCACGAAAATGCAGTAATAGTATTTACTAAGGACGAACGAGGAAAGGAATTCAACGAAGCTTCGCCGGTTCATTCCCACAAGACAACTACAAATCCCCCAGTAGGACAAATCCATCTTCATAGATACTTCGAGTCACATCTCCCCTGGAATTTATATCCATCTCTTTTATCCTCATACGGATAGTCGGAAATTTATTCTTCCAATAGGAGCACGACGAACGAAGACGGGAGATTATGGATACCTTACTATCAAACGAAGACGGGAGGTTATGAATACCATACTATCGAACGAAGACGGGAGGTTATGGATACCTTATTATCGAACGAAGACGGGAGGTTATGGATACCTTATTATCGAACGAAGACGGGAGGTTTATAAATACTATCATACTATACGGGAACAAGTTCCTCATATTCTTCAGCAATAAATCGGGATTTATTTTCCCTGGCCAGCAGTTGTTATACGAAGATATCCAGACGCTTCAAGTTGTATGATTCATACATACATCATTTACATCATACCATAACATACATATCCATAAATACATAATACATTACTTCAGTGCATCATACTATGCATGCATACATAGTGCATAAACTAATATTCTCTTTGCAGGATAGTTATATGCAGGTAAAACCATACCTCAGGATGTTGTTTATCCTCCTGAAAGCTATTATAACTCTGGGCCGTTGTTTATCTTCCCAAAAGTTATTCCATTACCTCGGGACGTTGTTTATCCTCCTGAAAGCTGTCATAACTTCGGGACGTTGTTTATCCTCCTGAAAGCTATCATAACTTTGGGCCGTTGTTTATCTTCCCAAAAGTTATTCCATTACCTCGGGACGTTGTTTATCCTCCTGAAAGCTATTATGACTTTGGGCCGTCGTTTATCTTCCCAAAAAGTCATACCCTTACCTTGGGCCGTTGTTTATCTTCCCAAGCACCCTATTATGCCTCGGGACGTTGTTTATCCTCCTGAAAGCTATTATGACTTTGGGCCGTTGTTTATCTTCCCAAAAGTTATACTTATACCTCAGGACGTTGTTTACCCTCCTGAAAGCTATCATTACTTTGGGCCGTTGTTTATCTTCCCAAAAGTTATACTTATACCTCAGGACGTTGTTTATCCTCCTGAAAGTTATCATTACTTTGGACCGTTGTTTATCTTCCCGAAAAGCTATATCTTCATACTTTGGACTACTTTATTCTCCAAGAGATATATTTGAAGAACTTTTCTCCAAGTGGCATCTTTAAGCCCACTTAAGCATATACAGCTAGTCATCAGTATCACTCTACGCACCGATGAGTGCAAATTTTTGGGCTTTTGTGTTCAATCCCCTTCAACCTTCCAGGTCACGACTGGCACATATACCAATCTAACCCCTCAGGTTTCAAAAAATTGAACAGGGGCAGCTGTTGCACCCCAAAATTTGCCCTCACAAAACAAGACTTTGTGTGCTAAGAGATTCACAAGGTTCACAAGATTCACAAGACATCTTATGAGGTTCACAAGATTCACAAGACATCTTATGAGGTTCACAAGGTTCACAAGACATCTTATGAGGTTCACAAGGTTCACAAAGTTCACAATTAGATTCCCTCAGACAATGCATCTTCCTAAGCAGTGCATCCAAAACTAGGGTTTTGACTTTAATCAGGCTAAATGAATTTCCAAGACTTCAAGTGAGCTTCATAACATCTTATATGTGTTTAAGAACCCCCATGACAAGTTTCAGAACTTTTCTCAAAGGTTTGCTCAGTCAGATGATCAGATAAGTCAAAATCAGTCAAAGCAGTTAAAAAGTCAAACTGAGGTCAACTGTGGTCAAACCAAAGTCAAACTTCATGATTTTTTGTCAACATCAATTATATGAAGTAAAATTCATCATTTGATCAAGTTTTGATCATGATTCATCAAGGAGATTTCAGATCATCAAGAATTAGGAGTTTCTAAATTAGGGTTTCCTCAGGAAAAGTCAACTGAACTTTGAGCAGCCATAACTTTCACATGCTTCATCAAATTTTCCCATCCAAAGCTCATTTTGAAGGAAATTGAATTCTCTACAACTTTGTGTCTCACAAGCCAAGCCCAAAAATGCTTCATTTGGAAGGTATGAGCTAAGACATTATAGGTCCTTTTGAAAGTCAACAAAAAGTCAACAACTTCAAAAGAGCATAACTTGAGAATGGTAAAAGGTATGGACATGAAACCAATGGGTTTGGTTAGAGGACTTTTCAAGCTTTCCAAAATGTCCAAGAACACCCTCATAGCATTAAAATTGAAGGATTTGTGCCCTTGCAAAGTTGGGAAAGTTTTGGGAGGTTTATGAAGCAAATAGGGCTTTAAAACCAATTTCTTCCAAATGGGCTTGCAAATTTGTGATCCAAACTTCAACATGACATCATGCACGATCCAATCCTCATTCATTCATATTTTTATTATTTTTTATTTTATTTATTTTGATTTTATTCATTTAAAACCATTTTAAATTAAAATAAAATATATAAATTGAATATTTGAGGGAGATATTGTTTCTAGAAGGTCATGAACATGGATTAGATCAGATTGATATGCAATTTATGGTGATTGTCTTAAGATAGAAAGGTTACATTCAAGAATATATGAAATTCAAGGCATGATCTTTTTCAATCTCTTGGATCCAAAAAGTCCAAATAACAATCACATGTTTTGACCTAATTTCATCTACTATAAGTACACAAACACATCACAATGCAAGGGGGACGAATTGGCAGCCTCAAACCATAGTTTCAAACTTCAAAAAATCCTTCAAAAATCAATTTTCGGGTTTCACATTGGAAGGAGTTAGAAGGTATTTTAAGAACACAGAGAGGTTCCTTGGACATCCCTGAATCGAAACCATTCATCACACTGCTCCATAACATAACATATTGAGAAATCTGAATCATTTTTTTCTCACTTCTTGATTTTTTCGTTCTTGCATTCTTACATGTTATTAACCAAGTTTGTTCATTGATTTGTGTTTAGATGAATGCAGTGATGGATTCTGGGCAATTAGAATGATGTTTTGATGGCCAATTCGTGAAACACCAATTTAGGGTTCATACCTCTTGAATTAGGGTTTCACAATCTAATGACTATAAATGAATTTTGAGACCATAAATCAACTCAATGAACTGTTTGGATCATGTTTATGTAATTAATTTGATAAAATCGTGCGTGTTTGGTGAAGTATGAAATTCGCAGGTTCAAGAACGCAAGAAAGTTCGCAGGAAATTTCCCAGTAAATTTCGCAGGAAAACCTGCGAAATTCCAAGCTTGAAGATGAAGTCAGCGCGCCAAAATTTGTGTTCAAAAATTTGTTATAATATTTTATGATTTAGTGTTTATATTATTTCAACTGATACAACCTGGCTCGGTTGGTTGATGCGCGTATGTGTAATGTTCAAGGTCCTGGGTCCAATCCTCCCCCAGGCCATTTTGCATTGTTTTTATTTTTTATGATTTTACAGGAGAAAGAACAAAAGGCATTAGTGTTCATCTCATATCACACGCGCGCACATAGCTCAGTGGTTGGAATCTCCTTCAGGTATTGGGGAGGTCCTGGGATCAAAACCAGGTCTTCCCCCTTTTTCTTTTCTTCTATTTTCTTTTGGTTTTGTTTATTATTAATTTTGTTTTAAATTATAATTAACTTTTAATTAAACTATAACCCTAATCTTTTTAATTATAAAACTTAATTTATTTTCATGAATCCTTATTACAATTCTTAAAATTATTTATTTATAAATTTTAATCATGTATATTTATTTTATAACTTGTATGTAATTTTTAAGTGTAAATAATCTAATTAATTAATTAACCCTAATATTTTCATATAAAACCTAATATTTTTTAAATCCTAATATTTTTTATAAACTTTAGTTATATTATAAATCTTAATTTTATTTATTTGTAGATTTTAATTATGTACACTATTTTATAATTTGTTTATAATTATTGTTGAATATAATTTTCACATGTAAATAATTTAATTAAATAGTAAATCCTAGTTTATTTTTTCTAAATAATTAAACAACCCTAATTTTATCTTGTGAATATAATTTATTTTATTTTTTTGTATGCTTATTTAAATAATAATTAGATATTTTTAATATGTATATAAAATTAAATAATTAGACTACTAGTCATATTTTGTTAATATATAATATTTATCATTTATTTCTATTATTAATTAAAAATCTTAAAAATAATTATTCATTTAAAATTGAACTTTTTTTTATTATGCTAATTCTGTCATCTTATTCTTATTTATTTTATTACTACTAACCCCTTTTATTTATTTATTTATCTATTATGTGATTATTTATTATTATTATTACTAACCTAATTATTTATTATTATTTATTTGCTTATTTATCTTAATTATTTTAATTATTATAATTGTAATTGTATCACTTGTGTAATAATTGTAATAATTCTTATTATTTATTTTAAATGCTATGGTTAGTAAAATAGGGAGTGTGAAACATGTTTGTATGTAAATTTGAATTTAGATCATTAACTTAAAGATAAATATCTGAATTGGTACACTCACACACGTAAGTCGATCTTGGATCGCCATCTCACTTCTTAAGGGTTACCTCTCAAGTTGCCTAAACAAAAGGTCAAGTAAGGTGTAAAGCAAAGTCCCTCATTTCATATCATCTAGTCCCTTAACAAATAAAAAGATCAAGTCCCTTAAAGGTTGCCTTCGTAATGATCTTGTCCCTTTCGAATAAAGATGATAAGTCCCTTCGAATTGCTTATACACCTTACAGTTGCCTAAATAACAGTTGTCCCTTCACTTGTCCCTCACACATCCAAGGTAATGACTACCTATTCCTTAATAATAGGGATAGTCTTACCATTTAAAGGATATTTAAGAACAAAAAAGATTTAACTTAGGGTAGGTTCCTCTTATGTACTTGCTCACTTTTCAAAAACATTTCAAACACTTCACATTTTTCAAGTAATTTTCAAAACAAAGGTTTTATATATATCCGTACATGGATCATTATAAAACACTTAAGAAAATTTCTATTCACACACTTCACATTTCAAAAACAATTTAAAGTGAGCTAAGTAACTAAGAGCCCATGGATAACCATGGATGTAAAGGGTGCTAACACCTTCCCTTTACATAACCTACCCCCCGAACCCAAAAATCTTTTAAGGTCTTTCCTGTTCTTTTATGCCTTTTCCTTTGGATAAAATAAAAGTCGGTGGCGACTCTTGCTATCCGCAACATAACTAAAGTCAGTTCTCCCACCGTGTTACAGAACTGGCGACTCTGCTGGGGAGTTTAATAAAAGAGGGGTACCCTTAGGAATTAGATCACTTTAAAATTGTTTGCCTTGTTTGCTTTATACTTACTTGTTGGGTGCTCTTATGTGTGAAAGATCCTAACCCGGATCTAGTGTACCTTAGATAAATGGCAATAGACCAAGGAAACTGTACGACGTATACCGATATGGTTGATCTGGTGGCCATAGTTAGTGTGACTTCTTGGTTGGTGCTTATGTTCCTTAAGTCAAGTTGAGGATAATATGAGGCTGCCATACGTTGTCAATACACTAACTAACTTTTAGAACCCTAGTTATCCCATCTTGGCCTTTAGAAAGTAGTGAGATAACCGGCTTTGGGGAAGACTGAAGTTGGTTGATACTCGATACTACGCTCATTGAGATCCTAAACTTGGAGGGTTTTGGTTGGCAAGTAAGTTGCCTACTGAACAACCACCCTTGTGAAGGATCAATGATATTGAGATCCCTTAGAACCTGGTTACTTTTGTAGGACAGGATGAACCAACTAACTTCAGGGGAGGGTACTTACCTTTGAACCTCATGCAAGCCTTTAAACCTAGGGCTATTGTGTGACTTGTTTGTGTGTGCCACATGTTTGTGATTGAGCATAACATCATAACATCATCATGCATCATAAGCATAGCATTTTCACTAACCATTTCAAGGACCAAAGGATTTATCTTTGTTCTTTGTTGCAGGTCATGGCTTCTGCTCGTAGAAACACTATCAGGATCAACTTTGTAGGGATACCTCCTAAGCTTAAAGAATTAGTTTCCCAAATTTCTGAAAACTCTCAATTCATCAAGAGTGAAATTCTGTGATCAGGTATGAGATGTCCTAAGAGATGTCCCAACACTTGACAGATTTAACCAAAACTTAAATAGCAAGAAAAGTAAACAACACAGAAGTTTGTTAACCCAGTTCAGTGTATAACCACACTTACATCTGGAGGCTACCAAGCCAGGAGGAAATCCACTATAAGTAATATTAATTCTAGACTTAAACCACCCTGTTTAATCTATCACTTAATAACTATCCAATGCAATTTCTACCTAAGACACAACTTAGATAAGAGTACCCTACTCACTCCCCCTCAATCACACAGTGATCAAGTTTACAAGTTTAATAAAATTGAAGACATTCTTCAAACAAAACAGCTTGATCTTACTTCACAGTTTCAATCAAGTCACAAATGCACTTTTGCTTAAAATCTCATAAAGTGGTACAATAAAAACAACCTGCTATTAAAACTCTAGACACCCTATTTGGTCTTCTGAAATTCGTACTCAATTCTGTGAGTTTCTGTTGATTAAATAGGTATCTGTAATTTGGGCTTTCTGTAGGATGATCCAGCCCTAATGCGCATGCAGCTTCCACCTTGGATTTAGGGTTTGTTACTTCCTAGATTCTAGGTGATTTAGGTCTTCTGTTTTAATCTGAATCCTCAATATAAAACTCCCTACAGATGCGCCTTGTTCTGTTTTTATCCATCATTAATTAATTCCAGATAACTCTCCTTAAATATCTCTGATCAGTTAGTCAATAATTAATTCTGGTAGCAGGTTTGAGATGTCTCAACATCTGTTGGGACATCCTGAAAAACTGAACTTAAGTCATTAACACAATGTCCCAACATCTAGTGAGACATCCTGAAATAAGTTCATATACTCTGTTTGATAATGTCCCAACATTTGATAGGACATTCTGAACTGAATTCAATATTTCTTGTTGGTCAAAAATTCTGCCAATTCAAGACATCTACAAACTCCCCCTTTGGCTAATTTTTGGCTAACATCTTTTCTGGTTTTCAGAGTGCAGCAGAAGTTCTTTTATCAGAGTATAATATTACTTTTCTGTTGATTCATATTTGAGATTACTCCCCCTTAAACATATATGTATCCAGTCTTGTTGCAACAGAAGAAAAAAAACTTATTCAGTTCAGAAGCAAACAGATTTTTCATTCATAATCAAACAGCATTACACATTGTTGTTGGTGTTGTTCTCCCCCTTGTTAGACACAAATTTTGGGGCCAAAGAGACTAAATCTAAATTACAATGCAGCTGTCATTACATTTGTCCTCACATACAATGATCACTCAGACTCATCACTTTCAGTTTCTTCATCAACTTCAGTTTCTTCTTCAGCTTCAGTTTCTTCATCAGAGGCAACTTTCTGATCTCCTTCACTCTCCAGCCTTTGGATGATTTCTTCAAGTTTCAGCTTCCTTGCTTCAAGTTCTTTGCAGGTGCTTTTTAGTTCAACAATCAATGCAGCCTTGGAGATTGGAGTCTTGGCAGTTGAAGGACCTGCAGATGTCCCAGAAGGTGCTTCAACATCTGCTGCATGATGACTGAGGAACAATTTGTAGTGAAAAGCCAGGGGGCTTTCTCTTTTGCAGACTGTATCCTTTTCAGTGAGGATTCCAGGGTATTGATTGAGCACTATACCACACAGCAAGGAGGGAAAAGCTATTGGCAGCTTTGTTGCAGAAGAGCTGGCATGCTTCAAGGTCTGATCAAATATGTAAGCACCATAGTCCAGCTTAGTCTGAGTTCCCACAGCATAGATAAACCTGGCCAGGCCAGTGGATATTGAAAATGTGTGATTGGTAGGCACCCAGTTTGCTGTACCAATCCTGTTCAGCATGGCATATTTTCTTGTTAGCATGCTCACTGAGAGCTTTCCTTTCACTGGCCATGCCTTGACCTGGTTTGCAGTGATAACCTTGCAGACTTGGTTATCTGTCTTACCTAGCTCATTTGGTCCATTTGTTTCTCTTCCTAGGTATTGGTTGATGATCTGAGGAGAGAACTCAACACACCTACCTCTAACAAAGACTTTTCTAAATTCAGAAGACTTACCATTTGCACAGTCTTCCTGAAGATTGACAATGAATTCTTTGACAAGAAGTTCATAGCAGGGAGAGAGATTTGAGACTGTTTTGAAGAGGCCTGCAGCAGAGATGAGGTCAATCAGTTCAGTGTACTCAAGTGCATTACTGCTCAGCTCTCTTTCTAGGGCAACCCTTCTTTGGTACACAAACTTCCATCTGTTAACACTAGAGACATGATGGAATGAAATGTTGTCCAAGGGAGCTTCTGGAACAGCAGTTGAAGCCCTAGATGGTGCTGGTTTCTTCTTGGGAGGAGATGTTGGGACATCTGATTCAACATCTGATTCTGATGGGGTGACAGCTTTCCTTATCTGGGTTTGGACTTTACTCCATTGTTTTGTTGGACCAAAGGCAGTTTTGGCTTTGTCTTTCTTTGGAGTGGCTTGTTTCTTCTCTGGGACAACATGTTCTGCTTGCATCTTACCTTTCCTAGACCTGAGCCTTTTGGCTATGCTAGGTCTTACAGAGGCTATGATCTCTGTATCAGAATCCTGCTCCAGGTTCACCACAGGAGGAGATTGAGCAGTCTCCTCTTCAGCTGGTTTATCAGCAGGGCTATGACCTTCAGTTGAGGCTCTGGTCTGATCCTCAGATTCTTCTTCATCACTTTCACTTGAGGCCTTTTTCTGGTCCTCAGATTCTTCTGCAGCAGCATCAGATGAACCTTTTTGTTGATCCCCAGATGTTTCAACATCTGTTGGGACATCCTGTTGAGCAGGAGTGTCCTTTGCAGCTTGAGTTTGATCTTCTTGAGGGGCAGGCATGGTGTTCAGAGGAATAGAAATCCCACTAACCACTCTTTGTTCAGATAGGATCTTGGTAACTAACTCCTTTATTGAAGCATCCACATATTCAGAAGATTTTTGAGGCATGTTTGCTGGAGAAGGAATGCCTTTGGACTTGCTGCAGACTTGATCTTTAGCTCTTTTTGGAGTTCTTGGCTTCTTAGCATGAGGAACACTTCCTCTTATTTCGTCCAGTGGGGTAGACTCCATGGGAACTACAGAAATAGGAGTTGCATGAACAACGTCTTCTTTGTTGAGAACTTCTTCAGGAGTGCTAGGGTTTTGAGACATTGTCAAGAAGGATGGATGAAGAGTTTTAGGGTTTATGATTTCTGAATAACAACTTGATAATGTGATTCGCTTTTGATGGTGTGATGAGAGAATTGATAGCTGATTATAAGCTGTTACTAAATAAGTAGCCGTTATATTGAAAATGATTAGGAATGAAATACCCAAGGTTCTTGTCCAGACTGGTGTTGCCATCTGGAACTTATGCCATACAATGTCATATGACATGTTGGCACATCTCATTAACTGCTAAATCTCACATAAACAGATTCCCAGTTTGCCCCTTAAGTTCTCAAATTGTGTAGCATCCAATGCTTTTGTAAAGATATCAGCCAACTGCAGATTTGTAGCTACATGTTCCAATGAAATCACCTTTTCTTCTACAAGATCTCTGATGAAATGATGTCTGATATCAATATGCTTGGTCCTGCTATGTTGGATAGGATTCTTTGATATGTTGATTGCACTTAAGTTGTCACAGTACAATGTCATGACATCCTGTGGGACATTGTACTCAGTGAGCATTTGCTTCATCCAAACCAACTGAGAACAACTGCTTCCAGTTGCTATATATTCAGCTTCAGCTGTAGATAAGGATACACAATTTTGTTTCTTACTGAACCAAGAAATCAAATTGTTTCCTAGAAAGAAGCATCCTCTTGAAGTGCTTTTTCTGTCATCAGCACTTCCAGCCCAATCAGCATCACAGAAGCCAGTGAGAATTGGTTTACATCCATGAAAGTACATTATGCCATAGTCACAAGTACCATTAACATATTTAAGAATTCTCTTGACTTGATTGAGATGACTTACTTTTGGATCAGCTTGATATCTTGCACATACACCTACTGCAAATGCTATGTCAGGTCTGCTAGCAGTCAAGTATAACAAGCTTCCAATCATGCTTCTGTATAAGCTTTGATCTACATTCTCACCCTTTTCATCTTTAGTCAGCTTTAAATGTGTGGGGGCAGGAGTTCTCTTATGAGTAGCATTTTCCATTCCAAATTTCTTGACTATGTTCTTGGTATACTTGCTTTGGGAAATGAACATTGAATCTTCCATTTGCTTTATTTGCAGACTAAGAAAGTAGGTTAACTCTCCTACTAGGCTCATTTCAAATTCAGATTCCATCTGCTTGACAAAATGTTTGACCATCCTGTCAGACATCCCACCAAAGACAATATCATCAACATATATTTGAGCAATTATGATATTTCCTTCTTCATCTTTAACAAACAAGGTTTTGTCAATTCCACCTTTTCTGTACCCTTGCTTGATAAGAAATGTAGTCAGTCTTTCATACCATGCCCTTGGAGCTTGCTTCAGACCATAAAGTGCCTTCTTTAGTTTGTATACATGATTTGGACAGCTTGGATCAACAAATCCTTTAGGCTGTTCTACATATACCTCTTCATTGAGATAACCATTTAAAAAGGCACTTTTCACATCCATTTGAAATAGCTTGAACTTTAAGATACAAGCAATTCCCAAGAGTAGTCTAATTGATTCAAGCCTTGCTACTGGTGCAAAGGTTTCATCAAAGTCTACTCCTTCAATTTGAGTGTATCCTTGAGCTACAAGTCTAGCTTTGTTCTTTGTAACAACTCCTTGTTCATTTGACTTGTTCTTATACACCCATTTTGTTCCAATCACATTTATGTCATCAGGTCTAGGAACAAGATTCCATACTTCATTCCTTGTGAATTGACCTAATTCCTCTTGCATAGCACTAATCCAGTATTCATCAGTAAGAGCTTCCTTGATGTTTTTAGGTTCTATTTTAGAAACAAAACAAGAACCTGAAATTACTTCTCTTGATCTAGTGCTCACACCTCTGTCGGGATCACCAATTATCAAATCTTTGGGATGATCTTTCTGTATTCTGATGGAGGGAGGTTTGCTGGATTCTTCTGTCCTTGTATCAGTTTGAGTGAAGTTATAATGATCATTCTTTTCTTCAGCTTCAATCTTGATATCAGCAGATGTTCCAACATCTTCTGGGACATCTGTAGGAGCATCATCAATTATCACATTTATGGACTCCATGATTACCTTGGTTCTAGAATTAAATACTCTATATGCTCTGCTGTTTATAGAATATCCAAGGAAAATCCCTTCATCACTTTTAGGATCCATTTTTCTTCTTTGCTCCCTATCTGCCAGAATGTAACAGTTACTTCCAAACACATGAAAGTACTTGACTGTGGGTTTTCTGCCCTTCCAGACTTCATATATTGTGGACAGAGTTCCTTTCCTTAAAGTAACTCTGTTATGGATGTAACAAGCAGTGTTCATAGCTTCAGCCCCGAAGTACAAAGGTAACTTTTTAGCATGGATCATAGCTCTTGCTGATTCTTGAATAGTTCTATTCTTCCTCTCAACAATCCCATTCTGTTGAGGAGTGATAGGTGAAGAATATTCATGATTGATTCCTTCTGAAGAGCAGAAATCTAAGAACTTTTGGTTCTCAAATTCTTTTCCATGATCACTTCTTATTCTGATCACACAGCTGGATTTCTCCCTTTGTAATCTTTGGCATAATTCTTTGAATACATCAAATACATCAGACTTTTCTTTGATGAAATTTATCCATGTATATCTTGAAAAGTCATCAACCACCATATAGGCATACCTCTTGCCACCAAGACTTTCAACCTGCATAGGTCCCATAAGATCCATATGTAATAGTTCCAAAACTCTGGAAGTTGTCAGATGTTGGAGCTTTGGATGGGACATCTTGGTTTGCTTGCCTATTTGACATTCACCACATATTTTGCCATCATCAATCTTCAGTTTAGGAATACCTCTTACAGCATCCATAGATATTATCTTCTTTATGCCTCTGAAATGAAGATGACCTAGCCTTTGGTGCCATAGTTTCACTTCTTCTTCTTTAGCTAAAGAACAAGTTGAAGTGAGACTGAGGTTTTGAGATTCCCACATGTAACAGTTGTCTTTAGATCTGGCTCCTCTCATGACCACCTCTTGTTCTTTGTTAGTCACTATACATTCAGTTTTGGTAAAGTTTACACTGTACCCTTGATCACATAATTGACTTATACTGATCAGGTTAGCAGTTAAACCTTTAACTAGCAGCACATCATCTAGTCTTGGAACATCTTGACAGTCCAAGGTCCCAACTCCCTTGATTTATCCTTTAGCTCCATCTCCAAAGGTTACATACCTGGATGAATGTGACTTTAAGTTTACTAGCAGGTTCTTCAATCCAGTCATGTGTCTTGAACATCCACTGTCAAAATACCAGTCTTCCTTAGCTGATACTCTTAGTGATGTATGTGCTATATATGTGTTGCACCCCAAAATTTGCCCTCACAATACAAGACTTTGTGTGCTAAGAAGGTTCACAAGGTTCACAAGATTCACAACACTTACAAGGCCTTTCATGAGGTTCATGAAGTCTACAAGTCACTTTATGAGGTTCACAAGGTTCACAAGATTCATAATGTTTACAAGACCTTTCATGAGGTTCATGAAGTCTACAAGTCACTTTATGAGGTTCACAAGGTTCACAAGGTTCACAATACCTCCCATGATATTCACAAGACATTTTATGATGGTTCACAAGGTTCACAATTGGTCAGAAGAGTTGACAATTCCCGTAGACAATGCACCTCCTAAGCAGTGCATCCAAAACTAGGGTTTTGACTTTAATCAGGCTAAATGAGCTTTCAAGACTTCAAGTGAGCTTCATAACATCTTATGTGTGTTTAAGAATCCCCATGACAAGTTTCAAGACTTTTCTCAAAGGTTTGCTCAGTCAAATGATCAGATAAGTCAAAACCAGTCAAAGCAGTTAAAAAGTCAAACTGAGGTCAACTGTGGTCAAACCAAAGTCAAACTTCATGATTCTTTGCCAACATCAAGTATATGAAGTAAAATTCATCATTTGATCAAGGGTTGATCATGATTCATCAAGGAGATTTCAGATCATCAAGAATCAGGAGTTTCTAAATTAGGGTTTTCTCAGTAAAAGTCAACTGAACTTTGACCAGCCATAACTTTCACATGCTTCATCACCAAGTCTCCATCCAAAGCTCATTTTGAAGGAAATTTAATTCTCTACAACTTTGTGTCTCACAAGCCAAGCCCAAAAATGCTTCATTTGGAAGGTATGAGCTAAGACATTATAGGTCCTTTTGAAAGTCAACAAAAAGTCAACAACTTCAAAAGGGCATAACTTGAGATTGGTAAATGATATGGACATGAAACCAGTGGGGTTGTTTAGAGGACTCTTCAAGCTTTCCAAAATGTCCAAGAACACCCTCATACCATTAAAATTGAAGGATATGTGCCCTTGCAAAGTTGGGAAATTTTAGGGAAGTTTATGAAGCAAATGGAGGTTTAAAACCAAATTTTGTCAAGTGGGCTGAACTTTTAAAGACCCAAAGCAATCCATGACATCATGCACGAAAATTCTATGATATTTTCATAATTTTTATTTTATTTAATTAATTTATTATGATTTTTTATACTTAAAATCATTTTAAATTTAAATAAAATATTAAATATGAAGATTAAATTTTATTTTTGGTTCTAGAAAGTCATGAATTCAGCATGGAACAAATTGATACAAGAATAACATTGATTGGCTTGAAATAGAAAGTGTTGATGCAAAAATATTGAAATTTCAAAGCTTATCATTGTGAATCTTTTTGAATCAAATCTTATACACAACCATTCAATTTTTTAACCTAAAAACATCCTCCTATAAGTACTTAGTGTAACCCTAACTTGAACTCACGGATTCCACAGCCCCAAGTGTAAGTTTGCATCTCACAAAAATCTCTCCACAACTCACATTCGGTTTGGAATTTCCAGGGCTTTAGAAGGTATTTTGAAGACATAGCCATGACTATTGGACCTCACTGATCATAAACCAATACTCATATGCATCAAAACCATGCCATAATGCATAACCCGAAGCTTGCTTGTTCTTGAAAATATTTTTTTCGATTTCCATTATTTAACTACTATTAATTGATTTTGTTGTGTGATTCGTGTTAGTTAGGACCTAGGGATGCTTTCTGGACCAATTGATTGAAGCTTCACTGCCTAGAATGGATTCGGCCATTGTTAGGGTTAGAACTCCAAAATTGGGGATTCATGGAATACCTAATATAAATGGATAATGAATTCATATTTGGACTGTAATTGTGTTATAGATCATGTTTGCAGGTTCAATTTGATGAAATATTACCCGTATGATGCTGTACATGATTCGCAGGTTGAAAGTGCAGAAAAATTCGTAGGAATTTTCCCAAGAAAATTCGCAAGAAATCCTACGAATTTGAGGTTGAAGATGAAGACGTTCTGGCGCGAATTTCATATTTGAAATTCTGATTTAAAATATTATGTTATCATCCTGGTTGTTTATCACACAGTAGCATGTGTCCCAGTGGAAAGAGGCGTTTGTGTGTAACTATAAGACCTGTGTTCGAGTCCTGGCTGGTGCATTTTTTTCTTATTTTTCAGGTTAAATATGAAACATAATATATTATGTATTATGGCCAACACAATAACAGATGTGCTCACCCAGCAGGATTGGTCATGCGTATGCTTGTTTGCCTAAGAGGTCCTGGGTTCAATCCTCCCCCAGGCCTTTTGCTTTCTTTTATTTTTCTGGATTTTTTAGGATATGAAACAAAATCAATTCCACCTTCTTTCTTGCTGCCTGCGCATGATGGCTTAGTGGTGGGTGTTGTTGCTGGTAATCAGAGTGACCTGGGTTCAAACCCCAGCCAGGTAAGTTCCAATTTTTTTCTCTTTTTATTTTATTTGTTTTAATTGTTTTATTATTAAATTAGATATAGTCTTGTATATACATATATTTCTAAATAATTCAAGAAAATAAAATATGTTTATAGGATTATACTTTCCAAATTCTAAAAAATATATATTTTCTTAACTCAAAAATTATTTTCTTTATTATGTAATTAAATTATAACATATGTATATTAATTAAAATAATTTTGTATATTATAAACTCTTAAATATTTTTCTAACAAACCCTAATTTTAGAAACTCTAGTTTATATTTTCTAAATAATTATTAAAAACCTAATTTTATTTTCTAATTTTTGTAAACATAATTATAATCTATTTTCTTTATATAATATGTAAATATTTCTATAATTTGTTTATAATCTAAATTATATGTTTAAAAAATAATTAAATTTATGCTAACTTAATATTGTAAATTATAATTTTTTATATGTTTATAATTAATTTAACTTTTATAGGTTGCATATAATTTTAAATTTTTATAATCAAATTGTTCATATTTCCTTGTTAATTTTTAATTCTTGTTTATTATCATATTTTGCTTATTATTATTATTACTAGTCATGTTATTATTAATCCATTTTTTTTATTATGATTATTATTATTACTTCATTAACCTTATTTATTTTTAATTTTTATTACTAACCCCTATTATAGTTATTATTGCTTATTTATTTATTTTTATTTATATTTTGCTTATTTATTCTTGCTATTTATTTTTAATTGCTTATTAATTATTATTGTAATTGCTCCTTGGTGTAAATTTTTGTAATATTTAAATTATTTAATTTTTATGCCATGGTTAGTAAAATAGGGAGTGTAAACATGTATTATAGTTAAAAATTGATTTTAGGTCATTTAAATTATAAGATAAATATTAAATTGAACACTCACACACGTAAGTCGATTTTTAATCGCCATCTCACTTTCTAGGGCTACCTCTCAATGTTGCCTAATCATAAGGTCAAGTGGGGTGTATAAAGCATAAGTCCCTTAAAAAGAAAAGTCATCTAGTCCCTTTATAATCAAAGATCAAGTCCCTTAAGTGGTTGCCTTCATAAAAGATCTTGTCCCTTTTCGAATAATGATGATAGTCCCTCCTAAATGCTTAATACACCTCACAATTGCCTTCATTAAAACAGATGTCCCTCACTTGTCCCTTACATCCAAGGTAATGACTACCTATTCCTTAATAATAGGGATAGTCTTACCATTTAAAGGATAAAGAACAGAAAGACTTAAAACTTTAGGGTAGGTTCCTCATAGTTGCTTGCTCACTTCATTTAAAAACTTTTCAAACACTTCACAATTTCAAACAATTTTCAAACACAAGTTTTTTACGCATCCATACATGGATCATTATCAAACTCTTATGAAAATTTCTATTCACACACTACACTTTTCAAAAACAATTCAAAGTGAGCTAAGTAACTAAGAGCCCATGGATAACCATGGATGTAAAGGGTGCTAACACCTTCCCTTTACATAACCTACCCCCCGGACCCAAAAATCTTTTAAAGGTCTTTCCTGTTCTTTTATGCCTTTCCTTTGGATAAAATAAAAGTCGGTGGCGACTCTTGCTATCCGCAACATTTAACTAAAGTCAGTTCTCCCACCGTGTTACAGAACTGGCGACTCTGCTGGGGATTTAATAAAAGAGGGGTACCCTTAGGAATTAGATCACTTTAAATTGTTTGCCTTGTTTACTTTATATTATCTTGTTGGGGTGCTCTTATGTGTGAAAGGTCCTAACCCGGATCTAGTGTACCTTAGGTAAATGGCAATAGACCAAGGAAACTGTACGGCGTATACCGATATGGTTGATCTGGTGGCCATAGTTAGTGTGACTTCTTGGTTGGTGCTTATGTTCCTTAAGTCAAGTTGAGGATAATATGAGGCTGCCATATGTTGTCAATGCACTAACTAACTTTTAGAACCCTAGTTAACTCATCTTGGCCTTTAGAAAGTAGTGAGATAACCGGCTTTGGTGCAGACTGAAGTTGGTTAACACTCGATACTACACTCATTGAGATCTTGAACTTGGAGGGTTTTGGTTGGCAAGTAAGTCGCCTTCTGATCAACCACCCTTGTGAAGGATCAATGATATTGAGATCCCTTAGAACCTGGTTACTTTTGTAGGACAGGATGAACCATCTAACTTCAGGGGAGGGTACTTACCTTTGAACCTCATGCAAGCCTTTAAACCTAGGGCTATTGTGTGATTTGCTTGTGTGTGCCACATGTTTGTGATTGAGCATAACATCATGACATCATCATGCATCATAAGCATAGCATTTTCACTAACCATTTCAAGGACCAAGGGATTTATCTTTGTTCTTTGTTGCAGGTCATGGCTTCAGCTCGTAGAAACACCATCAGGATTAACTTTGTGAGCATACATGCTGAGCTTAAAGAGTTGGTTTCTCAGGTGTCTGATCATTCCCAGTTCATCAAGAAACATGGTCACCTATTGGATCTAGTCACTTCAGGGTTCAATGAAGACATGATGAGTGTTCTGTTTCAGTTCTTTGACCCTAAGCACCATTGCTTTACATTCCCCGACTATCAGCTGGTTCCTACTATGGAAGAGTTCTCTAAACTTTTGGGTATACCTGTTCTTGATCAAAGACCCTTCACAGGCCTGGAGAAGGAGCTTAAACCAGAGGTTATTGCTGCAGCTCTACATCTAAAGAAGTCTGACATTGTTCTAGAAACGAGAAGTGGAATCAAGGGTGTTCTAGCTAAGGTGTTGATAGAGAAGGCTCAAATGTTCTTAAAGGCCATGAGTCATGATGCTTTTGAGGAGATCTTAGCCTTGCTGATATATGGCTTAGTATTGTTCCCCAATCCAGATCAGTTCATAGATGTTCATGCCATCAACATTTTTCTGAGTCACAATCCAGTGCCTACATTGCTTGGAGACATCCTACATTCTCTTCATACCCGTACTACCAGGGCACGAGGAACTTTGATGTGTTGCATACCTTTGCTGTCTAGGTGGTTTATTTCTCACCTTCCTCGCTCAGTAATGAAGAATGAGCAAGGGTTCAGATGGTCCAAGAGGATCGTGTCACTTTCTCACACAGATATCCATTGGTGCTCCAGATCTATGGAGAATGTCACCATCATTGACCGTTGTGGGGAGTTTCCTAACGTGCCACTTCTAGGCATAAGAGGGGGCATCACCTACAACCCCTCTCTAGCTTTACGACAGTTTGGTTACGCTCGGAGTGATGGTCCACATGACATGTTGATTCAGGGCATTGTGTTTGACTACGACAACGATCTTCAAGGTTACCGTCAGAGATTCATAAGAGCATGGGGAAAAGTAAACAGGGTTGACAGCAAGACACTGGAGCCTAAGTGCACTATTCCTATGGAAGCTTATCTCAGATGGGTGCGATCTCGTGCTCAGACTCTCATGATGCCATATCCTGCTATCCTGCCAGTTACCATGGAACCTGTTGCTGAAGGAGATACTGCTTATACCATCCTTCACCCAGACATGCCTACTGACATGGAAGACTTACAGAGATCTTGGATCCAGTTGAAGGAGCAAAGGGATACTTTCGAGGCTCATTACAAAGCAAGCCAAGAAAGAATCCTAGAACTAACAAAGCAACTTCACGAGGAACGGAATCTCAACTCATACCTCAACACAAAGAGGAAACGTCCATGGGAGACTTAAAACCCCATCTCTTGTATTTATTGCATTTCACTTTGTAAGCCCAAGAGGCAAAACAAGTTTATTACTAATAAAAGTTTACCTTCTTGTTTGTTTAAGCAAATTTAAATTCTGCGGTCCTTGAAAACATTGCATACGCATTAAAACATCATATCATTGCATCACAGGTTTATTTGTGCACAGGTTTCTCATCTTCTCGCTGTTTATTTCAGCAATGGCTCTTAAACAAACAGTTAAGGATCTCCAGGCACAGAATGCACAGTTCCAAGAGTTGATCCTGAACCTATCCAAGGGGCAGGATGAATTGAAGACACTGCTGGCCAAGAAGACTAAGAAGACTAGAAGGTCAGGTGGCCTGCTCAACATGGGAAGAAGGTTCAGAGGTCCTGTCAAGACCAAAGAACAGGTTGAAGACTATGAATCTGAGGAATCTGAAAAAGAGGGAGGCAGTCTCCACAACACTATGGGGGACTCTGATTCTGAGGCTAATTATTATCATGATCCTAGTGAGGACAAATTCAAGATGCTGGTGGATAGGATGGATGCTATGGAGTTGCAGAAATCTTCTGGGTTGGATTTTGAAGATTTGAGTCTGATATCTGGGGTTGTCATACCCATTGGTTTCAAGGTTCCTACCTTTGTTGTTTATGATGGGGTCTCTTGTCCCAAGCTGCATCTGAGGTCTTATGTCAGAAGAATTCAGCCTCACACTGCTGACAAGAAGTTGTGGATCCATTTCTTTCAAGAAAGCTTATCTGGAGCCCAGTTGGAGTGGTATTATCAATTGGAGAGTGTCAACATCAGAGACTGGAATGATCTTGCTGAATCTTTCTATAAGCAATATCAATACAATGCTGACTTAGCTCCCACTCGCATGCAGCTGCAAAGCATGTCCATGGGTGCCAAAGAAAGTTTTAAGGAGTATGCTCAGAAGTGGAGAGATTTAGCTGGAAGAGTTCAACCCCCTTTGACTGACAGGGAATTGGTTGATATGTTCATGTGTACGCTGAATGGTCCGTTTTACAGTCATCTCATTGGAAGCTCATCATCTGGCTTCACTGAGTTGATCATGACAGGGGAGCGAGTGGAAAATGGTATAAAGAATGGCAAGATCCAGGTGGGTACTTCTTCATCAAGTGCTGCAAAGAAGCCTCCCACTGGGAAGAAAGAATCCAATGCTGTTTATGGTCAGCCTGATCGTAACAGAAGGCATCAGTCTGTTAGTGCAGTTCATATTTCAAATCCAACTCCTGCAACAACAGAGCAGCCACAGGGCAACCAACAGAGGGCTAGAAGACAGTTCACCAAGATCAACATGTCACTGGCTCAGGCACTGCAACACTTGTTGAAGGCTGAACTTATTACTCTGAAAGAGGCTCCTCAGAATCCTAATGTTACCTCTCCCAGGTACAATCCCAATGCACGATGTGCATATCACTCAAACTGTCAGGGTCATGATACTAATAACTGTTGGGTCTTGAAGAACAAAATTCAAGATATGATTGAGGCTGGAGAGATTGAGTTTGACCCTCCGGGTACTCCAAATGTGATTACTGCTCCCATGCCAAATCACGAGAAGACTGTCAATGCCATTGATGAAGATTTACATGTCTATTCAGTTGCAGAGTTGACCACACCATTGTCTGTTATCAAGAAAAAGTTAGTACAGGCTGGGCTCTTTCCAGGTTGTCGTGAAGATTGTTTGTATTGTACCTATAAGCCGGATAGTTGCTGGAGATTGAGAGATGGAATTCAGCGTCTCATGGATAAGTATACTATAGTGTTTGAGAGGACTCCATCGTCTGTAGAAAGTATGGTGGATCATATTACTAGAGGTAAGAAGGTTGAAGAGGTTGATATGGTTGACAAAGTACCGGTAAGAATCACTTCAAAGAGACCTATTAAAATCACCCATCAGGGTCCAATCAAGATTACTGCTGAAGGCCCTGTGAAAGTTGTTGCTGAAGCCAGAGTGGCTCCTCTGATCATTACTACTCCTGGTCCTATTCCATATACATCTGATAAAGCTGTGCCTTGGCACTATGGGTCTGATGTTTACATCCATGGTGTTAAGCAGGAGCCCTTAGCTGATATGCCTGTTGATGTTGACAATATTGCTGGATCTAGTAAGATCACACGTAGTGGAAGAGTCTTCTCACCTCCAGTTACTTCTAAGAATGCAGTTACTCCTGCTGCTACCTCTACCACTGATGCTCGGGGCAAGGGTCCTGTTATTGAGCCTATATCTGCTGATGTGCCAGCTGCTGATGATCTCTCTAAGCAGATGGAAGAAGTATTGAAAATCATTCGCAAGAGTGATTATGACATTGTTGATCAATTGGGGCATACTCCCTCAAAGATTTCTATGCTGTCCTTGTTGTTATGTTCTGAAGCTCATGCAAAAGCTTTGATCAAGTTTCTAAAGACTGCTCATGTGCCCAATGCCATTTCTGTTGACCAGTTTGAGAATTGTGTTGCCCACCTGACTTATGATAATGGGTTGGGATTTTCTGATGCTGATTTGACCCCTGCCAAGAGGGATCATAACAGGGCCTTGCATATTTCAATTGAATGCAGGGGCACTACCCTGTCCCATGTATTGATAGACAATGGTTCCTCTCTAAATGTGTTGCCCAAGGAAGTCCTGAATAAGCTGAGTCCTGAAGATGCTGTGCTGAAGTCCAGTAATATTGTGGTGAAGGCTTTTGATGGTTCTAGAAGAGTAGTGCATGGGGAAATTGATCTTCCAATCAAAGTTGGCTCCCAGGTTTTTACTACTACATTTTATGTGATGGATATTCGTCCTTCATACTCTTGTCTGCTTGGTCGTCCCTGGATCCATGGGGCAGGTGCTGTAACCTCTACATTACATCAGAAGCTAAGATATCCGGTGGAAGGAAAGGTTGTTACTGTCTATGGAGAGGAAGAATACTTTGTCAGCCATGTAAACACTTTCAAGTATCTGGAAATGGAAGGTGAATACATTGAAACTCCGTGTCAGACATTTGAAGTGGTTCCCTGGATTGTTAATGATTATGTAGCTCCTCCTGTTGCGAAGAAAGTTCCTGTGGTCACCAGAAAACCTCCAACAATGGCAATGGCCTCCCTCAATGATGCAAGGGCTGTGGTAGATGAAGGTGGTTGTACTATTTGGGGTCAGCTTCCTGATATCCCATACAAGTCTGACAAATTTGGTTTGGGTTTCACTGCAGAGTCCCAGAAGGCTGTTCGTCGTGCTCGTGCTGTTCGTATCACCAATCAAGGGGTTATGAAAGATCAGATCAATGCTGTGGGAGACTATGATGAAGACTACAATTTGGATGCTTGGATTTTTCCTACTGTGGGTGCTGGACTCAATAATTGGAAAGCTGAAGATGTTATCCCTATCTCCTTTAGTCAGGAGTAAATACTATTACTGTGTTGTTGCTTTTAAGTTTGTAATTTCTTGAACAATTGAACTCTTAAGCCTTGTGCCTTACCCGGGGCACAAAGGTGTGCTTGTTACGGGCTGTCATTTCATTTGCATACTTCATTCAATAAAATCAGTGGACGTTTCGTTTTAGTAAATATTGTGTTCCTTGTCTTTCTTTTCTTTTATTTTTGCTTTATCAGCTATGTGTTCTTACACACACCCACATCACTAAAATGCAGATCCTCATCCACTCTGGATCCTGTTGATAACAGTTCTACTATTGCCAATTATAATTTCGAGAATCCGATCTATCAAACTGAAGACGGAAATGAGGACGATTGTGAAGTACCTGTAGAGCTTGCTAGGTTGTTACAACAAGAAGAGAAAGCCATACAGCCACATGAAGAGCCAGTCGAAGTTGTGAATCTGGGAACTGAAGAAAACAGGAAAGAGGTCAAGATAGGGGCTGATTTAGAGGATAGTGTCAAGAGCATACTGGTTCAGATGTTACGTGACTATGTGGAGATCTTTGCTTGGTCTTATGAAGATATGCCAGGATTGGATACAGACATTGTGGTTCACCGTTTACCAGTGAAAGAAGATTGTCGTCCAAAGAAGCAGAAAGTTCGTCGTATGCGTCCTGAGATGTCAGAAAAGATCAAAGCAGAGGTAATGAAACAGTTCAATGCAGGGTTCTTAGCAGTGACTTCTTATCCTCAGTGGGTTGCAAATGTGGTGTCGGTACCTAAGAAAGATGGTAAGGTACGTATGTGTGTGGACTACAGAGATTTGAACAAGGCTAGCCCCAAAGATGATTTTCCACTTCCTCATATTGATGTTCTGGTAGACAACACTGCTCAGCATAAAGTATTTTCTTTTATGGATGGTTTCTCTGGTTACAATCAAATCAAGATGGCACCTGAAGATATGGAGAAGACAACCTTTGTTACACAGTGGGGCATTTTTTGCTATAAAGTGATGCCATTTGGTTTGAAGAATGCAGGGGCAACATATCAGCGTGCTATGGTGGCTTTGTTTCATGATATGATTCATCATGAGATAGAGGTGTATGTGGATGATATGATAGCCAGGTCCCAGAATGAAGAGCAACATCTTGATCATCTGCATAAGTTGTTTGAGAGGTTAAAGAAATACAAGTTGAGATTGAACCCAAACAAGTGTACTTTTGGAGTTAGGTCTGGTAAGCTCCTGGGTTTCATTGTCAGTGGAAAAGGTATTGAAGTAGATCCTGCAAAAGTGAAAGCTATACGAGAGATGCCAGCTCCCCGTACTGAGAAGGAAGTTAGAGGTTTCTTGGGACGATTGAATTGCAAGATTTATTTCCCAATTAACTGCCATCTGTGAGCCAATCTTTAAGTTGTTGAAAAAAGACCAGGTGATGGAATGGAATGATGAGTGCCAGATTGCCTTTGATGAAATCAAGAGATACCTGCTAGAACCTCCAATTTTGATGCCACCAGTTGATGGAAGACCCTTGATTATGTACTTAACAGTGTTAGACAACTCAATGGGGTGTGTATTGGGGCAACATGACGAGTCTGGTCGAAAAGAGCAGGCAATATACTACCTTAGCAAAAAGTTTACCGACTGTGAAACAAGATACTCACTGCTCGAGAAAACTTGCTGCGCTTTGGCATGGGCTGCTCGCCGACTAAGACAGTATATGTTGACCCATACTACCTTGTTGATTTCGAAGATGGATCCAATCAAGTACATATTTGAGAAACCTGCTCTCTCCGGAAGAATTGCAAGATGGCAAATGATCTTGACAGAATATGACATACAATATACTACTCAGAAGGCCATTAAGGGAAGTGTTGTGGCTGATCATTTGGCTCACCAAGCGGTGGATGATTATCAGTCAATGAGTTTTGAGTTTCCTGATGAAGACATTATGATTATTACCAAAGAACCTGGACAATATGACGGACCTGAACAAGGATCCCGATGGACTATGGTTTTTGATGGTGCCTCTAATGCACTTGGTAATGGTGTTGGTGTTGTGATTAGTTCCCCTGAAGGTTGTCATACCCCGATTACTGCAAGATTGTGTTTCTATTGTACCAATAACATGGCTGAGTATGAGGCATGTATCCTGGGTATTAAAGCTGCTATTGATATGAAGATTCAGTTCCTTGATGTGTATGGAGATTCAGCCCTGGTAGTAAGTCAGATTAAAGGAGATTGGGATACCAAGCATGATAATCTCATTCCTTACAGAGAGCATGTGTTGTCTTTGATCCCACATTTCAAAGAGGTTACCTTTGGACATATTCCACGAAGAGAGAATCAGTTGGCAGATGCATTAGCCACCATGGCATCCATGTTTGAGATCAGCTGGGATGATGAAGCTCCCAAGATTACTATTGATAGATTTGAAAAACCTGCATACTGCAATGAGATAGACACAGAAGGGGCAGAGGAGAAGCCTTGGTTCTATGAAGTGAAAAGATATCTTGAAGCTCAGGAGTTCCCTGAAGGGGCATCTGTCAAAGATAAGAAGTTCCTGAGAAGGTTTTCTGCTAAGTTCTTTTTGAGTAATGGGATTCTGTACAAACACAATCATGATTCAACTATGTTTCGTTGTGTGGATAAGAAGGAAGCAACAGAGATTATGGAAGATATGCATGATGGGATCTTTGGCACTCATTCTAGTGGTCATACCATGGCAAAGAAGATATTGAGAGCAGGATACTATTGGTCTACCATGGAAGCTGATTGCTATCAACACTCCAGAACATGTCACAAGTGTCAAATCTATGCTGATAAAGTACATATACCTCCATCACCATTGAATGTGTTGACTTCTCCTTGGCCCTTTGCCATGTGGGGCATTGATATGATTGGTGAGATCAAGCCTACTGCTTCTAATGGGCATCGTTTCATATTAGTTGCTATTGATTACTTCACGAAGTGGGTAGAGGCAGCTTCATTTGCATCTGTTACCAAGAATGTTGTGGCTCGATTCATTAAGAATAATCTCATATGTAGGTATGGCATCCCTGAGAGGATTATTACTGACAATGGCTCTAATCTGAACAACACTATGATTACTGATCTCTGCACGCAGTTCAAGATTAAGCATCACAACTCTTCTCCGTATCGTCCAAAGATGAATGGGGCAGTTGAAGCTGCTAATAAGAACATCAAAAAGATTATACAGAAGATGACTGTTACTTATAAGGATTGGCATGAGATGTTACCATTTGCTCTTCATGGTTATCGTACTACAATACGTACTTCAACAGGGGCAACCCCATTCTCCTTAGTCTATGGTATGGAAGCAGTTCTGCCCATTGAAGTTCAGATTTCCTCCTTAAGAATTATGAAGGATGCAGGCTTGGATGAAGATGAGTGGATTCAGACTCGACTGGACCAGATAAATTTGATTGATGAGAAGAGGTTAGCAGCAGTTTGTCATGGCCAGATGTACCAGAAGCGAATGATCAAAGCTTTTAACAAGAAGGTTAAGCCAAAGGTATATCAGGCCGGTGACTTGGTAATCAAGCGTATCATATTACCACAGGGTGATCCTAGGGGCAAGTGGACTCCAACATATGAAGGACCATTTGTAGTCAAGACAGTGTTCTCAGGAGGTGCCATGATACTGACTACAATGGATGGTGAAGACTTCCCACAACCTGTAAACGCAGACATAGTTAAAAAATACTACGCATAAAAAGAGACCCGCTAGGTTGACAGGCCTAGGCAAAAATAAGGGCATCCCGGCAAACCAAAAGGGTTTGGGAAAAAATTAGGGATATATATAAAAAGATGTACACCCGGCAAGTCGAAAACCTGAAAAGGCGGCTTGGGCAAAAAAGGGTATCCCGGTGGATTGAAAACCTGAAAGGGCAATCCAGGCAAAAGTTAGGGATTAAAGCGTATGACTATGTCTCGTTTGGGTCACCCATGAAAACTGCAACCAGTTATACTACTCATGTAAGCTCGAACAGATAAAGCTCAGTCCAATCGTTTCCATCTCAACAGCAGAAGATGAGATACTTGAAGATAATGGCAATAGTAGAATTGAAACTCAATAGGATTATTTTTCACATAGCTGATTCCCTTGTTTTGTAAAAACTTTATGACAAAATCCTCTTACTAGGGTTTATGTCTCCTTGTACAAACTTACCCATGTATGGGTCACTTTTGATATAAATAAATTCCATCTTTTGAATCCAGATTTACTTTTACCCTATTTACATAAGCGAGACGTCCATTGGTTGTGTTTGAATGTATGTATGCTTTTGAATATGATTGATGTTTACCAGAAATGCATGTATGCTTAATATGATTGATGTTTACCAGAAATGCATGAAAATGCAGTAATAGTATTTACTAAGGACGAACGAGGGAAGGATCTCAACGAAGCTTCGCCGGTTCATCTTTACAAGACAGTTACAAACCCTCAGTAGGACAAATCCATCTTCATAAAGTCACAGCTCCCCTGGAATTTATATCCATCTCTTTTATCCTCATACGAATATACGGGTATTTACTTTCCAATAAGGGTACGACGAACGAAGACGGGATGTTATATCTACCCTACTATCAAACGAAGACGGGAGGTTATATATACCTTGCTATCCCCAGCAAACGGGAGGTTATATATACCTTACTATCCCCAGCAAACGGGAGGTTATATATACCTTACTATCCCCAGCAAACGGGAGGTTATATATACCTTAATATCCCCAGCAAACAGGAGGTTATGTATACCTTATTATCAAACAAGACATGAACAGGTTCCTTATATTCTTCAACAACGAATCGGGATTTATTTTCCCTGGCCAGCAGTTGTTATACGAAGATATCAAGACGTTTCCAACAGCATCATATCATACATACATCATTTACATCATACCATAACATACATATCCATAGATACATAATACATTACTTAAGTGCATCATATCGTACATGCATACATAATGCATAAGCTAATACTATCATACAGAATGCTACCTTGTTTTCAGGTTAATTCTCCAGCAAACAAATTTGTGATTATCAGGACTGCTTTATCCTCCTGAAAGTTATCATCCCTCAGGATTGCTTTATCCTCCTGAAAGCATACTATCACCTCAGGACTGCTTCATCCTCCTGACAGCTTCTTGTACCTCAGGATTGCTTTATCCTCCTGAAAGCATACAATTACCCCAGGAATGCTTCATCCTCCTGGAAGATTATTACTACCTCAGGATTGCTTTATTCTCCTGACAGCTTATTGTACCTCAGGATTGCCCTACCCTCCTGAAAGCATATTATCAAATCTCTCAAGACTGCTTCATCCTCTTGAAAGCATATTACTACATCAGGACTGTTTTACCCTCCTGAAAGCTTATTATTACTTCAGGGCTGCTACATCCTCCTGATAAGCTATTATCAATATCATCAGGACTGCTTTATCCTCCTGAAAGCTTATTATTACCTCAGGGCTGCTTTATCCTCCTGACAGTTTCTCATACATCAGGACTGCTTCATCCTCCTGACAGCTATCATCATTACTTCAGGATTGCTTCATCCTCCTGAAAGCATATCACTACATCAGGACTGCTTCATCCTCCTGACAAGCTATCATCATTACTTCAGGATTGCTTCATCCTCCTGAAAGCATATCACTACATCAGGATTGCTTCATCCTCCTGAAAATTATCATTATACCTTCATATTCTGGACTACTTTATCCTCCAAGAAATGTACATGAAGAATGTTTCTCCAAGTGGCATCTTTAAGCCCACTCAAGCATATTCAGTTAGCCATCTGTATCATTCTATGCACTGGTGAGTGCAAATTTTTGGGCTTTTGCGTTCAATCCCCTTCAACCTTCCAGGTCACGGCTGGCAAACATACCAATCTAACCCCTCAGGTTTCAGAAAATTGAACAGGGGCAGCTGTTGCACCCCAAAATTTGCCCTCACAATACAAGACTTTGTGTGCTAAGAAGGTTCACAAGGTTCACAAGATTCACAACACTTACAAGGCCTTTCATGAGGTTCATGAAGTCTACAAGTCACTTTATGAGGTTCACAAGGTTCACAAGATTCATAATGTTTACAAGACCTTTCATGAGGTTCATGAAGTCTACAAGTCACTTTATGAGGTTCACAAGGTTCACAAGGTTCACAATACCTCCCATGAGATTCACAAGACATTTTATGATGGTTCACAAGGTTCACAAGGTTCACAATTGGTCAGAAGAGTTGACAATTCCCTCAGACAATGAACCTCCTAAGCAGTGCATCCAAAACTAGGGTTTTGACTTTGATCAGGCTAAATGAGCTTTCAAGACTTCAAGTGAGCTTCATAACATCTTATGTGTGTTTAAGAATCCCCATGACAAGTTTCAAGACTTTTCTCAAAGGTTTGCTCAGTCAAATGATCAGATAAGTCAAAACCAGTCAAAGCAGTTAAAAAGTCAAACTGAGGTCAACTGTGGTCAAACCAAAGTCAAACTTCATGATTCTTTGCCAACATAAAGTATATGAAGTAAAATTCATCATTTGATCAAGGGTTGATCATGATTCATCAAGGAGATTTCAGATCATCAAGAATCAGGAGTTTCTAAATTAGGGTTTTCTCAGTAAAAGTCAACTGAACTTTGACCAGCCATAACTTTCACATGCTTCATCACCAAGTCTCCATCCAAAGCTCATTTTGAAGGAAATTTAATTCTATACAACTTTGTGTCTCACAAGCCAATCCCAAAAATGCTTCATTTGGAAGGTATGAGCTAAGACATTATAGGTCCTTTTGAAAGTCAACAAAAAGTCAACAACTTCAAAAGGGCAAAACTTGAGATTGGTAAATGATATGGACATGAAACCAGTGGGGTTGTTTAGAGGACTCTTCAAGCTTTCCAAAATGTCCAAGAACACCCTCATACCATTAAAATTGAAGGATATGTGCCCTTGCAAAGTTGGGAAATTTTAGGGAAGTTTATGAAGCAAATGGAGGTTTAAAACCAAATTTTGTCAAGTGGGCTGAACTTTTAATGACCCAAAGCAATCCATGACATCATGCACGAAAATTCTATGATATTTTCATAATTTTTATTTTATTTAATTAATTTATTATGATTTTTTATATTTAAAATCATTTTAAATTTAAATAAAATATTAAATATGAAGATTAAATTTTATTTTTGGTTCTAGAAAGTCATGAATTCAGCATGAAACAAATTGATACAAGAATAACATTGATTGGCTTGAAATAGAAAGTGTTGATGCAAAAATATTGAAATTTCAAAGCTTATCATTGTGAATCTTTTTGAATCAAATCTTATACACAACCATTCAATTTTTTAACCTAAAAACATCCTCCTATAAGTACTTAGTGTAACCCTAACTTGAACTCACGGATTCCACAGCCCCAAGTGTAAGTTTGCATCTCACAAAAATCTCTCCACAACTCACATTCGGTTTGGAATTTCCAGGGCTTTAGAAGGTATTTTGAAGACATAGTCATGACTATTGGACCTCACTGATCATAAACCAATACTCATATGCATCAAAACCATGCCATAATGCATAACCCGAAGCTTGCTTGTTCTTGAAAATATTTTTTTCGATTTACATTATTTAACTACTATTAATTGATTTTGTTGTGTGATTCGTGTTAGTTAGGACCTAGGGATGCTTTCTGGACCAATTGATTGAAGCTTCACTGCCTAGAATGGATTCGGCCATTGTTAGGGTTAGAACTCCAAAATTGGGGATTCATGGAATACCTAATATAAATGGATAATGAATTCATATTTGGACTGTAATTGTGTTATAGATCATGTTTGCAGGTTCAATTTGATGAAATATTACCCGTATGATGCTGTACATGATTCGCAGGTTGAAAGTGCAGAAAAATTCGTAGGAATTTTCCCAAGAAAATTCGCAGGAAATCCTACGAATTTGAGGTTGAAGATGAAGACGTTCTGGCGCGAATTTCATATTTGAAATTCTGATTTAAAATATTATGTTATCATCCTGGTTGTTTATCACACAGTAGCATGTGTCCCAGTGGAAAGAGGTGTTTGTGTGTAACTATAAGACCTGTGTTCGAGTCCTGGCTGGTGCATTTTTTTCTTATTTTTCAGGTTAAATATGAAACATAATATATTATGTATTATGGCCAACACAATAACAGATGTGCTCACCCAGCAGGATTGGTCATGCGTATGTTTGTTTGCCTAAGAGGTCCTGGGTTCAATCCTCCCCCAGGCCTTTTGCTTTCTTTTATTTTTCTGGATTTTTCAGGATATGAAACAAAATCAATTCCACCTTCTTTCTTGCTGCCTGCGCATGATGGCTTAGTGGTGGGTGTTGTTGCTGGTAATCAGAGTGACCTGGGTTCAAACCCCAGCCAGGTAAGTTCCAATTTTTTTCTCTTTTTATTTTATTTGTTTTAATTGTTTTATTATTAAATTAGATATAGTCTTGTATATACATATATTTCTAAATAATTCAAGAAAATAAAATATGTTTATAGGATTATACTTTCCAAATTCTAAAAAATATATATTTTCTTAACTCAAAAATTATTTTCTTTATTATGTAATTAAATTATAACATATGTATATTAATTAAAATAATTTTGTATATTATAAACTCTTAAATATTTTTCTAACAAACCCTAATTTTAGAAACTCTAGTTTATCTTTTCTAAATAATTATTAAAAACCTAATTTTATTTTCTAATTTTTGTAAACATAATTATAATCTATTTTCTTTATATAATATGTAAATATTTCTATAATTTGTTTATAATCTAAATTATATGTTTAAAAAATAATTAAATTTATGCTAACTTAATATTGTAAATTATAATTTTTTATATGTTTATAATTAATTTAACTTTTATAGGTTGCATATAATTTTAAATTTTTATAATCAAATTGTTCATATTTCCTTGTTAATTTTTAATTCTTGTTTATTATCATATTTTGCTTATTATTATTATTACTAGTCATGTTATTATTAATCCATTTTTTTTTTATTATGATTATTATTATTACTTCATTAACCTTATTTATTTTTAATTTTTATTACTAACCCCTATTATAGTTATTATTGCTTATTTATTTATTTTTATTTATATTTTGCTTATTTATTTTTGCTATTTATTTTTAATTGCTTATTAATTATTATTGTAATTGCTCCTTGGTGTAAATTTTTGTAATATTTAAATTATTTAATTTTTATGCCATGGTTAGTAAAATAGGGAGTGTAAACATGTATTATAGTTAAAAATTGATTTTAGGTCATTTAAATTATAAGATAAATATTAAATTGAACACTCACACACGTAAGTCGATTTTTAATCGCCATCTCACTTTCTAGGGCTACCTCTCAATGTTGCCTAATCATAAGGTCAAGTGGGGTGTATAAAGCATAAGTCCCTTAAAAAGAAAAGTCATCTAGTCCCTTTATAATCAAAGATCAAGTCCCTTAAGTGGTTGCCTTCATAAAAGATCTTGTCCTTTTTCGTATAATGATGATAGTCCCTCCTAAATGCTTAATACACCTCACAGTTGCCTTCATTAAAACAGATGTCCCTCACTTGTCCCTTACATCCAAGGTAATGACTACCTATTCCTTAATAATAGGGATAGTCTTACCATTTAAAGGATAAAGAACAGAAAGACTTAAAACTTTAGGGTAGGTTCCTCATAGTTGCTTGCTCACTTCATTTAAAAACTTTTCAAACACTTCACAATTTCAAACAATTTTCAAACACAAGTTTTTTACGCATCCATACATGGATCATTATCAAACTATTATGAAAATTTCTATTCACACACTACACTTTTCAAAAACAATTCAAAGTGAGCTAAGTAACTAAGAGCCCATGGATAACCATGGATGTAAAGGGTGCTAACACCTTCCCTTTACATAACCTACCCCCCGGACCCAAAAATCTTTTAAAGGTCTTTCCTGTTCTTTTATGCCTTTCCTTTGGATAAAATAAAAGTCGGTGGCGACTCTTGCTATCCGCAACATTTAACTAAAGTCAGTTCTCCCACCGTGTTACAATATGCAACACTTTTCTTTGACCATTTGAGTTGAGATTTCTTTTGATGTCTTTGCCCTGTGTGTTGTTTACCAGCAGATCTCCAAGATTGATTGTTGATCTTGTTCTTGGGTATGTAGCTTTGATCAGCCTGAATGCTAGTTTTTGGTCTCCATACCTTCTTGATGACTTCTGTCTTCTGCTTAGGAGGTTGCTGATTTCTTTGATGTCTATGCAGCACTTTCTTGTTAGCTTCTATTTTCTGCTTAGAAGGTTGCTGACACATCTGATTTGGATATCCATGTAGCTTATAACAATGAGGTTTGATATGTCCAAATCTTCCACAGTGATGGCATCTCCATCTTTGATACTTCTTCTTCATTTTGTTCTTTCCAGAATGTTGAGACATCTGTTGGGACATCTTGTTTGACTGTATGGATTTTGAAGTTGTTTTGCTAGAGCTAGCTTCATCTTTATGTACTCTGTTAAATCCCAGTCCACTTTTATCCCCTGAGTGCTTATTGTTGTTGAGAATAACATCCAGTGTATTTGAGCTGCTGTTCAACATTCTAACAGATTTTGACATATGTTCCAACTTGGAGTTGAGAAGACTTACTTCACTTTTCAAGGTGTCAATGATCTCTTGATCACTTGCTTTTTCATCTTCTAATGCCTCATTATGCTTCTTTAGCTTTATAACCTCACTGCATATTTCAGTGCTTCTTTTGTATAGATCTTTGAATGCTTGCTCAAGTTCTTCATAAGTACACTCTCCATCACTGGATTCACTTTCAGACTCACATAATCCAGCTAAAGCAGTGATATGCTTAGCTGATTCTTCTTCTGAATCTCCTCCTGAGTCTTCATCAGACCAGGTTACAGATAGTCCTTTCTTTTGCCTTTTTAAGTAGGTAGGACATTCATTCTTGATGTGTCCATATCCTTCACATCCATGGCATTTGATTCCTTTTTCTTGACTGGTCTTTTCAGCATAATTTGACCTTCTGTTAGCATCATAAGGTCTCTTGTTCTCAGAAGAGTTTGTGTATCTTCCACTGGGATTGGATTTGCCTTCCATTCCTCTGAGAATCTTTTTGAATTGTCTTCCAAGCATAGCAATGTTGTCTGATAAGCTTTTACCAGTTTCTGATTCATCATCTTCTTCTTCATCAGTATTTGTTACCAAGGCTATGCTTTTGTTCTTCTTAACATTTGTGTCATTCATTCCCATCTCAAATGTTTGAAGGGAACCAATGAGTTCTTCAACTTTCATAGTGCATATGTCTTGAGCTTCTTCTATTGCTGTGACTTTCATGTCAAATCTTTTTGGCAAAGATCTGAGGATCTTTCTTACAAGTTTTTCATCAGTCATCTTTTCTCCCAAAGCTCCAGAAGTATTAGCTACTTCTAAGATGTTCATGTAGAATTCATGAACTGTCTCATCTTCCTTCATTCTCAAATTTTCAAACTTGGTGGTGAGAAGTTGAAGTCTTGACATCTTTACCTTTGATGTTCCTTCATGAGTTGTTTTGAGAGTATCCCACACATCTTTGGCTAGCTCACAGTGATGCACAAGTCTAAAGATGTTCCTATCAATGCCATTGAATAGAGCATTTAAGGCCTTGGAGTTGCCTAGTGCTGAATCTTCTTCTTCCTTACTCCATTCTTCTTCAGGTTTCAACACTTTTGATCCATCTTTGGTGTCTTGGATAGGATGTTCCCATCCAATGTTGACTGCTCTCCAGGCCCTGTTGTCAAGTGATCTTAAGAATGCAATCATTCTTGGTTTCCAGTAGTCATAATTAGATCCATCCAGAATAGGTGGTCTATTTACTGATCCTATATCTCTGTCCATGTTTCCAGAATTTGTATTCCCTAGATCTCACCCAGTATAAACAGGCAGGGTGCCTGCTCTGATGCCAATTGAAATTCTGTGATCAGGTATGAGATGTCCTAAGAGATGTCCCAACACTTGACAGATTTAACCAAAACTTAAATAGCAAGAAAAGTAAACAACACAGAAGTTTGTTAACCCAGTTCAGTGTATAACCACACTTACATCTGGAGGCTACCAAGCCAGGAGGAAATCCACTATAAGTAATATTAATTCTAGACTTAAACCACCCTGTTTAATCTATCACTTAATAACTACCCAATGCAATTTCTACCTAAGACACAACTTAGATAAGAGTACCCTACTCACTCCCCCTCAATCACACAGTGATCAAGTTTACAAGTTTAATAAAATTGAAGACATTCTTCAAACAAAACAGCTTGATCTTACTTCACAGTTTCAATCAAGTCACAAATGCACTTTTGCTTAAAAGCTCATAAAGTGGTACAATAAAAACAACCTGCTATTAAAACTCTAGACACCCTATTTGGTCTTCTGAAATTCGTACTCAATTCTGTGAGTTTCTGTTGATTAAATAGGTATCTGTAATTTGGGCTTTCTGTAGGATGATCCAGCCCTAATGCGCATGCAGCTTCCACCTTGGATTTAGGGTTTGTTACTTCCTAGATTCTAGGTGATTTAGGTCTTATGTTTTAATCTGAATCCTCAATATAAAACTCCCTACAGATGCGCCTTGTTCTGTTTTATCCATCATTAATTAATTCCAGATAACTCTCCTTAAATATCTCTGATCAGTTAGTCAATAATTAATTCTGGTAGCAGGTTTGAGATGTCTCAACATCTGTTGGGACATCCTGAAAAACTGAACTTAAGTCATTAACACAATGTCCCAACATCTGGTGAGACATCCTGAAATAAGTTCATATACTCTGTTTGATAATGTCCCAACATTTGATAGGACATTCTGAACTGAATTCAATATTTCTTGTTGGTCAAAAATTCTGCCAATTCAAGACATCTACAAAGAGACATGGTCACCTACTGGATCTAGTCACTTCAGGTTTCAATGAAGACATGATGAGTGTTCTGTTTCAGTTCTTTGATCCTAAGCACCATTGCTTCACATTCCACGACTATCAGCTGGTTCCTACAATGGAAGAGTTCTCCAAACTTCTGGGTATACCTGTTCTTGATCAAAGACCCTTCACAGGCTTGGAAAAAGAGCCTAAACCTGAGGTGATTGCTGCAGCTCTACATCTGAAGAAATCAGACATTGTTTTAGAAACGAGAAGCGGAGTTAAGGGTATTCTTGCTAAGGTGTTGATAGAGAAGGCTCAAGTGTTCTTGAAAGCTATGAGCTATGATGCTTTTGAGGAGATATTAGCCTTGTTGATTTATGGCTTAGTGTTGTTCCCCAATCCAGATCAGTTCATAGACGTTCATGCCATCAACATATTTCTGAGTCACAATCCAGTGCCTACATTGCTTGGAGACATTCTGCATTCTCTTCATACTCGTACTACAAAGGCACGAGGAACTCTGATGTGCTGCATACCTTTGCTATCTAGGTGGTTTATTTCTCACCTTCCTCGCTCAGTGATGAAGAATGAACAAGGGTTCAGGTGGTCTAAAAGGATCATGTCACTCTCTCATTCAGATATCCATTGGTGCTCCAGATCTATGGATAATGTCACTATCATTGACCGTTGTGGGGAGTTTCCTAATGTGCCACTTCTAGGCATAAGAGGAGGCATTACTTACAACCCTTCCTTAGCTTTACGACAGTTTGGTTATGCTCGGAGTGATGGTCCACATGACATGTTGATTCAGGGAATTGTGTTTGACTACGACAACGATCTGCAAGGTTACCGTCAGAAGGTTCATACGAGCATGGGGAAAGGTGAATAAGGTTGACAGTAAGACTCTGGAGCCTAAGTACACTATTCATATGGAAGCTTGCCTCAGATGGGTGCGATCTCGTGCTCAGACTCTCATGATGCCATATCCTGCCATCCTGCCAGTTACTATGGAGCATGTTGCTGAAGGAGATACCTCTTATACCATCCTTCACCCAGACATGCCCACTGACATGGAAGACTTACAGAGGTCCTGGATCCAGTTGAAGGAGCAAAGGGATACTTTCGAGGCTCATTACAAAGCAAGCCAAGAAAGAATCCTGGAACTAACAAAGCAACTTCACGAGGAGCGAAATCTCAACTCATACCTCAACACAAAGAGGAAACGTCCATGGGAGACTTAAAACCCCATCTTTTGTATTTATTTCATTTCATTTTGTAAGCCCCAAGGGCAAACAAATTTATTACTAATAAAAGTTTACTTTCTCGTTTGTTTAAGCAAATTTAAATCCTGCGGTCCTTGAAAACATTGCATACGCATTTACATATCATATCACTGCATCACAGGTTTCTTGTGCACAGGTTTCTTATCTTCTCGCTGTTTATTTCAGCAATGGCTCTTGAACAAACAGTTAAAGATCTCCAGGCACAAAATGCACAGTTCCAATAGCTGATCCTGAACTTGTCTAAGGGGCAGGATGAATTGAAGACACTGCTAGCCAAGAAGACTAAGAAGACTAGAAGGTCAGGAGGCCTGATCAACATGGGAAGAAGGTTCAGAGGTCCTATCAAGCCCAAAGAACAGGTTGAAGATTATGAGTCTGAAGAGTCTGAGAAAGAGGGAGGCAGTCTCCATAATACAATGGGGGATTCTGATTCTGAAGCTAACTATTATCATGAGCCTAATGAAGATAAGTTCAAGATGCTGGTAGATAGAATGGATGCTATGGAATTGCAAAAGTCTTCTGGGCTGGATTTTGAAGACCTGAGTTTGATATCTGGGGTGGTCATACCCATTGGTTTCAAGGTTCCTACTTTCGTAGTTTATGATGGTGTCTCGTGTCCCAAGCTGCATCTGAGGTCTTATGTTCGGAGAATCCAACCCCATACTGCTGATAAGAAGTTGTGGATCCATTTCTTCCAAGAGAGCTTATCTGGAGCTCAATTGGAGTGGTACTATCAGTTGGAGAGTGTCAACATCCGGGATTGGAATGATCTTACTGAAGCCTTTTATAAGCAATATCAATACAATGCTGATCTAGCCCCTACCCGCATGCAACTACAGAGCATGTCTATGGGTGCTAAAGAAAATTTCAAGGAGTATGCCCAGAAGTGGAGAGACTTGGCTGGAAGAGTGCAACCCCCTCTAACTGACAGGGACTTAGTTGATATGTTCATGTGTACGTTGAATGGTCCTTTTTACAGTCATCTCATTGGAAGCTCATCATCTGGCTTCACTAAGTTGATAATGACAGGAGAGCGCGTAGAAAGTGGTATAAGGAGTGGCAAGATCCAAGTGGGTGTTTCTTCATCTAGTACTACAAAGAAGCCTCCCAGTGGGAAGAAATAGTCAAATGTTGTGTATGGTCAATCTGATCGTAATAGGAGGCATCAGTCTGTGAGTGCAGTTCATATCTCCAATCCAACTCCTGCAACACCAGAGCCACCACAGGGAAATCAACAGAGGGCTAGAAGACAGTTCACTAAGATCAATATGTCACTGGCCCAAGCCTTGCAACACTTGTTGAAGGGTGAACTTATCACTTTGAGGGACCCTCCTCAGAACCCCAATGTTACCTCTCCCAGGTACAATCCCAATGCACGATGTGCATATCATTCAAATTGTCAGGGCCATGATACCAATAGTTGCTGGGTATTGAAGAATAAGATTCAGGATATGATTGATGCTGTAGAGATTGAGTTTGACCCTCCGGGTACTCCAAAGGTGATTACTGCTCCCATGCCAAATCATGAGAAGACTGTCAATGCCATTGATGAAGTTTCACATATTTCCTCAGTTGCAGATTTGACTACACCATTGTCTGTTATTAAGAAGAAGTTGGTACAAGCTGGGTTCTTTCCAGGTTGTCGTGAAGATTGTTTATATTGTGCTTATAAGCCGGATAGCTGCTAGAGGTTGAAGGACGGAATTCAACGCCTCATGAATAATTACACCATAGTGTTTGAGAGGACTCCACCTTCTGTGGAAAGTATGGTTGATCATATAACTAAAGGTGCGAAGATTGAAGAAGTGGATATGATTGACAAAGTTCCGGTGAGGATTACTTCCAAGGGTCCTGTTATTGAACCTAAACAAACTGATGTGCCAGCTGCTGATGATCTTTCTAAGCAGATGGAAGAAGTACTGAAGATCATTCGTAAGAGTGATTATGACATTGTTGATCAATTGGGGCATACTCCCTCCAAGATTTCTATGTTGTCTTTATTGTTGTGCTCTGAGGCTCATGCCAAAGCCTTGATCAAGTTTTTGAAGACTGCTCACGTACCAAATGAGATCTCTGTAGACCAGTTTGAAAATTGTGTTGCACACTTGACCTATGATAATAGGTTAGGTTTCTCTGATGCTGATTTGACTCCGTCCAAGAGGGATCATAACAGGGCTCTGCATATCTCTATTGAATGTAGGGGCACTACTCTGTCACATGTGTTAATAGACAATAGTTCTTCGCTGAATGTGTTGCCCAAAGAGGTTCTGAATAAGCTTAGTCCTGAAGATGCTGTGTTGAAACCCAGTAATATAGTGGTGAAGGCTTTTGATGGCTCGAGAAGAGTGGTGCATGGGGAAATTGATCTCCCAATCAAAGTAGGTTCTCAGGTCTTCAATGCTACTTTTTATGTAATGGATATCCGTCCTTCGTATTCTTGTTTGCTCGGGCGTCCCTGGATCCATGGGGCAGGTGCTGTAACTTCTACCTTACATCAGAAGCTGAGATATCCGGTAGGAGGAAAATTTGTCACTGTTTACAGAGAGGAAGGATATATAGTTAGCCATGTGAACTCCTTTAAATATCTTGAAGTGGAAGGTGAATATGTTGAAACTCTGTGCCAAACATTTGAAGTGGTTCCTTGGGTTGTTAACAATTATGAAGCTCCTCCTGTTGTCAAGAAAGTTCATGTGGTCACCAGAGTACCTCCTACAATGGCCTCCCTCAAAGATGCTAGAGCTGTAGTAGATGAAGGTGGTTGTACTATTTGGGGTCAGCTTCCTGACATCCCTTACAAGTCTGACAAATTTGGTTTGGGTTTCACTGCAGAGTCCCAGAAGGCTGTTCGTCGTGCTCGTGCTGTTCGTATCACCAACCAGGGGATTATGAAGAATCAGATCAATGTTGTGGGTGACTATGATGAAGACTACGACTTGGATGCTTGGATTTTTCCTACTGTGGGTGCTGGGCTCAATAATTGGAAAGCTGAAGATGTTATTCCTATCTCCTTTAGTCAGGAGTAAATACTATTACTGTGTTGTTACTTTTAAGTTTGTAATTTCTTGAACAATTGAACTCTTAAAGCCTTGTGCCTTACCCGGGGCACAATGGTGTGCTTGTTACGGGATGTCATTTAATTTGCATACTTCATTCAATAAAAATCAGTGGACGTTTCGTTTTCGTAAATATTGTGTTCCTTGTCTTTCTTTTCTTTTATTTTGTTTATCAGCTATGTGTTCTTACACACACCCACATCACTAAAATGCAGATCTTTATCCACTCTGGATCCTGTTGATAACAGTTCTACTATTGCCAATTATAATTTCGAGAATCCGATCTATCAAGCTGAAGACGGAAATGAGGACGATTGTGAAGTACCTGTAGAGCTTGCTAGGTTGTTACAACAAGAAGAGAAAGCTATACAGCCACATGAAGAGCCAGTCGAAGTTGTGAATTTGGGAACTGAAGAAAACAGGAAAGAGGTCAAGATAGGGGCTGAATTAGAGGATGGTGTCAAGAGCAGATTGATTCAGATGTTACATGACTATGTGGAGATCTTTGCTTGGTCCTATGAGGATATGCCCGGGTTGGATACAGATATTGTGGTTCATTGTTTACCAGTAAAAGAAGATTGTCGTCCAAAGAAACAGAAGGTTCGTCGCATGCGTCCTGAAATGTCAGAGAAGATTAAAGCAGAAGTGATGAAACAGTTTGATGCAGGGTTTTTAGCTGTGACTTCTTATCCTCAATGGGTTGCAAATGTGGTGCCAGTACCTAAGAAAGATGGTAAGGTACGTATGTGTGTAGACTACAGGGATTTGAACAAGGCCAGCCCCAAAGATGACTTTCCACTTCCTCATATTGATGTTCTGGTAGACAACACTGCTCAGCATAAGGTATTCTCTTTTATGGATGGTTTCTCTGGTTACAATAAAATCAAGATGGCACCTGAAGATATGGAGAAGACAACATTTGTTACACAGTGGGGCACTTTTTGTTATAAGGTGATGCCATTTGGTTTGAAGAATGCAGGGGCAACATATCAGCGTGCTATGGTGGCTTTGTTTCATGATATGATTCATCATGAGATAGAGGTATATGTGGATGATATGATAGCCAGGTCCCAGAATGAAGAACAACATCTTGATCATCTGCATAAATTGTTTGAGAGATTGAAGAAATACAAGTTGAGATTGAACCCGAACAAGTGTACTTTTGGAGTTAGATCTGGTAAGCTCCTGGGTTTCATTGTTAGTGGAAAAGGTATTGAAGTAGATCCTGCGAAAGTGAAAGCTATACAAGAGATGCCAGCTCCCCGCACTGAGAAGGAAGTTAGAGGTTTCCTGGGACGATTGAATTACATTGCAAGATTTATTTCCCAATTAACTGCTACCTGTGAGCCAATCTTCAAGTTGTTGAAGAAAGATCAGGTAATGGAGTGGAATGACGAGTGTCAGACAGCCTTTGATGAAATCAAGAAGTATCTGCTAGAACCTCCCATTTTGATGCCACCAGTTGATGGAAGACCCTTGATTATGTACTTAACAGTATTAGACAACTCAATGGGGTGTGTGTTGGGGCAACATGATGAGTCTGGTTGAAAAGAGCAGGCAATATACTACCTTAGCAAAAATTTTACCGACTGTGAAACAAGATACTCACTGCTCGAGAAAACTTGCTGCGCTTTGGCATGGGCTGCTCGCCGACTAAGACAGCATATGTTGACTCATACTACCTTATTGATTTCAAAGATGGATCCAATCAAGTACATGTTTGAGAAACCTGCTCTCTCTGGAAGAATTGCAAGATGGCAAATGATCTTGACAGAATATGACATACAGTATACTACTCAGAAGGCCATTAAGGGAAGTGTTGTAGCTGATCATTTAGCTCATCAAGAAGTGGATGATTACCATTCAATGAGTTTTGAGTTCCTTGATGAAGACATTATGATTATTACCAAAGAACTTGGACAATATGACAGACTTGAACAAGGATCCCGATGGACTATGGTTTTTGATGGAGCTTCTAATGCACATGGTAATGGTGTTGGTGTTGTGATCAGTTCCCCTGAAGGTTGTCATACCCCGATTACTGCCAGACTTTGTTTCTATTGTACCAATAACATGGATGAGTATGAGGCATGTATCCTGGGTATCAAAGCTGCTATTGATATGAAGATTCAGTTCCTTGATGTGTATGGAGATTCAGCCCTGATAGTGAGTCAGATCAAAGGAGATTGGGATACCAAGCATGATAATCTCATTCCTTACAGAGAACATGTGTTGTCTTTGATCCCACATTTCAAAGAGATTACCTTTGGACATATTCCACGAAGAGAGAATCAGTTGGTAGATGCATTAGCCACTATGGCATCCATGTTTGAGATCAGCTGGGATGATGAAGCTCCCAAAATTACCATTGATAGATTTGAGAAGCCTGCATACTGCAATGAGATTGGCACTGATGAAGCAGAGGAGAAGCCTTGGTTCTATGAAGTGAAAAGATATCTTGAAGCTCAGGAGTTCCTTGAAGGGGCATCTGTCAAAGATAGGAAGTTCCTGAGAAGGTTTTCTGCTAAGTTCTTTTTGAGTAATGGAATTCTGTACAAACACAATCATGATTCAACTATGCTTCGTTGTATGGATAAGAAGGAAGCAACAGAGATTATGGAAGACATGCATGATGGGATCTTTGGCACTCATTCTAGTGGTCACACCATGGCAAAGAAGATATTGAGAGCAGGTTACTATTGGTCCACCATGGAAGCTGACTACTATCAACATTCCAGATCATGTCACAAGTGTCAAATCTATGCTGACAAAATACATATACCTCCATCACCATTGAATGTATTGACTGCTCCTTGGCCTTTTGCCATGTGGGGCATTGATATGATTGGTGAGATCAAGCCTACTGCTTCTAATGGGCATCGTTTCATCCTAGTTGCTATTGATTACTTCACGAAGTGGGTAGAAGCAGCTTCATTTGCATCTGTTACTAAGAATGTGGTGGCTCGATTCATTAAGAATAATCTCATATGTAGGTATGGCATCCCTGAAAGGATTATTACTGACAATGGCTCTAATCTGAACAACACTATGATTACTGATCTCTGCACGCAGTTCAAGATTAAACATCATAACTCTTCTCCGTATCGTCCAAAGATGAATGGGGCAGTTGAAGCTGCTAACAAGAACATTAAGAAGATTGTACAGAAGATGACTGTGACTTATAAGGATTGGCATGAGATGTTACCATTTGCTCTTCATGGTTATCGTACTACAATACGTACTTCAACAGGGGCAACCCCATTCTCCTTAGTATATGGTATGGAAGCAGTTCTGCCCATTGAAGTTCAGATTCCCTCCTTAAGAATTATGAAGGATGCAGGCTTGGATGAAGATGAGTGGATTCAGACTCGACTTGACCAGATAAATTTGATTGATGAGAAGAGGTTAGCAGTTGTTTGTCATGGCCAGATGTACCAGAAACGAATGATCAAAGCTTTTAATAAGAAGGTTAAGCCTAAGGTATATCAGGCTGGTGATTTGGTAATCAAACGTATCATATTACCACAGGGTGATCCTAGGGGCAAGTGGACTCCTACATACGAAGGACCATTTGTAGTCAAGACAGTATTCTCAGGAGGTGCCATGATACTTACTACTATGGATGGTGAAGACTTCCCACAGCCTGTAAACGCAGACATAGTTAAAAAATACTACGCATAAAAAGAGACCCGCTAGGTTGACTAGCCTAGGCAAAAATAAGGGCATCCCGGCGAACCAAAAGGGTTCGGGCAAAAATTAGGGATATATATAAAAAAAATGTACACCCGGCAAGTCGAAAACCTGAAAAGGCGGCTTGGGCAAAAAAGGGTATCCCGGTGGATTGAAAACCTGAAAGGGAAATCCAGGCAAAAGTTAGGGATTAAAGCGTATGACTATGTCTCGTTGGGATCACCCATGAAACTACAACCAGTTGTGCTACTCACTCAAGCTCGAACAGATAAAGCTCAATCCAATTGTTTCTGTCTCAACAGCAGAAGATGAGATACTTGAAGATAATGGCAATAGTAGAATTGAAACTCAATAGGATTATTTCCCACATAGCTGATTTCCCTTATTTTGTAAAAAACTTTATGACAAATTCCTCTTACTAGGATTTCTGTCTCCTTGTACAAACTTACCCATGTACGGGTCACTTTGTGATATAAATAAAATTCCATATTTGAATCCAGATTTACTTTTACCCTATTTACATAAGCGAAACGTCCATTGGTTGTGTTTGAATATATGTATGCTTTTGAATATGATTGATGTTTACCAGAAATGCATAAAATGCTTAATATGATTGATGTTTACCAGAAATGCATAAAATGCTTAATATGATTGATGTTTACCAGAAATGCACGAAAATGCAGTAATAGTATTTACTAAGGACGGACGAGGAAAGGAATTCAACGAAGCTTCGCCGGTTCATTCCCACAAGACAGCTACAAATCCCCCAGTAGGACAAATCCATCTTCATAGATACTTCGAGTCACATCTCCCCTGGAATTTATATCCATCTCTTTTATCCTCATACGGATAGTCGGGAATTTATTCTTCCAATAGGAGCACGACGAACGAAGACGGGAGATTATGGATACCTTATTATCAAACGAAGACGGGAGGTTATGAATACCATACTATCGAACGAAGACGGGAGGTTATGGATACCTTATTATCGAACGAAGACGGGAGGTTATGGATACCTTATTATCGAACAAAGACGGGAGGTTTATAAATAATATCATACTATACGGGAACAAGTTCCTCATATTCTTCAGCAATAAATCGGGATTTATTTTCCCTGGCCAGCAGTTGTTATACGAAGATATCCAGACGCTTCAAGCTGCATGATTCATACATACATCATTTACATCATACCATAACATACATATCCATAAATACATAATACATTACTTCAGTGAATCATACTATGCATGCATACATAGTGCATAAACTAATATTCTCTTTGCAGGATAGTTATATGCAGGTAAAACCATACCTCGGGACGTTGTTTATCCTCCTGAAAGCTATCATAACTCTGGGCCGTTGTTTATCTTCCCAAAAGTTATTCCATTACCTCGGGACGTTGTTTATCCTCCTGAAAGCTATCATAACTTCGGGACGTTGTTTATCCTCTTGAAAGCTATCATAACTTTGGGCCGTTGTTTATCTTCCCAAAAGTTATTCCATTACCTCGGGACGTTGTTTATCCTCCTGAAAGCTATTATGACTTTGGGCCGTCGTTTATCTTCCCAAAAAGTCATACCCTTACCTTGGGCCGTTGTTTTTCTTCCCAAGCACCCTATTATGCCTCGGGACGTTGTTTATCCTCCTGAAAGCTATTATGACTTTGGGCCGTTGTTTATCTTCCCAAAAGTTATACTTATACCTCAGGACGTTGTTTACCCTCCTGAAAGCTATCATTACTTTGGGCCGTTGTTTATCTTCCCAAAAGTTATACTTATACCTCAAGACGTTGTTTATCCTCCTGAAAGTTATCATTACTTTGGGCCGTTGTTTATCTTCCCAAAAAGCTATATCTTCATACTTTGGACTACTTTATTCTCCAAGAGATATATTTGAAGAACTTTTCTCCAAGTCGCATCTTTAAGCCCACTCAAGCATATACAGCTAGTCATCAGTATCACTCTACGCACCGGTGAGTGCAAATTTTTGGGCTTTTGTGTTCAATTCCCTTCAACCTTCCAAGTCACGACTGGCACATATACCAATCTAACCCCTCAGGTTTCATAAAATTGAACAGGGGCAGCTGTTGCACCCCAAAATTTTCCCTCACAAAACAAGACTTTGTGTGCTAAGAGATTCACAAGGTTCACAAGATTCACAAGACATCTTATGAGGTTCACAAGATTCACAAGACATCTTATGAGGTTCACAAGGTTCACAAGACATCTTATGAGGTTCACAAGGTTCACAAAGTTCACAATTAGATTCCCTCAGACAATGCATCCTCCTAAGCAGTGCATCCAAAACTAGGGTTTTGACTTTAATCAGGCTAAATGAATTTCCAAGACTTCAAGTGAGCTTCATAACATCTTATATGTGTTTAAGAACCCCCATGACAAGTTTCAGAACTTTTCTCAAAGGTTTGCTCAGTCAGATGATCAGATAAGTCAAAATTAGTCAAAGCAGTTAAAAAGTCAAACTGAGGTCAACTGTGGTCAAACCAAAGTCAAACTTCATGATTTTTTGTCAACATCAAGTATATGAAGTAAAATTAATCATTTGATCAAGGGTTGATCATGATTCATCAAGGAGATTTCAGATCATCAAGAATTAGGAGTTTCTAAATTAGGGTTTCCTTAGGAAAAGTCAACTGAACTTTGACCAGCCATAACTTTCACATGCTTCATCAAATGTTTCCCATCCAAAGCTCATTTTGAAGGAAATTTAATTCTCTACAACTTTGTGTCTCACAAGCCAAGCCCAAAAATGCTTCATTTGGAAGGTATGAGCTAAGACATTATAGGTCCTTTTGAAAGTCAACAAAAAGTCAACAACTTCAAAAGAGCATAACTTGAGAATGGTAAAAGGTATGGACATGAAACCAATGGGGTTGGTTAGAGGACTTTTAAAGCTTTCCAAAATTTCCAAGAACACCCTCATAGCATTAAAATTGAAGGATTTGTGCCCTTGCAAAGTTGGGAAAGTTTTGGGAGGTTTATGAAGCAAATAGGGCTTTAAAACCAATTTCTTCCAAATGGGCTTGCAAATTTGTGATCCAAACTTCAACAAGACATCATGCACGACCCAATCCTCATTCATTCATATTTTTATTATTTATTATTTTATTTATTTTGATTTTATTCATTTAAAACCATTTTAAATTAAAATAAAATATATAAATTGAATATTTGAGGGAGATATTGTTTCTAGAAGGTCATGAAAATGGATTAGATCAGATTGATATGCAATTTATGGTGATTGTCTTAAGATAGAAAGGTTACATTCAAGAATATATGAAATTCAAGGCATGATCTTTTTCAATCTCTTGGATCCAAAAAGTCCAAATAACAATCACATGTTTTGACCTAATTTCATCTACTATAAGTACACAAACACATCACAATGCAAGGGGGACGAATTGGCAGCCTAAAACCATAGTTTCAAACTTCAAAAAATCCTTCAAAAATCAATTTTCGGGTTTCACATTGGAAGGAGTTAGAAGGTATTTTAAGAACACAGAGAGGTTCCTTGGACATCCCTGAATCGAAACCATTCATCACACTGCTCCATAACATAACATATTGAGAAATCTGAATCATTTTTTTCTCACTTCTTGATTTTTTTCGTTCTTGCATTCTTACATGTTATTAACCAATTTTGTTCATTGATTTGTGTTTAGATGAATGCAGTGATGGATTCTGGGCAATTAGATTGATGTTTTGATGGCCAATTCGTGAAACACCAATTTAGGGTTCATACCTCTTGAATTAGGGTTTCACAATCTAATGACTATAAATGAATTTTGAGACCATAAATCAACTCAATGAACTGTTTGGATCATGTTTATGTAATTAATTTGATAAAATCGTGCGTGTTTGGTGAAGTATGAAATTCGCAGGTTCAAGAACGCAAGAAAGTTCGCAGGAAATTTCCCAGTAAATTTCGCAGGAAAACCTGCGAAATTCCAAGGTTGAAGATGAAGTCAGCGCGCCAAAATTTGTGTTCAAAAATTTGTTATAATATTTTATGATTTAGTGTTTATATTATTTCAACTGATACAGCCTAGCTCGGTTGGTTGATGCGCGTATGTGTAATGTTCAAGGTCCTGGGTTCAATCCTCCCCCAGGCCATTTTGCATTGTTTTTATTTTTTATGATTTTACAGGAGAAAGAACAAAAGGCATTAGTGTTCATCTCATATCACACGTGCGCACATAGCTCAGTGGTTGGAATCTCCTTCAGGTATTGGGGAGGTCCTGGGATCAAAACCAGGCCTTCCCCCTTTTTCTTTTCTTCTATTTTCTTTTGGTTTTGTTTATTATTAATTTTGTTTTAAATTATAATTAACTTTTAATTAAACTATAACCCTAATCTTTTTAATTCTAAAACTTAATTTATTTTCATGAATCCTTATTACAATTCTTAAAATTATTTATTTATAAATTTTAATCATGTATATTTATTTTATAACTTGTATATAATTTTTGTGTAAATAATCTAATTAATTAATTAACCCTAATATTTTCATATAAAACCTAATATTTTTTAAATCCTAATATTTTTTATAAACTTTAGTTATATTATAAATCTTAATTTTATTTATTTGTAGATTTTAATTATGTACACTATTTTATAATTTGTTTATAATTATTGTTGAATATAATTTTCACATGTAAATAATTTAATTAAATAGTAAATCCTAGTTTATTTTTTCTAAATAATTAAACAACCCTAATTTTATCTTGTGAATATAATTTATTTTATTTTTTTGTATGCTTATTTAAATAATAATTAGATATTTTTAATATGTATATAAAATTAAATAATTAGATTACTAGTCATATTTTGTTAATATATAATATTTATCATTTATTTCTATTATTAATTAAAAATCTTAAAAATAATTATTCATTTAAAATTGAACTTTTTTTTTATTATGCTAATTCTTTCATCTTATTCTTATTTATTTTATTACTACTAACCCCTTTTATTTATTTATTTATCTATTATGTGATTATTTATTATTATTATTACTAACCCAATTATTTATTATTATTTATTTGCTTATTTATCTTAATTATTTTAATTATTATAATTGTAATTGTATCACTTGTGTAATAATTGTAATAATTCTTATTATTTATTTTAAATGCTATGGTTAGTAAAATAGGGAGTGTGAAACATGTTTGTATGTAAATTTGAATTTAGATCATTAACTTAAAGATAAATATCTGAATTGGTACACTCACACACGTAAGTCGATCTTGGATCGCCATCTCACTTCTTAAGGGTTACCTCTCAAGTTGCCTAAACAAAAGGTCAAGTAAGGTGTAAAGCAAAGTCCCTCATTTCATATCATCTAGTCCCTTAACAAATAAAAAGATCAAGTCCCTTAAAGGTTGCCTTCGTAATGATCTTGTCCCTTTCGAATAAAGATGATAAGTCCCTTCGAATTGCTTATACACCTTACAGTTGCCTAAATAACAGCTGTCCCTTCACTTGTCCCTCACACATCCAAGGTAATGACTACCTATTCCTTAATAATAGGGATAGTCTTACCATTTAAAGGATATTTAAGAACAGAAAAGATTTAACTTAGGGTAGGTTCCTCTTATGTACTTGCTCAGTTTTCAAAAACATTTCAAACACTTCACATTTTTCAAGTAATTTTCAAAACAAAGGTTTTATATATATCTGTACATTGATCATTATAAAACACTTAAGAAAATTTCTATTCACACACTTCACATTTCAAAAACAATTTAAAGTGAGCCAAGTAACTAAGAGCCCATGGATAACCATGGATGTAAAGGGTGCTAACACCTTCCCTTTACATAACCTACCCCCCGAACCCAAAAATCTTTTAAGGTCTTTCCTGTTCTTTTATGCCCTTTCCTTTGGATAAAATAAAAGTCGGTGGCGACTCTTGCTATCCGCAACATAACTAAAGTCAGTTCTCCCACCGTGTTACAGATAGACATGCACAAATCAGGATAGACGAACCCCCTTCGTACATCTTGTGTAGATATATGGTGTAAGACAAACAAATCTTCTTCGAATAACCTATGCGCCAGGAAAATGGTGACCAGGACAGACGAACCCTCTTCATATATCTTGCGTAGATATACGGTGTAAGACAAACGATTCTTCTTCGAATAACCTGTGCGTCGGGTAAATGGTGATTATGCATACATTCTACTGAACTGCAACCTTTTGAAGTTTTAATCTCACTGTCAGGACTTCAAACCTCTTTGTATACCTGTCGTAGATATATAGTCTGGAACAACACGAGTCCCCTTCAAATAACCTGTGCGGCATCTAAATGGTGAATGTGCATATGTTCTACTGAACTGCAACCTTTTGACGTTTAATCCCACTATCAGGACTTCAAACCTCTTCCACACGGCTGTGTGTTGGACAAGAACACATGATCTAACAAGGAAATGGAATCAAGTGATCAGTAACCAGGAACATGAGCACGGATCAAACAACACTTAATACCAGATTAATTGATTTGAATAGAGAGTAACAACTCTGCAAGGGAGAATACCATTCGTAACTCTGCTGGGAATAAGAACATTCTGACTAACCTTCTATTGAGGAAATGATGTGAACAAACGTCTGCATTACTTTGTCACATGGACAAAAATAAATTGACAGCCTCTCTGGGGAATATTTCAATGATGGATGTGTCCCAATCATGAAAATCTGTGGGGAAATGACGACCTTCCAACTCGGTTGGGTAAATACTTGGCCAGATAACCTTGTTGGGGAGAGAAATCTGGCAACTCTAGCTCTATGGGGAATTAGGCATTCATTTACCTATTGGGAACAGCCCATTCTGATATAATAACTCAGCTAGGGAAAGTTTCTTCTTACACTCTACCGGAAATGCTGTGAATCACCCTCTTGCTGAACATGGTGCCATACCCCAAATTTGTCCTACCTTTTCGACTTCTCATGATAATTGGTTGATTGGTGAAGATGTTGCTTTGAATGATCATTTGGCCTCTGACCATGATATTCAAATAATGAAATTATTGTTTATGCAAAGGTCAAATGCACATTGTGTGGAAGATTGATCATACATGGTTATTGGATGAAAATGGATGTCGTCCCTTTGCAAAGTTTAGGATGATTGAGATGGTATAAATCCTGAAGGATATAATTGAAAAGTTAAACTCAATGGCCCACTCGTGCAAGGAGTTCAAGTGTCAAGGACTAATGTGAAAGTAAAGCTCGTCTCTATGAACTATTAATCTCTTTAGAAATAAAGAATATGAGTTGTGAGAGTTAGAGTTTGATCTTTTGTTGGATGTCTCTCTTTGGCCATGTTTATTTGTCATTTAACTTCCTCACATTTAATCCATAAATGTTTGGTTTACTAATTTAGTTTGATTGGATCAATTACCCTTTTTGGCTAATTAATTCATTAAGTTTATCACTATCATGGTTAATGAAATTGCTCCAAGATGTGTTCATGATAATTGTTAAGGTTGTTATATGATCACAAGTCAATTAGGGGATCATTAAGAGAAGTAAGTGAAATGTTGAAAGTTGGGTCTATTTCCGTAATTATTGAACCCATCCAAGAAGCATGTTGGTAACTTTTATACAAGAAAAGATGGAATCTCGTGTTGGAACTAACGATTAGCTAAATGCATTCACAAGTTCCCAAAAAAACAAAAAAAAACAAGTTGCAATCTAAAGGACCAATAATAATACTGAATATTAGAATTGGTGATTAAGGTTACAATTAGTGGTTAAGGTTACAAAGGTGAATGATACAGAGATAAACTAATTTTTCATACAGATCCAAGAAAGTCAAAATGAAGCAGCAAGGAATAACTCTTCTTCCAAGAATCTTGCAATATTTTCACGCCAAGACTTCATACGTATCCTTTGTGATAACCTCCAAGACACTCCTTTCCAAAATGCCTCATACCATTGGTGCATACATGAGAAACAAAGCCAAACGGTTAATACATTAGGCAAGTGAACATGACAATTCACAAGTCAGGGCATAATTTACGTTTGAAAATAATTGCACAATACCAAATCAAGACGATTCTAGTATTCATCAAAGAAGATTACATAACTAGAATCTATTCATTCAAAGGTTCAAACGACACTCACAAGTCAAAAACCATAATATTCAGTTCTATTTCATCAAGTTACAAAAAAACACAAGCTGCAAACAAAGAAATCTTAAATACATCTAGCCATTACAAGTATGGATTCAATAGAATTTCCAAGAACACAATTACACCAGGAAGTGGACATGATACAATTATCACTATCATACACAGTGACAAATATATTCAAAAGCCAAGGGAAAAGCAGAAATTACGCAATGCGGAGAGACAACCAGTTTCGGGTTTAAGATCTTCATTACCCATGCCCAACCTCATTTCAAAACATCCATACATTGCCTCATCTACTTGCTGCACACAACTCCCAATGGACTTGGCACCAGTTGCACAGAAACCGGCTTTGATAGATATACATCAATGAATAATCAAAGTTATTGAAATGAAAACCAAAGTCAGAAAAAGTCATAACAAAATCTTGCTACCTCATGTTCATCAAGACAAAGTCTGGCACTGAATGAACAAATCTTGTTTCTTTCATACAAGAGAAGTCAGAAGAGGGATTCTATAACACATTGCAAGGCCGAGGTCATGAAGTAACTAGAAATGTGAAACCATGAGAGGATAATTAATTGGAGCCCTCCTAATAGCTGCATCAGCTGCAACCGCCAAAAACAAAGACCCTGACATAGAACCCTAGCCGCTGCAATCAATACGCAAACGCAAAAGACCTGGAAAAAAAACCTAAAGAGGAATCACAGTGAAGACACAGAAAATTCTTATCGCTACTCTTCTGAATTCATTCCCTAACCTTAATTCACAGAAAGTTCGCTCTAAAAGACTAATAAAGTTTCACATCGAAACTTTATTTTAGTCTGAACTAAGCCACAACAACAGGACATCATAACAACAATACACAGTAGCAACAATATTCGTAGAAGTTTGAAGAAGATAAGAATAGCAAGTATAGAAGAGCGAAAGAAAGAAGAGCTCAATTTCTCTAAGTTGCGTCGAGTTTCATCGGACTTGCTCCGATTGGTTAATTTCTGAACTTTTTTTCTTCTTTGACTTGAATAGCTATTTCTTGCGTGTTCTCGGACTTTGGGGGTCGTGGTTTAGCTTTCGATCCATGTTTTGAGTGAGGTTTTGTTGTGTTTGAACATAGATTCGGATTCCCTGTAGTTATTTGTGTAGGTTTTATGTAGAAGGTTTGGGGTTTGGAGTTGGAGAAGACGACGGTTTCCTCCGTGGTTTCGTCTTCTCCGATGAGTTTTTTTTAGGGTTCCGTTAATTGGTTTTTTTTGTGAGAAATATAGATTTGAGGAAGAGAGAGAGAGAGAGAGAGAGAGAGAGACGAACTGGAGAGAGAGAGAGAGAGAAAGAGAGAGAAAGAGATGTTAACTGAAGGAAAAAACGAAGAGTGAGTCTGAAATTTTTAATTTCTTTTTATCAATTCGTATGCTGCTGTAACTGTTGTCATTGGCTAGAGTTTGGGGTGACAAGTGTCACCCCCTGTGACACTTGTCACCATTTTTGCTGGTATTCTGGTAATCCCATGTGTTTTCTCTACAGTGTGCCATCCTATTTAGCTGTCAGATGGAGTCAAAGTATTGACTCCCTCGAGATCCAACGCCTCACGTTGATCCACCTGCGGTCAATAATGTTGACTGAGGATCATGTTATGCACCCTTACCAGTGCATTGGGCTTCCTCTGTGTTGGGCCTGACACTTCTGTTAAACACCCCTCTTGTTTTGCTTTAAATCAGCCCTTTCCTTTTGTTTATTTTTTATTTTGTTTAACTTTCTTTTACAAAAATATAAACACCAAATTTTTTTATTAATTAATTATTTTAAATTATTTTATTTAATATAATTTATTTATTTATTTATTTATTAAATAATTTTATTTAGTTTAATTAATTAATTAACTTTCTCTTTTAATATATAAAAAAAATCAAAATAAACATTTTCTTAATTACTATTTTCAAATTTTAATTCCTTTCATCTTTCGATTAATTTCCAATATAAAAATCCAAAAATATTTTCGTTGATTAATTATCTTAAATTGTTTTATTTAATTCGATGAATTAATTTGTTAATTAATATAATTAAATATTTCTATTTAATTTGATTAATTAATTTGTCTCCTTTGATCGATTTTTGTGTGTGTGATGAATGTTTGTGTATGCTCGATCCTTCTTGCTTGTGATTTGATACTATGCTTACTTATGTGATTTACTTTTGCATTTTTGACGATAAATTGCTAAGTAAAATACGAACGCACACTAAGATTAATCATTTCAAAGATAAAAAAATTTCTTGGTGAAACGCCAAGTAAATATCCATACGCATTTCACTTCATACACACACATAAGTCGATCATTCTTTGATCGCCATCTGCACTACTTTGCACTTTACACCTTTCTCAACTTTTTTTCAACTTAAACGAATCAACGCATCACGCTTGTATTCCATAGCTAGTCTTTAGCTTACTTGATCCTCATATCAAGTCTACCAAACCTTGCGAGCCGAGCGCATTATGCCTCGCTAACAAACCAACAAATAATCCTCCACTTGCATTTACCTTTGTTGAGCGCATTGTGCCTCACAATTGACCTTCAAAAACCAAAAAGTCTCTTTAGACCCAAACCCTTGATCCAACATCAAGCGGTCATTAGGTAATAAAACACATTAATAAATACGAAAAGAATTGTACGCCACGAGTCTTAAATGGTAGAAATGAGGATAATGAGCATCTCGTTATTCGCTTCGATTATTTCGTCGCAAGATGCTCGTGTTGTTGGTTCGGAATAATCACCTTTACCCATAGTCTTTAGTTCAATTAGACTCCTAAATCCTTTTTTCGAAGAAAAGGTAATAAAAAAAATATCAATCAATATTAGCAGGCCGAACTACGAAGCTCTGACTTTCCCATTGCACAAGGGAATACGTAGGCACGAGGATCTCAATCCTTGCCGAGCCCCTAGGATCAATAAACCCCTTAGTTTAGAAAGTAATATTTAAGCATAGACATCCCTTCGCGCGTGACAACTTATATGGTTCCCATCGAGTACGATGGATGTAGGGGGTGCTAATACCTCCCCCCTGCATAACCGACTTCCGAACCCAGGCAACGGTTTGCAACGACCTTGTCTTATCCTTCTTGGTGGTTTTATCTATATTTACCCTTGACCTCTTTGGGAATAAACAAAATTAGGTGGCGACTCACATGTCAGCCCAACCACGACCGCTTTCGCGAGAATTGTAGTTTTCGAGGTACGACAGCTGGCGACTTTGCTAGGGAAATGGTTCACCCCTATGCAAGTCAAGCCTAATCTAGGTTGCTTCACGCTTGTTTGTATGTTTGTCTTATGTATTACTTGTTTATTTTTAACGTTTTCTTTATCGCTTTCCATATTATACCTTGGGGTTCTTGGATCCATATTTTGATTGCAAAAGAAACTTGAGGGAAGGGCTCTATACCCGGCTTACAAGTACAAACATAAGTTAGCGAGGTTGTGTAGTATGGGCTCCCGAGGGAACCTCTCTCGTGGGTTATTGATACGAAAACCTCACTTGGAGTATATTATAATGAGAATACTGACGACCGTCAAGCTCTTGGCGTGTGTGCTCAATTGTTTTCATTAGGGTCATCGATTTTGAGGACCTTTAGAAACATCTGGGTTAAAACATTGATTGATGGTCGAAGAGTATGGGGCACCAGGGTACGCCCTCGCGTGGCTCGATACGAAGACCTCACCTGGAATAGACTCCCTCAATGGAGTTGATTGACTGTGAAAAATATATAAAAAATTGACACGTACATCAAACAGTTGAGGAAGTTCCATAACTCTGAGACTTTGTTTTAAACCTCGTGTCGATGATTTCATAGTATGGGGCACCGAGAGGCTTCCCTCTCGCGTGGCTTGATACGAGGATCTCACCCAAAAGAGATTCATATGGTGGAGTCAACCAATTGTCATGTTGATGGCGTGTGTGATGAACAACCATATGAATTGTTAACTTTGGGGTCCTAAAATTGTAGAGCTTACCCAGTGAGATCCTTGTGAGGAGAGCAATCAAGTATCCTCCATCCGTACCTCGGACTTCATGAAATCCCGTAACTCTGGTCCTATGATCCTGGATCTTGAATTTCATTTGCATACCATATGTATTGCATTTCATTCCAAAAAAAAATACCCATCCATCCTTTGTCCATAACCCGCAGTTGATTTCTCGACACTTGTATCAGACTTGAAGTAGCTTTGAGGACCTTGGATCTGTTGGAGCAAAGCCATGCTACATTAAGAGGAGATATGGACTCGATAAAGAACCAGGTGGACCAACTTGTGGAGGCCATGATAGCCTTGTCAAAAATAGAGGAAAATATTCAACGGATTGAGAATGTCATCCATGTCAAGGATCCTATTGCACAAAAGCATCACATTGTCCAAGATGGGAATTCTTCATCCGTTGATGCTGTAGAATATAATAGCTTCACATTCTCTGCACCTAATTCCAAAGGGTCAAACTTGGTAGTGAATACGAAACGACCTCAAGATCTTGAGATTGCTGAAAGATGTCGTGTGTTGGAAGAAAGGTTTGAAGCCTTAAAAGGACATAATGGTTTTGGTTTGAATGCTTCTGACTTGTGCTTGGTACCTGACGTGGTAATCCCTCCAAAGTTCAAAATGCAAAAATTCGAGAAGTATGGAGGAGATAGTTGTTCAAAGAATCATTTGGTGATGTTCTGCAGAAAGATGACCACCTATACTAATAATGATAAACTGATGATTCATTGTTTCCAAGACAGTTTAAGTGGATCATCATTAGATTGGTACACACAGCTAAAGAATAGCCACATCCAATCATGGTTGGACTTGTCCAGTGCTTTTATGAAGCAGTATGACTACAATCTCGACATGGCTCCAGACCGCATGCAATTGCAAGGGTTATCTCAAGAAAGAGATTAACCATTTAGGAAGTATGCCCAAAGATGGAGAGAGTTAGCTGCTCGTGTTCAACCACCAATCTTAGAGAAATAAATGGTTGGCTTGTTCATGGATACCTTGCAAAGTCCATACATCGAAAGAATGATAGGCAGTTCATTTCCTGGTTTTTCACAATTGGTGTCAGTCGGAGAACGAATCGAGAGCCTACTCAAAAGTAGAAACATACAAGGAACCTCAGACGTCCATGCTAGTGAGAGTGAATCAATTGTCAGTTCCCAAGAGGAAGAAGTAGAGGAGGAAATTAATGCAGTTTGGGAAGCTCCACATGCTCCACATCCAGTGTCTTATCAACAGTACCCATACAGGTCAGTTGTTTAGAGCCAGCAAGCTTCTGGATTCCCACATTAGATGTTATTCCCTCCATATGGTCAACATCCTCCAGTCAATAGAGGACCTCCTCAGTATCGACAATAGATTGCACATCAAAAGCCAATGCAACAATAGCATACTCTACAACTGCGTCCTTACTACACTAAAAGACCAAAAAGGAATTTTGATAAATTGCCAATGCCTCACAGTCACATACTTCCACGTTTGATCAATAGTGGATTGGTAGATCCAAGGAAGCTAGATCCAATGCCTCTTCCACACCGACCAAACTTTGATCCTAATGCCTATTATGGTTTTCATGCCAACTCACCCGGACATTTAACTGATGATTGCCAACAATTCAAAAATAAAGTCCAGGATCTGATTGATTCCAAGGTAATCTCATTCACACCTCAAGGCATTCAAATCAACAACCAGACGAGTTACTCAATCCATGTCATGGAAAAAGCTGCTAAGAGTACATGCGAAGAGGGTTCTCAAACTGATCTCGAAGAGCATTTCTGAAGAAGGCTTTCCAACGACAAGTCAAAGCCCAGTTCCTCAACACTGGAAATCTTTAGCTCATATCATTACTTTACATCTGTAGTTTCTTTTCTATTAAGTGCTACTTGCTTTTAAAACATTGTTGTCTTTAATGGTAATATTAATATAATGAACATGCATGTTTTGAACGAATCCATTTGTATTCACTCACATTTCCCACTTATTGAAAAAATCATAAAAAATTCACTTTACCTCTCGTTATCACATTATTGTTTTAGCAAATATTTAAGGGAGGATGATGAAAACGAAATACCCACAATTGCTGATAACATGCTTTCGGAAAGAACCTTGCTGATGATGTACATGCATTGTTTCAAATCCCCAAATACTGGAGAGATAAGGAGTTAATCCCTAGACAACCACTTCGAGCCTAGAATTAGGAGTTTCTTTTGGATCTTCAAAACCCTTATACTTAACCCGGGGCAGGGTAGTGTTCAGTTAACCTGACTACGCATCCAAAATACAAGGTGAAACATCCCATCTGAGAATCCATCAATGAACAAGGACTTGGCAGTCATAATCCTTCAACAAAGAAAAAATCAGAAAAAATATAAAAAAAAGCCCGCTAAGTCGAACATCCAAATATGAGGCTTAGGCAAAAATTGGGGCAATCCCGATGGACTAAAAGCTTCAAAAAAAATGGTCCATGCAAAAATTAGGGATCAAAAGAACAAAACAATAGAAAGAGGTCCTCAAATCCTCAGCAAAAACAAAATAAATTTTAGTGACCATCTTATCCAAAATCAAAAGGGTCACTAACATCCAAAGAAAATTGAATAAGGTAACTACCATTTCGAGAAAGTCTTGAATCATCATCTTCAACCGTTACACCTTCAAGTTCTCATAGGAGAAAAAAATATGTGTGTAGAATTAGCTGAACATAGGACTGAAGAATATCACAAAGAGGGGTGGGTACAAAAACATCTTGAGCCTATATCCTTTGTTTCAATAACCGTGAACCATACCACATTACAACCCCTAAAATACCTAACTGAGGCAGGGTTTATTCAGAAAGCATATCTCAGCAAGGTTGCATAAACTGACTCCTAAAAGATTTGTTAATCTTCTCCTTGTTGTATCACAAATCACCAGCTAAATCAGCAATACGTTTGTACCATGGATCCATTCATCACACATTTTCACATCATCCAAATAAATGATTTTTCAAAACTCACACGAATATTGCATTGAAATTACCATTTTTGTACAAATAAATTTTAATTGCAAGCCAGTACTTGGCATCTAAGGTAATTCCAACAAAGAAAAGTCAAAGAGGAGTTGTAGCACTCTTTGGTGTTGAATTTAATCAAGATCACTCCTAATCCTATGAATCAGGGGCATGATTTTCAATGACTGTATGGACCCGAGAATTGGTTGGTCGAAAATCAAATCTCCAAGCACCAGACGGGAAGACTACCTCAACATTCAGCCTATCTGGGCCAAGTCACTCAAGCAGTCGATTCAAGACAAGTCCTTCCAGAGGCTCAGATAGGGGCATCTCCCCATGAGATCCAGATTCTGGGGCAATTTGTATCGTGCCATATCATGGTACAATCATTCATGGTACAATCATTCCCAAGGCTTCCATTTGAAGAAGATTCCTTCAAAGTCCCTACAGATTAGGGCAAGGCGGTTATAAAAGGATGCCTTAGGGCTAAGCCAAAGTATAATCAATATGCATTGATTATGTCTCTATGCTCATTTGAAAGTCATTCTGACATCAGTCAAAGAAATTGAAGTTCTCTCAGCGACACACAACTTCAACAATGGATTAGACTCGAGGCACCAAAAATGGTCGCATCCATCCTCCGATCAGAGCATCGTCGGGTACCAAGTGTTGAGAAGTCAATACCCTCCACCACCCCCAAAAAGTCCAATTTTATTGGCAACCACCAAAAAGCTTAAAGTCCAATTTCATTGGCGCCCTCACAATTCCCAAAAGTCCACTATGGTGGCAACTACCAGAAAGCCAAAAGTCCAACTATGTTTGGCACAACTCAAAAGTCCAACAGTGTTTGGCACAACTTAAAATTCCAAGTCCTCTTGGAATTTCTCACAATCTAGTCTTCTTCAGCTCTGTGTTGATACTTTTACCCTTTCCAACTCTATGTTGATATCTTTGCCTTTTCAACCCTATGTTGATACCTTTTCAACCCTGTGTTGATACCTTTTCCTTTTTCAACCCTGTGTTGATGATAAATTTTCAACCCTGTGTTGATACCTTTTCAACCCTGTGTTGATACCTTTTCAACTCTGTGTTGATATCTTTACCTTTTTCAACCCTGTGTTGATGATAAATTTTCAACCCTGTGTTGATGATACCTTTTCAACTTTGTGTTGATATATTTACCTTTTCAACCCCGTCTTACTACCTTTAGCTTTTCAACCCCGTGTTGATACCTTTGCTTTCTCAACCCCGAGTTGATACCTAGTGAGTCTTTTCACCATTGCTTTCAAAACCACTAAAAACCGAAAAGTCCACCCGTTATGTGGCACCGTGTCAAAAGTCCACTCATGGAGTGGCATCTTTCCAAAGTCCAATTTCGTTGGCAACTACCAAAAACCTTATCTCCAACATACCCAATCATTTGCATTGTCACATGCATGGCATGCATCATTCCAACCCGAAAGCAAGAATGTCATCAAACACAATCATATCAATTATAAAAAATCATTTGCATCAAAATTTCAACAATCGCATCATATGAATCACTGTGCATCATGCAATGCATAATATTCATATACAACATAGCATAGCAGGATCCAGGACATGCATCCAGGACAATCTCTTCCAAAGTCGGCAGTATTCCTCCGAAAAGAGCTAATACCCCGCGTGTGCTCGCAGATTTATTCCCCCAGTAAGTCATTCTTCAACTTTATGGTTGATAATGATGACCCCTAGCATTTTCACTGTTATTGCTCTCCAAGCAGAGGTTATCCTAAAAAGCATATTGTGAGCTTCTCCTTTGTAGAACTGGGCTAGCGTGCTTCCTCTTAGAGCGAATCCTTGTTGATCGGTTTTCCCCAGCAGATCATTTGATCAAGATACTACTTTGGCATTCTCTGAAGAGCCTTTATTGTTAAGGAACTTCTTCACAAGACCCAAAGAATCGCATGTTGTGGTAAAGATATTGTTCTAGTATCATCGAAGAGCCTTGACTGAAAGGAACTGCTTCGCATGATCTAGGAAATCTTTTGCCATTGTTCGAGATGTTGCTCTATGTATCCCCAAAGAGCCTTTATTGTTAAGGTATTTCTTTATTCGGATTAGAGAATCTCATGTTACGATATTGTTCTAATATCACTGGAGAGCCTTTGTAAGGAACTGCTTCGCGTATCCTAGAATATTTTTACTTTAGTTGGAAATGTTGCTATGGTACCCTTGGAGAATCTTAAGAGCGATTGAGTTATAGTTCCCCGTGTTGGAATGTATCAATCAATAAAATATTGCTTCAATGGTCCATAGAATCGTACTTCCCCTAGAAGAGATAATTCTCCAAACATCCATGGAATGCCTAAGTTGGTAAGGTAATGTTTCGTGTGATGGAGAAGGTCTCATTTCTTTGTTAAGCCGCTGTAATGGTCGTCGAAGAACCTTAATTGAAACGGTATCACTTCGTGCAATTTAAAGAATTTCACTTATCAAATTGAGATATTGCTTTGCTAAATTTGAAGAATCTCATACATATTGTTCAATTGGCTTCCCGCCATTTCTCATAGTTCTTATTGCATTGCATCTTACATCTCTTCAGACAAATTTTGGGATCTATTTGTATCTAATCGACTTCCACCCCCACAATATTGAACTCCATGCAGCAGTTCACTCCTTCGGGTTCAAGGCATTTAGATAGGGGCATCTGTCATATCACAAATTTGTCCTACCTTTTCGACTTCTCATGATAATTGGTTGATTGGTGAAGATGTTGCTTTGAATGATCATTTGGCCTCTGACCATGATATTCAAATAATGAAATTCTTATTTGTGCAAAGGTCAAATGCACATTGTGTGGAAGATTGATCATACATGGTTATTGGATGAAAATGGATGTCGTCCCTTTGCAAAGTTTAGGATGATTGAGATGGTATAAAGCCTGAAGGATATAATTGAAAAGTTAAACTCATTGGCCCACTTGTGCAAGGAGTTCGAGTGGCGAGAATTAATGTGAAAGTAAAGCTCATATCTATGAACTATTAATCTCTTTAGAAATAAAGAATATGAGTTGTGAGAGTTAGAGTTTGATATTTTGTTGGATGTCTCTCTTTGGCCATGTTTATTTGTCATTTAACTTCCTCACATTTAATCCATAAATGTTTGGTTTACTAATTTAGTTTCATTGGATCAATTACCCTTTTTGGCTAATTAATTCATTAAGTTTATCACTATCATGGTTAATGAAATTGGTCCAAGATGTGTTCATGCTAATTGTTAAGGTTGTTATTTGATCACGAGTCAAATAGGGGATCATTAAGAGAAGTAAGTGAGATGTTGAAAGTTGGGTCTATTTCCGTAATTATTGAACCCATCCAAGAAGCATGTTGGCAACTTTTATACAAGCAAAGATGGAATCTCGTGTTGGAACTAACGATTAGCTAAATGCATTCACAAGTTCCCAAAAAAAAAAAGCAAGTTGCAATCTAAAGGACCAATAATAATATTGCATATTAGAATTTGCGATTAAGGTTACAATTAGTGGTTAAGGTTACAAAGGTGAATGATACAGAGATAAACTAATTTTTCATACAGGTCCAAGAAAGTCAAAATGCAGCAGCAAGGAATAACTTTTCTTCCAAGAATCTTGCAATCTTTTAACGCCAAGACTTCATACGTATCCTTTGTGATAACCTCCAAGACACTCCTTTCCAAAATGCCTCATACCATTGGTGCATACATGAAAAACAAAGCCAAATGGTTAATACATTAGGCAAGTGAACAAGACAATTCACAAGTCAGGGCATAATTTACGTTTGGAAATAATTGCACAATACCAAATCAAGATGATTCTAGTATTCATCAAAGAATATTACATAACTAGAATATATTCATTCAAAGGTTCAAACGACACTCACAAGTCGAAAACCATAGCATTCAGTTTTATTTCATCAAGTTACAAAAAAACACAAGCTGCAAACAAAGAAATCTTAAATACAGCTAGCCATTACAAGTATGGATTCAATATAATTTCCAAGAACACAATCACACCAGGAAGTGGACATGATATAAATATCACTATCATACACAGTGACAAATATATTCAAAAGCCAAGGGAAAAGAAGAAATTACGCAATGCGGAGAGACAACCAGTTTCGGGTTTAAGATTTTCATTACTCGTGCCCAACCTCATTTCAAAACATCCACACATTGCCTCATCTACTTGTTGCACACAACTCCCAATAGACTTGGCACCAGTTTCACAGAAACCTACCTTGATAGATATACATCAATGAATAATCAAAGTTATTGAAATGAAAACCAAAGTCAGAAAAAGTTATAACAAAATCTTGCTACCTCATGTTCATCAAGACAAAGTCTGGCACTGAATAAACAAATCCTATTTCTTTCACACAAGAGAATTCAGAAGAGGGATTCTATTACACATTGCAAGGCCGAGGTCATGATGTAACTAGAAATGTGAAACCATGAGAGGATAATTAATTGGAGCCCTCCTAATAGTTGCATCAGCTACAACCACGAAAAACAAAGACCCTGACACAGAACCTTAGCTGCTGCAATTAATACGCAAACGCAAAAGACCTGGAAAAAAAACCTAAAGAGGAATCACAATGAAGACACAAAAAATTCTTATCACTACTCTTCTGAATTCTTTCCCTAACCTTAATTCACAGAAAGTTCTCTCTAAAAGACTAATAAAGTTTCACATCGAAACTTTATTTTAGTCTGAGCTAAGCCACAACAACATGACATCATAACAACAATACAGAACAGCAACAATATTCAGAGAAGTTTGAAGAAGAGAAGAATAGCAAGTAGAGAAGAGTGAAAAGAAAGAAGAGCTCACTTTCTCTAAGTTGTGGCGAGTTTCATCGGACTTGCTCCGATTGGGTAATTTATGAACTTTTTTTTTCTTCTTTGACTTGAATATCTATTTCTTGCGTGTTCTCGGATTCTAGGGGTCGCGGTTTAGCTTTCGATCCAGGTTTTGGGTGAGGTTTTGTTGTGTTTGAACATAGATTCGGATTCCCTGTAGTTATTTGTGTAGGTTTGATGTAGAAGGTTTGGGGTTTGGAGTTGGAGAAGACGACAGTTTCCGCCGTGGTTTCGTCTTCTCCGATGAGTTTTTTTTAGGGTTCCGTTAGTTAGTTTTTTTGTGTGACAAATATACATTTAAGAGAGAGAGAGAGAGAGAGAGAGAGACAAAATGGAGAGAGAGAAATAGATGTTAACTGAAGGAAAAAACGAAGAGTGAGTCTGGAATTTTTTATTTCTTTTTATCAATTTGTATGCTGCTGTAACCGTTGTCGTTGGCTAGAGTTTGGGGAGACAAGTGTCACCCCATGTGACACTTGTCATAGTTTGTGCTGGTATTCTGGTAATCCCATGTGTTTTCTCTATAGTGTGCCATCTTATTTAGCTGTCAGATGGAGTCAAAGTATTGACTCCCTCGAGATCCAACGCCTCATATTGATCCACATGTGGTCATAATGTTGACTGAGGATTATGTTATGCACCCTTGTCGTACCCCGAAAAATACGACCTCACGCGATCCGAAAAGACGGAGTCACGCGCCGGACAGACTGAAGAGTCGCCACCTAATTCTATTTATTCCCGAAGAGGGAAAGGGAAGATATAGATACAACCCGGGAAGAGAAGGATGAGGACAAAGGTCAACGGAACCATTTCCTGGGTTCGGGAGTCGGTTATGCAGGGGGAAGGTATTAGCACCCCCTACATCCATCGTACTCGATGGGAACCATCTAAGTTATCACGCGCGAAAGGATGTCTATGCTTAAACGAATTGCTTGCTAGAGGGAAATGAGTTGAATTATAAGTTAGATTGAACCTAGGTGCTCGGCAAGGATTGAGATCCTCGTGCCTACGTACTCCCGTGTGCAATGGGAAAGTCAGAGCCTCGTAGTTCGGCCTACTAAGGGTAATGGTTGTTCGTTTTATTACCTTTATTCGATGAAAGGGTTTAGGAGTCGGAATGTACTAAAGACTATGGATAGTTTATCTCGTCCAACAAGACGAGCGTCTTGCGTCGAAAATAATCGGAGCGAGTAACGAGAGCTCGTTATCCTCCTTTATATCGCTTAAGGCTCATGGCGTACAAATCTTCTCGCATTTATTAGAATGTTTTATTTCCTAAGACCGCTTGACGTTGGATCAAGGGTTTGGATCTATTCGAAACGTTTTGGTTTTTTGAGGTTAGAGGGTAAATGCAAATGGAGTTTATTTTTGTGGTTTGTTAGCGAGGCACGAAGCGCTCGGCTCGCAAAGTAAGGTGGATCCTAATAAACGAAACAAAATAAAAAGGTGCGAGTGTGCAAGTGCAATCGCTTGGCGTTGGACCAAGGATTCGGAATTAAATATAATACGAGAAATAAAATGCGTACAAGGTAATGGGAGAGGGATACAAAATAAATACAGGGGATTGCGAGAAATAAAGAGGTCTCGTTGTAGTTTGCCCAAGAGAAAGCGTGTGTGCAGTGTTTTTGAACTATTCGAAGGCGTTCGGCCTTTTTAATCGAGAAACAACTATTCGAAGGCGTTGGACCTTTTAATCGAGAACAACTATTCGAAGGAGTTGGACCTTTTTGGGACGCGTCGAAATTTAGTTCGTGAACTACCTTAGAATCGATTCAAAATTGGAATCATTCTATAAGGAGTCGAAACGTAATTTTGAAATGCGATAATAAATGAATAAATTAAATTGAATTCGCAAAAATTAAATTAAGACAGAATAATAAATTAGATAATAAATTAAATTGGTAATATTTGAGAAATAAGAATAAAATTAATTAAAGTGAATATTTATTGGTCAAAATAATAAAAAAAAAAAAAAAAAGCTAATTACAAGGAGGGCCTCATATTGACCGAATATCACCGATTTAACGAAATCGGGCGAAAAACGGCCTTTTGTCAAGTCATTGGCCCTATACGGTAAATAAAATCAAAAGGAGATAATAAGATAGACAAACTTAAAGTATTTTCTAGAACAAATGTAAAAAATTAAAATAACAACATAACAACATAGAGGGGACTGATAAATCCAGAATATGTGAATGATCAAATACTAAAAACTATAAGATAACAAAAAAAATATAAAATAACTAAAATCAAAGGAAATTAAATTCTAAAGGGGATGGGGTGCACCGAATGGGTCAGAGATGGTGAAATGACGTGAGCTCCTTGGCCCATGACCCATATGATCAGAAAAGGATATTTTTCTTTAAAAAAGAAACAAAATAAACTCAGCAACAATAGGCAGAGTACGTTATTCAGCTTTCAAAAAAAAGAAATCACTCACCCTTTTTAGAATGCGAAACCCAGCGGCGGATATGACGCTCTCTCACGGCCCTTCTTGTTTCAATTCTCGTTCAGCTTGACTCGCTCTCCTCTCGATTTGTTTCAAGTCCCACACGAATCTCTCGAGTCTCTCTCCAATTCTCAACGGTGCAAGGGTTCGATGAAGGATGTATCCGCGGCGGTGGTATGCGGATCTATGATGAAGGTTTTGGATGGTTTGCTTTTGCGGTTGTTGACGGAGGTTTTTTTTTTGGCCGTTGGATTCTGCAAGTGGGGGTTGCGCTGCGAATGAAGTTTGGGTTTGGTGGCTCGCGCAGCTTGGTTCGAAGGCTATGGCATTGGCTTCGGATTTGTGGGATTTTGGAGCGGTTTATGAAAAGGAGTTTTAACTGAGATGAAGGATGTGATGTTGTTTTGGTTCTTCTATTTCGGTATTTTGCTTGTTTACCCACAAATATCTCTCTGGATTCGTTTTGAAAAGTGGTGGTGTTTCGGTAGCGTGTTCTGTTTGTTAGTTTCAGTTGGTTTCGCACAGTGGTGATGAATGGTGTTTGAAGGGTTCTGTGCGGTTCAAGTTCAGAGATGGACGGTAAGATTTTATGGTGTTCTTCTTACTGGTTTTTTCTGTTTATGGTTAAGTGGTGGAGCGAAGAAGAGAGGTGATTTGGTTCAAAGATGGTTGCGATGAAATGGTGGCTGGTTAGGGGTTGAGCGGAAGATTGCGTCACAGCGGGTGTTGGAGGTTTCATGGACGCTTCTGGTTTTGTTCAGGTTTATGAGTTTGAAGGTGATGTTTTGAATATGGTAGTGAATGGTTTTTCGGTGAATTTTGGTTCTTAAAAAGGATTTTTCTGATTTTTCTGGGTTTAGTTATTTGTGGTGAGTTTCAGTGAAGAGGTTTTGAAGGCTTAAAAATGGTTCTGCTAGGTTGTTTTTTTTTTGTGTGCAGAATTTCAATAAGGTTTTCTAAGTTGTGTCCTCTCTCTTTCTTTGTGAATTTTTTGAAGCTCTATTTATGGGGAGATTGAGAGGGTATAAGAGGATTTTGATGATGATATTTTGAAGGGATTATTGGTGATGAGCTGTATGTGTATCAAAAGGAATTTGAGTGGGTTGAGGCAACCTTGAAGGTTGCAGCATGCGTACGGAGGAAACCGTTGGGATGTAGTGGGGCTGTGAAAAAAGAAGGAAAATGTTGTGATGGCTATACTGTGAGTGTGACGGAAAATGGAAGGAATCTGGTAGCATATGTGTGTGTTTGTCTTTTGTGACTCATGGAAACTTAAAACTAATAATACTAATCATAATAATAATAATAATAATAATAATAAAGATAATAATAATAAATAATAATAATAATAATAAGAGGTGAATAAAAATAATAATAATAATAAAAAAGTAAATAAAGATAATAATAATAATAATAGGAATAACAAAAATTTACTAATAACAATAAAGTAATAATAATAAGTAGACAACGAAATAAAAATATAGTAATAATAAAAGTAATAGTAATATCAATATAAAAATAATAAATAAAATAGAGATATTTTGGGATTTTTGGATAAAAGGCTTTGTAAGATGAAAAATGAATTTATGTAAAATGTTTTAATGGAAATAACAAATACAACAAACTCTTTTTTTTGTATATATATTTTTCGATAAAAACTTAAACAATAGAAATAAAAGACTTGAAATAAAAAAGAAAATTTAAATTTTAGTTTGCGAAGAAATAAGTGCATTTTTTATTTTAAACAAAACATCGATAAACAGAAAAAAATAAATAAAGGTAGGACAAATTCGGGGTATGACAGATGCCCCTATCGAATTGGCTTAGACCGAGTAAGGTGAGCTGGCTTGCGTTCAATCTTTCGAGGTATAAGATAATTAGATATTAACAGACTCCAAATTTGTCCGATAAAAGGAAATATGCGAAGATAAAAGCTAAATGAATAAAAACTGAAAAACGGGTGACACAGCGAAGAAATAAATTGACAAAATAAATCAATTATCACCGACGGATGATAAAGCGAGTAACTGAAGATAAAATCACTTATCAACAGAGGATGATAAGGCAACAGACTGAAAATAAAATCACTTATCAACAGAGGATGATAAGGCGAAAGACAGAAAAATAAAGGATCACTATCAACAGAGGATGATAGGTGAAAGACAGAAAAATAAAGAATCACTATCAACGGAGGATGATAGGCGAAATGACAGAAAAATAAAGGATCACTATCAACAGAGGATGATAGGAGAAATGATAGAAAAATAAAGGATCACTATCAACAGAGGATGATAGGCGAAAGACAGAAAAATAAAGAATCACTATCAACAGAGGATGATAGGCGAAATGACTGAAAATAAACTCACTTATCAACAGAGGATGATAAGGCGAATGACTGAAAATAAAATCACTTATCAACAGAGGATGATAAAGCGAATAACTGAAAGTAAAAAAAATCACTTATCACCAGAGGATGATAAGGCGAATGAAATTTAAATACGGCCATTGAATCCGCCGAGGAGATGCCCGAAATCTTCGATTGATATGATCCTGACTTCCACTGGGGAAAGGACTGGAGACTTGTGCTGATCCTGGATCCTGAATTATGCACGTATGCTAGACTGTTTTTGAAATGGTATTCCATAACGATGGAGATACGATGCAAATGTTTATGCACTGAGATGTAAGTTGAAAATGTTGGGGATATGAAAAGCTGATTTATTTAGGCATGCATATGATGCATATGCTGTAAATGATTGATGCAAATGGATGCTTATGACATTAATGGTGTATAATGATGCATATGAGCGATTGAAAGGTGCCAGCTTGGTGGACTTTTGGTTTGGTAGTTGCCAATAGTGATTGGACTTTGGGTGGGTGGAGGGCTTGATTCCCCGACACTCGATCTTCGACGATGTATGATCAGAAGATGGATCTGAAAGCTCCAAGCTTGATTATCTGCTGGTGAGCGAAGCGACTTAATTGACACATGAAGACTAATTTTGCTTCGAATGGTTGCCGACGCTTGGCAAGATCTACTTGTTTAGCTGGGGAGAAGATATAGGAAGATTTGCTCCTTGTTTGCTTGCCCCTGCCTGTAGGGTATTTGAAATAAAACGGGTGGGGAAGCTTTGACAATGACCATGGCGTGACCTGTCCCAGTGTCTGGATTTGATAGGTGTCTGCCCCTGATTGAGCCTTTGAAGATGATTTGCCCCTGATTGGGCCGTTGAAGATGATTGTGTCCCTGATTGGACTGTTGAAGTAGTCTTGATTCATGTTGACACCAATGCAGTTCAAATTTCTCTTTTGATTGCCCCTTGTTAGGATTGTACTGATGTCAAGCACTAAATTGCAATTAAATTGTTCATACACAAATGGTAGTGTTATTGTAAGGTTCATGTAAGTTTTGAAAAAATCAATTTATTTGAATGATTGTGATGGTGTGACGAATGGACCGTTAGCCTAAACGAGGTGCTGATTTAGAAAGTGCGTGAAATATGCAACAAGAATAATGTGCAATCGAGTTTGAAGATTAGCAAATATATGGGAGTCAATTTACGCAACCTTGTTGGTAGCATGCTTTCAGAATAAACCGTGCCTCAATTAGGACTTTCGAGGGTTGTAACGTGGTCTGGTTAATGGTTTGAGAAACAAAGATATAAGTCTCAAAGTTTGATTTGTACCCATCCCTTCTTCGTATTGTTCTCCTGTCCTATGTTCAGTTAACTCCACATATGCATTTGTTTTGACGTTGCAAGAGCGAAGATGAAGCTTTAAATTTTGCTTGGAAGTGGCAGTCATCTTTTTTGCTGGTGACCCTTTGATTCTTGATTTGGTGGTCACTGATATTTGTTTTGCTTTTGCTGAGGATTTGAACTCCTCTTTTGATTTTTTCGACTAAGTCTCCCTTTGGGTGCTCAACTTAGTGGTTTTTCTTTTCTTTTCTTTTTTTTTTGCTTGAATATTGCGATTGCCAAGTCATTTGTTGATGGTCCTCTGACGGGATGTCTCATTTTGCAATTCGAAGGTGTAGTCATGTTAACTGAACAACTACCCTGCCCCGGGTTAAATGTAAGGGTTGTATCCGAAAGAAACTCCTACTTCTAGGCTCGAAGTGGTTGACTAGGGATTAACTCCTTATATCTCCAGTGTTTGGGGATTTGAAAGAATGCATGTACATCATTGACGAGGTTTTATCCGAAAGCATACCGCAACAGTTATGGGTATTTCGTTTTCATCATCCTCCCTCAAATATTTGCTAAAGTGAAGTGAGGGAAATATTTTTGTGATTTTGTGATAAATGATAAATAATGAGCGAATGCGAATAGAATAATTCAAAATATGCATAAACATAACATTAACAAAACCAAGTACAAACGATAACAATGTTCAGAGCAAATAGTACTTAAACAAACATTACAAAACAACAGGAATGCGTAAATAATAAATGGCGATGGTTGCCTTGATTTGAGGAACTTCTCTTGATTGAATGCTTCAACGTTGGAGACTACTCAGCTTGGTCTTCAACAACCCCTTCAAATGTCTTCACTTGTTGGCACCGTGCGGCGACATTGGATCGTTCTGGACATTTGCATTTCTCGGAGTGAGAGTGAGGTCCTTAGAGTTGATCATATCCTGAATCAAGTGTTTGAAGGCATGGAAGTTCTCGATGGTGTGACTTGGAGCGCCCTTGTGATACTCACAATGAGCATTGGCATCATAGTTCCGGGCATTGCCAGTCTGAGGTGGCATATCTCTCAAAGTAAGAGGTCCTTTTGCCACCAGCTGTTTAAAGATTTCGGTGTATGACATAGGCAGGGGATCAATGTGCCTATCATATCCTCTTTGTTGATATGGTGGACGCTGTTGAGGAGCGCGTTGTTGCTGTTGACCAGGCCGTGGTGGATAAGCCGGTTGCTGGTATGGTCCAGGTGCATATTGCGCGGCTGCAACCATAGGATGTGGACGTGGTTGATGAGCCATCTGAGGCGGAAATAGAGCTTGAAAAGCCTGCTGATAAGGCATTGGAGGAACTGGCTGATATGGCATAAAAGCATATTGTGCAGCAGCAACATAGGGATACTGATAGTAGGGAACTGGCGCAGGTGCACTCTGTTGGAAATTCCCACTTGCAGCGGAAACGGCATTTGTTTCGCCCTTTTTGTACCCTTTGAAAGGTTTCTTGACATTGTTTTGGCTGCTAGAACCTCCTTGGATCTTTCCACTCTTCAAACCTTCTTCAATTCTTTCTCCGACCATCACCATGTCAGAAAATCCAGAAGATACGCTGTTGATCAGCTTCTCGTAGTATTGCCCCTGTAGGGTACCCATGAAGATATCGATCAATTCATGGTCAACCAATGGCGGATGCACTCTGGCAGCTAACTCCCTCCAGCGTTGGGCGTACTCCTTAAAGGATTCGCTTTCCTTTTGAGACATACTCTGAAGTTGAGTACGGTTAGGAGCAAGGTCAGTGTTGTACTTGTACTACTTTTTGAAGGCATCAGATAGATCAAGCCAAGTACGAACATTGTTGCGTTCGAGTTGCATGTACCATTCTAGAGACGCTCCAGACAGGCTGTCTTGGAAGCAATGGATCATAAGCTTATCATCTTTGGCATGAGTGGCCATTTTTCTGCAGTACATCCTCAAATGAAGCTCAGGACAGCTGAGGCCTTTGTATTTCTCGAATTCTGGCAGTTTGAACTTAGCAGGGATCACAACATCTGGAACTAAGCACATGTCTGAGGCACTCAGAGAATTTGAATTGTGTCCTTCCACGATTCGGAGTTTTTCAGCTAACTCGCGACACATCTTCATAGCTTCGGATTCCTGAACAGCATGAGGATTGGTGATTGGAACGGCATTATGCATCTCATACTCAACTTGATGATCCTCTTCAGCATGAGGAAACTGGACTTGAGTTGGAAAAGGTTGAGCTTGAGGAATAGCACCAACAGTAACACCAGAAGAAGGTATTGGTTGGGAAGTGACCTCTTCAATAGCAGGAGTGAAACCTGGAGGCAAACCATAGACCAAAGGATTTGGAACTGGAACTGAAGGCATTGCACGCGAGGTAGATCCTTGAACTTGAGCATTGTTCATTGCGGCAGCAGCTTCGCGACGTTCTTCCATTCTTGCCAAAGCTTGCAAAGTCTCATAAATCTGGTCAATCTTACTCTTGACCAAGTCAATCTCCTCCCTCATGGCATCTTGTTCTTCTTGAATCACGTCCATCAGTCTTCTAGTGTTGGCTCGAGTTAAGTACGGTCGTCTAGCACGATACGGGCGTCAGGAAACCAGCTTGATTTACTGAAGATGGAGTAACATGAAAATAAGTTCTTGGCTCTGGAATAAATGCAATATGAACAAATAATGCGAATGAAATGATATGCAATGTCAGAATCCAGGATCACAAGATCAGGATCTCATGAGCCCATGGTACAGATGGAGGATACTCTGATCAAGAACTCACTGGGTAGACTCTAAAGTTTTAGGGATCCCAAAGTTATCAATTCATATGGTTGTTCATCACACGCGCCATAAGCATGACGGTTGATTGACTCCGCCATATGAATCTATTTTGGGTGAGATCTTCGTATCGACACCCACGAGAGCAAATTTTCTCGGGAGTCCATACTACGTGATCATCGACACGAGGTTTAAAACAAAGTCCTAGAGTTATGGAACTTTCTCAACTGTTTGATGCACGTTGTAAACACCCCAAATTTTCCCTCACCCATTCACACCATGGCTTGTGATCATTTCATATGCATAAACTCAATCATAGCATCTCATACCACAATTTTGATTCACTGCATAGATTCAAAGTCATCTGCATCTAGGGTTTGTGATCTGAGCAATCCAAGAGCTTCTTGAGTCACTCCAAAGGCCATCAATCACTTCAAAGGGGTCCATGTATGCTCAAGTATCATATTATATCCTCTCAAAGTCAAGAATGCCAAAAAATCACAAGAACTGAGAATGGTATGGAAGCAGAGCCAGGTTTGACTGCACAGATGACCTAAAATTAGGGTTTTGGTTCCAGAGGCCATAACTCCAGATTTTTTGGTCATTCTTGTTTCTATTGGTCTCTATATGGTATAGGGAGTATGCATATCAATTTTCATGAAGAAATTCCATGGGGAAGTCATCTGATCAAGAGTTGACTTTTCAAGCAAGTCAGTGCAAAATTAGGGCATCTGAGGCCCCCAATGACCCAACCAAAGGGTGTTCTTCATCATTTTGATTGTATATGATCTTTATTTTATCATAGAAGACATTAGAAGTTCTCAAAATTAAAGAATTTCAAGTCTTTTGCAAAGTTGACTTTTTGGGCAAGTTTGACTTTTAATGAAAATGCCATTTTAGGCAACTTTTTCAACCCTTACTTTTTGATTCAAGAAAGCTTCAAATGGAAAAACTTTGGTCATGAAAGTTGTAGAATAGATCTTTCCCTTTTCAAAAAGTACAAGAACATGACCTAATTCATTTTTGATCAAAAGTTATGGCTTGTCAAAGTTGGCTAAAATCACAAAATTTCAAAGTTTCTACCAAAGAGGTATTTTGCAAAATGACTTGATCAAGTGTTCTAGAGCTATCAAATGGACTTCTAATCCACACAACATGATCACACAACATTTAAAGTTCAGAATGCACCCAAGGAATCACATGTTTTATGGCCCATGGATCAAGTTTCTTTCATAAGAACCAAAGGCAAGGCAAGTTGCAAAACTCATGATAGCTTCTCATCCACTTGCTGGCTAGTTTGCTGATCAATCCTAGGGCCTTCCTCACATCATGCTGCGCAGCACACCCTCCTTGTACTTAGCTAGAAAGTAGCCTATGCCTTCTTACACCAACTTTGACATTTTTGCAAAAGCACCCATACCAATCAATAAAGCACATGTCACTTCTTCTGACCAATGGGGATTGTTTATACAAATCAAATGCAAGCCAAACATAACAGGAGGCAAGCCTGAAGTACCCCACAACCCAGAATTCTCATTTTCACCCTCTTGAGCAAAAGCCTTCGAAACTCATCACACAAGTCACAAACACACCAACTAACTTCATAGATCAACTCAACACACCTTCCTGGTCACAAAGCACCCATCACCATTGTCTTAAACCCCCAGAATCAGAAACACGATTCCCTCACTGCACTGAACAGAACTTGTTCAATCTCTCAAACCAGCCAAAATAAACTTGCTCCAAGCCTTTCAGAAGCACAAGGGAGGTCATAGGAGCAGTTTTGCACAAGGGAAGAGGTCTGAAAGTTCCAAACTGAAAAGCTTCAAACTCAGGTAGCTTCATGAACTTTTTTTCCAGAAGCATGATTTTAAGTTCTTAATAGCTTCTATGCATTCCCCTGATCATGAATATGTGATTATTTTTGAAAATGGTTGAGAAACCAGGATGTATGCAATGTCTGAAACTTTTGCCCTAAAAAATGTTTTGCTTCGATTCAGTTGATTGATGAAAGATAAATGAGTTTTGAGTTAGGGTTTTGATTCAGGGGGATGTGGGGATGATTTCTGGGCCTTTAGTTTTTGTTTTAGTGAAGTTTTGAGGATTTTGGAAATTTTCAGGTGGGGTTCCCACCGGAGAAGACGACCGGAGGTCTTCTCCGGCCACCTGAAAATAATTAGAGTTAATCCCTGTCATTAATTGTGGTTTGAATGCTGAGCGTTGGATGCGTTGACCTGGGGAGACTGGCGCGTGTTTGGATGGTTGGGATTTGTCATTAGAAACCCTAATCTTTAGTTAACTTAATTAATTCAATTTAATTAATTTAAATCAGAAATTAGGTCAGTTTGAATTGTGGCCTTTGGATTGCGCGCGCAGTCAACCATTCATTTCCCAGAATCCATCCTGGCCTTCCATTGCGTTTACTTTTCATTTTCTTTAATTTTTAATTCATTTATTTTGTATTTCTTTCTCCATTTATTTTAAAATAGCAAAACCATTTTAAAAATTCTGAAATTTTTTGTACAAACTTTTATTTAATTTCAGAAACCAAAAACATTCTTATTTTTATTTTTTGCATTAAAAAATATTTTTAAATCATTTAAAAGTTTATTTTAATTAATTAATGAGAATTAATTAATTAAAATCCTTTTAGGTATTTAAAAATCACCAAAAAATTCATGAAACATTTAAAAACATTTAGAAACATTGTCCAACCCTCAAACCAAATTTCATTTTTGATCTTGATGCATTTTGATAATTTTCCATGGAATTAATTCATTTTCAAAGCATTATTTTGATCCAAACTTCCAAAAATCATTTCTGCCTAACCATTGAGAGTTGGACTTTGATTCTTTTTGCATTGTGTTTTGCATCTCATGTAGTTTGTAAGATTAAATTGGCATGATGTGATCTTTCATTTTCAATTTGTTTGGCATTTTTCTTGTTAAGGTACCCTAAAACCCTAGAAATCTTAGGAAATTCATAACTCTAATTAGGTTAAGAGTTGGAACCTCTCCTTTGGGCAGTGAGTTAGTATAGGTTTAGGGTTCCTTTGAGTGCATTCTCAATTTTTTATCTTGATGTTTGCTTCTGATTTTGGTTTTTGTTTGGTGCATTGATCATAAACCCTAATTTGGGCTTCCTTTTGCACTCATCTTGCATTTGCTTGCATACCATGACTTGCCATAGCATTTTGTGCATCCATTTGATTCATTTGACATCTTAAGACATATTAGAAGCATGTTGGATCATTGCATCTTGCATTTGCCATGTTATATGCCATTTGCACTTCATAACTTTTCATGTATGATCATGGTTCTTAACTTGCTTCATTGGCATCCATAAGTTTGTATGATCATCCCCATGCTTTGTTTCATGTTTGCACCATCTCATAACATCATTACCATCTCATATATGCTTCTGGTTTTGGTTTGCATCATGCCATTCCATCTCATTTTGCATTGCATTGCATTTCTTTCACTAACTTTTCAGGTGGTAAGTTACTTTGAGAAGTGAATTTGCCTTCACTTCTCATAACTTCTTTTCATCTCCTTTATGCATCCTTGCTGCATTTTGTTATGTGTTTGAGATTGAGCTTGCTCATTCTTCTTCATCTTACTTTCTTTCCTCAAGTGACTTGTCTTCTTAAATGAAGCAAGTTGCTTTGCTTCTCTTTGCTCCATTCATCTGCTTCCTGGTGGTTCCTCTGAAGATTGCTTTCTTAAACCTCACAAACCTTAGGAACAACCAAGCATGACAATAATTAGGGTTTTGATTAGTCCCCCACTTAGTTTTACCTTTGTGTCTCATTGAGTCTTCTCTCCCCATCTCATTAATCCAGGACTAAATCCTAAAGGCTTTGTGATTAAGCTTATGCCTGCATCCTTCTATTAGGATGGAGTGTATAACTTTAATCCTAAGTGCTAAACCCTTAATGTGTTTAACTCCTTTAATCAATTCACTTAATAATCATCAAGACATCACACTTGTAACTTGGGCCTTGCATTAGGGTTCTAATTCTTCCTTAATTGGTTAAGAAGGCCTAACCCTAGTGTTAATGGACAAGTCCCCCTCAAGTTGTCTTACAAATCATAAAAATTACTTCATCATCATATCATTAACTAAAATCCACTTAACCAAAGGCTTGTTTTGTCATGAGTTTAATCCCTAATCATGGATTAAGTTGAGGAGCTTTCCTCAGCTTAAACATTCTCATCTATTATCCTTCTATTAGAATGGTGTAATGAGTCTGTTTAATTCCTGATTATGGCTTAACCTCATTACTTAACACTAAACAAAAACCACAAAAACATCTAAATAATCACAAGTAGGTTAATGATCTTAATCATGCATCAAAGGTGATTAAGTGTGAGAATCTGACTTCACACTTAAGGTATTCTCATTACCCCTAATCAGAGGGAGGATGTGATGAGTTTACTAACCCATTGGTTTAGGCTTAAGCTCATAAACTTATGACAAACTTTCAAAAGCAATAAAAGACTGAAAACTCAAAAACAAACAATAATCGTCTCCTCCGGGATTCTTTTCTCATCTCATTCACTCACAAACGGAAACTTGCTTCTTCCGTCTAATGCAAGACAGTAAGCACCTGAGCCAGACAGGTCATACACTTGAGCATAGATAAGCAAGCAGTTCACAAGTCAATTTATCTTTCAGTCTCTTTGGGTCGAACTACGGTGTTCTGACTTCCTCATTGCACGAGAGGATACGTAGGCATAACTTAACACTTATCGAACAAAAGTCTCTGTATATTCCCCCTCCTTCCAGCAATTATTCTTTAAGCCTCATGATCATGAGCATACTCTTTCCTTACACTGACACTTCTCTCATACACATCACTTTCTTTCACACTGACACCTGTACATCCTTTTCCAGCTATTTTATACACAAATTGCACTGACACTACCCCTTTAAAACACAAATCTTTTAAGCGTGGATCCCGTCGAGTACGACGGACAATCTGGGTGCTAATACCTTCCCAGGTTGTAACCAACCCCCTTTCTCAGTCTCTCTGGTTCGCAACCGTCTTATCCATATCTTTCTAGGTTTATGCAGCATTACCTTTCCTCCGGGATAAAAATGCCTAGCTGGCGACTCTTTCCTTTCTCTTGAGTTCACTCCTGTGTGTTCTCATTTCTCCTTTCGCCGACCGTTCGCGTTTGTACCTTTATTTGGGCCATTTCCCATTTATCGGGAGCGACAGCTTGGCGACTCTGCTGGGGACCCTTATACTGTAACCAGGGCTTCTGGTTCTTTTTGTGGGTTCCTCCTAGCGCTTGTTTGAGTTGTGTTTACTGGGTAGTTATGTGCTATTTGTGCTTGTATTTGTATTTATCTTGCTTTATGTACAGTTGCTTTATTGATTTCTTTATAGCTTTACATATATCATATTGTCATACTGTGCTGGCTGGATCTGTTTTGTTGCTTTGGTGGGTGGGTGTTCCATTGAGAGTTGAGGTCCTATACCTGGGACCTGAGTGACACCTAGGCTAGAGTGGTTCATGTTCTTTCCCATTCCATTTCGGTCTGGTGCGGGAATATGAAACACGGTTCAGATATGGGTTTCTTCTTGAGAACTCTGTGCTACAGATTTCCTATAGTGCTAGGGCTATCTGGGAAGCCTGCTAAGTCTGGATGACCTTTAGTATTGACCTTCAGAAACTGAGGTGAATTAGAGGAGGATCTTTTATGGTTATTGTAAACACTGTACCTCTGGGTTAGAAGTGTTTACACTTCTCATAACTGATCCAAGTCTGAGGATCCTTGTTTTAGAACATCACCTGTGAGGGGGTTGGGCTGTTTACAGGTTTGCAGGTACCCTTGACCTCAACATACCCTGTTACTTTGTTTTGATTAAGAGTACTCCATTTTGGAACAGTTCTTGTGATTTTTAACCTTGGACATGTGACTCTTTATTTGAGTCCCCCACCTTGGTTACTGGACTTATAAGCCTCCATCTGGATTTCTTGAACATATTGGACTTATATCAGAACACTTGATCAGATCCAGCTCAGTCACAAACCCTTGCATATCATTTGCATACATCCTCATTGCATCATTTTAACATGTGTTTATTTGTTTTTCAGGGTATCCATCCTACATTTTGGCTTGGTTTTGACCCCTTCTTCAGCATAGACCTATCTTCATCAGCACTTACTCCAGCTATCAGCTACCTGCTTCAGTTACCTGCATCACCAGTCTCAGCCTGTCAGTGGCCCATCTTCAGTGTTATTCTCAGCATCTGACTCAGCTCTTCTTCAGCAATATGGCACCTAAGAAGAGCAACATCTCCTATCATTTCTTTGAGCCTGAGATGGCTAGCATCTGGAAGATTCAGACCCTGATTACTCCAGACCATATACCACTATTCAGAGAACATTATGGAGGAATCCTTGATGTGGTTATGGATTTGGACCCTTCACGGAGGAGCCTGATTCATACTTGCTTGCAGTTCTATGATCCCCCTCTGAGGTGCTTCACCTTCCAGAATTTTCAGTTGGGACCCTTGTTGGAAGAGTATTCATCACTGATTGGTGTACCTGTCAGGGGTGGAATCCCCTTCAACCCTGAGATGGCTTTCCCTAGCAATGAAGAGGTGGCAAAAGCCTTGTATCTGGAACCAGTTCTGATTGGGAAGAATATGACTACTAAAGCTGGAGTCTCTGGTTTTCATCTGGATTTCTTGACCTCTCAGGCTATTCTGAAAGCCTCCTTGGGAGAGTGGAAGGCAGTCTGTGCTTTGTTGGCCCTTAGCATATATGGGATCATACTTTTTGCAGATGAGCCTAAGTTTGTTAGCAAGAATGCAATCCATCTTTTCATCCTGAGGAACCCAGTGCCCACCTTACTGGGAGATCTTTACTACTCTGTTCACCAAAGGAATGAAAAGCAAAGGGGCAGATTAGTGAGATGATGTGCTCCTTTATTCCATACTTGGCTGCTCAAACATTTGCCAAAGACTGATGCATTCTTGAACCCTCACCAGCAGAAAAACTGGGCTAAGAGGCTTGTTGCTCTGACCTCAGATGATATCAGGTGGTGTACTCAGAGTACTAAGGGCAAAGACATCATTACCAGTTGTGGGCAATTTCCCAATGTGCCTCTGATAGGAGTGAAGGGTTGCATCAACTACAACCCTCTGTTATTCAAAAGACAACTGGGCTATGCATTGGTCCACCCTCCTAGGGCACAGGATTTGGCTGAGACCCTCTATTGTGAGATTAAGCCTACTCTGACTATTGTCAGGCAGGCATCCTGGGCCTGGGACAATATGCAGACTAAGGGGGTAACCATTCTTGGGAGATGCAATAATGTGGCCTCAGCTCAGTACTATGAGTGGTCCCATGCCCGGGCTCAAATTACTGGAATGCCCTTCACTATTGAAGATGTGCCTGGACCTTCCACGGCACCGCCTCCAGCAACTGTCAACTTAGAGGAGTTTGAGAAATTGAAAGAAAGAAATGAGAATCTGACTCAGGCTCTACAGAAGACCCTCTGGGAGAGGAGTGATGGTCGCTTGGACATTGAAAGGCTAGAAAAGCTAAAGGTGGAGCATCTGGCCAAAATTGAGAAGTCAGAGGATTACATTAAGAAGTCTAGGGCTGGAGAACAGATCTTGAAGAATGCCTGCAAAGAGGCCCAATTCCAGAGAGCTAGGACTGATTTGTATCTGAAGGAGAGTCAGGCTAGGTGGGTCAGGATCACCGAAGCCCGTACTCAGGAGGATAAAAGGACTCAGGATAAGATTGAGCAGCTGGAAGCTAGTGCAAAAGAGCAACAGGAAGCCCTGGCAGCAGCCCAGAGAGAGATCTCAGAATTGAAGATTAGAGCTGGTGTAAAGAGGTCGAAGGACCAGAGTCAACACAAGAGGCTAACTGCAGCTGTTACTACCAGGAATCTCCTTATCAGGAATCTTACAGAGCGTCCAGCTGATCCTGTGACTGAAGCACTTCTCAAGGAAGTTCAGGAGGATGAGTTTGGTCTTGGTGTTTGACTTTTGCTTGTTGTTGCTTTCATTTCATGTCATTTTCTTTATGTTGTATTTTTGACCCCTCAGAGGGCATGTATTGTAAAAAACAAACTATGTATCATTTACTTGTTGTAATATATGTGTTGTTTTGTTTTACCTGAATTCTTCAAGCAACATCACAAGCATCTTCCTCAGGGGCCTGGAAAGGTCAAAACTAAGTGCCAAGCCGGATACCTTGGATACAAATAAGCATACCGCATTGCATACTAACCTTTTGTTTTGTTTTGTAGGTTTTTGTTTTATTGTTACTAACTCTGTTGTGACTTCAGGAACTATTGCTCGACGTCGGGTGTTTCCACTCAACCGTCCACACAGATATCCCACCCGCAACAATCTTCCGGGCATACAAATGGACCAAGTACAGCAGGACCTTACAGAGGTCAGGACTCAAATGGCCAATGAGAGACTAGAAATGAGGAATCAGATGACATAGTTTATGGAGGTGATGAATAATATGGCTCAAAGACAAGAGAGGTTAAGAGCACTGGTAGAGGGGCGGAATCAGGAAGACCCCCATCCAGGGACTGCTGGGACAAGCAATAATGAGAGAGTTCAACCTCATGTTAACCCCCCAGTCTATGGACCTCACCTGCATCCAGAGATCAACATCCCTGTTAATGTGCAAGGGACTGCCACTGCAGGTAGAGTGCTGCAAGAAGACCCCCAGGAAGATCAATTCACAGTGATGGGAGCTGGGGAGGAAGCCTATGACAGAAGGCTAGATGAGATTGCTGAGAAACTGAGGTCCCTGGAGTCCCAGAACTCCTTGGGTTTTGATGTTATGGACATGGGTCTAGTGGACGGGGTTAGGATTCCCCACAAATTTAAACCACCATGTTTTGAGAAATACAACGGGACTTCCTGTCCCCGGACCCATCTACAATCCTTTCTAGGGAGGCTGAAGGCATATACCATGGACGAAAAGCTATGGATGTTTTATTTTGAGGATAGCTTAACAGGAGCTTCAAGGGAATGGTACTCTCATCTGACCAGAGCAACCATTAGATGCTGGAAGGACCTGGCTGAGGCCTTTATCAGACAGTATCAGTACAACTTGGATATGGCTCCCAACAGGACCCTCCTGATGGGAATGTCACAATCATCCAGGGAAAGCTTCCGGGAGTACGCTCAAAGGTGGAGACAGCTTGCTGCTGCTGTCCAGCCACCCATGTCAGAGAGGGAGATGGCTGATATGTTTATGAACACCCTCCAAGGAACATACATTGATAGGCTAGCTGCCTTTTCTTCTACCAGCTTTGCAGATGTCGTTATAGCTGGGGAAAGAATTGAGATCCCATTAAAGATGGGTAAGATTTCTGACAACGGTGCTAGCTCATCCAGCAACCCAAGAAAGCCTTTTGTGGGCCCAAGAAGAACTGGTGAAACCAATGTTATCCATACCGGCAGAGGCAGACCCCAATATGTTCATAGGTCTGTGGCAGCAGTCACCATTCCCGCTCCAATTCATCCCCAACCAGCTTATCAACCTCAGCAACAGAATTACCAGCAACAAACTCAGTATACTCCTCAGAGAAATTATAACAACAGCAACACCAACAACAGCAATCAGCAAAGACCATTCCAACAGAGACCTTCTCAGGCCAATAGGGTGATCGATCTGATCCCTATGCCCTATGCCACATTACTGCCACAACTCCTGAAACTCAACCTGGTTGAGCTAAGGACATTGGCACCTCCAGATCCTGCCAGTATGCCCAGAAATTATGACGCCAGTGCCAGATGTGCTTTTCACTCAAATGCACCTGGCCACAGTACAGAGAAGTGCAGAGCTTTGCACATGAAAGTACAGGACTTGGTAGATTCCAAAGCTCTAAACTTTGCACCACCACCAAATGTTAACAAGAACCCTATGCCACACCATGGTGGTCCCATAATCAATGCTATTGAAGAAGACAAGTCGTCTTACTTGATAACCAGTGTGGGTCAGATTCGGACACCTTTGGTAGAGATTAAAGCTCAACTCCTTGAATGTCAAATATTCCCGGGATGTGAGCTAGGGTGTGCTTATTGCAACATTTCAGTGAATGGTTGTGATAACTTGAGGGATGGCATAGATAGTCTCATCCAGAGTGGCCTGCTTCAAATCACTACATCAGTACCTACCAATCCAGTAATCTCCTTAACCACAGTTCCAGAATCGTCTACAACTGCAACAACCATTGTTCCAAACAACTTTTCAGTTTCATCAACAAATGCTTCATCTGTTACTTCAACGGACCAAATATCAACAAACATCCCTTCTACAACTTCAGCACCCCTTCATTCAGAATCTCCTACAACAACAACATCCATCCTTCCAACAATATCTCCTACAACTTCAACAGAAAGCGTCTCAACAGTTACAATTTATTATGATCCTGCAAATGATTCTGCCAACAACTCACAAAATGCCACTCCTACCAGAGCACCAGTCACAATATACTATGATCCACAGACTATCATGGTCCCTTCTGCAGCTGCCATCAGTCCAGTCACTGTCACAGTGCCTGGGCCAGTACCTTATGAAAGCAGTACTGCCATCCCTTGGCATTACGGCTCCGATCTATACTGCGAAGGACAGAAAATCACTCTCGAATCATCAACTTCTTCACCACAAATAGACAATGTGGGGGGAGGCGGAGGCTTCACTCGAAGCGGACGTCTCTTTGCCCCGCAAATTCAAAGACCCACTGCTGAAGCAGAAGCTGCTGCCAAGGCAAAAGGGAAGAGCATGGTGCAGGAAGATCAAATTGTTAAAGAAGCTTTGAAAACACCTTTTGATCAAGAAGTTGATGAGTTCATGAGAATCATCAAGAAAAGTGATTACAAGATAGTGGACCAGCTTCACCAGACGCCTTCCAAGATCTCCATTCTATCGTTGCTTATGTGCTCCGAGGCTCATCGGAACGCACTACTCAAAGTCTTGCACGCATCTTATGTGCCAGAGGAGATCACCGTCAATCAGTTGGAAGCTGTGGTTGGAAATGTTAATGCTAGTAATGGACTAGGATTTACCAACACTGATTTGACTACGGAAGGCCGCAATCATAACAAGGCTTTGCACATTACCATGGAATGTAAAGGTGCAGTTCTTTCCCATGTGCTGGTAGACACAGGATCATCCCTCAATGTCTTACCTAAAAAGGCCCTTGTGAAGCTGGAATATGAAGGATTGGCGTTGCGTCCCAGTAACTTGGTAGTGAGAGCTTTTGACGGCTCTAAGAGATCAGTTCTGGGAGAAATTGAGTTGCCTGTAACGATTGGCCCACAAACTTTCAAAACGACCTTCTACGTGATGGACATTCAGCCTGCCTACAGCTGTTTGTTGGGTAGACCATGGATTCATGCCGCTGGCGCAGTTACGTCTACCCTTCACCAGAAGTTAAAATTCGAGTGGGAGGGCCAGGTCGTTACTATTTGTGGAGAGGAGGATATTTTTGTTAGCCATCTGGCTACATACAAATACATTGAGATGGATGGGGAGATCCACGAGACAATGAGTCAAGGGTTTGAGGCCCTGAATATTAATGAAACATCTGTTGTGCTTGGGACTTCCATGACATCCTACCAGCAAGCCCGGAAGGTGGTGGAAGAAGGAAACGCTCAAGGCTGGGGCAAACTGTTGCCTGTGGAGAAGAAAGAAGATAGATTTGGGTTGGGTTACAAACCAACTCAACAAGATCAAGCAGAGGCTGCTAAGAAGCCCAACTTTGTTAGTGGGGGGATGCTCACCCCCGATGCTGTCAACAACTTGGAAGATGAGTCGGAAGATGAACGCAACCTGGAAAGCTGGATTCGTCCAAGGATCCCGGGGAGCCGTATCTCAAACTTGTCTTCCCAGGAAATTATAAGAGTTACTCCTACAGAGTAATTATTATTTCCTGTATATTTTAAGCATGCATCAAGTCTTGCATCTTGCCCAAGATGACAAGACTCATTTTGTAATCGGGCCATCTGTAATTTTTGTGCAACAAGATTAATCAATGAAATATCAGACATCTTTTGCAAATGAGTCTTTTCTTTTCCGCTCACTGTTTTTCCATTTTTCTTTTTGTACAAAAAATAAATGGCAATGTTTTCAAAATGACAACTTTTATTTCACTTTTCTAAAACAAGATTAAAATCAATCACTAAAATGAACGAACTGAACCCTTGCAGAGAGTGCCTTCCAGACCACACCGACAACAGCACGGCTATGACTTCGTATGACTTTGACAATCCGATCAATCAAGCTGATGAAGGGGTTGAAGAAGATTACGAGCTTCCTGAAGAGCTAGCTAGGTTATTAAGACAAGAGGAGAAGGTTATCACTCCTCATCAGGAGGAGGTCGAAACGATTAATCTCGGTACAGGTGAAGATGTGAAAGAAGTCAAAATCGGGGCCTGTTTACAAGACTCAGTGAAGAGACAACTGATTGACCTGCTTCAGGAATATGTGGATGTGTTTGCTTGGTCTTATCAAGATATGCCAGGGTTGGACACCGACATTGTTATGCACAAGCTGCCTTTAAGAGAAGAATGCCCACCGGTCAAACAGAAACTGCGTCGTACTCGCCCGGACATGGCAATGAAGATCAAAGAAGAGGTACAAAAGCAGTGGGACGCCGGGTTCCTTGCCGTAACTAGCTATCCGCCGTGGGTTGCTAATATAGTACCTGTGCCTAAGAAAGATGGCAAGGTAAGGATGTGTGTTGACTACCGGGATCTGAACAGAGCCAGCCCGAAAGATGACTTCCCATTACCTCACATTGATGTATTGGTGGATAATACGGCTCAGTTCTCGGTATTCTCCTTCATGGACGGATTTTCAGGATACAATCAGATCAAAATGGCACCTGAAGACATGGAGAAGACAACCTTCATCACACCCTGGGGCACGTTCTGTTACAAGGTGATGCCATTCGGATTGAAGAATGCTGGTGCAACATATCAACGGGCTATGGTAACATTATTCCACAATATGATCCATAAGGAAATCGAGTGTTATGTGGATGACATGATTGCCAAGTCCCTCACAGAAGAAGACCACCTGGTAAATCTGCTGAAGCTATTCAAGCGTCTGAGGAAGTACCAACTGAAGCTGAACCCCAACAAGTGCACATTCGGGGTGCGATCTGGTAAGCTGCTGGGTTTTATTGTAAGCGAAAAAGGGATTGAGGTGGACCCTGATAAAGTCAAAGCCATTCAAGAAATGCCTGCACCGAAGTCAGAAAAAGAAGTTCGAGGGTTTCTAGGCAGATTGAACTACATCTCAAGGTTCATATCTCACCTTACGGCAACCTGTGAACCCTTGTTCAAGCTGTTAAGAAAGGAACAGACGGTCAGGTGGAACGAAGACTGCCAGAAGGCTTTTGACAAAATCAAGAAGTACTTGCAAGAACCTCCAATCCTTATGCCTCCAGTTGAAGGAAGACTTCTAATCATGTACTTGACAGTATTAGAAGAGTCAATGGGATGTGTGTTGGGCCAACATGACGAGTCTGGTCGAAAAGAGTATGCAATATACTACCTGAGCAAAAAGTTTACCGACTGTGAACAACGTTATTCACTGCTCGAGAAAACTTGTTGTGCTTTAGCGTGGGCTGCTCGCCGACTGAGACAGTATATGTTGACCCACACCACTTTGTTGATATCAAAAATGGACCCAGTTAAGTACATTTTCGAGAATCCAGCACTTACCGGACGGGTTGCCAGATGGCAGATGATTCTCACAGAATATGACATCCAGTACACCTCTCAGAAAGCCATCAAGGGCAGTATATTGTATGAATATCTTGCTGAGCAACCTATTGATGACTACCAGCCTATGAGATTTGACTTCCCCGATGAAGACATCATGTTCATAAAAGCGAAAGATCATGAAGAGCCTATTCACACTGAAGGGCCTGACCCGGAAGAAGGATGGACTATGATGTTTGATGGGGCTGTTAACATGAATGGTCGTGGTGTGGGTGCAGTACTCATTACACCTAAGGGAGTTCACATGCCTTTCTCGGCAAAACTCACTTTCAACTGCACTAACAACGAAGTTGAATACGAAGCTTGCATTATGGGTCTTGAGGAAGCCATTGACCTCAGGATCAAAACATTGACTGTATTCGGAGATTCAGCTCTGGTAGTTAATCAAACCAACGGCAAATGGTACACACACCAGGATCATCTGATACCTTACAGGGATTATACAAGGAGGTTATTGACTTTCTTCACAACGGTCAAGCTTTAGTATATCCCTCGGGACGAGAATCAGTTTGCAGATGCACTGGCTACCATTTCGTCAATGATCAAAGTTCAAGCTGCCAACTTTGTACCTCAGATTTCAGTGTCCAGACTTGACAGACCGGCATATATGTTCGTAGCAGATGTTGTCAAAGAAGATAAGCCTTGGTTCCATGACATTAAGTGCTTCTTGGAGGATCAAACTTACCCATCTGGGGCATCTTCCAATGATAAGAAGACTTTGAGAAGGCTTGCTGGTAGTTTCTTTCTGAACACTGATGGTTCCCTATACAAGAGAAACTTTGATATGGTACTCCTCAGATGTGTTGATGGAACAGAAGCAGATTTGTTAATGCATGAAGTGCACGAAGGATCCTTTGGTACCCATGCGGGAGGGCATGCCATGGCTAAAAAGTTGCTAAGATCAGGTTATTACTGGATCACAATGGATGCCGACTGTTGTGCTTATGCCAGGAAATGCCATAAATGTCAGATCTACGCGGATAAAGTACATGTGCCTCCCAATCCTTTGAATATAATGTCTTCACCCTGGCCCTTTGCCATGTGGGGCATTGATATGATTGGCAAGATTGAGCCGACTGCTTCGAATGGCCACAGATTCATCCTGGTTGCCATTGACTATTTCACCAAGTGGGTCGAAGCAGCTTCTTACGCCAACGTTACAAGGCAAGTGGTAGCCAGATTTCTGAAGAGAGATATCATCTGTCGGTATGGAGTGCCCGAGCGAATCATTACTGATAATGGTTCCAATCTAAACAACAAAATGATGGCAGAACTATGCCGGGACTTCAAGATCCAACACCACAATTCTTCTCCTTACAGGCCAAAGATGAATGGCGCTGTTGAGGCAGCTAATAAGAATATCAAGAAGATTGTGCAAAAGATGGTAGTCACCTACAAAGACTGGCATGAGATGCTGCCATTTGCCTTGCATGGGTACCGCACGTCAATCAGAACATCCATTGGGGCAACACCGTATCAGCTTGTGTATGGTATGGAGGCAGTCCTACCTGTTGAAGTTGAATTACCCTCCTTGCGAGTACTGATGGATGTTAAGCTGAACGAAGCAGAACGGGTCCGATCCCGATACGAGCAACTGAGTCTGATTGAAGAGAAAAGATTGGCTGCAATCTGTCATGGGAAGTTGTATCAGAAAAGAATGAAGAGAGCCTTCGATCAGAAAGTTAGGCACCGAGAGTACCAAGTAAGAGATCTTGTGCTGAAGAGAATCCTCCCTCCGCATACAGACCACAGGGGCAAATGGACTCCGAACTATGAAGGACCATTCGTGGTAAAGAAAGTTTTCTCCGGTGGAGCACTGATGCTCAGCACCATGGATGGTGAAGATTTCCCGTCCCCTGTGAATTCGGATGCAGTTAAAAAATACTTCGCATAAAAATGACCCGCTGGGCATAAAAACAGAATGTAAGTCCAGGCAAAAATAGGGCATCCCGGCGAGTCAAAAACAGAATAAAAGACTCGGGAAAAAATAAGGGAAAATAAACAAAAAAATGTACACCCGCTGAGCTGAAAAGCCGCATCGGACAGCTCAGGCAAAAATGGGTATCCCGATGGATTGAAAACCCGAAAGGGCGATCCATGCAAAACAAGGGAATAGGCGAACAGCTGCATTCTGAGTTCATCTGTATCACCTACAACTTAGTAAACCTCGAAAGGATCAAGCTTCTATCAGAATCAGCCTCCTTCAAAAAGCAAGGCGAGAAGAACGTCAAAAGTCATACGAGTCATAGCAAGAGGAAAGCTCCTTGAAGCGTCGTCAACATTGCCAGCATTTTGTTTCCCAATTTGTAACAATCTCCTCATTTCAGGAGATATGTTTCTTTGACTGTATCTTGCCAATTCAGGGCACTTGAATTAATAAAATCAGATTTTTCAGTCATGTTTCGTTTTGTACATTTTTATTTGCAAAAAATGTCTGATATCTTAAGAAAAACTGATTGCATGAATACAGATGCTAATCTTTAAAAATAAAGAAAAAAAACACGTGCTTGCAGGGAATATACTTGCTCTCAGAAGTGTCTCACTCCTATGACGGAATCCGGTAAGGGATACCTCGGGATTACTTGTGCATTTCTCTATCTTTGCAGGATTGCAGGTATCCAAAAGCGCAACATGGGACACGAAAGCTTCATCCCAGCAAGCTGGCAAATCAACACTCACTCAGTCTTAGCACCCAAGTGCTTTCTCCATAGTTGAATTGCCACTTGTTGCTTCTCCCCAGCTGAGTTGCCATCCGTTACTCCTCCTCATCCAAATACAAAAAGCCAGGGAATCATCTCCCCACAGAGTCTCAGCCTCTCTCCAGAAGAGCAACGCACGAAGGAATCACAACAGAGTGACGAAAGCTTCTACAAACCCCAGCTGGGTCCCTCATTATCAGGAATAGGTCTATCATTGACCCATTTCCCCAAGCAGAATCATTTTCATCAGATCTACCAATGATCTCATCCCCAGCTGGGATGCCCACTTCAAACAGATCGACCAGAGATCTTCACAGCTCACGAGATCCGAATCTCGGATTGGTATCTTTTGCACAATCATGGCATTCGCATCATATTCACCTACAAAGCGTAGCATTCCGTCTAATACGGAGCATTACGGCAAAAAATCAAACATATTTCATAATCATAAGCCATGTTCGGAATCAAACGCTTGTGAATAATGACAATCCATCAGCAATATACAGAATACCCCCCAGATTCCCCAGCAAAAGCAGTTGCCTCATATTCACCAATACAAATACACACTCCTTGTGGCACCCGTCCGTGTCATCATTCCCCAGTAAAGTCGCCCGAGCTTTTGTATATTACAGATACTTCTCGACACCCGTCCATGTCATATCCCCAGCAGAAGGCCAAAGTATCCCCTTTGCACTCACAGATACAGATATATACACTTCCTGGACATCCGTCCATGTCATTTTCCCAGCACATTAACATAAACACTTTGTATATCAGATACTTGTTTATACTATACTCTTCTTCTTTTTTGACACTCGTCCGTGTCACACGCTCTCCCCAGCAGGTTGAACACTTAAGTATACACCATTCATACTTATACAGATACTCGTCAGTATCTTGTATACACCCCTTATATCCCCGCAGATTCAATACTAGTCCTTGTTCTTTGTTAACTAGTTGATACTCGTCCGTATCATCATCTCAGAACACGTGTCAAGCATTTGTTTCTATCTGATACTCGTCCGTATCGTAGTCTTAAGGATGCTCGTCCGCATCTTTAACCCATACACCGTGCCAATCACTCATGTCTTCTTGAATATAGATACTCGTCTGTGTCTGCTATTCCCCAGAAGAGTCCCTTCAGATTCAACACTCGTCCGGGTTCATTGTTAACCAGTTGATACTCGTCCGTATCATCATCTTGGAACACGTGTCGGTATTTGTTTCTACCTGATACCCGTCTGTATCATAGCCTTAAGGATGCTCGTCCACATCTTTAATCTATACACAATACCAAACACATATACCTTTTATTTCTTGGATTGTAAACACTCGTCCGTGTTTACTATTCCCCAGTAAAACAATTTTCTTCTTATCTGACATTCGTCCTATGTCATGATAAACCCTGAGAGCAGCCGTACCCTGCTAGGTGGTCGTCCTCCGCCTCTTGATGGTCGTCCTCCATCATGCTCGTCCGATGGCCGTCCCCATCGTTGACTTTTTCTTTCCGACATTCGTCCTATGTCGTGATTTTTGATGATCGTCCTTCATCATTTTATCCAATGGCCGTCCCCATTGTTGATTTTGGTTGTCTGGCGTTCGTCCTACGTCATGATAAACCTTGAGAGCAGCCGTCCCCTGCTAGGTGGTCGTCCTCCACCTCTTGATGGTCGTCCTCCATCATGCTCGTCCGATGGCCGTCCCCATCGTTGACCTTTTATCCGGCATTCGTCCTATGCCGCGATATTTTCGGCAGCCGTACCCTGCCAGGTGGTCGTCCTCCACCTTAGGTGACCGTCCCTCATCTTACCCCAACAGAGCAGCCGTCCCCTGCTAGGTGATCGTCCTTCACCTTTGATGACCGTACCTTATCATCTGTTTATTCCATTTATTCTTTAACCTGATGGCCGTCCCCGTTGTGGTCCCTTTTCTTTTTAGCCCGATGGCCGTCCCCATCATTGGTTGCATTACTTCATGAATTTGATGGGCGTCCCCGTCATTTTTCATTAATCCCCAGAGAATTTTACAACTTTATTTTGACGGCCGTCCCCATCATACCCTTTTTTTATCCCCAGCATGATGGTCGTCCCCGTCATTGCTTTATTTCCCACACTCTCTCCAGCATGTCGGCCGTCCCCGTCATTGCTCTTTACCCAGCAGTCGTCCTCTGCTCGACAGTCGTCCTCCGTCGCCCATACTTTACAATACTTTATTTTCCTTTACAATCTATATCCCTTTTCTTCTTCATTCTGTGAGTGCAAATTGTGGACTGTCTTTGGTATTCAACCACAAGTTATCTTGTTTGCCTGTTAAGCCGTTGCTTACATCCTGCACAGCTAACTCATGTTTGAATAGGGGCAGCTGTAAACACCCCAAATTTGCCCTCACCCATTCACACCATGGCTTGTGATCATTTCATATGCATAAACTCAATCATAGCATCTCATACCACAATTTTGATTCACTGCATAGATTCAAAGTCATCTGCATCTAGGGTTTGTGATCTGAGCAATCCAAGAGCTTCTTGAGCCACTCCAAAGGCCATCAATCACTTCAAAGGGGTCCATGTATGCTCAAGTATCATATTATATCCTCTCAAAGTCAATAATGCCAAAAAATCACAAGAACTGAGAATGGTATGGAAGCAGAGCCAGGTTTGACTGCACAGATGACCTAAAATTAGGGTTTTGGTTCCAGAGGCCATAACTCCAGATTTTTTGGTCATTCTTGTTTCTATTGGTCTCTATATGGTATAGGGTGTATGCATATCAATTTTCATGAAGAAATTCCATGGGGAAGTCATCTGATCAAGAGTTGACTTTTCAAGCAAGTCAGTGCAAAATCAGGGCATCTGAGGCCCCCAATGACCCAACCAAAGGGTGTTCTTCATCATTTTGATTGTATATGATCTTTATTTGATCATAGAAGACATTAGAAGTTCTCAAAATTAAAGAATTTCAAGTCTTTTGCAAAGTTGACTTTTTGGGCAAGTTTGACTTTTAATGAAAATGCCATTTTAGGCAACTTTTTCAACCCTTACTTTTTGATTCAAGAAAGCTTCAAATGGAAAAACTTTGGTCATGAAAGTTGTAGAATAGATCTTTCCCTTGTTAAAAAGTACAAGAACATGACCTAATTCATTTTTGATCAAAAGTTATGGCTTGTCAAAGTTGGCTAAAATCACAAAATTTCAAAGTTTCTACCAAAGAGGTATTTTGCAAAATGACTTGATCAAGTGTTCTAGAGCTATCAAATGGACTTCTAATCCACACAACATGATCACACAACATTTAAAGTTCAGAATGCACCCAAGGAATCACATGTTTTATGGCCCATGGATCAAGTTTCTTTCATAAGAACCAAAGGCAAGGCAAGTTGCAAAACTCATGATAGCTTCTCATCCACTTGCTGGCTAGTTTGCTGATCAATCCTAGGCCCTTCCTCACATCATGCTGCGCAGCACACCCTCCTTGTACTTAGCTAGAAAGTAGCCCATGCCTTCTTACACCAACTTTGACATTTTTGCAAAAGCACCCATACCAATCAATAAAGCACATGTCACTTCTTCTGACCAATGGGGATTGTTTATACAAATCAAATGCAAGCCAAACATAACAGGAGGCAAGCCTGAAGCACCCCACAACCCAGCATTCTCATTTTCACCCTCTTGAGCAAAAGCCTTCGAAACTCATCACACAAGTCACAAACACACAAACTAACTTCATAGATCAACTCAACACACCTTCCTGGTCACAAAGCACCCATCACCATTGTCTTAAACCCCCAGAATCAGAAACACGATTCCCTCACTGCACTGAACAGAACTTGTTCAATCTCTCAAACCAGCCAAAATAAACTTGCTCCAAGCCTTTCAGAAGCACAAGGGAGGTCATAGGAGCAGTTTTGCACAAGGGAAGAGGTCTGAAAGTTCCAAACTGAAAAGCTTCAAACTCAGGTAGCTTCATGAACTTTTTTTCCAGAAGCATGATTTTAAGTTCTTAATAGCTTCTATGCATTCCCCTGATCATGAATATGTGATTATTTTTGAAAATGGTTGAGAAACCAGGATGTATGCAATGTCTGAAACTTTTGCCCTAAAAAAAGTTTTGCTTCGATTCAGTTGATTGATGAAAGATAAATGAGTTTTGAGTTAGGGTTTTGATTCAGGGGGATGTGGGGATGATTTCTGGGCCTTTAGTTTTTGTTTTAGTGAAGTTTTGAGGATTTTGGAAATTTTCAGGTGGGGTTCCCACCGGAGAAGACGACCGGAGGTCTTCTCCGGCCACCTGAAAATAATTAGGGTTAATCCCTATCATTAATTGTGGTTTGAATGCTGAGCGTTGGATGCGTTGACCTGGGGAGACTGACGCGTGTTTGGATGGTTGGGATTTGTCATTAGAAACCCTAATCTTTAGTTAACTTAATTAATTCAATTTAATTAATTTAAATCAGAAATTAGGTCAGTTTGAATTGTGGCCTTTGGATTGCGCGCGCAGTCAACCATTCATTTCCCAGAATCCATCCTGGCCTTCCATTGCGTTTACTTTTCATTTTCTTTAATTTTTAATTCATTTATTTTGTATTTCTTTCTCCATTTATTTTAAAATAGCAAAACCATTTTAAAAATTCTGAAATTTTTTGTACAAACTTTTATTTAATTTCAGAAACCAAAAACATTCTTATTTTTATTTTTTGCATTAAAAAATATTTTTAAATCATTTAAAAGTTTATTTTAATTAATTAATGAGAATTAATTAATTAAAAATCCTTTTAGGTATTTAAAAATCACCAAAAAATTCATGAAACATTTAAAAACATTTAGAAACATTGTCCAACCCTCAAACCAAATTTCATTTTTGATCTTGATGCATTTTGATAATTTTCCATGGAATTAATTCATTTTCAAAGCATTATTTTGATCCAAACTTCCAAAAATCATTTCTGCCTAACCATTGAGAGTTGGACTTTGATTCTTTTTGCATTGTGTTTTGCATCTCATGTAGTTTGTAAGATTAAATTGGCATGATGTGATCTTTCATTTTCAATTTGTTTGGCATTTTTCTTGTTAAGGTACCCTAAAACCCTAGAAATCTTAGGAAATTCATAACTCTAATTAGGTTAAGAGTTGGAACCTCTCCTTTGGGCAGTGAGTTAGTATAGGTTTAGGGTTCCTTTGAGTGCATTCTCAATTTTTTATCTTGATGTTTGCTTCTGATTTTGGTTTTTGTTTGGTGCATTGATCATAAACCCTAATTTGGGCTTCCTTTTGCACTCATCTTGCATTTGCTTGCATACCATGACTTGCCATAGCATTTTGTGCATCCATTTGATTCATTTGACATCTTAAGACATATTAGAAGCATTTTGGATCATTGCATCTTCATTTGCCATGTTATATGCCATTTGCACTTCATAACTTTTCATGTATGATCATGGTTCTTAACTTGCTTCATTGGCATCCATAAGTTTGTATGATCATCCCCATGCTTTGTTTCATGTTTGCACCATCTCATAACATCATTATCATCTCATATATGCTTCTGGTTTTGATTTGCATCATGCCATTCCATCTCATTTTGCATTGCATTGCATTTCTTTCACTAACTTTTCAGGTGGTAAGTTACTTTGAGAAGTGAATTTGCCTTCACTTCTCATAACTTCTTTTCATCTCCTTTATGCATCCTTGCTGCATTTTGTTATGTGTTTGAGATTGAGCTTGCTCATTCTTCTTCATATTACTTTCTTTCCTCAAGTGACTTGTCTTCTTAAATGAAGCAAGTTGCTTTGCTTCTCTTTGCTCCATTCATCTGCTTCCTGGTGGTTCCTCTGAAGATTGCTTTCTTAAACCTCACAAACCTTAGGAACAACCAAGCATGACAATAATTAGGGTTTTGATTAGTCCCCCACTTAGTTTTACCTTTGTGTCTCATTGAGTCTTCTCTCCTCATCTCATTAATCCAGGACTAAATCCTAAAGGCTTTAAGGCTTTGTGATTAAGCTTATGCCTGCATCCTTCTATTAGGATGGAGTGTATAACTTTAATCCTAAGTGCTAAACCCTTAATGTGTTTAACTCCTTTAATCAATTCACTTAATAATCATCAAGACATCACACTTGTAACTTGGGCCTTGCATTAGGGTTCTAATTCTTCCTTAATTGGTTAAGAAGGCCTAACCCTAGTGTTAATGGACAAGTCCCCCTCAAGTTGTCTTACAAATAATAAAAATTACTTCATCATCATATAATTAACTAAAATCCACTTAACCAAAGGATTGTTTTGTCATGAGTTTAATCCCTAATCATGGATTAAGTTGAGGAGCTTTCCTCAGCTTAAACATTCTCATCTATTATCCTTCTATTAGGATGGTGTAATGAGTCTGTTTAATCCCTGATTATGGCTTAACCTCATTACTTAACACTAAACAAAAACCACAAAAACATCTAAATAATCACAAGTAGGTTAATGATCTTAATCCTGCATCAAAGGTGATTAAGTGTGAGAATCTGACTTCACACTTAAGGTATTCTCATTACCCCTAATCAGAGGGAGGATGTGATGAGTTTACTAACCCATTGGTTTAGGCTTAAGCTCATTAACTTATGACAAACTTTCAAAAGCAATAAAAGACTGAAAACTCAAAAACAAACAATAATCGTCTCCTCCGGGATTCTTTTCTCATCTCATTCACTCACAAACGGGAACTTGCTTCTTCCGTCTAATGCAAGACAGTAAGCACCTGAGCCAGACAGGTCATACACTTGAGCATAGATAAGCAAGCAGTTCACAAGTCAATTTATCTTTCAGTCTCTTTGGGTCGAACTACGGTGTTCTGACTTCCTCATTGCACGAGAGGATACGTAGGCATAACTTAACAGTTATCGAACAAAAGTCTTTGTATATTCCCCTTCCTTCCAGCAATTATTCTTTAAGCCTCATGATCATGAGCATACTCTTTCCTTACACTGACACTTCTCTCATACACATCACTTTCTTTCACACTGACACCTATACATCCTTTTCCAGCTATTTTATACACAAATTGCACTGACACTACCCCTTTAAAACACAAATCTTTTAAGCGTGGATCCCGTCGAGTACGACGGACAATCTGGGTGCTAATACCTTCCCAGGTTGTAACCAACCCCCTTTCTCAGTCTCTCTGGTTCGCAACCGTCTTATCCATATCTTGTTAGGTTTATGCAGCATTACCTTTCCTCCGGGATAAAAATGCCTAGCTGGCGACTCTTTCCTTTCTCTTGAGTTCACTCCTGTGTGTTCTCATTTCTCCTTTCGCCGACCGTTCGCGTCTGTACCTTTATTTGGGCCATTTCCCATTTATCGGGAGCGACACACGTGTCAATTTCATACATTCTTGACAGTCAATCAACTCCATTGAGTAAGTCTATTCCAAGTGAGGTTTTCGTATCGAGCCACGCGAGGGCGAACCCTGGTGCCCAACACTACGCAACCATCAACCGATGTTTTAACCAAAAGGTTCTAAAGGTTCTCAGAGTTGATGACCCTAATGAAAGCAAATGAGCGCACACGCCAAGAACTTGACGGTCGTTAGTATTCTCATTAAAATCTACTCCAAGTAAGGTTTTCGTATCGACAACCCACGAGAGTGGTTCTCTCGGGAGCCCATACTACACAACCTCGCTAACTTAAGTTTATACTCGCAAGCCCGGGTATAGAGCTTTTTCCCTCAAGTTTCTTTTGCAAAGTATCGATCCAAGTTATAGTACCAAGGAGCCACAAGATATATAAGATGGAATGCGATAAAGAAAGCGATAAAAATAAACAAGCAAAGCATAAAAGAAAACATCCAAAAAAGCGTGGAAACCTAGACTAGGCTTGACTCGCATAGGGGTGAACCAGTCCCCAGCAGAGTCGCCAGCTGTCGTACCCCGAAAAATACGACCTCACGCGATCCGGAAAGACGGAGTTACGCGCCGGACAGACTGAAGAGTCGCCACCTAATTCTATTTATTCCCAAAGAGGGAAAGGGAAGATATAGATACAACCCGGGAAGAGAAGGATGGGGACAAAGGTCAATGGAACCATTGCCTGGGTTCGAGAGTCGGTTATGCAGGGGGAAGGTATTAGCACCCCCTACATCCATCGTACTCGATGGGAACCATCTAAGTTATCACGCGCGAAAGGATGTCTATGCTTAAACGAATTGCTTGCTAGAGGGAAATGAGTTGAATTATAAGTTAGATTGAACCTAGGTGCTCGGCAAGGATTGAGATCCTCGTGCCTACGTACTCCCGTGTGCAATGGGAAAGTCAGAGCCTCGTAGTTCGGCCTACTAAGGGTAATGGTTGTTCGTTTTATTACCTTTCTTCGATGAAAGGGTTTAGGAGTCGGAATGTACTAAAGACTATGGATAGTTTATCTCGTCCAACAAGACGAGCGTCTTGCGTCGAAAATAATCGGAGCGAGTAACGAGAGCTCGTTATCCTCCTTTCTATCGCTTAAGGCTCATGGCGTACAAATCTTCTCGCATTTATTAGAATGTTTTATTTCCTAAGACCGCTTGACGTTGGATCAAGGGTTTGGATCTATTCGAAACGTTTTGGTTTTTTGAGGTTAGAGGGTAAATGCAAATGGAGTTTATTTTTGTGGTTTGTTAGTGAGGCACGAAGCGCTCGGCTCGCAAAGTAAGGTGGATCCTAATAAACGAAACAAAATAAAAAGGTGCGAGTGTGCAAGTGCAATCGCTTGGCGTTGGACCAAGGATTCGGAATTAAATAAAATACGAGAAATAAAATGTGTACAAGGTAATGGGAGAGGGATACAAAATAAATACAGGGGATTGCGAGAAATAAAGAGGTCTCGTTGTAGTTTGCCCAAGAGAAAGCGTGTGTGCAGTGTTTTTGAACTATTCGAAGGCGTTCGGCCTTTTTAATCGAGAAACAACTATTCGAAGGCGTTGGACCTTTTAATCGAGAACAACTATTCGAAGGCGTTGGACCTTTTTGGGACGCGTCGAAATTTAGTTCGTGAACTACCTTAGAATCGATTCAAAATTGGAATCATTCTATAAGGAGTCGAAACGTAATTTTGAAATGCGATAATAAATGAATAAATTAAATTGAATTCGCAAAAATTAAATTAAGACAGAATAATAAATTAAATAATAAATTAAATTGGTAATATTTGAGAAATAAGAATGAAATTAATTAAAGTGAATATTTATTGGTCAAAATAATAAAATAATAAAATAAAAAAGAAGCTAATTACAAGGAGGGCCTCATATTGACCGAATATCACCGATTTAACGAAATCGGGCGAAAAACGGCCTTTTGTCAAGTCATTGGCCCTATACGGTAAATAAAATCAAAAGGAGATAATAAGATAGACAAACTTAAAGTATTTTCTAGAACAAATGTAAAAAATTAAAATAACAACATAACAACATAGAGGGGACTGACAAATCCAGAATATGTGAATGATCAAATACTAAAAACTATAAGATAACAAAAAAAATATAAAATAACTAAAATCAAAGGAAATTAAATTCTAAAGGGGATGGGGTGCACCGAATGGGTCAGAGATGGTGAAATGACGTGAGCTCCTTGGCCCATGACCCATATGATCAGAAAAGGATATTTTTCTTTAAAAAAGAAACAAAATAAACTCAGCAACAATAGGCAGAGTATGTTATTCAGCTTTCAAAAAAAAGAAATCACTCACCCTTTTTAGAATGCGAAACCCAGCGGCGGATATGACGCTCTCTCACGGCCCTTCTTGTTTCAATTCTCGTTCAGCTTGACTCGCTCTCCTCTCGATTTATTTCAAGTCCCACATGAATCTCTCGAGTCTCTCTCCGATTCTCAATGGTGCAAGGGTTCGATGAAGGATGTATCTGCGGCGGTGGTATGCGGATCTATGATGAAGGTTTTGGATGGTTTGCTTTTGCGGTTGTTGACAGAGGTTTTTTTTTTGGCCGTTGGATTCTGCAAGTGGGGGTTGCGCTGCGAATGAAGTTTGGGTTTGGTGGCTCGCGCGGCTTGGTTCGAAGTCTATGGCATTGGCTTCGGATTTGTGGGCTTTTGGAGCGGTTTATGAAAAGGAGTTTTAACAGAGATGAAGGTTGTGATGTTGTTTTGGTTCTTCTGTTTCGGTATTTCGCTTGTTTACCCACAAATATCTCTCTGGATTCGTTTTGAAAAGTGGTGGCGTTTCGGTAGCATGTTCTGTTTGTTAGTTTCAGTTGGTTCCGCACAGTGGTGATGAATGGTGTTTGAAGGGTTCTGTGCGGTTCAAGTTCAGAGATGGACGGTAAGATTTTATGGTGTTCTTCTTACTGGTTTTTTCTGTTTATGGTTAAGTGGTGGAGCGAAGAAGAGAGGTGATTTGGTTCAACGATGGTTGCGATGAAATGGTGGCTGGTTATGGGTTGAGCGGAAGATTGCGTCACAGCGGGTGTTGGAGGTTTCATGGACGCTTCTGGTTTTGTTCAGGTTTATGAGTTTGAAGGTGATGTTTTGAGTATGGTAGTGAATGGTTTTTCGGTGAATTTTGGTTCTTAAAAAGGATTTTTTTGATTTTTCTGGGTTTAGTTATTTGTGGTGAGTTTCAGTGAAGAGGTTTTGAAGGCTTAAAAATGGTTCTGCTAGGTTGTTTTTTTGTGTGTGCAGAATTTCAATAAGGTTTTCTAAGCTGTGTCCTCTCTCTTTCTTTGTGAATTTTGTGAAGCTCTATTTATGGGGAGATTGAGAGGGTATAAGAGGATTTTGATGCTGATATTTTGAAGGGATTATTGGTGATGAGTTGTATGTGTATCAAAAGGAATTTGAGTGGGTGGAGGCAACCTTGAAGGTTGCAGCATGCGTACGGAGGAAACCGTTGGGATGTAGTGGGGCTGTGAAAAAAGAAGGAAAATGTTGTGATGGCTATACTGTGAGTGTGACGGAAAATGGAAGGAATCTGGTAGCATATGTGTGTGTTTGTCTTTTGTGACTCATGGAAACTTAAAACTAATAATACTAATCATAATAATAATAATAATAATAATAATAATAAAGATAATAATAATAAATAATAATATTAATTATAAGAGGTGAATAAAAATAATAATAATAAAAAAAAAGTAAATAAAGATAATAATAATAGGAATAACAAAAATTTACTAATAACACTAAAGTAATAATAATAAGTAGACAACGAAATAAAAATATAGTAATAATAAAAGTAATAGTAATATCAATATAAAAATAATAAATAAAATAGAGATATGTTGGGATTTTTGGATAAAAGGCTTTGTAAGATGAAAAATGAATTTATGTAAAATGTTTTAATGGAAATAACAAATACAACGAACTCTTTTTTTTTTGTATATATATTTTTCGATAAAAACTTAAACAATAGAAATAAAAGATTTGAAATAAAAAAGAAAATTTAAATTTTAGTTTGCGAAGAAATAAGTGCATTTTTTATTTTAAACAAAATATCGATAAACAGAAGAAAAATAAATAAAGGTATGACAAATTTGGGGTATGACAACCCTCACCAGCGCATTGGGGTTCCTCTGTGTTGGGCCTAACACTTTTGTTAAACATTCCTCCTGTTTTGCTTTAAATCAACACTTTCCTTTTGTTTATTTTTTATTTTGTTTAACTTTCTTTTACAAAAAATATATAAACCAAATTGTTTTATTAATTAATTATTTTAAATCATTTTATTTAATATAATTTATTTATTTATTTATTAAATAATTTTATTTAGTTTAATTAATTAATTAACTTTCTCTTTTAATATAAAAAAACAAAAAAAAAACATTTTCTTAATTACTATTTTCAAATTTTAATTCCTTTCATCTTTCAATTAATTTCCAATATAAAAATCCAAAAATATTTTCGTTGATTAATTATCTTAAATTGTTTTATTTAATTCGATTAATTAATTTGTTAATTAATCTAATTAAATATTTCTATTTAATTTGATTAATTAATCTGTCTCCTTTTATCGATTTTTGTGTGTGTGATGAATGTCTGTGTATGCTCAATCCTTATTGCTTGTGATTTGATACTATGCTTACTTGTGTGATTTACTTTTGCATTTTTGACGATAAATTGCTAAGTAAAATACGAACGCACACTAAGATTAATCATTTCAAAGATAAGCAAATTTCTTGGTGAAACACCAAGTAAATATCCATACGCACTTCACTTCATACACACACGTAAGTCGATCATTCTTTGATCTCCATCTGCAATACTTTGCACTTTACACCTTTCTCAACTTTTTTTCAACTTAAACGAATCAACGCATCGCGCTTGTATTCCATAGTTAGTCTTTAGCTTACTTGATCCTCATATTAAGTCTTCCAAACCTTGTGAGCCGAGCGCATTGTGCCTCGCTAACAAACCAACAAATAAACCTCCACTTGCATTTACCTTTGTTGAGCGCATTGTGCCTCACAATTGACATTCAAAAACCAAAACGTCTCTTTAGACCCAAACCCTTGATCCAACATCAAGCGGTCATTAGGAAATAAAACACATTAATAAATACGAGAAGAATTGTACGCCACGAGTCTTAAGTGTTAGAAAGGAGGGTAATGAGCATCTCGTTATTTGCTCAGATTATTTCGTCGCAAGACGCTCGTCTTGTTGGTTCAGAATAATCACCTCTACCCATAGTCTTTAGTGCAATTCGACTCCTAAATCCTTTTTTCGAAGAAAAGGTAATAAATACAATATCAATCAACCTTAGCAGGCCGAACTACGAAGCTCTGACTTTCCCATTTCACAAGGGAATACGTAGGCACGAGGATCTCAATCCTTGTCGAGCTCCTAGGATCAATAAACCCCTTAGTTTAGCAAGTAATACTTAAGCATAGACATCCCTTCGCGCATGACAAATTAGATGGTTCCTATGGAGTACGATGGATATAGGGGGTGCTAATACCTTCCCCCTGTATAACCGACTTCTGAACCCAGGAAACGGTTTGTGACTACCTTGTCTTATCCTTCTTAGTGGTTTTATCTATATTTACCCTTTCCCTCTTTGGGAATAAACAAAATTAGGTGGCGACTATCATGTCATCCCAGCCGCGACCGCGTTCGCGAGGATCGTATTTTTCGAGGTACAACACATGGGAGCTGTAAGGTATCTCTTGCTGGGGAGAGAAATTCTGCTTAGGGATGTTGTCTGATAACATCCTCTTCTTGACTGCAAACTTGCAACAACAAAGCATGCACATATACCCTGGGGAATCACATTGTATGAATCGATCATCCAATGTCACCTGCCATTCAAAGTGATTTTAAATTTTCTCCCTTTCGCATGTCATTCATAACGCCAAATCGTTTAAATGCAATGTTCTTTTATAAAAAATTCAGGACATTTTTGAAAACAAAGAAGGTAAAATAAAAACAAGGATAAAGCTTTTTGACTGGATATTCTTTTATTGATGAACCTGTGAATAGGCGAAAAATTACATCCGGAAGCAACCACCTGGAAAGAGGTGGCCACTAAAAATTGAGAAAAGAAACTATCCTAATGGCAATGTGCACCGCATTCCAATGAGTTTCCATTCTACTATGACCAATATGTCTTCAAGATTTCCCTGTTTCTGCCCTTGCCTTCTGAAGAAGATGATCAGATTGATTCCTACCCTTTTGAAATTTCTAGGTTAAATGAGATGATGATGTGGTACAGATTACCCAAATCGCAGTCATTCGCTTATTCCCTTATTTTGCATGGACCGCCCTTTCGGGTTTTCAACCACCAGGATACCCTTTTTTTCCTGAGTTGTCCAATGCAGATTTTCAACTCACCGGGTGTACAATATTTTATTATATCCCTAACTTTTGCACGAGCCTTTTATTCTGTTTTTGGCTCGTCGGGATGCCCCTTTTTTGCCTGGACTCTTTATTCTGTTTTTTATCCAGCGGGTATTTTTATGCGAAGTATTTTTTAACTGCATCTGAGTTAACATGGTGTCTCTCCCGAAGATTTGCATCCCGGTGCAGACGCGAACGGTCGGCGAAGAGAGAAAATGAAGGTGAAGTGAATAGAGTCGCCAACTAGGCATTTTTATCCCGAAGGAAAGGTAATGCTGCATAAACCTAGAAAAAGATGGATAAGACGATTGCGAACCAGAGAAACTGAGAAAGGGGGTTGGTTACAACCTGCGAAGGTATTAGCACCCAGATTGTCCGCCATACTCGACGGGATCCACGCTTACAAGATTGTGTTTAAAGGGGTAGGTCTATGTGTTATCTGTGTGCAAAAGCTAAAGAATGAATGTATAGGTGTCAGTGCAAGAGGGTGAATGCTCAGGAACTAAGGCTTTAGAAAAAAAAGAATGCTGAAAGAGGGGGATGACAAAGAGACTTTTGTTCGATAACAGTTAAGTTATGCCTACGTATCCTCTCGTGCAATGAGGAAGTCAGAACATCGTAGTTCGACTCAAAGAGACTGGAAATAAATTGACTGTGAACTGCTTACTTGTATATGCTCAAGTGTATAACTCGTCAGGCTCAAGTGCTAACTATCTTGCATTAGACGGAAGAAGCAAGTTCTCGTTTGTGAATGAGTGTGATGAGAAAAGATTCCCGGAGGAGACGATTATTGTTTGTTTTTGTGTTTTCAGTTTTGTTATTTGTTTTTGGTGTTTTGCATAAGTTAATGAGCTTAAGTCTGAATCAAAGGCTTGTAAACTCATTATATCCTCCCTGATTAGGGATAATGAGCCTACTTAAGAATGATATAAGCATCTCAACTTAATTACCATGATGATGTAGGATTAAGATCATTAACCTACTTGTGATTAATTAGATGTTTTTGGGTTTTTGTTTAGTGTTAAGTAATGAGTTTAATCTCTAATCACAGATTAGTGAACTCATTACACCATCCTAATAGAAGGATAATAGATGAGAACACTTAAGTTGAGGAAGATACCTCAACTTAATCCATGGTTAGGGATTAAATTCATTATATAACAAGCCTTTATTAAATGGATTTTAATTAAGGGATGAGATTAAGAAGTGGATTTTAAGTTGGTAAGACAACTTGAGGGGGACTTGTCCATTAAACACTAGGGTTAGTCCCTCTTAACCAAAAGGAAGAGTTAGAACCCCAATGTAAGGCCCAACTTACAAGATGAAGTCTTGGTGATTATTAAGGTGATTTGACTAGGAGGTTTAAACAAATTAAAGGTTTAACACTTAGGATTAAAGTTATAATATCCATCCTAAGAGAAGGATGCAGGCATAACCCCAATACCAAAGTCCTAAAACTTTAAGAGTTTAGTCTCTGATTATTGAGATGAGAAGAGAGACTCAAGGAGACTCAAAGGTAAAAAGCTAATGGGGGACTAAACATAAACCTAAAAATTATCATGCTTGGATATCCTATGGTTTGTGAGGCTTAAGAGAAAAGATCTTCAAGGAAGCCACCAATGGAAGAAGCAGATGAAAGGAAGAGGAAGCAGAAGAATAAGTTACTTACTTCCTAAGAAGATAAGTAACTTAAAGGAGGAAAGTGAGAAGAATGGAACACAAGTGAATCAAATTCACTTCAAAGACAAGTAAGATGCACATGAATGTGATAAGAAGGAGTGAGAATTGAAGGCAAATCCACCTCTCACAATGGCTTACCAGAAGTTCCTGAAATGGTTAGTATGAATGCATAAGGTATAAAGCATAAAGAAATGAATTGAAATGAGATGAAATGAGATGCAAATACCAAAGTCAGAAGTGTTTATGCAATGCAAATGGCATATGGGATGATGCAAAGTCATACAATGTGCATGTGAATGATCATACAAGGATGAGATGTTATGAAAGCATGCTTAGAAGTTTGAAAACACATGGATGTTTATGAAATGGAATGAATGCAAAACATGGCAAATGAATGAAGAAATGATCAAGCAAGGTTCTAACATGTCCTAAGATGTCTAAGATGACATATGAATGCTTAAAATGTCATGGCAAGTTCATATGATGATGAATATGCAAGGTGAATGCAAATGAACATGAGAAATTAGGGTTTTATGGATATATGAGATGCAAATGGATAAAACAGAAGCAAACAACAAGATAAAAATTTGAAATCAAGCTCAAACAAACCCTAATCCCATACTAAGTCACACCCCAAAGGAGAAGGTCATAAGCATATCCTATTGCAAGTTATGATTTTCCTAAGTTTGCTAGGGTTTTTGGGTGATTCAAAAGGAAAAATGCAAATAAATTTGGAAATGAAAGATAAATTCATGAGAAAATAACCTATAAACTACATGCAATATGTGAAACAATGCAAAATAAATCAAGTTCAAACTCTTCTTGGTTAGGCAGAAATGATTTTTCAAAGTTAGGGTTAAAAATTGTGATTTTAAAGACCCTAAATTCAAAGAAAATTGGGAAACTATGATCAAACCTAAAAAAAAATTTGTGTGAAGAGTTTGAAAATGTTTCTAAATGCATTGGAATGGTTCATGATTTTTTTGGTGATTTTTAGAAACCTAAATGTATTTTTAATTAATTAAAATACTTTAATTAATTAAAAATAACATTTAAATATTTTAAAAATGCTTTTTTAATACAAAAAATAAAATAAAATAATGTTTTCTGGTTGAGAAAAATATTTAAAGTCAGAATGCAAAGGGAAATATTTTTTGAAAGTGTTTTGGTATTTTAAAATAAATATGTAAAAGAAATGAAAATAAAATGAAATAAAATGAATTAAAATGAAAAGTAAGCAGATCCTATGGCTAAGATTCAAACTGGGGAAAGAGAGGTTGACTAGCACGTAATCCAAAGGCTGAGGTTCCATCTGAGATTTTTTTATTAATTAATTCTAATTAAACTAATTAAATGAAAATTAGGGTTAATGAAGCAATCCTAGCCACACACGCGCGCGGGCAAATCCAATCCAAGGGTCTACATTCAAACTGACATTTAATACAAGATTAGGGCTTAATGACTTTCAGGTGACCGAAACAGTGTTTCGGTCATCTTCTCCGGCGAGTAAAAACCCTAAGTCTCTCTACAGGCCACCCCACCCCGAATTAATTGCCCAGAAATGATCCCCTACTCAAACTAAACTCAAATCAACCTTTAAATATGATTTATAACACACAAACATGGAGAATCGAAGAAGAACAAAAATCTGGACAAAATTTCAGAAGTTCATAACATGCTCATTTCTTGACTATTTTCATTTCTAAAAGCATCAGTGTGATCCCCATAACATATATTTTCATTTTATAACAAGAAAACTAAGCTCTGAAAGATTTTGTTCTTGAGGTTACCTGAGCTGATGAACTGCAAATGTGAGCTTTCAGGGCCTCTCCTTTGTGCAAAAAGCCTCCTTTGACCCTCCTAAGGCTAGTGGAATGCTTCAAAAGCTTTTATGATGGCTAGTTTGAAGGTTCTAGTTCTGGTGTAGCAGAAAATGAGGTTTGTGTTTGTGATGTTTTAGGCCATTCCAATGGTGGATTTGTGTTCTATGGATGATTTCTGAATGAATGGTGAAAGAATTTATGAAGTTTGATGGATGGTTTGAGAAAATCGAAGAAGGGAAGGTTTTTGCAAGTTTTTGTGAAATTTGATATTGTGTATGTTCTGAGCTCATGGCATGCTTTTTTTATGATCTTTAGGCAATCCCTAAACTATTGGAATGAGTCAGAAGATTAGATAGCATCGTGGGAATGGTATGGCTCCATTGGCCAAAAAGTCAAGATTGGTGTACTTGAGGTATGGGCCATGGCAGAGCTGGTTTCTGGGCTTGTCCTGCTTCATCTAGCTTCAAGGAGAGCCATAGGATCATTGTTATGCAGCTGGATGGCTTGGATGAAGAGATGTCATGCTTTATGCAATTTTTCAACTTTGGTGTTTCTTGTGATTCAAGCCATGAAAACCTTAGGTTCAATGCCCAAATCGGATCTTGGCAAGTTGCATTAACATGTTATGGTGCAGAGAAGTTGATTAGAGGTCATTAGAATGCTTGGCAAGTGAAATTGCAAAATTCCCTCTTTGGCATGAAACTTGAAATTATGTGACTTTTGCCAACTTTGAAAGGACATATCTTGAGTTATAGGATGAATCAAGACATGTTCTTGTACGTTTTAAAAAGGGAAAGACCTAATCTACAACTTTCATGCCCAAGAATTTTTCATTTGAAGCATTTTTGGTCATGAAAGAGGAGGTTGAAAATCTTTCCCAAAATGGAAAGTTTGCATTTCAAGTCATTTCCAAAAATGGCAAGTTTGCAATTGGCTCAAAATTCCTCAATCTTGTGAACTTCCAACCACTTCTAAGACCAAATAAAGGTCATTGAACTTCAATTTGATGAAAATGACCCTTTGGTTCCATTGTTGGAGGCCTCAGATGCCCTGATTTTGACTTAACTTGCTCAGGAAGTTACCCAATGATCAGATGACTTCCACAATGAATTTCTTCATCAAACTTGGTACATAGGATCCTTATAACATATTAAGACCATTAGAAACAAGAATGACCCAAAAATTTGGAGTTAATGCCTCTGAAACCAAAACCCTAATTTTGGTCATCTGTGTAGTGAAAACCCTAGCTCTGCTTCCATGCCTTTGCCAACTCTTGTGATCCATTGACTTTAATGAACTTTAGGGAGCATGATATGATCATATAACACACATGTACCCTCTTGTAAAGCTTCAAGACCATTGGGATGGCTCAGATGAATTCTTGGATTGCTCAGATCACAAACCCTAGATGTAGATGAACTTGAACTATGCAGTGAAGCAAACATGCAATATGAGATAGTATGCTTATGCTAATGCAATAATGAAAGATCACAAGCCATGGTGTGATAAAGAGTGAGGGAAAATTTGGGTTGTTTACACATGGGAATAGAAATCTTCTCCATCCATAGTAGTGAGCATCAGTGCTCCACCAGAGAAAACTTTCTTTACTATGAATGGGCCTTTATAATTCGGGGTCCACTTGCCCATGTGATTTGAACCTGGAGGAATAATTCTCTTGAGTACAAGCTCACCAACTTGATACTCTCGAGTGTGTACTCGCTGATCAAATGCCCACTTCATTCTCCTTTGATAAAGTTGACCATGACATACAGTTGCTAATCTCTTCTCCTCAATTAAGCACAATTGATTATATCAGGCGCGCACCCATTCAGCCTCGTCAAGCTTGACATCCATCATTACTCGCAAAGAAGGAATCTCGACTTCAACTAATAATACCACCTCCATACCATACACCAAGGAAAAAGGAGTTTCCCTAGTAGACGTCTTGACTAACGTTCGGTACCCATGCAAAGCAAACAGTAACATCTCATGCCAATATTTATAGGTGACGATCATTTTCTACACAATCTTCTTGATATTCTTATTTGCCGCCTCGACCGCGCCATTCATCTTTGGCTAGTAGGGAGAATAATTGTGATGTTTGATCTTGAAGTCCCGGCATAGCTCAACCATCATTTTGTTGTTCAAATTGGAACCATTATCAGTAATGATTCGCTTGGGAACTTCATATCTGCAGATAATGTCTTTCTTCAGAAATCTGGCCACCACCTGTCTGGTGACGTTGACATAAGATACTGCTTCGACCCATTTGGTGAAGTAATCGATTGCGACTAGTATGAAAAGATGGTCGTTCGAAGCAATAGGCTCTATTTTTTCGATCATGTCATTGCCTCACATAGAAAAGGGCCAAGGAGATGCACATTGTCTGCATAAATCTGACACTTATGACATTTACGGGCGTATAAGCAACAATCTACATCCATTGTTAACCAATAATACCTCGACCTCAATAACTTCTTAGCCATTGCATATCCTCCTGCATGGGTACCAAATTATCCCTCGTGAACTTCCTACATTAACATGTCTGCTTCGTGTCTATCCACGTATTTGAGCAAGACCATTTCGAAGTTTCTCTTGTACAGAACACCATCAGCATTTAAGAAGAAACTTGCAGCAAGACGCCTTAAAGTCTTGTTGTCGTTGGAAGATGCTCCAGCTGGTATTCTTTACTTTCTAGAAAGTGTTTAATATCATGATACCAAGGCTTATCATCAGACACTATGTCAACAGAGAACACATAAGCAGGTATATCAAGCCTGGAGATGTCAATCCTGGGGACATAATTCCAACACATCACTTTGATAGACGAAGAGAGTGTAGCCAGTGCATCGACAAACTGATTTTCATCACGTGGTATGTATTGAAGCTTTACTGTTGTGAAGAACGTCAACAACCTTCTGGCATAATCCCTATAAGGAATTAAGTGTTCTTGATGAGTATACCACTTGCCAGTAATCTGATTAATCATGAGAGCTGAATCTCCAAATATATCGAGGGTCTTAATCCTAAGATTAATAGCCTCCTCTATTCCCATAATACAAGCCTCATACTCCGTTTCATTGTTGGTGCAACCAAAATTGATTCTGGGGGAGAAGGGAAAATGAACACCTTCAGGAGTAATTAGAACAACACTAACTCCACAACCATTGATATTGACAACCCCATCAAGCATCAATCTCCATTTGGATTCAGGGTCTGGCCCTCCTCTAGGAGTGGTTCCTCGCAGTCCTTAGCTTTGAGGTACATGATGTCCTCATCAGGAAAGTCAAATTTCATGGGTTGATAATCATCCTCCAGAGGTTTCAGTGCAAGATAGTCCGAGAGCACACTTTCTTTGATGGCTTTTTGCGAAGTGTATTGAATATCGTACTCAGTCAACACCATCTGCCAACGTGCAACCCTTCGAGAAAACGCTGGTTTCTAAAACATGTATTGTCTCAGTCGGTGAGCAGCCCATGCCAAAGCGCAACAAGTTTTCTTGAGCAGTGAGTATCTTGATTCACAGTCGGTAACTTTTTGCTAAGGTAGTATATTTCATGCTCTTTTCGACCAGAATCGTCATGTTGGCCTAGAACACACCCCATTGATCCTTCAAGCACAGTCAAGTACATGATGAGAGGCCTCCCCGGAACCGGAGGCATCAGAATTGGAGGTTTCTGCAATTATTCTTTAATATTTTCAAAAGCCCTTTGACAATCTTCGTTCCACCTGACCGTCTTCTCTTTTCTTAGCAGTTTGAATATTGGTTCACATGTAATTGTAAGGTGAGATATGAACCGGACGATGTAGTTCAATCTACCCAGGAAGCCACACACTTCTTTTTCTGTTCGTGGTGCAGGCATATCTTGTATGGATTTGACTTTAGCAAGATCTACCTCAATCCCTCTCTAGCTCACAATGAAACCCAACAGTTTTCTATAACGCACCCCAAAGGTGCACTTGTTAGGATTTAACCTCAGACAAAACTTTCTTAATCGTTCAAACAGCTTTTTGAGGTTAACCAGATGTTATTCTTCGTCTCTAGATTTGGCGATCATGTCGTCCATATAACATTCAATCTCCTTGTGGATCATATCATGAAATAGTGTCACCATTGCCCGCTGATAGGTTTCCCCAGTGTTCTTCAAACCAAAAGGCATGACCTTGTAGCAAAACGTACCCCAACGGGTAATGAACGTTGTTTTCTCCATGTCTTTCGGCGCCATTTTAATCTGATTATAACCGGAGAATCCATCCATGAAGGAAAATACTGAGAACTGAGTTGTATTATCAACCAATACATTGATGTGAGGTAATGGGAAATCATCTTTTGGGATCGCCCTATTTAAATCTTGGTAGTCAACGCACATCTGGAACTTGCCATCCTTTTTCGGTACTGGCACAATATTAGCTACCCAGGGTGGATAACTAGTCTCGACAAGGAATCCGGTGTCCCACTGCTTCTGAACTTCTTCTTTAATTTTAATCGCTATATCGGAACGAGTTCTACGAAGTTTTTTCTTAACAGGAGGGCAATCTTCCCTCAGTGGCAGCTTATGCATCACAATGTCTACATCTAAACCTGGCATATCTTGATATGACCAAGCAAAGATATCCACATATTCTCGAAGCATGCCAATCAAATCTTCTTTTACCCCGGCCTGCAGACTGGCCCCAATCTTAATTTCCTTCTTTGCATCTTCCGTTCCGACGTTGATAACTTTAATCTCTTCTTGGTGAGGCCGAATAACTCTTTCCTCCTATCTCAATAACCTGGCCAATTCTTCAGGGAGTTCACAGTCTTCCTCAACCCATTCATCAACTTGGTAGATTGGATTATCAAAGTCATATCTGGTCATAGCAGAAGAGTTATCAAAGAATCCGAATGATTGGTTCTGCACAAGTGATGTGCTTATTTCAGAATCTGTTTTATGAAAATGAAAGAAAAAGCAAAAGAAAAACATTGTCATTTTTATTGTTTTTTGTGAAAAGTTTTAAAAAGAAAGAAAGGGAACACAATTTTGAAAGAAAATGTCCTTTATTCATGATAAAATAAACTGCATAAAATGCAAGTAGGCCCTACAATGGATCCATACACCTTGGGCATAGTGCAGGATTTAACATGCGTATGATAATGAGAAAACAAAGAAAATTACTCTGGCCGGCAAGTGACTTGGACAAAGTCTTCTACAAACCAGTTCTTTAGCTCTTCCCCTGGGACACACAGACGAACCCAGTTGTCGAGATCACAATCGCTACCAGCATCATCTTCAACAGCACAGACTTGATTAGGATCAATCACACGCCCACTGGAGAAACTGATTTCTCTGCTCTGAGACCCTGTTGCCTGCCCTAGGACATAGCGTATCCCAAACTTATCTTCTTTCTTATCAACCTGAACCAGCTTGCCCCAACCTTGGGCGTTTCCAGACTACACCACTTTCATGGCCTGCTTATATGATGAGATGAACGTGCCGACCCTCTCGTTACCTTTATCCCCAAAACTGGGAGAAACTTCATTGACATGAACAACTTCAAAAGCTTGACACAACGTCTCACGGATCTCCCCGTCCATCTTGACGTATTTGAACATAGACAAGTGACTAACAAATATGACTTCTTCACCACAAACAGTAACGACCTGTCCATCGACGACATACTTCAATTTCTAATGCAAGGTGGAGGTCACTGCGCCTATAGAATGAATCAATGGACGTCCTAAAAGGAAACTATAAGCTGACTGTATATCCATGACATAAAAGATACTCTTAAACACTTGCGATCCAATCTTAACCGGCAGCTCAACTTCACCAAAGATTGATCTCCTGGAGCCATCAAATGCTTTTACCACTAAATCACTTGGCCTCAACACAATGTCGTCAACATCCAGCTTCATTAAAGCCTTTTTTGGAAGGACATTCAAAGAAGATCTCGTGTCCACCAACACATGGGATAGTACAACTCATTTGCATTCCATCATGATGTGCAAGGCCTTGTTGTGATTTCGGCCTTCAGAAGTTAGATCCCTGTCTGTGAATCCCAGTCCATGACTGGCTTTCACGTTGGCCACCAATGTTTCCAACTGATTCACAGTGATTTCTTGAGGTACATAAGCCATTTGCAGCAGTTTCAACAAGGCTTCCCGGTGCACCTTGGAACACATACACAGGGATAAGATAGAGATTATTGAAGGTGGTTGGTTCAGCTGCTTGACCACCTTATAATCACTCTTCTTTATTATTCGCATAAATTCTTCGATTTCTTTCTCAAAGACACTCTGCTCTGTAGCTGGAGTCACAACCTCTTCAGTATCTATTTGTTTGCCCTTAGCCCTAGCAGCAACTTCAACTTCTGTATTTGTTCTGAGAGTTTGTGGAACGAAAAGTCGTCCACTACGAGTGAAACCCCCTACTCCTCCAACATTGCCAATACTAGCATCAATAGTCACAGGCTTCTCTTCAACTTTCTGGCCTTGAACATACACATCAGAACCATAATGCTAAGGAATTTCTCTTTCACTTTCATAAGGCACGAGCCCGGGAACAGTGATAGTAACAAGACTAACTGTGACAGGACTAACTTCTTGAGGCACAAAGATAGTCACTGGTGCTGGCCGGGAAGGTATCTCTTCAGGAGTAAAATAGATTGTCACTGTAGAAACCTCGTCTCTTTCATTGTTCACCTTATCAAACTGTAGGGAACCTTCATCTATCAACATCTGAATACCAGCCCTGATCTTGTCATAACCATTATCAGAAATCCCACAATCTTCACAATTTTCATCACAACCGGGGAACACCTACCCCCTTAACAAACGTTCTTTCACAACAGCCAGTGGTGTCTGCACTTCGTTCACACTTAGAACCAAATTCATAACTCTCCCGTCTTCAATGGCATTAACCCTTGCCCCTCCATGATTTGGCATAGGGTTGGTATTAACATTTGATGGTGGAGATAAATTAATAACTTTTGAGTCAATGAGATATTGAACTTTGTTTTGAAACGCTCTACACTTCTCCATTGAGTTCCCCGAGCGCCTAAATGGAAAGCACATATGGAATTAACATCATAACCCTGAGGAAGATCACCTACAGGTGGTGGATCAAAAGTCCTCATTTGTACCATGTTTATGTCTAACAACCTCTGTAGCAGTGTTGCGTACGTCATAGGAATAACTTCAATAACACGACTAGTGGGACGATGTTGGCGTTGTTGGTAGGGTCTTTGTTGACTGTTGTGTTGCTACTGCTGTGGTTGTGGAGCAGGCATTATTGGGATAGTGACAAAAGCCACTTGTTCATATTGATTTCTACGTCCACGACCCCTTCCTCTGCCGTATATAGCGTTGGTCTCACCTTCTCGCCTCCTCTGAGGACCAGCAAAAAGCTTTCTTGCTCCTGACGATCTGCTTGCACCAGTATCCTGTATCTTTCCCATTTTCAACAAAGTTTCAACCCTCTCTCATGCAATGACCAGATCTGTGAACTTAGTAGCTGGGCAGGAAGCTAAACGATACATAAACACCCCTTGAAGAGTCCCCATGAACATGTCAACCATCTCATGTAACAGCAAAGGGGTTGAACTCTTGCAGCCAATTGACGCCACCTCTGGGCGTATTCCTTAAAGATTTCCTTAGAATTCTGAGACATGTTCTGCAACTGGGTATGGTTAGGAGCCATATCCATGTTGTACTGGTAATGTTTGACAAAAGCTTCAGCCAATTCTTTCCATCTTCTGATGGACGCTATGCTAAGCTTCATATACCATTCCTAAGATGCCCCGATGAGGCTGTCTTGGAAATAGTACATCCATAACTTCTCGTCATCAGTGTGGGCAACAATTCTTCCAACATAAGCTTGCAAATGGGTCACCGGGAAGGAAGAACCATTGTACTTACCAAATATTGGAGCTTTGAACTTGTAGGGAATCTTCACTCCAGGAACTAGGCCCAAATCAGTTATGTCAAAACCTAAGGTGTTCTGAGATTGAATTGAACGAATTTGTTCTGCCATTTCCTTGAAACGGCGATTCACATCAGCACCTTGTACTTCCATATCCTCTAGAACAGTAAATTGGTCCTCCTGACCATCCATCGTAGGGATGTGAACATGCTCTGGACCACCACCACCATTAATAACAACATCGGGTTAAGGTTGAGGACCACCGTTGCCACCATGAGCACATGTACCATTGTTGCCATTGCCATCTTGATTTCTATCTATCATCTCACAGAGACGCTCCTGATTGATGCTAGTCACGAGAGTCATGAATTGGTCCATCCTGTTGCGTAACTCTACCAACTCTATTTGCATCTGGTCCATAATTCTGCCTCAGTTCTCTTTAGTTGGATACCTGTGCACTCTTCTCGCAGCAATAGTGCCTGAAAACAGAAGACGTTAGAAACCTGTGGTTGTACCTGCAAAACAAGAAAGAGGGTGATATGTATGCAATTCAAGCTTTTTGTGCTTTCATTGTTAGGCCTTTTTCCCCAGTTATGGTATCTTCTAAAGGAATGCAGATGGCTTTTGAGAAAATTCTTGAGAATACCCTTTTTCAAAGAACCCACATTCAAACACCTTTACACAATCATGTTTCAAAACACACAAAGCTCAAGAATCTGAAATGACAAATGCATAATAAAAACAATGCCCACAAGGCAAGAGTAACATCCCTAGAGGGTTACAAGTCTTACATAAATATAAGGTGCAGGAAAATAAACAATATTCCTACAACAATCTTGTAGGTAATTTGAAATACACTAAAACTCCTGTAAATCCTAACTCAGTCCTAGCTCTCTTGACATCAGCCATCCACCTGAGATCTGCCATCTCCCTAAGTGCTTCATTCAACTGTTGAGAAGTCTCTTGTTGACTCTTATGGGCCAACTCCAACTCTTCTTTCTGGGAGGCACTCTGCATCTCATACATCTCTTCCTTTTTCTTGTACTCTTCCTGATCTTGATTCCTTTGGTCTTGCACCCAAGTGATGGACTGTTTGGCTTCTCTAAGAGATTTCTTAGTCTTCCTGAATTCTTCCTCTCTCTTAATGTCCCTTAGACCTCTTCTCTGGAAGTAAGCTTCTCTTTCCCCAAACTCTTTCTCCTTATCCTCCTGAGCTATTTGTATCTTATGCAACCTTTCTTCTAAAACTGCTTTAGAATGAGTCATTTGATGGTACAAGCCAGTCATATATGCATTCTCAATTCTCAACTCTTGTAGTTGGGCTTCCAACTTTTGGTAGGCCTCCATGAAAATAGTGGTTTGTACAGCAACAATCTGAGGTGACACGTTCTTTGGATAAAGTGGAGGCTTCACTGAGAAAGGGAGGAGTGTAATTCCAACACGATTTTTCAACCAAGTGGAAAAGGGATCATACATATTTGGGTCCATTCTCCCAAATTCTTTCTTTCCTTTATATGTCTTTATAGTCCAAGCATGATATGCCCTGATGACCATCTCCTTATTTCCTTCAACAGGGAGATACAAGGATTCAACAACTTCCTATCCAGATGGAGGATCTCTCAAGGGATACCCAAATTGCCTTCTAGCCAACACTGGGTTGTAGTTAATCAATCCTTTTCTTCCTAACAAAGGGACATTAGGAAATCCATCACACTTGACAATCATCTCCTTGCCCAACACATATCTATTGCAACCCCAGGCTATATCTTCTACGGTTAACCCCATCAATCTTCGGAACCATTTCCATTTACCTTTCAACTCTTTGAACGGTCCCGATTTTGGCAATTGTTTGGAAAACCAATCAGAAAATAGAGGTGAACAACAACTAACAAACACCCTCTTCTCTCATTCCTGTAGTGGACCCCATAATAAAAGTCACCCAGCAAAGTTGGAGTAGGATTCCCTTTGAAGAAGATAGCTATTTCTTCCATGCTTACAATTCCTTTGTCACTTGGAAATAAACTAGTCACGTATACCAATAAAGCCAACAACACACTAAACTTTGCCCATTGACCTTTTTTAGCGTAAGCTAAAGTTTCCTGAATGAGCTCATCACATGGCAACCCCTTTCCTTTTTTGTTGTTCAACCCATGTCTTACCCTACCTTCTGGAAGATGACACTTCCTGGAAATTTCTCCTTCTTGGAAATCCCTCCCAGAATCATAGTAAGGTTGCCCACCTCTGAAAGGAATTTGTAACATGCTGGAAATTTCTTCCAAAGTAGGCGCCAACACATAGTCAGGAAACACGAAGCAGCGCAACAGAGCGTCATAGAACTGTAGCAAGGTGTGGAAACTGTCCTCCTGATCTTCAGTAAGCTTGTCCATATACCTGAGAATTTTCCCAAATTTGGTCTTGAAATCACCCAAAACCTTGCCATTCATCAAATTCTTCATCTTGTGGAATTTCTTTACCTCTGGCTATGGAAACAACTGATGGATACTAGAACCGGGTATAAACAGAAATGCAAACCTAAGAAATAAAAACACAAAAATGTTAATGATGCTATGGTATGATGCAAATGCAATGCAAGGCACATGATCAATCTGGAACCGTGTGGATACTGGATATCAAAGCCAAGTGATCAGAAACCCAAATCCTCTGAATAACAACCCAAAGATTAGAACTCGGATAATCATAGATAATCTCGGATCAAGGATTCAGAACCAGATAAACTCAAGAACTCCATGATCAAAGTAATCGGATCAGAACATAAGACTGCACTGGTGATAGGGTATGATGAGGTCAAGGTTTCCTACACGCCTGTAAACCCCTCCCAAACTCTCGGGTGTGCTTCAGGTCAAACATCACGGACTCTCAAAGCCGAATAGAAATAATGCGTTTACCATTTCCGAGAAATGGCTCATGACCAGATCAGGGAATCGGTTTAACATTATGTACTACTCAGGGAGTTCTCAGTTGGAGTTCGGGAAAACAAGCATCCCTTATAAGTCCCCAACTTCAAGTGTTGAAATCGAGAAACAATAGTACATTCAGCCCCTAGGATACAATACCATCGTCATACGACTAGATGCTTTAACTGAGTTCCTATAAGAGAACTAGGCCATCCTATGCGAGTTCCAGTTGGGCCCTCGGGTGCAAAATGGGTTTGCCACAAAATATGGTTTGCCACTGTCACCACTGGAAAGGGATGTTTCCACAAGGTTCTCAATGATCGGACCCCAGCCTCACATAACTATCAAGGCCATGTAATGAAGTAGAGAAAACCCCTATACCAAAACACTTCCAAGACGGTCGCAAATCTGGGTGTGAACACACTAATACCCCCATGACAAGATACCATGGGGCCAAAGTGATTGCCCACGCTAACTCCTAAGGTGCACTAAAGCCAGGTACTTAGCTTATCTCACAGTAAAAATCTCACCAAAGTCCCACCAAACAGAAAACCAGTACAACCAGACAGTTCAGTATAATACATATGATGCATGAAAATAAATACTGAAAACTGTAAATAAAGCTATAAATAAACTGTAAATAAACAACAGTAAAATAAACAAGCAACAACAAACAATCAAACACACAGTGAAACAGAAACACGCAAGTGCTAGGAGAGACTCTCAAGGGGAACCAGAGATACTCTGGTTATAATCCCTAGAATAGTCGGCAGCTGTCGCTCCCTGGATTTCCATCCTGGTATAAATGCGAAAGTTGGACAGAAAAGGGTAGAGTCACCAACCATGCATTTTTATCCCGAAAGAACGGGAATGATAATACTGCACAAACCAGAGAAAGAAAGGAAAGACAAAGGTCATGTGAACCAAAGAGACTGGGTTCGGGAGTCGGTTATGACCTGGGAAGGTATTAGCATCCCAGGTCGTCCGCCGTACACGACAGGATCCACGCTTGCAAAGAAATTGTTTCAAAGGGTGAAGAAATGAAAGTTGTTGCAAAGACTGAAACTGGAACTGGATAAAAGAAAAGAAAAGGGGGAAAATGTAGGAAAATAAAAGAGTGCTCGAATGGGCCCTACCCCGCTGCCTACGTACCTCATCTGGACATGAGGATCAGAGTCACCGTAGTTCCCCTAACTAGGGGTGGAAAGATGCTTGTGTTTTAAGGCTTGAACTGCTTATTTCACTACTCAGGTGTTGCAGGCTCGTCTGGAACGAGTGTGTTACCGTATTGCAAAGAGACAAGTCGTAGCAAGTCCTTACGTTATGAGTTAAGGTGATGAGAAAATAAGTCCCAAAGGAGAGACGATTATAGTTTGATTGTGTTTTTAGGAGTTTTTTATGAGTTTGGCACAAGGAAGTGAAAGCAAATCCTTTTATGGGGAATGTGTTCTTATTACCACATTCCTATATAGAATGAGTAATAAGTTCACCAAGAATGAAGAAGACCCACAAACTTGTTTCCAAAGATTAGGGTTTGAATTCACTAACTTGTTTGGAATTATTAAGTGTTTTGTGAATTAAATGAAGAAGTGTTTTTTATGGTTTTATTTGTGAAAATAGTCTTATCATTGAACTTGTATATCATAATAGATAAGCTTGTACCACCACCAAGATGGGGTGAACATAAGTGCCCCATGGAATAAGGCCATGCATCAAATACTACTTCAACTTTTTATTAAAGTGTTTTATTTTAGGTTTTGTATGAAGATGAGAATAGAAGAACCAAAAGGATCTCAAAAGGTAAACCAACTATGGGGAAAGACTAATCCTAATGTTATCATGTAAAGATGGACCTAGGTTAGTATGGTTTGAAGTCTATCCTAATGAAGAAGAAGGAAAGAAGAAAAGAAGAGAAGAATAAGAAAGGAGGTAGAGAATCAACTTACTTCTCTTAAAGAAGTTAAGTTGTTCTCTAAAGGGGAAGGAAAAGAAGTTAAACAAATGATGGCCTTGGCACATCTCAAAGACAAGTATGAAAGCATTAAAGAGAAAATAAAGAGGTTTGAAATATGGATATACCATACACACTTCCCACTTACCATTGCACCTACGAGGTTAGAAGAGTTCACAAGAGATAAACAAAGATCAACTAAGTTCAAATGAAATAAGAACAAGCAAAGGATCAATGAAAATCATCACAACCAGAACTTAAAGATCACACCAAAGTTTTAAAATCAATCATACAACATAAACCAAGAATAGGGCAAGAATTCATACAAACACTTATCAAAGCATCATGAAAGGCATAAGGTAGAAACATGAGATTAGAAGTATCACACAAGGTAAACATCAATAAAAATCATCAAATTCAGAACCCTATCGTGGTAAAGAAATGTCTAAGAAGAAGATAGAAACATCACTTAAGGCATACAATCACATATGAAGTCAAATGAGAAAAGCATGGAGAAGTTAGAAGTGTGTGGAAGCATACTTGTGCAAGTGAAACTTAGTGATCACATAACATCAAATAAGTCAAGGAAAAACTTCCATACAAAATCCAAGAGTCTAACAACATGTTAGAAAGCATAAAACAACCTTAGGAGTTGGCACAAGTTCCCTCCTATCCTAACAAGCAAGCATTGGTCACATAAGCATCAAACTAAGACATGCTAAGAGCAAAATTCAAACAAATATCAAACATGTCTTAAAAATTAAGAAACTAAACACAAAGACATTCTGAACATACATAAATAACATACCAAGATCTAATGGCAAAAATCAGAAGCAAACCATATCAAACAATTGCTCAAATATCACTTAGGGCTTCACTTACTTCTACACAAAGAAACAAGCCAAAACACATTCAACTAAACCCTAAAAATCATGGTAAAATTCTCTAACATGCTTCAACAAGTCATCAAAACATTCCAAGAAGAATCAGGTTCATACCTATTATAAAAATCAAGATAGAAATTCAAAAAGGTAGGGTATTCACAAAAGAAAACAATACAAAAGAAATTAATTCAAAAATTAAATCAGCCATGAAAAACAATGAAAAATAGAAAAATAAAAATGTGGAAAATTAAGAAAATCTCAAGGGATATCACACAAATATTTTTTGGGATTTTTTCAAAATGTTTTACTATTTTTACTAATAATGAAATGAAACAAACAATTAAAATAAAAATAAGGAAAACAAAGGAGGCCAGGGGGTTCAGGAAGCAATCAATTCACGTTGTAATTCAAAATTGGGCTCAAAATAGGGGTCTGGATAGCAAATGAGGCCCAAACCCAAACACGCAAACCTCACAAAAATTATCATGGAATTCATTTAAAACTCAGGAGCAAACAAAGCCATTAGATGAATTTGATGCACATGGTTAAGTCAACAAGCAATCAAGGTCAGCACATCAAAAGATTCAGAAACACGCGCACACACTAACAAGCATGGACTGACAAACATAAGTAATAATTGTGAAAACAGAACCACGTGAGAGAGATGGTGTCATTTTAATGCGTTGGCACACTAGTAGCCATTTAGATCATAAAACGGACGATCAAGATTATGTCTCCTTCCTTCACCTGCGCAATTCAATTTCCAGAATCCGGTGACCGGAGCTAGGGATCCGGCACCGGAAAATTCATATATTGAACAAAACTCAACCAAAATCAACGAGAAGCTCCAGATCACAAGATTTTCACATGCTGATTATGAATATCAACTTCAAATCACCAAACAACAACACATACGCACGGATCGAAGCAAGAAAAATTCATCATCAAAACTTTAAATCACTCACACACATTCATTTCTCAAGAAAATTTAAATCTAAAAGCAATAAAATGATCAATGAAGCTCAATAAACAAAATGCACACAATAACAACAAGTTCTAGATCTATGAATTCAGAGTCATACCTGAACTTGAAGAGCTCGAAATACACCAAGAAATCCTTGCAAATGATGCAGATCCACTTGCTTGAACCTCCTCTTGCAAAATAAATACAAGATGAAGCTTGAGAAGGCTTAGATTTGAAGTTTCGAAACCTTTTTCTCTGAACTGCACCTCAAGAAATCTTCACTCTAAGCTCCAATTGATGGATGATTAATAATCCTTATGACTTGAGGATGAAGAATATATGAAAATCTGAGGCAATGTGTTTGTATATAGGGAAATTTGAAGGAAATTGCTCTTGAGAAAGAATCTTTGAAATGTGAAAATGAGAGCGTGGCTGAGTGATTCTAGGGCATAATTCACTGATATATCATGTGTATGGACACCTGATTAGGGTCTTATGAGCAAAAGAGGCACGAGGAGTGTGATTGGAATCAAATTGCAAAAAAGGCATGAAAAGTGTGATGTGATCATTTGTCCGTGCTACCTCTCATTCATGTGCACAATCTGACTCATTTTGATGCCCTTGCCACCCTTAAATCAATTTCTTGGCTTAGAACCACTTGTATCAGGCTTTATGAAAGGTTTTGCAAAACTGCACTTAGTGAATTATCTCATGCATCATCCACGAATTCTTGTTATTTCTTGGGAAAAAACTCTTGTCATGGATTTTATTTGAATATGGTAATCCACACTGGTCCATAAAATGCCTTGGAAACACATTACAAGTCATTTTGCAAAGTGGTGGAAACTTGCGAAATGTGGTAAAACCCTAAGAACAACCAAACTGCCAATGGTCATATCTTGAGTTCTACACATGCTATGAACAAGTTCTTGGAATTTTTGGAAAGGGGGGAGAATTATCTACAAGTTTCATGTTTGAGGAAAATCCATTTGGAGTCATCTTGGCCATGAAAGAATTGATTGAAAATTAGGGCAAAATGTACCCAAAATAGAAAGTTTCCATACAAGCCACTTTCTAAATTTGGAAAATTCTTCCCAAACCCTTGATAATTGATTCTTGTGATCACCAAAGACATTATTTGCCCTTAAGAGGATCCCTAAACTTGAAAATCATGATTGAGCCCTTGAAAACCAATGGTTGACTTTTCTTCTGCTCAGTTGACCTCTTTCTTTATTTGCAAGTAATTGATCAAATGCCTGACTTTCTCAATGAGTCTTTGCATCAAACTTCACCCATAGGCCTTATACATCATATAGAAGCTTAAGTGATCAAAGAACCCCCACCCTTACCTTAGTGATGATTCTTCAAAGCTCTCTAAGTTCTAGCCCTGCTTCTCTCTTTTGTTCCTCTTTTCCCCAAAATACGATCGTTCATAATGACTCCCCCTTTCTAATTTTATTCTTTTCCTACTATAATCCTTAGACCCCTAATATGATCTTCTTTCCTTACCCTTACTAAACCTCATGAATAGTCCATTTTTCCCTCACTAATTCTCTACTCATATTATCCAATTTTAAATAAAATAATAATAAGAACTAATTATTTTAATCTAAATAATTTCAACTAAATTATTTAAATAAAATAATCATCTAATTATATTACTAATATTCCAACTAATTGTTTTTAAATCCAAATATTCCATTTAAATTATCTAAATTAAAATAAAGCCATGATACTCATATAATTCTATACTAACGAACACATGATCTCACCAAAACACATCACATAACACATAAGTCGCAAATACATGAGATTAATCACAAATAATCACAAATCAAACAATTATGATTAACGACGCGTTATAACTCTCCCCCACTTAGAATATTTTCGTCCTCGAAAATTTACCTCGTGCAATAATTCCAGATACGACTCCCATATCCTGTTATATAATTCCCAAGTCATATTTCCACCGATAGTGCCTCCCCACACTACCTTCACAAGAGTGGTCTCTTTTCCTCTCAATTGCTTCACCTCGCGGTCTTTAATCCGTATTAGTAAAGCCTCAACTATAAGGTTATCCCTTACTTCAACATTATTCATCAGAATCACATGCGACAGATTCAGAATGTACTTCAGAAGTTGTGAAATATGGAACACATAATGCAAATTCGAAAAAAGTTGTGGCAAAGCCACTCGGTAGTTAACAAGTCTAACTCTTAGAGAAATCTAGTATGAACCAATAAACCGTGGAGTAAGTTTCCTCGACTTCAACGCACGTCCAACACCGGTCACCGAAGTGACTCTCAAGAACACATGGTCTCCTTCTTGAAACTCAAGATCATTCCTCCTCTTATTATGGTAGCTCTTCTACCTACTCTGCAAAGCTTTTATCTTTTCTCAAATCAACTTTACCTTTTTAGTAGTTTGCTGAACAATATCAAGTCCAAGTACCACACTCTCACCAGATTTATGCCAACACAAAGGTGTCTGATACCTCCGACCATACAAAGCTTTAAAAGGTGACATTCCAATACTAGAATGATAAATGTTATTATACTTGAACTCAATCAGCGAAAAATGGCTATCCCAAGCACCTCTTTGTTCAAGCACGCAAGCCCTCAACAAATCCTCTAAAGACTAAACGGTTCTCTCTATTTGTCCATTCATTTGTGGGTGATAAGTTGAACTCAACCTCAACTTCCAACACAAAGCTTCTTGCAAACTCTCCCAAAATCTAGAAGTGAAACTTGGATCTCTATCTGACACAATACTCAATGGAACTCCATGCAACTTCACAATCACACGAATATAAATCTTTGCAACTTTTGCAAAGAAAAACTGATATTAATCAGAATAAAATGAGTTGACTTCGTTAGTCTATCCACAACTACCCAAACGGCATCATGCCCTCTCGGAGTATTAGGAAATCCATTCACAAAATCCATAGAAATGATATCCCATTTTCACTCTGGAATATCCAATGATTGCATTAAACCAACAGGTTTTTAATGCTCCACCTTCGACTTCTGACAAGTCAAACAAGCATATACAAACTGAGCCACATCATGTTTCAATCCAGGCCACCAAAATATTTTCTTCAAGTCTTGATACATATTTGTAGCTCCTTGATGGATACTTAAGCTACCATATGACTTTCTTCTAGAATCACCCATTTCAACTCAGAGTCATCAGGATTACAAATCTTATCATGGAACCTTAATACACCTTGATTGTCCATTCTAAAGTCATTACTTTCTGTTTGTTCATTTCCAACCATCAAGTTCACTAGTTTCACATCCAACTTCTAACCATCTCTGATACTTTTAAGAAATTTGTTGATCTTCAGCATACCCAACATTACACTATGCAGTGTCTGTTCGCAAACCAAACTCATATCTCTGAACTGCTCAATCAATTATAATTCTTTAACTATCATAGTAGGCATATGCAAAGTCTTCTGACTCAAAGCATCAACCATGACATTAGCTTTATCGGGATAATAATTCAATTCGAAATCATAATGTTTTAAGAATTCTAACCACCTTCTTTGTCTCATGTTCAATTCCTTCTGATCAAAAAAATACCCCAAACTCTTATGACCACTATGTACTTCAAATCTGGAACCATAAAGACAATGTCTCTAAATCTTCAATACAAATACCACTACAGCTAACTCCAAATCATGAGTAGGATAATTCCTCTTATGAACTCTTAATTGTTGCGAATCATAAGCTACCACTTTATCATCCTACATCAACACACCATTTTAACCCATCAAAAAAGCGTCACAATACACTACAAACGGTTCATTCGGTTCATGTAGAATCAAAACTAGAGATGTAGTCAATCTCTTCTTCATCTTAATGAAACTCTTCTCACGGTGAACATCCCACACAAACGTTTTTCCTTTGCAAGTCAGCTGAGTCAATGGAAGTGCCAACTTCAAAAAACCTACGGTAATAACCATCCAAGCCCAAAAAGCATGACCAAGAAAACTCACATCTACCTTGAATGGATCCACAACAATACAATCACCTGAAATAGCATGTCCAAGAAAACTCACCTCTCTCAACCAGAACTCACACTTAGACAACTTAGCATAGAGCATTTTCTCTTTTAACACTTGCAACATAATCCTCAAATGCTCAGCGTGTTCGTCTTCTAATTTAGAATATATTAGAATGTCATTAATAAAGATAACCACCAATTAATCCAAGTAAGCATGAAAAATTTGATTCATATACTCCATGAATACACCAGGTGCATTAGTAAATCCGAATGACATCATTACATACTCATAATGTCCATAGTGAGTCCTGAAAGTCGTCTCCTGAATATCCCTGTCCTTTACTCGTATTTGATGATACCCCAACCTCAAGTAAATCTTGATAAACACATGAGCACCCACTAATTGATCTATTAAGTCATCCATTCTTGGAAGTGGATACTTGTTCTTAATCGTAGCTTTATTCAGTTGTCTGTAATCGATACATAACCTCATATTGCCATCCTTTTTCTTCACCAATAACACCGGAGCTTCCCAAGGCGATACACTTGGTCTTAAAAATTTATTTTCTAACAAATATTCCAGTTTCTTTTTCAACTCTGCTAACTTCGATGTCGACATCTTGTATGGCGCCATAGAAATAGGTCTGGTACTAGGTGCAATATTAATAGTAAACGCTACTTCTCTTTTCGGTGGTACATCAGCAATATCATCTGGAAACACTTCTAGAAATTCACACACCATATGCAATTCATTAATCATCGACTCACTCTTCATTGACAAGGATTCAAACAACTCAAGAACTTGAGCTTCTTCTTCCAAGAGCTCTCTTAACTCTCTAGCAGATAGAAAACCGTCTTCTTCCTCTTCATTAGGAGCATGAAATTGCATTGACTTGTTAAAATAGTTAATATGAACATGATTAAACTCTAACCAGTTTATTCACTAGATCACATCAAGATCTTCCAACAACAAACAAATAAGATCAACACCAAAGTCCTTATCAAAGATTGATATTGAGCAATTGAAACACACAAGAAAAGTAGTCACTGACCCCTTTTTAGGAGTTTCGATAACCATCTATCCCTTCATAGGAGAAACCACAAGGCCTAGCCTTTTCACACAATCAACAACAATAAAAGAATGAGTAGCACCAATATCAATAATAGCAATCAAAGACGTATTATTAATGTAACATATACCTCTGATCAGTCTGTCATCATTGGAAGTTTGAGTCCCTGTCAAAGCGAACACCTTTCCTATAGTTTAAGCTTGCTTTGGCTTCTAGCAACGAGTACTAATATGGCCCTGTTCTCCACAATTGTAACAAGTCACCACATTAACCTTGCAGTCAGCAATCAGATGCCCCGCATGTCCACACTTGAAACATTTCTTCACATCACTTGTGCACTCATGAACACGATGACCTAGCTCATCACACATGTAACACTTAAGAGGAGTAGGGGCACCTCCCCCACTCGGCTTCTTGGCATCAGCGTATCTTTGTTTACCTTTCTCAACTGGAGTTGTATTAGGTTTCCCACGGTGCATCTGTTGTTTTCCTTTTCTCTCGGTCAGCCCTTTAAAGTGAGTCGATTGAGCCTTTCTATCTTCCTAAAAGATCCTACAACAATCCAGCAAATTTGGAAACCTCCTAATTCGCTGATAACCAATCGCCTCTTTGATCTCAGGCCTCAAACCATTCTCAAACTTGACACAATTTGAGAACTCAACAGTTACCGCATTGTAGTGAGGATAAAACTTAGCAATATTTGAGAATTTGGTAGCATACTCCGTAATCGATATGTTACCCTGCTTCAACTCCAAAAATTCAATCTCTTTCTTTCCTCAGATATCCTTAGGAAAATACTTCCTCAATAATTCCCTACTGAACATAACCCAAGTGATTACCTCTCTTGTTGCTCCCAATAATTGACAAGTGCTAACCCACCGGTCATAAGCCTCCCCAGCTAGCATGTGGGTACCTAACTGAACCTTCAGTGCCTCAGAACATTCCATAACCCAGAAGATTCTATCGACCTCCTTGAGCCAAACATGTGCTACATCCAAATCATATCTTCCCTCGAAGGTAGGCGGACTATTCTTCTGAAACTCGTCATTTTCACCAGCATTAGGCAGATTATGTACCGCTTGAGCAATAATCTACAAAGCAACAACAATAGTAGCATCTTTCCTTCCAGTTATTCTATATCTATTACGCATCAACAACAAAACAAAATGGTTATGGAAACAACATAGACAATAGTCAGCTGTGACATAACAAAGACTCAACAACTTGGCCAGACAGACCAACCTACTTTGATACCACTATGTAACACCCTAAAACCTCGGGTAAAATAAATCAATTATCAGAGTAAAATTCATAAAAATTCAGCACATAGGATGTTACTTTCCAACATACACCTGCTCATGCATACGAAATGCAACACATAATTATTATCATCAGCAGTAATAAGGTAATCATAATTAAATATCCCTTTTATTAAGCAGCAGAAACTTCTTCGAAACAATAACAAAAATATAACATCTTTAAACCATCTCATCAACATCAATTAAAACAAAAGTAATAATGTTTCATAAAACAAATAACATCAAGCGTTCCATAACCCCAACGTTACACATCAAAGCAGACGCCGACTCTAAAAATAAAGTAGAAGACTTCATCTTTACTAACTTCAACTTTGCATTATCCTTGATTATCTGCACGATGTCGTATAAAGCATCATTTTAACAGAAGGGTGAGACTCTCAATTGTCGCTCCCAGGATTTTCATCCTAGTACAAACGCGAAAGTGGTGTGGAAAAGGTAGAGTCGCCAGCCAGACATTTTTATCCCGAATGAATGGGAAAGGTAATGTTGCACGAACTTAAGGAAGAAGGAAAAGGACGAGGCCTTGCGAGCCAAAGATCTGGGTCCAAAAGTCGGTTACGAATTGGGAAGGTATTATCACCCCAATCAGTCCCCGGTACCCGACGGGATCCACGCTTGTAAGTCTGTTTCAAAGGGTGAGAAATAAGATGTTGTTTGAATGAAAGAATTGCTATCTGGAATGGAAGTGAAATGAGAAAAGGAATTGGGAAAGAAAATGGAAAGAAAGGGTAAATGTAGGGAAAATAAAGAATGTGCTCGAATGGGCCCTACCCCACTGCCTACGTACCTCATCAGGAAAATGAGGATCAGAGTCGCCATAGTTCGTCTAACTAAGGCGGTAACTTGTTTGTGTTTTTTAGGATGACGTTGCCATAGTTCTAACTTAGGTGTTACCGGCTCTAACTCAAGGGTGTTTACCGTATCGCTGCTTGAACTGTTGAGGCAAGTCGTATTCGTCCGCAAAGAATGGGAGATGAGAAGAGAAGACGTGTTGTCTTGTTGGTTTATTGTCTTTTAGAAGAAGTGTTTTAATTTTGATGTTTATCGTATGTACAACACTAAAGACTATGATACAGGAGCGAATACTTTCCAAGGTCGCCCCCAATGGGACGTTTGTAAAGTATCCTAGAAGAGTGGGGGAGACCTCCACTAATTATTTCCCATAAGGCTTAAGGCTCGTTGTGTATTGTACCTACTTTCCTTTATTAAATGTTTTCGATTTTCTTTAAAGGTGAGAAGTGAGACTCAAATTGTAAAAGGAAAAACTCTAAGGGAAACTAGACTTACCCTAAGTTAATTGAGTTTAATGGTGACCTATGGTTAGTGAAGCTTGAAAAATTAAAGCTACCTAAGCGGATATTGGACTAGAAATGCGAGTACACAAAGTAATAGTGAATAATATGGTCCTCCTATGTCATGGTGGGTGAGAACATGCGTAAATCGTAAACGGGACAAAACGATGGATCAGTGGGTCGATTGCGTGGTGCTGAGACGCACAACTTATGGTGTGCAACATACAAGGCTTGCTTTTGGTGTATTGGAGTGGTGTGATGATAATCGAGGGATCCTAATATCACATGAAACCTTATTTATTTATTTTTTTGAAATTCTTCGATTTTGGGTCGAATAACTCCTTTTCTTTATTTTTGAAAACTGGTTATCTAAACGCTTCATTTTATCTTTTTTTATCCTAATTATATGTATCACACATAAAATTCCAATTATTGCATGACAAAGTATAAACCACAAAAATACAATTAAGGCATAATAAAAATGGTCTGATTCCATAAGGATATTCCTCGGAAATACCTTACACAACAAAAATATTGTTAGTAAATGAAATGAAGATGAGGATGCAAAAATATGGTCAAAATGGATTAAAGGTGTAAAGTTGCAAGAATTTCTAAAATGCACATAAAGCATAAATGGAAATAAAATGCGAAAAATAATCGAAAAAGGAATTAAAAAATAAAATATATTTTTTATTATGTCTAAAAATGTTATTTTAATATTTTCCTGGAATTTTTTTATTAAAAAAACTATTTTTAAAAATGATTTTGTAAAGAATTAACAAAAGAAATTAAAAGAAATGAGCAAGGGGTGCATGAGAAGTAATTTTCTAGTTAAAAATGTCCTGGGTCGAAAATTGGGGGTGCTGATAATGATTCTACTAAGCCCAACACGCCTAGAAGGGCCTGATAGTGTCTATGCTATGCTCCTTAGTCAAATGTTGACTAAATCAGAACCGTTAGATGGATAGTTAAGATTGTGGTGAGAGATCGAAAGCTATTACTTGAAGATACACGGTTATTGCCATGGGGTAATATGCATAGGATTGAAATTCGGTGGCCCTACCGGACGGTGACAAGTGTCACCGCCGGAGTGGACCACCGAGAAAAAAAAACTATCCCCTTAAATTTGAGTTAACGGTGGCATTAAGACTTTTTAATAAGATTTTAATCTTTTAATGGTGAATTGATGAGATTTATGAAGGTTTATTCTTCCAATTCATAAATTAAAACAAAGGGATTAAAGAAAACCAGACCTCACGAACACATCCCTCTTCTATCTTCTTTGCAAACGCGAACCCTAATCTCCTCTTTCTCTCAGTGGCGCGTCATCACCTCCCACCGCTCTCCTTCTTCCGCAAATCGTTTCCTTCTTTGAAAACAACTTGCCAAAATGAAGCTCAGAAGCATGATCCATTTTCATTTGAACGCATCGTCGAGGGATACCTCCGTTTCACTTTGCTGCTTCAAACTCGACTCAAGTCTTTCGTTCGACATCGATCTTATTTCTTCTCCACTGTCTCGCTGTTTTCGCCTTCCTTTTCCACCAGTCTTGCCGTTTTCCCCTTCCCTAAACCCTCGGCCACACACGTCTTCATCACCTTCTCGCTCTGAAAGATGGAAGATCGAACGATACACCACCAAGTCTCGGCATTGTCGACGACGGTGACACACTACCTGAATCGCGTCGGCTCAATAGCAACAAAAATCATCTCCGATTTGGATCGAAAAAATCCTCAAGTCAGAGCACGCACAAGATGGAGACACAAGATTGATCAGAGTGTGCACGTCGACTCATCGTCTTGTTCCGATTTGCCTTCGTCTCATTGCGTCTCCTCCCTAATCGCTATTCCGTGACACTTGATCTCCTCACAGAACCAGACGTGGTCCGTTGTATGAAGACGATGACGATAATGATTCTCCTGGTAAGATTGACTTTATTCTATTCTTCTTCTACTTTATGTGTGAACCTAAATGTGTTGTTTATTGATTCAAGATCTTGAATTCGTCGCAGTAATATCGATAGTGGTGTTGAATCGTGTCCTTGAACTTTGCAGGTTCTAGGATTTAGCTAAAACATTGAGTTATTGTTGATTCTTGAATTTGCAGATTGCTGAAGGTTGAAGCTGTGTTCTTTGAGTGACTCTGAATCAAGCTAAGTTGTGGCATTTGAGTGCCAATTGATAAAGATGATGGCATGAGGACGATGAAGGTTTCTTGTTTGAAGGCATCTTGGTTCAGAGAAATGATCAATGCCGAATTTTTTGTAGAGATTCTGTCTCTTGTGCTCTGCATATTGATTCAGATTTGCGAAAGTCTCGCTAAACTCTATTCTTCGATTTCTTCTTAACTCAGAATCTGAATTATTGTTGCTTACTAGATTTTGCAGGTTGAATTCGATTAAGGTTGAAATTGGAGATTCATGAAAATCTGGGTTGATTATTGATGTTGAAGTGTGGTAGAGAGTGATGAAGCTCTTGTCGCAGAAGAAAAAGATGAAGATTGAGATTGTTGAAGAATGTTGCGAAGAAGATAATGATCTTGAAGGTGACGGTGAAAACAAAAGAAGATTCAGGAGCAAAAAATTGAAGTGTGGATATTGGGTTGAAGATTGAAGTAGGTGATGAATGTCGCTCCCGGGATTTTCATCCTAGTACAAACGCGAAAGTGGCGCGGAAAGGTTAGAGTCGCCAGCCAGGCATTTTTATCCCGAAGAAAGGGAATGGTAATGCTGCACAAACCAGAAGAAAGAAAGAGGAAGGACACAGGTCATACGAACCAAAGAGACTGAGTTTGGGAGTCGGTTACGACCTGGGAAGGTATTAGCACCCAGATCGTCCGCCGTACCCGACGGGATCCACGCTTGCAAAAGAAAACTGTTTCAAAGGGTGAGGGTATGAAAACTGCAGCAAAGAAATGAAAATGAAAAGAAACTGGAACTGGAAAAGAACTGAATAAGAAAGCAAAAGGAAGAATGTAGGGAAAATAAAGATTGTGCTCGAACGGGCCCTACCCCGCTGCCTACGTACCTCATCAGGATAATGAGGATCAGAGACGCCGTAGTTCCCCTAACTAGGGGTAACAAAGGAAAATTGCTTGAATTAAAGCTTGAACTGCCTATGCCATTGCTCAGGTGTTGCAGACTCGGACGACGAGTGCGTAACCGTCTTGCAAAGTGACAAGTAGGAGCAAGTTCGCGTACGGAGCGAAGGAGGTGAGAAAAGAATTCCCGAAGGAAAGACGCTTATTGTTTGTTTGAGATTTTTATGAAGCTTTTATTTGTGAAGGTTTGCATAGGTAAGTGTACCTAAGTCTTACTCAATGGGATGTGTACGTCTCACATCATTCCGAAATGGAATGCGCAAGAGGCACACCTATCTATGGAGGAAATCCCCAAAGCTAGTCCCACAAGTGAAGGCTCAGACACACTGACCTATTGTCATTATTAAGTGTTTTTGTGGTTTTTTGGTTAAGAAGTGTTTTTTAACTTTTCTTTGTGAGGTACTCATGCTAAGACCTATCCACCACGAGTGATGACTCACACCTCGCCCCGAAATGGAACGCATGCAAGCATCTCATAGCAAAGTCTCATGTCACATGAAAGTACTCAACCTTTATTAAGTGAATTAAAATTAAGTTTGAATATGAGAAGAGAGAGAGCACCAAAGGATCTCAAAGGAAAAATTCTAAAGGGGGACTAAAATAATCCTAAGTGTTAACATGCATGGATGTCCTGAGGGTCAGTGAGGTTTCTACCCTAATGAAGAAAGAAGAAGAAGATAGAAGAAGGGGTGAGAAAGGCCTAAGCCCAACAAAAGAGGGTTAGTTCACATAAACATAAGAGGAAGAGATAAGAATTAGAGATGTGAAACTCAATTCCCACATCTCACACTTACCATAGCCCCTGCAAGGTTAGCATGCACAAGTGAAACAAAAATGAGCAAATTAACATGACATCATCCAACAATCAGAAGTGAAATGAAATGAATAAATTCCTAATTCCAATTCAACTCAAAGAAATGAAGATGAGAGACTTATGACCTAAAATGAGGCAACATGAATACATATGGAAACAAATGCGCACTTATGAAAGATGTAATACAAAACACACAAAATACAAGCACAAGGTTCAAAACCAGAATCAAAATGATATGAAGAATGGCCTAAGAGGCCAGCAAGATGAAGAGAGAAGTCACACAATACCAAACAATGTCAAAATAGAAGCAACGGAATAAAAATATGGAATTTAAGCACTTAAGGAAACAAATGACTTGAATAAGAAGCAAACGCAAAAATTCAAAAGAACCAAGACCTATCCTAGGACCAGGAAGGTACCCACATCCCAAAGGAACCTCAAATGAGAAGAAGAAGTTGGCACAAGTGCCCTTCTAAGCCTATAAGAGATCTAATAAACCAAAAGAAGCAAAATGGGACAAAGTGAGAACAAAAATCCACAAATAAACAACCAGCCATATAAAAATTCTACAACTGGAATCAAATGATCTTAAAACACATTATATCAACTTGCCAAAAGGATTTGCAAAAATTCAGAAAGGAACTAGGTCAAATAGAGGCAAGAACACAAGTTAGGACAGAAAACTTACATCACAAGATACCAGACCAAAACTCAATAAATAATTTTCTAAAAATTCTGAGAAATATCACATGAAAACTAGGAGATCTTAGGAACACAATGCAAAAAGAATGGGATCAAAACTCCAAATATTGAAGGCTATAGAAAATGGACAAAACAGACTGGTCAAGAAAAGAAGCAAAAGAAGCTATGCCCATTGGTGAATTATTCCTGGCACGTGGATCACTGAAAAAAATAAAATAAAAATATGATAAAAAACTAGAAACATAAAGGAACAACTATTATTTATTTGAGAATTTTTGAATGCATTATTCTATTTTAAATGAATTAAAAGCAAACTGAAATAAAAGAAAAATTAAGTTGGAAAAGAAAAATAAAAGAAATTGAAGGGAGGTGCGATTGGTAAAGGCTTTTGGTTGAATTCGTTTGGGCTGAAGGTGGTGGGGTGCGAATAACAATACGAATAAGCCCAGGGATTTCGCCAGTCCAAGCTTATGGTGATGAGCTGTCTATGCATGAATGGAAGGGACGGTCCTACCGGACGGTGACACTTGTCACCGCCGGTATGGACAAACACACCAGCAAATCCTCCATCTCCTTATCTCTTATCTCTTCACAATCACTTTATTAATTCTTCCATAATTTTTTATTATATTTCCTAGAAAAAAACTCTCATTAACTTGCCATTCTTTAACATATTCAACACTTTGAACAAATGACAAAAACAACACAGCAAACCTAAACATCTCCCCTCCCTCTCTCTGCGCCGCCGTCCTTCTTCTCCTACTCAAGTCTCGCCACCTTCAACGTCCCCCACCTCCCTCAAACGCCATGTTCCACCTCCCTCAAACGCCATGTTCCTCTTCTTCTCGCTTGACCTACTGCTGTCAGAACTCACAAGCCCCCTCCTCCAAACAACAAGATCTCAACACGAATCCCTACTCAAACCTCGCTCTCAATACGAATCCAGAAACAACAATCCCAAAAACTCAACCAAACCACCTAATAGGCATATTCAGAAACGCGATAACAACAAAAAAACACAAACCGCAAACAATTACATCTACAAGATAGTTGAGATTTGCACCTGTTAATCGAAGGCAATGAAGAATCTACAGCGAAGATTACGCGCGATTGCAAACCTCCGCTTGATGAAGAGCGATGAAAACGATCATTACGGTGAATGACATGGGATCGGATCTCCGTTCGTTGATGAAGAAGCTTGCTCGAAGTTGCTGTTTGTTGATGCAGATCCAATTGATAACTCAACAATGATGCCATTCCATGAAGAAAACACGGCGCAGAATCTCGGTTGATGCAAGAGTAACGAAATCGATCCGCTCGATTGCTCAGTCCAAGAATGCTGACGAATTTCTTTCTGTTAACTCTTGTGATGCAGAGTCATGGCTCTAGTTTTCGTTGTAGCTCTTGTGAGATGAAGAAGAGCCAATGAGAGGTTGTTATTGTTGAATCTGAAGCAAAACTGATGAAGGTGAAACCGATTGAGAGAGGTGAGAGCTTTTTTGGTTCTTCTGGAAATCCGGTTTTAGTGATGTATCGAGAAGATGAATCTCGTTTCTCTGTTGATGAAAGGTGAATTGTATTTTTTCAAATATCAAGAGTGATGCTGGATTTTCGAAGATTGGAGGAAGCTGAGTGATATTCAATTTGGTTAGGCTTTGTTATCGTGATGATTGAACTGGAAAATGATGATGAAGCAAGTGATGAGGAATTTGGCTACTGCTTTTTTTCGGCGTGATGAAGGAGTGATTCAGTTTTGGTTTTTGGTGAGATATTTTTTTCTGAGATGAGTGCCACGGTTATTGAGTTATGAGGGATGTTAAACTTGTTTTTTGATGATGTATGATGAACAGAATTTGATTCTGTTATTGATGATGGAGAAGAGTGATATTTCTTAGTGTGTATGAAAAATAGTTTATGAAATTGTTATTGACTTTTTCTTTAACAGAAATATGTTATTACTTCTTCCCCCCTTTTTCAATTCTGTTATGATTTTCTGTTATTGATTCTTTTGAACTGTGAGATCCATTGCGCCTTGGTGTTCACGAGTTGTGGGTGGTCCCTCCTCTTAACAAACTTCTTCCTTTTTCTTTTTTTAATTCTGATTTTTTTATGAATTTGTCCTGCGTTTTTTTCACATATGCGTTGCGTTTTGAGATGCTGATGTGAAATGGCTAAAATTGGTAAAGCGTGTTGTATTGATACGTGAATTCTGCTGGTTCCTCTTGCACTTTCTCCTCTTTTTTTTTGGTTGCCTTTTTCTTGTTTATTTGATGCTGCATCCCTTTTTGTCACATGATGATGAGGCCTTATGATATATAACATACACATCACCATTTATCCTTTCAATTTTGGTAAAGACAATAATAAAGATTGACCCTTTTATATTGTAAATGGACTTAGGACAAAATGTAGTAAAGTTTATGAAATAGTGAAACCAAATGAAAGAAAAGGAATTTATGTTTAAGAAATAATGAAATAATAATAAAAAAAATAAAAGAAGAAATAGAAAAAGGGATATGGTTTAGAAATGAAATGGTTTGAAGATAATTAAAAATGGATAAATGGATGTATTTTGTAATGACTAGACAAAAATCGAAAATGGGCTTTGAAACGGATAGCGAATGATTGAAAGGGATCGAACAAGAAAATAGACATGGAATGATTTCTACGAAAGGAATCATCCACCACTTATCCCGCGCAGGCAACCATAAACCAACTTGCATTGTTTCTTGAATCTCTGATAAAAAAACAAAATTCTTTTAGACAGATGCCTGACTTGTACTTGAATCATGTTCATTTGAACCAAATTAGGAACTTGCTCTGATTATCTGAATACACGCTGAGGAAAATAAATCCACAAGTGAACTGCTAATGAACTGATGCACGCTCCACCAATATAAATTGGACTAAGCTTCTCACAAACCACGCCTGATAATCTGATGAATTCAAACACAACACCATGAACCTTGAATGCACACTGCAGATTACTTGAAATTAAAGGAATCCTGGCAATTTGACCATGCTAGATCAAGTGTCCATCTGAATCGAATCGTGAACTGAACAACTACAATCAGAGTGAAATCCCTGCCAGCTTATGCTATGCTATGGATATTATGCTTCATCTTTCTATGCTAATGATGCAGTGCGAAATATGAAAATGATATGCTAAATGTTATGAAAAAGAAGAGGGCAAATTTGGGGTGTTACAGCTGCCCCTATTCAATCATCAGTTAATCTGAAAAGGACGATAGTACGGGCTATCGACCATTCAAGATAAACTGTGGTTGAATACCAAGAAGACCAGAAATTTGCACTCTGACGAAGAATGCAACACCGGGAAATAAACCTGACCAGATGACGCTCTGGGGATAGAAAAAGCAGACGAGCTTCTTCCAAGTTGAAACTGATATTTTGGAATAAGAACACGTTGACGGACGAGTCTTCAAACAATCCTGTGACGCCAGGAGTTGGACATACGAGTCCTTAAACACCGAACATAATCTGAGACAGACGAGTCTTCAAACAATCCTGTGACGCCAGGAACTGGACATACGAGTCCTCAAAACACTGCGATACAACAATCTGAGACAGACGAGTCTTCAAACAATCCTGTGACGCCAGGAGCCGGACATACGAGTCCTCAAAACTGCATATAGCATGAGACAGACGAGTCTCCTTCGGATTTACCTGTTACGCCAGGACCGGTAATGCACTTAAGTCTGTGGGATAGACATGCAATCAAGGTAGACGAACCTTCTTCATATATTATCCGCGGATATATGGTATAAGACAGACGAGTCTTCTGAGCAAACCTGTTACGCCAGGTGCAGCAACAATAATAATTGGTGCCTGAGACAGACGAGCCTCCTTCGGATTTACCTGTTACGCCAGGACCGGTAATCATTTCGACATTTAATTCCCACTGTCAGGATTCGAAACCTCTTCAATACAGACGAGTATTGGATGATCATCAAGATAACACAGACGAGTGCCATAAGTCAATGATACAGACGAGTATCAGACGATGATCTTGGAAACACAGACGAGCGCTTCAGGCAATGATACAGACGAGTATCAGCCACTGGTACGGACGAATACCAGAAATTCAAACACAGCCGAGCATTTGAAGTAGTCACAGAAGAATACAAGGATAAACAGCAAATCCACGCAATACATATATAAGCACAACACAGACGAGTGCTGGGGTTGATACAGACGAGTATCCAAGCAAAGCAGATGAGCTTCAACAGGTAACACACAGACGAGTGCTGGAAATGATACAGACGAGTATCCACAAATATCAGGCATACCAAACACAGACGAGTGCTGGACAGTTACAAACGAGCAACAGTTGAAATTACATATCAAGGCACAGACGAGTGCAGCAAAGGATCCAATACCAAACACAGACAAGTGTTGGAAGGTTGCAGACGAGCAATAACAAATATCATATCAGAACACAGACGAGTGTTGAGGAGTTGCAGACGAGCAACAACAACTATCATAACCAAACACAGACGAGTGTTGGAAAATTGCAGACGAGCAATATCAAGGTAATCATAAGCCAATGTTGGGGGAAAGCAGACGAGCAATACCACCGGGCCAACACAGACGGGTGTTGAAAGATGCAGACGAGCAACAATAAAGCAGCAATACCAATGCTGGGTAGAACTCCGCTTAGGGATAACACAACCGAGTGTTGGCAAACGCATACGAGCGGTAGACAAATGCCTGATTGGCAGCAAGAGATACAACTCTGCAGGGGAAGACAAGTCAAGAGGTCTGGACACTCAACTCTGACTGAGGTGATGAATACCTGGTTGTATCATCAAATACCCAAAAGCACGGCAACCTTGCTGGGAAATATTTCACGGACAGAGATGAAAATCCACTATGAACTCTGTGGGGAATACCATCTAGTGACATCTTGCATTTTCTGGACTGGTTGACTGCTTGAAGATCAACCTAAGAGGATTTTACAGAAGACGTGACATCCGAAATGCCCAAGTCTTCAAACTCTTTAGAGATTCGTCGAATCTTGACATAACTGCCCCAGACTGCATGGATTGTGGAAGAATTTGTCTCGCGAGGATTCTTGAAAAATCTCGTATCACTGCGAAATATTGTGCCCTGTAAGCACAAAGATATGCACACCTGCCCCGGGCATAAATGAGTCCAAGTATGTCTGAACTTTGATGTTGTGATTTTGAATTTCCTTTTATGACAGACTCAATGGGTATCAACTCAAGGGTTGAAGAAGTGAAGACTATGATATCGACTCAAGGGTCGAGGAGAACACAACAACATCAACTCGAGGGTTGAGGGAATAAGACGACAATATCGACTCGAGGGTCGAGGAAAACAAAACAACATCAACTCGAGGGTTGAGGAAACAAGGTGAAAATATCATCGACTCGAGGGTCGAGGAAACGAAAGAAACAATATCGACTCAAGGGTCGAGGATAACAAAGCAACATCAACTCGAGGGTTGAGGGAATAAAACAGCAACATCGACTCGAGGGTCGAGGAAAACGAAACAACATCAACTCGAGGGTTGAGGAAACAAGATGACAATATCGACTCGAGGGTCGAGAAAAACAAAACAACATCAACTCGAGGGTTGAGGAAACGAAGGAAGCAACATCGACTCGAGGGTCGAGAAACAGAAACGATGATATCGACTCAAGGGTCGAAGCAAACCAAAGCGAAGATTGTCACACTCAGCTGAAGTGAGAGGCTGAACACATATAGATACCAACTAGTCATAGTTGAAGAGATGCCAACAAAGATTGGACTTTAACTACGAAGATGCCAATGACTATTGGACTTTAGTCGTGTACGATAACCAGATGAAGAAACCATAACGACTGAGGGTAAATTCTCTGACTAGGGAAGCACCCTACTGGGATCAATCATCAGACATTTATTCTGGGAACTACCTTGCATACCGTAATATTGTCTCAAGAGGATTTTACAGAAAACCTAGCATCTGAAATGCCTTAGCATTTTCAAACTCCTGAATATCTCGAAGTAACCACCTCAAACTGTATGGTTCATGACGAAATTTGCCCCAAGATCTTGCATCATTATGAGGTGTTCTGCCCCAGTATTCTGAACCTTGGGTAGGTGCATCTGATTAGTCGTCTTCTAGAGCTAATAACTTCTAGTGCTTCTAGAGTGACCTGCCCCAGTACGAGCCTTGCTTTGGAAAAACCCCCAGACTAACTGCTCTGTGAGAGATTTAAATCTCGAAGTGATTTCCCCAGATTGGCTGTTGAAGAGATTGATCGACATTATTGCCCCGGATTGGCTGCATTTAACCCAACTGGTTGGAAAAATCCCTATTCAACAAAGTTTCTTGGAAAAGTGCCCCTTGACATGAATGTCCTTCCGAAGTTTCCGCCTTCTCAACTTGGCAAGATTAAGCTTCTAGACTGGGGTTCCATATGTGAACTTCTTTGATGCCAAACAAATGTATGCAAGCAGAAAATGTCTTATTCTGAGAATGAAAATTCTAATGCAACACATGTTAATCTTGAAGCTTTTATTGAAAAGATGTCGTTTATGAACGAATCACTGGTTAAGACAGTACAATATTTTTTATGAAATAAACATGCATATGCAATACCAACGAGGGTCTGTTAGCACAACTCGTAGGAGTCAGGAACGATATCTCATGGTGTCACGCTCTTGAATTAACCCTGCTTCAATTAGGACTTTTAAGGGTTGTATCGTGGTCTGGCTCACGGTTATAGAAACAAAGGATATAGGCTCAAAATTTATATGTGCCCACCCATCTTCGTGATGTCCTTCCATTCCTATGTTCAACTAGTTTTCGCAAACGCTCACCTTTCCTAAGGGTTTCGTATTGGTTGAGGAACCATTACTCTAACAGTTTAAGCACCATTGAGGTTGTTGTTGGGATAACAATCACCCTTATTGTCTTTTGTGTCTACATCACACGACTTGTTCTTGCTTAAGGATTTTTCTTGTGCAATCCTTTTCGCCTTTTCGCTTTTTCATTCTCTTTGTTTATCCCTAACTTTTGCCTGGACTGATTCTTTTGAATCTTTTGCAATTGGAGTCCAGCGGGACGCCCTAATTTTTGCCTAAGTCGCTTGTTTTCAAGCTTCGACTTAGCGGGCTTTTCATATTCTCTTTTTTTCTTTATTTTTGTCCGAACAAATCGTGTGACACAGGTTTGTCCTGATTATTTTGTAAGGGTTGTGACTGTCTCACCTTTTGGTAGCTGATGGATAACCATTATGGTTTCTGGTCTTTGGACCTCTTGATTTGGTACAATGAAATGTTAAGGATCCTCAGATGAACTCCTTTATGAAGGTATGAACGCTTGGTCCAACTAGCTGATACCTACCCTGCCCCGGGTTAAACGTAAGGGTTTTTTCATGTGAAAAGAAAACTCCTACTTCAGGGCTCAAAAGGGGTTAACGAAGGTTTATCTCCCTTATATCTCCGGTGTTTGGGAATTTGAAACAATGCCTGTACATCGTCAACAGGGTCTTATTCAAGAGCACTCAATTGGAGATTTTTGCGTTTTCATTTCGTCATCCTCCATCACAGAGTTTAAGAACAACAGTTGGTATTGCAATGCACACACAAAATTATAAGTAAAAAATACGGATTAATTACTTCAAGACAAACATGTGCATTTCATTAGTTAACATTCAAAACAAACAAACTTCATGCAAGCATACAAATGTTCAAACAAACATATAAAAGCGACACATGAAAATGCAGTAAAGAAACTGAGCAATGCCATTGTTGAAGAGACTTGACTCCGTCTGGACTTGTTGATCTTGAATACTTTCAGTAGTCAACACTTTTCTTGATGATACTTGCAGTCTTCAATCAAATGACCACGTGTCAGCACCATACTTCATTCTCAATTATTCTGACCTGAAGCTTCCGACATTCAAACATTCACACGAGACGTCTGAAGAGAAGAGTGACACTGAGATGAAATTGCCACATAAGTTTGACACCTAAGGTTGCTCGGAAAGACCTGACGATCTTCTGCCTACGTATCTCCATTGACCAAAGGCCAATGAAGAATCAGAGCGACGTAGTTCCCCTCAAAAGGGATCAAAATGATGTACATAGCCGCTCTTCAGAATCAAACTGAGAATCACCTTCACACACATCTTCAATAAATTCCTCCATAACATGAGCTGATGAACCCACAAGACCAAACGGAGACTTGTTAACTTGAATGCCTTGAGGTGTCACTGAAATCAACCCGGACTCAATCAAATCCTGGACCTTATCCCTGAGAGGCTTGCATTCTTCAGCTGAATGTCCTGGTGCGTTGCCATGGAATCCACATTGAACATTGGGATCAAAACTTGGTGGATATGGAAAAGGCACTGGACCCGGTTTCTTCGGCACTATCAATCCACTATCGATCAGGCACGGAAGTATTCGACTGTATGGCACTGGCAACTGATCAAAATACCTCTTGGATCTCTTAGTGTAGTAACGACGCCTTTGCGGAGTATGTTGCGGTTGGCATGGTCGTTGTTGATACTGAGGAGGTTCACTATTAACTGAAATCTGACATACGGATTCAGAAGGTTGCTGACTCTGAGCAGCTGAAATGCATGGGTAATGTGGATAAGTCAATGGAGTTTGAGGATCTTCCCATATTGCATCAATCATATCCTTTTCCTGGGAACTGATAACGGATTCATTCTCTCCAGCTGAGCTATCTGAAATGCCTTGGATCTTTCCCATCTTGATAAAACTCTCAATGCGTTCTCCAACTATCACCAAGTCCGAGAAACTCGAAGTTCCACTGCCACTCAACCTCTCCAAGTACGGCCCCTGTAAGGTCTCTATGAAAAGATCAACCAACTCTCTATCTAATAGCGGGGGTTGCACTCGAGCAGCTACTTCTCTCCACCTCTGGGCATACTCTCTGAAAGATTCACCATCTCCCTGGGATAAAACTTGCAAATCCATGCGGCTAAGAGCCCTGTCAAGATTGTAGTCATACTGTTTCACAAATGCATTGGCTAGGTATGACCATGACTGAATACGACTGCTCTCTAACTGCATATACCAACTCGACGATGCCTCACTCAGACTGTATTGGAAACAATGAATCATCAATTTGTCATTATGCTCATGCGAGGCCATCCTTCTGCAAAACCTCACCAAATGCTGCCTTGGACAACTATCCCCTTTGTACTTTTCAAACTTCGGTACTTTGAACTTTGGAGGTATTACCAGGCCATGCACCAGACACATGCTTGCAGCACTTAGATCAATGACATTACGACTTTGAAGGGTTTTGATCTCTTCCTCCAACACACGGAGTCTTTCCTCCCTCTCCACAATTCGTGGATCTGGGAGTCTCACCACAGGGATTGCCTCTTGGGGATCCGGCATAGTGAAAGCGAAACTGTGATAATCTGCAGCATCAACAGAAGAAGAATGTCCACTTCGGGCGACCTGGCGCTCTTGAACATCTGGATTCCCAACAGGGGTCTGTACAGGCTGAGCTTGAGCAGAATTACGGTCATACTGCCTTGCCAAAGTCATCATAACTTCCAAAAGTTGGTCCCACTGATCTCTTGTCAACCCAACACTTGCAGACTGGCTTTGCTCTCCAGGGTCCATGATCTTCTCAAAAGTTGCTTCAAGTCTGATACGAGAACCGGAGTCTCAACTGTAGATGGTGAACAAATAACGGATGAGCCCTGCCTGTGAAACAGAAATGCAATGCAAATGACATGAGATGCCATGTTCAGTTACTTCCAAAGAATCTATCTGCTTTGATCCACATTTTTATACAAAAATCCAACGGAAATAATTCAGGGATGAGATCCTCAGAAATAACTGAACATGTATGCTAGAATGCTATGATGGTATGTATGCAGCTGGCAAGTGATCGAGAACTGGTGTCTGTCTGAATACGGAACACTGAACTGAGAACCGAGTGACCAATGATATATGTCCTCTGAATAATAACCATCTGATAAGAACTCATAACCAAGGATCAAGAACTCCAGAACCATAGTAGCCGGATCAAAACATAAGATCGCACTGATGATGAAGGGTATGTTGAGGTCAAGGGTTCCTGCAAACCTGTAAACCCCTCCCAATTCTCACAGGTGTGCTCCAGGTCAAACATCACGGACTCTCAAAGCCGAATAGCAATAATACTTTCACCATTTCCGAGAAATGGCTCATGACCAAATCAGGGAATCGGTTAGGCATTATGTACTACGCAGGGAGGCCTCAGCTGAGTCCGGGAAAAACAAGCATCCCTTATAAGTCCCCAGCTTCAAGCGCTGAAATCGAGAAACAATAGTACATTCAGCCCGTAGGATACAGTACTAATGTCATACGACCAGATGCTTTGACTGAGTTCCTATAAGAGAACCAGGCCATCCTGCACGAACCAAAGAGACTGAGTTCGGGAGTCGGTTACGACCTGGGAAGGTATTAGCACCCAGATCGTCCGCCGTACCCGACGGGATCCACGCTTGCAAAAGAAAACTGTTTCAAAGGGTGGGGTATGAAAATTGCAGCAAAGAAATGAAAATGAAAAGAAACTGGAACTGGAAAAGAACTGAATAAGAAAGCAAAAGGAAGAATGTAGGGAAAATAAAGATTGTGCTCGAACGGGCCCTACCCCGCTGCCTACGTACCTCATCAGGATAATGAGGATCAGAGACGCCGTAGTTCCCCTAACTAGGGGTAACAAAGGAAAATTGCTTGAATTAAAGCTTGAACTGCCTATGCCATTGCTCAGGTGTTGCAGACTCGGACGACGAGTGCGTAACCGTCTTGCAAAGTGACAAGTAGGAGCAAGTTCGCGTACGGAGCGAAGGAGGTGAGAAAAGAATTCCCGAAGGAAAGACGCTTATTGTTTGTTTGAGATTTTTATGAAGCTTTTATTTGTGAAGGTTTGCATAGGTAAGTGTACCTAAGTCTTACTCAATGGGATGTGTACGTCTCACATCATTCCGAAATGGAATGCGCAAGAGGCACACCTATCTATGGAGGAAATCCCCAAAGCTAGTCCCACAAGTGAAGGCTCAGACACACTGACCTATTGTCATTATTAAGTGTTTTTGTGGTTTTTTGGTTAAGAAGTGTTTTTTAACTTTTCTTTGTGAGGTACTCATGCTAAGACCTATCCACCACGAGTGATGACTCACACCTCGCCCCGAAATGGAACGCATGCAAGCATCTCATAGCAAAGTCTCATGTCACATGAAAGTACTCAACCTTTATTAAGTGAATTAAAATTAAGTTTGAAGATGAGAAGAGAGAGAGCACCAAAGGATCTCAAAGGAAAAATTCTAAAGGGGGACTAAAATAATCCTAAGTGTTAACATGCATGGATGTCCTGAGGGTCAGTGAGGTTTCTACCCTAATGAAGAAAGAAGAAGAAGATAGAAGAAGGGATGAGAAAGGCCTAAGCCCAACAAAAGAGGGTTAGTTCACATAAACATAAGAGGAAGAGATAAGAATTAGAGATGTGAAACTCAATTCCCACATCTCACACTTACCATAGCCCCTGCAAGGTTAGCATGCACAAGTGAAACAAAAATGAGCAAATTAACATGACATCATCCAACAATCAGAAGTGAAATGAAATGAATAAATGCCTAATTCCAATTCAACTCAAAGAAATGAAGATGAGAGACTTATGACCTAAAATGAGGCAACATGAATACATATGGAAACAAATGCGCACTTATGAAAGATGTAATACAAAACACACAAAATACAAGCACAAGGTTCAAAACCAGAATCAAAATGATATGAAGAATGGCCTAAGAGGCCAGCAAGATGAAGAGAGAAGTCACACAATACCAAACAATGTCAAAATAGAAGCAACGGAATAAAAATATGGAATTTAAGCACTTAAGGAAACAAATGATTTGAATAAGAAGCAAACGCAAAAATTCAAAAGAACCAAGACCTATCCTAGGACCAGGAAGGTACCCACATCCCAAAGGAACCTCAAATGAGAAGAAGAAGTTGGCACAAGTGCCCTTCTAAGCCTATAAGAGATCTAATAAACCAAAAGAAGCAAAATGGGACAAGGTGAGAACAAAAATCCACAAATAAACAACCAGCCATCTAAAAATTCTACAACTGGAACCAAATGATCTTAAAACACATTATATTAACTTGCCAAAAGGATTTGCAAAGATTCAGAAAGGAACTAGGTCAAATAGAGGCAAGAACACAAGTTAGGACAGAAAACTTACATCACAAGATACCAGACCAAAACTCAAGAAATAATTTTCTAAACATTCTGAGAAAAATCACATGAAAACTAGGAGATCTTAGGAACACAATGCAAAAAGAATGGGATCAAAACTCCAAATATTGAAGGCTATAGAAAATGGACAAAACAGACTGGTCAAGAAAAGAAGCAAAAGAAGCTATGCCCATTGGTGAATTATTCCTGGCACGTGGATCAATGAAAAAAATAAAATAAAAATATGATAAAAAACTAGAAACATAAAGGAACAACTATTATTTATTTGAGAATTTTTGAATGCATTATTCTATTTGAAATGAATTAAAAGCAAACTGAAATAAAAGAAAAATTAAGTTGGAAAAGAAAAATAAAAGAAATTGAAGGGATGTGCGATTGGTAAAGGCTTTTGGTTGAATTCGTTTGGGCTGAAGGTGGTGGGGTGCGAATAACAATACGAATAAGCCCAGGGATTTCGCCAGTCCAAGCTTATGGTGATGAGCTGTCTATGCATGAATGGAAGGGACGGTCCTACCGGACGGTGACACTTGTCACCGCCGGTATGGACAAACACACCAGCAAATCCTCCATCTCCTTATCTCTTATCTCTTCACAATCCCTTTATTAATTCTGCCATAATTTTTTATTATATTTCCTAGAAAAAAACTCTCATTAACTTGCCATTCTTTAACATATTCAACACTTTGAACAAATGACAAAAACAACACAGCAAACCTAAACATCTCCCCTCCCTCTCTCTGCGCCGCCGTCCTTCTTCTCCTACTCAAGTCTCGCCACCTTCAACGTCCCCCACCTCCCTCAAACGCCATGTTCCACCTCCCTCAAACGCCATGTTCCTCTTCTTCTCGCTTGACCTACTGCTGTCATAACTCACAAGCCCCCTCCTCCAAACAACAAGATCTCAATACGAATCCCTACTCAAACCTCGCTCTCAATACGAATCCAGAAACAACAATCCCAAAAACTCAACCAAACCACCTAATAGGCATATTCAGAAACGCGATAACAACAAAAAAACACAAACCGCAAACAATTACATCTACAAGATAGTTGAGATTTGCACCTGTTAATCGAAGGCAATGAAGAATCTACAGCGAAGATTACGCGCGATTGCAAAGCGATTGCAAACCTCCGCTTGATGAAGAGCGATGAAAACGATCATTACGGCGAATGACATGGGATCGGATCTCCGTTCGTTGATGAAGAAGCTTGCTCGAAGCTGCTGTTTGTTGATGCAGATCCAATTGATAACTCAACAATGATGCCATTCCATGAAGAAAACACGACGCAGAATCTCGGTTGATGCAAGAGTAACGAAATCGATCCGCTCGATTGCTCAGTCCAAGAATGCTGACGGATTTCTTTCTGTTAACTCTTGTGATGCAGAGTCATGGCTCTAGTTTTCGTTGTAGCTCTTGTGAGATGAAGAAGAGCCAATGAGAGGTTGTTATTGTTGAATCTGAAGCAAAACTGATGAAGGTGAAACCGATTGAGAGAGGTGAGAGCTTTTTTGGTTCTTCTGGAAATCCGGTTTTAGTGATGTATCGAGAAGATGAATCTCGTTTCTCTGTTGATGAAAGGTGAATTGTATTTTTTCAAATATCAAGAGTGATGCCGGATTTTCGAAGATTGGAGGAAGCTGAGTGATATTCAATTTGGTTAGGCTTTGTTATCGTGATGATTGAACTGGAAAATGATGATGAAGCAAGTGATGAGGAATTTGGCTACTGCTTTTTTTCGGCGTGATGAAGGAGTGATTCAGTTTTGGTTTTTGGTGAGATATTTTTTTCTGAGATGAGTGCCACGGTTATTGAGTTATGAGGGATGTTAAACTTGTTTTTTGATGATGTATGATGAACAGAATTTGATTCTGTTATTGATGATGGAGAAGAGTGATATTTCTTAGTGTGTATGAAAAATAGTTTATGAAATTGTTATTGACTTTTTCTTTAACAGAAATCTGTTATTACTTCTTCCCCCCTTTTTCAATTCTGTTATGATTTTCTGTTATTGATTCTTTTGAACTGTGAGATCCATTGCGCCTTGGTGTTCACGAGTTGTGGGTGGTCCCTCCTCTTAACAAACTTCTTCCTTTTTCTTTTTTTAATTCTGAATTTTTTATGAATTTGTCCTGCGTTTTTTTCACATATGCGTTGCGTTTTGAGATGCTGATGTGAAATGGCTAAAATTGGTAAAGCGTGCTGTATTGATACGTGAATTCTGCTGGTTCCTCTTGCACTTTCTCCTTTTTTTTTTGGTTGCCTTTTTCTTGTTTATTTGATGTTGCATCCCTTTTTGTCACATGATGATGAGGCCTTATGATATATAACATACACATCACCATTTATCCTTTCAATTTTGGTAAAGACAATAATAAAGATTGACCCTTTTATATTGTAAATGGACTTAGGACAAAATGTAGTAAAGTTTATGAAATAGTGAAACCAAATGAAAGAAAAGGAATTTATGTTTAAGAAATAATGAAATAATAATAAAAAAAAATAAAAGAAGAAATAGAAAAAGGGATATGGTTTAGAAATGAAATGGTTTGAAGATAATTAAAAATGGATAAATGGATGTATTTTGTAATGACTAGACAAAAATCGAAAATGGGCTTTGAAACGGATAGCGAATGATTGAAAGGGATCGAACAAGAAAATATACATGGAATGATTTCTACGAAAGGAATCATCCACCACTTATCCCGCGCAGGCAACCATAAACCAACTTGCATTGTTTCTTGAATCTCTGATAAAAAAACAAAATTCTTTTAGACAGATGCCTGACTTGTACTTGAATCATGTTCATTTGAACCAAATTAGGAACTTGCTCTGATTATCTGAATACACGCTGAGGAAAATAAATCCACAAGTGAACTGCTAATGAACTGATGCACGCTCCACCAATATAAATTGGACTAAGCTTCTCACAAACCACGCCTGATAATCTGATGAATTCAAACACAACACCATGAACCTTGAATGCACACTGCAGATTACTTGAAATTAAAGGAATCCTGGCAGTTTAACCATGCTAGGTCAAGTGTCCATCTGAATCGAATCGTGAACTGAACAACTACAATCAGAGTGAAATCCCTGCCAGCTTATGCTATGCTATGGATATTATGCTTCATCTTTCTATGCTAATGATGCAGTGCGAAATATGAAAATGATATGCTAAATGTTATGAAAAAGAAGAGGGCAAATTTGGGGTGTTACAATGAAGAATGAGGAGAATCAGAGAAAGATGAAGATGGAGTGTGAAGCAGATGAAGAAGATTGAAGAAGAAGGGATTCAATTTTCTGTTAGAGATTGAAGAAGAAGAAACAAGGTGAGAACTTTGATGAATTTATAGAATGTGTAGGAAAAGTCTGGAAGAAAAGTTGGTTATTTTTGGAGGTTTTGGAACTGATTTTCCTTATGACAGTTGGCTTTTTATTAGTTGAAAGAAATTGTTAGGTAGTTAGAAAAGTTAGTTATAATGATTGAAAGTTAGTTGGAAAAAAATGGTTAGGTTTTGTAACTGAAGTTTGATATTGAGAAATTCCTTTTGATCTTTCTTACTGAAATCTTCTGGTGTGAATCCCTTTTTCCTCCTGCTGAATTTCATTGATTCTGAGTTATTCTTTGTATTTTTCTGTTATGTAATTGCAGCCGATTCAAGGCCCTTATGTGGGGTAGCAGTCGCGGAAATACGAAGAGGGGAATGAAGGTTATGGAGTTTGTTGAAGGTATTGATGATATAGATAGATGATGAAGTATTGTTGAAGGGGGACAGACCGAAGAAAGATCGAAGAGCCTTCTGTTATATTTCCTAGCTGAATTTCTTATAAACTCTTTGTAAACTAATTTTTTTTAACTCATCTACTATTTTTTATCAACAAAAGTCTCCTTTTTACGAATTAAGTTGTGGATGAGTAAAAGGGGTTTTGCAAACATCATTTTCTCTGTTGTCTTTTTTTCGTCAATAATTAATGCTTATACCGCATGTGGGTCCTTTTTCAGCTTCATCAATTGTTAACAAAAAATGTGTAACAAATAAAAATTATCACACATTTTCTCGTTTTCTATGATTCATGTACAATCATCTTTATTTGTTCACCAACAAAAATGGATAAAAATAAAAAATGAATTTGGGCATTGAACTATGGATTCAAGATACAGAATTTGGACAATGGTTGAGAAATGGATAGAAGTGGACATGAAATGAAGATAACTTTATGCAATGACTTTGTAAAACAATGGGCTTTATAGTGATGGGCTTTGAACATGGGTTGAAGTTTGGAATTATGTCACATAAATGGACCATAACAAAACCTTGGACATGAAGAATATACTTTGAAATGGATAAAGTATGAAATTCACAAGGAAAGAATTGATAATAACTAGATTTATGGTTAAAAGAAAAAATAAATTCTATTAACTACAAATCTAGCAACTTTGATTGGTTGAAATGCAACAATCCCTTAACAATACCAAAATCATTGGAAGCGGTTTCTGAATTGAAACTGAACCTTATATAGAAATGACACACCACTTGACCATGTCACCAATGAGTCAACCTTACATGACTAGATGCCAAATCCTCTCATACTGATATCTCAACTGTGTCATGATCCAAGTCCTTCTTGGAAGTCAAATGATTAGAGAAATAAACCCTAATCGCTGATGACGATGAGCCTAGAGGAGATCCGTGTCAATTACATAACCAAATCTTGAAAATCTACCTTATGGACATAAACATAATGGACAAACTATATTTCCTTGAAACCTCTGGTCCCAGTGAGAAGCCTATGCTAATGAATACCTGATGCGTCATGTAACCTAACAAGAAATACGAATGAATGCGGGACATGAAGCCAGCTAGACGGTTATAAGTAAGAGGGCAAATTTTGGGGTGTTACATCAATCAACAAAAGAAACGCATAATATAAATATAAGAGCAAATAAGCATTACACAATTCACCGTATCATTAAAATAACTCATACAATTTCCAACACAAGAAGATAACCATATTATTTGCAGCACAACACAAATACAATGCAATTCAATGAGACCCACAACTTGACTCAATGCATGTGGTATCAATCGATCCCTTTTTCATGATCATAATTCCCGTCAGAATTCCATTAAAGTCACTCACACCCCACATGGGCACATGACATCTGTGATCGCTCACACCCCGCATGGGCACACGATCACCTGTAATAGCTCACACCCCACATGGGCACACAATTACCTCAACAAAAACACAATTCCTTTACATGGAATTCAGATAAGGCGCTCACACTCTACACGGGCACACGACCTATCCCACAACTTATACAAACATGCTATGCATTTCAACAGAAACATAAGACAATGACAAATGCACATGACTATCACAACAGCCAATACATCATGCCACAACTAGCTAACACTCATCATATACCTTCCCAAACCTGCAACAATTGCAATACACAGCCACAACAAGCATTCACACAACTGAATTCATCATTCCCCAATTCAACACGTCTTAACATACACGGAAACACAAATAGCGTATCAAATTGTTGGAATTCTGGTACTTAAAATAATTTTAAATGAAAGTACACGAAACCAACTTTCCAACTATTCGAATGACGACTGAGGGAAGAATCTTTCAAGAAACGTATCCTCTAATACATTTCAATCCGTCATGACAAGAGTAGATTTGTCAAGATACCACTCCTTCGCCTTCCCTATTAAGGAATACATGAATAATCTCTTAAACAAAGGTTCAATTTCGACTTCCGGTGCTCTCATTGCACCTGATATCTCGTAAAACTTTGAGAGATGAGTAAATAGATCCTCATGATTCATACCGGTAAAAGGATTTTATTATAAAAGAGTAAGGATTCTCGTTTTCATCTCAGAATGTCTTCTGTTGTTAGAATTGCGTGCGAACTGAGCGTTGTGTCTTGGATTGTCAACACATAGGGTTTAAGCAGGAGGTGGTGGTGGCGGAGGAGCTTCCATGTTTGGTGTAACAATAGATGTAAATGAAGAAGATTCTCTGCGCTCTTGTCTTTCTTTTGATAGTTATTTTATCCGCCTAGTTTTACTATTGAGCATATGCATAATTCTCTCAATCTCAAGATCAAAAAGAAGTTGATATGCATGTAAATTCTCTCGGATAAACAGACTTTGTAACACTAACCAAACAAATCAAATAGCACAAGAAAATAAACAAAGATAAGAGAATACAATACAAAAATATAAAAGCAAGTAAACTATTAAAATGCTTGCAATATCGAACAACAATCCCCAGAAACGGCGCCATTTTGTTGAACTGTAGTAATAAAGGGTTTTTGATATCGTCTCCACAAGGATTGTTCTGATATAGGATACGTTTCGTTCGTTAGTTTACAGTTTCAAGAAAAGGGTTTTCAAAGTTTGTTTCATAAATTGTCACGATTTAGAAGCAAAGATTAAATTCTAAGTTTTTTGTTTAACTAAGTATATCAAACATAGTTTTCATCCACCCTAACTTATACATATTCTCTTAATCTTGATATGAAGTCAGATCCGATTAATATCATCACGTGTTCTCTTAATATTGTCTTTGTCTAGGGCGGTGTCGTGAGAAATACCATATTTATCACTATACGATCTCTCCATATAACAACCAATATAGTAAGCTTTAAGTTCAACACAAATCAAATATCAACCAGAAATTGATCTCTCCAATCTATGAATTGATAGATGAATATTTTAGGTAAATTTACATAAAATCTATATCTAGAGTTTTACAAAATAAGAATGGATCATGAAGAACAAAAATATTCATCATATATTAATCATCACTTGTTCACATACAAGACCAATCAAAAGAAATACATAAAAGCTAAGGTATACTACCTCTACCTTTGATACAAAGGAAATTAGCTACCCATAACCATGATAGTTTGCTTTACAAGTAATGAGAGAAGATGAATGAGCATCCACGTCGAAGAATCGATCTTGGATATGAATCCAACTTCTACTTGCAAAATATCACTTCTTGATGAAGAAATGAAGGAAATAGGGTTTTTCTACCTTTGGACAAGTTTCTAAGAGTTTTTCTAGGTTATGATCCCCAAAAGTGTCAAAAGTACATATATAGTACAACTAAAGTCCGTCAAGTTCGCTTTTCAAACTCATTATTCGCATAACAAAGTCCCTTTTTAGACACATGAAGTGCCTCTAAAGAGTTAAACTGTCATTGAGAAATATTTAAGTTCGCAGTGCGAACAATTCTTCGCACAACAAACTTCTTCTCTCCAGCTTTGCACATCGAACTTTGGGTCCTATTCTTTCTGCCAAAACAGAGTTTCACTTTGCTTAGACCTCGTTGGGATCTAGCACAATGAACTTTCGCTGGTTGTTCACACATCAAACATGCATATTCTTGTTCAATTTTTTTTAGCTTCCTTATCAATTCACTTGTGTCTTTAATCTTTGATGATTTATGCATATTTCCTGCACATAAACATACATATCAAAGCAACCAAAGGTATTTGCATCATTATTGAAGATTCACATGAATATGGAATAAATCCATTGAAACATAATAAAAGAGTTGAAAAATACCAAGTTTAATGGGTAAAATTAAGACATGTTTGACATTCAACATAAGCTAATAGGCTAATCAGACATTCTAAAAGGTCATACTCAGGCCAAAAAATAAATCTTTAGTAGATCACAGATCAAACTTAGGGTTTGAACTTTTTAGCAGACCAAACTTAGATTTGATAAAGCCAAACCAAGTTCAATCTATTTTCACCCCTAATTTAAAACCTTGACCTATCCCACAAATAAGATACATGCAAAATAGATATCTCGCTGAATTGAGTCCATTTTATCTACCCTAATGACGACACATCACATTCATAGACACTATTTTTAGATGATTAAATAAAAATAAATTTTGAACAAAAAAAGGTAATTGAAAGTATAAATCCTATTAAATATCAATAAAATTTATTTATTTCTATTCAATTGATAATTATGAAATAATTATCATATACAAATTTAAATCTGTGACATTCCACTTAATTATTCAAATTTTTAAAAAGAAAATCATTTTTTTTTTGTCTTTTAGTGTCTAAAATTGTTTTTCTATTGATATAAAAAAATTGTTTTTGTATCTTTTTTGTTGTTGTGTATGCACGCTAGAAACTTGTAGACATGTATTAAATACTAGTGGGGATACTTGTGCATTCGCACGGGTACCGGTTGAGACACGTAATGAATATTAAAAGAGAAAAATGTAATAAAGTGAAAATATTAATCCAAAATATATTTTATGCCTAATAAAAATATTTGAATCAACAATGTATTTTTGCCCGTAAAAAAACATAAATTATATTACATCAAATTTTATCTATATAAATATAAATAAATTTTTGGATCAATATTACGATTGATAAATAAATATAATTAAATATTTATAACAATAATGTGTAATGTGTGCAAAAGAAAAAATAATTAGAGATTGAAATGTGTATTGGGGGCATTTTATATTACATCAAATTTTATGTATATAAATATTTATACACGTTTTAAATGTGTATTGTGTGTAAAATAAATAATAATGAAGTATCAAATAAAAAAATTAAGGAAAAAAAAGGTGACTTTTAACATATATATTTAGTTAATTATTATATAGCATTATAGTTGTGGAGCAAGAAGTTCCAAGGAAATGAAATAAACATAATTACCTATATTTGGATAATTGATAAATTTGACTACATAAGAGCGAAACACATTTTAAGGAGTCGAGCAATATCATTGTGCAGACTAACATGGCTGCCAGTAATGGTACATACAAATGGAAGAAACATTTTATTTGGATACAAAAGGATCATGTGATAAAATTAAATACAATAAAGTTATTAAGACAAAAAACTTAAATCAACAAAACAGAAAATATAGGATTGGTTGATAATTTGTGATAAGATTTTCATTGAAAGCAATAGACTGAAATAAAATTTCATTACATCCGACATTGAAATATGTAAGCATGGAATATTTTCCAGAATGTTAAAGAAGTTATTCTAATAATGGGGTCCGTCTGAACTTAATTTAGTACAAAAACAGAAAATAGAGGAGTGACGAAAATGAAAAAATATAGGTATTCTAATCATCAAATCTGAAACGTCGGGTTGAAAGAAAGTTGTTCCATGACCAATCATGTTCATCATCGTCAGTCGAACCAAAGATTGAGTTGTCTTCTTCTTCATCTTCATCATCGTTGAAGACTCACGTCCTTCTAAGCCTTTTTGTTGATCTCGTTCTTCTTCGGATCTGTCTCCTCTGGTGCACAGGTGGCGGTTGAACAACCACAACATCTTGAAGAGTTTCTTGATGAAGCTGGAGCTGTATAAGAAAAAATAAATTAGGGAAGAATGAGTAAAAGCAATAATCATATACAGAAGAAGAATGGGAAAAAATAACGAAAAATCATAAAATATGGCAGCTGAACCATATTTGGTTCTCCGAGGATGGGAGGTTGTTGTGCCGACACAGGTTGGAGGAGCATCAGAAGTGGTTGAAACTTCAAATTTGGGTCGATTTGGACAGGTTGATCGATGTAGCATATGTTGATGAAAAAAATATTGAAAACACAAGTGAAGTAAAATACAGAATTAACAAACAAATGAATTTGTAGGACCTGTTGTGCCTATTTTTCTGGTGGAGGATATTGGAGTTGTTGAGGTTGGTCTACGACCGTACGAACATTCTTTAACCTCATAGAGGTAATTTAGTCCTAAAGATAACTGAAATGTGTTATTCAGTTATAATTGAGGTTGAGTCCCTTCATGTTCTCCAATTCCTTGAAAATGTGAAACCATTAATTATATTGAAACTGTAACATTATAACATTGGGTGGTCAAATAATAAATGAATATGATAGTCAAGTTTCATAGTATGTTGACATGCTACAATGTATCTATTGATGGACCATTATAGAAAAATATATATTAGGTAACTGAACATCACCTATATATGTTTGGGACTATATTTTGCAATAATTTTGTAAATAAGACACAAATAGTAAAACATAAAGAAAAATAAAATCGGACTACATTCTGAAATAATTTTGTAAATAAGACACAAATAATAAAACCTAAAGAAACAAAAAAATGGTGTAACACTGAGTCATAAAGAATGTAGTACAGTGAGAGTTGGTGTGAGTGGGTCAAAACTAGAACCAGCAGAATAAATGAATCCGTAAAAGGCATGGGATGAACTTTCTTTCTGTGATTCATATATGGTGGAACAATTATAGCATGTCTATCAGAAGATATATCAGTATCATATCAAATAATAGCAAGCAGTGTTGTATGAAGGATCAATTTTGCTGTTAGTATTAAGTAATGCAATTATTTTGTTGGAATCACAAACATCAAAAGCGAGGTTCAAAGATATATCTCTTTCCCATAAGTCAGTAGATGAATTTCAGGATTGAGAGGATGCAATCCATATTTTGAATTTGCACCAGATATATTATTATGAGAATCACGTCTGGTTTTTAAGACGTTTTCACCACAAAAGAATCTGGATTCTGCTGCTAGCCAATTTCATCAAGTTCATAATCGAACTCATTGTTTGTGTTGTCAATACCATCCTCTTCTTCATCACCTTCAAAGAGAGGAATACCTGTAATTCATCGATTAGTAAGATTATTTTCGAGAATTTCTATAACAAAAAAAATCAAGTTTCCTAAGACAAAGAGATGAATACACATTGATCTTGATCTCACCTTTGACGCGCTTGTATGCGGTCTCACACCGAGGACCGACCTTATTCCCTTCTTTTTTCTCGTACTCATAGCAAGGTCGACAAACAGGGAAAGAAGCAAAGCAACAAATAGATTAATATTTAAAGAGCTTTTTACAAAGTAATATAAGAACTAATTAACCTAACATATCTTGCATTAGATGAGAAAATGTAGTGTTAACCTACAACTTGACAGATACTTTCGCAAAATGAAAATATATAGTTATATAAAAAAAAGCTTATTGAATTTCAACATGCACTGATGCTGCCAAGACTATAATTTGTAGCAACCAAAATTACCTCCTTGGCCAGGTCGGGATCCTGCACTACCTACAATACCATCCAAGCGCATATCATAATGAAAAGCACCAGAAGCTTTACTCCATTTATCATCCTCAATAATGCCACTTCCACGACGATCCAACCGAGACATGCCACCTGACCCATCTGTGTTTCTGCCAGTAAAAGGATGTTAGTCACGTTCAATAACATGAGAACCAATATTAGAACCCATCAAAGATTCAACAAAGTCTGGCGTGATTTCAAACCCTTCAGGAACATCAGTGCATTGCTCTGCAAAATTTAAAAGGAAGATGTAGCTGCAGCAGCATCCTCCTATTGCTGTCATGTTGAGTTTTATATGATACTTCTAGCTTTGGTGCGGACATGTCTGTAGCATCCTCCCAGTCCTCAAGTTCAGCCTTCCTTGGTAGTTGCTGCAGAATAAGGTGTTTTAGCTCCCACAATTTCAGAAAATACACAATCAGAGTTACAACCATCACCAGGTAGAGAAGGTTCTTTAGCCACAACATAAGATTGCACAACCACCTGTGAGGAACAAAATAAAATGGACATTCACATGAACAGTATAGTACACAACTTTCTAGAATAAAAAAAATACAATTGGAGATGGTGTACCTGGTGTGCTACATCTTCTAGTTTATGAGTAAGATGGCTCAAAGCCTCTGCATAGGGACCAGTTAGCTCTAAATTGCCAATTGCATTCAATAATTCTCTACCATGCAAGATAGAAAAATACATGGAACCTATTGCCGCTTGAGCAGTGCACGCTTCTCAATATGTCATCCACATGTACCTTAGAACTGCAGGATGAAAAGAAATGATCATTAATGCACAAAAAATCATGATTGTAATTTGTAAACAACTAACTCATAAAAACCAAAACATAACACAATGTATTTAAAATCACGACGTATCACACAAAATTGAATATAGAAATCGACGGTAGCTTCATAAGAGGAACTTTTAATCTATTAGAAAGAGCATCGCATAAAGGTACTAGTAGTTGTTGTAAAACAATGATTGCCTATCCAAGTGCACCTTTGTACAACAATGAATAAGCATCCCCCGTGTCAAAGCTGACAGACCCGCAAATCCATTTAAGATTATTGAAAATGTAAACTCATCCATCTGCAAGTTTCTCAACTGCATTTTACCAAACATATCCAAAGCTTTAGAAACTCGATTTGATCCAAAAATCCAGTCATTATAGAGATCCATGAAGATGAATTTGGAAATGGCGCAGTAGTTAAAATCCAAGCAACATCTTCTGTCCTTCCACCTTGAGCAATTCCATTTATCATCCCATTATAAGAAATTGAACCAGGGTTATGCATGACCTGGAAAAACTCAAGTACAATGTTATTATTGTTTGGAAGTTAGTTCTGCTATAGCAATAAAAAGTAGCAACAAAAGTTTTCATAAAAAATAGGAAAAAGTGCAACTGGCTTTCGTTTCCAACAAAGCCAGTACCATACCTACAATGATCGATCAATCCAACTCTAGTTCATTCACCAAGTGGTCAAGATAAAAACTTGATCTGAGAGAAAAAAAGTAGTTTGCACTGATTAGCCGTACTTGGAAAGAAGTGAAAAGATCCGAGAGAAGTCAGAGTAATGGAAGGACAATCCTTTCATTCATGAAATAACCTGCACTCAAACTCTGAATGGCATTTTATGATAAATAAGCTATAAATAAAATAAAAGATATAAAATCCTAAAAGGAGGAACCTCAGTGATTTCACAGATTTCAAAAAGCTTCAACAAACGTTTAATCTAAACAATATAAACACGAAATATAAATTATAAGAATAAGTTCTTTAAAAAGGGTGTAAAAAGGGTGATTTCACTGATGTCAATTTTTGGTGATGATATGCCTGATACAAATGGACATTCTGTATCTCAAGTTTTGTCTCCCCGTGCACTAGTATATCCAATACATAACAACTTTAATAGCCCTGGTTCCAACTTATCTATCAATGACTTGATATGGAGTTTATATAGTCAAATGAAAACAAAACTTCTCCTAATGTGATACCAAAAGCAAGTGAAAATCAGATACATGCTTCCCCTAAATTATTAGGCTCCGGTTTGGATCAAAATGATGATTTTGATGATGACTTTGGTGACTTTAAGGATGATTCACTTGAAACCACATTGGGTCATGAATCCGCAACTGGATTCAGCCGGTGGTAATTTGCAGAAAGAACCTCTTTGTCATTAATCATGCTATCTCCTGATTCAGCCTGTGGTGACGACACAGAAACTACCGATCTATGTAGAGAGAGTGTTTTTTCTTGAGCACCTCTTACCTTCATCAAGGTAATTGATACCTGCACACAATAGAATTGAAGTTACATATACACAGACAAAAATCGGATGCAATAATGTTAACAACATAATTGATTACGACGGTAAATTATACCATAGCAACAACTACTAATCGAGTTGACTTACACAAAGTAAAGGAGACTGATGCACGGGTATCCCATCAATGCCAGGTTGTGACACGTCTGATATGTAGTACAATGCCGATTTTATAATATAGTCTTAGTTTTGTTGTGATTATATCCTGCAAAATTATAAGGCAAAAATTGGTTGAAACATGGTTTAAAATAAAAATTGAAGACCAAAACCAATGAGAAATATTACAAAGAACCTCCATCAGCATGAAGTAGGAAAAAGTAAAAACAAAATTCAATGTCTAAAAATATGCGTTAGACATAACTATACACTAAGAACTCTCATGAACTCCATATATTACCAACAATTAAGGTTATGAAGAGAAAATTACTGCCAGTACCTCAGAAGCATCATTTTTATCCAAATGTTAAATGGCATACCAGTTGCTCCCAATTTATACGATTTGTTATGATAGAGAGAAGAACACATTGAAACTGTTGAAACCAATAGCACTTGAAGCCAAAGTCCTTTTCTCATCAATGTCCTGCCAAAAAAAATTAAGCTTGATACAAATCAATTGCTAATGAGTTCGTTGATGAGATAGTTGTAGTACTAGAGTCCCTTCGGATTGACGAGTCCTCTATCATATGAGGAGAAATAAAAATATTTGCAAAAATGTATAAGAAAAATATATAATTTGAGTGTTTGTATGGAAAAGCAGTAAAGTTGAAGTTTACTTGGTATCAATCTGGACCAAGAAATGGAAAATTTATAGGCATCAAGGCCTGTTTCAACCATGAGCTGCACATCTTCCTGCATTATTGTATGGATTGTCTTAACCAACAAATGCTTGAAATTAACAAATGAATAAGAACGAAAAAATGTTTGTGTGTTGCTTGTTTACCTTGTATTTGTGGTACGCGTCGCAGACAACATCTCCATTTCCACCAGGTCCAAACCCTTAAATTGCAATAAAAAACCATATTCTAAAATTAATGAGATGAAACATGAAGAAAAGAAGGATTGAATAAAAAACCTAAACTAACAAAGTCACACAGAAATTCGACGACCACCACACTCAGTGCCGAAAACGTGACGTTGTCACCACATATCTACCATTGTCAAACCTCTCACCATGGTAACATCGTCGAAAACACCATATCAATCGCTGGAGTTTCATAGATCTAAGTAGAGAGGATAAAAACAACAAAGAAGAAGACGAAATACCTGCATATCGTTCGCTGGAGTTTCATAAATTGACTTTGAAATACCTGCATATCACCAACACAAACTGTTTCCAAAAGGCAAATGGGTGATGTACGGTAGGGCTATGTTTGGATTGATGGAACGTAACGGAGCGGAGCGGAACATAGCGAAGCGGAATGGAGCGGAGTGGAATGAAATATAGATCCCACTCTATTGTTTGGATATCTTATTAAAAATATCACATTCCATCACATACACCCCAAATTGGATGGAACAAAAAATGAGGATTTGGATGGAATGGGATGAAATTGATTCCATCATGTTCCATTCCATTCCATCAATTATTTGCAAATCTAAACAATGAAATCACATTAGTTACCACTCCATTCCATCACATCCCACTAATCTAAACATACACTAGAGGACAAAGTGGTTGCAAAAAATTGCAAAAAGTGTCTATCCGTTAGTTTTTTTGACACAAATAGGTGTAAATCTTGTAATTAGTGTAATTAGAATTCAATTAACTCTTGATTTGGTTAAGAATAGTTGATATTAGACACAAAATACCCCCAATTTAGTGACATGACAGAATAATTGCAGGCTAAAATGGATTTGTCCACATCTAATGAACTTCTTATATTATAGATATATTTATCGGCACTTCCCAAGTGTAGCACCGATTCCTGCGTGTACTGCGACTACATTCAATCAGAAACTAAAAACACAAAATGAAAATCTTTCACGTTCCTTGCCTCGAAGATAATTATTCCTATTTGTAACTTATCACTCTCTTCATTCCGATTATTATTCTGCTTTTTTTTTTAATCACTTTTTTTACTCTGGTTCATCTTGTGAATGATTCCGCGTCGGTTATTTTATTTGCAGAATCGTCGACGAGAGTACCAAAGAAGCGGCGACGGTGGATCCTGTTGAACCGGAGAAGGTTCTTCAAGTTTCCAATTCACTTGGTCTTACTCTCAAATTCGTTCTCACTACTCATCATCACTGGTTACTTTCTCTTCCTTTAGTTGCTAAACAGTTTGAATCAGAAAATTATTTTATAAAAATACTTTTTTGTTTTCAAAATGAAGTATACATGTAGTTTCTTTGGATGAATTGCTTAATTAAGTGCTTATTCAATAAGTGTTTATGTATAAGTTATCCTAAAAAAGCTTATTGAAAATAAGTTAAAAATAGTTTATGTACATGCCATAAGTTCTCTCAAACACTTAAATAAGTGATTATATCATATGATGAACTCAAGTAAGCTGAAAATACGTTATTTCGAAATGAAGTCGTAATCTAGTTAACATTCTTTTTGAAGAAGCAAAATTTATCTAAGTACTGGAACCTCTGTAGCACCACACTTCTAAATAAATGTGTCTGAAACTGACCTTAACACTTGTGATTACGGTTAACTTATTTGTTTTTTCAAATTATTACCGGTATCAACGTGTTACTGTCGGTGTCGTGTTTCTGGTGTCCGTGTTTCATAGACTTAAGTGAATTCCAAGTAGGCTGAGAAAGAAACCAATGTTACAAAAGTGTTTTGAACCAATTAACACCAATGCTAAGTAAAGAATTACAAATCAAAACCCTCGTGTTAGGATCGATAGCTCCAGAGCAAAACAGAATTAGTATTATCATGCTTTTGACAATTAGCCTTGGTTATTAACTTTTTAATTGATTTTGTTGACTACATATATGTAAATCATTTTCTCGAAGATTTTATTTGGTGCTACTGTTAGTTTTTTTGAGTTTGGAGGAGGAGGGGAGAGAAAATATTGTAACTTTTGTGTAAGAATGTGGCAGGGATCATGCTGGTGGAAATGAGAAGATAAAGGAATTAGTGCCTGGGATCAAGGTCTATGGTGGTTCAATTGATAATGTCAAGGGTTGTACTAATGCAGTTGAAAATGGCGATAAGGTGCATCTTGGAGCTGATATTAATGTTTTGGCTCTTCACACACCTTGGTATGGTAGTTCAACTTGTCAATTTAGATTTTGTCTGACACCCTTTTTTTTTTCCCATCCAAAAGTGGAGGGTTTGTAATTAGTGCACTCTACTACTACTACATATAAACCGAGACTTGATTGTTTTGTCTATGTCTTTGCTCCATTTCAAATGAAAGAAAGAAAAAGTCTAGCTCATGTTATATCAATGATTGTAAAATAGTGGGAGATTTTTGAAGAGAACATCAGCTTCCTGTGTGTTAACTGCCACACATAATATTTGAATGCTGATATTGTAAGTAATTAAGTAAGATAAATGTTACATAATTCTTTTACAAAGAAAACTATAACTTTTGTATTGTGTTTCTCATGCCGTAAAGCTTTGAGCTAAAGAATTAATCATGTACTGCTTGATCAACTTGTTGTGCCAATTGTTTTTGGCCACCGTTTGGAGTTTAAGCCCTTCTTATGTAATGATATAAGTTCAAAACCAATAAAATTACATACCTGTGTTATAAGATAACCAGAACTTATTGTCTTACTACTTTGGCCTTTTCGGTTATTGTTGATAATTTTGTTCGGTGCATTATTAGTTATAAATACTTATTCCTCTAGTATTGTTTGATATTGTCTCTTTTATGTAGTGATTCAACCCCAAGTTTCAGTTTTTCCTTTTCCCTAGATCCTTTTACCTCTCTTTTTAACCTAAACCATTTTTATGACTTTCATAGCCACACCAGAGGCCACATAAGTTATTATGTTACTGGCAGAGAGGATGAGGTCCCGGCTGTTTTTACTGGAGATACACTGGTAAGTTCTCAATGTTACTCATTGTAATGAGCTGTTTTGAAACATGTATGGAAATAAGTAGTTCTTTTGAATGCATGTAATAAACTTAAAGACGGACTAAGTGATTTATGTCGGAGAGAGCCTGCTTGGATAAATAGCTTATTTGCAGCTTATAGCACAACTGTTTATCAAAATAAGCGCTTATTAATAAGCCCACATAAGCTGTTTTTATAACAAAAGATAAAATACATTTAAATTGGTTTTACATATGTTATACGTTGTTTTCACTAGCTATTGTGCACAATTTATAAAAATAAATTCAAAATTATATATAAAAAATGTCAAAAGTTGTTTTGGTAATATCTCCTAAATAGTGTCACAGAACTTATAGCAGTAGATAAGCTCAAATAGGTCAATCCAAACAGGCCTTATATGTGTTGATTTTTGGCTTATATACTCTATTTACGAAAGTTTTCATGTATATGAATTTTGAAGAGCTATTACTTTTAAATCTTATTTATTTGTTGTGTTTCTTCTATACAGTTTATTGCTGGATGTGGGAAGTTTTTTGAAGGAACTGCAGAACAAATGTATCAGTCGCTTAGTGTAACATTAAGTTCACTACCAAAGCCAACTCTAGTTTACTGTGGCCACGAGGTAAATAGTACCCAACTCCCCATCATTGAAATGAAAAGTATTATAGGGAATGTTTTGATGATTCGTCTTATAATTTTAAATGATGAATGTGATTGATCAAGAAAATTGTTTTCAACTGTCCATACATGATTTTACTTGATCAAGTTTCAAATTCAATTAATGGAGGTCGGATGATTGGAAAATGACAACAATTTATTTGAGTTCACATTCATTCAACAGTTGGTGAGGATAATATGTAGTTTTATTCCAAAGATACCATGTTTTCTCCCCTAATTCGTATCTTGGGTCAATCTAAAAAATATTGTGAACTTGAGATGTTCGCAGTGGCATTATTCTACACGAGGAAGTATTGGCTGTTAAGTTGTAAAATGTCTACAATAAACATCTTGGGTCAGTCCATGCATCCAATATTTATGTAAAAACTGAGAAATGCAAGGTTTTTATTTTCTAATTCCTGTTGCAAAGAGTAGTCGGCTTGATATGAATATAACATCCAAGACGTTGGAACCAATTGACACTCAATTCTAGTAAAGAAATTGGCTGCTGAAGTTGGGGACATTATGTGTTCATGAACATTGTTTCCTTACCTTTCTGGAGTTTCTCTATCAATAAGTAAAACTTTATGGTTAAGAGAACTGGGATTCTGTTACAGCAACCATGATCAAGAAAATCCATAACCCATCATTCTTTATTGGCTTAAATAGTATATTTTTAGTACCTAAAAATAAGATAAATATTTCTCTTAAACCCTCAAATATTTGTTAGATTTTTGATCTCTCGTTTCTGGAAATGATTACAATTGGTCCATCTCAATCATAAAAGAAGAGCCAGCAGCTGACCAAAAGAGTACAGAGAAGAGAGAAACCATTTGTCTGATAATTTCGTGAAAGATAGACCAAAACCTCACGCAGTTTTTGTGAGGGACTAAAAGCAACAATTAGTAAATTACCTTATTTTCGGGGACTATAACATATTTAAGTCTCCTTTATAATATGCTTCTTTGGTTGCTGAAAAGATATGTATTTGGTTTTTAGATATTTAAGAGCTATTTGCCATTTGACAGATCCAAAGTTATGATTTGGAAAAAGTGTATTGCAATAGGTACTCCTTGGTGTTTGTTCACAGGAAGCTTGTTTGTGCAGAATTGGTTGTACACTTTTGCTTAAATTACAAAGTTTATCACTGATTAAATCAATAATTTAAGGGAGGGAAAAGGAAATTCTACATTGTTGCTCAATATTTTAACTTTTTACTAGAGGCTTATACTCATTAAAGACTTATATTTATATCATTAATCATAGTAAGATTTTGAATTTGTTTTTTCTCCAGTACTCGGCGAAGAACTTGCTATTTGCTCTGACAGTTGAGCCAGACAATTTAAGGATACAGCAAAAATTAACCTGGGCTCAGAATCAGCGGCAAGCTGGCCAACCAACAATTCCCTCTACCATTGAGGAAGAGTTGGAAACCAATCCATTTATGAGGGCTGATTTACCTGTGATCCAGGTTTGTAACCTTTTCAACTCCGCTTCTAATTGTGAAACAAATATACGATTCCTTATCGATGGGAATGAGGAAAGAAATAGAGTTGTGTTATTTTGACAAGCGAATTTGAAAACAAATTTCGACAACAATTAGATTGTTAGCACAATTCAAATACTTGAATGATCCTTGAATATAACAAGGCGTCCCAACTTATTAAGTATCTACTGAATGTCATAAACTTCAAGTTTGAATGTAATTAACCATAATTTTCAGGTGTTAATGAATATAATATGCATATTTGAACAACGGTAAAAACGTGGTTAATTACGTTTACTGGATGGTTAATGACTTAAATGTAAATGTTAACATTTGCAGGCGAAGGTGGGGCGCAGTTCGCCCGTGGAAGCTTTAGGAGAGTTAAGGAAATGGAAAGACAATTGGAGGGGCTAATGAAACTAGCCTTCTAAATCACACTCCTATTTCATTTTCCTCTTTTTGTTGCATCCATAATAATAAAGGCCTTTATGTATATACATTGTTACAATTTGGTTTGCCTGAAATTAAAATGGCAGTGTCAGAGGCTTGTCATGCTAGGGACATGGATTGTGATTTGCATTGTTTGTTACATGTATGTTAATGTTGGTTTGTCCAAATACTAAGATGTCCCATTACATTCATGTTATTTACTTGGAAAGTATCTTTCTCCCTCCAAATTTAACCAGGAACTATGTATGAAAAGGATAGAAAATTATGGCCTACTTTAATTTTATTATTTGTATGGTTTGTTTTTAGATGTATAAAGTGAAGATAGATTGGCTTTGTCAAATATGGACTACTCTGATAGTATTCACCAGTGGTGTGGGTTTGGTTGTTAAAATCGAGTGATAATTTGTAAAATTGTCTGATTTGAAGTTTTTAGGTATAGATTTTGAGTTATATCGCATTTATAAGTTTGAAAGTAGTTTTATTTGATTTTATTTGAGATTAAGCTATTTTATTTGATTTTAGAAACAATAACTCATGTTTTATTGGATAGTTTCATTTTAAATAAATTTAAAATTTTACGGAACTTCATTTTTAAAAGTATTTTTATGATTTTTTTTAAACAGCCCAAAAGTCCAAACCAAACAAAACTAATCCAACAAGACCAGCCCAGATGTCTCAGGCATCATAGTATGTTTCAAGTCTTTGTTTAGATTACACGACAACTTCCTATCTTTGTTAACAGGAACCTTAGTCGTCGCATGCGCTTGCTTATTGTCATCCATACCGATGTGATCGAACAAGACTGTGCCAATCCTTTGAATCTTCTGTCTCATCCTTCTGCATGTCAAGCCAAAACCATTGCGAGGTAAATCATTATCAGTGCTCTTCATTGTCTCAACCAATTTGCTTGTTATCACTTTGTATAATAATTGTCGAATGGTTGCTAACCATCGATATTTCCAGTGCCATATGAATCGCTTCAGCCTCAACTTCTACTATGGATTTGCTACCTTGAACTCTTCTCGAATAAACTTTCGTTAGGGTTTCATTTCCCCCCATTTGCGAACCACATCAAAACTCCACCAATTTTCCTCAACCAATGAAGCATCCTTCATATACACGGTGAGACCATCTTTATCCGCTTGATTCGTCCTATTACTTTCCCCTATATGATATTAAGCCTTTGATTTTGTTGCGTATTTGAAAGGTGTTGTTGGATACACTACTTAGCCCCTACCTCCCGATGTTGCTTTCCTTTGCGGTCTTCTATGTTGAGACTCTTCCCCCGATTTTGGCTACCTTCCCAGTCATCTTGGATGACAATGCCCTGTTATCTTCTCTTATCCATCCTGAATTCTTCGGCCACCTTATTACTATGGATTATAGTGTTGTCCTCAGTCAAAATTTGTTTTCCTTTTTCTTTGTCAGGGTGATTAGTGCGATCATTCATTTGCACCTGAAGCAACCTGTCAGCCCTCTGAATCCCTTCTAGGTGAGGTTTCTCAGTCTCCATCTGAAACTTTTTCCTCTGAATTTGTTGATCATTTCTTTGTCTGGAAATATAAGGGTGGAGTTGACTGCTTTGATGATTACCCACGTTGTTGATGTTACCATTGTCTTATGGATTCCTCATATTATTACCGCTCCTATGGTAAGTATTTCTAACATGTTCCGGTTTATTATTTCTATGATTCTCATTAGAGCAGTTACAATTGTCTCTTATGTGATCCTCCTGCTCTTGCTTACCTTTTCTTTTGGCTTTGTTGTTCATGTTTTTATCCAGGATACACTTGTTGTAATCTTTCAGGTTCATACTAATGACAGTAACAACCTCCATCGAGTGAGTGTCTTCATTCTCAAACACTTTTTTGTTTCTGCAATACCATATGCTATCTATAGTTTGAATTAGGGTAGCAATATTTTGTTGATCCATGTTGAGAATAAACTGTATACACCAGTCTCTAAATTGGATACTAGTAGTAGTCATGTAGCTGAAATTGAACGTAAGTAGAGTTTAGTGCCAGACACATCTCACTCAGTCACACTCCAAAAAACAATGATTAATAATTTCAAGTCTTTGCCACATCTAGGACACAAGTAATCTGTAGGGATATTTCTAAGGCTCAAGTTAGCTTTCACCGGGATAATATTGTGCAAAACACTCCAAAGTAAGACTTTTTTCCTAGGAGGCACTTGACTGTTCCACACCTTCTTCCATATGGCCTCCTCATTGGATTAATTGGATAAATTATCATGTCTTCTATCCCTCCACTCAACCAGCTTTTTATACCCTGATTTGACACTATAGTTACCATCCTTGTTGTAGGCCCAACCCTTAATATCATCTTCATTGATATTATGAAGTGGAATCTTGCTTATAGTGTGGGCATCCATAGGAATCAGGACCTCCTCAAGCATTGCCTTATTCCAACTTTGCACCTCTGTTTGAATGAAATCAGCCACCCAAATAGCATACAGGTTAAGAGGTTTAGGGGTTAGGATTCAATAATTTTTGTACTCAGGAATCCAATTATCCTGCCAGTAATTTATGGTTCTGCCATGACCTAAAGCCCATATGGATCCTCTCTTGATAGTCTCAATGGAGTGTTGAATGTTTCTCCATAGGTAGATGGGGTTACTTCCAACCTTAGCTATCAAGATATCAGAAGTAGGGAAATATTTAGCTTTAAGTAATCTAGCCACCGGGGTTTGAAGACCCGTATACAGTCTCCACACTTGTTTCGCTAGCAAAGCCTCATTAAACTCTTTGAGATTTCTAAAACCCAACCCCCCATTGAGCTTGTGGGAGCATAAGAGGCCCTAGTTTTTCTAATGAATTTTCCTGCCCCCCACCAATAATTGGCCATAAGGCTATCCAGTTGAGCTATGAGTTAATTAGGAAGCAGGAAAGAGCTCATAACATAAGTAGGGATAGCCTAAGCTATAACTTTAATGAGGGTTATCTTCCCAGCTTTAGAAATGTGTTTACTGCTCCACCCATTGAGTTTGTTACGGACCTTATCCAAAATGTACTTAAAATAGTTGGATTTAGATATGCTAATTCTAGTAGGGAGGCCCAGATACTTTGTTATCTTGGTCCGATTTGTGATATTGAGAGCTCTGATAAATTCTTCCTGCTGGTCCTTAGGAGTAGCACTAGAAATCATGATTTGGGATTTGTTAGCATTAATTCTTTGCCCAGATCTTTGTTGGTACCACTCAATGATCTCTTTAAGTTTGTTAGCCTCATGCTTCCCTGTTTGACAAAAAAATAGATTATCATCAGCAAAGAATAAGTGAGTAATCTGAGGGGCATTTTTAGTTATAGTGATGCCTTTAATACTATTATTTTTCGTAGCTTGAATAATCAAATTAGAAAACACATCAACACAAAGGATATATAGATAGGGGAAAGGGGATCCCCCTGACGGATCCCCCTAGAGGGAATAAAGAAATCAGTAGGATTCCCATTGATCAGAATAACATGCTTAACCATGGTCACATAATTCATAATAAGGGTACATAAATGGATATGGATACCACAATTCTCCAAGGCTCTCCTAATGAAATTCCAATCTAATATATCATAGGCCTTCTCCATATCCAGTTTTATCCCAACCAAACCAGTTTTCTTTCTTTTACTATTATCAATGTGATAGAACATCTCACTAACAATCATAGTACTATCAATGATAGGTGGTATTGAGATCCATGGGGCTTTTCAAATGGTTTAGGACCAACAGGACCTCCTCTATAATTTCATCCCCCACAACATGCTAGTAAGTTTGATAAAACTTAGCAGTTAGGCCATCAGGACCTGGGGAATCACTCCCCTTAAGATGATGCAGCGGAGTATACATCTCCTCTTTGCTGAAAGGCCTACTAAGATTCTTAACCACCTGGAAAGGGAAATTCCTGTTTGGAGGGTGATCATTAGGATTGATGAGATTATGATCTTTTGTTAACAACCTCTGGTAGTAGTGTTGTTCGCTTGTGATTTTGGAGAACAACCTCTGGTTTACCAATTCCTTGGAACTGGGTTACTTGCAGGACCAACCACACAAGTCCTAGGACACATGTGCTAAATTCTTGGGGTTTGTTTCTTAATATAAAAGTCTTACTAGTTTTTGTGAGTCTGTCGAACAATCTCTAATGAAATTGTTCTTGTTTATATCAAAGTATGGATATGATTGTATAATAAAACTAACAAAGAACTTGAAGTTCGCATTAAAGGATTTCTGGAATGTAAATTTACTTAAAAGTAAATTGCTTGAAAAATAAATGAAAGCATAAACTTGAACAAGGAATAAAAGAAATATAAATTTTATAACTGAAGTATAAATGGTGTTTACACGTACATTTTCCAGAAAACTCTCTTTTCTCTTACACACGAGTATTAGAGTAACTTTTACAAGAATGTTGTACAAAATTTCACACACTTAAAACAAAACAAAGCTATCCTATTTATATACAAATAAAATAATCGTCGAATAACCGTCAACTCCTAAGAATTCGCCATTCGGCGTTCTGCATGCTACTAATCTCTAGGAATCCTCCATGTATCTTCTACCAAACGAGGCCGTTATTCATATTAAAACTGCTCTTTAACTGGCGAAGCGACGCATCTTCACGTCAAATTCATTTGAAATTCAAATATGAAGTCATAACGTCTCCTTCTTCGAATTCTTTCCTTCATATCCCTTGTCGAAAACACAAGAAGACTTCTTTGTAGTGATGTGAAGAACTTTTAACAGGAATCTCGACCGCTCCTTCGGCAGACATCCGTTCGTTGTATCACGAGCCAAATCATCACAAACCTTCTCAAGATTCTAGACATGTTTGGAAGAAAGAGTGATCCTAATCTGTCGAATATCTTCACAGCTACGTACATCATTGTTCAAAGCACAATGAGATGAGGAGTGCTGAGAAACTTCAATGTTGAATAATGGTGACTTGTGGAAAAATAGCTAACGAAGCTACCAGCTGCTAAGGCTCTTATTTATTAAAAACCATGGTGTCGAAATTATGTGTATACAAATTGCCCCCCCAACAAAGGTATTTCGACTGACTTCTGGAGAAAGCATCTTTGCTTCCGAAACTTTATTTCGACTCCATGTCTCGCATTAAATGCGTTGATTCCCAAAATCTTACTTTTGTCAAATCATAAAAGAGTAATCATTAGATTCTCCTAACCCATCACGTCTAACCCACGTTTTTGGACATGATCTCCATTACTCTATGAAACTAGGTCTGCCATACTCTTTCAACTTCCATAGTTTTTTCCACATCCACTAACACGTCGACACATGCCATAACCGTTTGAAAACTCAAACGTTTCTCTCCTCAGCCTTTAGTATAAATAACCATCTTCTTCCTTCTAAATAACTTTTTGATCTCCAAACTTATACATTTCATCTCTTTCTTCTCACATACCCAATCTTCATCCTTTCTTGCTCAAGTTCCTTCACCATTAATAATGGCAACTTCAAGCAACCAGAAAGACAAGAACAAAGCTGTCCTCCCCTACGCACATAAAATTATTGGACCAAAGCTTGTGGGTAACCAGCAGTACGTCCCAGAACCTCCAAACGAAAGGGAAAAAGCAAGCATCTACCACTCTCAGGTACTTATCCCTATCTTAATATCTGGCAAGTGCCATGCTGTGTTAGGTCCTCTCCCTAACCCTAATGCTGATCAAACTCGCCTTAAGGAGTTTTTCCCCACCTATTCGTGTTCAAAACCCATAGGCGCAGGAAAAATACCTAAATCCAGTGACAAATCACCAGAACACACCGAACAAAACCTTGAGCCGGCTGCCCTAGATTTGACTTACTTAAATCAACCTAGGATCTTTAGAAGCTGTCCTTGGTCGAAAGACCCTTCTGAATACTTAGATTGGGTAAACAAAGTCGAAAAAGTCAAGGGAAAACTCTGGAAGAAAATTGGCATTTATGACTTGATCTAGATGTCGAAGGAAGGCCCTGACTACTGCACCAATATGATTCTTGCTTCCCTCTACTTTTGGGATAGCACTTACAACACTTTTCACCTTCCCTGTGGAATGGTGACCCCCACCCTCTTCGACCTAGCTGCCATAGTAAGTCTTAGTCCACTAGGGGTATATTTCGATCCAACTGTACTGGACGAAAACTCCATAGCTTTTGAAACTAGTTTCGCTTCGTACTCTCCCTTCATTGCCCACTATCATGACAAAAATTCTCCTGGTGTATCAGATGTAAAACACATAGCCTTCCTCACCCTTTGGCTGTCAAAATTTGTGTTCTGCTCAAAATCTCTTCAAGTGGCCAAGAAGTACATAACCATAGCCAATCAGCTCCATGCTGGTATGAACTTGCGCTTAAACGAACTGATTCTGGACAATCTCTATGAATCCATCAGTGAGAGTGTCGAATCTATAAAGCAGATCAAGGAAAACCTCAGTTTGGCAGGCCCATTCTGGCTCCTTCAACTATGGCTCAACGCCACCTTCGAATTAAGTCTTCACGACAAGGGTATAGTGGATGAAGAATACGTCAAAGACAAACATGTCGAATGGGCAAGACTAGTGCAGTTAACTCCTTCTGAAGAGGGACTGGGTCTTCGACGATCCTTTACCAACTATGTGAACATGTTCGCCAAGAGCTACAACTTCACTGCAGGCATGACACCTTTCGCCAACAGGACCGTCGGACCCAAGTGGTTCACCAGGAAACTTCCCTTGGAACACCAAAAGGAAGAAGACAATTTCTTAGCCATATGGGAATTTTTACTTACACCCAGGCTTCTATTCTCTTACCCAACTATGTCCAACTCCAAAGTGGCCTTAATAGTTTATCAGCCGAATTTAATTGCTCGACAATTTGGGCTGATACAACTGAAACCAAGGTAAATCTATCCCAAGAAAGGCTCCATTCTCTTTTACAATTCGTTCCTTACTGGGTCGAAGAGTATAGAGATCTCAGAAAAAATCAATGATGCTGCTTTGGAGATTCGACCAGTGACCTTTCGACCGACCTTCTTCTGTACTCAAGAGTTCGACGTTTGGTGGAAGGAGTACTATCTCACCAGTTTTTATGACGTAACTGCCTTCAACACTCTTCTGACAAATGCCTTTGCTTTTGTGCATGATCGAACCAAGAAAGGTACCCAACAACATGTTAAAGAAATTCAAAAGTTCCAAAAATATTTTGAAACAATTTATAGGCCAGATGATCTTAGGCGAACCATAGGCGAAGCAGCTGTGACTCTGAAGCATAAATTTGCAGAAAGAATGGGGAAATTGGCATTGCCCCCATACGTTCCACTAGAGGCGCGTTATAACTTGGCGTATACTTGCTATCCACCAAAGTTTCCACCTCTACCATCTGCTGATTTTGGTGTGACTCTGAGCCCACCTTTTCCAGATTGGTTCGTATGTGGGTCCGACTTAAAACTGCTTCAAGAGTCACGGAAAAAGCTTACTGAGCGTGTGGTTCCGACCAAATATCATCTGGATAATTACCCGGGGCACCTTCATATTGGAATAGAACACGTTCGCGTGGAATCTACCATTCTTGAAGGTGTAACCACAATTTCGATTTCATCTTTGTGTTCATATCTTTATGTTTTATTTTCTTCTTTTTCTAACTTCTCTTTTCCTTTTCAGCTATTAAGATCATTGACAAAAAGAGCTCTGTCGAAGACAAGCCTGGCAAATCTACCAAGAAATCTTCCTCCACTTCGAAAAAGTTTCTTATCTTTTTCTTTTACGAAGAGACTATCTTAATCATGCAATTATCTTAGTCTCGGGCTTATTGAATTCTCCTTGATATTTCAGGTGAGTCGAAAACCACCTACTCCTCAAAAACGAAAGAAAGAGGAAGTGCAGGTGCCTTCTGAAGACTCCGGTGACGAATCCCCAGACCAACAACCTTTGAAAAGGAAAAAACCCACAAATATAAAGACGATTGCCTCCCAAAGATCACTTGTGACGTCGAAAAGGATCCCTTCTGCAAGCCCAATAATCAGGCCTGCGCAAGACGTAGAAAGTGGGAATTCTAGTTTCCACATTGAGATCCCCCAAGTAACTATTTTTCGACTAAATTTAACTTCGATCTTTGTATACTCTTGCGTTTCTTAAACTCTATTTTGTTTCAGGTTCAAATCAACACTGATGAACCTCCCATCAATTCCGGCCCTCTACCCCAAACTGATTCGATTAAAGAATCAGAAGCAAAGAAAGACCAACTGCAAAATTCCCCTCTTGGCGAAACCATCTTGGAAGAAAAGGTCCAAGAAGAAAATACCTCCAAGGATGATATGCTGGAACCCCAAACCGTGGCTGAATTCGACATCACCATGGATGAACGTTCTACGGACAATTCCCCTGATCATCCAAAGTCCACTACTAACAAAGAAAGTCCCACCAAAGATGACAAAGGGAAAAGGGCTGATGTCAGATCCAATGTCCAAAAAGGGGAAGAGCAAAACAAATCCAAAGATGCTGGTGAAAGGGACCTCAATGCCAAGACTACAAAAGGCAAAGGTCAGTCGAAAAAGGAGGTCGGGCCTAGCAGTCACATCATTCCTGATCCATTACAAAGCAATCATCCATCTTCTGGTTCGACTATCTTCTCTCGTGAGGAGCTTGAGAACCTGAAAACAAGGAAGCCTTTGGAGTATTTGAAGGCCATGCTCAGCAACCGCTATAACTTCCAAGACTCCTCCAGCAGTTCGACTACCTCTAGGGCTACTTCTGAGGTTAAAACTCTCAGCTCCATCATGGATGAAGTTAAGGCAAAAGTGCTTGGTGTCGATTTGTTCAAAATTTTGGAGGAGGATCCCACCCAACAATCTGAATTGAAAAAGCTCTTTAAACAAGTGAATGTCTTGGAGGCCAGTGCTGATGAAACTCGTCTGGTAATGGACCTTGCTCAGATAATTGATGTAGAAAGTGGGGATCTCAACCGTCGAAGGGAGTATGTCCAATTGATCTCCAAAAAGACTGACACCCAGACTGCTGAGTGGCACGATGTGGCAGCTTCGACTGATAAGGTTTCAGAGTTATCAAAACTCTCTGAGACTTATTCCAAAGAAGTGGCTGAATGTGACAAAAACATTCAAGACTTCGAGAAATAGATAGCCTAACTCGAAATCAAGATTTCTCAAGAAAGGAAGCGCAAGGCAAATCTTCAACAAACCAAGAGTGATGAAATTGAAGAAGAAATCAAGGTGAGCCTTCATCACGCAGATAAGGCTCAGTAACTAGGCAAAGAGATTGACGAAATTTCTTACGATAAGAGTCTGTGTGATTGTCGAATCTCGGTCCAGAAGAGGAATTTCATTGAGCTTAAGGAGTCTTTCCTTTAGAACTAGAACTTGTAATAGAAAATATGCTATGTATTTTCTTTTGTTTAGCATCCCTAGAAGGCACTTCTTGTAATGACTTCAATTATGCTTATTTGGCGAAGTACTTAATATAATTATTCTACGTTTATTTTTACTTCTTATAGAACTGGTTTATATTTTTTCAAGTATTTGCCATTTATTTTTAATATTCTTTCGTCTTTTCCTATTTCTTCGACTTCATATGCACCATTCGAAAAAACACTTAAAATTTTGAAAGGCCCTTCCCATTTGGGGGACCACTTTCCCATTAATCTGTCTTTTCGATCCATGAGAAGTATTACCTTCCAAACTAAATCACCCACACAAAGGATTTTTGACTTTACTCTCTTATTGTAAGATTTTTCAGCTCTTCCTTTTGCCTTCTTATCAAGTCTAACGCGCGTAACCTTTCTTCGTCTAAATCTACCAATTCGTCCATCATCATGCTCCAATATATCTCTGAAGGAATTTCATGATGTCTTTGAACACGTATGGACTGTAAGTAGATTTCGACTGGAAGCACTGCATCATGTCCATATGTCAATTTAAATGGAGTAGAGTTAGTGGCTTCTTTGGGTGACGTTCGACAAGCCCATAAAATGTAATATAAGGTTTTATGCCAGTTTCTAGGATTTTTACCTACATGCTTCTTGATCAAATTTATTACCACCTTGTTTTCTGTTTCGACTTGACCATTTTCCTGAGCATAATAGGGTGTAGAGGTTAATAACTTAAAACCCATCTCTTTTGCAAAAGCTTGCATAGTTCTACCAGTAAACACAGACCCTTGGTCAATGGTTATTGTTTCCGGTATTCCAAATCTATAAATTATATATTTTTGTATAAACTCTATGACTGCCTCCTGATCCACATTCACCAATGGTATGGCTTCGATCCATTTAGTAAATTAATCAACTCCTACTAAAATGTATTTTTGTCCTTTCGATGAAGCTGGTCGAATTTCTCCAATTAAATCTAAAGCCCAACCTCTGAATGACCAAGGCTTTATAATTGAATGCAATTCGCTCGCAAGGACATGTGGTATACCTGCATGGACTTGGCATTCTTGGCAACCCTTTGTGAATTCGACACAATCTTTTAGCATGGTTGGCCAATATAAACCTTGTCTAAATAACAACCATTTCATCTTATGCCCTGCTTGGTGTGCACCACATGTACCACTATGTACATTCGACAATGCTATGTAAGCTTCTTCTTCGCCCAAGCATCTTAGCAAGACTTTCTCTGTAGTCTTCTTAAGTAATTCGTTTCCAAAGAGTACGTAGCTTAGAGCTCTGTATCTTACTTTTCTTTCCACCTTTTGGTTTGGGTCTTGTAGATATTCTTTGATGGGTTTTCTCCAATCTTCCATCTCTGAATTATCTATGTTAAAGATTTCAAAGCTTTCGTCATCCCCATAACCAAGTTTTATCGTTTCCAAATCTGATGGGGATAATTTGGTTGATATAACCCTTCCCCTTACTTCAATAGTACTATCCAGTTTTTCTTTCGACACTTTGTAACCTGATGCAATTTGAGCCAAGTCATTGGCCTCTTGATTTTTTATTCTAGGAATATGTTTAAAGGCCACAGTGTTGAATGCTTTGAGGAGTCTATTGGCTATAACGAAGTACATAATTAGATTTTCTTTGACACATTTGTATTCTTTGGTCAATTGTTTATTACTAGTTCTAAGTCGCCCATTATTTCGACTCTTGTTGCCCCCCAATTCCAACAACATTTCAAGTCCAGCAATTAAAGCTTCATATTCAGCTTCATTGTTTGAACATGGGTCTTCGACCTTGTACTTGAATTTTGTTGGAATTTTATCAGGAGAAATAATTAATATTCCAATACCGGCACCATTCTTGTGGCTGGAACCGTCAAAATATAATCTACATGGCTGTAATTCGACGTATTTTATTTCATTTTCGTCTATGGAGTGGTCATCTATAAAGTCAACCACCACTTGTCCTTTTACAACCTTTAAAGGTAGATATTTCAAGGAATACTCAGTTAATGCTAGAGCCCACTTCCCAATTCGACTATGTAAAATGGATTTAGACAACATATATTTTATTACGTTAAAATGGGATGATACAAATACATCAACTTGCTTTATATAGTGCTTTAATTTTGTATAATAAAAATACACACATAAACATAATTTTTCTATTACACTATATCTAGTTTCAGCATCGTTCAAGACTCTGCTAAGATAGTAAATGGCTCTTTTGACGCCATTTTCATCCTCCTGACACATCATGCTTCCTAGGGTCTTGTCAGATGATGAGATGTACAACCTCATGCTTCTTTTTCTCCTAGGGGACATCAAGACTGGGGGACTGGCTAGATATCCTTTGATCTTGTCGAAGGCATCCTATTGCTCTTGCCCCCATGCGAAGTCTTCTTTTTTTAGTCGAAGCAGAGGAGAGAAAGCTTGCTTTTTCCCATTGAGGTTTGAAATGAATCTTCTTAGAAAATTAATTTTCCCTAGCAGTGATTGCAATCCTTTCTTTGTTGATGGCGCTTTCGCCTCCATTATTGCTTTAGATTTGTTGGCGTTTATTCCGATTCCTTTTTTGTGGACCACAAAACCTAGGAAATCTCCAGCCTGGTTGGGCGAATGAACTTGCATTTGAGAAGTCTTTCGACCTCTTCTTTTATTTTTGACAGGACCTCTGGTGCGAACCGCCGTGGAGTCTTCTTTACAGGCTTCTTTCCCTCTATTATAGGAAGCTTTAGTTCGACTAGGCTTCTATCGAGGCCAGGCATTTCGTCATAGTCCCATGCGAAGCAGTCTTTAAACTCTTTCAGCAACTGGACTAATTCGACTCTGAACTGGGGGTCCATATTATCGCTTATATAGGTTGGTCTTTTTTCTGCCCCCAGTCCTAGATTGATTTCTTCCAAAGGGTCATGTGCCACCATCTTCAAGCTAGTTGATATTGGGTCTTTTTCGAATCCCAAAGGTTCGTCATCATAGATGGCGTCAAGCTTTTGATCCTGCCATTCGCCTATCTAGTTGTCTTTATCTTCTCCATCAGTGCCCTGGTGAGGGCATGGTGGGTCTATATTTTCTTCATTGGCTTCGACAACCATATATTTTACTTCGGCTTCTAGAGCCGCTTTCAATTTATTTTCGGCCATATAGGCCGTTAGTCTATTCAATGTTGACACTTCACTCATCATCATCGTCGAACTCGCTACCCCAGCCAGTTAACTCTACATTAGAAGTTCCTCATACATGGCTTGGTTCACCAATCACCTCCTGGTCCCATTGAAACCCATGTGTTGGATGTAGGTACATGGAACAATAGGCATTTTCTGATGCCCTCAGATCGAACTCAACTGGGCTGCAAGGAGCTACGTGAGCCAGATTTTTGTCGAAGCTTCGACTGGTTACGTTGTTTACTTCAGTCATGAAGTAGCTTTGGTCTGCTTCGATGTTTTCGACGATGCCATCAAGGCGCCAGATTACTATGCACTGATGCATGGACGAAGGGACAACTCCTACTCCATGGATCCACTCACTTCCCAACAAAAAATTGTAGTTAGCCCTGGAAGCTATAACTATAAACATTGTTGGCCTGGTGATAGTGCCAACTGTCAGATCCACTTGAATAACACCCATAATTGTGCCCACTTTTCCTTCATAGTTCGACAAGACCATGTTGCGTGGTTTTGCATCAGAGTCATCTTTCCCAATTTTTCTTAGCATGTAATGGGGCATTAGATTCACTACAGCTCCCATATCCACTAATATTTTGTTGACGCCTACATTTTCGACCTTCCCTTTTATGAATAAAGGTTTCAAATGTCCCCTCATTGATTCGTCTGGCTTCTCAAAGAAGGCGTTCTGTTCTTCGACACAGCCTTTATTCATGATGTAATAACACACGAGCCTTGGTCCCACGGTACTGTCTATCATGTTCTCTTCTTCGTCTTCGATTTCCATCACCCTGTCATAGTCTCTAGGGAGGACTGACACTACATTGCATATTATGTCGAATGAACCTTCTTCGTCAGACTCGAAATTGTCAGTTGCTTCGTCACCTTCTGATATTGTGTTGGCGAGCTTCGACAACTGCAACATGTTATTGGTGTTGTTCCTTTTGTGAGGTTTGTATTTCTCTATTGCCTGAGTGTTTCTGCTAGACTCTGCTTTGTCTTCGTCAGCGTCTTTCTTCTTGACATTGAGTCCGTCTGCTGCTTCTTTCTTAGCCCTTTTCTGCCTCTGGAATCTCCTTCATTGAGACTTTGACATGGGGCTTTTTCCTTTATAATTCTTTGAGGGGTACGGTCTTGGCTTCTGTTTCCCAATTTCTTTCTTTATTTTGACTGAAGATCCTCTTTGGACTTCGAAATTCTTCCATTTTCTTGGTCCTTGGGCATCTCTAATGGGTTGCACCCATCTATCATCAGGTACCTTGCCAGATGGTTTGTAGGTGTTGTAGTATCTGCCCCCAGGATTCTAAAAGTGATACTTGCCTTTTCTTGGATCATACCTACATGCTTCGACTGTTGGCCTTGGCCCCCAATTTCCTCTTATTTTGGTCTTTTCCACAGCCTCCAAGTTTGCTACTACTTTTCTGTCGAATATGGCGCTGCATCGTGGACATAACATTATTTTAGTCTTTTTCTTTTGACATCTTTGAATAAATTCTGCCAAGTTCTCATCTTCTTTTGGGTAGGCTGTCCTTTGGTATTCCTCTCGACAATTTCCATTTCACTCTTCTCTTTACTCTTTTAAGAGGCTTCTACCATGTTGATATCTATTTTTTGTCCTCTAGCAATGCTCAACTTATCCATCTTCTTGATGAGGGCTTCTTCGATAGTTTCCACCCTGACTTCTACGGTGCTCTCGTTTGCAGTCTCGACAACATTGGTGAGGTTCCCGGTATCATCTTCTTTTGCTTGGTCAGGAGCAACACATTCAACAATTTTGTCTTCATTGTTGAGGCCTTCAATGGCCTTCTTCTCAACGCTAAGGGAAACATCAGATTTTTCCTCAGTGTTCTCAAGGATGTCTTCCCAACCTGTTGGTTGGATTTTGTTGATGTCGATATGGGCATTGGCAGGAGCGGTATATTTCACCAGGTAGTCGAACTTTCCGCTAGGCTCTCCCAAGGTGTCCCATATTACTCCGTCTTCAGCCAAGTTGTTGTTTCTCTTGTCGAAACCTTCAATAGCTCCCTTCTTCAGACACTCAGAGGTTTCATTAACCCCGATCTTGTCTTGATGGTCGAAACCCTCAGTGGCCTCAACCTTTTTTTGGTTGTTGAAAACTTCAGTAATCTCAACGTTGGTGGCGTTGTCGAGACCCTCAGTAGTCTCAACCTGTTTTGGAATGTCGAAACCCTCAGTGGCTTTGACATTGTTCTTCACCTCAAGATCATTAGTAACCTTGATCAATACAGGCATGGTTAGCTCGTCTTTAGACACTTCCTCCACGTTGGACTAGATAGGGAGATCTTCAGTAATCCCACCATGTTAACGTAGGTGTCGAAACCTTCAGTGGCTTCTATCATCTTGAAGCTAAATCATCAGACATCTTCTCCATTTCGACCATATTCATGTCGAATGGTTCAACATAGTTGGCTTCCACGACCCGCATAGAATTGGTGTCAATCCTCATTTGTTGCTTCGGCTTGTCCCCAAACCTCAGCCTTCCATCCTGAATTGCATTTTGAACTAGATCCCTGGAAAAAAAACATTGAGAAGTTTTATGGCCCAAAAAAAATTATGGTACTTACAAAAACCTCTCTTTTTCTGTTGGTCAATAGGGGGTTCTTTAACGCCCGGTGGTCTTATTAGTTGACCATCTTTTACCAACAAATCAAAGATTTCGTCACACTTGGTGACGTCGAACGTATATGTTCTTTTAGAGAATTTATTGTTCTTCTCCGGTTCGACATGATTCTTTCCATTCGACGGAGTTAACATTTTGCAAGAATATGGTGGACCTTGCTTTAATTCTTTCAGGTCAATTTCTTGCTCGTCGAAAATGACTGATTCGTCTTCGTCACATTCATCTTCTTGGCATATTCCTACATATGCCATTCTTTCTTTTTTACTTTTGTTAGCCCTAAACTTCTCAACTTTTAGCCCTTCGATCCGTCTTACCCTATCTGCTAACTGTGCTATATCTCTTAAGTATTGAGTATCTATTTTATTCCTTATGGAATAGTCTAGACCTCTTGCAGCCATTTTGACCAGTTCTTGTTCTGGCACTTGCGTGAAACATCTTGCTTTTAGAAATCTGAATCTTTTAAGGTAGTCATCTATAGGATCTGAGAATTTTCTTTTAACGCTGGCTAATTCTTTCAGGCTTATTTTAGTTTGTCCCATGTAGAATTGTTCATGGAACAATCTCTCCAACTGAGTCCATGTATGTATGGAATTTGCTGGTAGGGATGTAAACCAAGTGAACGCAATCTTTGTTAAAGAGCTTGGGAAATATTTCATCCTTAGATTTTCATTATGTGCTATTTCAACCGCTTCGATCAAGTAATGCGTTATGTGCTCTATGGTGGATTCACTAGTATCCCCTGAAAATTTTGTGAATTTTGGGATTTTCCACCTTGGAGGTAATTCTTGTTGTAAAACATATTCAGATAGTGGGGAAGTGTAACTAGGCCTATGAAACCCCACGTTTACCCTATTTTGCGCCATTATTCTTTCGACCATGTCTGCCAAATTGTTTTCGGTAGGTGGATTATTATAACGCATTCTCTATTATAAAATGTCATCAGCGTTTTGACCTCTATGAACTATCAATCTCCTAGGCTCTCGTTGGATAGGGACTTCGACACGAAGTTGTTCGACAACCTCTTCTTGGATTTTAGGATTTGCCTGAGGGTTGTCTAAAGGTCTCTGATTTATTGTTGGTTCTTCTTCGACATTGATTACTGGATTCTGAATCACAGTTCTCTCAGTCAAATTTGAGGGACTCCAAAGAACTCAGCAACACGCACCATTTGTGCTGCCAATATCTGATTCGTTTGAGTAGTGTTTTGTATTAAAGGGTTAAACACTTCCCCCATTTGTTGCGTCAACCTACGGACCATTTCATGATTACTTTCGTCCATTTGTTGACGTATTGCTTGCGCAAAATTAGTTGTAATTGTTGGCATTTGGAATGCTGGTGGGGGTTGGTTTGGTCTACTAACGTTCCCACCATAACCTGACCCTTGTAAAGGTAAAGACATGTGAACCATGGCATCAGAATACAAAGGTGTTGCGTTATGTAAATTAGCCATCACTGAAGTTGGCATTCCATAAGGTTGTTTGATACGGCCTAAAGTTATTTCCTCCAGGGGGAGGGGTTCCCATAGGCATCGAATGTCCTATATTGGAGGAACCGAGTGCATTCTGAGAGAAATACACTGCTGGTATCGATCCAGATGATGAGGGATTTCCCCCTTCTGAAATGTGGATTGGTTCCATATTTCCCCCTGCCGAAGGAATAACACTGGAAACTGGAATTTCGTTAGGATTTACTGGTGGATTAGCCATTTTTCTTACTCTAGTTCGCCTAGGTTTTTCTACGTCAGTCACGGCTAGTTTACTGCTTCGTAAAATCATACAACGTAATACGATTTTTTTTTGGATTAAGAAGAATATTTTTCAGTACTTTAGCACTGGTCCCACTGGGCGTGCCAATTTGTTCGCTTGTGATTTTGGAGAACAACCTCTGGTTTACTAATTCCTTGGAACTGGGTTACTTGCAGGACCAACCACACAAGTCCTAGGATACATGTGCTAAATTCTTGGGGTTTGTTTCTTAATATAAAAGTTTTACTAGTTTTTGTGAGTCTGTCGAACGATCACTAATGAAATTGTTCTTGTTTATATCAAAGTATGGATATTTTTGTATAATAAAACTAACAAAGAACTTGAAGTTCGCATTAAAGGTTTTCTGGAATGTAAATTTACTTGAAAGTAAATTGCTTGAAAAATAAATGAAAGCATAAACTTGAACAAGGAATAAAACAAATCTAAATTTTATAGTTGAAGTATAAATGGTGTTTACACCTACATTTTCCAGAAAATTCTCTTTTCTCTTACACACGAGTATTATAGTAACTTTTACAGGAATGTTGTACATAATTTCACACACTTAAAACAAAACAAAACTATCATATTTATATACAAATAAAATAATCGTCGAATAACGGTCAACTCCTAAGAGTTCGCCACTTGGCGTTCTGCATGCTACTAATCTCTAGGAATCCTCCATGTATCTTCTACCAAGCGAGGCCATTATTCATATTAAAACTGCTCTTTAATTGGTGAAGCGACGCATCTTCACGTCAATTCATTTTAAATTCAAATATGAAGTCATAGCGTCTCCTTCGTCGAATTCTTGCCTTCATATCCCTTGTCGAAAACATAAGAAGACTTCTTCGTAGTTATGTGAAGAACTTTTAACTGACATCTCGACCGCTCCTTTGACAGAAATCCGTTCGTTGTATCACGAGCCAAATCATCACAAACCTTCTCAAGATTCTGGACATGTTTGGAAGAAAGAGTGATCCTAATCTGTCAAATATCTTCACAGCTACGTACATCATTGTTCAAAGCACAATGAGATGAGGAGTGCTGAGAAACTTCAATGTCGAATAATGGTGACTTGTGGAAAAATAGTTGACGAAGCTACCAGCTGCTAAGGCTCTTATTTATTAAAAACCGTGGTGTCGAAATTATGTGTATACAAGTGTAACACTCCAAAATTTTCCCTTTCATTTCATGGCATTTAGTATATCATTTTGCATAAATGATTCCACATCCTTGCATAAAATTTGAAGCATAAAATCATAGCTGGAGGCATAGGGCATGTGATCAATGACTGATGGAATTGATGATCATCTAAAGGCAAGGGTCACATGGCTTCACAATAATCTCAATCCTTATGATCATGTTGTGTTTATATAGTGGTGTAATTTTAGGGTAAAACTTTGGGCTTTGATGGAGTTTTCTTGGGTTGTTTGGATGTGAAGAAATCCAAATTTCCAAAGTTGTCAAAATCACATAAAATCATGTCATTTGAGTCTTGAATGAATTTGGAAGGGATCAATCAATATAATCTTCAAATATTTGATCCCAAAATAATTTTGGAATCAAATATTTGATTTTTTATGATTTATTTCAATTAAAATTGAATTTAAATGATTAAAATTCAATATAATATAAAATAAATAATAAAAATAAGAAAATATGATCAATGGGTCATAAATAGTCTTAGAATTGTGTTTGGGTTGAAATATTATGGGTCCATTCGAAGAAAACTTGATTTTTGGCCTTTTTTGCTTCATACACCTCCTCAAAATTACCCAACTTCAGCAATGCATAACTCTCTCAATTTTTATCCCATAAAGATGTTCTAGGACTTTTTAGAAATCTTAGAGTGTCCTATAACTTCTCCTTTTGGTCCCATGTCCATATCAGTTTCCATTTTTAAGTTATGAGCTTTGGAAGAAGTTGACATTTTGTTGACTTTTAAAAGAACATGTATTGTCTTGACTCATATCTTCCAAATGAAGCATTTTTGCACTTGGCTTGTGAGACACAAAGTTGTAAAGAATTGAATTTCCTTCAAAATGATATTTGGATGGGAAATTTTTGATGAAGTATGTGAAAGTTATGGCTGGTCAAAGTACAATTGACTTTACCTGCACAAAACCCTAATTTAGTAACTCCTGATTCTTGATGATTCTGACGTTTCCTTGATGAATCATGATCAACTATTGATCAAATGATGAAATTCACCTCATAATCTTGATGTTTACCAAAAATATTGAAGTTTGACTTTATGTTGACCACAATTGACTTATTGACCAAATCAACTGATTTTTAAGTATCTGAGCATCTGACTGACCAAACTTGCAGGGAAAGCTTTGAAAATTGAAATGAGGATTCTTTGAGGTATATGGGATGTAATGAAGTCCATTTGAGGCTTTGGAAGTCCAATTTGCTTTGAGAAATTCAAAACCCTAGTTTTAAGATCCATTTCTTAGGAGGAGGCTTTGTCTGATAAAACCTGAAATCCCTTGAGCAATTGTGAATCTTGTGACCATCAGGAGACCTCTTGGGATAAATTATCTTGAATATGGGAGGGAAATATTAGGGTACAAAAGCTGCCCCTATTCAATTTTCTGAAATCGGAGGAGTTAGATTGGCATGTACGCCATTCGTGACCTGAAGGTGGAAGAGGATGGAACACTTAAGCCCAAAAATTTGTACTTGTCGGTGCGTAAAGTAATACCGCTGATTGATTGTATTGCTTGAATGGGATTACAGATACCAGTCGTAGTAACTAAAGATGGGCTTATAGATGCCATTCAAAGTATTTGTGGATATGAGTATCAAAATATGTCTACGTTTGACTCTATCTGAATGTTGTCACTGCACTAAGTATCCGAATTAGATCTTCGTCTCGACCATCTCTGAAGTGTCTCTGTAACATATTCGAGCTAAGTATCCACACTAGATCTTCGTGTAGATCGTATCTGAATTATCTCTGGATAGAAAGATATCTTGCACTAAGTATCAGTACTAGATCTTCATCTCGATCGTCTCTGGACTGTCTTTAGGAAAATATTTTGAATTAAGCATCATAATTAAATATTTGTTTCGATTATCTTTGAAGTGCTTTTGGAAAGTATCCTGCACTAAGTATCAACACTAGATGATCATTTAGATTGTCTCTGAACTATTTCATGGAGTTGGTAATGTTTATCTGACTGCGAACTATCCTGAAAAGGAAAGGTTAGTTTATGCAAGATTATTCGATGTAGGCATGTATGACATGATGTCCTTAATATAGGTAAGAATGTTGTATGCATTACGGATGTGTATGCCATGATATGATGTAAATGATGTATGTATGAATTATGTAGTCAAAGTATATTAGTAGCTTCGTGTAACAACTGCTAGCTGGGAAAAATAAATCCCGATTCGTTGCTGAGGAATATGAAGGCGTCGTTCCCGTATCGTTTTAGAATATTGTATTTAGGATCTTTCGAATCTCGTTTTTCGTACTTCTTATTGAAAGATTAAATTCCTACATACCCTGACTGGGGACAAAAGAGACAGACATTCCTCTGAGAGACTTATCCGGCCAAGCGTCAATTCGGAGGATATTAGGCTAGAGAGAATTCTGCTCGAGAATCTCGTAGAGTTGGAAGTACAAGAGGCTACTTTGAACATTTCACTAGAATATATCCGTAATGATTATGCTGTGGGGATGAACCGGTGAAGATTCATTTGATTCCTACCTCTGATCGTCCTTGGTAAATGCTATTATTGTAATTTATGTATTTCTGGTAAACATCAATCATATTCAAAAGCATATATACATTCAAACATAATCAATGGATGTTTCCGCTTAAGTAAAAAGGGAAAAGTAAACCTGAATTCGAAAATAGAATTGTATTGATTTTGAAAGTGGCCTATAAATAGGCAAGTTTAAACAAATAGACGGAAATCCTAGTAAGAGGAATTCATCGTGGAAAATTTAAAAGAGTACAAAATAAGGAAAAACAACTATGTGTAAGTGATCCCATCAAGTTTCAACTCCGCTATTGCCATTATCTTCAAGTATCTCATCTTTTGCTGTCGGAAGAGAAATGATTGGACTGATCTGCATATGTTTGAACTTGATATAGGTAGCACAACTAGTTGACGTTACATGGTTGATCCAACGAGACATAGTCGTACGCTTTAATCCCTAGCTTTTGCCTGGACTGCCCTTTTAGGTTTTTAGTCCACCGGGATACCCTTTTTTGCCCAAGCCGCCCTTTCGGGTTTTCAACTTGTCGGGTGTACAACAATTTATATATATATATATATATATATATATATCCCATATTTTTTCCTGAACCCTTTTGGTTCGCCGGGATGCCCTTATTTTTGCCTAGGCCAGTCAACCTAGCGGGTCTATTTTTATGCGTAGTATTTTTTGACTATGTCTGCGTTCACAGGTTGCGGGAAATATTCACCATCCATAGTAGTAAGCTTCATAACACCTTCAAAATATACACTCTTGACTACAAATGGCCCTTCATAGGTGGGAGTCCATTTGCCCCTAGGATCACCCTATGGTAATATGATACGCTTGATTACTAAATCGCCAACCTAATATACTTGATGCTTGACTTTCTTATTAAAGGCTTTGATCATACGCTTCTGATACATCTGACCATGACAAATAGTTGTAAGCCTCTTTTCATCAATCAAGTTTATCTGGTCGAGTCGAGTCTGAATCCATTCATCTTCATCTAAGTCTGCATCTTTTATAATTCTTAGAGAAGGAATCTGAACTTCATTAGGTAATACTTCCTCCATCCCATAGACAAGAGAGAATGAGGTTGCCCCAGTTGAAGTACGTACTGTGGTTCGATAACCATTAAGAGAAAATGATAACATCTCATGCCAGTCTTTGTATGTCACTGTCATCTTCTGTAAGATCTTCTTGATATTCGTATTGGCGGCCTCCACTACACCATTCATCTTTGGTCGATATGGAGAAGAATTGTGATGCTTAATCTTGAACTGCGTGTAGAGTTCAGTAATCATAGTATTGTTCAGAGTAGTACCATTGCCTGTGATAATCCTTTCAGGGATGCCATACCTACATATAATTTATGCTTGATGAATCGAGCCACAACATTCTTGGTAACAGAAGAAAACGAGGTTGCCTCTACCCACTTTGTAAAGTAATCAATAACAACAAGAATGAAACGATGTCAATTGGAAGCGGTAGGTTTGATCTCACCAATCATATCAATGCTCCACATGGAAAAATGCTAGGGAGTAGTCAGAATATTCCATGGAATTGGAGGCACATGTACTTTATCAGCATAGATCTGGCACTTATGACATGTTTTGGAGTGCTGATAGCTATCAGCTTCCATGGTAGACCAATAATAACATGCTCTCAATATCTTCTTATCCATTGTATGCCAACTAGAATGAGTACCAAAGATTCCATCATGCATATCTTCCATAATGTAACACCCCAAATTTGCCCTCTTCTGTTTAGCATCATCATCATATCATAATCATCATAAGCATATCATATCCTTAGCATTTTGCATAGAAAAATGAAGCATAACACTCACATGTTCTAGCATAAGGCATATGATCAACCGTCCGGGAGATTTGAAGCACTACAAGTCAAAATCAAGAGCATGGTGACCTAGCAAGAATCTCACAGGATCATTTTGCACAAGCTCTGTATCATCTTCAAGGCCCTAAAAAGGATGAGGATCAAAATCAGCTTGAAACGGTTGGCGTCGGGTTATTCTTGAGGTTTCCCACCAAAAGGAGGGGAATTCAAATTTTCCTTGCGTTAACGGCTGCGAAATTTGAATTTCAGCAGGAAGTTCAGCATGTGTGTTTTAGCTCCATTTTCCAATTTTCTGATTTTTATTCATTTGAATTAATTGGGAATTATGGAGAAGGATCTAGAGCATTTGTCCAAGCCTAATTCCAATGCTAAATCCTAATCACTTTCTAAGCCAATGCCAAGCCATATTTTTTGGATCCCAAACCTAAACCATATTTATTCCATTTCCCTCCAAACCAAGAGACCACTCCCTCATTTTTTATTCTCATTTTCTGAATTTTCATTCTTCTCACTCACAATTCTCTCACTTTTCTCTCCCAATTTTCCAAGTCACTCAAAGTTCCTCTTTGAAGATCACACAATCTTGCCTTGAGGTGTGTAGATCTTGGAACTAGACCTCCATCCTCATCCAGTTTCACATCCATCATTACCCGTAAGGAGGGTAGTTCAACTTCCACAGGTAGAACAACTTCCATACCATACACAAGATGATAAGGTGTTGCCCCAGTAGATGTTCTGATAGAGGTTCGGTACCCATGCAAGGAAAATGGTAGCATTTCGTGCCAGTCTTTGTAGGTGACTACCATCTTTTGCACAATCTTCTTAATATTCTTGTTAGCGGCCTCAACAGCGCCATTCATCTTTGGCTTGTAAGGAGAAGAGTTGTGATGTTGAATTTTGAAGTCCCGACAAAGTTCTGCCATCATTTTGTTGTTCAAATTGGAACCATTATCAGTAATGATTCGCTCGGGAACTCCATATCGACAGATGATATCCTTCTTTAGAAATCTAGCCACCACTTGTCTGGTGACATTTGCATATGAAGTTGCTTCAACCCATTTAGTGAAGTAATCAATGTCTACCAGGATGAATTTGTGACCATTTGAACCAGTCGGTTCAATCTTTCCAATCATATCAATGCCCCACATGGCGAAGGGCCAAGGTGAAGACATTACATTCAAAGGATTCGGAGGTACATGCACTTTATCTGCGTAGATCTGGCATTTGTGGCATTTTCTGGCATAGGCACAATAGTCTGCATCCATTGTGATCCAGTAGTAACCTGATCTTAATAACTTCTTTGCCATTGCATGTCCTCCGACATGGGTACCGAAAGAACCTTCATGTACTCCGTGCATCAGTAGGTCTGCTTCCTTCTTGTCAACACATCTGAGCAAGACCATGTCAAAGACCATCGGTATTGAGGAAGAAGCTACCGGCTAGCTTCTTAATGTCTTCTTATCATTTGACGATGCCCCAGGTGGGTATGTCTGATTCTCCAAGAAGCATTTGATGTCATGGTACCAAAGCATGTTATCAGCGACAGTGTCCACAAAGAATACATATGTCGGTCTATCCAATCTGGATACCAAAATCCGAGGCACATAATTAGAAGCTTGTACTTTGATCATTGATGAAATGGTAGCCAAAGCATCTGCAAACTGATTCTCATCTCGAGGGATGTACTCAAGCTTAACTGTCGTGAAGAAGGTCAACAATATCCTCGTATAGTCACGGTAGGGAATCAGATGCTCCTGATGAGTATACCACTTGCCGTTAGTTTGGTTGATTACCAAAGCTGAATCTCCGAATACATTCAAGGTTTTGATCCTGAGGTCAATGGCTTCCTCAAGACCCATGATACAAGCTTCGTATTCTGCTTCATTGTTAGTGCAAGCAAAGGTGAGTTTTGCTGAGAAAGGCATATGAACTCCTTTGGGTGTGATAAGTACTGCACCAACTCCAAAACCATTGCAATTAACTGCCCCATCAAACATCATAGTTTATGCTTCTTTTGGGTCAGGCCCTTCAATGTGAACTGGCTCTTCAAAATCTTTTTCTTTCAAGAACATGATGTCTTCATCAGGAAAGTCAAATCTCATAGGTTGGTAATCATCAATGGGTTACTCAGCCAGATAGCCAGACAATACACTGCCTTTGATGGCTTTTTGAGAAGTGTACTGAATGTCATATTCTGTCAGAATCATTTGCCACCTGGCAACCCTTCCGGTAAGTGTTGGCTTCTCAAATATGTACTTAAGTGGATCCATCATTGAGATCAACAAGGTAGTGTGAGTCAACATATACTGTCTTAGTCGGCGAGCAGCCCACGCTAAAGCACAACAAGTTTTCTCGAGCAGTGAATAACGTTGTTCACATTCGGTAAACGTTTTGCTTAGGTAGTATATTGCATACTCTTTTCGAACAGACTCGTCATGCTGGCCCAACACACACCCCATTGACTCTTCTAATACTGTCAGATACTTGATTAGAGGTCTTCCTTCGATTGGAGGCATGAGAATTAGAGGTTCTTGCAGATATTCTTTGATCTTGTCAAAAGCTCTAACAATCATCGTTCCACCTTGTCGCTCCCGCTAAGAGACACAGAGTCAGATAGGGTACAGACGCGAATGGTCGGCGAAAGAGAAGAATGAAAAGAAATGAAAAGAGTCGCTAGCTAGGCATTTTTATCCCAAAGGAAAGGTAATGCTGCATAAACCTGGAAAAGTATGGATAAGATGGTTGCGAACCAGAGAAATTGAGAAAGGGGGTTGGTTACAACCTGGGAAGGTATTAGCACCCAGATTGTCTGTCGTACTCGACGGGATCCACGCTTGAAAGTTTGTATTTAAAGGGGTAGTGTCTGTGCTATCTGTGTGCAAAAGCTGGAAAAGAATGTACAAGTGTCAGAAATGAGGCTTTCAAGAATAATGCTGGAAGAGGGGGGAAGAGACAAAGACTTTTGTTCGATAACTGTTAAGTTATGCCTACGTATCCTCTCATGCAATGAGGAAGTCAGAACACCGTAGTTCGACTCAAAGAGACTGGGAATGAATTGACTGATGAACTGCTTGCTTGTCTATGCTCAAGTGTATGACCTGTCTGGCTCAGGTGCTAACTGTCTTGCATTAGACGGAAGAAGCGAGTTCTCGTTTGTGAGTGAAGATGATGAGAAAAGAATCCCGAAGGAGACGATTATTGTTTGTTTTTGATGTTTTCAGTCTTTTATTGCTTTTTTTGTGTTTGTCATAAGTTAATGAGCTTAAGCCTAAACCAAAGGGTTAGTAAACTCATCATATCCTCCCTTTGATTAGGGATAATGAGAATACCTTAAGTATGAAGTAAACACCTCAAACTTAATTACCATGATAATGTAGGATTAAGATCATTAACCTACTTGTGATTATTTAGATGTTTTTGGTGTTTTTTTTTAGTGTTAAGTAATGAGCTTAAGCCATAATCAAGGATTTAATGGACTCATTACACCATCCTAATAGAAGGATAATATATGAGCACACTTAAGCTGAGGAAGATACCTCAACTTAATCCATGATTAGGGATTAACCTCATGACAAAACAAAGCCTTTATTAAAGTGGATTTTAATTAAGGGGTAGATTAAGAAATGAGTTTTATGATTTGTAAGACAACTTGAGGGGGACTTGTCCATTAACACTAGGGTTAGTCCTTCTTAACCAATAATGGAAGAATTAGAACCCTAATGCAAGGCCCAAGTTACAAGTTAATGTCTTGATGATTATTAAGATGGATTGATTAAGAGGTTTAAACACATTAAAGGTTTAACACTTAGGATTAAAGTTATACACTCCATCCTAAGAGAAGGATGCAGGCATAACCCTAATCACAAAGTCTTAAAACCTTAAAGGTTTAGTCTCTGATTATGAGGTGAGAAGAGAGACACAAAAGAAGACACAAAGGTAAAACTAAAGGGGGACTAATCAAAACCCTAATTATTGTCATGCTTGGGTGTTCCTATGGTTTGTTAGGCTTGCAAGAGATCTTCAGAGAAGCCACCAATGGAAGAAGCAGATGAAAGGAGGAGAAGCAGAAGAAACAAGTTAACTTACTTCATTGAAGAAGATAAGTTACTTGAAGAAAGAAAGTGAATTATGAACATGAATGAGCAACCTCACTCTAAAGTAAATGAGAATGCAGCAAGGATGCAAAAGAAGAATGAGAAAAGAAATGAAAAGTGAAGGCAAATTCACTTCTCAAAGAACTTACCACCTGAAATGGTTAGTATAAAGAAAGGAATGAAATGAAAATGACATGTATGAAAAGATGCAAACCAAAACCAGAAGCATAAACATGATGAAAATGATTCTATGAGATGATGCAAAGACATGTCAAGTGCTATGAATGTTCATACAAGAGATGAGAATGCAAATGAAGCATGTAGGATGCATGAAAGCACATGAAAGTTCATGGAATGAAATGAATGCATATCATGGCAAATAAATGAAGAAATGATCAACAATGATTCTAACGTGTCCTATGGTATCTTAGATGTCATGTGAATGCAAGAAATGTCATGGCAAGTTCATGAATGAATGCACATGCAAGATGTATGCAAATGAACATGAGAAATTAGGGTTTTAATGCAACATGAGATGCAAAAGTCAAAAACAGAAGCAAATCACAAGATAAAAAATTGCAAAAGAACTCAAAGGAACCCTAATACCATATGATATCACACCCCAAAGGAGGAGGTCTAACTCTTAACCTAAAGAAAGTTGTGATTTTTCTAAGTTATCTAGGGTTTTAAGGTACCTTAAGAGGGAAAATGCAAATCAAATGGAAAATGCAAGATAAATTTGTGACAAAAATATGCTAGATACTACATGTCAAATGAAGATAAATGCAAAAAGAACCATCATCAAACCATTCATGGTTAGGCAGAAAATTTATGAACCCTAAATTCAAAGAAAAATGTCAAGATTGATTCAAAACCAAAAAGAAATTTGTATGAATGGTTTGACAATGTTTCTAAATATCCTAAGATGCAATGTGAATTTTTTTGGAATTTTTGGAAACCTAAATGATATTTTAATTAATTAATTTCCATTAATTAATTAAAATAAACATTTAAATGTTTTAAAAATGATTTTTTAATGCAAAAAATAAAAATAAAAATGTTTTCTGGTTGAGAAATATATTTGAAATGAAAATGCAAAAGGAAAATATTTTTAGAATTCTCTAACTATTTTAAATAAATGATGCAAAATAAATGATATAAAATGAAATAAAAACTGAATTAATGGGAAGTAAGCTGATCCAAAGGCTCAGATTCAAATCTGGGGAAAGGAAATTGACTACACGCGTGTTTCAAGGGCCTGGATTGCTTCTGGGTTAAATGACCTAATTAATCTAATTAATCCAGATTTTAATTAATTAATTAGGGTTAGGGCTAAATGACAAAATCTGGGCCGTTCAAACACGAAATTAAAATCAATCCAATGGTCTACGTTAAAGCTGGGAAATTAACCCTAATTAAACTCAGGTGACCGAAGCTAATCTCCGGTCATCTTCTCCGGCCATCCCTCACCTGAGTTCTCTCAAATCACCACAAAAATGCATCAAACTTTCCAGAAATGATCAGTGAACAACAACAAACAAGAATCCAGGCACGAAATTCATTTATTTTCAGAAACAAGCATGAATCGAATCAAACTTCTTTTAGGTCAAAAATTTCAGAGATTCGGTTCATGCTCATTTCTTCATCATTCTCAAAAATAACAAGTGCAGTGTGATCAGGGGAACATTTATATACCTTAAAAAGAGATTTATGGAAAAAAAGTTTGAGATGGCTACCTGAGTTGAAGCTTTGAGATTCTGAGCTTTCAGAGCCTTTCCTTTGTGCAAAAAGCTTCCTTTGATCCTCCTGAGGCTAGTGGAAAGCTTGAAAAGCTTTGAGAGTGGCTGGTTTGTGTTGTGTGGTTCTGGTTTAGCATAAATGGAGGTTTGTGTGAGTAGTGATTCAGGCTATTTCAAAGGGTGGGTTTTGTTCTATGGATGAAGAGTGATTTGTTGGTGAAGGAATTTCTGGATTTTATTAAGTTTTGAGGGTGTTTCAAAGAGAACAAGTCTTGTGCACAAATTTGTGAATATGATGTTGTGTATGTTTTTAGGCTCCAATGCTTCCTCATATATCTCCCATATTGTATGAATATAATATGTGGTAGGTTCTGAATGGCTGCAAAACACTATTCCAAGAGTATGAGAGTTTTTGCCAAAAAGTCAAATATGTGTCCTTGAGAGTATGGGATGGAACATAAGTGGTACAATGGGGTGTCTTTCTTCAGCATGGTTTATGGTGAGCCCTAGGATCAAAAGAATGCAGCTGGCTTGGATAACAAGATGGCATAGATTTTGCATTTTGTCCTCTTTGAAGTTTCTTGTGAACCAAGGCATGAAATCTTGTGAATTCTTGTGCAATTCTGATCTTGGCAAGTTGCATTATGTTGGTATGATGCATAGAAGTGTATTAGAGGTCACAAAATGGCTTGGCAAGTGGTTTTGCAAAAATCCCTCTTTGGTGCATTCTTGAAAATTATAGGATTTTTGCCAACATTGAAAGATCATAACTTGAGTTCCATAATGAATTAGAACTTGTTCTTGTACTTTTTGAAAAGGGAATGATCCAATATACAACTTTCATGACCAACAATTTTTCATTTGAAGCAGTTTTGGTTGAGAAAGAGGAGGTTGAAAAACTTTCCCAAAATGGAAAGTTTACATTACAAGTCATTTCCATTTTTGGCAACTTTTGGTTTAGCTCACTTTTCTTCAATTTTGTGAACTTCTAAACACTTCAATGATAAAATAAAGATCATATAACTTTAATTTGATGAAAAATCCACTTTGGTTCCATTGTTGGGGCCTCAAATGCCCTGATTTTGCTCTGACTTGCTCAAGAAGTTACCCAGTGAACAAATGACTTCCACAATGAATTTCTTCATCAAACTTGGTATACATTATCCTTATAACATATTGAGACCATTAGAAACAAGAATGACCAAAAAATTTGGAGTTATGGCCTCTGAAACCAAAACCCTAATTTCAGGTCATCTGTGCAGTGAAACCCTAGCTCTGCTTCCATGCTTTCCAAGTCCTTGTGATTTCTTGACTTCCTTGATATTTGAGGGATATAAAATGATGATAGAACATACATGGACCCTCTTGGAATGATTGGAAGCCTTTGTAGTGGCTCAGATGGATCCTTGGACTGCTCAGATCACAAACCCTAGATGCAGATGATTTTGAACTAATGCAGTGAATCAAAAATGCAATATGAGATGGTATGCTTATGCTAATGCAAACATGAAAGATAAAAAGCCATGGTGTGAAATTAGTGAAGGCAAATTTGGGGTGTTTACAACTGCCCCTATTCAAACATGAGTTAACTTTGCAGGATGTAAGCGACGGGCTTAACAGACAAACAAGATAACTTGTGGTTGAATACCAAAGACAGTCCAAAATTTGCACTCACTGGGGAGAAGAAGAAAAGGGATATAAATTGTAAAATAAAGTATAGTATCATTATAAAGTGAAGGCGATGGAGGACGACCATCGAGCAGAGGACGACTGTTGGGGATAAAGCAATGACAGGGACGAACGACAAGCTGGGGAAATAAAGAGATCATGATGGGGACGACCATCAAGTAAAGGAAATAAAACTCTTTGGGGATTAAAGGCAATGATGGGGACGACCATCAGGTTTGCAGAGTAAAGATAAACGACGATGGGGACGACCATCGGTTCAAAGAATAAATGAAATATTAATGAGGGACAGTCATCAAAAGGTGAAGGACGATCACCTAGCAGGGGACGTCTGCTCTTTATCACGACATAGGACGAATGTCGGATAGAAAAAGTCGACGATGGGGATGGCCATCGGATAAGCATGATGAAGGACGATCATCAAGAGGTGAAGGACGATCACCTAGCAGGGTACGACTGCTCTCGGGGTTTATCATGACATATGACGAATGTCAGATAACAAGATCAATGATGGGGATGGCCATCAGATAAAAATGATGAAGGACGGTCATCAAAAAGGTGAAGGACGATCACCTAGCAGGGGACGACTGCTCTGTTGGGGAAAAGGATGAGGGACAGTCATCCGAGGTGAAGGACGATCACCTGGCAGGGGACGGCTGCCGAAAGATATCACGACATAGGATGAATGTCGGATGGAAAAGGGTTCCAATAATGGAGACTCCGCTGGGGAAAGGATGAGGGACGGTCATCCATAGGTGAAGGACGATCACCTGGCAGGGTACGGCTGCCGAAAGTATCACGACATAGGACGAATGTCGGATAAAAGTAAAAATGTTCTGCTTTTACTAGGGAATGGTAAACACGGACGAGTGCTTACGCTTAAGAAATAAAAGGTATAAGTGTTTTGACGCTGTGTATAGATTAAAGATGCGGACGAGCATCCTTAAGACCATGATATGGACGAGTATCGGTAGAAACAAACGCTGACGCATGTTCAGAGATGATGATACAAACGAGTACCAACTGGTTAACAAAGGACACAAACGAGTGTCGAATCTGTGGGGAATAAGTGTATACAAGATACGGACGAGTATCTGTATAAGCACAAACAAGTATTGTGAAGTATGAGCAAGACACAAACGAGTGTTCAACTTGTAGATGCAGACTTCAAGTTCTTTGTTTTGATGAAGTCAACATTATCCAAGCTCATTCCAGATTGCAAAAAGTCGAGATGACAACAAATGATCAAGACCATAGCTATGCATCATCAATGGAATGGTTCCGATCGATTCAAGATTTTGTGCTACACTTTTCAAGACTTGTCTCAAGGCTTAGGTATATCAATAATTAACTCTTAAATATGATATGCAAGTGTTCAACATAATCTTCATTATTTTATTGCATGTGCATAGTTTTTGAAAATGAAATTGGAACTGGTTTAACACTTTTAACAGAAATATTTTTCTGAATTTTAATAGTGTTAACCGGTTAACGGCAGCAATTTTCAAATTTTGTGGTAACGTTCATAGGCGTTAACCGATTAACCTATTTGGTTAACCGGTTAACACTGAAGAAAGTTTGAAAAATTGTTTCTTTTTAAATTCAAATATTTTGTTAAAGTTACACCTCTTCATGATTTTCTCTCATAAGGATTTATACCTTTTCAAAAGAATTTGCTTTCAAATTTTCATACCTTTTTTGAATAGGTGTTTTATCTATTATAATCTAACATTTTCAAATTCAAAAACAACCTCCTAGAAAAATTTCAAATATTTTCATACAATCAAATTCACTTTATTCAAATTATCTTCATCTTTCAAAAGTGTTCATAAGTTCATAATTTTCATATTTTGTCTTGAACACTTGTGTTGAATATTTATAGTGAATTCTTGATTATAGGAGAAGATCAATTTTATTGATATCATTTCATTGTACTCTCACTCAAACAATACTATAGAAAGTGTCTTTCTATTTTGTGACTTGTGTTCCAAGGATTGTTTGGACATAAGGGTAAGTGTGGCAAGAGGATTGTTCTTGCACACTTGTTTGTATAGTTTTGTTAGAAAGTAGGCCTCGCCATTGAAGGCGTGATAGGTTGTACTGTTCTAAAGAAAACTAGTGGAAATCTCTTTCGGTTTGGAAAGGGGACTGGATGTACCTTCGGATTGTGAAGGTGTAATACCTCAAAATTTGCCCTCATTTTCTTTACCTTAACTGGCTTGTGCTTCACGTCTCATCTGCATTCTTCCGTTAGATCATAATGTCACAACCATGCATTTTCATGAAAGCCTAAGGCATGGGATCAGTTTTTCTTTGTGGCTCGAATCTCCCAGTTCATTAGTGGTTTTTTTTTGGCTATCACTCTCAAGGTTGAGACCAACAATGGGTCCTTATTACTACGGGCGTCCTACTAAGTCACTAGAGCTTCAGTGAAAGTCATGGTATTAGGATGTCCTGGCGAGGGTTTTCTTAGACATATTGGTTGCCTGGATGGCATATTCATCTTCAGGTTTTCCTCATAATGAATGTTTTGAGGCTACTATTTATTGAATGGGTGAATTACGAGGAAATAAGGACATTTGGCATCAAGGTGTAAATGAAGTGTTCTTGTTGCAGTCTAATTCGGATTTTATGGGAGCAAAAGAGAGGTGGAAGTTTACTTGTGGCCTATAAGGTCTCAAATTCATTTGAAATTCCAAGGTACCATTTTTCAGGTATATTCATATGGATTTCTGTCTATTGTGGAACTACAACTGCCCATGTTTTACAAAGTTAACGCAACATCCAAATCAAGGTTACATAAAATTTTGATCAATTATGAATCCATATCTCAAGGCTTCTCCTTTATTTGATTTTCAAACTTCGTCTCTGCGTCTTTCGAGACCATAATTATGCTATCCAATATCCGTATAGAACCATTAATATTTGGTTTAATGTCGAGATTTAGAGCACATTATCATGTAAAATGGAAGAAGTCTTGTGTGGATGCTATATGTGTTTCTTTTTATTCATACGAGCTTGTTGGTATTCGTTTGAAAGGAGCCTTGGTAAATCGTTGTGGGAAGGTTTGAATTCATTAAATTAAAGTTGGTTTTTTTAGATTAAGGGTGCACATGATGATGTGAGATTGTTCATTGGAGTCATAAATCTAAGCAAAAAAATCAAGAGGACATTATGGTTGTTTTTCGTGACTCTCTGTGTGTGAGGTCATATTATTCATTTTGTTCATGCCACAGATGTATTATAATGAATAGTTCAAACAAAAGAGAGAGAGAAAAGATTCCTGAATATGATTCTTGCACGAATGTACTGTTCTATTTACAATCCAAACATCCAAAGCCAATGTGTTTTGAGTGATATTTAAAGCTACATCAGGTCTTATTTACATAAATAACTATTACAACTTTGAAGTGCGAGATCATTCTTTTCACCTCTCGCAAAAGCACCAAAATCTTAAAGGGTTCAGACCATGTTTCACAGACAGAAATTATTCTCATTTCAAAGACAACATATGTTTCTTCTCCTTCACCGCCGGTAGCAAGCCTTTCCATCTGAAACGCAAATAAGAAGGTCTTGTCGATTGGTTACATTTCACTTATGAGATTGATTATTAAAGGCACAATGTGATACAACAAGCAGTGTTAAAAGCCTAACATTGCGATACGGGAAAAGGCAGAGTTCGGAGTTAACAAAAAAAGAAAAGGAAAGTTACAGGATAGTAACCTTCATACAAATTCTCGCCGAGCAGTGCCAGCCGAAATCTTTTCCTCATCAACCGTTATTTCAATTCGCTTCAATAACCATAACTTGAGACTCCTTCTAACTGTCATAAAAGAGAAAGAAAACTTCATATCAGTTTCAATATAATTTCCCAACAAAATTTCTCAACCGACAGAATTAATTTAACCACTTTTTTCCAACTGTTTCTAACCACCTAGCCATTCTAATAACTAACAAAAGGATTCAAAACCAAAAAAGAAAAAAAAGCAGTTACGAATCATAACGGAGTTTCAGTTAACAAGCTATAACAGAATTCATCAATTTTAGAATCAGGGAAAAATCCAATAAGCTTCAAAATCCTGTATGCAATACATAAAGCCAGAAGCAGAGAATCACATTGAAAAAGTGCATAACAGAACAGATTCTAACTGAAAAAATAACAACAAATTCCTAACAGAATGAGTCTAGAAACTTCACCTGAGAAATTCCACATAACTGAATTCAATAAGTGAATTTTCCTGAAGCTTCTGGATTCTTCTGAGCATTGCCTATAAATCGGGAGCTTCTTCTTCCATTGTTCTTCTTACACAATTTTCATAACCCTTCAACCATTCACTTCTCCTCTTTCTTCTCCTCCAATCCCTTTTCTTCTCCAAACCTCACAAATTCTCTAAGCAAAATCCTTCAACAACCTTGCTCCAATCCTGAACCTTCATCTTCAGCTTCCTCTATCACCAATCTCCTTCAACCGATTCCCTCAATTTCATCCTTAATCCCCTCTTTCCCGCAGCAATTTTCCACCACATCCTTCAGCTCCTAAACATACTTCATCTTCATCATCACAACATCATCTCTGCTTCATCATTTTCGCCATTGTCAACCTGTAAATCACCACAACAATAATCAACATCAAGTCATTAGGATCAAAGAGCAGAAACAGAACGGAAAGGAAGAAAAGAGTCTAACTCGCGCACACGATAATCAGCTTAATCGTAACGGGCTCTGGTTTGAGTAAACAGTGGAAGAAAAAGAACAGAACAAGGTCAAGCTCACCTAAAGCACATTGTATCGTCGACATCGCTCTATCCAACGGAGCTATCAAGCGCTTATAATTTTCCTCGAAGCTTCTACGATCCAGGTACGAATCTGAAGGACTTTCGGGGTAGTTGATTTTTTGTTGGTTGTTGATCCGTTTAGTCTTGTTTTTGTTGGTAGCCATTTCTTCTCCATGGATTTCATTTCGGAATAAGAGAGGAAGTAGATTTGATTTCGTGAGTTGATTTTTTGAATTGGGGATAGGGTTAGGTTTTGGTGTAGATAGAGAGCGAAGAAGATGAGATGTTGTTGTTTCAGTCAACGAAGAAGGCGGAGGGAAGAAGCTACGGCGAAGACGTAGGTGGGAGAGGAAGTGGCATGGCGAGAGAAGGAAGAGAGAGGGTTTAGGTTTGGCTCGCTAGTGAATATGGTGGTGGCGTCGGAGGAGCTGCGCAGGTAGCAACGGTGAGGGTGTAGCGAAGAGATGAAGGTGGTGGTTCGGATGAAAGGGGAGAGGAAGAAGGGAAGAGTGTGGCGGCGGCCTGGGGAAGGAGAAAGGGGAATTAGGTTTTTTTGTTTTCTGCAATTTTCATCTCATTTGTGTTTATCATAAGATTAGAAGATTGTAATATTATTAAGATTAAAATTTAATTCATTTTCTTAAGTTCAGTATTATTATTAAAATATTATCATAAGATTAGAATTTAATATTATCATAAGATTAGAATTTAATTCATTTTTCATAAGATTAGAATTTAATTCATTTTTTATAAGTTAAGAGGTTAATTCATTTTAAGTTAAGAGTTTATAAAAAAAGGGGATTATTATAAGATTAAGCTTTGTTTAATTTTAAGATTTCATAGAATTAAAAGAATAGTATAAGATTAAGAATTGTTTAATTGTTATAAGTTAAGATGTTATGATAATTTGGAAAGAATTTTATTAATTAAGAATTTTTGTTAATCAACCATTAAAAATTTCATTAAGATAGGATATTTTGCTAATTGCACACCCCTGTTAGACCCATTGTGCAACAATAGCAATAGAAAATTGCCTATTACACCTCCCCAGGGCCTGTGCGAACTGGGCCTCATTACTTTGCTATCTGTACCCCATTTCTAAGCCCACTAAATAAAACAAACTTAAAAAATTACTTCCAGTACCTCCCCCTTAGATTCTGCGTGTGGGCCTTAGCCCTGTTGCTATTCGCACTCCCTCTTCTGAGCCCATTAAGGAAAAAACATTAGGAAAATTACTAAGGCTACCCCCCTTTTCTTTTTTCTTTGAATTTTAGATTTTAATTAGACATAGGTTAGAAATAATTCCCTAATAAATAGGAAAATTTATAATAAAATTCTATAAAAATTCCAGTGGGCTATTAATTCACATTAGAACTTTTGGACATTTTTATTTTCCAAATTTTGGTCATTTTTAATTTAATTCTGAATTTTCTTTCAATTAGCTTTTATTGGATTTCTTTTAATTGTGCTGAATTTTGTTCATTTTATTTTTATAACTTCCAGCAACTTTTTTGAGCCATTCTTTTTTCTGTAATTAGAGAACTCATAATAGTATTTAGAATATTTTTAGTGGATTTTTTAGGACCTTTTATCTTAGGTTTTAATGAAGTAATCCTTAGGAATTAGTGATAAATTCTTAGCTGGAAACAATTAATTTTTAGGCATAGAAAAAATAGAAATTTTTAGGATCCCTCTTAGTACAATATTTTAGATAGTGGTAAGACCCTATAGTTTAATTTTCAATATTTTTCTAGAGGTTTTAGTATTTTTTTTAGAATATTAGTTATAGGCCTAGTTATGCATAATTCCCATTAGTTTAGGCCATTAAAAAAATAAAGTTCAATACAAAAAATAATAATAGTCTAGATTAGATTTAGCATTAGAATTTAATATAGGTTTACGTTAGTTAAAATTTGATTTTTTTTAAGATGAGTATTAGGTTTGATTTAGATTTAGTACTTAGGCTTGAAGTTTCATTTTCACTTAGAAGTAGAATAAATAAATAGACTATTTTTTAATTCATGCCTCTAAGTGCATTTGTAGAATTTTATTTCTTATGTTTAATTTCATTGTTTTGCCTTATCCTTTGATTTTATAACTTGTATAGGCATCCCCATTGTTCTTAGAATCAACTTAACTTCATTAAGAAGTAAGTTGAATTCTAGTAGTTTCTAGTTTCTCATTAGGAATAGAAAACTTCATTAACCATAGGACCACTTGTAAATATACAATGAAATTAGGATTGAGTCTTAGTCCCTTAGATTTTTCCTTTTTATCAACTTGAGTCTTTCTTTCTCATCTTATAAAGAAAAGCAATAAAACATTTAATGAAAACCGAACAATCTTGTACGACACGAGACTTTGTTGCGGAGTGCTTACACGCGTCCTGTTTCGGGGCGAGGTGTAAGTACTTCCCGCGATTGATAGGTCTTAGTACAAGACCGTTCACAAACAAATTCAAAACACTTCTCATAAAAGACAAAAACAAATAACAAGCGACTATCCTGCGGGAACTTCTCTTCTCATCTCACTCACTCACAACGCGAACTCGCGGCGACTTGTCTTTCATGCAAGACGGTAAACGCACTCGTACCAGACGAGCCTGCAACACCTGAGCATAGACATACGCAGTTCCAGCATAAAAAACACAAACAAATAGTTCCCGCCTTAGTTAGGCGAACTACGTCGACTCTGATCCTCATTATCCTGATGAGGTACGTAGGCAGCGGGGTAGGGCCCGTTCGAGCACATTCTTTATTTTCCCTACATTTCCCCCTTTCTTTCTTATTCCAGTTTCTTTTCTCATTTCTCATTCCCATTCAAGTTAGCGGTTTTGTTCAGCAGCATTCTTATTTCTCACCCTTTGAAACAAACTAGCAAGCGTGGATCCCGTCGGGTACGACGAACGATCTGGGGTGCTAATACCTTCCCAGGTCGTAACCGACTCCCGAATTCAGATCTTTGGTTCGCAAGGCCTTGTCCTTTCCTTCTTCCTCAGGTTTGTGCAACATTACCTTTCCCATTCATTCGGGATAAAAATGTCTGGCTGGCGACTCTAACCTTTCCGCGCCACTTTCGCGTTTGTACTAGGATGAAAATCCCGGGAGCGACAGCTGGCGACTCTGCTGGGGACTTAACCTGATTCTTCCGGTTTCCCTTGTAGAGTCAATCCTAGCGCCTGTTTGATTTTGTTTCTTTGGGTGTATATCTGTTTGATGCTGAGTGCTTTAGTTTAGCTTTACTGTTTTATTTACAGTTCTTTACAGCTTTACTTTATTGCTTTTATTTACCGTTTTCAGTATTTTATTTTCCATGCATCATATTATACTGGACTGTCTGGCTGTGCTGGTTTTCATTTTTTCTGTGGGTTGGGAGTTACTGTGAGATAAGCCAACTACCCGGCTTTAGTGCATTATAGGATTAGCGTGGACAGACATTGTACTCTTATGGTATCTCACCATGATGGGTGGCGATGTGTTCCACACCCAGATTGCGACCGTCTTGGAACTATTCTGTGTGAGGATTACCTCACTTCAGGGTACGACCTTAATAGTTATGTGCATCTGGTGACCGATCTTCGAGGACCTTAATGGGAACACCCCTCTCCAGTGATGACAGTGGCAGACCACATTTGTTGGCAAACCCACTCGCATCCGAGGGTCCATTGGGAACTCGCATAGGATGGCCTGGTTCTCTCATAGGAATTCAGTTAAAGCAAACTGTTCGTATGAAGATAGTATTGTACCCTTCGGGATGAATGTACTATTGTTTCTCGATTCAGTGCTTGAAGCTGGAGACTTGTGAGGGATGCTTGTTTTTCCGGACTCAACTGAGAACTCCATGCGTAGTATATAATACCAAACCGATTCCCTGATTTGGTCATGAGCCATTTCTCGGAGATGGTGAACGTATTATTGCTATTCGGCTTTGAGAGTCCGTGATGTTGACCCGAGTAGCATACCCGTGAGATTGGGAGGGGTTTACAGGTTTGCAGGAACCCTGGTACCTTCAGCATACCCACTTTGCCTTTGGTTCAGTTTTGTGATCTGGATTTCTGTTCTTAAGTTATGGATCCCGGATCAGAGGGGTGATTATTGTGATATCTGGATTTTGAGACCGTGCACCGACACCTGATTATATGATTGGCACATCACAGACACTTCACTGATCACATGCCTTGCCTTGCATAAACATCATATCATCATTAATCATTTGTGTTTCTTTTATTCTCAGGGTTTGCATTATTCCCGGTTCCTGGTCATATCTTTGCTTCAGAATGGAAGACGTCAGAAAGAAGAATATTTTCTACAAGTTTTTTGATACCAAGGTGGATTTGCTCAAGCAGATGGTGTCTCTCATTACCCCGGGTCATTTGGATTTCTTCAAACAGCAGTATGGTGATATTTTGGATATGGTTTTCAGCTTGGATAGTTCACAGAAGAGTGCCATTCATACTTTGCTACAGTACTATGATCCTAGGCTCCGATGTTTCACATTTCCGGATTTCCAGCTAGGTCCATTGCTAGAAGAGTATGTTGAGATTCTAAGACTACCGATCCAAGATCAGATTCCATTCAATTCAGAAATGACAAGGCCGACTCACGCCGACATTGCTAAGGCTCTTTATTTGAGCCCATCAGAAGTATCTGCTAATCTGGTTTCCACCAAGGCCGGAGTGCTTGGTTTTCCCTTAGAGTTTCTGGTTAGAAAAGCTGAAGAGTGTGCCGTGGAAAAGCAGTGGGATTCAGTTTGCGCTATCTTGGCATTATCTGTGTACGGGATAGTTTTGTTTGCTGATATGGACAAGTTTGTGGACATAAATGCTATTCATTTGTTTGTGTTGAAGAATCCGGTACCTACTCTCCTAGGTGACTTGTACTATTCGGTGCACTATAGGAATGAGAAGAGACGAGGCGGCTTGGTTAGATGTTGTGCTCAGTTGTTCTACACTTGGTTTATGAGGCACATCCCTATTGTTGGAGTGTTCACGGATCCCAAAGTAATCTGGTCGCAGAAGCTCAACACGTTGACTGCCAAAGACATCAGATGGTTCACTTTAAGGTTAAAAGGGAAAGAGCTTATTTCTAGCTGTGGAAAGTATCCTAATGTTCCCCTCTTAGGAGTAGCTGGGTGCATTAACTACAACCCTATACTCTTGAGAAGACAATTAGGGTACGCTTTGAAGAATGTTCCCAAGGACTCAGAGTTGGATCAGACCTTTTATTTTCCTATGAAGGATAATCTCCCATTGGTGCGGGAGGCTGCAGGTGCTTGGAAAACGGTTATTAAAAAGGGTATAGATCGATTGGGCAGGAGCAACAACCAAATGTTTCCCGAGTTTGAAGCGTGGGTCAGAGGAAAAGCCCAAGTGACTCTAATCCCTTTCTCTGCACCGTTACCACCACCTACTACGGTGCCTTTGGAGGAATATCAGAAGTTAGAAGCTTTGGTTAAGCAGCTTAGGGTTGAAAATCAAGAGGCTCTTAATTCCTGCCAAAACCTGATGATCCAGAACCGTCGGTTAGAAGATAGAGCTGTACAAGCCGAGGAAATAGTTCGTCTCAAGCAGAAGGACTTTGAAGATAGAGAGCTCTACTTCCGGAAAAAGGGGTTAGCCGAGACTCACAAGACGGCCCAGCGTCGAAGAGAGAAGAAAGATCTTAGTGAAGCCAATGAAGCTGTTACCTTATGGCAGGAGAAATGGGACGAAAATTTGAAGAAACAAAAGGAGTTAGACGCCAAGCACAAGCAGGAAATCAAAAGCCTTCAGGATTCTTTGGATGGGCAGAAAGAACTCCTCAGGAAGGCTTATTATCAAGAGAAAGACCGTCTCCAGCGCGTCGCAGAAAGCCAGCAGGCACTGAAGGAAGCTCAAAAGGAAATTGAAGACTTGAAGTTGAAAGCTGATGTGAAAAGGTCGAAGGCAGAGTCGAGTCAAAGCAAGGAGAATGAGGCAGCATTCCTACAGCAGATCGAGGAGTTACACGCTTCTTCTGATACAAGGGACCTCCTCATCCAGAAGCTCATCCAGGAGCCCGATCATCCAGATGTAGTTCAGCTGTTCCAGAACGTCAAATGCCTTAGCTGGAGATTGAAAGATATAGAGTTCCCTAGGGTTTAATTTCATGTTATTGTACTCGGATTACCCACAGGCTTGTTGTGGGATTCCCTATATTTGATGTACTTTTGTTATTGTGATTAGTACCCTTCGGGGACGTTGTATTTTCAAACTTCAGTTTATATGATTGATTTGTTCTGGATTTCTTGTTCGTTATTTGCACCGACACGGGGTAATGAGCACCAATTCTCCACAACCGTCATTATACTTGAATATTATTTGGGTCTTCTTCCCAATTCTTATCTTCTTAATGCCAGGACCGGGAACGGGAAAAATCTCGGGAATAAGAGGAACATATTGCATTGCATACGCATCATTTGCATTTTGTCTTTGTCTTTGCAGGTTTTCTTCGGGATGTTTAATTTATCTGTGTTCAACAGGCAAAGATTGCGAGGGCCGCCAAGACCCGGTACCTACGACAAAATATACCTCATCGGTACGCGACCCGCAACAATCAAAGAACAGCAATGGACGCCATGCAGACAGAACTCAATGAAGTCCATACCAAGATGGCAGAATTTATGACTCTGATGCAAGGGATGGCCCAGGGGCAGCAGGAGCTGAGAAATGCAATTCAAGGGTTAACTCCTCCTAACACTAATGCTCAGGCAACCACTTCCGGCGGACTAGGGGGTCCTCCCAACACTAACAACGGCTCAGGTGGACCTCATGTTCCAGATCCAGCTATGGCTACGTATGTTCCTGTGCACGACAGGCAGGAAGACCAATTCCAGTACTTCAATAACGATATGGGTTTCGGCGGTGATGGGAATCTCAATGACTTCTTGGTGCTTGCGGAGAAGGTCAAGGCCTTAGAGTGCAAAGACACTTTGGGAATTGACGTGTCAGACATGGGTTTAGTACCTGGGGTGGTCATTCCACACAAGTTCAGGCCACCAGCATTTGATAAATACAACGATAGCTCTTGCCCGAAAACTCACCTATAGGCCTTCTACAGGAAGATTGCGGCCCACACGCGAGACGAGAAACTCTGGATGTACTATTTCCAGGATAGCCTTTCTGGAGGGTCCTTGGAGTGGTACATGAAGCTGGAGAGGAGCTCTATTAGAAGCTGGAAGGATTTGGGAGAGGCCTTCCTCAGACAATATCAATACAACATTGACATGGCACCTAGCCGTACTCAGCTTCAAAGCTTGACACAGAGGAGCTTGGAGAGCTTCAAAGACTATGCACAGAGGTGGCGTGAGGTGGCCGCCCGAGTGCAACCACCTTTATTGGAGAGAGAGATGGTCGACCTTTTCCTGAATACCCTCCCAGGGCATTTCATGGAAAGATTGGCTGGTTGTTCCTCAAGTGGTTTCTCGGACATTATCTTGACTGGAGAAAGAATTGAAAGCTGGCTCAAGCAGGGGAAAATTCAGAATGGAAGCGCTTCGGTGTCTGGTATCAAGAAACCCTTTGTGAAAAGGAGGGAAGGAGAAACAGGTGCAGTATACGCACAAAGGGGAATGATTAATCGAGGATATTATCAGCAGGTGGCCCCTGTCACTATTTCAACTCCGCCCGTTCAACAGCAGGTCCAGCCTCCACAGCCGCAACGCTCACAGGGGTATCAGCCAAGGGTCCCTCGTCCGTACTACTCTCAGAGGATGAAGGATAGACATATTGAAGCTCCACCAATGTCTTACTCCCAACTTTTGAAGAATCTCCTACAGCTTCAAATGATTCAGCTCCGAACCTTGCAACCTCCGAAGCCAGGCCAAATTCCTGAAGGTTATGACTTAAATGCTAGATGCGAGTTTCATTCTGGAGCTCCCGGCCATAGTACTGAGAATTGTAAAGCATTGAAGCATGTTGTTCAGGACTTGTTGGATTCTAAAGCGATCAATTTTGCTCCCTCTCCTAATGTGCTGGAAAATCCCATGCCTCCTCACAAGGGCACGGTTGGTGCAATTGGTGAAGGGGAGAACTTGAATTTGGTGGATGATGTAGATGACTTGCAGACTTCATTGGTTGCTATCAAGGTTTGCTTGTTGAAGAAAGGTATCTTCCCTGGATGCGAGGAGGATTGTTCAGAATGTACTGAAGCTACCAACGGTTGTAAACGGTTGAAGGCCGGAATCCAATGCATGATTGATGAAGGAGTGCTGCAGTTTGACAAGATTGTGAAAGAAAGTGAAGTATCCACAGTAACTATCTTTTACGATCCATCCCAAGTTCCTTCGCGGGCCCGAGCGGCACCAATAACTATTACCACTGCTGGACCCATAATGTACCAAAGTGACAGAGCTGTTCCTTGGAATTATGGTGGCGAAGTGTATTGCAACGGCCAGAGGCAAGAGTTGGCCACGACTAGTATAACCCCAGCTCAAGTAGATAATGTTGGAGTAGGGGGTTTTACTAGAAGCGGAAGACTGTTTGCGCCGGAAACGCTGAGAAACAATGTGATACCACCCAGGGATACTGCCGAAGCCTAAACTAGAGCCAGGGGGAAGCAACCAGTAGTTGTCAATGATACCATGCCATCAACTGATCCAGACCTCACCTTTGATAAAGAAGCCGAGGAATTCCTGAGGATCATCAAGAAGAGTGACTATAAGATTGTAGACCATTTGCAGCAGACGCCGTCGAAGATCTCCATCTTATCCTTACTCATGTGTTCGGACTCTCACAGGAAGGCCCTTTTAAATATTCTGAGCAAGGCATACGTGCCTCAGGATATTTCTGTAAACCAGTTAGAAACGGTGGTGTCCAGCGTTAATGCCAGTCATGGATTGGGTTTCACGGACTTGGATTTGACTTCTGATGGACGTGCTCATAATCGAGCATTGCATATCTCTCTAGAGTGTAAGGGTGCAGTACTCTCCCACGTGCTGGTAGATACTGGATCATCTCTGAACGTCTTGCCTAAGAAAGCATTGATGAAGCTGGACTATGATGGAGTGGTGCTAAAGCCTAGTGACCTAATAGTTCGGGCATTTGACGGGTCAAGGAGATCGGTATTTGGAGAGGTGGAGTTACCTATCAAGGTAGGTCCACAAGTCTTCAATACCACGTTCTACGTGATGGATATCCAGCCGGCATATAGTTGTTTACTTGGAAGACCCTGGATACATTCGGCAGGAGTGGTTTCGTCTACACTCCATCAGAAGTTAAAATTCGTCTGGGAAGGTCAAGTTGTGACTGTCAGTGGGGAAGAAGATATCTTCGTTAGTCATCTCGCTTCGTTCAAATATGTGGAGATGGATGGCGAAATAGTCGAGACCCCATGTCAAGCTTTCGAGCCATTGAAGTCTGAGCAAGCATCCGTTGTGGCAACTTCTCCTGAAGTACCGAAGAAGGGGGTTTCCATAGCCTCCTATAAACAAGCGCTTGAATTAGTAGAATCTGGAGTGCGAGAAGGCTGGGGCAGTCCAGTCGAAGTGCCAGAGAAGAAAGACATGTTCGGGATTGACTATCACCCTGGAAGATCTTCGTCTGAACCAAGTGCAAAAGGTTGTCAGAGCCCGGTCACTTTCACAAGTGCAGGAGTGGTAGACTATGGAAACATCAGCGCAGTGCAGGATGAAGCTGTGGATAGTGACTGTGACTTAGATGAATGGATTAGGCCTGCCGCTCCAGGAACTCAGCTCAGCAACTGGACGTCAGAAAGGCTCATCTCAGTCACTTCTTTTGAAGAGTAATATTTTTGTTTTTGTTTTCCTGTATTAAAGCACTATGTCTTGCCCGGGGCATAGTGGCTCTTTGTAAGGGTTCATTTGTTCATTAACACAATCATAAATAAAATTGACGTTTCACATTCATTCATGTTGTTCTCTGTCTTTCGTTTTTTACTTTTGTTTTTCAAAAAGAAAGAAAAGTTTTAAAATGGCAATGTTTCTCATTTTATCAAGTTGTTGCTAAAGCCTTGCATGAATCATCATTCATGCAGGTGCTCGTCACCGGATCTTATCAATGACGACCCTGTTATGGCTGAGTATGACTTCGACAATCCAATTTATCAAGCCGATGAGGAAGGTGAAGAGGATTGCGATTTACCCGAAGAATTGGCCAGACTGCTTAAACAAGAGGAGAAGATGATTCAGCCGCACGAGGAAGATGTTGAAGTAATAAACCTGGGCACCGAAGAAAACAAGAAAGAAGTCAAGATCGGAGCTGCCTTAGAAGATTCCGTCAAGACCCGCTTGACTGCTATGCTTCGAGAATATGTCGACGTCTTCGCATGGTCTTACCAAGATATGCCGGGTTTAGACACTGACATCGTGGTGCACAAGCTACCTCTCAGAGCAGATTGTCCTCCGGTAAAGCAGAAGTTGAGGCGCACGCGTCCAGACATGGCAATTAAAATAAAAGAAGAAGTGCAAAAGCAGTTTGATGCTGGCTTCTTGGCCGTGACCAGTTATCCGCCGTGGGTTGCTAACATTGTGCCAGTTCCCAAGAAAGATGGCAAAGTCAGGATGTGTGTGGATTACAGGGATTTGAATAGGGCCAGCCCCAAAGATGATTTCCCTCTACCTCACATAGATGTACTTGTCGATAATACTGCTCAGTTTTCCGTGTTCTCCTTCATGGACGGATTCTCAGGCTACAATCAGATCAAGATGGCTCCCGAGGACATGGAAAAGACAACTTTCATCACTCCTTGGGGCACCTTTTGTTACAAGGTCATGCCATTTGGTTTGAAGAATGCAGGAGCTACCTATCAACGGGCAATGGTGACGTTGTTTCACGACATGATCCATCATGAAATTGAGGTTTATGTTGATGACATGATAGCGAAGTCCCAAACGGAGGAAGAGCACTTGGTTAACCTAGCAAAATTGTTTGACAGGCTTCGGAAGTTCAGACTGAGGTTAAATCCGAATAAGTGTACTTTCGGGGTTCGTTCTGGCAAGTTGCTCGGCTTCATTGTTAGTGAACGAGGAATCGAGGTTGATCCAGCCAAGGTGAAAGCCATCCAAGAAATGCCTGAGCCGAAGACTGAAAAGCAAGTGCGTGGTTTCTTGGGGAGACTAAACTACATTGCACGGTTTATTTCTCACCTGACGGCTACGTGCGAGCCCATCTTTAACCTTCTGAGGAAGAATCAGGCCATTAAATGGAACGAAGATTGTCCGCAAGCCTTCGACCGAATCAAAGAATACTTGTTAGAACCACCAATTCTTATGCCTCCAGTGCCAGGGAGACCTCTGATAATGTATCTTACTGTGCTTGAAGGATCGATGGGATGTGTGCTGGGTCAGCAGGACGAGTCTGGTCGAAAAGAGCACGCCATTTATTACCTTAGCAAAAAGTTTACCGATTGTGAGACGCGATACTCACTACTCGAGAAAACTTGCTGTGCTTTGGCATGGGCTGCTCGCCGACTAAGACAGTACATGCTGACTCACACTACTCTCTTAATTTCCAAGATGGATCCTGTGAAATACATCTTTGAGAAGCCGACTTTGACAGGAAGAGTGGCCCGTTGGCAGATGATACTAACGGAGTATGACATATAATACACTTCACAAAAAGCGATCAAGGGGAGTGTGTTGTCAGAATACTTGGCCCAGCAACCGATCGATGATTATCAACCCATGAGGTTTGAGTTTCCGGATGAGGACATCATGTTCCTCAAGTCGAAAGACCATGAAGAACCACTTCCGGAGGAGGGGCCCGACCCCGAATCCAGATGGAAGTTGATGTTTGACGGGGCTGTAAACATGAATGGGAATGGAGTAGGTGCTGTTATTATCTCACCAGAAGGAGTCCACACACCTCTCGCCGCTCGGTTGACCTTCGAGTGCACTAACAATGAGGCAGAGTATGAAGCGTGTATCATGGGGATCGAAGAGGCAATAGACTTGCGAGTCAAGAACCTTGAGATCTTCGGAGATTCTGCTTTGGTGGTAAATCATGTCAATGGCAAATGGCTGGTTCATCAAGCTCGTTTAATCCCTTACAGGGATTATGTTAGGAGGTTGTTAACTTTCTTTACCAAGGTCAAGCTGAGCTATGTCCCTAGAGACGAAAATCAGTTCGCCGATGCTCTCGCAACTTTGTCGTCCATGATTAAAGTTTGTCGAGAGAATTTCGTGCCTCGAATTTCGATCTCCCGGCTTGAAAGACCTGCTTATGTCTTTGCAGTTGGTGATGGTGAAGATAACAAGCCTTGGTACCACGACATCAAGCAATTCCTGAAGGATCAAGAATACCCGGCTGGGGCATCTAGTAAGGATAAGAAAACCCTTAGAAGACTAGCAGGAGGTTTCTTCTTGAATCAGGATGGTGTGTTGTATAAACGGAACTTTGACATGGTGCTGCTCAGATGTGTGGACAGACACGAGGCAGACCTGTTAATGCAGGAGGTTCACGAAGGCTCCTTCGGTACCCATGCTGGAGGACATGCCATGGCCAAGAAATTATTGAGATCGGGATACTATTGGATTACCATGGAATCTGATTGCTGTAAGTACTCCCGCAAATGCCATAAGTGTCAAATTTATGCCGACAAGGTCCATGTGCCTCCGAACCCGTTGAGTGTCATGTCTTCACCGTGGCCGTTCGCCATGTGGGGCATCGATATGATTGGAAAGATTGAGCCAACAGCTTCTAATGGTCATCGCTTCATCCTAGTTGCTATTGATTATTTCACAAAGTGGGTTGAAGCAGCTTCCTACACCAATGTCACTAAACAAGTGGTCGCTCGATTTATTAAGCGGGACATCATCTGCCGGTACGGAGTCCCTGAAAGGATCATTACTGATAATGGTTCCAATCTCAACAACAAGATGATGGCTGACTTGTGTCAAGACTTCAAAATAGAACACCACAATTCTTCTCCATATCGTCCGAAGATGAATGGCACCGTCGAGGCGGCTAATAAAAACATCAAGAAGATTGTGCAGAAGATGGTTGTGACGTACAAAGACTGGCATGAGATGTTACCATTCGCGTTGCATGGGTACAGGACATCAGTACGTACTTCAACTGGGGCAACTCCATTCTCATTAGTATATGGTATGGAGGCAGTCTTACCAATCGAAGTGGAAATCCCCTCATTGAGGTTGATGATGGACATCAAGCTAGATGAAGTTGAATGGCTCCGATCCAGATATAATCAATTGAGCCTCATTGAAGAGAAGCGTCTAGCAGCTGTATGCCATGGACAGTTGTATCAGCGACGAATGAAACAAGCTTTTGACAAGAAGGTGCGACCACAAAGGTACACGCCAGGAGATTTAGTGCTGAAAAGGATTCTTCCTTCTCTCAACGATCACAGGGGCAAGTGGACACCAAACTATGAAGGACCGTTCGTGGTTAAAAAGGTTTTCTCAGGCGGAGCCTTAATGCTGACAACCATGGACGGAGAAGATTTTCCATCCCCTGTCAACGCAGATGCAGTAAGAAAATACTTCGTGTAAAAAGGACCCGCTGGATAAAAACAGAATAAAGATCCAGGAAAAAATGGGCATCCCGGCGAGCCAAAAAACAGAATAAAAGGCTCGGGCAAAAGTTAGGGAAATCTTGAAAAAGAATGTACACCCGCTGAGTTGAAAAGCCACATCGGACAACTCAGGCAAAAAAGGGTATCCCGGTGGATTGAAAACCTGAAAGGGCGATCCACGCAAAAGAGGGATTAACACGAACGACTGCGATCTGCGAGATCCATGACCTACCTACAGTTGAGGCTATTCTAAGGGTTGAAGATCAGTTCACTTACTTTTTCTCAAGAGGCAGAGCGAGCGGAGTGTCTTGAAGACATACGAGTCATAACTGGGTTGAGACTTGATAAGATTCACTTCTCACATTTCCAATAGGATAGTTTGTTTTTCTTTTTAGTTGTTCCCTCATTCCAGGGAACTGCTTCCTTTGTATTGCCTATTCAGGGCCACCTTTCCAAAATTAATAAGAATTCAACTTCTTTGTTTTTACTTTTTTCATCTTACATTGATTGATTGTGAAAACGTCTAGCAAATGGTAACTTGCATTGTGTTACGAACATTTGAATGATTTTCTAACTCGTGCAGGAGAATAGAAACATTTAATATAACTCAGAAAGGGTGTTGAGATGCCCAGACAATGATTCATGCTATGAGCCTGGGGCAAGCAGGTCCCGAACTAATTCTTTATGTTGCAGGTACTATCGATTGTGTTCATGCAGGTACAGGTACTGGTGTTGCTAACAAAGCTAACAACTATTATCCAGGATGGGCATTCCTTTTTGTTTGAACAGAAACAAGTGTCTCCAAGGGTGTTGCCAATCATCCCCAGCCATGTGAAAGGTGAAATTTCACCCAGCAAGGTAGCAGAGAGTGGGTGTCGTCCCCCAAGCTGAAGTCTCTTTTCAGACAGGGGCAATTCTCAGCAGTACAAGGAGTTCTTTCCTCCCCAGCAGTTGCTTCCTTAGCAGTGTCATGCCTTTGGTTCCCAGGAAGTCCTCACTTCCCCATCAGAGTTCAAGAAGGGTCCACCTCCAGCAGGGTCTTGGCGCTCCAATCTCGAAGTCCAATTTATTTTTGGCAGTGGCGGCTATTCAGAGCCAGTGAATTATTAACAGCTTTCCCCGCAGAGTTGTTTCCTCCTCATCAGGATGAATCAGATCAATGCAGTGATCATCGTTTCTCCCCAGCCAAGTTATCTGGGATACCTACAGTCTCCTTATCAGGAGACCTCTTTACATTGTCATTCGCATAATCATCATCGCGTCTGCATCCTCCAAAGCGTAGCATTTCCATCGTCATGGAGCATTACGCCATAAATCCAAACATATGCATACCAGCATGGGCCAGTTTTGAGGTATATTACATAAGACTCGTTACATCTCCAATCGGATTGAAGTATTCCCCACAGAATACAACTTCATCTCCCAGGGTGGATGCATCCACCAAGTCTTGTTGTGATCCCCAGTTGAGTCTTGTTTCAGTACAACAGTCTCATTGCTTTTCGCGTCTCCGTTTCAGTACAACGGTCACGTCTTGGGCTCTCGTTTAAGTACAACGATCCCATTCCATTCGAGTCTCCATTTAAGTACAATGGTATCGTATTTGAGTATTGTTTCAGTACAACAATCTCATTTTCTCGTGTCTCCGTTTCAGTACAACGGTCACGTCTTGGGCTCTCGTTTAAGTACAACGATCCCATTCCATTCGAGTTTCCATTTAAGTACAATGGTCTCGTCTTTGAGTATTGTTTCAGTACAACAATCTCATTTTCTCGTGTCTCCGTTTCAGTACAACGGTCACGTCTTGGGCTCTCGTTTAAGTACAACGATCCCATTCCATTCGAGTTTCCATTTAAGTACAATGGTCTCGTCTTTGAGTCTTGTTTCAGTACAACTGTCTCATTCTTTCGCGTCTCCGTTTCAGTACAATGGTCGCGTCTCAGGTTATCATTTAAGTACAATGATCCTGTTTGCTTGGGCCCTCGTTTAGGTACAACGATCCCATTCCTTTCGAGTTTTCCATTTAAGTACAATGGTCTCGTTTGTGAGTCTTGTTTCAGTACAACAGTCTCATTCTTTCACGTCTCCATTTCAGTACAATGGTCGCGTCTCAGGTTATCATTTAAGTACAATGATGCTGTTTGCTTGGGCCCTCGTTTAGGTACAACGATCCCATTCCTTTCGAGTTTTCCATTTAATCGTCTGTGAGTCTTGTTTCAGTACAACAGTCTCATTCTTTCACGTCTCCGTTTCAGTACAACGGTCGCGTCTCAGGTTATCATTTAAGTACAATGATCCTGTTTGCTTGGGCTCTCGTTTAAGTACAACGATCCCATTTCATTCGAGTCTCCATTTAAGTACAATGGTCTCGTATTTGAGTCTTGTTTCAGTACAACAGTCTCATTCTTTCGCGTCTCCGTTTCAGTATAATGGTCGCGTCTCAGGTTATCATTTAAGTACAATGATCCTGTTTGCTTGGGCCCTCGTTTAGGTACAACGATCCCATTCCTCCCGAGTCTCCATTTAAGTACAATGGTCTCGTCTTTGAGTATTGTTTCCGTACAACAATCTCATTTCCTCGTGTCTCCGTTTCAGTACAACGGTCACGTTTCGGGTTATCATTTAAGTACAATGATCCCGTTTTATCTTGTCCTATTTTCTTTTTGTGTTCGGTTATCGGTCGAGGCTGGTATACCTTTGCGTCTCCATTCGAGGATGGTTTCGTGCTGGATCCGGGGATTTTTTGAGTTGTCATTCGAGGACAACAATCTTCCCAGCATATTTCCACCTGGTTCTATTTTCGCTACCTACTCAGAGGTCAAAATCAAAAAAATACATAAGTAAATAAATGGGCAGATGGCATTGCCATTACCCTCAATGTGCAAATTTTCAGGTTTTATTCGAGTATTCAATCACTCCATACCTTGAACGTCTAAAAGTCGTTGCAGTTATTCGTTCAGGCTTGCAGATGATTGAATAGGGGCAGCTGTAATACCTCAAAATTTGCCCTCATTTTCTTTACCTTAACTGGCTTGTGCTTCACGTCTCATCTGCATTCTTCCGTTAGATCATAATGTCATAACCATGCATTTTCATGAAAGCCTAAGGCATGGGATCAGTTTTTCTTTGTGGCTCGAATCTCCCAGTTCATTAGTGGTTTTTTTTTTGCCATCACTCTCAAGGTTGAGACCAACAATGGGTCCTTATTACTACGGGCATCCTACTAAGTCACTAGAGCTTCAGTGAAAGTCATGGTATTAGGATGTCCTGGCGAGGGTTTTCTTAGACATATTGGTTGCCTGGATGGCATATTCATCTTCAGGTTTTCCTCAAAATGAATGTTTTGAGGCTACTATTTATTGAATGGGTGAATTACGAGGAAATAAGGACATTTGGCATCAAGGTGTAAATGAAGTGTTCTTGTTGCAGTCTAATTCGGATTTTATGGGAGCAAAAGAGAGGTGGAAGTTTACTTGTGGCCTATAAGGTCTCAAATTCATTTGAAATTCCAAGGTACCATTTTTCAGGTATATTCATATGGATTTCTGTCTATTGTGGAACTACAACTGCCCATGTTTTACAAAGTTAACGCAACATCCAAATCAAGGTTACATAAAATTTTGATCAATTATGAATCCATATCTCAAGGCTTCTCCTTTATTTGATTTTCAAACTTCGTCTCTGCGTCTTTCGAGACCATAATTATGCTATCCAATATCCGTATAGAACCATTAATATTTGGTTTAATGTCGAGATTTAGAGCGCATTATCATGTAAAATGGAAGAAGTCTTGTGTGGATGCTATATGTGTTTCTTTTTATTCATACGAGCTTGTTGGTATTCGTTTGAAAGGAGCCTTGGTAAATCGTTGTGGGAAGGTTTGAATTCATTAAATTAAAGTTGGTTTTTTTAGATTAAGGGTGCACATGATGATGTGAGATTGTTCATTGGAGTCATAAATCTAAGCAAAAAAATCAAGAGGACATTATGGTTGTTTTTCGTGACTCTCTGTGTGTGAGGTCATATTATTCATTTTGTTCATGCCACAGATGTATTATAATGAATAGTTCAAACAAAAGAGAGAGAGAAAAGATTCCTGAATATGATTCTTGCACGAATGTACTGTTCTATTTACAATCCAAACATCCAAAGCCAATGTGTTTTGAGTGATATTTAAAGCTACATCAGGTCTTATTTACATAAATAACTATTACAACTTTGAAGTGCGAGATCATTCTTTTCACCTCTCGCAAAAGCACCGAAATCTTAAAGGGTTCAGGCCATGTTTCACAGACAGAAATTATTCTCATTTCAAAGACAACATATGTTTCTTCTCCTTCACCGCCGGTAGCAAGCCTTTCCATCTGAAATGCAAATAAGAAGGTCGTGTCGATTGGTTACATTTCACTTATGAGATTGATTATTAAAGGCACAATGTGATACAACAAGCAGTGTTAAAAGCCTAACATTGCGATACGGGAAAAGGCAGAGTTCGGAGTTAACAAAAAAAGAAAAGGAAAGTTACAGGATAGTAACCTTCATACAAATTCTCGCCGAGCAGTGCCAGCCAAAATCTTTTCCTCATCAACCGTTATTTCAATTCGCTTCAATAACCATAACTTGAGACTCCTTCTAACTGTCATAAAAGAGAAAGAAAACTTCATATCAGTTTCAATATAATTTCCCAACAAAATTCTCAACCGACAGAATTAATTTAACCACTTTTTTCCAACTGTTTCTAACCACCTAGCCATTCTAATAACTAACAAAAGGATTCAAAACCAAAAAAGAAAAAAAAAGCAGTTACGAATCATAACGGAGTTTCAGTTAACAAGCTATAACAGAATTCATCAATTTTAGAATCAGGGAAAAATCCAATAAGCTTCAAAATCCTGTATGCAATACATAAAGCCAGAAGCAGAGAATCACATTGAAAAAGTGCATAACAGAACAGATTCTAACTGAAAAAATAACAACAAATTCCTAACAGAATGAGTCTAGAAACTTCACCTGAGAAATTCCACATAACTGAATTCAATAAGTGAATTTTCCTGAAGCTTCTGGATTCTTCTGAGCATTGCCTATAAATCGGGAGCTTCTTCTTCCATTGTTCTTCTTACACAATTTTCATAACCCTTCAACCATTCACTTCTCCTCTTTTTTCTCCTCCAATCCCTTTTCTTCTCCAAACCTCACAAATTCTCTAAGCAAAATCCTTCAACAACCTTGCTCCAATCCTGAACCTTCATCTTCAGCTTCCTCTATCACCAATCTCCTTCAACCGATTCCCTCAATTTCATCCTTAATCCCCTCTTTCCCGCAGCAATTTTCCACCACGTCCTTCAGCTCCTAAACATACTTCATCTTCATCATCACAACATCATCTCTGCTTCATCATTTTCGCCATTGTCAACCTGTAAATCACCACAACAATAATCAACATCAAGTCATTAGGATCAAAGAGCAGAAACAGAACGGAAAGGAAGAAAAGAGTCTAACTCGCGCACACGATAATCAGCTTAATCGTAACGGGCTCTGGTTTGAGTAAACAGTGGAAGAAAAAGAACAGAACAAGGTCAAGCTCACCTAAAGCACATTGTATCGTCGACATCGCTCTATCCAACGGAGCTATCAAGCGCTTATAATTTTCCTCGAAGCTTCTACGATCCAGGTACGAATCTGAAGGACTTTCGGGGTAGTTGATTTTTTGTTGGTTGTTGATCCGTTTAGTCTTGTTTTTGTTGGTAGCCATTTCTTCTCCATGGATTTCATTTCGGAATAAGAGAGGAAGTAGATTTGATTTCGTGAGTTGATTTTTTGAATTGGGGATAGGGTTAGGTTTTGGTGTAGATAGAGAGCGAAGAAGATGAGATGTTGTTGTTTCAGTCAACGAAGAAGGCGGAGGGAAGAAGCTACGGCGAAGACGTAGGTGGGAGAGGAAGTGGCATGGCGAGAGAAGGAAGAGAGAGGGTTTAGGTTTGGCTCGCTAGTGAATATGGTGGTGGCGTCGGAGGAGCTGCGCAGGTAGCAACGGTGAGGGTGTAGCGAAGAGATGAAGGTGGTGGTTCGGATGAAAGGGGAGAGGAAGAAGGGAAGAGTGTGGCGGCGGCCTGGGGAAGGAGAAAGGGGAATTAGGTTTTTTTGTTTTCTGCAATTTTCATCTCATTTGTGTTTATCATAAGATTAGAAGATTGTAATATTATTAAGATTAAAATTTAATTCATTTTCTTAAGTTCAGTATTATTATTAAAATATTATCATAAGATTAGAATTTAATATTATCATAAGATTAGAATTTAATTCATTTTTCATAAGATTAGAATTTAATTCATTTTAAGTTAAGAGTTTATAAAAAAAAGGGGATTATTATAAGATTAAGCTTTGTTTAATTTTAAGATTTCATAGAATTAAAAGAATAGTATAAGATTAAGAATTGTTTAATTGTTATAAGTTAAGATGTTATGATAATTTGGAAAGAATTTTATTAATTAAGAATTTTTGTTAATCAACCATTAAAAATTTCATTAAGATAGGATATTTTGCTAATTGCACACCCCTGTTAGACCCATTGTGCAACAATAGCAATAGAAAATTGCCTATTACACCTCCCCAGGGCCTGTGCGAACTGGGCCTCATTACTTTGCTATCTGTACCCCATTTCTAAGCCCACTAAATAAAACAAACTTAAAAAATTACTTCCAGTACCTCCCCCTTAGATTCTGCGTGTGGGCCTTAGCCCTGTTGCTATTCGCACTCCCTCTTCTGAGCCCATTAAGGAAAAAACATTAGGAAAATTACTAAGGCTACCCCCCTTTTCTTTTTTCTTTGAATTTTAGATTTTAATTAGACATAGGTTAGAAATAATTCCCTAATAAATAGGAAAATTTATAATAAAATTCTATAAAAATTCCAGTGGGCTATTAATTCACATTAGAACTTTTGGACATTTTTATTTTCCAAATTTTGGTCATTTTTAATTTAATTCTGAATTTTCTTTCAATTAGCTTTTATTGGATTTCTTTTAATTGTGCTGAATTTTGTTCATTTTATTTTTATAACTTCCAGCAACTTTTTTGAGCCATTCTTTTTTCTGTAATTAGAGAACTCATAATAGTATTTAGGATATTTTTAGTGGATTTTTTAGGACCTTTTATCTTAGGTTTTAATGAAGTAATCCTTAGGAATTAGTGATAAATTCTTAGCTGGAAACAATTAATTTTTAGGCATAGAAAAAATAGAAATTTTTAGGATCCCTCTTAGTACAATATTTTAGATAGTGGTAAGACCCTATAGTTTAATTTTCACAATTTTTCTAGAGGTTTTAGTATTTTTTTAGAATATTAGTTATAGGCCTAGTTATGCATAATTCCCATTAGTTTATGCCATTAAAAAAATAAAGTTCAATACAAAAAAATAATAATAGTCTAGATTAGATTTAGCATTAGAATTTAATATAGGTTTAGGTTAGTTAAAATTTGATTTTTTTTAAGATGAGTATTAGGTTTGATTTAGATTTAGTACTTAGGCTTGAAGTTTCATTTTCACTTAGAAGTAGAATAAATAAATAGACTATTTTTTAATTCATGCCTCTAAGTGCATTTGTAGAATTTTATTTCTTATGTTTAATTTCATTGTTTTGCCTTATCCTTTGATTTTATAACTTGTATAGGTTTCCCCATTGTTCTTAGAATCAACTTAACTTCATTAAGAAGTAAGTTGAATTCTAGTAGTTTCTAGTTTCTCATTAGGAATAGAAAACTTCATTAACCATAGGACCACTTGTAAATATACAATGAAATTAGGATTGAGTCTTAGTCCCTTAGATTTTTCCTTTTTATCAACTTGAGTCTTTCTTTCTCATCTTATAAAGAAAAGCAATAAAACATTTAATGAAAACCGAACAATCTTGTACGACACGAGACTTTGTTGCGGAGTGCTTACACGCGTCCTGTTTCGGGGCGAGGTGTAAGTACTTCCCGCGATTGATAGGTCTTAGTACAAGACCGTTCACAAACAAATTCAAAACACTTCTCATAAAAGACAAAAACAAATAACAAGCGACTATCCTGCGGGAACTTCTCTTCTCATCTCCCTCACTCACAACGCGAACTCGCGGCGACTTGTCTTTCATGCAAGACGGTAAACGCACTCGTACCAGACGAGCCTGCAACACCTGAGCATAGACATACGCAGTTCCAGCATAAAAAACACAAACAAATAGTTCCCGCCTTAGTTAGGCGAACTACGTCGACTCTGATCCTCATTATCCTGATGAGGTACGTAGGCAGCGGGGTAGGGCCCGTTCGAGCACATTCTTTATTTTCCCTACATTTCCCCCTTTCTTTCTTATTCCAGTTTCTTTTCTCATTTCTCATTCCCATTCCAGTTAGCGGTTTTGTTCAGCAGCATTCTTATTTCTCACCCTTTGAAACAAACTAGCAAGCGTGGATCCCGTCGGGTACGACGGACGATCTGGGGTGCTAATACCTTCCCAGGTCGTAACCGACTCCCGAATTCAGATCTTTGGTTCGCAAGGCCTTGTCCTTTCCTTCTTCCTCAGGTTTGTGCAACATTACCTTTCCCATTCATTCGGGATAAAAATGTCTGGCTGGCGACTCTAACCTTTCCGCGCCACTTTCGCGTTTGTATTAGGATGAAAATCCCGGGAGCGACAGAAGGGAACCAGGATAAACCTTTGTGTGTTCTTTACTTTTCTGCCTTACAATTTTTTGTTCTTTAACCGTAAAAGCAAAATCCATCCATCTAAGAAAAAGAATCGAGAAAATTTTGATAACACCTAATTCACCCCCCCCCCTCTTAGGCGCATTCTGATTCTACAATTGGCATCAGAGCAGGTTTAGGTAACCTGTTCCTACAAGATCCTATGGCTTCCGCAAACTCGAATCCCATTTTCAAAGATGGTGGAAGTAGCAACAAGCCTCCGCTCTTCTCCGGCGAATACTTCGATTTCTGGAAAATCAGAATGAGGGCACATCTTGAAGCCCAAGGAGAAGGCATATGGGAAGCAATCGAAGAAGGTCCGCATAATCCCGTCAATGTAATCAACGGTGTTGGAACGACGAAGTTGAAGAATATGTATGATGAAGATGATAAAAGAAAGATCCTAAATGAGAAGAAAGCAATCAACATACTTCAAAGTGCTCTTAGTATGGACGAATTTTTTCGTGTATCACAATGCAAATCGGCGAAGGAGATTTGGGATACTTTGGTAGAAACACATGAAGGAACAACAGAAGTTAAAAGATCAAGGCTTAACACGTTAAGTCAAGAATACGAAATGTTCCGCATGCAGCCCGGAGAATCTATTGTGACTTTACAAAAAAGATTTGTTCATCTAACCAACCATTTGATTGCACTCGGAAATACCTTCACCAGCGACGATCTCAACTTGAAAGTTCTAAGGTCTTTGACAAGGGAATGGCAACCGAAGGTGACCGCGATTTCGGAGAAGAAGAGTCTCTCAACAATGACATCCGCATCTCTATTCGGCAAACTTCAAGAGCACGAATTGGAACATGGAAGGCTCGAGAAGCATGAAAGTCAAGAGAAAAAGTCCAAAGGAATTGCTTTGAAGATTGACACGAAGGATGACAAAGATGACGAGATCTCCGAAGATGAGAACTTCATGCTTCTTGTTAAGAAGCTTGGTAAGTTTTTTAACAAAAATAATAATTCTTCTTTTCCTAAAAAGAATAAACATTTTAGGAAGAAGGATGCATCCACATCGAATCAAGAAGTTACATGCTATGAATGTGGAAAGCAAGGTCACATAAAACCGGATTGTCCAAGACTTGCGAAGAAAGGAGGATTCAAAGGCAAGAAGGACTTCAAGAATAAAAAGGCTTATGTCGCGTGGGATGACAATGAAGTTAGTTCCTCATCGGAATCGGAAAGCGACGAATGTGCAAATATGGCGTTAATGGCGTCACATCACTCCGATGAAGAAAATGACGAGGTTAGTAGTAACTTTTCAATTTATGAAAATGATGCACAAGAAGTCATAGATGAACTTCTAAAGGAATGTAAGACTTTGTACAAAAATATTTCATCCCAAAAGAAGAAAATATTATCCTTAGAAGAACAAAATAAATCTTTTGAAAAATACATTGAAGATGAAAAACAAAAGATAAAGGATGAAAAACAAAGCTTTACATGTAAAAATTGTGAGTCATTGTCCTTTCAAATTGTTCAACTCAAAAGAGTTTTAGAAAGATATGAAAAAGGTAAAATTGGCTTGGAGGAAATTCTTAGGCACCAAAGATATCCAAATGATAAAAGTGGCCTAGGATATTCTAAGTTTTCCAAACCAAGCACAAGTGAAACCGTTTTCGTAAAAGCTAGTGAACAAATTGTTAAGGAAAGGACTAACAATGTTAAAACTATGCATCAAATTCATAAAAAGAAAAGGATTATTAAGAAACAAAAATATGCTCCTAAATTCAAAAGTCAATTTCAACCTATTTTCTTTTATTGTGGAATCAAAGGCCATACACCTAATGCTTGCTATGTGCGCAACATTGGTGTTGCTAAAGGGCATTATGTGTGGGTTGAAAAGGGTACTAACTATCAAGGACCCAAAGCAATTTGGGTACCTAACAGAACTTGACTTTGTTTTGTAGGTATGCTTGAAAACAACTTCTACGCAATGGTATCTCGATAGCGGTTGTTCAAAGCATATGACGGGCGAAATCAACAAATTTTAAAGTCTAACACTTAAGGCCAAAGGATACGTTACTTACGGTGATGATAACAAAGGAAGAATTCTTGGAGTTGGAACCATTGGTGCATCTCCTCATACAATCATCGAAGACGTCCTTTATGTGGAAGGCCTTAAACACAACCTTCTTAGCATAAGTTAATTGTGTGACAAAGGGTTCCGAATCAACTTCACTAAAGAGGAATGTTTGATAGAACACGAAGTCACTCATGAACTCTTGCTAAAAGGTAAACGATTTAATAACATTTTTATGATTTCTTTTGATGACTCTCTCTTGAAGGTGAAGTGCTTAATGGCAAACAACAACGATGCATGGCTTTGGCATAAGAGGATTGCTCACATTCACATGGAGCACTTGAATAAATTAATAAAGCATGATCTAGTTGTTGGTCTTCCAAAGATGAAGTTTATCAAGGATAAGCTTTGTGACGCATGTAAAAAGGGGAAGCAAACCAAAACATCCTTCAAGACCAAGAAAGTGATATCTACTACAAGACCACTCCAATTGTTACATATGGATCTTTTCGGTCCATCAAGAACAAAAAGCTTCGGAGTATGCTAAGCAAATTCAAAATGAGAAGTCACTCTCAATTGTTTCCATAAGAAGCGACCATGGTGGCGAGTTTCAAAATTCATCATTTGAAGATTTTTGTGAAGAGCATGGAATCTCTCACAACTTTTCCGCACCTAGGACTCCTCAACAAAACGGTGTCGTAGAAAGGAAGAATAGGGCAATAGTGGAACTTGCAAGGATAATGCTTAGCGACTCGAATCTTCCTAAATATTTTTGGGCGGATGCGGTTAGAACGGCTTGTTTTGTAAGTAACCGTGTCAATATTCGTCCTATTCTCAAGAAGACCCCTTATGAGTTGTTCAAGGGAAGGAAACCCAACATATCCTTCTTCCATATTTTCGGATGCAAATGCGTCGTTCTCAACAACGGTAAGGACAACCTTGGTAAGTTTGATGAGAAATCCGACGAAGGTATTTTTCTTGGATATTCTCTATCAAGTAAAGCTTTTAGAATTTTCAATAAACGTACTCTTACCATTGAAGAATCCATACATGTTTCGTTTGATGAGACTAACCCCTCGAAAGAGGATAATATTATTGTGGATGATGATGATGATGTAGATCTATCACAGCAACAAAAGGAGATATCAAAAGAACAAGCAATATCACAAGAAGAGAAGTCACCAACCATTGAAGAACATCAAGATCTTTCAAAAGAATGGAGAACTCATAGAGATCACCCGATAGATAAAGTGATTAGTGATATTAGCCAAGGCGTTGCAACTCGACTCAATCTCAAGGATGCTTGCCTCAACATGGCGTTCGTGTCTCAAATTGAACCAACAAAAATCGATGAAGCCTTAGGCGACGATCAATGGATAATAGCTATGCAAGAAGAACTCAACCAATTCGAAAGGAACCAAGTTTGGACTCTTGTACCAAGACCGGACAACAAGCATATCATAGGTACAAGATGGGTGTTCAAAAACAAACTTGACGAGAATGGGATCATAGTTCGTAACAAAGCAAGATTGGTCGCACAAGGCTACAACCAAGAAGAAGGAATCGACTTTGATGAAACATTCGCTCCGGTAGCAAGGTTAGAAGCAATTATATTATTATTTGCTTACGCTTGTTCTATGAATTTTCAGTTGTACCAGATGGATGTCAAAAGCGCTTTCCTAAACGGTTACATCAATGAAGAAGTCTACTTCAAACAACCTCCCGGTTTTGAAGACTTCAAGAACCCGTCTCATGTCTACAAGTTGAAGAAGGCTCTTTATGGCTTAAATCAAGCACCAAGGGCTTGGTATGATCGCCTTAGCAACTTCCTATGTGAGAAAGGTTTTACTAAAGGAAAGGTTGACAAGACTTTCTTCATCAAGAATCTTAAGGGTAACACCTTACTTGTTCAAGTCTATGTCGACGACATCATCTTCAGTTCAACAAACAAAGATCTTTGCGAAGAATTCTCTCTTATGATGCAAGGAGAATTCGAGATGTCCATGATGGGAAAGATGAACTACTTTCTTGGATTACAAATCAAGCAAACAAAGGATGGCATCTTCATCAACCAATCCAAGTATTGCAAGGAGTTATTGAAAAGATTTGATATGGACAATTGCAAAGAGATGTCTACTCCAATGGGATCCGGAACATATGTTGATCAAGATCTTTCCGGCACTTCAATAGATATTACAAAGTATCGAGGTATGATCAGTTCACTCTTATATTTGACGGCGAGCCGTCCTGACATTATGTTTAGTGTTTGTTTGTGTGCCCGCTTTCAAGCTAATCCGAAGGAATCGCATCTCACTGCCGTGAAGAGGATCATGAAGTATCTCAAAGGAACGACGCATGTCGGACTATGGTATCCTAAAGGTAGTACTTGTTCTTTAATTGGTTATTCTGACGCTGATTATGCAGGATGTAAGACCGATAGAAAGAGTACAAGTGGTACTTGTCACATTCTCGGGAATGCTCTAGTGTCGTGGGCATGCAAGAAGCAAGCATGTGTTGCACTTAGCACTGCCGAAGCGGAGTACATTGCAGCAGGAAGTTGTTGTGCTCAAATCTTGTGGCTTAAACAACAACTTCTCGATTTCGGTATAGATCTCGGTTGTATCCCTCTCCGGTGTGATAACACAAGTGCCATCAACATCACGAAGAACCCGGTCATGCATTCAAGAACAAAGCACATTGATATCCGGTACCACTTCCTTCGAGATCATGTTCTAAATGGAGATGTCGATGTTACATTCGTGGATACACATAATCAACTCGCCGACATATTCACAAAACCATTGGCTAAAGAGCAATTTTACAAGATTCGACGAGAACTTGGTATTCTCAATGAAGGTGACATCTAACCTTTACTTTAAAAATTGCTTATTGTATGTCTTTATTGCTTTTTATGTATGTTTGTTCACTTTTTGGTCATAAAAGGCTAGCACTCCCATTTTGCCGTTTTTCGTTTTTCTCACTTTCGTATATCCGAAAATAATCGGTTTCAAAAACGTTTTTGATCAAAAGTTGCATTTTGATGAGTGCTAACACTTTATGAAAATAAATTTGTGAAAAAGTTATTATTTTTAGGCTAAAACATGCTTCTGGATTTTTCAAAAAATTCAAATTTTTAACCGTTAACCGGTTAACCTATTATGTTAACCGGTTATAACATCCAAAACTTGGATTTCCAGCGTAGGTTTCAGCTTCTGTCTGTTTAATTGTTTTTGTTTTATATGTTTTACTATGTTTTTATTATATTATTCTAGTACACTTTTTGCATGTTTGGTTCATTCTCTTCCACATGTTTCAAAACTTTTAAACTCTTTGACTACCAAAACACTATTTATCATCCTCTTCCAACTTCCAACCTTCAACAAATTAAACCCTCATTTAAAACCCATTATCTCTACATCTTTATAACACCCTTCAAACTACCTTAAAATCACCAAAAATCATCTCCTCCATAAACCCTAACTCCATCATTGTTCATGGCACCCCAAAGGAAAGGAAAGGAACCCGCTTCTGTGTCAGAAGAAGCTCCAGCTGTAGAAACAATGGAGTCTACCAAGAAGAGGAGGCTGGATTTCAAAGTCAGAGTCAGACCACTGCTTAAGGGTAAATATGTTCTTCTGAAATCCTTCAAACCTCCAACATTTAAATTTCCTTCATTGCTAGAATTTCAAGGGATGCTTGATTTTGTTGCTGACAATGGGAAAATTTACCCGGATTTGGTCAAATCCTTTATGCACAATTTTTCTCTCAACATGGATAGACATGGTAAACATAAGTTGCATACTCTTGTTCGAAATTGTGAAATTAAGGAAGTTTTAGGTGCTTTGGCTGCATCTTTGAACATTCCTTTTTCCGGTGTTTTTCTCCGCAAAGGTGTGAATCACATGGATGACATTTGGTCCGGCTACAACAAAATGGAGTATTATTACTCAATCTACCGTTTTCCAAAGGATGTTGTGACATCGGGACAGCGCACTACAAGAACTTTATGCTATGCGAAGAATTTGACCGTTGATGATCGGTTGTTACACTATATCATTTGCTATGTGCTGCTGCCCAAGGATTCAAACCACTCTCAAATCAACGACTTGGAGATGCAAGTTCTATTTGCTATCAAGAAAAGGGTAAAGATAAATTGGATGCTTACTATGATGTATCACTTGAAGCAACAACTCTCTTTGAAGACAAGACTTCCGTATGCTAGGCTCATTTCTTGGATCATTGAGCAAACCGACTAGGTTATTGGTAGGGAACCTTTTATCGCCATGAAGGCTACGACAAATGAAATCAATGAGATTACTATTGTGAAGAATACCGGAATTGTGTTACACAACGATGGTTCTTCCGCTCCATCCTTTCCTATTCCCGAAGGTGGCATAACCAATGACTTCCTTTACTCCACCATCATGACACACCATCGAGAAGCTCAACAAAACCACCGTGAAACCCAACGCACTCTCAAAAATCTTCGGAAATTGATTATCGGTTCTCACAACCAACCCGAAGAGGAAGATGAAAGTGAAGCCGGTAGTGAAGATGGTGAAGATGAAAGTGATGATATGTCGGAGGAGGAATGAACATGCATGTCTTGTTGTTTTTATTGTTTTCATTTAAAAAATTATGTTATAAGTCCTACGTTTGTTAGGCAATTTTGATTTCGGTTCGGTTATGTTTTCGTACTCTTATCCGTTTCAATCCAATTATGTTTTGCTATGTGTATGTGTTTATATATGCTTTCATACTAAGTTGCATCATGCTGAATTTTATGCTGTATTCTTCATATTTATGCTTGATCCTCTCTTCCTTTTTGCTAATGACAAAGGGGGAGAAGAGCTTTGGTTTCTAATATCTCTCTGTGCATATTTTTGCCTCTGTTTTAGATAGGGGAGATGCTGAACATAGGGGGAGAAGCAAGTCTAGAACATGATTGATCGATCAAAGCTTGTACGCAAATTCGCTCGGTTGTCATCATCAAAAAGGGGGAGAATGTAGAAGCATACTTCAAGTTCTTTGTTTTGATGAAGTCAACATTATCCAAGCTCATTCCAGATTGCAAAAAGTCGAGATGACAACAAATGATCAAGACCATGGCTATGCATCATCAATGGAATGGTTCCGATCGATTCAAGATTTTGTGCTACACTTTTCAAGACTTGTCTCAAGGCTTAGGTATATCAATAATTAACTCTTAAATATGATATACAAGTGTTCAACATAATCTTCATTATTTTATTGCATGTGCATAGTTTTTGAAAATGAAATTGGAACTGGTTTAACACTTTTAACAGAAATATTTTTCTGAGTTTTAACAGTGTTAACCGGTTAACCATATGGGTTAACCGGTTAACGACAGCAATTTTCAAATTCTGTGGTAACGTTCATAGGCGTTAACCGATTAACCTATTTGGTTAACCGGTTAACACTGAAGAAAGTTTGAAAAATTGTTTCTTTTTAAATTCAAATATTTTGTTAAAGTTACACCTCTTCATGATTTTCTCTCATAAGGATTTATACCTTTTCAAAAGAATTTGCTTTCAAATTTTCATACCTTTTTTGAATAGGTGTTTTATCTATTATAATCTAACATTTTCAAATTCAAAAACAACCTCCTAGAAAAATTTCAAATATTTTCATACAATCAAATTCACTTTATTCAAATTATCTTCATCTTTCAAAAGTGTTCATAAGTTCATAATTTTCATATTTTGTCTTGAACACTTGTGTTGAATATTTATAGTGAATTCTTGATTATAGGAGAAGATCAATTTTATTGATATCATTTCATTGTACTCTCACTCAAACAATATTATAGAAAGTGTCTTTCTATTTTGTGACTTGTGTTCCAAGGATTGTTTGGACATAAGGGTAAGTGTGGCAAGAGGATTATTCTTGCACACTTGTTTGTATAGTTTTGTTTGAAAGTAGGCCTCACCATTGAAGGTGTGATAGGTTGTACTGTTATAAAGAAAACTAGTGGAAATCTCTTTCGGTTTGGAAAGGGGACTGGATGTACCTTCGGATTGTGAAGGGAACCAGGATAAACCTCCGTGTGTTCTTTACTTTTCTGCCTTACAATTTTTTGTTCTTTAACCGTAAAAGCAAAATCCATCCATCTAAGAAAAAGAATCGAGAAAATTTTGATAACACCTAATTCACCCCCCCCCCTCTTAGGCGCATTCTGATTCTACACAACTTGCTAGGGGAAAATGACACGGACGAGTATCAGAAGAGACAGTGTATAAGTTATGAACTTATGAGTGTAAAAGGTATTCTGGCAACCTGTGGGGATAGGATGACACAGACGGGTGTCGAAAAGGAATGTATTATAAACAAGTGTTTGGTTTGCAACAAGTGTTTGGGTAACCATGCTGGGGGATGGTGACACGGACGGGTGTCAAGAGAGTGTGTATAGGCTTCTATATTCAAAGAGGATGCTTGTGGCTTATCTACAGGGGATAAAATGACATGGACGAGTGTCGATGAGAATGTATATATGAACATGTATCTGTTGGAGAGTGCAAAGGGGACGCTTTGGCTTTCTGTGGGGAGATGTATTTTGTATATTGTTGATGAGGTATTGTTGGTATTTACAGGTGACTGGTTCGAACCTGACTTGTGATCATGCGAATGTTTGATTTTTTCCGTAATGCTCCATATTAGACGGAATGCTACACTTTATGGGGAAATATGATGCGAATGATATGATTATGCAAAAGAAATCGGTTCAGGATTCAGATCCTGCTGTGCGAAGATCTCTGGCTGATCTGCCTGGAGGGATATCCCAGCTGGGGATGAGATCATTGGTAGATCTGATAAAACATATGGCTCTGCCTGGGGGACTAGATCAATGATAGATCTATCCAGTAAGGAGATATCCCAGCTGGGGAGAAAGGAGCTTCCGTCACTTTGTTGTGTGAGAATTTCAGACATTGCTCTTCTGGATAGAGTCTGGAACTCTGTGGGGAGATGGTTCCCTTAACTTTGCTGAGGATGAGAGATCTGGCACTCTGTTAGGGAGATCACTGAATAATCTTCCTAGAGAATTCTGTGGGGATCCTGGCTAGGGATGAGGAGGCTTGACAACTTAGCTGGGGAGAAAGCATTTCAGAGATTGCTTGAAGAAGATGTGTTAGGGAATTGGTGCTTGGCATGCCCCATGCTGCGTATTGGATACCTGCAATCTGTTAAGACAAAGAAACACACAAGTATCCCGAGGTATCCCTTATCGGATTCCGTCATAGGAGTTAGATATTCCTGAGAGTAAATACATTTCCTGCAAGCTTTTAATTAGAAAGGCACATCTGTTTTATGCAAATAATATATCATGGACATTGGACATTTTGTAAACGAAACAAGAAATGTAAGAAATGAGGTGTGACTGAAAACTCTGATTTTATTAATTTGGGTGCCCTTAATTGGCAAATACAATCAAAGAAATAGATCCCCTGAAATGAGGAGATTGTTACAAATTGAGAAAAGTAAAGGTGTTGGCAACGTTGACGACGCTCCGTTGAGCTTCCTTTGCTATGACCCGTATGACCTTAACATTCTTCTCATCTTGCTTTCTGAAGAAGGTTGATTCTGACCGATGCTTTATTCTTTCGAAGTTTTCCATGTTGTAAGTGATACAGATGAATTCAGAATGCGGTTATTCGTTTATTCCCTTATTTTACGTGGATCGCCCTTTCGGGTTTTCAATCCACCGGGATACCCATTTTTGCCTGAGCTGTCCAATGTGGCTTTTCAACTCAGCGGGTGTACATTCTTTTCAATTTTTCCCTTATTTTTTTCCCGAGTCTTTTATTCTGTTTTTGACTCGCCGGGATGCCCTATTTTTGCCTGGACTTACATTCTGTTTTTATGTCCAGCGGGTCGTTTTATGCGAAGTATTTTTTAACTACATCTGAATTCACAGGGGATAAGAAATCTTCACCATCCATAGTAGTGAGCATCAATGCTCCACCCGAGAAAACTTTCTTTACTATGAATGGACCATCGTAGTTTGGAGTCCACTTGCCCCTGTGGTCTGTATGAGAAGAAATGAGTCTTTTCAGCACGAGATCTCCTACTTGGTATTCTCGAAGCCTGACTTTCTGATTGAAGGCTTTCTTCATTCTTTTCTGATATAACTTCCCATGAAAATTGCAGCTAATCTCTTTTCTTCTATCAGATTCAGTTGATTGTACCGAGATCGGACCCATTCTGCTTCGTTTAGCTTGACATCCATCAATACTCGTAAGGAGGGTAATTCAACTTCAACAGGTAGGACAACTTCCATACCATACACAAGTTGATAAGGTGTTTCCCCAGTGGATGTTCTGATTGAGGTTCGGTACCTATGCAAAGAAAATGGTAGCATTTCATGCCAGTCTTTGTAAGTAACCACCATCTTTTGCACAATCTTTTTAATGTTCTTATTAGCTGCTTCAACAACGCCATTCATCTTTGGCCTGTAAGGAGAAGAGTTGTGATGTTGGATTTTGAAGTCCCGACACAGTTCTGCCATCATTTTGTTGTTCAAATTGGAACCATTGTCAGTAATGATTCGCTCGGGAACTCCATATCGACAGATGATGTCTCTTTTCAGGAATCTGGCTACCACTTGTTTGGTGATGTTTGCATATGAAGCTGCTTCAACCCACTTGGTGAAGTAATCAATGGCTACCAGGATGAATCTGTGGCCATTTGAAGCAGTCGGTTCTATCTTTCCAATCATGTCAATGCCCCACATGGCAAAGGGCCAAGGTGAAGACATCACGTTCAAAGGATTTGGAGGCACATGCACCTTATCAGCGTAAATCTGGCATTTGTGGCATTTTCTGGCGTAGGCATAACAATCTGCATCCATTGTAATCCAGTAGTACCCTGATCTTAACAATTTCTTAGCCATTGCATGTCATCCAGCATGGGTACCGAAAGATCCTTCATGCACCTCGTGCATCAGCAAGCTTGCTTCTTTCTTATCAACACATCTGAGAAGAACCATGTCAAAGTTTCTCTTGTATAATGAACCATCAACATTTATGAAGAAACTACCAGCCAACCTTCTTAATGTCTTCTTATCATTGGATGATGCCCCATGTGGGTATGTTTGATCCTCCAAGAAGCATTTGATGTCGTGGAACCAGGGTTTGTCATCTTTAGCAATGTCCACGGAGAATACGTATGCTGGTCGGTCTAATCTGGATACCGAAATCTGAGGCACAAAATTGGCAGTCTGAACCTTGATCATGGAGGAAATGTTAGCTAAAGCATCTGCGAACTGATTTTCGTCTCGAGGGATGTACTCAAGTTTAACTGTTGTGAAGAAAGTCAATAATCTCCTCGTATAGTCACGGTATGGAATTAGATGCTCTTGGTGAGTGTACCATTTGTCGTTGGTCTGATTGATTACCAAAGCTGAATCTCCGAATACAGTTAATGTCTTGATCCTGAGGTCAATGGCTTCCTCAAGTCCCGTGATACAGGCTTCGTATTCAGCTTCATTGTTAGTGCATGCAAAGGTGAGTTTTACCGAGAAAGGCATATGAACTCCCTTAGGTGTAATGAGCACTGCACCAACTCCACGACCATTCATATTGACAGCTCCATCAAACGTCATTCTCCATTCTTCTTCTGTGTCAGGCCCTTCAGTGTGAACAGGCTCTTCATGATCTTTTGCTTTTAGGAACATGATGTCTTCATCAGGGAAGTCAAATCTCATGGGCTGGTAATCATCAATGGGTTGCTCAGCCAGATAGTCAGACATTACACTACCTTTGATGGCCTTTTGAGATGTGTACTGAATGTCATATTCTGTCAGAATCATTTGCCATCTTGCAACCCTTCCGGTAAGTGTTGGCTTCTTAAATATGTACTTGACGGGGTCCATTTTTGAGATCAACAAGGTAGTGTGAGTCAACATATATTGTCTTAGTCGGCGAGCAGCCCACGCTAAAGCACAACAAGTTTTCTCGAGCAGTGAATAACGTTGTTTACAGTCGGTAAACTTTTTGCTTAGGTAGTATATTGCATACTCTTTTCGACCAGACTCGTCATGCTGGCCTAACTCACACCCCATTGATTCTTCTAATACTATCAGGTACATTATTAGAGGTCTTCCTTCAACTGGAGGCATAAGAATCGGAGTTTCTTGCAGGTACTCCTTGATTTTTTCAAAAGCCTTCTAACAATCTTCATTCCACCAAACCGTTTATTCTTTTCTTAATAATTTGAACAGGGGCTCACAGGTTGCTGTGAGGTGAGATATGAACCTTGATATGTAGTTCAATCTGCCTAAGAACCCCCGAACTTCCTTTTCAGTCCTAGGTGCAAGCATCTCCTGAATGGCCTTGACTTTGTCAGGATCAACTTCAATTCCTTTCTCACTTACAATGAATCCCAACAACTTACCGGAACGCACCCCGAATGTGCATTTGTTGGGGTTTAGCTTCAGTTGATACTTTCTCAAACGCTTGAACAACTTTAGCAGATTTACCAAATGGTCTTCTTCAGTAAGGAACTTGGAAATCATGTCATCCACGTAGCATTCAATTTCTTTATGGATCATGTCATGGAATAATGTTACCATAGCTCGTTGATAAGTAGCACCGGTATTCTTAAACCTGAATGGCATTACCTTGTAACAGAATGTGCCCCAAGGTGTGATGAAGGTTGTCTTTTCCATGTCTTCGGGTGACATTCTTATCTGATTATACCCGGAAAATCCATCCATGAAAGAGAACACCGAGAACTGAGCTGTGTTGTCGACCAATACATCAATGTGAGGTAAAGGGAAGTCATCCTTCGGACTAGCTCTATTCAGATCCCGGTAATCCACACACATCCGTACTTTGCCATCCTTCTAAGGCACCGGTACAATGTTAGTGACCCACGGCGGGTAACTAGTCACAGCAAGGAAACCGACATCCCACTGTTTTTGAACCTCTTCTTTAATCTTCATGGCCATATCTGGACGAGTACGGCGTAGCTTCTATTTCATTGGAGGACAATCTTCTTTCAAAGGCAGCTTGTGCATAACAATGTCAGTATCCAGACCTGGCATGTCTTGATAGGACCATGCAAAGACGTCAACATACTCTCGGAGCATGTCAATAAGTTGTTCCTTCACTGAATCTTGCAGACTGGCCCCAATCTTCACTTCTTTCAAGTCTTCTTCGGTACCAAGATTAACTATTTCAACTTCCTCCTGATGAGGAGTAATCTCTTTCTCTTCCTGCCTCAACAACCTGGCTAACTCTTCCGGTAACTCATAATCTTCTTCAACCCCTTCATCAGCTTGATTAATCGGATTGTCGAAGTCATACAAAGTCATAGCAGTGTTGTTGTCGGTGCAATCTGGAGGATAAACTCTGCAAGGGTTGAGATTTGTTCGTTTTAGTGATCAGTTTTAATCTTGTTTTTTAAAAAAGTGAAAATGAAGTTATTTATTTTGAAAACATTGCCATTTTATTGTTTTGTATAAAAGTGAAAAATGAAAAGACAGTGAGCGAAAAAGAGACTCGTTTACAAAAGATGTCCGATATTCATTGATTAATCATTTGTACAAAATACAATATGGCCCTATTACAAAATGAGTCCTGACACCTTGGGCAAGATGCAGGACTTGATGCATGCTAAAAAGACAGGAAATAATAATTACTCTGCAGGAGTAACCCTTATAATTTCCTGGGAAGACTAGTTAAGGACTTGGCTCCCCGGGATCCTTGGACGTATCCAGCTCTCCAGGTTGTGGTCGCTTTCTTCCTCGTCTTCCAGATTGTTCACAGCATCCGGGGTGAGCATCCCCCCACTGACAAATTTGGGCTTCTTGGAAGCCTTTGATTGATCTTGTCGGATTGGTCTGTAACCCAACCCGAATCTATCTTCCTTATTTTCCACTGGTAGCAGCTTGCCCCAGCCTTGAGCAGTACCTTCTTCAACAACCTTCCGGGCTTGCTGATAAGAGATGATCGAAGTACCCATCATGTCCTCTTGGGATGCGGCCAAAACTCCAGTAGCCTCATTAACATTCAGGGCCTCAAACCCTTGGCTCATTGTTTCATGGATTTCCCCATCCATCTCAATATATTTGTAAGTAGCCAGCTGGCTAACAAATATGTCTTCCTCACCACAGATAGTGATAATCTGTCCTTCCCATTCGTACTTCAATTTCTGGTGAAGGGTCGACGTTACAGTGCCTGCGGCATGAATCCAGAGTCGACCTAACAAACAGTTATAAGCAGGTTGTATGTCCATCACATAGAAAACAGTCTTAAAGACTTGTGGACTGATTATCACTGGCAGCTCCACTTCTCCCAGAACAGATCTTTTAGAGCCATCAAAAGCTCGAACCACAAGATTACTTGGCCGGAGAGATATCCCATCATACTCTAGCTTGACAAGGGCTTTCTTCGGTAAGACATTGAGTGAGGACCCAGTGTCTACAAGAACATGAGATAGTACAACTCCTTTGCACTCCAGGGTTATGTGCAAAGCTTTGTTGTGGTGACGTCCTTCTGTTGTCAAATCAGCATCAGTGAAACCTAGCCCATGGCTAGTATTGACATTTGATACCACTATTTCCAGCTGATTTACAGTGATCTCTTCTGGCACGTAAGCAGCGTGCAGAACTTTGAGAAGTGCATCCCGATGGGCTTCGGAACACAACAACAATGATAGGATTGAGATCTTTGAAGGAGTCTGGTGGAGTTGGTCCACAACCTTATAGTCACTTCTTTTGATGATTCTCATAAACTCATCCACATCTTGATTGAAGGATGACTTCTGAGTTTCTTTGGGTGCAGATTCTTCCGGTATCACACTCTTCCCCTTGGCTTTGGCAGCATCCTCTGTTTCAGTGTTGGTTCTAGGGACTTGTGAAGCGAAGAGACATCCGCTTCGGGTGAAGCCTCCGCCTCCCCCAACATTATCCACCTTGGGAGTGAGAGCTGGAGAATCAAGAAGGAATTTCTCTCCATTGCAGTACAGATCAGCACCATAATGCCATGGTATAGCACTGCCTTTGTCATATGGGATTGGCCCGGGCATTGTGATAGTGAGTGGACTTACTGCAGCAGATGTTGGGACTGTAATAGTCTGTGGGTCATAGAAGATTGTAACAGGGCCTCTGGTGGATATTGGTGGAGGTGAATTGAAGCTATGTTGAGATTGTTGTTGAGGTTGCTGAAAGTTGCTGGAATTCGGGACCGTTGTAGGGTCATAATAGATTGTGACAGTGGAAACGTCATTGTTGGTTGTTGAAGTTATAGTAACCGGTGAAAATGAATTGTTGTGTGTTGCAGTGATAGATGGAATGATTGCTGAAGTTGTAGCCGAATCAGTTGGAACAATGGTTGTTGCATTTGTAGAAGAAACAGTTGGAAAGATGGTTGTTGCATTTGTAGAAGATTCAAAAAGTGTTGTTGGTGTTGTAGAAGATTTACTTGACAAAAGGGTTGTTGGCGTTGTAGAAGTTGTGGTTGTAATTTTCAAGATGCCTTCTCTGATCAAGTCACTGATGCCTTTTCTTAAGCTGGCACACCCATTCTCAGAAAGTTTGCATGATTCGCAGCAGGCCTCACATCCTGGGAACACTTGGCATTTTAAAAGTTGGGCTTTAACCTCTGCCAGAGGTGTTTGAATACATTTAATGTATTCTATTGAACTCAGGGGTGATCCATCCTCTATAGCATTAATCCATGGCCCACTGTGGCTTGGCATAGGATTCTTCATTACATTGGGAGGAGGTACAAAGTTCAGGGCTTTTGAAACTACCAGATCCTGAACCTTCATATGCAGGGCTCTGCATTTTTCCGTTGAGTGACCAGGTGCGTTTGAATGAAAAGCACACCTAGCATTGGTGTAAACACCCCAAATTTGCCCTCACCCATTTCACCATGGCTTGTGATCTTTTCATGTGCATAAGTTCAATCATAACATCCCATATTGCATTTTGGATTCACTGCATTGCTTCTAAGTCATCTGCATCTAGGGTTTGTGATCTGAGCTATCCCTGAGCCACTTGAGCCACTCCAAAGGTCTACAATCACTTCAAAGGGGCCCATGTGTGTACAAGCATCATACTATATCCTCTCAAGATCAAAGAAGTCAAAGAATCACAAGAACTGAGAAAGGCATGGAAGCAGAGCCAGGCTTAACTGCACAGATGACTTAAAATTAGGGTTTTGGTTTCAGAGGCCATAACTCCAAATTTTTTGGTCATTCTTGTTTCTATTGGTCCCTATATGTTATGAGGATCATGCACATCAATTTTCATGAAGAAATTCCATGAGGAAGGCATCTGATCAATAATTGACTTCTTGAGCAAGTCAGTGCAAAATCAGGGTATCTGAGGCCCCCAATGACCCAACCAAAGGGTGTTCTCCATCATTTTGAATGTGTATGATCTTTATTTGATCATAGAATATGTTAGAAGTTCACAAAGTTGAAGAATTTCAAGCCATTTACAAAGTTGCCTTTTTGGGAAAGTGACTTGTAATGAAAACTTGTCATTTTGGGAAAGTTTTTCAACCTTCTCTTTTTGATTCAAAAATGCCTCAAATGAGAAAACTTTGGTCATGAAAGTTATAGAATGGATCCTCCCATTTTCAAAAAGTACAAGAACTCATTCTAATTCATTTTGGATCAAAAGTTATGGCCTTGCAAAGTTGGATAAAATCATTGAATTTTCACTTTTGCACAAAATGGAAAACTTGCAAATTCTCATGATGAGCCTTTATGTGACTTCAATGTGACCTCTAATCATCATACAAACACAATGCATGATCTAAAATTCAGTTTGGCCCAAGAAATTTCCCATTTCCATGTCTTAAAATTCAAGTAACCATAAGCCATTTTCATAAAGGTGCAAAAAGGGAATTCTTGCAAAATGGTTCCCAAAGGTTTGTGTGATCTTTAATTGGTCTCAAGACATTGCCATAGCCTCATGAGACATCTCACAACAAAATTCAGCAAGTGGTATCACATGTTCATGACCAAAAATCACAACATGTGACAAGTTGCCAAAATGCAAAACTCATGCTATCTTGTGATCCAAGTGCTGCAGTCCTTCATGAATCATCCAAGGGTCATCCTCAAACTCAGCTGAGGCAGATACACCCTTTAGATTTCCTCTTCCATGGCCCATACTCTCAAGGACACATATTTGACTTTTTGGCCAAAACTCCCATACTCTTGGAATAGTGTTTTGCAGCCATTCAGAACCTACCACATATTATATTCAAACAATATGGGAGAGATAAGTGCAAGCATTGGGGCCTGAAAACAGACACAACCTCAGATTCACAAATTTGTGCACAAACTTGTTCTCTTCGAAACTCCCTCAAAAATTAACAAAATCCAGAAATTTCTTCACCCACAAACCACAAATCACTCATAGAACAAGAAGCACCCCCTGAAACAGCATGAATCACCACACATAGAGACCTTCATTTCTGCTACACCAGAACCAAACAGCCATAACCAGCCACTCTCAAAGCTTTCTAAACTTCATTCCATCATCAGGAGGTTCAAAGAAGTAGGCTTGCACAAAGGGAAAGTCCAGAAAGCCTGAAAACAGAGAAGCTTCATCTCAGGTAACATGAAGAACATTTTTCCCAGAAACTAGTTTTCAAGTTCTTTTATGATGCTATATGTTCTCCTGATCATGAATATGTGTTTACTTTTGAAAATGGTGAAGTAACCATCATGTATGAAGCTTCTGAACATTTGCCTGTGTTTTGTATTTTGTTTTGATTCAGGCTTGTGAGGGAAAATAAATGGATTTAAGATGAGGGTTTAGGTTTAGATTGATGAGAGGATCATTTTAGTGGAAGAAATTTCATGTTTAGTGACCTGTAGAAGAACCTAGGGTTTTTGCTCGCCGGAGAAGATGACCGGAACCACTGTTCCGGTCACCTGAATGTCATTTGCCCTAATTGTGTTTAATTACCAGGTTTGAATAATAGCCTTAAGATCCTGCTTCCCGCGCACGCTTGAATGGTCCAGATGATCCACTTAAACCCTAATAAGCATTTAATTAACCTAACCTAAGTTTAATTAATTATAAAACAAAATTAGTCAGGTTTGAACTTGGGCCATTGGATGTGGCGCCAAGTCAACACCTCCTAGCCCAGACTCAATCTGATCCTTTCATTTTGCATACTTCTCCTTTTATTTTATTTTATTTTCATTTTTATTGCATTTATTTACACGAATTATTTAAAATAGTAAAAAACATTTAAAAATTCTGAAAATTTTTGTCAAGCATTTCATTATTTTTCAGAACCCAAAAATATTTTTATTTTTATTTTTTTGCATTAAAAATTATTTTTAAATCATTTAAATGTTTATTTTTAATTAGTTAATGAAAATTATTTAATTAAAAATGCATTTAGGTATTTAAAAATCACAAAAAAATTCACATTGCATTTTAAAACATTTAGAAACATTATCAAACCCTCAAAACAAATTTCTTTTTGGTCCTTAATGCATTTTGACAATTTTCATTGGAATTAAATTCATTTTAAGGCAATATTTTTGTTCAAACTTGAAAAAATCCATTCTGCCTAACCATTGAGAGTTTCATGATGGTTCTTCTTTCATTGCATCCTTCATGGCATGTAGTTTATAGGATAAATTTGGTTTGAATTGATCTTCCATTTTCAATTTGTTTAGCATTTTTCATTGTGAGGTAGTTTAAAACCCTAATTGACTTAAGAAAATCATAACTTTCACTAGGTTAAGAGTTAGGTCCCCTCCTTTGGGAAGTGAACTTGTGTAGGGTTAGGGTTCCCTTGATCCCATTTTCAATTTTTTGTCATGTCATTTGCTTCTTTTTTTGAATTTTGCTTTGTGTGTTGATCATAAACCCTAATTTGTGCCTTCCTTTGCATCCATCTTTCATTTGCTTGCATTCAAGAACTTGCCATGACATTTTGTGCATCCACGTGATTCATAAGACATCTTAGGACATCTTAGAATCATGTTTGATCATTGCATCTTTCATTTGCCATGTTATATGTTCATTTCATGTCATAAACTTTCATGAACTTCCATGGTTCAAAGCATGCTTCATTTGCATCCATATCCTTGTATGATCATTCTAATGTCTTGCCTTGTGTTTGTATCCCCTCTTAGCATCATTAAAATCATGTTTATGCTTCTGACTTTGGTTTGCATCATGACATTTCATCTCATTTGCATTGCATCTCATTTCTTTTGCTAACTTTTCAGGTGGTAAGTTGTTTTGGGAAGTGAATTTGCCTTCACTTCTCATAATCTCTCTCCATCTCTCTTGCATCATTGCTGCATTTTATCTTGTCTTTGTGTGATCTTGCTTATTCTTGCTCTTTCTTACTTTCTTTCTTCAAGCAACTTGTCTTCTTAAGTGAAGCAAGTTGTTTTGCTTCTCTCTACTTCCCCCTCCTTTCATCTGCTTCTTTCCTGGTGGCTTCTCTCTTGAAGATCTCTTGCAAACTTCATAAACCCTAGGAACAACCAAGCATGATAATGATTAGGGTTTGATTAGTCCCCCATTTAGCTTTTACCTTTGTGTCATCTTTGAGTCTTCTTCTCATCTCATAATTAAGGACTAAACCCTAAAGGTTTTAAGGCTTTGTGATTAAGCTTATGCCTGCATCCTTCTATTAGGATGGAGTGTATAACTTTAATCCTAAGTGTTAAACCCTTAATGTGTTTAAATCCTTTAATTAATCCATCTAATAATCACTAAGACATCAAGCTTGTAACTTGGGCCTTGCATCAGGGTTCTAATTCTTCCTTAACTGGTTAAGAAGGACTAACCCTAGTGTTAATGGACAAGTCCCCCTCAAGTTGTCTTACAAACCATAAAAATCACTTCTTCATCTTATCATTAACTAAAATCCATTTAATAAAGGCTTTGTTTTGTCATGAGGTTAATCCCTAATCATGGATTAAGTTGAGGAGCCTTCCTCAGCTTAAATGTTCTCATCTATCATCCTTCTGTTTAGGATGGTGTAATGAGTCCATTAAATCCTTGATTATGGCTTAAACTCATTACTCAACACTAAACAAAAACAACAAAAACATCTAAATAAATACAAGTAGGTTAATGATCTTAATCCTATATCATGGTGATTAAGTGTGAGGTGCTTACTTCATACTTAAGGTACTCTCATTACCCCTAATCAGGGGGAGGATGTGATGAGTTTACTAAACCTTTGGTTTAGGCTTAAGCTCATTTTCTTATGACAAATTCCAAAAATCAATAAAAGATTGAAAACATCAAAACAAACAATAATCGTCTCCTCCGGGATTCTTTTCTCATCATCTTCACTCACAAACGAGAACTCGCTTCTTCCGTCTAATGCAAGACAGTTTGCACCTGAGCCAGACAGGTCATACACTTGAGCATAGACAAGTAAGCAGTTCACAAGTCAATTTACCTTTTCAGTCTCTTATAGTCAAACTACGGTGTTTTGACTTCCTCATTGCACGAGAGGATACGTAGGCATAACTTAACAGTTATCGAACAAAAGTCTCTGTATATTCCCCCTCTTTCCAGCATCATTCTTTAAGCCTTATAGTCTTGAGCTTTATACTCCTGTCCTTACACTGACACTTCTCTCATACACTTCACTTTTCTTTTACACTGACACTTGCATTCTTTTCCAGGTTTGATACACAAATTGCACTGACACTACCCCTTTAAAACACAAATCTTTTAAGCGTGGATCCCGTCGAGTACGGCGGACAATCTGGGTGCTAATACCTTCCCAGGTTGTAACCAACCCCTTTTCTCAGTCTCTCTGGTTCGCAACCGTCTTATCCATATCTTTCTAGGTCTATGCAGCATTACCTTTCCTCCGGGATAAAAATGCCTAGCTGGCAACTCTTTTCTCTTGAGTTCACCCTTGTGTGTTCTCTCTCCTTTCGCCGACCGTTCGCGTCTGTACCCCTTCTGACTAGGTGTCATTTTGGTGGGAGCGACAATTGGCATCATAGTTTCTAGGAAGGTTTTGAGGATCAGGTGGAGCCAATGTCCTCAACTCAACAAGATTGAGTTTTAGGAGTTGTGGCAGCAGTGTAGCATACGGCATAGGAATGAGATTAATCACCTGGTTGACCTGAGATGGCCGTTGTTGAAACGGGCGTTGCTGTTGATTGTTGTATGATCTCTATTGTGGAAACTGTTGTTGTTGCGAAAAGTGTTGTGGTGGTTGAACATACTGAGGAGGGGGAGCAGGGATAGTAACAGCAGCAACTGTTCTGGGCAAGTATTGGGGTCTTCTTCTTCCCATGTGCACAGAGTTTGTCTCACCAGATCTACGGGGCCCAGCAAATGGTTTTCTTGTACTGCTGGAATTGACACTGTTATCGGAGATCTTTCCCATCTTTAATAGGCTTTCTATCCTTTCCCCAGCTATCACCACATCTGCAAAGCTGGTGGAAGAGAATGCAGCTAGCCTGTAAATATAGGTTCCTTGAAGAGTATTCATGAACATGTCTGCCATTTCCCTTTCAGACATAGGGGGTTCAGCAAGTTGCCTCCACCTTTGGGCATATTCCCTGAAGCTTTCACGGGAAGATTGAGACATTCCCATCAAGAGAGTCCTGTTTGGGGCCATGTCCAAGTTGTACTGATACTGACGAATAAAAGCTTCAGCCAAGTCTTTCTAGTTCCTCACTGTGGCTCTAGTCAGATGGGAATACCATTCTCGGGATTCCCCTGTTAGACTATCCTCGAAGTAAAACATCCACAGCTTCTCGTCCATGGTGTATGCCTTTAACCTTCCCAAGAATGACTGAAGGTGGGTGCGTGGGCAGGATGTGCCATTATACCTTTCAAAACACGGGGGTTTGAACTTGTGAGGAATTCTCACCCCTTCCACCAGTCCCATGTCCATTACATCAAAGCCTAGGGAATTCTGGGATTCAAGAGACCTCAACTTCTCTGCAATTTCATCCAGCCTGCAGTCGTAAACTTCGTCCCCAGCCCCAACAACTGTAAACTGCTCTTCTTGAGGATCCTCTTGCAAGATCCTACCTCCAGCAGTGTTACCCTGAGTATTCCTTATGGCATTAACTTCTGGGTTTAGATGAGGCCCAAACTCTGGTGGATCAGTGCGAGGTTGCACGTGATCATTGTTACTGGTACCTCCTATACCTGGATGGTGTTCTTCAGGGGTTTGCCTTTCAACCAACTCCCTTAGTCTTTCCTGGCTCTGAGCTAAGCCAGTCATTATAATCATGAATTGGGTCATCTGATTTCTCATCTCAACCCTCTCATTTTCCATTTGATTCCTCACTTCATTCAAGTCTTGCTGAACTTAATCCATCTGGAGTCCCGGAAGGTTGTTTCTGGTCGGGTACCGGTGTATTCTGTTGACAGGGAACACTCTTCTGCGAGCAATGTTTCCTGAAACCACAACAAAGTGAGAAACAGTAATAAAAAAACCTTCAAAACAAAGAAAATGTTAGTATGCAATGCAGTATGCTTATTTGTCTTCCAAGGGTATCCGATTTGGTTCTTTGGTTTGACCTTTCCAGACCTCGAGGAAATGCTGACGATGAAGAGAGATTAAGCCCACCAAAATAAATAATACAAACCACATATATTACAAAGAGTGAAAATACATAGTTTGATTACAATACATCCCCATGGTGGGTCAAAATACAGCAACAAAAGAAAAAGTACAACAAAAGAAAAAGTACAAGCAAAAGAATCAGACATCCAATCCAAAGTCATCCTCCCTGACTTCCTTCAGGAGGGCCTCAGTCACTGGCCCTACTGGGTGCTTTGTAATAGTCCTGATGAGGAGATTCCTGGTAGCAATGGCATTGGTCAACTTCTTATTCTTGTCTTAATCCTTTGACCTCTTCAACCCCGCCCGAAGTTTTAATTCAGATATCTCTCTCTGAGCTGCCAACAGAGCCTCCTGATGCTTCTTCTCACCAGCCTCCAACTGCTCTATCTTAGCCTAAGTCCTTTGGTCTTCTTGTGCACGGGCTTCAGTGATCCTGATCCACCTAGCCTGGCTTTCCTCCAGGTAATGCTCTGTCCTAGCCTTCTGAGTTTTTGCTTCCTTGCAATCATTCTTCAGTACTAACTCCCATGCCCTTGCCTTCCTGATATAGTCATCTGTCTTCTCAATCTTGGCCAAATGCTCAATCCTGAGCCTTTCCAATCTCTCATTATCTAGACGACTATCATTTCTCTCCCATAGAGTCTTCTTCAAGGTTTCAGATAGCTGATTATTCCTCTCTTTCAGCTTTTCAAACTCTTCCAGGCTGACAGTAGCTACAGGTTGTACTGTAGAAGGTCCAGGTACATCTTCTAAAGTGAAAGGCATCCGGGTGATCTGAGCTCTGGTACGGGACCAATCAGAATACTGTGTTGAAGCAATGTTGTTGCACTTTCCAAGGATGGTTGTCCCTTTAGTCTGGACGTTGTCCCAAGCCCAGGCAGCTTGCCTGACAACAGTAGAGTTAGGTTGGATTTCATAGTAAAGAGTTTCAGCCAAATCTTGTTCTCTGGGAGGATGAACCAAAGCATATCCCAATTGTCTCTTAAACAGTAAAGGGTTGTAGTTGATGCAACCTTTCACTCCTATCAAAGGCACATTAGGATATTTCCCACAGCTAGTAATAATGTCATTGCCCTTGGTGCTTTGAGTGCACCATCTGATGTCAAGGAAATGAACCTCTTAGCCCAATTCTTCTGATGATGGGGGTTCAGGAAGGTATCTGATTTTGGCAAGTGTCTTAGCAGCCAAGAGTGATAAAGGGGAGCACAACATCTGACCAGTCTTCCTCTTTGCTTTTCATTCCTCTGGTGTACTGAGTAGTAGAAGTCCCCTAGCAATGTAGGAACTGGGTTCCTCAATAAGAACAGGTGAATGGCATTCTTGCTCACAAACTTGGGCTCATCTGCAAACAAGATAACCCCATATATACTGAGGGCTAAAAGTGCACAGACAGCCTTCCATTCTCCTATTGCAGCATGCCGGGTGGCCTGGGAAATCAAGAAGTCTAGGTGGAGGCCTAGAACCCCAGCCTTGGTTGTCATGTTCTGATCAATGAGGGCAGACTCCAAATGCAATGCCCTGGCTATGTCTTCATTTCTAGGAGCAGTCATCTCAGGGTTGAAAGGAATCCCTCTCCTGATAGGAACTCCTAACAACAAGGAAAATTCTTCTAGCAGGGGTCCCAACTGGAAATCAGGAAATGTGAAGCATCTGAGTTGAGGGTCATAAAACTGCAAGCAAGTATGGATCATGCTCCTCTGAGATGCATCTAGATCCATAACCATGTCCAATATTCCTCCATAATGCTCTCTGAATAGTGGAATATGGTCAGGTGTAATGAGGGACTGGACCTGCCTGATGCCAGTCAGGGTGGGCTCAAAGAAGTGGTAAGTGATGTTGCTCTTTCTTGAAGTATCCATACTGATAATGGGTGCTGGTGAAGAAGCTGAGAGCAACTGCTGATGAAGGTCACTGACTGAGGTGCTGGAGGTGGGTCTCTGATGAAGATAGCTGGAGGAGAATCACTGACAAACTGATGAAGGTGCTGAAGTAGATAACTGAAGCAGTTTGAGCAGCAGAAGGGGTCAAAATCAAACAAAAGAAAACAAGGATACCCTGTAAAACAAATAAGAAAATGTTAAATGATGCAAAATGATGTATGCAAATGATATGCAAAGGGTTTGTGATCAAGAGCTGGATTTGTTTATCTGCCTTGGTAAAAGTCCATGTATGTTCAAAAGTCCGGATGGAGGCTTAGAAATCCAGTAACCAGGTGGGGGACTCAAATAAAGAGTCACAAGTCCAGGGTAATCACAAGAACTGTCCAAATATGCATTCTTAAAACAATACTAGTAACAGGGTATGATGTGGCCAAGGGTTCCTGCAAACCTGCAAACATCCCAACCTCCTCACATGTAATGTTCTAGAACAAGGATCCTTAGACTTGGATCAGTTATGAGAAGTGTAAACACTTCTAACCCAGAGGTACAATGTTTACAATAACCATAAAAGATCCTCCTCTAATTCACCTCAGATGCTGAAGGTCATAAAAAAGGTCATCCAGACTTAGCAGGCTTCCCAGATAGCCCTAGTACTACAGGAAATCTGTAGCACAGAGTTTTCAAGAAGAAACCCATGTCTGAACCGTGTTTCATATTCCCGCACCAGACCGAAATGGAATGGAAAAGAATATGAAGCCACTCTAGCCTATGTGTCACTCAGGTCCCCGGTATAGGACCTTAATCACTCAATGAAACCCCACCCACCAAGACAGACAAGAGATCCAGCATAATGATAATGACAGTATGAAAATGCATAAAACTGTAAATGAAAGCAATAAATAAAGTTGTACATAAATCAATAAATAAATAAAATAAACAAGCACAAGTAGCACATAACACCCCCATAAACACAAATCAAACAAGCGCTAGGAGGAACCCACAAAAAGAACCAGAAGCCCTGGTTGCAATATAAGCTTCCCCAGCAGAGTCGCCAAGCTGTCGCTCCAGCTAAGAGACACAGAGTCAGATAGGGTCAGATGCGAACGGTCGGCGAAAGAGAAGAATGAAAAGAAATGCAAAGAGTCGCCAGCTAGGCATTTTTATCCCGAAGGAAAGGTAATGTTGCATAAACCTGGAAAAATATGGATAAGACGGTTGCGAACCAGAGAAACGGAGAAAGGGGGTTGGTTACAACCTAGGAAGGTATTAGTACCCAGATTGTCCGTCGTACTCGACGGGATCCACGCTTGAAAGTTTGTGTTTAAAGGGATAGTGTCTGTGCTATCTGTGTGCAAAAGCTGGAAAAGAATGTACAAGTGTCAGTGTAAGAAAGTGAAGTGAGGTGCTCAGAAATGAGGCTTACAAGAATAATGCTGGAAGAGGGGGGAAGAGATAGAGACTTTTGTTCGATAACTGTTAAGTTATGCCTACGTATCCTCTCGTGCAATGAGGAAGTCAGAAAACCGTAGTTCGACTCAAAGAGACTGGGAATGAATTGACTGATGAACTGCTTGCTTGTCTATGCTCAAGTGTATGACCTGTCTGGCTCAGGTGCTAACTGTCTTGCATTAGACGGAAGAAGCGAGTTCTCGTTTGTGAGTGAAGATGATGAGAAAAGAATCCCGAAGGAAACGATTATTGTTTGTTTTTGATGTTTTCAGTCTTTTGTTGCTTTTTTTGTGTTTGTCATAAGTTAATGAGCTTAAGCCTAAACCAAAGGGTTAGTAAACTCATCATATCCTCCCTTTGATTAGGGATAATGAGAATACCTTAAGTATGAAGTAAACACCTCAAACTTAATTACCATGATAATGTAGGATTAAGATCATTAACCTACTTGTGATTATTTAGATGTTTTTGGTGTTTTTGTTTAGTGTTAAGTAATGAGCTTAAGCCATAATCAAGGATTTAATGGACTCATTTCACCATCCTAATAGAAGGATAATAGATGAGCACACTTAAGCAGAGGAAGATACCTCAACTTAATCCATGATTAGGGATTAACCTCGTGACAAAACAAAGCCTTTATTAAAGTGGATTTTAATTAAGGGGTAGATTAAGAAATGAGTTTTATGATTTGTAAGACAACTTGAGGGGGACTTGTCCATTAACACTAGGCTTAGTCCTTCTTAACCAATAATGGAAGAATTAGAACCCTAATGTAAGGCCCAAGTTACAAGTTAATGTCTTGATCATTATTAAGATGGATTGATTAAGAGGTTTAAACACATTAAAGGTTTAACACTTAGTATTAAAGTTATACACTCCATCCTAAGATAAGGATGCAGGCATAACCCTAATCACAAAGTCTTAAAACCTTAAAGGTTTAGTCTCTGATTATGAGGTTGGAAGAGAGACACAAAAGAAGACACAAAGGTAAAACTAAAGGGGACTAATCAAAACCCTAATTATTGCCATGCTTGGGTGTTCCTATGGTTTGTTAGGCTTGCAAGAGATCTTCAGAGAAGCCACCAATGGAAGAAGCAGATGAAAGGAGGATAAGCAGAAGAAACAAGTTAACTTACTTCATTGAAGAAGATAAGTTACTTGAAGAAAGAAAGTGAATGATGAACATGAATGAGCAAGCTCACTCTAAAGCAAATGAGAATGCAACAAGGATGCAAAAGAAGAATGAGAAAAGAAATGAGAAGTGAAGGCAAATTCACTTCTCAAAGAACTTACCACCTGAAATGGTTAGTATAAAGAAAGGAATGAAATGAAAATGACATGTATGCAAAGATGCAAACCAAAACCAGAAGCATAAACATGATCAAGCATGATTCTAACGTGTCCTATGATGTCATGGCAAGTTCATGAATGAATGCACATGCAAGATGTATGCAAATGAACATGAGAAATTAGGGTTTTAATGCAACATGAGATGCAAAAGTCAAAAACAGAAGCAAATCACAAGATAAAAAATTGCAAAAGAACTCAAAGGAACCCTAACCCCATATGATATCACACCCCAAAGGATGAGGTCTAACTCTTAACCTAAAGAAAGTTGTGATTTTTCTAAGTTATCTAGGGTTTTAAGGTACCTTAAGAGGGAAAATGCAAATCAAATGGAAAATGCAAGATAAATTTGTGACAAAAATATGCTAGATACTACATGTCAAATGAAGATCAATGCAAAAAGAACCATCATCAAACCATTCATGGTTAGGCAGAAAATTTATGAACCCTAAATTCAAAGAAAAATGTCAAGATTGATTCAAAACCAAAAAGAAATTTGTATGAATGGTTTGACAATGTTTCTAAATATCCTAAGATGCAATGTGGATTTTTTTGGAATTTTTGGAAACCTAAATGATATTTTAATTAATTAATTTCCATTAACTAATTAAAATAAACATTTTAATGTTTTAAAAATGATTTTTTAATGCAAAAAATAAAAATAAAAATGTTTTCTGGTTGAGAAATATATTTGAAATGAAAATGAAAAAGGAAAATATTTTTAGAATTCTCTAACTATTTTAAATAAATGATGCAAAATAAATGATATAAAATGAAATAAAAACTGAATTAATGGGAAGTAAGCTGATCCAAGGGCTCAGATTCAAATCTGGGGAAAGGAAGTTGACTGCGCGCGTGTTTCAAGGGCCTGGATTGCTTCTGGGCTAAATGACCTAATTAATCTAATTAATCCAGATTTTAATTAATTAATTAGGGTTAGGGCTAAATGACAAAATCTGGGCCGATCAAACACGAAATTAAAATCAATCCAATGGTCCACGTTAAAGCTGGGAAATTAACCCTAATTAAACTCAGGTGACCGAAGCTAATCTCCGGTCATCTTCTTCGGCCATCCCTCACCTGAGTTCTCTCAAATCACCACAAAAATGCATCAAACTTTCCAGAAATGATCAGTGAACAACAACAAACAAGAATCCAGGCACGAAATTCATTTATTTTCAGAAACAAGCATGAATCGAATCAAACTTCTTTTAGGTCAAAAATTTCAGAGATTCGGTTCATGCTCGTTTCTTCATCATTCTCAAAAATAACAAGTGCAGTGTGATCAGGGGAACATGGGGAACATTTATATACCTTAAAAAGAGATTTCTGGAAAAAAAGTTTGAGATGGCTACCTGAGTTGAAGCTTTGAGATTCTGAGCTTTCAGAGCCTTTCCTTTGTGCAAAAAGCTTCCTTTGATCCTCCTGAGGCTAGTGGAAAGCTTGAAAAGCTTTGAGAGTGGCTGGTTTGTGTTGTGTGGTTCTGGTTTAGCAGAAATGGAGGTTTGTGTGAGTAGTGATTCAGGCTATTTCAAAGGGTGGGTTTTGTTCTATGGATGAAGAGTGATTTTTTGGTGAAGGAATTTCTGGATTTTGTTAAGTTTTGAGGGTGTTTCAAAGAGAACAAGTCTTGTGCACAAATTTGTGAATATGATGTTGTGTATGTTTTTAGGCTCCAATGCTTCCTCTTATATCTCCCATATTGTTTGAATATAATATGTGGTAGGTTCTGAATGGCTGCAAAACACTATTCCAAGAGTATGGGAGTTTTTGCCAAAAAGTCAAATATGTGTCCTTGAGAGTATGGGATGGAACAGAAGTGGTACAATGGGGTGTCTTGCTTCAGCGTGGTTTATGGTGAGCCCTAGGATCAAAAGAATGCAGCTGGCTGGCTTGGATAGCAAGATGGCATAGATTTTGCATTTTGCCCTCTTTGAAGTTTCTTGTGAACCAAGGCATGAAATCTTGTGAATTCTTGTGCAATTCTGATCTTGGCAAGTTGCATTATGTTGGTATGATTCATAGAAGTGTATTAGAGGTCACAAAATGGCTTGGCAAGTGGTTTTGCAAAAATCCCTCTTTGGTGCATTCTTGAAAATTATAGGATTTTTGCCAACTTTGAAAGATCATAACTTGAGTTCCATAATGAATTAGAACTTGTTCTTGTACTTTTTGAAAAGGGAATGATCCAATATACAACTTTCATGACCAACAATTTTTCATTTGAAGCATTTTTGGTAGAGAAAGAGGAGGTTGAAAAACTTTCCCAAAATGGAAAGTTTACATTACAAGTCATTTCCATTTTTGGCAACTTTTGGTTTAGCTCACTTTTCTTCAATTTTATGAACTTCTAAACACTTCAATGATAAAATAAAGATCATATAACTTCAATTTGATGAAAAATCCACTTTGGTTCCATTGTTGGGGCCTCAGATGCCCTGATTTTGCTCTGACTTGCTCAAGAAGTTACCCAGTGAACAGATGACTTCCACAATGAATTTCTTCATCAAACTTGGTATACATGATCCTTATAACATATTGAGACCATTAGAAACAAGAATGACCAAAATATTTGGAGTTATGGCCTCTGAAACCAAAACCCTAATTTCAGGTCATCTGTGCAGTGAAACCCTAGCTCTGCTTCCATGCTTTCCAAGTCCTTGTGATTTCTTGACTTCCTTGATCTTTTAGGGATATAAAATGATGATAGAACATACATGGACCCTATTGGAATGATTGGAAGCCTTTGGAGTGGCTCAGATGGATCCGTGGACTGCTTAGATCACAAACCCTAGATGCAGATGATTTTGAACTAATGTAGTGAAATAAAAATGCAATATGAGATAGTATGCTTATGCTAATGCAAACATGAAATATCACAAGCAATGGTGTGAAATTAGTGAGGGCAAATTTGGGGTGTTTACACAACTGACCGTCTGTTCCTTTCTTAACAACTTGAACAAGGGTTCGCAGGTTGTAGTGAGATGAGATATGAACCTTGAAATGTATTTCAATCTACCTATGAACCCTCGAACTTCTTTCTCAGTCTTTGGTGCGGGAATTTCCTGAATAGCTTTGACTTTGTCGGGATCAACCTCAATTCATTTTTCACTTACAATAAAACCCAACAGCTTGCCGGAACGTACCCCGAATGTGCATTTGTTGGGGTTCAACATCAACTGATACTTCCTCAGACGCTTAAACAATTTCAGCAGATTCACCAAATGCTCTTCCTCTGTAAGGGACTTGGCAATCATATCATCCACATAGCACTCGATTTCTTTGTGGATCATATCATGGAATAATGTTACCATAGCCCATTGATATGTTGCACCGGCGTTCTTCAGACCAAACGACATTACCTTGTAACAAAACATGCCCCAAGGCGTGATGAAAGTTGTCTTCTTCATGTCTTCAGGTGACATATTAATCTGATTATATCTAGAAAATCCGTCCATGAAAGAAAATACCGAGAACTGAGTTGTGTTATCCATCAATACTTCAATGTGAGGTAATGGGAAATCATCCTTCGGGCTAGCTCTATTCAGGTCCCGGTAATCCACACACATACGCACCTTGCCATCCTTCTTAGGTACGGGTACAATGTTGGCAACCCACGACAGGTAACTAGTTATAGCGAGAAAACCGACGTCCCACTACTTTTGTACTTCTTCTTTAATCTTCATGGCCATATCTGGGCGAGTACGACGTAACTTTTGTTTGACCGGAGGACAATCTTCTTTTAATGGCAATCTGTGCATGACAATATTCGTATCTAGACCTGGCATATCTTGATAGGACTAAGCAAAGACGTCGACATATTCCTGAAGCATACTTATGAGTTGTTCTTTCATTGGAGCTTGCAGGCTGGCCCCGACCAACATTTCCTTCACATCTTCCTCGGTACCAAGATTGACAGTTTCAACCTCCTCCTAATGAGGAGCAATCACTTTTTCCTCTTGTCTTAACAACCTGGCTAACTCTTCGGGAAAATCGTAGTCTTCCTCAACCCCTTCATCTGCTTGATTAATCGGATTGTCGAAGTCATACTAAGTCATATCAGTGTCGTTGTCGGTGCAATCTAGAGGATTATCTCTGCAAGGATTGAGATTTGTTCATTTTAGTGATTGATTTTAATCTTGTTTAGAAAAAAGTGTGAATGGAGTTATTTATTTTGAAAACATTGTCATTTATTGCTTTGTGCGAAAATAACAAAAATGAAAGACAGTGAGCGAAAAAACAGATCGTTTGCAAAAGATGTCCATTGTTCATTAATCATTCATTTGCACAAAATACAAATATGGCCCTATTACAAAATGAGTCCTGACACCTTGGGTAAGATGTAGAACTTGATGCATGCTTAAACAGGAAATAATAATTACTGTGCAGAAGTAATCCTTATAATTTCCTGGGAAGACCAGTTGAGGACTTGCTGGCCTGGGACCCTTGGACGAATCCATCTCTCCAGGTTGAAGTCACTTTCATCCTCGTCTTCCACATTGTTGATTGCATCCAGGGTCAGCATACTCCCACTGATAAACTTGGGAGCTTCAGCAGCCTCCTCTTGGACCTGTCGGGATGGTTTGTAACCCAACCCGAATTTGTCTTCCTTGACCTGAACTTGCAGTAGCTTGCCCCAGCCCTGGGCATTCCCATCTTCAACAACCTTCTGAGCTTGCTTATAAGAGGAGATCGAAGTACCAGACACTTCAATTGTTGCTTCACTGACATTGAGGGCCTCAAACCCTTGGCTCATTGTCTCATGGATTTCTCTGTCCATCTCAATATACTTATAAGTAGCTAGATGACTGACGTAGAAGACAGTTTTGAAGATCTGTGGGCCAATCACCACAGGCAGCTCAATTTCCCCAAGAACCGATCTTTTAGAACCATCAAAGGCTCTCACTACCAGGTTACTTGGACGCAAAGCAAGACCATCATATTCCATCTTGACCAAGGCTTTCATTGGAAGAACATTGAGAGAAGACCCAGTGTCAACCAAGACATGAGAGAGGATAGCACCCTTACACTCCAAGGTGATGTGCAAATCCTTGTTATGGTTAGGGCCCTCCGTAGTTAGATTAGCATCAGTAAAACCTAGCCCATGGCTAGTATTGACATTAGAAACCACTGTTTCTAGCTGATTAACTGTAATCTCTTTTGGCACGTAAGCTGCATGCAGAACTTTGAGAAGTGCATTCCTGTGAGCTTCGGAACACATTAGTTGTGATAGAATAGAGATTTTGGAGGGTGTTTGATGGAGCTAGTCCACAACCTTATAGTAACTCTTCTTGATTATTCTCATGAACTCGTCTACATCTTGCTCAAAGGATGTCTTCTGAGCTTCCTTAGAAATAAGCTCTTCGGGCACCACACCTTTACCCTTAGCCTTGGCAGCAGCTTCTGCTTCAGCATTGGTTCTTTGGGATTGCGAGGCAAAGAGACGTCCGCTTCGAGTGAATCCCCCGCCTCCCCCCACATTATAAATTTGTGGTGTAGAAGTGTCAAGAGTGACTTTCTTTCCATTGCAATACAAATCTGAACCAAAGTGCCAAGGCACGGCACTGCTGCTGTCATATGGAACTGGTCCTGGTACCGTGATAGTAACCAGACTGATTGTTGCGGGAGAAGGAATTGAGATAGTCTGAGGTTCATAAAAAATTGTAACAGGAGGTCTGACCGGAGGTGGTGCTAGTGATGAAGGTTGCTGATGTTGATGGAGATGTTGATGTGAATCTGGAATGTGGATTATCGCAGGATCATAGTAAATAGTAACTGTGGAAATATCTTCGTTGATGGTTGTTGTTGTTGTAGAAGGATGTGTTGAACTGTTGTTTGTTGAAGTGGAAGAAGGAATGATTGTTGATGTTGTAGAAGAGTCTGTTGGAATGATTGTTGTTGAAGTTGTAGGAGCGACATCTGACGGAATGGCTTGTGCTGGAGTTGTAGAAGGAATGGTTGTTGATGTTGTAGGAGCTAGAACTGTTGAAGTGATCAGTAAGGTGCATTTCTTGATAAGATTATTGATACCAGTCTTCAAATCTGCACAACCATTGATAGAAGTCTGTTGCACCCCAAAATTTTCCCTACCCAAGACAAGACATTGTGTACTAAGAGGTTCACAAGGTTCACAAGGTTCACAAGACATCTCATGAGGTTCACAAGGTTCACAATTAGTCAGAAAGTTTGACAATTCCCTCAGACAATGCATCCTCCTAAGCAAGGCATCCTAAACTAGGGTTTTGACTTTCATCAGGCTAAATGGACTTCCAAGACTTCAAGTGAGCTTCATAGCATCCTATGTTTGTTCAAGAATCCCCATGTCAAGTTTCAAGACTTTCCCCAAAGGTTTACTCAGTCAGATGATCAGATAGGCTAAGATCAGTCAAAGCAGTTAAAAAGTCAAACTGAGGTCAACTGTGGTCAAACCAAAGTCAAACTTCATGATTTTTTGCCAACATCAAGTATATGAAGTAAAATTCATCATTTGATCAAGGGTTGATCATGATTCATCAAGGAGATTTCAGATCATCAAGAATCAGGAGTTTCTAAATTAGGGTTTTCATAGGAAAAGTCAACTGTACTTTGACCAGCCATAACTTTCACATGCTTCATAAATTTTTTTCCATTCAAAGCTCATTTTGAAGGAAATTGAATTTTCTACAACTTTGTGTCTCACAAGCCAAGCCCAAAAATGCTTCATTTGGAAGGTATGAGCTAAGACATTATAGGTCCTTTTAAAAGTCAACAAAAAGTCAACAACTTCCAAAGAGCATAACATGAGAATGGTAAAAGATATGAAAATGAGACTAGAGAGGTTGGTTAGAGGACTCTTTAAGCTTTCCAAAATTTCCAAGAACACCTTCATAGCATTAAAATTGTGGGATTTGTGCCCTTGCAAAGTTGGGAATTTTTTGAGAGGTTTATGAAGCAAATGGGGTCTTAAAACCATAATTCACCAAATGGGCTTGCTTTTTTATGATCCAAACACTTCCATGACATCATGCACGAATTAAAATTTATTTATTCATATTTTTATTCATTTCATTTTATTTTATTTATTATGATTTTTTATATTAAAAATCATTTTAAATCAAAATAAAATATAAAAGTGTGAATATTTGATTTGATTTTTGTTTTAGAAAGTCTTAATATTCATTTAGAGGTGATTGAAACCATACAAAATCAGATCATTCAAAAATAGCAATGAGATATCCAAGTTTTCAATATTTTTAAAGACATGTCTTTTTCAATCTCTATGGATCCAAAAGTCCAAAGGATGGACTAGTTTCTTGACCTAATTTTATTATATCATATATATATACAACATGAAGCAATGCAGAACACAGAGATTTTTGCAACCTCAAGAACACTAAACAAGTCACAAAATTTCAAGAAAAAGTGATCATTGAATTTTCATTTAGAGGTCATCTCAAAGCAAACTAAAGGTCTAAACATGATCCCTGCTTATCATTGATGCAATCTCAATGCTTTACATCATCAAAAACATCTCTAAATGCATAATCCGAATCCCCATTCTTCACTTTTTTTTTCAAGTTTGCGTTTTCATATATTAACTAATGATAAATTGTTTTTGCGTGTTGATTTGTGTTTGTGACATTGCAAGGATTGTTTCTGGGTGATCAATTGAAGAAATCATAGCCGTATGCATTGAAACCGAAAACTAGGGTTCTTGAGAAATTTCATTGGGAACGCATGATTGAGTTAATTTCTGTTAAAATTAATGTGATATTTGTGTTCATAAACCTCATGTTAGTTAATTTGGACCATTAAAACTGTTTGATTCATCGTATATTGGAAGTTTGATTTACGCAAGTTTTTAGTGACGAACATAATTTGTCACTATAAGCTATAGCGACGGAAAACGGTCACTATAGCCTAAACAGACGGCTGGAGGTTGAAGAAGACTCATGGCGCCAAAATTCAATTTGAAATTTAAATTTATTTTTTATATTATTATGATTGTCACATTGACACACGCAGGCTGATGGTCCAGTGGTAAGTGAGATGTCTGATTGTGTTGAGCGCTTGAGTTCAATCCTGGCTGGGCGCATTCTTTTTTTTTTGCAATTTTTCTTGTTTACTCAGGTTTAATATATATTTGAAGACCCTCACATCATGACATCAGAGGCTGCGTAGCCCAGTGGATGGAGACAGAGTTTGGGAGTGAGGGGGCAAGGGTTCAAACCCTATCCTCAGCATTTTTGGTATTTTTGTCCTTTTTTTTTTATTTTTCTTATATTTAATATTTAAAATTAATTATATATCTTTTATATCATTCTTTTGTTTTCTAAAATAAATTATAATTTTAAAAAAAGAAATCTTAATATTTTTTTTTATAATTTGTATATAAATTTTTCTTTATATAATTTATAAATAATTTAATATTTCAATTCATTAGTAATAATTATTTAATTCAATATGTATTTTTTAATAATTCCTAATAAACCCTAATTTCTTGTAAATATGTAAATCCTAATTTCTAACCCTAATTTTTATTTAACTTTAAATATTAAACTTAATTAATTTTTCTAATATATAATTAAATAATTAATCTTGTTTTGTAAATAATTATTATATTGTTTATTATCATTATTCTAATTACTTTATTATTTTCTTCTTAAAAATTCTTAAAAATTATTTGTTTAACTTAAAAATGTTCTCTTAAATCTTATATATTTTTGTATATTTGTGTTAACCTCTTCCTCTTATGATTATTTTTATTACTAACCATTTTAATTATAATTTATTTATTATATCTTTATTATTAATTATTTCTATTATAATGTAATTGCGAAAGCCTTGTAATAGTTGTAGTTTTATTCTTGTCTTTACTTTATCATTGTAAATATTACTTTTGCCATGGTTAGTAACTATAGGGAGTGATAACATGTTTGTGATTTAAAATTAATTTAGAATGACTTACTTAATAAGATAAATATATAAATATGAACACTCACACACGTAAGTCGATCTTTGATCGCCATCTCACACTTTCTAAGGTTACTCCTCATGTTGCCTAATTAAGGTCAAGTAAGGTGTCTTAAAGCAAAGTCCCTTCATTAATATCATCAAGTCCCTTTAAGATTATAAGATCAAGTCCCTTCGATGTTGCCTACGGTAAATGATCTTGTCCCTTCGAATAAAAGATGATAAGTCCCTACGAATTGCTAAAGACACCTTACAGTTGCCTAAATACAGATGTCCCTTCACATGTCCTTTCTAACATCCACGGTAATGACTACCTATTCCTTAATAATAGGGATAGTCTTACCATTGAAAGAACATATAAGAACAATAAAGATTTAGCATAGGGTAGGTTCCTCTTAAGTACTTGCTCACTTTTCTTCAAAATACTTCATTACACTTCACATTTTAAACAATTTTCAAAACAAAGTCTTTATATACATCCATACGAGGATCATTATAAAGTACTTAGAAAATTTTTAAACACACACTACACCTTTCTCAAAACAATCTAAAGTGAGCTAAGTAACTAAGAGCCCATGGATAACCATGGATATAAAGGGTGCTAACACCTTCCCTTTATATAACCTACCCCCCGAACCCAAAAATCTTTTTAAGGTCTTTCCTGTTCTTTTATGTCCTTTCCTTTTGGATAAAATAAAAGTAGGTGGCGACTCTTGCTATCCGCAACATTTAACTAAAGTCAGTTCTCCCACCGTGTTACAGAACTGGCGACTCTGCTGGGGATTTGTTAAAAGAGGGGTACCCTTAGGAATTAGATCACTTTAAACTTGTTTGCTTTGTTTGCTTTACTTTACTTGTTGGGTGCTCTTATGTGTGAAAGATCCTAACCCAGATCTAGTGTACCTTAGATAAATGGTAATAGACCAAGGAAACTGTACGGCGTATAACGATATGGTTGATCTGGTGGCCATAGTTAGTGTGACTTCTTGGTTGGTGCTTATGTTCCTTAAGTAAAGTTGAGGATAATATGAGGCTGCCATATGTTGTCAATACACTAACTAACTTTTAGAACCCTAGTAATCCCATCTTGGCCTTTAGAAAGTAGTGAGATAACCGGCTTTGGTGAAGACTGAAGTTGGTTGATACTCGATGCTACACTCATTGAGATCTTAAACTTGGAGGGTTTTGGTTGGCAAGTAAGTTGCCTACTGAATAACCACCCTTGTGAAGGATCAGTGATATTGAGATCCCTTAGAACCTGGTTACTTTTGTAGGACAGGATGAACCAACTAAACTTCAGGGGAGGGTACTTACCTTTAAACCTCATGCAAACCTTCAAACCTAGGGCTATTGTGTGACTTGTTTGTGTGTGCCACATGTTTGTGATTGAGCATAACATCATAACATCATCATGCATCATAAGCATATCATTTTCACTAACCATTTCAAGGACCAAAGGATTTATATTTGTTCTTTGTTGCAGGTCATGGCTTCTGCTCGTAGGAATACTATCCGGATCAACTTTGTAGGAATACCTATTAAGCTTAAGGAATTGGTCTCTCAAGTTTCTGAAAACTCCCAGTTCATCAAGAGGCATGGTCACCTACTGGATTTAGTCACTTCAGGGTTCAATGAAGACATGATGAGTGTCCTGTTTCAGTTCTTTGATCCTAAACATCATTGTTTCACATTCCCCGACTATTAGCTGGTTCCTACAATGGAAGAGTTCTCCAAGCTTCTGGGTATACCTATCCTTGATCAGAAACCCTTCACAGGCTTGGAAAAAGAGCATAAACCTGAAGTCATTGTTGCAGCCCTACATCTGAAGAAATCAGACATTGTCCTAGAAACGAGAAGTGGAGTTAAGGGTATTCTTGCTAAGGTATTGATGGAGAAAGCTCAAGTGTTCCTGAAGGCTATGAGTTATGATGCTTTTGAGGAGATCTTATCCCTATTGATCTATGGCTTAGTATTGTTCCCCAATCCAGACCAGTTCATAGACATACACGCCATCAACATATTTCTGACTCGCAATCCAGTGCCTACATTACTTGGAGACATCTTACACTCTCTTCATACCCGTACTACGAAGTCACGAGGAACTCTGATGTACTGCATACCTTTGCTATCTAGGTGGTTTATTTCTCACCTTCCTCGATCAGTGGTGAAGAATGAACAAGGGTTCAGGTGGTCTAAGAGGATTATGTCACTTTCTCATTCAGATATTCATTGGTGTTCCCGATCTATGGAGAATGGTACTATCATTGACCGTTGTGGGGAGTTCCCTAATGTGCCACTCCTTGGCATAAGAGGGGGCATTACCTACAACCCTTCTTTAGCTCTATGTCAGTTTGGTTATGCTCGGAGTGATGGTCCTCATGACATGCTTATTCAGGGTATTGTGTTCGACTACGACAACGATCTACAAAACTACCGTCAAAGGTTTATACGAGCATGGGGTAAAGTGAACAAGGTTGACAGCAAGACTCTGGAACCAAAGTACACTATTCCTATGGAACCTTATCTCAGATGGGTGCGATCTCGTGCTCAGACTCTTATGATGCCATATCCTGTTATCCTGCCAGTTACCATGGAGCCTGTTGCTGAAGGAGATACTTCTTATGTCATTCTTCACCCAGACATGCCCACTGACATGGAGGAGTTACAAAGGTCCTGGATCCAGTTGAAGGAGCAAAGAGATACTTTTAAGACACATTACAAAGCAAGTCAAGAAAGAATCCTGGAGCTAACAAAACAACTTCACGAGGAGCGGAATCTCAACTCATACCTCAACACAAAGAGGAAACGTCCATGGGAGACTTAAAACCCCATTTTTTGTATTCATTTCATTTTTATTGTAAGCCCAAGGGGCAAACAAGTTTATTACTAATAAAAGTTTACTTTTTGGTTGTTTAAACAAATTTAAATCATGCGGTCCTTGAAAACATTGCATACGCATCTACACACCATATCATTGCATCACATGTTTCTTATGTACATGTATCTTATCTTCTTGCTGTTTATTTTAGCAGAAATGGCTCTTGAACAGACTATCAAAGATCTCCAGGCTCAGAATGCACAATTCCAAGAGTTAATTTTGAACTTGTCCAAGGGGCAAGATGAGCTGAAGACACTGCTGGCTAAGAAGAAGAAGAAAACCAGGAAATCAGGAGGCCTTATCAATCTGGGAAGAAGGTTCAGAGGTCCTATCAAGACAAAGGAACAGGTTGAGGATTCTGAGTCTGAAAATTCTGAGAAAGAGGGAGGTAGTCTCCATGATACTGTGGGAGATTCTGATTCTGAAGCAAACTATTATCATGACCCTAGTGAGGATAAGTACAAGATGCTGGTGGATAGAATGAATGCTATGGAGTTACAAAAATCTTCTGGGCTGGATTTTGAAGATCTGAGTTTAGTATCTGGAGTGGTTATTCCTATTGGTTTCAAAGTTCCTACTTTTGTGGTGTACGATGGTGTCTCATGTCCCAAGCTGCATCTAAGGTCCTATGTCCGGAGGATTCAACCACATACTACTGATAAGAAATTGTGGATTCATTTCTTCCAAGAGAGCTTGTCTGGAGCTCAATTGGAATGGTATTATCAATTGGAAAGTGTCAATATTCGTGATTGGAATGATCTTGCTGAGGCCTTCTATAAGCAATACCAATACAATGCTGATTTAGCACCTACTCGCATGCAGCTCCAAAGCATGTCAATGGGTGCTAAGGAGAATTTCAAGGAGTATGCCTAGAAATGGAGAGACCTGGATGGCAGAGTTCAACCTCCTCTTACTGACATGGAACTGGGGGATATGTTTATGAGTACGCTGAATGGTCCTTTCTATAGTCACCTCATTGGAATCTCATCATTTGGTTTCACCGAGCTGATAATGACTGGAGAACGTGTGGAGAGTGGTATAAGAAGTGGTAAGATACAGGTGGGTTCCTCTTCATCAAGCACTACAAAGAAGCCCCCTAGTGGAAAAAAGGAGTCTAATGTTGTGTATGGTCAACATAGTCGTAACAGGAGTCACCAATCTGTGGGAGCAGTTCACATCTCCAATCCTACTCCTACAGCACTAGAGCTACCACAAAACAATCAACAGAAGCCTAGAAGACAATTTACCAAGATCAACATGTCACTGGCCCAAGCCTTGCAACACATGTTGAAAGGGGAACTCATCACTTTGAAGGACCCTCCTCATAATCCTAATACTTCCTCTCCTTGATACAATCCTAATGCACGATGTGTCTATCATTCTAATTGTCTGGGACATGACACCAACAACTGCTGGGTGTTGAAAAACAAGATTTAAGATATGATTGAAGATGTGGAAATTGAATTTGACCCTCCAGGGACTCCAAATGTGATCACTGCTCCCATGCCCAATCATGAGAAGACTGTTAATGCTATTGATGAAGTTTCATATGTTTCCTCAGTAGCAGATGTGACTACTCCCTTATCCATTATCAAGAAGAAGATGGTGCAGGCTGGGTTCTTTCCAGGTTGCAATGAAGATTGTTTCTATTGTTCCTATAAACCTGATAGTTGCTGGAAGTTGAAGGATGGTATTCAACGCCTCATGGACAATTACACTATATTGTTTGAGAGGACACCTTCTATGGAAAGTATGTGTGAACATCTGACTCGAGGTACGAAGTTTGAAGATGTGGCCATGGTTGATAAAGTGCTAGTGAAGATTACCTCCAAGGGTCCTGTCAAGATCACTCATAAAGGACCTATCAAGATTACTGCTGAAGGCCTGGTGAAGACTGTTGCTGAAGTTAGAGTGCCTCCCATGATTATTACCACTCCTGGCCCTATTCCTTATACTTCTGATAAAACTATACCCTGGAATTACGGTTCTGATGTTTATATCCATGGTGTTAAGCAGGAACCTTTGACTGATACACCTATTACTGAGGATAATCTTGATGTTGATAATATTGCTGGATCTAGTAAGATCACCAGAAGTGGAAGAATTTTCTCTCCTCCGGCTACCTCAAAAAGTGCAGTTACTCCAACTACTACCTCCACTTCTGAACCAATTGCTGATGCTCGGGGCAAAGGTCCTGTGGTTGAACCTGTGCAAACTGAGGCACCGACTGCTGAAAATCTCTCTAAACAGATGGAAGAAGTGCTGAAGATCATTCGCAAGAGTGATTATGATATTGTTGACCAGTTGGGGCATACTCCCTCCAAAATCTCCATGTTATCCTTATTGCTGTGTTCTGAGGCTCATGCTAAAGCCTTAATCAAGTTCTTGAAGACTGCCCATGTGCCAAATGAGATTTCTATGGATCAATTCGAGAATTGTGTGGCACATCTGACTTATGATAATGGGTTAGGCTTTTCTGATGCTGACTTGACTCCTGCTAAGAGAAATCATAACAGAGCTTTGCATATCTCCATTGAATGTAGGGGCACTACCTTGTCTCATGTGTTGATAGACAATGGCTCTTCATTGAATGTACTTCCCAAAGAGGTTCTGAACAAGCTCAGTCCTGAAGATGCTGTGTTAAGACCAAGTAATATAGTGGTAAGGGCCTTTGATGGTTCAAGAAGAGTGGTGCATGGAGAAATAGATCTCCCAATCAAAGTAGGCTCTCAAGTCTTCAATTCTACCTTCTATGTAATGGATATTCGTCCTGCGTACTCCTGTTTGCTTGGGCGCCCCTGGATCCACGGGGCAGGTGCTGTGACCTCCACTCTACATCAGAAGTTGAGATATCCAGTGAAGGGAAAGATCGTCAATGTTTATGGAGAGGAAGAATATATGGTCATTCATGTGAATACATTTAAGTATGTTGAAGTGGAAGGTGAATATGTTGAGACTCCTTGCTAGACATTTGAAGTAGTTCCTTGGGTCGTTCCTGCTACTGAAGCTCCCCCTGTTGTTAAAAGAGTTCCTGTGGTTACCAGAGTACCTCCTACGATGGCCTCCCTCAAAGATGCTAGAGTTGTGGTTGAAGAAGGTGGTTGTACTATTTGGGGTCATCTTCCTGACATTCCTTACAAGTCTGACAAGTTTGGTTTGGGTTTCACTGCAGAGTCCCAGAAAGTTGTTCGTCGTGCTCGTGCTGTTCGCATCACCAATCAAGGGGTCATGAGAGATCAAATCAATGTTGTGGGTGACTATAGTGAAGACTACAACCTGGATGACTGGATCTTTCCTACTGTGGGTGATGGGCTCAACAATTGGAAGACTGAAGACGTTATTCCTATCTCCTTTAGTCAGGAGTAAATACTATTACTGTGTTTTTATTTTAAGTTTGTAATTTCGAACAATTAAACTTTTAAGCCTTGTGCCTTACCCGGGGCACAATGGCATGCTTGTTCTGGGATGTCATTTCATTTTCATACTTCATTCAATAAAAATCAATGGACGTTTCGTTTTCGTAAATATTGTGTTCCTTTGTCTTTCTTTTATTTTTTCTTGTTTTATCAGCTATGTGTTCTTACACACACCCACATCACTAAAATGCAGATCCTCATCCACTCTGGATCCTGTTGATAACAATTCTACTATTGCCAATTATAATTTCGAGAATCCGATCTATCAAGCTGAAGATGGAAAGGAGGAAGATTGTGAAGTACCTGTAGAGCTTGCTAGGTTATTACAACAAGAAGAGAAAGTTATACAGCCACATGAAGAGCCAATCGAAGTTGTGAATCTGGGAACTGAAGAAAACAGGAAAGAGGTCAAGATAGGGGCTGAATTAGAGGATGGTGTTAAGAGTAGACTAATTCAGATGTTACATGATTATGTGGAGATCTTTGCCTGGTCCTATGAAGATATGCCAGGGTTGGATACATACATTGTGGTTCACCATTTACCAGTAAAAGAAGATTGTCGTCCAAAGAAGCAGAAGGTTCGTCGCATGCATCCTGAAATGTCAGAAAAGATTAAAGCAGAGGTGATGAAACAGTTTGATGCAGGGTTCTTAGCTGTGACTTCTTATCCTCAATGGGTTGCAAATGTAGTACCAGTACCTAAGAAAGATGGTAAGGTACGTATGTGTGTAGATTACAGGGATTTGAACAAGGCCAGCCCTAAAGATGACTTTCCACTTCCTCATATTGATGTTCTGGTAGACAACACTGCTCAGCATAAAGTATTCTCTTTCATGGATGGTTTCTCTGGTTACAATCAAATCAAGATGGCACCCGAAGATATGGAGAAGACTACATTTGTTACACAGTGGGGCACCTTTTGTTATAAAGTGATGCCATTTGGTTTGAAGAACGCTGGGGCAACATATCAGTGTGCTATGGTGGCTTTGTTTCATGATATGATTCATCATGAGATAGAGGTATATGTGGATGATATGATAGCCAGGTCCCAAAATGAAGAGCAACACCTTGATCATCTGCATAAGCTGTTTGAAAGGTTGAAGAAATACAAGTTGAGATTGAACCCAAACAAATGTACTTTTGGAGTTAGATCTGGTAAACTCCTGGGTTTCATTGTCAGTGGAAAAGGTATTGAAGTAGACCCTGCAAAGGTGAAAGCTATACAAGAGATGCCAGCTCCCCGTACTGAGAAGGAAGTTAGAGGTTTCTTGGGACGACTGAATTACATTGCAAGATTTATTTCCCAATTAACTGCTACCTGTGAGCCAATCTTCAAGTTGTTGAAGAAAGATCAGGTAATGGAATGGAATGATGAATGCCAGACAACTTTTGATGAAATCAAGAAATATCTCCTAGAACCTCCAATCTTGATGCCACCAGTTGATGGAAGACCCTTGATTATGTACTTAACAGTGTTAGATAACTCAATGGGGTGTGTGTTGGGGCAACATGACGAGTCTGGTCGAAAAGAGCAGGCAATATACTACCTTAGCAAAAAGTTTACCGACTGTGAAACAAGATACTCACTGCTCGAGAAAACTTGTTGCGCTTTGGCATGGGCTACTCGCCGACTAAGACAATATATGTTGACGCATACCACCTTGTTGATTTCAAAGATGGATCCAATCAAGTACATATTCGAGAAACCTGCTCTCTTCGGACGAATAGCAAGATGGCAAATGATCTTAACAAAATATGATATACAGTACACTACTCAGTAGGCCATCAAAGGAAGTGTTGTAGCTGATCATTAGGCTCATCAAGCAGTGGATGATTATCAGTCAATGAGTTTTGAGTTCCCTGATGAAAACATTATGATTATTACCAAAGAACCTGGACAATATGACGGACCTGAACAAGGATCCCGATGGACTATGGTTTTTGATGGAGCTTCTAATGCACTTGGTAATGGTGTTGGTGTTGTGATCATTTCCCCTGAAGGTTGTCATACCCCGATTACTGCAAGACTTTGTTTCTATTGTACCAATAACATGGCTGAGTATGAGGCATGTATCATGGGTATCAAAGCTGCCATTGAGATGAAGATTCAGTTCCTGGACGTATATGGAGACTCAGCCCTGGTAGTGAGTCAGATTAAAGGAGATTGGGATACTAAGCATGAGAACCTCATTGCTTATAGAGAGTATGTGTTGTCTTTGATCCCACATTTCGAAGAGATTACCTTTGGACATATTCCACGAGGAGAGAATCAGTTGGCAGATGCATTAGCCACCATGGCATCTATGTTTGAGATTAGCTGGGATGATGAAGCTCCCAAGATTACTATTGACAGATTTGAGAAGCCTGCATACAACAATGAGATTGACACTGAGGAATCAGAGGGGAAACCTTGGTTCTATGAGGTGAAAAGATATCTTGAAACTCAGGAGTTCCCTGAAGGGGCGTCTGTCAAAGACAAGAAGTTTCTTAGGAGGTTTTCTGCTAAGTTCTTCTTGAGTAATGGAATTTTGTACAAGCGCAATCATGATTCAACTTTGCTTCGTTGTGTGGATAAGAAGGAAGCAACAAAGATTATGGAAGACATGCATGATGGGATCTTTGGCACCCATTCTAGTGGTCATACTATGGCAAAGAAGATATTGAGAGCAGGCTACTATTGGTCTACCATGGAAGCTGACTGCTATCAACATTCCAGAACATGTCATAAGTGTCAAATCTATGTTGATAAAGTGCATATACCTCCAGCTCCATTGAATGTGTTAACTGCTCCTTGGCCTTTTGCCACGTGGGGCATTGATATGATTGGTGAGATCAAGCCCACTGCTTCTAATGGGCATCGTTTCATCCTGGTTGCTATTGATTACTTTACAAAGTGGGTGGAGGCAGCTTCGTTTGCATCTGTTACGAAGAATGTTGTGGCTCGATTCATTAAGAATAATCTCATATGCAGGTATGGCATCCCTGAAAGGATTATCACAGACAATGGCTCTAATCTGAACAACACTATAATTACTGATCTCTACACGCAGTTCAAGATTAAGCATCACAACTCTTCTCCGTATCGTCCAAAGATGAATGGGGCAGTAGAAGCTGCTAATAAGAACATTAAGAAGATTCTACAGAAAATGACTGTTACTTACAAGGATTGGCATGAGATGTTACCATTTGCTCTTCATGGTTATCGCACTACAATACGTACTTCAACAGGGGCAACCCCATTCTCCTTAGTCTATGGTATGGAAGCAGTTCTGCCCATTGAAGTTCAGATCTCCTCCTTAAGAATCATGAAGGATGCAGGCTTGGATGAAGAGGAGTGGATTTAGACTCGACTTGACCAGATAAATTTAATTGATGAGAAAAGGCTGGCAGCTGTTTGTCATGGCCAGATGTACCAGAAATGGATGATCAAGGCTTTTAATAAGAAGGTTAAGCAAAAGGTATATCAGGTTGGTGATTTGGTAATCAAGTGTATCATACTACCACAGGGTGATCCTAGGGGCAAGTGGACTCCTACATACGAAGGACCATTTGTAGTCAAGAGGATATTTTCAGGAGGTGCCATGATACTTACTACTATGGATGGTGAAGACTTCCCACAACCTGTAAACACAGACATAGTTAAAAAATACTACGCATAAAAAGAGACCCGCTAGGTTGACTGGCCTAGGCAAAAATAAGGGCATCCCAGCGAACCAAAAGGGTTCGGGCAAAAATTAGGGATATATATAGAAAAATGTACACCCGGCAAGTCGAAAACCTGAAAAGGCGGCTTGGGCAAAAAAGGGTATCCCGGTGGATTGAAAACCTGAAAGGGCAATCCAGGCAAAAGTTAGGGATTAAAGCGTATGACTATGTCTCGTTTGGATCACTCATGTAATTCCAACTATCAGTACTACCTAAATCAAGATTCGAACAGATAAAGATCAATTCAATCGTTTCCGTCTCAACAACAGAAGATGAGATGCTTGAAGATAATGGCAATAGTAGAATTGAAACTCAATAGGATTATTTCTCACATAGCTGATTTTCTTTGTTTTGTAAAAAAGTTTTACGACGAATTCCTCTTACTAGGATTTTTGTCTCCTTGTATTAACTTGCCTATGTATAGGTCACTTTATAATATAAATACAATTTCATCTTTGAATCCAGATTTACTTTTACCCTATTTACATAAGCGAAAACGTCCATTGGTTGTGTTTGAATGTATGTATGCTTTTGAATATGATTGATGTTTACCAGAAATGCATAAAATGCAGTAATAGTATTTACTAAGGACGAACGAGGATGGTAGTTCAACAAAGCTTCGCCGGTTCATCCTCACAAGATAACTACAAATCCCTAGTAGAGAAAATTTATCTTTATAAATACTTCGAGTTACATCTCCCCTTGAATTTATGTCCATCTCTTTTATCCTCAGTCGGGATACTCAAGAACTTATTCCTTCAATAGAGGTACGACAAGCGAAGACGGGAGGTTATGAATACTATATTATCAAAACAAGACGGGAACGAGTTCCTCATATTCTTCAGTAACGAATCGGGATTTATTTTCCCTAGCCAGCAGTTGTTATACAAGGATATCCAGACGCTTCAGGATGCATGATTCATACATACATCATTTACATCATATCATAGCATATGCATCCATAATGCATAATACATTTACTTAAGTATATCATGCCATACATGCATACATATTTCATAAACTAACCTTTTCCTTGCAGGATGGTTATATGCAGATAAAACACTATCAACAATTCACAACAGGTCAGAAACGATCTATACGAAGGTCTAGTACTGATACTTAATCATTACTCAAGATGTCCTTGGATAGTAGGCAAACGGTCTATACGAAGATCTATTCCCTAATCCAGGATATTTTCAAAGGATGTAATCGCCACGAAGATTTAATCCTGATATTCTTTTGTCCTTGGATAGTAGGCAAACGGTCTATACGAAGATCCATTCCCTAGTCCAGGATATTTTCCGAAGATTTAATCTTGATATTTCTTTTGTCCTTGGGTAGTAGGCAAACGGTCTATACGAAGATCCATTCCCTAGTCCAGGATATTTTCCGAAGATTTAATCTTGATATTTCTTTTGTCCTTGGATAGTAGGCAAACGGTCTATACGAAGATCCATTCCCTAGTCCAGGATATTTTCCGAAGATTTAATCTTGATATTTCTTTTGTCCTTGGATAGTAGGCAAACGGTCTATACGAAGATCCATTCCCTAGTCCAGGATATTTTCCGAAGATTTAATCTTGATATTTCTTTTGTCCTTGGATAGTAGGCAAACGGTCTATACGAAGATCCATTCCCTAGTCCAGGATATTTTCAGGAGATTTCATCCTGATAATCTATTTGTTCTTGGATAGTAGGCAAACGGTCTATACGAAGATCTATTCCCTAGTCCAGGATATTTCCAGAAGAGATAATCGTCACGAAGATTTATTTCTACTGGTCTATTCAGAAATTCAAAACAGTTCAGAGACGATCTATACGAAGGTCTAGTGCTGATACTTAATTCAGAAAGAAATCGCCACGAAGATTTGGTTCTGACACTTAAAAGTATGTTCTTAGATATGATTCAGAGATGGCCTATACGAAGACCTAGTACTGATGTCCAGTATCAACATCAAGATATTATCACCTCCTGATATTATGGATGGCATCTATAAGCCCATCTCCAATTCTTCCAAGTGGCATCTTCAAGCCCACTTAAGCATATACAACTAATCATCAGTATTACTTTACGCACCGGCGAGTGCAAATTTTTGGGCTTTTGTGTTCAATCCCCTTCAACCTTCCAGGTCACGACTGGCACATATACCAATCTAACCCCTCAGGTTTCAGAAAATTGAACAGGGGCAGCTGTTGCACCTCAAAATTTGACCTCCCCAAGACAAGACATTGTGTACTAAGAGGTTCACAAGGTTCACAAGGTTCACAAGACATCTCATGAGGTTCACAAGGTTCACAAGGTTCACAATTAGTCAGAAAGTTTGACAATTCCCTCAGACAATGCATCCTCTTAAGCAAGGCATCCTAAACTAGGGTTTTGACTTTCATCAGGCTAAATGGACTTCCAAGACTTCAAGTGAGCTTCATAGCATCCTATGTGTGTTCAAGAATCCCCATTTCAAGTTTCAAGACTTTCCCCAAAGGTTTACTCAGTCAGATGATCAGATAGGCTAAGATCATCAAAGCAGTTAAAAAGTCAAACTGAGGTCAACTGTGGTCAAACCAAAGTCAAACTTCATGATTTTTTTCCAACATCAAGTATATGAAGTAAAATTCATCATTTGATCAAGGGTTGATCATGATTCATCAAGGAGATTTCAGATCATCAAGAATCAGGAGTTTCTAAATTAGGGTTTTCACAGGAAAAGTCAACTGAACTTTGACCAGCCATAACTTTCACATGCTTCATCAAATTTTTTACATCCAAAGCTCATTTTTAAGGAAATTGAATTCTCTACAACTTTGTGTCTCACAAGCCAAGCCCAAAAATGCTTCATTTGGAAGGTATGAGCTAAGACATTATAGGTCCTTTTAAAAGTCAACAAAAAGTCAACAACTTCCAAAGAGCATAACTTGAGAATGGTAAAAAGATATGGACATGAGACCAAATAGGTTGGTTAGAGGACTCTTTAAGCTTTCTAAAATGTCCAATAATACCCTCATAGCATTAAAATTGTGGGATTTTTGCCCTTGCAAAGTTGGGAAATTTTTGAGAGGTTTATGAAGCAAATGGGGTCTTAAAACCATAATTCACCAAATGGGCTTGCTTTTTTATGATCCAAACACTTCCATGACATCATGCACGAATTAAAATTTATTTATTCATATTTTTATTCATTTTATTTTATTTATTATGATTGTTTATATTAAAAATCATTTTAAATCAAAATAAAATATAAAAGTGTGAATATTTGATTTGATTTTTGTTTTAGAAAGTCTTAATATTCATTTAGAGGTGATTGAAACCATACAAAACCAGATCATTCAAAAATATCAATGAGATATCCAAGTTTTCAATATTTTTAAAGACATATCTTTTTCAATCTCTATGGATCCAAAAGTCCAAAGGATGGACTAGTTTCTTGACCTAATTTTATTATATCATATATATACAACATGAAGCAATGCAGAACACAGAGATTTTTGCAGCCTCAAGAACACTAAACAAGTCACAAAATTTCAAGAAAAAGTGATCATCGAATTTTCATTTAGAGGTCATCTCAAAGCAAACTAAAGGTCTAAACATGATCCCTGCTTATCATTGATGCAATCTCAATGCTTTACATCATCAAAAACATCTCTAAATGCATAATCCGAATCCCCATTCTTCACTTTTTTTTTTCAAGTTTGCGTTTTCATATATTAACTAATGATAAATTGTTTTTGCGTGTTGATTTGTGTTTGTGACATTGCAAGGATTGTTTCTGGGTGATCAATTGAAGAAATCATAGCCGTATGCATTGAAACCGAAAACTAGGGTTCTTGAGAAATTTCTTTGGGAACGCATGATTGAGTTAATTTCTGTTAAAATTAATGTGATATTTGTGTTCATAGACCTCATGTTAGTTAATTTGGACCATTAAAACGGTTTGATTCATCGTATATTGGAAGTTTGATTTACGCAGGTTTTTAGTGACGAACATAATCTGTCACTATAAGCTATAGCGACGGAAAACTGTCACTATAGCCTAAACAGACGGCTGGAGGTTGAAGAAGACTCATGGCGCCAAAATTCAATTTGAAATTTAGTTTTATTTTTTATATTATTATGATTGTCACATTGACACACGCAGGCTGATGGTCCAGTGGTAAGTGAGATATCTGATTGTGTTGAGCGCTTGAGTTCGATCCTGGCTGGGCGCATTCTTTTTTTTTGTTTTGCAATTTTTCTTGTTTACTCAGGTTTAATATATATTTGAAGACCCTCACATCATGACATCAAAGGCTGTGTAGCCCAGTGGATGGAGACAGAGTTTGGGAGTGAGGGGGCAAGGGTTCAAACCCTATCCTCAGCATTTTTGGTATTTTTGTCCTTTTTTTTTTATTTTTCTTATATTTAATATTTAAAATTAATTATATATCTTTTATATCATTCTTTTGTTTTCTAAAATAAATTATATTTTTTAAAAAAGAAATCTTAATATTTTTTTTTTATAATTTGTATATAAATTTTTCTTTTATATAATTTATAAATAATTTAATATTTCAATTCATTAGTAATAATTATTTAATTCAATATGTATTTTTTAATAATTCCTAATAAACCCTAATTTCTTGTAAATATGTAAATCCTAATTTCTAACCCTAATTTTTATTTAACTTTAAATATTAAACTTAATTAATTTTTCTAATATATAATTAAATAATTAATCTTGTTTTGTAAATAATTATTATATTGTTTATTATCATTATTCTAATTACTTTATTATTTTCTTCTTAAAAATTCTTCAAAATTATTTGTTTAACTTAAAAATGTTCTCTTAAATCTTATATATTTTTGTATATTTGTGCTAATCTCTTCCTCTTATGATTATTTTTATTACTAACCATTTTAATTATAATTTATTTATTATATCTTTATTATTAATTATTTCTATTATAGTGTAATTGCGAAAGCCTTGTAATAGTTGTACTTTTATTCTTGTCTTTACTTTATCATTGTAAATATTATTTTTGCCATGGTTAGTAACTATAGGGAGTGATAACATGTTTGTGATTTAAAATTAATTTAGAATGACTTACTTAATAAGATAAATATATAAATATGAACACTCACACACGTAAGTCGATCTTTGATCGCCATCTCACACTTTCTAAGGTTACTCCTCATGTTGCCTAATTAAGGTCAAGTAAGGTGTCTTAAAGCAAAGTCCCTTCATTAATATCATCAAGTCCCTTTAAGATTATAAGATCAAGTCCCTTCGATGTTGCCTACGGTAAATGATCTTGTCGCTTCGAATAAAAGATGATAAGTCCCTACGAATTGCTAAAGACACCTTACAGTTGCCTAAATACAGATGTTCCTTCACATGTCCTTTCTAACATCCAAGGTAATGACTACCTATTCCTTAATAATAGGGATAGTCTTACCATTGAAAGAACATATAAGAACAGTAAAGATTTAGCATAGGGTAGGTTCCTCTTAAGTACTTGCTCACTTTTCTTCAAAATACTTCATTACACTTCACATTTTAAACAATTTTCAAAACAAAGTCTTTATATACATCCATACGAGGATCATTATAAAGTACTTAGAAAATTTTTAAATACACACTACACCTTTCTCAAAACAATCTAAAGTGAGCTAAGTAACTAAGAGCCCATGGATAACCATGGATATAAAGGGTGCTAACACCTTCCTTTTATATAACCTACCCCCCGAACCCAAAAATCTTTTTAAGGTCTTTCCTGTTCTTTTATGTCCTTTCCTTTTGGATAAAATAAAAGTCGGTGGCGACTCTTGCTATCCGCAACATTTAACTAAAGTCAGTTCTCCCACCGTGTTACAAAGTCTTGCAAGCTTCACAATGGGCCTCACAACCCGGGAACACTTGGCATTTCAAAAGCTGGGCTTTAACCTCGGCCAGAGGTGTCTGAATGCTTGCAACATTCTCAATTAGGTTTATCGGTTGATCTTCCTCAATAGCACTTATCCTAGGCCCACCATGGCTAGGCATAGGATTCTTGGTAACACTCAGAGGAGGTGCAAAGTTAACTGCCTTAGAATCAATCAGATCCTGAACCTTCATGTGCAAGGCTGTACACTTCTCTGTAGTATGGCCAGGTGCATTTGAGTGGAAGGCACATCGGGCATTAACATCATAGTTTCTTGGAAGGTTCTGGGGATCTGGTGGAGCCAGAGTCCTCAATTCAATCAAGTTGAGCTTTAATAATTGTGGAAGTAAGGCAGCATAGGGCATCGAAATGGGATCGATAACCCTGTTGACTTGTGAAGGCCTCTGTTGAAACGGACATTGTTGCTGATTGTTATTGTTGTAAGATCTCTGTTGAGGAAATTGTTGTTGCGGTGGAAAGTGTTGTGGTTGCGAAGGATACTGTTGTTGAGGTGCTAGAGCTGGAATGGTGACAGCAGCCACTGATCTTGGCATGTATTGAGGCCTACCTCTGCCCATATGCACTGAGTTTGTCTCACATGTCCTACGAGGTCCTGCAAAGGGTTTCCTTGTATTGCTGGAACTAGCACCGTTGTCTGAAATTTTGCCCATCTTTAAAAGACTCTCAATTCTCTCACCAGCTGTGACTACATCTGCAAAGCTGGTGGACGAGAAAGTAGCAAGTCTGTCAATATATGTCCCCTGCAGGGTGTTCATAAACATGTCGGCCATTTCTCTCTCAGACATCGGAGGTTGGACAGCAGCAGCAAGCTGTCTCCATCTTTGGGCATACTCCCTGAAGCTTTCTCTTGAAGACTGTGACATACCCATTAGGAAAGTTCTGTTGGGGGCCATGTCCAAGTTATACTGATACTGGCGTATGAAAGCTTCGGCTAAATCCTTCCAGTTTCTGACTGTTGCTCTGGACAGGTGAGAATACCATTCACGAGATGCCCCGGTCAGACTATCTTCGAAGTAGAACATCCACAACTTTTCGTCCATGGTATAAGCCTTCAATATTCCCAGAAAAGACTGCAGGTGAGTACGTGGACAAGAGGTTCCATTATATTTCTCAAAGTAAGGATGCTTGAATTTGTGAGGAATTTAGACTCCTTCAACTAATCCTATATCCATAACATCAAATCCTAGAGAGTTTTGGGACTCCAAAGATCTCAACTTCTCCGCTATTTCGTCCAGACGACGATCATAGGCTTCATCCCCAACACCAATTACTGTAAATTGTTCCTCTTGAGGGTCCTCTTGCAAGGCACGACCTCCAGTGTTTCCTTGGGTATTTCTGATAGCATTGATCTCAGGATTGAGGTGAGGCCCAAACTCTGGCGCATCTGTTTGTGGTTGTCCGTGATCATTGTTACTATTACCTCCTGTACCTGGGTGATTCTCTTCGGGAGTTTGCCGCTCGACCAACTCTCTAAATATTTCTTGACTTTGGGCCAACCCATTCATTACTTCTATGAACTGGTTCATCTGAGCCCTCATCTCAGTCCTTTCATTAGCCATCTGAGTTCTCACGTCATTCAAATCTTGTTGAACTTGGTCCATCTGTAAGCTCGGAAGGTTGTTTCTTGTCAGATACCGGTGAACTCTGTTGATGGGGAAAACCCTTCTACGAGCAATGTTTCCTGAAACCACAACAAAGTGAGAAAACAACAACAGAAATACCTACAAAACAAAGAATGAGGTTAGTATGCAATGCAGTATGTCTATTTTTCTTCCAAGGGTATCCGATTTGGTTCTTTGGTTTTGACCTTCCAGACCTCTAGGAATGATGATGTTGGAGAGAAATGAAGCCCAAGAGATAAACCCAAGTAATACATAAACCATATATTACAAATGAAAAAAGATACATAGTTTATGATTACAAACAAGTTCCCATGGTGGGTCAAAATACAACAAAATCAAGGAATACAACCAAATTATCATGAGAGATAAAGTACAACCAAAATGAAATGCAAATACACAGAAATCAAATATCCAGCCCAAAGTCATCCTCTCTGACTTCCTTCAGGAGAGCATCAGTCACTGGTCCAACTGGATGCACTGTGATGGTCCTGATAAAAAGGTTCCTGGTGGCAATAGCACTTGTCAACTTCTTATACTTGTCATGGTCTTTTGATCTCTTCAATCCCGCCCGGAGTTTCAACTCGGAGATTTCTCTATATGCTGCTAACAAGGCTTCCTGACTCTTCTTCTCATTATCTTCCAGCTGCTCTATCCTAGCCTGTGTCCTCTGATCCTCTTGCACACGAGCCTTAGGGATCTTGATCCACCTAGCCTGACTCTCTTCCAAGTAGTGCTCAGCTCTGGCCTTCTGAATCTTGGCTTCTTTGCAAGCATTCTTCAATACCAACTCCCCTGCTCGGGCTTTTTTGATGTAATCATTTGTCTTCTCAATCTTGGTCATATGCTCGATCCGGAGCTTCTCTAACCTATCATTGTCCAGACGATTGTCATTCCTCTCCCAGAGGGTCTTCTTTAGAGCTTCAGAAAGCTGAGTATTCCCCTCTTTCAACTTCTCAAACTCCTCTAAACTGACTGTAGCTACAGGCTCTGTTGCTGATGGCCCTGGCACATCTTCAAGGGTGAATGGCATGCGGGTGATCTCTCCTCTGATATGAGACCAATCAATATAATGAGCTAAAGCTATGTTGTTGCACTTGCCAAGAATGGCAGTCCCTTTTGTCTGAATGTTATCCCAAGCCTAGGCTGCTTGTCGGGTGATGGCATGATTATTCTAAACATCGTAGTAAAGGGTCTCTGCTAAATCTTGCTCTCTTGGTGGATGTACTAAGGCATACCTTAGCTGCCTTTTGAAAAGAAAAGGGTTGTAGTTGATGCAACCCTTTACTCAAATGAGAGGTACATTGGGATACTGCCTACAACTGGTAATTATATCTCTGCCCTTGGTGCTCTGAATACACCACCTGATGTCTTCTGAAGTGAGAGCAATCATTCTCTTAGCCCAATTTCTTGACTGATGAGGGTTCAAGAAAGCTTATGTCTTTGGCAGGTGCCTCAATAACCAACAATAGAAGAGAGGTGCACAACATCTGACTAGTCTTCCCCTCTGCTTCTCATTCCTTTGGTGCACTGAGTAATAGAAATACCCTAGCAAGGTAGGAACTGGATTCTTCAGCAGGAAGAGATGGATAGCACTCTTGCTTACAAACTTAGGCTCGTCTGCAAACAAGATGATTCCATATATACAAAGAGCCAGGAGAGCACAAACAGTATCCCACTTTCCTGCTGTAGCATGACCGGTGGCTTGAGTGATCAAGAAGTCCAAATGGAGGCCTGGGATTCCAGCCTTGGTGGTCATATGCTGATCAATGATGGTGGCTTCCAAATACAGAGCCTTAGCTATGTCTTCATTCCTAGGAGCAATCATCTCAGTGTTGAAAGGGATTCCCCTCCTTATAGGGACACCCAACAACATGGAAAACTCCTCCAACAAGGGACCCATCTGAAAGTCTGGAAAAGTGAAACATCTGAGAGGAGGGTCATAGAACTGAAGGCAAGTGTGGATCATGCTCCTTTGTGATGCATCCAAGTCCATGATCATTTCCATAATACCACCATAATGTTCCTTGAATAAAGGGACATGATCAGGAGTGATAAGTGCCTGAATCTGCCTGATGCCTGCTAGGGAGGGCTCAAAGAAATGATAAGTGATGTTGCTCTTCCTGGATGAGTCCATACTGACAATGGATGCTAATAAAGATAACTGAGGAGAAATACTAATGAAGACAACTTGAGAAGATATCAACTGAAGAAGATCTCTGAGGAAGATAACTGATGAAGATGGCTGAGCAGAAGAACAGTCAAAACCAAACCAAAGATGATGTGGATACCCTGTAAAACAAATAGACAAATGTTAAATGATGCAAAATTATGTATGCAAAATGATATGCAAGGGTTTGTGATCAAATGTTGGATCTGTTATTTGCTTTGATAGGGTCCATGTATGTTCATAAGTCCGGATGAAGGTCTGAGAACCAGTAACCAGGTGGGGGACTCAAATAAAGAGTCACAAGTCTAGGGTTTCATAAGATCAGTCCAAAATAGTGTGACCTTAAAAAAAAACACCAGTAACAGGGTATGATGAGGCCAAGGGTTCCTGTAAACCTGTAAACATCCCAACCCCCTCACATGTATTGTTCTAGAACAAGGATCCTCAGATTTGGATCTATTATGAGAAGTGTAAACACTTCTAACCCGGAGGTACATGATTTACAATAATCATTAAGGACCCTCCTCTAATTCACCTCAGATGCCGAAGGTCATCTAAAAAGGTCATCCAGACTTAGCAGGCTTCCCAGATAGCCCTAGCACTACAGGAAATCCGTAGCACAGAGTTCTCGAGAAAAAATCCATCTCTGAACCGTGTTTCATATTCCCACACCAGACCGAAGTGGAATGGGAAAGAAAATGAAGCCACTCTAATCCTATGTGTCACTCAGGCTCCCGGTGTGGAACCTTACTCACTGAGATATCCCTCCCACCAAGGCAAAATAACCAATCCAGGACATGATATGATGATAATAATATGAAATGCATAAACAGTAAATGAAAGCAATAAATAAAGTTGTACAGAAAGCAACAAATAAAGAAATAAACAAAAGCACACATAACACCCCCATAAACACAAATCAAACAAGTGCTGGGAGAAACCCACAAAAAGAACCAGAAGCCCTGGTTGCAAGATTCTATTCCCCAACAGAGTCGCCAAGCTGTCGCTCCCCTGAAACGACACGGAGGTCCCAAGGTGTAGATGCGAACGGTCGGCAAAAGAGAGAATGAGGTTGAATTGAATAGAGTCGCCAGATAGGCATTTTTATCCCGAAGGAAAGGTAATGCTGCATAAACCTGGAAAGAGATGGATAAGACGGTTGCGAACCAGAGAAACTGAGAAAGGGGGTTGGTTACGACCTGGGAAGGCATTAGACGGAAGAAGCAAGTTCTCGTTTATAGAATGAGTGTGATGAGAAAAGAATCCCGAAGGAGACGATTATTATTTGTTTTTGATGTTTTCAGTTTTTTATTGTTTTTGGTGTTTTTCATAGGATTATGCGCTTAAGCCTAAATCAAGGGTTATAAACTCATTATATCCTCCCTGATTAGGGATAATGAGCTTACTTAAGTATGAGATATGCATCTCAACTTAATTACCATGATGATGTAGGATTAAGATCATTAACCTACTTGTAATTATTTAGATGTTTTTAGGTTTTTTTTAGTGTTAAGTAATGAGTTTAATCTCTAATCACAGATTAGTGAACTCATTACACCATCCTAATAGAAGGATGATAGATGAGAACACTTAAGTTGAGGAAGATACCTAAACTTAATCCATGGTTAGGGATTAAATTCATTATATAAAAAGCCTTTATTAAATGGATTTTAATTAAAGAGTGAGATTAAGAAGTGGATTTTATGGTTTGTAAGACAACTTGAGGGGGACTTGTCCATTAAACACTAGGGTTAGTCCCTCTTAACCATATGGATGAGATAGAACCCTAATGTAAGGCCCAAGTATCAAGATAAAGTATTAGTGATTATTAGTGTGTTTTGATTAAGAGGTGTAAACATATTAAAGGTTTAACACTAAGGATTAAAGTTATACACTCCATCCTAAGATAAGGATACAGACATAACCCTAATTCCAAAGTCCTAAAGCTTTAAGAGTTTAGTCTCTGATTATTGAGATGAGAAGAGAGACTCAAAGAGACTCAAAGGTAAAATACTAGGGGAGACTATAAACAACCCTAAACGTTATCATGCTTGGATATCCTAAGGTTTGTGAGGCTTAAGAGAAAAGATCTTCAAGGCCATCAATGGAAGAAGCAGATGAAAAGAGAAGGAGGAGGAAGAATAAGTTACTTACTTCCTGAAGAAGATAAGTAACCTAAAAGAAAGAAAGTGGGAAGGAGGGAGCATAAGTGAATCAAGTTCACTTCAAAGACAAATAAGAATGCATATGAAGAGAAAAGGAAAGGTGGGAAGTGAAGGCAAATCCACCTCCCATATAACTTACCAAAAGCTCCTGAAATGTTAGTATGAATGCATAAGGCATAAAGCAAAAGGAAATGAGATGAAATGAGATGCAAAGATCAAAGTCAGAAGTGAATATGCAATGTAAATGGAATATGAGATGATGCAAAGTCATACAAGATACATTTGAATGATCATACAAGGATGAGATGCAATGGAAACATGTTTAGAAGCATGAAAACACATGGATGTTCATGAAATGTAATGGATGCAAAGCATAGCAAATGAACGAAGAAATGATCAAGAAATGTTCAAGCATGTCTTAAGATGTCTAAGATGTCATACAAATGCTTGAAATTTCATGGCAAGTTCATATGATGATGATATGCAAAGATGAATGCAAATGAAGATGCAAAATTAGGGTTTAAAGGCAACATGACATGCATATGACCAAAATAGAAGCAATCAACATGATAAAAAATTGATATCAAGCTCAAACAAACCCCAATCCCATATGAGATCACACCCCAAAGCAGAAAGTCAAAAGCTTAACCTAATGGAAGTTATGAAATTTCTAAGTTTGCTAGGGTTTTTGGGTGCTTCTAAAGGGAAAATGCAAATCAAATTGAAAATGCAAGATAAAATCATGAGATAAATAACCTAGAAACTACATGAAATATGTGAAACAATGCAAGAGGAATCAAGTTCAAACTCATCATAGTTAGACAGAAATGAATTTTTCAAGTTAGGGTTAAAAAATGTGATTTTTAAGAACCCTAATTCAAAGAAAATTGTGAAATTGTGATCAAACCTAAAACGAAATTTGTATGGTGAGTTTGAAAATGTTTCTAAATGTATTGGAATGCTTCATGAATTTTTTGGTGATTTTTAGAAACCTAAATGTATTTTTAATTAATTAAAATCCATTAATTAATTAAATAAAACATTTAAATATTTTAAAAATACTTTTTAATGCAAAAAAAATGTTTTCAGGTTAAGAAAAATATTTAAAACTGAAATGCAAAAAATGAGATTTTTTGAAAGTGTTTTGATATTTTTAATAAATTAAACAAAAGAAATGAAAAGAAAATGAAATAAAATGAATTTAAATGAAAGTCAGAGGATCCAATGGCCAGGATTCAAACTGGGGAAGAGGGTGTTGACTGCGCACGTGAATGAATGGTCAGGATGCAATCTGGCATTTTTATTAACTAAACCTAATTAATTAAATTAATTAAAGGATTAGGGTTTAATGAAATGATCAGAACCGTACGCTACTTAAACCAATCTCAATCCAAGGGCTCACATTCAAACTGGCAAACCAAACCCTAATTAATCTCAGGTGACCGGAGATAAGCTCCGGTCGTCTTCTCCGGCCAACCCCTCACCCTATTTTCTTCCTCAGGCCACCCAAGCCAAAATAACTGCCCAGAAACACTCCTCATACATCATACAATCAAAATCACTCATCAAACATCATTTATATCACAAGAATCAAGCAAATCGAATCAAAAACATTTTCACGGGAAAAGTTTCAGAATATCATGAAATGCTTATTTCTCAACCATTTTCAATTTTAAACACATCAGGATGATCAGTGCAACACATAGAATCAATTTATAACAAGAAAAAGAGGTTCTGAAAAAAATGTTCTTGAAGGTTACCTGAACTGAGCTTCTTCAAAATGGAGCTTTCTGGGACTCTCTCTTGTGCAAATCAACTCCTCTGGTCCTTCTTGTGCTAATGGAATGCTTGGATGAGGCTTATAGTGGCTGGTTTGGAGGTTTCAGTTCTGATGAAGCAGGAATCATTTTTTTTTGTTTCAGGGTGATTCAGGCCATGGTGAGGGGTGGGAAATGATCCTTGAGGTATGTGGAGTTGAATGGTGAAAGAATTTTTGAGTTTTGATGGCTGGTTTGAGAGAATCGAAGAAGGGAAGGTTTGTGGAATTTTTGAGCAATCTGAGTTCTTGGATGTTTCAGGCTTGTGTGTTATGTGAAATGAGCTCCATAAGATTAGTATAGGCCAATGAGAGTGCTCAGAAAGTGGGTGGTGGCATAGTGTGATTGGTATGGGCCAAGTTGCAAAAATGTCAACTTTGTGTACTTGAGGTATATGCCTGGTGCAGAGCTGGCTTTAGGGGTGTCTTGGCCTCAGCTTGATTCATGGATGGCCCTAGGATCATTTGTATGCAGCTGGAACACTTGGATCAAGAGTTGCCATAGTTTTTGCAAAGTTATGCATAATTGTCATTTTGAGATTTCTTGAGAATCAAGCCATCAAAACCCTAGGTTCAAAGGCCAATTCTGATCTTTTGAAGTTGCTTTGACAATTTATGGTGCATAGAAGTTGATTAGAGGTCATGAAATGGCTTGGCAAGTGAAATTGCAAAATTCCCTCTTTGGCATGAACTAGAAAATTATAGGATTTTTGCCAACTTTGAAAGGCCATATCTTGAATTCTAGGATGAATAAAGACATGTTCTTGTACTTTTTAAAAATGGGAGGACATAATCTACAACTTTCATGCCCGAGAATTTTTCATTTGAATCATTTTTGGTCATGAAAGAATAGGTTGAATATCTTTCCCAAAATGGAAAGTTTCCATTACAAGTCCTTTCCAAAAATAGCAAGTTTGCATTTGGCTCAAAAATCTTCAACTTTGTGAGCTTCCAACCACTTATAAGATCAAATAAAGTTCATAGAGACTCAAAATGATGAATGTGACCCTTTGGTGCCCTTGAGGGAGGCCTCAGATGCCCTGATTTTGACTTTACTTGCTCAAGAAGTTACCAAATGATCAGATGACTTCCACAGTGAATTTCTTCATCAAATTTGGTACACATGATCCTTATAACATATTAAGACCATTAGAAACAAGAATGACAAAAAAAGTTGGGATTAAGGCCTATGAAACCAAAACCCTAATTTTAGATCATCTGTGCAGGAAATCTTCAGTATGCCTCTGTGCCTTTGCCATGCTTTGTGATCCCTTGACTTTTATGAACTTTGGGGGGCATATTATGATCATGGAGCACACATGGACCCTCTTGGTAAGCTTCAAGACCATTGGGATGGCTCAGATCACTTCTTGGATTGCTCAGATCACAAACCCTAGATGCAGATGAAGTGAAACTATGCAGATGAAACAAATATGCAATATGAGGTGGTATGCCTATGCGTATGCAAAAATGAAAGATCACAAGCCATGGTTTGAGAAAAGTGAGGGAAAATTTGGGGTATTTAAAAATAGTAATACAAACATAGGCATGATTTCTCTATCATACTATACCTAGTCTCTGTGTCATTTAGAACTCTACCAATGGCTCTCTCGACGCCATCATCATCCTTTTGGGCTAACATACTCCCTAGAGTTTTATCTGAAGCAGCTATGTACAATCTCATACTTTTCTTTCTACAAGGAGGAGAAAGAATTGGAAGGTGACTCAAGTATTTCTTGATCTTATTGAAGGCCTCTTGTTGTTCTTGCCCCCACTGAAATCCTTCCTTTCTTATGCGCAACAAGGGTGAGAAAGCTTGAGTTTTTCCACTTAGGTTTGATATGAATCTTCTCAAGAAGTTAATCTTGCCTAAGAGTGATTGGAGCTCCTTCTTTGTCAAAGGCGCTTTAGCATCCATAATAGGTTTGGTCTTATTTTAGTTAATTTTGATCCCTTTCTTGTGGACTATAAATCCCAAAAATTCCCCTGCCTGCACACAAAAAGCACATTTTAGAGGGTTCATTTTAAGACCATGTTTTCTAATTCTTTCAAAAGAACGTCTAAGATGACTAACGTGGTTTAATCCAGAGATGGATTTCACAACTATGTCATCTATATAAATTTGCATAAACGTATCTATGAAGTCATGAAAAATTGAATTCATTGCTCTTTGGTAATTTTCTCCTGTGTTTGTCAAACCATAAGGCATGACCACCCATTCGTCGGTACCCAAAGCCCCTGGGCATCGAAAGGCGGTTTTAGGGATATCTTCCCCAGCAATGAAAATTTGATTGTACCCTTAGTAGCCATCTAGCATACTTAGGTACCCGTGCCCTGCAGCGGAATCGATCAACATTTCTGCTATAGGCATTGAATATTCATCTTTTGGGGTAGCAGAGTTCAAATCCCTAATATGCACACCCTCAAAGAGCAATTCTTTTTAATTACTGGTACGATATTGGCTAACCATTCGACATACCTAGTTGTACGAATGAACTTGCATCAAATCAGCCTCTTAATTTCCTCTTTAATTTTGGTGAGGATTGTTGGGGAGAAGTGTCTTGGATTTTGTTTGACAGGTTTCTTCCCAGGTTTTATTAGTAGCTTGTGTTCGACAAGTTCTCTCTTTAAGCCAGGCATTTCGTTATAGTCCCAAGCAAAACAGTCTTTGAATTCTCTTAGCAACTTGACTACTTCGACCTTAAGCCCTGGGTCAAGATTGGCACTGATGTAAGTAGGACTTTTTGATTCTCCATCTCCCAGGTCAATTTCTTCTAAGGGATCTTGAGCCAACATTTTTACATTGTCTGACAAAGGATCCTTTTCAAATCCCAAAGGCTCATTGTCGTAAATTGCATCAAGCCTCTGGTCTGAATCTTCTTGAGCCTCACTTGGAGGCTTTTGTTTAGCATCCCTCACAGGATCTTCTTCCACAAATTCTGTAATGGCCTCTATGACCATTTCACTTCTTGCAGCCTCCAAGGCCGCTTGTATTCTAGTTTGAGCCATATAGGCCAAAATCTTTTTCAAAGCTTCAAAGTCAGTCATTATTACTACCTTCAGTTTCCCAGCCTGTTGGCTGGTTTTCCACATCAGGGAAGTAAAGTGGGAGGTTCCCTGCTTCCCTCACTACCTCTGTATCCCAACGGAATCCTTCGACAGGATGGAGGTTTAATTTGCAGAACACATGATCATCTTGTGTGAATTCGAATGCTGCAGGTGCACACGAATCATGTGTTCCAAGTTCTTGTCGAACTCTACACCTTTTATGTGATTAACTGGAACTTTAAAGTACCCTTGATCAACTTCAATGTTCTCGACAATGCCATCTGGCCTCCAGATAGTGACCCTTTGATGCATTGAAGATGGTACTGCTCCAATACCATGTATCCACTCCCTCCCCAGCAGGAGGTTATAGTTTTATTTGCTTTCAACTACCATGAAGAAGGTGGGTCTGGTGATTGTCCCTACAGTTAATTCCACTTGGAGGACCCCCATAGTAGGTCCAGTTTTGCCTTCATAGTTTAACAAGACCAAATTATGAGGCTTAAGGTCAATGTCGGTCTTGCCAATCTTAGGCAACAAGAAATGTGGCATGATGTTTACTGTAGCACCACAATCCACCAGAATTTTGTTAATCTCCACGTCTTCTACCTTACCAGTGATATACAAGGGTTTTAGATGGCCTCTCATGGCTTCATAAGGACGTTCAAAGAAGGCATTATGTTCTTCAACGCATCCATTATTCATAACATAATAGCACACTAGCTTGTGTGTTGCCATTTCTTCTTCAGTTATGGCATCTAGGTCATCAACCTCAGTAACAAGGTCATACTCCATGGGAATTACTGAAACTACATTCACCAAGACATTAAAGGATGCTTCTGATCCATAATCAAAGTTATCTATCATTTCTTCGTCTTCGATGACTTTCAGTTCAGCTTTGATTTGTGCCCTAATTTCAGCTTCCTTATTCTTTGATGAAAGTGCTTTATGCCCCATAGGCATCTTATTAACTACTTTTATCTTGGGGTTGTTACCTCCTTTATCAATCACATTGGTGCTTGATTCAGCAACATCTATTTTGGAGGCCTCTCTCTTGGCCTTCCTGCGTCGTTGTTCCCTACGCCATTGTGACATGGTCATAGGGTTCCTCCTCTTATAATTCTCGGATACATACACAAATTTGTTCGACATTCTGATCTCCTTTCTATATCCCAGAGAAAGTCCTCTTTCGAGGTCAATCTTTTTCCATCTCAGGGCTCCCTTCTTATTAGACTCATTTGGCTGGTACCATTGTAACACCCCAAAATTTGCCCTCTTATTTATTACCACCTAACCGGCTTATGCTTCGCATTCATCTATATTTCCCACTAGGTCGTTAACATTCACGATCATGCATTTAATTGTCTCCTAAGGCATGTGATCGAGGCATTTCCTGGTGATTTGGTTTTTATTCGAATGGGATTTATCTCGCTATTATACATGAGATTAGGGCAAAGGGTGAGTTTCCAATATCATGGATATTTTCCTATCAAAGCAGCAAGTTTATTTTCACCAAAAGATTTCTCAAAAGCATCACGTGTCATGGATATCAACTGAGAGGGCTTTTGTGCAAAGGTTGTTGATTCTTCACATCATGAACTATCTTTATTTAATATGGATATCAAGAAGAATATTAGGGTTGGTGGCTCATCGTAATTGAGTTTGTTTGGTATTCATCAATTGGAGATCATAAGACGAGATTTTCAAGAATGCGTTTCGAGAAGTCCTCAATGTGCAAATGTTTTATCAGTTGATTATCGCTCACAACTCAGGATACATGGTTTATTGGTTGAAGTCGGGGGTTGACATAGAATACAAAGTTGATATGGATTTGAAGTTTAATGTTGACTAAGTATATGTGGATAGGTCATGTGGATCATTAGGGAAAAAACAAATATATTGTTATCAAGCTCATTTTTCAAGCTCATTTAGTCAAGACCGATTTAATCCATTTCCATATTCAAGTTCAAAATTCATTTCATTTTAATTGTTCAATTTTTCAGTTTTAGGTTCATTCAACTTATTCACGATTCAACCACATATTCTAAAAGCCCATTTTCGTTTAACCTCTAAACCACAATCCATCCAAATGAAATTTCTTGTTAAGTCCACATTAATGCCAATGTCCATAAACCTTTTCTTATTCAAATTATTCTTAAGCCCATTAGTCCATCCAAATATTAAACAAACAAAAAAACTAAACTAAGTCCCAGCTAGGAAATTGCGGCCTGCACAGTTCTTCTTTTCCACATTTTTCTTTATCAACCAAGATAGATAACAGCAGAGAAAATAAGTCTCCAAAAATATTTTCAATACAACAAAAACTCAGAATAATAGCATAACAGAACATATATAATTCAGTTACCACAAGTAGAGTCATAACAGAAGAATATACCAAAAATTATCAGAAAAGAAGAACTAAAAATTTTTCAGTTACAATATTCAGTGGGAACCAACTGATATAACAGATTCCGTTATAACTAATGAAAAAGAATAATATAGCAGAAAAAGGGAAGCAAATGAAATTTTCAGAAAGAGGGGTGAAAATCAAGGGATTCTTTATCTTCATCCCTCTGAAGTTTCCAATCTTCAAAACTCATCAATCCTGCATCATCTCCACACCATTCTTCACCAAGAACTCTTCCGCATTATTCACCAATTTCTTCTCAGCTTCAAGTCGATCATCATCTTCTTCTTCAAATCCTCATCATGATCCTGAATCCTTAGTATCAGTGGCACACAAAAAGAAAAAAGCTTCCTTATTCATCATCAAGAACACGCTGCAGAATCTGGGTGGCATTTTCAACATCTTCCAAATCTTAAAAAACCCTCTCTCAATCTGCAGAATCTTCTGACTTTCAGCATCTCCAATCATTCATCAAGCTTCTTCAATCAGCTCCTTCAATCCCCTTCATCATCACATCACCACCATCTTTGAGCCATGGATCTTCAACTTCATCGATTTTCAAATCTTCACCTTTGAATCATCCTCAACTCTTCATCAATCTTCTGTTACCAATCTTCAATCTGAAACCGCAACTTCGTCTTACACCTCTATCACCTTCATCATCACGAATCCAAAAGCTTCATCCATCTTGAGTCTTCAACATCGACCTTCTGCATCAATAATTCACAGAGAATGTACAAGCATCAACGTCGACACAAAATCGAAAAGAAACAAACCGAAGAAGAAAGAGAAAGGGATTGAGGATCGAAGAAATAAAGTGATAACGACATTGAAACTTACTCGAACCATTCATCATCATCGTCGCTGCTCTCGTCTCATCATAATCACCTTCACCGTTTCGTCATAACAGGCTTTATCGTCATCATTCTTTCGTTTGCAAGAACCCGCAAGTCGCGATACACAGTGTATCAACGCAATCAACATCTTTCAACAATAATCGACACATTCAGAAGTCCACAGATCGAGCAAGGGCATTTCAAATCGAAGTAAGTTCCTCAGGATTTTCTTCGTAGTTAGATCGTTTGTTTCGTTTTCGAGTTTAATCAAGATGAGGGTTAGAGTTCGTGAAGGTTGTATCGTGAGGAAGAGAGTAAAACGGTGGCCGTGGGTAGATTTCTCTGGTGACTGTGGTGTAGCAGCGGCGGCTAGGGTTTGTATGAGGAAGAAGTGTATTTGGGAAGATGAAGAAGGAAACGTGTCTTGTTATGTTCTGATTTCTTTTTTTTAAGTTATAATTTGATACTGATTAAATACTTGTGTTAATCTTGAGATTAAGAAATTGAAACCATAATAATTGCAATTAAAACTCATGAAAATCAATAACTTCCCACTGTTACAACCTAATTGGAGAGATAAGGTTGGTTTGGGTGGTCCACTCCGGCGGTGACACTTGTCACCGTCCGGTAGGACCACCGGATTTTTATTAAGTGCGTCACTCCCACTATAGATACCATGGACCGCGTCTCATTAGTAGCTTGATCCTCATACTTTTCCATCATCATAGGAATCTGAATCACACGGCTATGGTTTAGTCAACAAAGTTAACTGAGAAGCATACCATACTCCCTCGGGCTTCTTTGTTATTGGGCCCTAACCAGAACGCTAATGGCACCCTATGCGCAGGCCCATGTGTTATTTTAACTAATAAATCTTTCGATTTTCCATTTAATTGCTTTTCTATTGAATTCTCACATGAACTCATACTTTTGTACATTTACTTTCTCCCACTTCTTGTATGATTTTTGGCTCATTCTTTTTTCTATGATTAGAGGACTTATAATATAACCTGTAATAATTTTTGGTATATTTTTTAGACCATTTTATCCACTGTTTTGGTAGTGTGGTTTGTATAAAATTATGATTAAATCTTAGATAGATTTAAGTGACCATTTGACATAGTTAGGTTATGAATTTTTAGGAAATTTTTTAACACATTATTATAGTCAGGTTAATGACCCTAGGGAATTAATTTCACATTTTTTCCAGGACTTTTGCTATTTTTAGTGCCTTGATCTCATTCAACTTTTCCATTGTAAATCCACCTAGTTTAGCTTAGGATTTTATGGTTCATTAAGACCTAGACTAATTAGGGTTGATCTTAGAATATTAGGATGGCTTAATATAACTTAGCTACTGATTCTAGAATGTTGATATTAAATAGGATCCTTTAGTTTTAGGACTTAGGCTTAGAAACCGTTCAAGTGCGTTTCCATGAAGCGATTAGCCATTATTTCGGTTTTATGCCTTATATGCTTTAGAAATTCTTGCAACTTTTTGTTATCTTAATTCATATGTCCATTTTTTGCATCTTCATTTTTCATTTCATTTACTAACATTTTCTCTTTGTGCAAGGTATTTTTCGAGGATTCGCTTATGGACTTGGATTATTTTTATTGTGCCTCGATTATATTTTTGTGTTTTATACTTTGTGATGTAATAGCTTGGAACTCTTATGCTTGTATAGTTCCTATAATTAGGATAGAAAAGATAAAATGAATCGCTAGAAAATCAAATCTCAAAAATAAAATAAAGAAATACTCGATTCAACGTCGAGTAAATTTTCAAATAAATAAATAAAGTTTCATGTGACTTTAGGATTCCTCGATTACCATCACTCCACTCCATTACACCAAAAGCAAGCCTTGTATGTTGCACACCATAAGTCGTGCGTCTCAGCACCATGCAACCGACCCACCCGATCCATAGTTTCATCCCATTTACGATTCATACACGTTATCACCAACCATGACCTAGGAGGACCTCATTTCATCACTTTGTTCATACTCGTTTTTTTATGGTTTATATCCTTAGGTAGCTTTAATCTTTCAAACCACACTAACCATAGGCCACCCTTAAACTCAACTAACTTAGGGTTGTGTCATAGTCTCCCTTTAGAGTTTTTCCTTTCGATTTGAATCTCACTTCTCACCTTTAAAGAAAAAAACAAAAACATTCAAAAGGAAAGTAGGTACAATACGCCACGAGCCTTAAGCTATATGAGAAATGATTAGTGGAGGTATCCTTCACTCTTCTAGGATACTTTACAAACGTTCCATTGGGGGCGATCTTGGAAAGTATTCGCTCATGTATCATAGTCTTTAGTTTTGTACATACGATAAACACAAAACAAGACACTTCTTCTAAAAGACAATAAACCAACAAGACATCACATCTTCTCTTCTCATCTCATACTCTTTGCGGACGAATGCGACTTGCCTCAACAGTTCAAACAGCGATACGGTAAACACCCTCGAGTCAGAGCTGGTAACACCTGAGCTAGAGCTATGGCAACGTCATCCTAAAAACACAAACAAGTTTCCGCCTTAGTTAGACGAACTACGGCGACTCTGATCCTCATTTTCCCGATGAGGTATGTAGGTAGTGGGGTAGGGCCTATTCGAGCACATTCTTTATTTTCCCTACATTTTCCCCTTTCTTTCCATTTTCTTTCCAATTCCTCTTCTCATTTCAGTACAAGTTCCAGTTAGCATTCTTTTAATTCAACAGCATCTTATTTCTCACCCTTTGAAAACAGATTAACAAGTGTGGATCCCGTCGGGTACGGCGGATGTATTGGGGTGCTAATACCTTCCCAATTCATAACCGACTTCCGGACCCAGATCTTTGGTTCGCAAGGCCTCGTCCTTTTACTTCTTCCTCAGGTTTGTGCAACATTACCTTTCCCATTCCTTCGGGATAAAAATGTCTGGCTAGCGACTCTACCTTTTTCTGCGCCACTTTCGCGTTTGTACTAGGATGAAAATCCCGGGAGCGACAGCTGGCGACTCTGCTGGGGATGAAACCCAGAATCTCTGGTTTCCCCTTTGAGAGTCAATCCTAGCGCTTGCCTGTTTCTGTTTACTTTGGGTGTTTATTCATTTGTTGTTGTTTCGCTTCACTGTTTTATTTACAGTTCATCGCTTTACTTTACAGCTTTATTTACAACTTTTTGCACTTTACTTTACTGTTGCATATACTGGCATATATTGTACTGGCTATTATGGTTTTCCTTGGCGGGATGGGATTATTGTGAGATAAGCCAAATACTCGGCTTGAGTATGCACATAGTATTTAGAGTGGGCAGTCGTGTGGCTTGCGTGGTCTTGAGCACATGTAGTTTTCACGAGTCCCACACCCAGATCAGGCTCTCTTGGGAGATGTTCTATACTGCTTAGGCAGACCATAGAATGTTCCCACCTGAGCTGCTAACACTGGGAACCGATCATCGAGGACCTTAGTGGAAACAACTCTCTCCAGTGGTGACAGTGGCAGACCACATTTCGTGGCAAACCCATTCGCACCCGAGGGACCACTAGGAAATCGCATAGGATGACCTTGTTCTCTCATATAACCCGGTTAAAGCGATTGGTCGTATGACGGTAGTATTGTACCCTTCGGGATGAATGTACTATTGTTTCTCGACTTCAGTGCTTGAAGCCGAGAACTTATGAGGGATGCTTGTTTTTCCGGACTCAGCTGAGGCCTCCCTGGGTAGTACATAATGCCAAACTGATTCCCTGATTTGGTCATGAACCATTTCTCGGAAATGGTGAACGTATTATTGCTGCTCGGCTTTGAGAGTCCGTGATGTTGACCCGTAGTAGCACACCCGTGAGATTGGGAGCGGTTTACAGGTTTGCAGGAACCCTAAACTTCCAACATACTCGCTTTTGCCAGTGTTACTCCGTGATATGATCCGGTCCTATATGATATTTGGTTAAGAATGTTGGAACTTCTGCATAGAGATAATGATATTATGACTCTTCACCAACACTTGGTTATCTGATCCACACCAACGTCGGACCGCTGATCACATGCTAGTTGCATACATGACATCGTGGCATTTTAGCATACATGTTCAGTTACTTCTAAGGATCACATATCTGAATTAAATCGTCGGATTTTTTTTCTGCATTAAAAATTGGATCAAAACAGATAGATTCCTTGGAAATAACCGAACATGGCATTTGCATACATCCTTGCATTTGTAACAGGTGTTCAGGAACATATTCTTATCCTGCCTTGGTTAATCTCCAGAATGGCCAACTTGAATCATGATTGTCAGGGTATGGGCATGGAACAACTCCGAGCGGAGGTGACTGAGATAAAGGCCCAACTGGGGCATTTTATAGTGGACATTCGAGCGTTGTCCCAGGATCAGAAATTGTTGAGAGAAGAATTCAACTTGATGAAGACTCAGATAAAGCTGCTTATAGGAATCATGAATGCTATGTCGAAAAAGGAAAATAGATGTGTGTCTGCTTTTCAAACAGGAGGTCATGTTTCTCCCATCTCTTTGGGATGTCCAATAAATCAAGGTTTGTTAGGTGGATTTCCTCTTCAGTTTGAGTCTCTTCACCAGCAATCACCATTTGACAGTCAGGAAGAGCATCAGATAGGAACCAACTCCACGTGTGAGCTAAATGATCCTACACCAATCGTTACCAAAGAAGTGAGCACTTTCTTTCCTTATCAGGGATCCTCCTCAACTGCTACACCTTGGTTTCCAGGAGAAATACTTCAACAGGTTTCGTTTGTAGCTCCTCCATTGGTAGCAACCCGTCATCAACAGAAGCAAGAAAGGGTTATTGATCTGATACCCATGTCTTATGTTGAATTATGCCCACAACTGCTCAAAATGGGGTTGATTGAGTGTCGCGAGCTAACTCCTCCTCCCGGTAAACTTCACCAAAGTTGGAATCCCTACGCCTACTGTGTTTTTCATTCTGTAGCTCCCGGAGATGATGTTAATGATTGCAAGGCGTTTAGACATCAAGTGCAAGACTTAATTGATGAAGGCGTAATCACTTTTGGACTGACCGGGCCGGAAGTAATGCAAGATAAAGCATGCAGGAATACAAAAGAGGCGGTCAATTTTCCTTCTTCTAGAATCATTGCTCATGCCAAGTCTTCAAAGGGGCTACATCAACAACCTTCATTCGCTCCTCGGCCGAGTATGAGTAAGAGAGTACAGGGACATGTCAGGCGCCCAAAGCAATGTCAACAACAAAATGTTCAACCACAACCTCAGGGTTAGCAACAACAGACACAGAGACCATTTCAGCAAAGAACAAGAGTGAGGAACCGCATATTTGATCCTATCCCGTGTCCATATGTTGTATTACTTCCAGAGCTGCTGAAGTTGAACCTGGTTGAGCTCCGTACCATGAGGGCTCATTCTGCTGATAATCTACCACCAAATTTTGATTCGAATGCCAGGTGCGAGTTCCATTTGGGTACCCAGGGGCACAGTATTGAGAAATGTTGGGCTTTTCAGAACAAGGTACAAGACCTAATTGAGTCCAAGGCAATCAATTTTTATCTTCATCCAAATGTAATCCAGAATCCAAATGCATAATCACGGCGGAACCGGTGTCACGGTTGTTCTACCAGATGGTCCACGTTAAGTTGAAGTCTTCGAGTTAATCACTCAGATTTGCAAGGGTATTCGCAGAAAAAATAAAGCCAGCAGTATTCAAATACTCTCGGTGATGGCATTTATGTGTTTTCCTTTCTTCATTGTTCATTTTCATCCTTATTAAGGGGAACTACGTCGCTCTGATTCTTCATTGGTCATTGGTCAATGGAGATACGTAGGCAGAAGATCGTCAGGTCTTTCCGAGCAACCTTATGGGGCAACTTTACTCTCCAACTTCACTTTTTCCTTCAAATGTCTTGTGTCAGAGTCAGAATAACAAGAAGAAGAGGTATGATTGCCATGGTTGGGTATACGGCTGCAACTAGAAGATTACAAGTCTGTGAAAGAGCTATTGATCACTAAAAGTATCCAAGACTGACAGGTCTAGACGGAGTCAAGCCTCCTCAACTACGGCAATATTCAGTTTCTTTACTGCATTTCCATTTGTAGTTTCTTTTATGTGCTAAACATTTGCCTACATGTGTGAAATTTGTTTGCTTTTGAATGTTAGTAATAATAAAACTCACATGTTTGTCTTGAAGTAATTCATTCGCATTCACTTATAATTTTGCATGTGTACATCGCAATACCAATCATCGTACTTAAACTCTATGAAGGAGAATGACGAAACAAAAACGCAAGAATCTCTAATTGTGTGCTCTCGAATAAGACCCTGTTGACGATGTACAGGCTTTGTTTCAAATCCTAAACACTTGAGATATAAGGGAGATAGACCCTCGCTAACCCCCTTTAGCCTTGAAGTAAGAGTTTCTTCTTACATGAAAAACCCTCACATGTAACCCAGGGGCAGGGTAAATGTCAGCTAGTCGGACCAAGCGTTCAGGCTTTCATAAAGGAGTGTATTTGAGGATCCATTACGTTCCAGTATGCTAATCAAGAGGTCCAAAGACCAGAAACCACAATGGTTATCCAAATCAAGAGGCCCAACGACCAGAAACCACAATGGTTATCCAAATCAAGAGGTCCAAAGACTGGAAACCACAATGGTTATCCTTCATCGACCAAAGAATGAGGCAGTCACAACCCTCGTGAAGCAATCAAGACAAACAGTGTCACACGATTTGTTCAAAAAAATGAAAACAGACCGCTAAGTCGAAACTTGAAAACAAGCGACTTAGGCAAAAGTTAGGGCATCCCGCTGGACTTTACAATCAAAGATTCACAAGAATCAGTCAATGCAAAAGTTAGGGATAAGCAAAATAACGCAAAGGCGAAAGACGGAAAGGATTACACAAGAAAGATCCTCAAATGAGAACAAAGTTGTGTGGCACAGATACGAAAAATAGAGGGGTGACTGACTCCCAACAATAACCTGATTGGTGCTTGAGCCGATAGCAACAATGGTTCCTCAATTAATAGGAAACCCTTATGAAAGGTGAATGCTTATGAAAATTAGTTGAGCATAGGAATGGAGAACATCACGAAGAGTGGGTGGGAACAAATAAACTTCAAGCTTATATCCCTTGTTTCTATAACCGTGAACCAGGCCACGATACAACCCTCAAAAGTCCTAACTGAAACAGGGTTACTTTGAGAGCATACTACCACGAGGCCGCGTTTCTGACTCCTATGAGTTGTGCTAAATGATCCTTGTTGGTATTGCATGAACATACTTTCATTCAAAATAATGTCGTATCTTAACTAGTGATTCACTCACAAAGGTTTGCGACACCCTTTTCAATAGAGACTTCAAGATTAGCATATGTGTTGCATTAGAATTTTCATTCTAAGAATAAACATTTTCTGCTTGCATACATTTGTTTGGCATCGTAAAAGTTCAAATGAGGAAATTCAGTCCAGAACTTTAAGCTTGCCAAGTTGAGAAGTCTAAATCTTCTGAAAGACAGTCACGTCGAGGTGCACTTTTCCGAGAAAAGCTTCATTGAGTAAGGACTTTCCCAACTAGTCATGGTAAGAGCAAGTCAATCCGGGGCAATTACGTCGAGCAATCTTTTCAAAATTAAAGAGCTAGCCAATCCGGGGCAGTTACGTCGAGCAATCTCTTCAAAATTTCAGCCAAACTGGGGCAATCACCTCGAGATTCAAATCTCTCCAAGAGCGAAGATTAGTCAGTCAAGTGAAAAACTATTCAAATACTCATACTGGGGAAGGCCCCCCCCAATAGCACGAGAATTCATTATTTCCCGAAGACAGATAATCAGAAGCATCTACTCGGAGTTCGGCTACCCGGATTTCAGAGTACCGGGACAGTTATATCCTCAAAGATTTTCTATGGCACCCTCTTGTCATAACTCTTACTGATTGAGTCCATTACCCATCTAGCGGTTGCTCGTCAAGCCAATTATCTCGTTTAGCGCTTCCGACAGTTCCAAGCTCATTTGCGTTGACAATGGTTACCTCCCCAACAAGGTTATCACGCCAATTCAAGCAATCACTGTGATACCTAAGAGTTTAAAGAAACCAAGTCTTTTGTAAAATCCTCTTAAGGTAAAGTCTCGACAAAAGCAAATGATCCCCAGCATGAGACGGCTTGAAATCTTTCCTCCTCGGCAGGAAGTGTCTCGGTTTTGTCATCCCTAACAGACGGATGGAAGTTATCCCTAGTAAGTCACCCAGTTTTTCCTTCAGCTATTTTCTTTGATCTTGGTTCCTCCACAGATCTAAGGTAACTCCTATTCCCCTAGCAGATTTCAGATAAATCATTCTCTTCCCCGGCAGTTCCATAAGAGTGGATAATCCCCAATAGTCGAGGTATCCCCTGGCACGGTCCTCAAATCTAAAGTCCAATTTATTTTTGGCAAAGGTGATAATTCGAGACAGATGAATTATTCACACTCTTTTCCAACAGAGATGTTATCCCCACAGGGCTTCTTGAGATCGAATCCCCGATCATTGTGTTTCCCCACAGAGTCAGCAGGGACTTATCATTTCCGCTCAGGAACTCCTTTTGCACTTACGCCATTTCATTGACATGTTCAAGACATAACATCCCCAGTGTCATGGAGCATCATGCCATGCAATTCAACATATGCATACCCAATATAATCCAATCTTGATATCTTGCAAAGTCCAGCCGCAGACTGGCCAAAGTCCATCTTCGGGTGGCAAATCCTTAAAGTCCAGCCACAGACTAACCAAAGTCCATCTTCGGGTGGAAAATTCTTAAAGTCCCCCGCAGTGGGCAAAAATCTCCCATAGTGAGAAAAAGTCCAGCCACAGACTGGCCAAAGTCCATCTTCGGGTGGCAAATTTCAAAAGTCTCCCGCAGTGAGCAAAAGTCCAGCAACAGACTGGCCAAAGTCCATCTTCGGGTGACAAATTTTAAAAGTCCCCCGCAGTGGGAAAAAGTCTCCCACAGTGAGCAAAAGTCCAGCCACAGACTGGCCAAAGTCCATCTTCGGGTGGCAAATTTCCAAAAGTCTCCCGCGGTGAGCAAAAGTCCAGCCGCAGACTGGCCAAAGTCCATCTTCGGGTGGCAAGTTTCAAAAGTCTCCCGCAGTGAGCAAAAGTCCAGCCACAGACTGGCCAAAGTCCATCTTCGGATGGAAAATTTCTAAAGTCCCCCGCAGTGAGCAAAAGTCTCCCGCAGTGAGCAGAAGTCCACCCGCAGTGTGGCAGAACATCCAAAGTCCACCCGCAGTGTGGCAAAATATCCAAAGTCCACCCGCAGTGTGGCAAATTACCCAAAGTCCACCCGCAGTGTGGCAAAGTATCTGAAGTCCAACCGCAGATTGGCAAAAGTCCATCCTCAGGGTGGAAAAGTATCTTAAATTTCGATGGCAAATTATCCCATGTCCACCCGCAGTGTGGCGAAGTATCTGAAGTCCAACCGCAGATTGGCAAAAGTTCATCCCTAGGGTGGCGAAGTATCTGAAGTCCATCCGCAGATTGGCAAAAGTCCATCCCCAGGGTGGCAAAGTATTTTGAAGTTCAATCGCAAATTGGTGAAAGTCCACCCGCAGTGTGGCAAGCTAGTAATCCTCTGGCATCACTCAAAAGGCCTCCCCTGTTTACTATTGGTTGAAGTCGGGGGTCGACGTAGAATACAAAGTTTATATTGAAGTTTAATGTTGACTAAGTATATGTGGATAGGTCATGTGGATCATTAGGGAAAAAACAAATATATTGTTGTCTAGCTCATATTTCAAGCTCATTTAGTCAAGACTGATTTAATCCATTTCCATATTCAAGTTCAAAATTCATTTCATTTTAATTGTTCAAATTTTCAGTTTTAGGTTCATTCAACTTATTCACGACTTCAACCACATATTCTAAAAGCCCATTTTCGTTTAACCTCTAAACCACAATCCATCCAAATGAAATTTCTTGTTAAGTCCACATTAATGACAATGTCCATAAACCTTTTCTTATTCAAATTATTCTTAAGCCCATTAGTCCATCCAAATATTAAACAAAAAAAACTAAACTAAGTCCCAGCTAGGAAATTGCGGCCTGCACGATTCTTCTTTTCCACATTTTTCTTTATCAACCAAGATAGATAACAGCAGAGAAAATAAGTCTCCAAAAATCTTTTCAATACAACAAAAACTCAGAATAATAGCATAACAGAACAGATATAATTCAGTTACCACAAGTAGAGTCATAACAAAAGAATATACCAAAAATTATCAGAAAAGAAGAACTAAAAAATTTTCAGTTACAATATTCAGTGGGAACCAACTGATATAACAGATTCCGTTATAACTAATGAAAAAGAATAATATAGCAGAAAAAGGGAAGCAAATGGAATTTTCAGAAAGAGGGGTGAAAAGCACGGGATTCTTTATCTTCATCCCTCCGAAGTTTCCAATCTTCAGAACTCATCAACCCTGCATCATCTCCACACCATTCTTCACCAAGAACTCTTCCGCATTATTCACCAGTTTCTTCTCAGCTTCAAGTCGATCATCATATTCTTCTTCAAATCCTCATCATGATCCTGAATCCTTAGTATCAGTGGCACACAAAAAGAAAAAAGCTTCCCTATTCATCATCAAGAACACACTGCAGAATCTGGGTGGCATTTTCAACATCTTCCAAATCTTAAAAAAACCCTCTCTCAATCTGCAGAATCTTCTGACTTTCAGCATCTCCAATCATTCATCAAGCTTCTTCAATCAACTCCTTCAATCCCCTTCATCATCGCATCACCACCATCTTTGAGCCATGGATCTTCAACTTCATCGATTTTCAAATCTTCACCTTTGAATCATCCTCAACTCTTCATCAATCTTTTGTTACCAATCTTTAATCTGAAACCGCAACTTCGTCTTACACCTCTATCACCTTCATCATCACAAATCCAAAAGCTTCATCCATCTTAAGTCTTCAACATCGACCTCCTGCATCAATGGTTCACAGAGAATGTACAAGCATCAACGTCGACAGAAAATCGAAAAGAAACAAACCGAAGAAGAAAGAGAAAGGGATTGAGGATCGAAGAAATAAAGTGATAAAGGCATTGAAACTTACCCGAAGCATTCATCATCATCGCCGCTGCTCTCGTCTCATCATAATCACCTTCACCGTTTCGTCATAACAGGCTTTATCGTCATCATTCTTTCGTTTGCAAGAACCCGCAAGTCGTGATACACAGTGTATCAACGCAATCAACATCTTTCAACAACAATCGACGCATTCAGAAGTCCACAGATCGAGCAAGGGCATTTCAAATCGAAGTAAGTTCCTCTGGATTTTCTTCGTCGTTAGATCGTTTGTTTCGTATTCGAGTTTAATCAAGACAAGGGTTAGGGTTCGTGAAGGTTGTATCGTGAGGAAGAGAGTAAGACGGTGGCCGCGGGTGGATTTCTCTGGTGACGGTGGTGTAGTAGCGGCGGCTAGGGTTTGTATGAGGGAGAAGTGTATTTGGGAAGATGAAGAAGGAAACGTGTCTTGTGATGTTCTGATTTCTTTTTTTAAGTTATAATTTGATACTGATTTAATACTTGTGTTAATCTTGAGATTAAGAAATTAAAACCATAATAATTGCAATTAAAACTCATGAAAATCAATAACTTCCCACTGTTACAACCTAATTGGAGAGATAAGGTTGGTTTGGGTGGTCCACTCTGGCGGTGACACTTGTCACCGTCCGGTAGGACCACCGGATTTTGATTAAGTGCGTCACTCCCACTATAGATACCATGGACCACGTCTCATTAGTAGCTTGATCCTCATACTTTTCCATCATCATAGGAATCTGAATCACACGGCTATGGTTTAGTCAACAAAGTTAACTAAGAAGCATACCATACTCCTTCGGGCTTCTTTGTTATTTGGCCCTAACCAGAACGCTAATGGCACCCTATGCGCTGGCCCATGTGTTATTTTAACTAATAAATCTTTCTATTCTCACCCCATTCTAATTTCTTTATATTTTTTTTAATTTTTGTTTTATGTAGTTTTCATTTAAATCTATAAAAAATACCAAAAAGCATAATAAAATTCTACAAAAATTACAGTAGGATCATAACTCAATTTAGAACCCTTCTACATTTTTACTTTCTGGATTTTGTCATTTTTCAATTTTATTTCGATTTTCCATTTAATTGCTTTTCTATTGAATTCTCACATGAACACATAATTTTGTACATTTTATTTCTCCCACTTCCTGTATGATTTTTGGCCCATTCTTTTTTCTATGATTAGAGGACTTATAACCTGTAATAATTTTTGGTATATTTTTTAGACCATTTTATCCACTGTTTTGGTAGTGTGGTTTATATAAAATTATGATTGAATCTTAGATAGATTTAAGTGACCATTTGACATAGTTAGGTTATGAATTTTTAGGATATTTTTTAACACAATATTATAGTCAGGTTAATGACCCTAGGGAATTAATTTCACATTTTTTCCAGGACTTTTTCTATTTTTAGTGCCTTGATCTCATTCAACTTTTCCATTGTAAATTCACCTAGTTTAGTTTAGGATTTTATGGTTCATTAAGACCTAGACTAATTAGGGTTGATCTTAGAATATTAGGATGGCTTAATATAGCTTAGCTACTGATTCTAGAATGTTGATATTAAATAGGATCCTTTAGTTTTAGGACTTAGGCTTAGAAACCGTTCAAGTGCGTTTCCATGAAGCGACTAGCCATTATTTTGGTTTTATGCCTTATATGCTTTAGAAATTCTTGCAACTTTTTGTTATCTTAATTCATTTGTCCATGTTTTTGCATCTTCATTTTTCATTTCATTTACTAACATTTTCTTTTTGTGCAAGGTATTTTTCGAGGATTCGCTTATGGACTTGGATTATTTTTATTGTGCCTCGATTATAATTTTGTGTTTTGTACTTTGTGATGTAATAGCTTAGAACTCTTATGCTTGTATAGTTCCTATAATTAGGATAGAAAAGATAAAATGAATCGCTAGAAAACCAAATCTCAAAAATAAAATAAAGAAATACTCGATCCAACGTCGAGTAAATTTTCAAATAAATAAATAAAGTTTCATGTCACTTTAGGATTCCTCGATTATCATCGCTCCACTCCATTACACCAAAAACAAGCCTTGTATGTTGCACACCATAAGTCGTGCATCTCAGCACCACGCAACCGACCCACCCGATCCATAGTTTCATCCCATTTACGATTCATACACGTTATCACCAACCATGACCTAGGAGGATCTCATTCCATCACTTTGTTCATACTCGTTTTTTTATGGTTTATATCCTTAGGTAGCTTTAATCTTTCAAACCTCACTAACCATAGGTCACCCTTAAGCTCAACTAACTTAGAGTTGTGTCATAGTCTCCCTTTAGAGTTTTTCCTTTCGATTTGAGTCTCACTTCTCACCTTTAAAGAAAAAATAAAAAACATTTAAAAGGAAAGTAGGTATAATACGCCACGAGCCTTAAGTTATATGAGAAATGATTAATGGAGGTCTCCTTCACTCTTCTAGGATACTTTACAAACGTTCCATTGGGGGCGATCTTGGAAAGTATTCGCTCCTATATCATAGTCTTTAGTGCTGTACATACGATAAACACAAAATCAAGACACTTCTTCTAAAAGACAATAAACCAACAAGACATCGTGTCTTCTCATCTCATCTCATACTCTTTGCGGAAGAATGCGACTTGCCTCGACAGTTCGAACAACGATACAGTAAACACCCTCGAGTCAGAGCCAGTAACACCTGAGCTAGAGCTATGGCAACGTCATCCTAAAAAACACAAACAAGTTTCCGCCTTAGTTAGACGAACTACGGCGACTCTGATCCTCATTTTCCCGATGAGGTACGTAGGCAGTGGGGTAGGGCCCATTCGAGCACATTCTTTATTTTCCCTACATTTTCCCCTTTCTTTCCATTTTCTTTCCAATTCCTCTTCTCATTTTAGTACAAGTTCCAGTTAGCATTCTTTTCATTCAACAACATCATATTTCTCACCCTTTGAAAACAGATTAACAAGCGTGGATCCCGTCGGGTACGGCGGACGGATTGGGGGTGCTAATACCTTCCCAATTCATAACCGACTTCCGAACCCAGATCTTTGGTTCGCAAGGCCTCGTCCTTTTCCTTCTTCCTCGGGTTTGTGCAACATTACCTTTCCCATTCCTTCGGGATAAAAATGTCTGGCTGGCGACTCTACCTTTTTCCGCGCCACTTTCGCGTTTGTACTAGGATGAAAATCCCGAGAGCAACAACCATTTATCAATAGGGATCTCCCCAGTAGGCTTGAATGAAGGATGCTTCGACTTAAAGGATTGGTCTCCATTGTCCTGAATAGTACAACGTGGGTCGAAATGCCTTTGTTTGAGATTAACCTTCGGCTTTTGCTTTCCTCCAGCCTTATCAATTTTCTAAAGGCTTTTGGCAGCCTCTTTGTCGAAGATAGAACTACATCTGGGGCATAACATGACCTCTGAGCTCCTATTTTGACACTTTTGCAATAAATCAATAATGCTTTCGCCCTCTCTAGGGTAATCCCTCACATTGTCATTCTTCTGAGGCCAAGCAACATCAATTTGAGCCTCCTGGTTCTCAGTTATTTCAACCATGTTAACATTGGCTTCATCCTTAAGTTGCATTTTAGAGAAGTCGAGGTTAAGGTCGTCAGTGGCCTCTATCTCCTTGTTGACATTTACAATAGTCTCCTTGGTTAATAATAATATATTCACTTCTTTGGCCTCTTCTCCTGGCCCATTAGTGATTTCTATGTCAAACCTTTCGACCTCTGGTGAAGTCTATAGGAACCCTTCAGCAGCCATACATATCAGGTGCTCTAATTATCCTCCAGCCAGATCTCTTTCAACCATGTTTACTAAAGTATCATGTGTAGGGTCTTCAGTAACCCTGGTCAGCATCGGCTCTGCTTTGACCGCGGCTGCCCCAAGGGCATCGTCGTCATCAGCAACCTGCTCAACAATATCAACCAGATTAACTATCATAGGCTCAGTATAATTAGCTTCAATAACTTGAAGAGGATTCTTATCAATCTTCATCTGTGTCTTTGGCTTATCTCTGAACTTGAGCCTTCCCTCCTGGATAGCATTCTGCACCAAATCCCTTAAAAGAAAACATTGAGAAGTTTTATGACCCAAGTAGTTATGGTATTTACAAAAACCTCTTTTCTTTCGTTGATCTAGAGGCGGAATTTTAGCGCCTGGTGGCACAAGTATTTGGCCATCCTTATCTAATAAATCAAAAATCTCGTCACATTTAGTAACGTCGAAGATTATGTTTTCTTAGGATATATGTCGCTCTTTTCAGCTTCGATAGGGTTTTTTCCATTAGAGGGAACTAATAGTTTACAGGCATATGGAGGACCTTGCTTAGGTTTAGCTAGGTCTATCTCACTATCTTCTAAAGGTACGAATTCGTCATTGACTTCCTCGACCTGATATTAATAGTCTACGTATGCTATCTTTTTTATGTTTATTCACCTTAGCTTTTTCGTCTTTAAGACGTTCAAGCTGTCGAACTATGTCTGCTAATTGGGCCATGTCCCTCAGGTACTGAGTATCCATCTTCTTCCTGATGGAATAATCAAGGCCACCAGCAGCCATTTCAACCAATTCACGCTCAGGTACTTGTGTAAAGCATCTGGCTTTGAGTAGTTGAAATTTGTTCAAATAATCATCAACAGATTCATTGAACTTTATTTTGATACTAGCTTGTTATTTCAGGTTGGTCTTAGTTTTCCCCATGTAAAATTGTTCATGAAACAAATTCTCTAATTGAGTCTAATTACAGATTGAACCAGGTGGAAACATGGTAAACCAAGTGAAAGCATTATTGGTGAGAGAACTAGGTGTCGCTCCCCGGATTTCCATCCTGGCACAAACGCGAAAGTGGCGCGGAAAAGGAATAGAGTCGCCAGCCAAGCATTTTTATCCCGAAGGAACGGGAATGGTAATGCTGCACAAACCAGAAGAAAGAAGAGGAAGGACACAGGTCCTGCGAACCAAAGAGACTGAGTTCGGGATTCGGTTACGACGTGGGAAGGTATTAGCACCCAGATCGTCCGCCGTACCCGACGGGATCCACGCTTGCAAAGAAACTGTTTCAAAGGGTGAAGAAATAGAAGCTGCTGCAAAGAAAAGGAACTGAACTGGATAAAAGAAAAGAAAAGGGAACTGAAAAAAGAAATGAAAAGGAAAAATGTAGGGAAAATAAAGATTGTGCTCGAACGGGCCCTACCCCGCTGCCTACGTACCTCATCGGGAAAATGAGGATCAGAGACGCTGTAGTTCCCCTAACTAGGGGTAGAAAAGAAATTGCTTGCGAATTAAGGCTTGAACTGCCTATGCCAATGCTCAGGTGTTGCAGACTCGGACGACGAGTGCGTAACCGTCTTGCAAAGTGACAAGTAGGAGCAAGTTCGCGTACGGAGCGAATGAGATGAGAAAAGAATTCCCGAAGGAAAGACGCTTATTGTTTGTTTGTGTTTTTTTATGAAGCTTTTTATGAGTGTGTCACGAGGAAGTGAACTCAAGCTCTTTTCCATGGAATGTGCACTTGTCACTACATTCCAAGATGGAATAATAGAACAAGCACACTCAAGTAAGGAGAAGATCCCCAAAACTTGAATCCAAAGAATAGGGCCTAGGCTCACTAACTCATTAACTTATTAAGTGTTTTTGGTATTTACAATGAAGAAATGTTTTTATGATTTTCTTTGTGAAGATGATATCTTGATCAAACTTGTGCATCACAAGATAAGCTTGTACTATCCCAAGAGGGGAAGACTACAAGTATCTCATGGGATAAGGCTATTGCTCAAGGTATCACTTCAAACTTCATTAAGTGTTTTTTAGGGTTTTGAGATGAGAAGAGACAAGAAACCAAAAGGATCACAAAGGTAAAAGTCTAATGGAGGACTAAAGAATCCTAAGTGTTGTCATGCATGGATATCCTAAGGTTAGTGTGGTTTTCTATCCTAAAGAAGAGAGAAAGAAGAAAAGAAGAAGAAGAAAGAAGAAAAGGAGAGTAAGGCCTAAGCCCAACAATCAAAGGTTAACACAAGTAAGAATAAGAAGAGAAGAGATGAGATTTGGAGATGTGGGAATCACATCCACACCTCTCACTTACCATAGCCCCTGAAAAGGTTAGCAACATAGGAATATAAGCAAAACAAAATGAACAAAATGACATACCAACATCATACAAACAGAAGTGAAGTCATACATACAAATGCTCAATGCATATGCAAGTCACAAGAATGAGGAAAAAACATACAAGTTAATATGAAACACATGGCAAGGCAAAGCAAACTTAAGAAGATGCAAAGCAAAAATACACAAAACATGAACTCAAGGCACAAGACCAGAACCAAATCAAGTTAAAGAAGTGCTTTAGAAGCAAGAGAGATGAAGAGAAGAGAAGCTCAAAGCTAAACAAACAACTTATTGGAAGGAAAGAAGTAAAGAGATGAGGTGGATGTACCAAAAGGAAGAAAGAACTTCAAAGGTAACCAAAACCAATATTTTCAAAACACAAACCCTAAACCAAGATAAGAATGATATCAATACCCTAAAGAGACCCCAAATGAGATGAAGAAGTTGGCACAAGTGCCCTTCTAAGCCAATAAGAGAACTTATGATCAAAAAGAAGTAAAATAGGACAAGTTAAGAACAAATATTCAAATCAGATCAACAATGCACCCAAAAATTCCACAACTTAGGACAAGAGACCTTCAATCATGATATAACAAGATGCCAAAAGGATAGGGAGAAATTCAGAAGCTATGCAAGTCAAAAGAGGGCTCAAACATGAACTAGGGTTAAGAAACTTCAATGACAAGTCAAAGTTCAAAACCAAATGAACAAGTTTCTAAAAATCAGGGCAAAAATCACACATGAACTACACCTTCTTATGAATCCAGAGCAAAAAGAACCAACAAGAAATTCAAAATGATGATCACTAGGGAAAATGAACAAGACAGCTTGCACAAAAAGGAATTAAAATGAATTAATTAAGATGAACAATTAATTAACACGTGGCTATTGAAAATAAATGGAAAAGAAAAATATGGAAAATTAAAGAAAACTCAAATTGACTTCCATGAATTAATTCATAATTTTTGGATACTTAGAAGTATTTTTAAAAATTGAAAACCAAAATGAAATAAAAAGAAATAAAAGAAAAGAAATAAAAATGAAAGAAAGGCTGGGAGGGTGCGAATAGAAGGAAATATAGTGCAAATGAATTGGGCTCAGAGCAAAGGGAGGTGTGGATAGCAGCCTAAGCCCACTGGGTCTGCGCTGGTGTATAATATATGGGTGGAAATTCAAAGAGAAATGAGGAAAAAAACACAAACCATCAGATTAAATAAACGCATCCCGTAAGTCCTCTCATTAAAACGTGGCACTTTGATAGGACCAGAGGTGAGGAACACACTAGTTAACATGGGGTGAATAACAAATGGATTAATCAGAAACAAAAATACAAAAGAAAAGGCACGTGATTGGGAGGAGGCCTCATTTATGAGGTGGCACCATATCACGCGTCCAGATGAAAGATCTGATGGTGGAGAGACCATCTTCAACCTCCAGAAACCCTAAAACAAAAGCCCAGAATCCGGTGACTGGAGCTAGGGCTCCGGCACCGAAAAACTCACAATATGAACAAAACACAACAAAAATGAACAAGAAGCTCCAAATTGGATAAATGAACCATCCTGAATCCAAATATGACACTGAAATTCTCATTGGATCAAAGGATTTACGGGATCGAACACAAATAGCTTGGACCATGAAATTTCAAATCCATATAACAAACTCAATAATGCATCAAATTCAAAACTAAAACCAGCAGAATGATCAGCATGACAAGAGGATTACAATGCACACAACTATTTCCATTTTTAGATCTGAAGATTTGGAACTCACCTGAACTTGCAGCTCTTGAAAAAGCTTGTTAGAAGCCAAGATAATGAAGCCAATCCACTCCAAATGCACTCTAGTTGCAAAATAAATGAAACTAGAGTCTTGAATCTGGCTGGATCTGAGAATTTGCAGCCAACTGCCCTGAAATGGCAAGGTGATGAATCTTGAGAAATAGCTTGCACAATGGAGAGATTTGTGATCCTGAGCTCTCAAGGATGAAGGATCTGTGGTTTGTTTGTGAAGAAAGCAAGTGTGTGAAGAGATTCAAATGAAAATGCAAATGGAGAAAAAACTTGGAAGCTGAGAAATGAGAGAGAGATTTATCCTCTAAAACCCTAATTTGCTTTTATATGAGGTCATGAAGAAATGCTGAGAGAATGAGAGGATTTGCACGTGGGAAGAGAGAGTGTGAGTGATTTTGCAATTTTGGCAAGTTTTGTGTGATCTCATGAAAAACTCATGCATTGCCTTGCCTCTTGCCCATGTGCACTCATAATCCCACCCTTGATTTCAATCCAACAGAATCCTGGCCATTGGATTAGAGTGTCACACTTTTTTCATGAACATGCACTTTTTGCACTTTTGGAATGGAATTCTCATTGTGCAAGAATTTGGGGTATTTATTGGAGAAAAATGAACCATTTGCATTGAATTTTAATGTTGGAACCTCATTTGGTATGTACCAATTCTCAAAATTAAGATTCAAGACATTTTGCTTTGGTGCACAAGTGAAAAAACAAGTTTTGCCCTAATTTTCACCAAATTTTCGAGGGCCTTAACTTTCCAACCATGAAGGCTATGAAAAAGTACTTGTAATTTTTGAAAATGGGAGGTCTTAATATCCAACTTTCATGTTTGACTTTGGTCCATTTGAAGAAGTTTTCAACAAGTTATGCTCACTTGAATTTTAGGGCAAAAACTTGCCAAAAATGGCATTTTCCATAACCAACTTCACACCAATTTTGCAAAACACCTCAAAACTTCATGATTCTTGATCCTTGAACTTGCCAAACCTATTTTAACATTATAAGAATATCCCTTGGCTAGAAAAATGGGATTGGACCCCTTTGAAATCTCACAGTTGACTTTTCTGAGGCACAGTTGACCAGTTTCTTCATTTACAAGCAACTGAAGAAATGCTTGACTTCCACAAGGAATTTTCTCACCAAATTTCATCCCTAGGATCCTCTTAACATGTAAAAGACTTTGCCCAAATGAAATGGCCAAAGTCTTGAGGTTTTCATGCTTGAATCTCAAACTCTAATTTGGGATCCTTGTGTAGGAGCTTTGCCTTAGCCTGGATTCCCTGATGATCTTCCAACCTTCTGAGCTTTTGTAAATGAACTTGAACTTGTAAATGAAATGTAAACCCCTCATAGGACTTGTACAAATCTATTGGGACCCTTGTCATGGCTTGTGATGCTTCAAGAACCTCCACAGATGATCATATGCCTAATGCTAGGTCATGAGAAATGTTATGCCTCATCTTTCCATGCTAGGATGCCAAGAATATGATATGTCCATGATGAATATGATGTGATATGATGCTTAAAATGAAGAGGGAAAATTTGGGGTGTTACATCTACCCCTATTCAAACAACTGTTAATCTGAAAAGGACGGTAGCACGGGCTATCGACCGTTCAAGATAAACTGTGGTTGAATACCAAGAAGACCTGAAATTTGCACTCTGACGAAGAATGCAAAACTGGGAAATAAACCCAACCAAATGACACTTTGGTGATTGAAGCAGAGAGAAAGCAGACGAGCTCCTTCCAAGTTGAAACTGTTATCTGGAATAAGAATACTTTGACAGACGAGTCTTCTTCAAACAATCATGTTACGCCAGGAACTGGACATACGAGCCCTCCTATACTTTGCAAGAACATATGACTTGAGACAGACGAATCTCCTTCGGATAAACCTGTTACGCCAGGACCGGGATGCACTAAAGTCTGTGGGATAGACATGCATAATCAAGGTAGACGAACCCTCTTTATATATTATCCGTGGATATATGGTATAAGACAGACGAGTCTTCTTTGAGCAAACCTGTCACGCCAGGTGCAACTTTAATAAGTGATGCCTGAGACAAACGAGCCTCATTCGAATATACCTGTTACGCCAGGACCGATAACCATTTTGACATTTATTCCCACTGTCAGGATTTTAAACATCTTCAATACAGACGAGTATTGGATGATCATCAAGAGAACACAAACGAGTGCCAAAAGTCAATGATACAGACGATGATCTAAGAAACACGGACAAGCGCTTCAAGCAACGATACAGACGAATATCAGCCACTAGTACAGACGAATACCAGAAATTCAAACACAAACGAGCATTTGGAGTAGCCATACAGACGAGTACCAGGATAATCAGCCAATCCACACATACAGATATAATTTAACACAAACGAGTGTTAGGGATGATACAGACGAGTATCCAAACAAAGCAGACGAGCTTCAAGCAAATAGTAAACACATACGAGTGTTGGAGAATGCAGATGAGCAACCATAAATATTACATATCAAACACAAACGAGTGTTGGGAAATGCAGACGAGCAACAGCGAAGATCACACACAGACGAGTGTTGGAAATTGCAGACGAGCAATATCAAATATCAAACACAGACGAGTGTTGGAAATTGCAGACGAGCAATAACAAATATCAAACAGAGACGAGTGTTGGAAGGTGCAGACGAGCAACAACAAAGTGAAATATCAAACACAGACGAGTGTTGGAAATTGCAGACGAGCAACAACAAATATCAAACACAGACGAGTGTTGGAAATTGCAGCCGAGCAATATCAAGGTAATCATGGGCCACTGCTGGGGAAAGAAAACGAGCAATACCAAAGCGACAACACAGACGAGTGTTGAGAAATGCAGCCGAGCGGCAATAAAGATCAAACACAGACGAGTGTTGGAGAATATTTCCCTGATGGTTGGGAATTCCTCAAATATCCACTGTTGGTGACAAGAGTTCTGACAGATGAACTCTGTGGGGAATGGGCCTCCCACTGCTTGCTGGGTATACTTCACTGGGGAAGATAAACTGCTTGGGCTACCTGCCAAGACCTAGCTGGGGAAAAATCTGCTTGGGAGAATGTGACGCCATCCTGCAACCTGCAACAACAGAAAACACAAGTGTGCCCCGGGGACTTGCATGGTATGATCTGTTTATCCATCGTCACCCGACACTCAAAGAGGGTTTCAAATGTTTCCCTGCAATGTCATTTTATTTCAAATTATCACCATGTTTTAAATGCAATGCTATTTTTGCCAAAAATTCAGGACATTTTGCAAACAAAAATAAACACAACACAGCTTTTTGACTGAATATTCTTTTATTGAAAGGCCTCTGAATAGGTAAAGATTTACATCAGGAAGCAACCACCTGGAAAGAGGTATCCACCATAGAATTGAGAAAATAAACTATCCTAATGGCAATGGGCACGACATTCCAATGAATTCCCTTTCTGCTATGACCAGCATATCTTCAAAACTCTCCATTCTTACCTTTGCTTTCTGAGAAGATGAGGGGACTGATTCTTATCCTTCTGATATTGTCAAGTTGCACGAAACGATGATTTGGTTCAGATTACTCGGATCGCAGTTGTTCGCTTATTCCCTTGTTTTGCGTGGATCGCCCTTTCGGGTTTTCAATCCACCGGGATACCCTTTTTTGCCTGAGCTGTCTAATGTGGCTTTTCAACTCAGCGGGTGTACATTTTTTATTTATTTTCCCTAACTTTTGCCCGAGCTTTTTATTCTGTTTTTAGCTCGCCGGGATGCCCTTTTCTTGCATGGACTTTAATTCTGTTTTTATGTCCAGTGGGTCTCTTTATGCGAAGTATTTTTTAACTGCGTCCGAGTTAACAGGGGATTGGAAATCATCTCCATCCATAGTGGTGAGCATCAGTGCTCCTCCTGAGAAAACTTTCTTCACTATGAATGGTCCTTCGTAGTTTGGGGTCCACTTACCCATGTGATCTGAACCGGGAGGAACAATCCTCTTCATCACAAGCTCGCCTACCTAATACTCCCGAGTACGTACTCGTTGGTCGAATGCTCGCTTCATTCTCCTTTGATAAAGCTGACCATGACAGATAGCCGCTAATCTCTTTTCCTCAATTAGACATAGCTGATTGTGACGAGCATGTACCCATTCAGCCTCATCAAGCTTCACATCCATCATCACACGCAATGAAGGAATCTCTACTTCAACGGGAAAGACTGCCTCCATGCCATATACCAATGAGAAGAGAGTTGCCCTAGTTGACGTCCTGACTGACGTTCGGTACCCATGCAGCGCAAATGGTAACATCTCATGCCAATCTTTGTAAGTGACAACCATCTTTTGCAAAATCTTCTTGATATTCTTGTTCGCCGCCTCTACCGCACCATTCATCTTTGGTCGGTAAGGAGAAGAATTGTGATGCTGAATCTTGAAGTCCCGACACAACTTTGCCATCATCTTGTTGTTGACATTAGAACCATTGTCAGTAATGATCCTTTCGGGCACTCCGTATCTGCAAATGATGTCTCTTTTCAAAAATCTGGCAACCACTTGACGAGTGACGTTGGCATAAGATGCTGCTTCAACCCACTTTGTGAAGTAATCGATCGCAACCAAGATGAAGCGATGACCATTTGAAGCAGTAGGCTCTATCTTTCCGATCATGTCAATGCCCCACATAGAAAAGGGCCAAGGAGATGACATGACATTGAGCGGGCTAGGAGGAACATGCACTTTGTCTGCATAAATCTGGCACTTGTGGCATTTACGAGCGAATGAACAACAGTCTGCATCCATTGTCATCCAGTAATGAGAATGAGCTCAGATAAAGGTACAGACGCGAACGGTAGGCGAGAGGAGGAATGTGAGAACACACAGGAGTGAACTCACAGGAAATGAATAGAGTCGCCAGCTAGGCATTTTTATCCCGAAGGAAAGGTAATGCTGCATAAACCTAAGAAAGGATGGATAAGACGGTTGCGAACCAGAGAGACTGAGAAAGGGGGTTGGTTACAACCTGGGAAGGTATTAGCACCCAGATTGTCCGTCGTACTCGACGGGATCCACGCTTAAAAAATTTTGTGTTTTAAAGGGGTAGTGTCAGTGTATTTTGTGTATAAAGAGCTGGAAAAGGATGTACAGGTGTCAGTGTAAAAGAATGTGGAGTGTATAAATGTACAGTGTCAGTGTGGGAACAGGAATAAGATACTCAAGATCATGAGGTTAAAAGGATAATGCTGGAAAGAAGGGGAATATACAGAGACTTTTGTTCGATAACTGTGAAGTTATGCCTACGTATCCTCTCGTGCAATGAGGAAGTCAGAACACCGTAGTTCGACCCAAAGAGACTGAAAGAATGATTTGACTTGTGAACTGCTTACTTGTCTATGCTCAAGTGTATGACCTGTCTGGCTCAGGTGCAAACTGTCTTGCATTAGACGGAAGAAGCAAGTTCTCGTTTGTGAGTGAATGAGGTGAGAAAAGAATCCCGTAGGAGACGATTATTGTTTGTTTTTGAGTTTTCAATCTTTTATTGCTTTTTGAAGTTTGTCATAAGTTAATGAGCTTAAGCCTAAACCAATGGGTTAGTAAACTCATCACATCCTCCCTCTGATTAGGGGTAATGAGAATACCTTAAGTGTGAAGTCAGCATCTCACACTTAATTACCATGATGTAGGATTAAGATCGTTAACCTACTTGTGATTATTTAGATGTTTTTGTTGTTTTTGTTTAGTGTTGAGTAATGAGATTAAGCCATAATTAGGGATTAAACAGACTCATTACACCATCCTAATAGAAGGATAATAGATGAGAATGTTTAAGCTGAGGAAAGCTCCTCAACTTAATCCATGATTAGGGATTAAACTCATGACAAAACAAAGCCTTTATTAAGTGGATTTTAGTTAATAATAAGATGATGAAGTGAGTTTTAGGGTTTGTAAGACAACTTGAGGGGGACTTGTCCATTAACACTAGGGTTAGTCCTTCTTAACCAATTAAGGAAGAATTAGAACCCTAATGCAAGGCCCAAGTTACAAGCTTGATGTCTTGATGATTATTAAGTGAATTGATTAAAGGATTTAAACACATTAAGGGTTTAACACTTAGGATTAAAGTTATACACTCCATCCTAGTAGAAGGATGCAGGCATAAGCTTAATCACAAAGCCTTAAAGCCTTTAGGGTTTAGTCCCTGATTATGAGATGAGAAGAGAGACACAAAAGATGACACAAAGGTAAAACTAATGGGGGACTAATCAAACCCTAATTATTGTCATGCTTGGTTGTTCCTAGGGTTTATGAGGTTTGCAAGAAAGTCTTCAGAGGAACCACCAGGAAGGAAGCAGATGAAAGGAGCCAAGAGAAGCAAAGTAACTTGCTTCACTTAAGAAGACAAGTCACTTGAAGGAAGAAAGTAAGATGAAGAAGAATGAGCAAGCTCAATCTCAAACACAAGACAAAAATGCAGCAATTATGCATAAGAGGGATGAAAAGAAATTGTGAGAAGTGAAGGCAAATTCACTTCTCAAAGTGACTTACCACCTGAAAAGTTAGTGAAAGAAATGCAATGCAATGCAAAATGAGATGAAATGGCATGATGCAAATCAAAACCAGAAGCATAAGTATGATGCTAATGATGCTATGAGATGATGCAAACATGAATCAAGGCATGAGGATGATCATATGAACATATGGATGCAAGAGAAGCATGCTTAGAACCATGATCATACATGAAAAGTTATGAAATGCAAATGACATACAACATGGCAAATGCAAGAAGCAATGATCAAACATGATTCTAATATGTCTTAAGATGTCTAATGAATCAAATGGATGCATAAAATGTCATGGCAAGTCATGGTATGCAAGCAAATGGAAGATGAATGCAAAAGGAAGCCCAAATTAGGGTTTATGATCAATGCACCAAACAAAAACCAAAACCAGAAGCAAACATCAAGATAAAAAATTGAAAATGCATCCAAAGGAACCCTAAACCTATACAAACTCACTTCCCAAAGGAGGGGTTCTAACTCTTAACCTAATGAGGGTTATGAATTTCTTAAGAATGCTAGGGTTTTAAGGTACCTTGTCAAGAAAAATGTCAAACAAATTGAAAATGCAAAATCAAATCATGCCAATTTAATCCTATGAACTACATGATATGCAAGACACAATGCAAAAATAATCAAAGTCCAACTCTTAAAGACTAGGCAGAAATGAATTTTCAAAGGTTGGATCAAAATAATGCCTTGAAATGAAATTAATTCTATGAAAAATTGTCAAAAGACATCAAGATCAAAAAAGAAATTTGGTTTGAGGGTTGGACAATGTTTCTAAATGATTTTAAAGGTTTCATGAATTTTTTGGTGATTTTTAAATACCTAAAAGTATTTTTAATTAATTAATTCCCATTAATTAATTAAAAATAAACTTTTAAATGATTTAAAAATATTTTTTAATGCAAAAAAATAAAAATAAAAATGTTTTTGGTTTCTGAAAATTAATAAAAGCTTGCATAAAAAGTTTCAGAATTTTTAAAGATGTTTTGCTATTTTTAATAAAATGAAGAAAACAAATGCAATTAGATGAAAAATAAAATGAATTTAAACTGAAAATGGGAAAGTATGCGCATCCAAGGGTCAGGATTCAAATTCCAGGGGGCGGGAGTTGACTACGCGCGCGTTTGGACGGCTCACATTCAAACTTGGCTAACCCTAATTAATTAGCCCTAATTACTTTCAGACGACCGGAACACTGTTCCGGTCGTCTTCTCCGGCAAGGTGTTCATGCTATCTCACTCCCTACGCATCAAAACTCCACTAAAATCTCCAGATTTCATCCTTAAACATCACTGAACCTAAACCCCACCCCAAAATCCATTTATTTTCACTGAATCATAAGAATCAAAGCAAAAATCATTTCACGGGCAAAGTTTCAGAACAAGCATACAACCTCAAAACTCAATCATTTTCAAAAATAAAAGGCTCAGTGAACTCAGGGAAGCATGTAGATCATTTTAGAAACAAGAGATAAGAGTTCTGGAAAAATGAATTTCCATGGCTACCTGAATCGAAGCTTTGCTTTATGGCACTTTCTGGCTGATGTCTTGCTTGCAATCAACTCCCCTGGACCTCCTGAGAAGCTTTCAAGGCTTGTTTGAAGTTTGTAATGGTTGGTTTGAAAGATGGCTGAAGTTCTGCTCAATGAGGGGGCAGAAATCGTATTTTGGTTTCTGAGGGTTTCAGGCTATGGTGATGGGTGCTTTGTGATCAGTGAAGCATATGGAGATTGTTTGTGAAGTTGGTTTGTGTGTTTGAGGCTTGTGTGATGAGTTTCGAAGAGTTTTGCAAATGGAGCATAAACTTGAAAACTAGGGCTTTGGTGTGTTTCAGCATGAAGTGTTATGTGCTTTGGCTTGCTTTTGATTTGTATAAACAATTGTGATAGGTCAGAGAGTGGGTGCTGGCCTATTGTGATTGGTATGGGTCTTTGGCCAAAATGTCAACTTGATTTGTACTTGAGGTATGGGCAATGGTACAACTTGCTTTTTGGCATGCTTGGGCTCAGCTGAGTTTAGGGAGAGCCATGGAATTGTTTATGAGGTGATTCAGCAAGTGGTTTGTAACTTATGATAAGTTTTGCAAGTTGATTCAAGTTTGGTTCCTTTGAGATTTCTTGAAGTTCAAGGCATGAAATGAGATGATTCTTGGGCCAATTCTGATTTTTAGAGGTCATGTAATCATGTTGTGAAGAAATTGTACACATTTGAGGTCTTTAGAACACTTGATCAAGTCATTTTGCAAAATGCCTCTTTGGTAGAAAACTTCAAATTTTGTGATTTTAGCCAACTTTGACAAGCCATAACTTTTGATCCAAAATTAATTAGGTCATGTTCTTGTACTTTTTGAAAAGGGAATGATCCATTCTACAACTTTCATGACCAAAGTTTTTCCATTTGAAGCATTTTTGAATCAAAAAGCAAGGGTTGAAAAAGTTTCCCAAAATGGCAATTTCATTAAAAAGTCAACTTTCCCAAAAAAGTCAACTTTGCAAAAGACTTGAAATTATTCAATTTTGTGAACTTCCAACTTTTTCTATGATCAAATAAAGATCATACATAATCAAAATGATGAAGAACACCCTTTGGTTGGGTCATTGGGGGCCTCAGATGCCCTGATTTTGCATTGACTTGCTTGAAAAGTCCACTCTTGATCAGATGACTTCCCCATGGAATTTCTTCATGAAAATTGATATGCATACTCCCTATACCATATAGAGACCAATAGAAACAAGAATGACCAAAAAAAATTGGAGTTGTGGCCTCTGAAACCAAAACCCTAATTTTGGGTCATATGTGCAGTCAAGCCTGGCTCTGCTTCCATACCATTCTCAGTTCTTGTGATTTTTTTGACATTCTTGACTTTGAGAGGATATAATATGATACTTGAACATACATGGACCCCTTTGAAGTGATTGATGACCTTTGGAGTGGCTCAAGAAGCTCTTGGATTGCTCAGATCACAAACCCTAGGTGCAGATGACTTTGAATCTATGCAGTGAATCAAAAATGTGGTATGAGATGCTATGATTGGATTTTATGCATATGAAATGATCACAAGCCATGGTGTGAATGGGTGAGGGCAAATTTGGGGTGTTTACAACTGCCCCTATTCAAACATGAGTTAGCTGTGCAGGATGTAAGCAGCGGCTTAACAGGCTAACAAGATAACTTGTGGTTGAATACCAAAGACAGTCCAAAATTTGTACTCACAGAATGAAGAAGAAAAGGGATATAGATTGTAAAAGAAAATAAAGTATAATATAAAGTGCGGGCGACGGAGGACGACCGTCGAGCAGAGGACGACTGCTGGGGAAAGGGCAATGACGGGGACGACCGACATGCTGGGGATACCGGAGATTATGATGGGGACGGCCATCAAGTAAAGCTATAAGATTCTCTGGGGATTAATGAAAAATGATGAGGACAGCCATCAAGTTCATAAAGTAAGGTAACCAATGATGGGGACGGCCATCGGGCTAAACTGATGAAGGACGATCATCAGGAAAAGGAAAAGGGACCACGACGGGGACGACCATCGGTTTAAAGAATAAATGAAATAATGATGAGGGACGGTCATCAAAGGTGAAGGACGATCACCTAGCAGGGGACGGCTGCTCTGTTGGGGGATAAGATGAGGTACGGTCATCTAAGGTGAAGGACGATCACCTGGCAGGGTACGGCTGCCGAAAATATCGCGACATAGGACGAATGCCGGATAAAAGGTCAACGATGGGGACGGCCATCGGACGAGCATGATGAAGGACGATCATCAAGAGGTGAAGGACGATCACCTAGCAGGGGACGGCTGCTCTCAAGGTTTATCATGACATAGGACGAAAGTCAGATAAAAAGATCAACGATGGGGACGGCCATCGGATAAAATGATGAAGGACGATCATCAAAAGGTGAAGGACGATCATCAAAAGGTGAAGGACGATCACCTAGCAGGGGACGGCTGCTAAAAATATCACGACATAGGACGAATGTCGGATAGAAGGTCGACGATGGGGACGACCATCGGATGAGCGTGATGAAGGACGATCATCAAGAGGTGAAGGACGATCACCTAGCAGGGGACGGCTGCTCTCAGGGTTTATCATGACATAGGACGAATGTCAGATAGAAAAGAGATTTTGCTTTGCTGGCGACCTAACTGGGGAAATAGTAAACACGGACGGGTGTTTATATCCAAGAAACAAAAGGTATAAGTGTTTCGGTATTGTGTATAGATTAAAGATGCGGACGAGCATCCCTAAGACTACGATACGGACGAGTATCGGGTAGAAACAAATACTGACACATGTTCAGAGATGATGATACGGACGAGTATCAACTGGTTAACAAAGAACACGGACGAGTGTTGATTCTGAGGGGAATCTTCTGGGGAAAAGTAGACCCAGACGAGTGTCTAAATTCAAGAAGACAAGAGGGTTTGACACAGTGTATGGGTTAAAGATGCGGACGAGCATCCCTAAGACTATGATACGGACGAGTATCAGGTAGAAACAAACGCTTGACGCATGTTCTGAGATGATGGTACGGACGAGTACCAACTGGTTAACAAAGAACACGGGCGATTGTCGAATCTGAGGGGTTTTGAGTGGTATATACAAGATACGGACGGGTATCTGTATATGTGAAATAAGAGTATGAGTGGTATATAGTTGAGTGTTTAACCTGCTGGGGAGAGTAACACAGACGAGCGTCAAAAGGTATATTATAGACAAATATATGCTTTACAAAGTGTTTAGGTAATTATGCTGAGGAAGGTGACACGGACGGATGTCAAGAAAACTATATATATATCTGTGAGTGCAAAGAGGATGCTTTGGCTTTCCGCTGGGGATATGACACGGACGGGTGCCACAAGGGGTATGTACTGGTGTTTGCGGGTGTAAGGCAACTGCTTTAGCTCTTTGCTGAGGAATCTGGGGAGCATTCTGTATATTGTTGATGGATTTTCATTATTCACAAGTGTTTAATTCAAACCATGGCCTATGATTATGCAATATGTTTGATTTTTACCGTAATGTTCCGTATTAAACGGAATGCTACGCTTTGTTTGGTGAATATGATGCGAATGCTATGATTATGCAAAAGATACCGATCCGGGATTCGGATCCCGTTGCTGTGAAGATCTTTGGCCGATCTGTTTGAAGTGGACATCCCAACTGGGGATGAGACCATTCTTGGTAATGAGGGATCCCGTTGGGGTTTGTAGAAGCTTTCGTCACTCTGTTGTGATTCTTTCGTGTGCTGCTCTTCTGGATAGAGGCTTAGTCTCTGTGGGGAGGCGGTTCCCTGGCTTTTGTACTTGGCTGAAGAGGAAGAATGATTGGCACCTCGGTTGGGGAGAAACAACAAGTGGTAACTCAGCTGGGGAGAAAACATTTCTGGTGCTAAAGCTGAGTGAGCATTGATTTGCCAGCTTGCTGGGAGTGAAGCTTTCATGCCCCATGTCGTGTTTTGAATATCTGCAATCCTGCAAAGATAGGGACATACAAGTAATCCCGAGGTATCCCTTACCGGATTCCGTCGTAGGGGTTTAGACACTCCCGGGAGTAAATATATTTCCTGCAAGCATGTATTCTTTTTAGAAGAAAGAGCATCCATATTCATGCAAACAGTATCTTATAGACATCGGACATTTTGCAAATGAAAATAAAATGTACGAGACGAGATGTGACTAAAAATCTGATTTTATTAATTCATATGCCCTGAATTGGCAAGATACAGTCAAAGAAACATATCCCCTGAAAAGAGGAGATTGTTACAAATGGAGAAACAAAATGTTGGCAATGTTGACGACGCTTTGAGGAGCTTTCCCTTTGCTATGACTCGTATGACATTTGACGTTCTTCTCGTCTTGCTTTCTGAAGAAGGCTGATTCTGAAAGAAGCTTGATCCTTTCGAAGCTTACCAAATTGTAAGTGATACAGACGAATTCAGAATGCAGTTGTTCGCTTATTCCCTTATTTTGCATGGATCGCCCTTTCGGGTTTTCAATCCATCGGGATACCCATTTTTGCCTGAGTTGTCCAATGCAGCTTTTCAACTCAGCGGGTGTACATTTTTTATTTATTTCCCTTATTTTTGCCCAAGTCTTTTATTCTGTTTTTGACTTGCCGGGATGCCCTATTTTTGCCTGGACTTACATTCTGTTTTTATGTCCAGCGGGTCATTTTTATGCGAAGTATTTTTTAACTGCATCTGAATTCACAGGGGATGGGAAGTCTTCACCATCCATAGTGCTGAGCATGAGTGCTCCACCAGAGAAAACTTTCTTGACTACAAATGGTCCTTCATAGTTCGGAGTCCACTTGCCCCTGTGGTCTGTATGAGGAGGGAGGATTCTTTTCAGCACAAGATCTCCTACTTGGTACTCTCGGAGCCTAACTTTCTGACCGAAGGCTTTCTTCATTCTTTTCTGATACAACTGCCCATGACAGATTGCGGCCAATCTTTTCTCTTCGATCAGACTTAGTTGTTCGTATCGGGACCGGACCCATTCTGCTTCGTTTAGCTTAACATCCATCAGTACCCGCAGGGAGGGTAATTCAACTTCAATAGGTAGGACTGCCTCCATACCATACACAAGCTGATAAGGTGTTGCCCCAGTGGATGTTCTGATTGACGCGCGGTACCCATGCAAGGCAAATGGTAACATCTCATGCCAGTCTTTGTAGGTGACTACCATCTTCTGCACAATCTTCTTGATATTCTTATTAGCTGCCTCAACAGCGCCGTTCATCTTTGGCCTGTAAGGAGAAGAATTGTGGTGTTGGATCTTGAAGTCCCGGCATAGCTCCGCCATCATTTTGTTGTTTAAGTTGGAACCATTATCAGTAATGATTCGCTCGGGAACTCCGTATCGGCAGATGATGTCTCTCTTCAGAAATCGGGCTACCACTTGCCTTGTAACATTTGCATAGGAAGCTGCTTCAACCCACTTGGTAAAATAGTCAATGGCTACCAAGATGAATCTGTGGCCGTTTGAAGCAGTCGGCTCAATCTTGCCAATCATGTCAATGCCCCACATAGCAAAGGGCCAGGGTGAAGACATCACGTTCAGAGGATTGGGAGGCACATGCACCTTATCCGCATAGATCTGGCATTTATGGCATTTTCTGGCATAGGCACAACAGTCGGCATCCATTGTGATCCAGTAATAGCCTGATCTTAGCAATTTCTTAGCCATGGCATGCCCTCCTGCATGGGTACCAAAGGATCCTTCGTGCACCTCGTGCATCAACAAGTCTGCTTCTGTTCTATCAACGCATCTGAGGAGTACCATATCAAAGTTCCTTTTGTACAGGGAACCATCAGTATTCAGGAAGAAACTACCAGCTAGCCTTCTTAATGTCTTCTTATCATTGGAAGATGCCCCAGGTGGGTACGTTTGATCCTCCAAGAAGCGCTTAATGTCATGGAACCAAGGCTTATCATCTTTGACAACATCCGCTGCAAATACATATGCTGGTCTGTCAAGTCTGGATACTGAAATCCGAGGCACAAAATTGGCAGCTTGAACTTTGATCATGGATGAAATGGTAGCCAGAGCATCTGCAAACTGATTTTCGTCTCGGGGGATATACTCAAGCTTGACCGTTGTGAAGAAAGTCAATAACCTCCGTGTATAATCCCTATAAGGTATCAGATGATCCTGGTGGGTGTACCATTTGTCGTTGGTTTGATTAACTACCAGAGCTGAATCTCCGAATACAGTCAAAGTCTTGATCCTGAGGTCAATGGCTTCCTCAAGACCCATAATGCAAGCTTCGTATTCAGCTTCGTTGTTAGTGCAGTTAAAGGTGAGTTTTGCCGAGAAAGGCATGTGAACTCCCTTAGGCGTAATGAGCACTGCACCAACACCCCGACCATTCATATTAACAGCCCCATCAAACATCATAGTCCATTCTTCTTCCGGGTCAGGCCCTTCAGTGTGAATAGGCTCTTCATGATCTTTTGCTTTTATGAACATGATGTCTTCATCAGGGAAGTCAAATCTCATAGGCTGGTAATCATCAATAGGTTGCTCAGCAAGATAATCAGACAATACACTGCCCTTGATGGCTTTCTGAGATGTGTACTGGATGTCATATTCTGTGAGGATCATCTGCCATCTTGCAACCCGTCCGGTAAGAGCTGGCTTCTCGAAAATGTACTTAACTGGGTCCATTTTGGATATCAACAAAGTGGTGTGGGTCAACATATACTGTCTCAGTCGGCGAGCAGCCCACGCTAAAGCACAGCAAATTTTCTCGAGCAGTGAATAACGTTGCTCACAGTCGGTAAACTTTTTGCTCAGGTAGTATATTGCATACTCTTTTCGACCAGACTCGTCATGCTGGCCCAGCACACACCCCATTGACTCTTCTAATACTGTTAAGTACATTATTAGAGGTCTTCCTTCAACTGGAGGCATAAGGATTGGAGGCTCTTGTAAATACTCCTTGATCTTGTCAAAAGCCCTCTGGCAGTCTTCGTTCCACCTGACCGTCTGTTCTTTTCTTAACAGTTTGAACAAGGGTTCACAGGTTGCTGTAAGGTGAGATATGAACCTCGAAATGTAGTTCAGTCTACCCAGAAACCCTCGAACTTCTTTTTCAGACTTTGGTGCAGGCATTTCTTGAATGGCTTTAACTTTATCGGGGTCAACTTCAATCCCTTTCTCGCTTACAATAAATCCCAGCAGCTTACCAGATCTCACCCCGAACATGCACTTGTTGGGGTTCAACTTCAGTTGGTACTTCCTCAGGCGCTTGAATAACTTCAACAGATTTACCAGGTGGTCTTCTTCTGTGAGGGACTTGGCAATCATGTCATCCACATAGCACTCGATTTCTTTATGGATCATATCGTGGAATAATGTTACCATAGCCCGTTGATACGTTGCACCTGCATTCTTCAGTCCGAATGGCATCACCTTATAACAGAACGTGCCCCAGGGTGTGATGAAAGTTGTCTTCTCCATGTCTTCAGGTGACATTTTGATCTGATTGTATCCTGAAAATCCGTCCATGAAGGAGAATATCGAGAACTGAGCCGTATTATCAACCAATACATCAATGTGAGGTAATGGGAAATCATCTTTCGGGCTGGCTCTATTCAGATCCCGGTAGTCAACACACATCCTTACCTTGCCGTCTTTCTTAGGCACAGGTACTATATTAGCAACCCACGGCGGATAGCTAGTTACAACAAGGAACCCGGCGTCCCACTGCTTTTGTACCTCTTCCTTTATCTTCATTGCCATATATGGGCGAGTACGGCGCAGCTTCTGTTTTACTGGCGGGCAGTCTTCTTTCAAAGGCAGCTTGTGCATGACGATATCGGTGTCCAACCCTGGCATGTCCTGGTAAGACCAAGCAAACACATCCGCGTACTCCCGAAGCAGATCAATCAGTTGTTCTTTCACTGAGTTTTGTAGGCAAGCCCCGATCTTAACCTCTTTCACGTCTTCATCCGTACCAAGATTAACTGTTTCAATCTCCTCCTGATGAGGAGTGATGACCTTCTCCTCTTGCCTTAACAACCTGGCTAGCTCTTCAGGAAGCTCAAAATCTTCTTCAACCCCTTCATCGGCTTGATTGATTGGATTGTCAAAGTCATACGAAGCCATAGCTGTGCTGTTGTCGGTGCAGTTTGGAAGGCACTCTCTGCAAGGGTTTAGATTGTTCATTTTAGTGATTGATTTTAATCTTGTTTAGAGAAGAGTGAAATGAAGTTAACATTTTGAAAACATTGCCATTTTATTTTTGTACAAAAAGAAAAATGAAAAACAGTGAGCAGAAAAGAAAAAGACTCGTTTGCAAAAGACATCCGATATTCATTGATTGATCTGTTTGCACAAAATTACAGATGGCCCGATTACAAAATGAGTCTTGTCATCTTGGGAAAGATGCAAGACTTGATGCATGCTTAAAATATACAGGAAATAATAATTACTCTGTAGGAGTAACCCTTATAATTTCCTGGGAAGACCAGTTTGAGATACGGCTCCCCGGGATCCTTGGACGTATCCAGCTCTCCAGGTTGCGCTCCTCTTCCGACTCATCTTCCAAGTTGTTTACAGCATCAGGGGTGAGCATCCCCCCACTAACAAAACTGGGCTTCTTAGCAGCCTCTGATTGATCTTGTTGAGTTGGCTTGTAACCCAACCCAAATCTGTCCTCTTTCTTTTCCACAGGCAACAGCTTGCCCCAGCCTTGAGCATTCCCCTCTTCAACAACCTTCCTGGCTTGCTGGTAAGATGTCATGGAAGTCCCAAGTACAACAGATGCTTCATTAATGTTCAGGGCCTCAAATCCCTGGCTCATGGTTTCATGGATCTCCCCATCCAATTCAATGTATTTGTATGTAGCCAGATGGCTAACAAAAATATCTTCCTCTCCACAAATAGTAACGACTTGGCCCTCCCACTCGAATTTTAACTTCTGGTGAAGGGTTGATGCCACGGCGCCAGCGGCGTGTATCCATGGTCTACCCAATAGACAGCTGTAGGCAGGCTGTATATCCATCACAAAGAAGGTCGTTTTGAAAGTCTGTGGGCCAATCATTATAGGCAACTCTATCTCTCCCAGAACTGATCTCCTAGAGCCGTCAAAGGCTCTTACTACCAAGTTGCTGGGGCGTAATGCCAATCCTTCATACTCCAGATTCACAAGGGCTTTCTTAGGTAGGACATTGAGGGATGACCCTGTGTCCACCAATACATGAGAAAGAACTACACCCTTACACTCCAAGGTAATGTGCAAAGCCTTGTTGTGATTGCGGCCTTCCGTTGTCAAATCAGTGTTGGTAAATCCTAGTCCATGACTAGCGTTAACATTTCCAACTACAGCTTCCAACTGATTGACGGTAATCTCCTCTGGCACATAAGCTGCGTGCAAGACTTTTAATAGTGCGTTCCGATGAGCCTCGGAGCACATTAGCAATGATAAAATGGAGATCTTGGAAGGTGTCTGGTGAAGCTGGTTCACTATCTTGTAATCACTTTTCTTGATGATTCTCATGAATTCATCAACCTCTTGATCAAAAGGGGTCTTTAAAACTTCTTTAGCAACTTGTTCTTCTTGCACCATGCTCTTCCCTTTTGCCTTGGCAGCAGCTTCTGCTTCAGCAATGGGTCTTGGAATTTGTGGGGCAAAAAGACGTCCGCTTCGAGTGAAGCCTCCGCCTCCACCCACATTGTCTATTTGTGGTGAAGAAGTTGATGATTCAAGAGTGATTTTCTGCCCTTCGCAGTATAGATCTGAGCCGTAATGCCAAGGGATGGCATTACTGCTTTCATATGGAACGGGCCCAGGTACCGTGATGGTAACCGGGCTGACTGCAGCAGTGGGGGGTGTTGCAATAGTATGTGGATCATAGTAGATAGTGACCGGTGATATGGCAGGAGACGCCACTGTTGGCTGTTGAAAATTGTTGTTCGGAGGAATACTTGACGGATCATAATAAATAGTGACTGCTGAGATGTTTGCTGGTGTTGTAGGAGAAGATTCTGAATAGAGGGGTGCTGACGTTGTAGAAGAGATGTTTGCTGATGTCTGACTTGTTGAAGTGATATTTGAAGCATTTGTTGATGAAACTGAAGAATTGTTTGGAATAATTGTTGTTGCAGTTGTAGGAGACTCTGGAACTGTTGTCGAAGGGATTGCCGGATTTGAAGGTATTGATGTTGTGATTTGAAGTAGACCATTCTGGATAAGACTGTCTATGCCGCTTCTCAAGTTATCACATCCATTTACCGAAATGTTGCAATAACCGCACCCGAGCTCACACCCAGGGAATATCTGGCATTCAAGGAGTTGAGCTTTAATCTCTACCAGGGGTGTCCGGATCTGCCCAACACTGGTTATTAAGAAAGACGACATATCTTCCTCAATAGCATTAATTCTGGGCCCTCCATGGTTGGGCATGGGGTTTTTGTTAACATTTGGCGGGGGTGCAAAGTTTAGAGCTTTAGAATCTACCAAGTCTTGTACTTTCATTTGTAAAGCTCTGCACTTTTCTGTGCTGTGGCCAGGTGCGTTGGAATGAAAAGCGCATCTGGCATTGGTGTCGTAATTTCTTGGCAAACTGGAAGGATCTGGTGGTGCCAATGTCCTTAACTCAACCAGGTTGAGCTTCAGGAGCTGTGGCAGTAAAGCGGCATAAGGCATAGGGATCGGGTCAATCACCCTATTGGCCTGAGATGGTCTCTGTTGAAATGGTCTTTGCTGATTGTTGTTGTTGTTGTTGTTGTTGTAGTTTCTCTGAGGAGGATACTGAGTTTGTTGCTGCTGTGGTTGATATGCTGGTTGCTGAGGCATTGGAGTGGGAATGGTGACGCTGCCACTGACCTATGAACATATTGAGGTCTGCCCCTGCTGGCCTGAATAGCATTAGTCTCACCGGTTCTTCTTGGTCCTACAAAAGGTTTTCTGGGGTTGCTGGACGAGCTCGCACCATTGTCAGAAATCTTGCCCATCTTTAATAGGCTCTCAATTCTTTCCCCAGCTATGACTACGTCAGCGAAGCTAGTGGAAGAAAAGGCAGCTAGCCTGTCAATGTATGTCCCTTGGAGGGTGTTCATAAACATGTCGGCCATTTCCCTTTCCGACATGGGTGGTTGGACAGCAGCAGCAAGCTGTCTCCACCTCTGGGCGTATTCCCGGAAGCTCTCCCTGGATGATTGAGACATTCCCATCAGGAGGGTCCTGTTAGGAGCCATATCCAAGTTGTACTGGTACTATCTGATAAAGGCCTCAGCTAGGTCCTTCCAGCATCTGATGGTTGCTCTAGTCAGGTGAGAGTACCATTCCCTTGAAGCTCCTGTTAAGCTATCTTCAAAATAAAACATCCATAGCTTTTCATCCATGGTATATGCCTTCAGCCTCCCCAAAAAGGATTGTAAATGGGTGCGGGGACAGGAAGTCCCGTTGTACTTCTCGAAGCACGGAGGTTTAAACTTGTGGGGAATCCTTACCCCGTCCACTAGACCCATGTCCATAACATCAAAGCCCAAGGAATTCTGAGACTCCAAGGATCTCAATTTTTCAGCAATTTCGTCTAGCCTTCTGTCATAGGCTTCATCCCCAGCTCCCATCACAGTAAATTGATCCTCTTGGGGGTCTTCTTGCAGTACTCTGCCCGTAGTGGCATTCCCTTGCACATTAGCAGGGATGTTGATCTCTGGATGAAGGTGAGGCCCATACACTGGAGGATTAACATGAGGTTGAACCCTCTCATTGTTGCTCGTTCCTCCAGTCCCTAGGTGGGGTTCCTCCTGGGTCTGCCTTTCTACTAAAGCCCTTAATCTCTCTTGGCTCTGTGCCAATCCATTCATCACCTCCATAAACTGGGTCATCTGATTTCTCATTTCCAGTCTCTCATTGGCCATTTGAGTCCTGGCCTCTGTAAGGTCCTGCTGTACTTGGTCCATTTGTATACCCGGCAGGTTGTTGCGAGTGGGATATCTGTGTGGACGGTTGAGTGGGAACACCCGCCTTCGAGCAATAGTTCCTGAATCACAACAGAGTTAGTAACAACAAAACAAAACAAAACCTACAAAAGAAAACAAAAGTTAGTATGCAATGCAGTATGCTTATTTGTTTCCAAGGTATCCGGCTTGGCATTTGGTTTTGACCTTTCCAGACCCCGAGGAAGATGCTGTTTGATGTTGCCTAGGAGAGAGAGATCCAAATGAAACAAACTAATGAATATATTACAAAAAAGTGAATGATACATAGTTTGTTTTTTACAATACATGCCCTCCGAGGGGTCAAAAATACAACATAAGGAAAAGAAAAGTACATGAAATGAAAGCAACAACAAACAAAAGTCAGACACCAAGACCAAACTCATCCTCCTGAACTTCCTTCAAAAGTGCTTCAGTCACAGGATTAGCTGGATGCTCTGTGAGGTTCCTGATGAGAAGATTCCTGGTGGTGATAGCAGTGGTTAGCTTCTTGTGTCTGCCCTGGTCCTTTGACCTCTTCACACCAGCTCTGAGTTTCAATTCTGAGATCTCCCTCGTGGCTGCTACTAGGGCTTCCTGCTGCTCCTTTGCATTAGCCTCCAACTGCTCAATCTTGTCCTGAGTTCTCTTATCCTCCTGAGTGCGAGCTTCAGTGATCCTAACCCACCTAGCTTGGCTCTCCTTCAGATAAAGATCAGTCCTAGCTCTCTGGAACTGGGCCTCTTTGCAAGCATTCTTCAAAATCTGTTCTCCAGCCCTGGACTTCTTGATGTAGTCCTCTGACTTTTCAATCCTGGCTAGATGCTCCACCTTAAGCTTTTCTAACCTTTCAATGTCCAGACGACCATCACTCCTCTCCCAAGAGGGTTCTTTTCAAGGCTTCAGACAAATTCTCATTCCTCTCTTTGAGCTTTTCAAACTCCTCCAGGCTGACAGTGGCTGGAGGTGGTGCTGTGGATGGTCCAGGTACATCTTCAATGGTGAAGGGCATCCCAGAAATTTGAGCCCTGGCATGAGACCACTCATAATATTGAGCTGAGGCCACATTGTTGCATCTCCCAAGAATGGTTACCCCTTTAGTCTGGACATTGTCCCAAGCCCAGGATGCTTGCCTGACAACAGCCAGATTAGGCTTAATCTCACAATAAAGGGTCTCAGCTAGATCTTGTACTCTAGGAGGGTGGACCAATGCATAGCCCAGTTGTCTTTTGAATAGCAGAGGGTTGTAGTTGATGCAACCCTTCACTCCTATCAGAGGTACATTGGGGAACTGCCCACAACTAGTAATGATGTCCCTGCCCTTGGTGCTCTGGGTGCACCACCTGATGTCATCTGAGGTCAAAGCAACAAGCCTCCTAGCCCATTTCTTTTGTTGGTGAGGATTCAAGAATGCATCAGTCTTGGGCAGGTGTTTGAGTAACCAGGTATGGAACAAAGGAGCACAGCATCTCACCAATCTTCCCCTTTGCTTTTCATTCCTTTGGTGAACAGAGTAGTAGAAATCTCCTAGTAAGGTGGGCACTGGGTTCCTCAGAATGAAAAGATGGATTGCATTATTGCTAATAAACTTAGGCTCATCTGCAAATAATATAACCCCATATATGCTAAGGGCTAATAATGCACAGACTGCCTTCCACTCCCCCAAGGAGGCCTTCAGAATAGCCTGAGAGGTCAAGAAATCCAAGTGTAGACCAGAGATTCCAGCCTTGGCTGTCATGTTCTGCTCAATCAGAACTGGTTCCAGATACAATGCCTTTGCCACCTCTTCATTACTAGGAAAAGCCATCTCAGGGTTGAAGGGGACTCCACCCCTGATAGGTACACCAATCAGTGATGAATACTCTTCCAATAAGGGTCCCAACTGAAAATTCTGGAAGGTGAAGCACCTCAGAGGGGGATCATAGAACTGCAGGCAAGTATGAATCAAGCTCCTCTGGGAAGGGTCCAAATCCATAACCACATCAAGGATGCCTCCATAATGTTCTCTGAATAGTGGTATATGGTCTGGAGTAATCAGCGCCTGGACCTTCCTGATGCCAGCCAGCTCAGGCTCAAAGAAATGATAGGAGATGTTGCTCTTCTTGGGTGCCATGTTGCTGAAGAAAAGCTGAAACAGATGCTGATGATGATGACTGATACTAGAAGATGGGCCACTGACAGGCTGAGACTGGTGATGCAGGTGACTGAAGCAGGTAGCTGATGAGGATAGCTGAAGCAGATACTGGTGAAGATAGGTCTATGCAGATGAAGGGGTCAAAACCAAGCCAAAATATAATATGGATACCCTGAAAAACAAATAAGCAAATGTTAAATGATGCAATGATGATGTATGCAAATGGTATGCAAGGGTTTGTGATCAAGTTGGATCTGATTACTGCCTTGGTATAAGTCCATGTATGTTCAAGAAGTCCAGATGGAGGTTCATAAGTCCAGTAACCAAGGTGGGGGACTCAAATAAAGAGTCACATGTCCAGGGTTAAATCACAAGAACTGTCCAAAGTGGAGTACTCTTAATCAAACAAAGTAACAGGGTATGCTGAGGTCAAAGGTACCTGCAAACCTGTAAACAGCCCAACCCCCTCACAGGTGATGTTCTAAAACAAAGATCCTCAGACTTAGATCAGTTATGAGAAGTGTAAACACTTCTAACCCGGAGGTACAGTGTTTACAATAACCATAAAAAACCCTCCTCTAATTCACCTCAGTTTCTGAAGGTCATAATAAAGGTCATCAAGACTTAGCAGGCTTCCCAGATAGCCCTAGCACTACAGGAAATCTGTAGCACAGAGTTCTCAAGAAGAAACCCATATCTGAACCGTGTTTCATATTCCCGCACCAGACCGAAATGGAATGGGAAAGAACATGAACCACTCTAGCCTAGGTGTCACTCAGGTCCCAGGTATAGGACCTTAAACTCTCAATAGAACACCCACCCACCAAAGCAACAAAACCAGATCCAGCCAGAATAATATGACAGTATGATGTATATAAAGCTGTAAAGAAAGCAGTAAACAAACTGTACATAAAGCAATAAATCAAAAAAATATACAAACACCAATAGCACATAACACCCCAGCAAACACAAATCAAGCAAGCGCTAGGAGGAACCCACAAAAAGAACCAGAAGCCCTGGTTACAGTATAAGGGTCCCCAGCAGAGTCGCCAAGCTGTCGCTCCCGATAAATGAGAATGAGCTCAGATAAAGGTACAGACGTGAACGGTCGGCGAGAGGAGGAATGTGAGAACACACAGGAGTGAACTCACAGGAAATGAATAGAGTCGCCAGCTAGGCATTTTTATCCCGAAGGAAAGGTAATGCTGCATAAACCTAAGAAAGGATGGATAAGATGGTTGCGAACCAGAGAGACTGAGAAAGGGGGTTGGTTACAACCTGGGAAGGTATTAGCACCCAGATTGTCCGTCGTACTCGACGGGATCCACGCTTAAAAAATTTTGTGTTTTAAAGGGGTAGTGTCAGTGTATTTTGTGTATAAAGAGCTGGAAAAGGATGTACAGGTGTCAGTGTAAAAGAATGTGGAGTGTATAAATGTACAGTGTCAGTGTGGGAACAGGAATAAGATACTCAAGATCATGAGGTTAAAAGGATAATGCTGGAAAGAAGGGGAATATACAGAGACTTTTGTTCGATAACTGTGAAGTTATGCCTACGTATCCTCTCGTGCAATGAGGAAGTCAGAACACCGTAGTTCGACCCAAAGAGACTGAAAGAATGATTTGACTTGTGAACTGCTTACTTGTCTATGCTCAAGTGTATGACCTGTCTGGCTCAGGTGCAAACTGTCTTGCATTAGACGGAAGAAGCAAGTTCTCGTTTGTGAGTGAATGAGGTGAGAAAAGAATCCCGTAGGAGACGATTATTGTTTGTTTTTGAGTTTTCAATCTTTTATTGCTTTTTGAAGTTTGTCATAAGTTAATGAGCTTAAGCCTAAACCAATGGGTTAGTAAACTCATCACATCCTCCCTCTGATTAGGGGTAATGAGAATACCTTAAGTGTGAAGTCAGCATCTCACACTTAATTACCATGATGTAGGATTAAGATCGTTAACCTACTTGTGATTATTTAGATGTTTTTGTTGTTTTTGTTTAGTGTTGAGTAATGAGATTAAGCCATAATTAGGGATTAAACAGACTCATTACACCATCCTAATAGAAGGATAATAGATGAGAATGTTTAAGCTGAGGAAAGCTCCTCAACTTAATCCATGATTAGGGATTAAACTCATGACAAAACAAAGCCTTTATTAAGTGGATTTTAGTTAATGATAAGATGATGAAGTGAGTTTTAGGGTTTGTAAGACAACTTGAGGGGGACTTGTCCATTAACACTAGGGTTAGTCCTTCTTAACCAATTAAGGAAGAATTAGAACCCTAATGCAAGGCCCAAGTTACAAGCTTGATGTCTTGATGATTATTAAGTGAATTGATTAAAGGATTTAAACACATTAAGGGTTTAACACTTAGGATTAAAGTTATACACTCCATCCTAGTAGAAGGATGCAGGCATAAGCTTAATCACAAAGCCTTAAAGCCTTTAGGGTTTAGTCCCTGATTATGAGATGAGAAGAGAGACACAAAAGATGACACAAAGGTAAAACTAATGGGGGACTAATCAAACCCTAATTATTGTCATGCTTGGTTGTTCCTAGGGTTTATGAGGTTTGCAAGAAAGTCTTCAGAGGAACCACCAGGAAGGAAGCAGATGAAAGGAGCCAAGAGAAGCAAAGTAACTTGCTTCACTTAAGAAGACAAGTCACTTGAAGGAAGAAAGTAAGATGAAGAAGAATGAGCAAGCTCAATCTCAAACACAAGACAAAAATGCAGCAATTATGCATAAGAGGGATGAAAAGAAATTGTGAGAAGTGAAGGCAAATTCACTTCTCAAAGTGACTTACCACCTGAAAAGTTAGTGAAAGAAATGCAATGCAATGCAAAATGAGATGAAATGGCATGATGCAAATCAAAACCAGAAGCATAAGTATGATGCTAATGATGCTATGAGATGATGCAAACATGAATCAAGGCATGAGGATGATCATATGAACATATGGATGCAAGAGAAGCATGCTTAGAACCATGATCATACATGAAAAGTTATGAAATGCAAATGACATACAACATGGCAAATGCAAGAAGCAATGATCAAACATGATTCTAATATGTCTTAAGATGTCTAATGAATCAAATTGATGCATAAAATTTCATGGCAAGTCATGGTATGCAAGCAAATGGAAGATGAATGCAAAAGGAAGCCCAAATTAGGGTTTATGATCAATGCACCAAACAAAAACCAAAACCAGAAGCAAACATCAAGATAAAAAATTGAAAATGCATCCAAGGGAACCCTAAACCTATACAAACTCACTGCCCAAAGGAGGGGTTCTAACTCTTAACCTAATGAGGGTTATGAATTTCTTAAGAATGCTAGGGTTTTAAGGTACCTTGTCAAGAAAAATGTCAAACAAATTGAAAATGCAAAATCAAATCATGCCAATTTAATCCTATGAACTACATGATATGCAAGACACAATGCAAAAAGAATCAAAGTCCAACTCTTAAAGACTAGGCAGAAATGAATTTTCAAAGATTGGATCAAAATAATGCCTTGAAATGAAATTAATTCTATGAAAAATTGTCAAAAGACATCAAGATCAAAAACGAAATTTGGTTTGAGGATTGGACAATGTTTCTAAATGATTTTAAAGGTTTCATGAATTTTTTGGTGATTTTTAAATACCTAAAAGTATTTTTAATTAATTAATTCCCATTAATTAATTAAAAATAAACTTTTAAATGATTTAAAAATATTTTTTAATGCAAAAAAATAAAAATAAAAATGTTTTTGGTTTCTGAAAATTAATAAAAGCTTGCATAAAAATTTTCAGAATTTTTAAAGATGTTTTGCTATTTTTAATAAAATGAAGAAAACAAATGCAATTAGATGAAAAATAAAATGAATTTAAACTGAAAATGGGAAAGTATGCGCATCCAAGGGCCAGGATTCAAATTCCAGGGGGCGGGAGTTGACTACGCGCGCGTTTGGACGGCTCACATTCAAACTTGGCTAACCCTAATTAATTAGCCCTAATTACTTTCAGACGACCGGAACACTGTTCCGGTCGTCTTCTCCGGCAAGGTGTTCATGCTATCTCACTCCCTACGCATCAAAACTCCACTAAAATCTCCAGATTTCATCCTTAAACATCACTGAACCTAAACCCCACCCCAAAATCCATTTATTTTCACTGAATCATAAGAATCAAAGCAAAAATCATTTCACGGGCAAAGTTTCAGAACAAGCATACAACCTCAAAACTCAATCATTTTCAAAAATAAAAGGCTCAGTGAACTCAGGGAAGCATGTAGATCATTTTAGAAACAAGAGATAAGAGTTCTGGAAAAATGAATTTCCATGGCTACCTGAATCGAAGCTTTGATTTCTGGCACTTTCTGGCTGATGTCTTGCTTGCAATCAACTCCCCTGGACCTCCTGAGAAGCTTTCAAGGCTTGTTTGAAGTTTGTAATGGTTGGTTTGAAAGATGGCTGAAGTTCTGCTCAATGAGGGGGCAGAAATCGTATTTTGGTTTCTGAGGGTTTCAGGCTATGGTGATGGGTGCTTTGTGATCAGTGAAGCATATGGAGATTGTTTGTGAAGTTGGTTTGTGTGTTTGAGGCTTGTGTGATGAGTTTCGAAGAGTTTTGCAAATGGAGCATAAACTTGAAAACTAGGGCTTTGGTGTGTTTCAGCATGAAGTGTTATGTGCTTTGGCTTGCTTTTGATTTGTATAAACAATTGTGATAGGTCAGAGAGTGGGTGCTGGCCTATTGTGATTGGTATGGGTCTTTGGCCAAAATGTCAACTTGATTTGTACTTGAGGTATGGGCAATGGTACAACTTGCTTTTTGGCATGCTTGGGCTCAGTTGAGTTTAGGGAGAGCCATGGAATTGTTTATGAGGTGATTCAGCAAGTGGTTTGTAACTTATGATAAGTTTTGCAAGTTGATTCAAGTTTGGTTCCTTTGAGATTTCTTGAAGTTCAAGGCATGAAATGAGATGATTCTTGGGCCAATTCTTATTTTTAGAGGTCATGTAATCATGTTGTGAAGAAATTGTACACATTTGAGGTCTTTAGAACACTTGATCAAGTCATTTTGCAAAATGCCTCTTTGGTAGAAAACTTCAAATTTTGTGATTTTAGCCAACTTTGACAAGCCATAACTTTTGATCCAAAATGAATTAGGTCATGTTCTTGTACTTTTTGAAAAGGGAATGATCCATTCTACAACTTTCATGACCAAAGTGTTTCAATTTGAAGCATTTTTGAATCAAAAAGCAAGGGTTGAAAAAGTTTCCCAAAATGGCAATTTCATTAAAAAGTCAACTTTCCCAAAAACGTCAACTTTGCAAAAGACTTGAAATTCTTCAATTTTTTGAACTTCCAACTTCTTCTATGATCAAATAAAGATCATACATAATCAAAATGATGAAGAACACCCTTTGGTTGGGTCATTGGGGGCCTCAGATGCCCTGATTTTGCATTGACTTGCTTGAAAAGTCCACTCTTGATCAGATGACTTCCCCATGGAATTTCTTCATGAAAATTGATATGAATACTCCCTATACCATATAGATACCAATAGAAACAAGAATGACAAAAAAAAATTGGAGTTGTGGCCTCTGAAACCAAAACCCTAATTTTGGGTCATCTGTGTAGTCAAGCCTGGCTCTGCTTCCATACCATTCTCAGTTCTTGTGATTTTTTTGACATTCTTGACTTTGAGAGGATATAATATGATACTTGAACATACATGGACCCCTTTGAAGTGATTGATGACCTTTGGAGTGGCTCAAGAAGCTCTTGGATTGCTCAGATCACAAACCCTAGGTGCAGATGACTTTGAATCTATGCAGTGAATCAAAAATGTGGTATGAGATGCTATGATTGGATTTTATGCATATGAAATGATCACAAGCCATGGTGTGAATGGGTGAGGGAAAATTTGGGGTGTTTACAAGAACGTCAACAGTTTTCTAGCATAATCGCTGTATGGAATTATATGCTCTTGATGCGTATACCACTTGCCGGTAACTTGGTTGATGACGAGGGATGAATCTCCGAATATATCGAGGCTCTTAATCCGAAGATTAATAGCCTCTTCTATTCCCATTATGCATGCCTCTTATTCCGCTTCATTGTTGGTGCAGCCAAAAGTAATTCTGGAAGCGAAGGGAAAGTGAACACCTTCGGGAGTAATAAGAACAACACCAACTCCACGTCCATTGATATTGACTGCCCCATCAAACATCAACTTCCATTTGGATTCAGGGTCTGCCCCCTCCTCCGGAAGTGGTTCCTCGCAATCGTTTGCTTTGAGGTACATGATGTCCTCATCAGGGAAATCAAACTTCATTGGCTGATAATCATCTTTAAGAGGTTGTTGTGCATGGTAATCTGACAATACATTTCCCTTGATGGCTTTCTGAGAAGTATACTGGATGTCATATTCTGTTAAAATCATCTGCCACCTAGCAACCCTTCCGGTTAACGTTGGTTTCTCAAAGATGTACTTGACAGGATCCATTTTGGAAATTAGCAGTATGGTATGAGTCAACATGTACTGCCTCAATCGGCGAACAGCCCATACCAAAGCGCGACAAGTTTTCTCGAGCAGTGAGTAACGGGATTCATAGTCGGTAAACTTTTTGCTAAGGTAATAAATAACGTACTCTTTTCGACCAGACTCGTCATGTTGGCCTATAACACACCCCATTGACCCTTCTAGCACGGTCAAGTACATGATTAAAGGTCTTCCTTCAACCGGAGGCATTAGAATTGGAGGCTCCTGCAAATATTCTTTTATCTTGTCAAAAGCTCTTTGGCAGTCTTCATTCCACCTGACCGTTTGCTCTTTTCTTAGCAATTTGAAAATTGGTTCGCACATGGCAGTTAGATGAGATATGAACCGAGAAATGTAGTTCAACCTCCCTAAAAACCTGCGCACTTCTTTTTCTGTTCTCGGTGCAGGCATATCTTGAATTGCTTTTACTTTTGCAGGGTCTACCTCAATTCCTTTCTGACTAACAATGAAACCCATCAGTTTCCCGGAACGCACTCCGAAAGTGCACTTGTTTGGATTCAACCTTAGCTTGTATTTTATCAGTCTATCAAACAGTTTCTTAAGGTTGACCAAATGCTCTTCTTCGTCTCGGGACTTAGCAATCATATCATCCACATAACACTCAATCTCCTTGTGTATCATGTCGTGGAACAATGTGACCATAGCCCGCTGATAGGTTGCCCCGGCGTTCTTCAAACCAAAGGGCATGACCTTGTAGCAGAATGTACCACACGGGGTAATGAACGTTGTTTTCTCCATGTCTTCCGGTGCCATCTTAATCTGATTATATCCGGAGAAGCCATCCATGAAGGAAAATACCGAGAATTGAGCAGTATTGTCTACCAACACGTCAATGTGTGGCAACGGAAAGTCATCTTTTGGGCTTGCTCTATTCAAATCCTGGTAGTCAATGCACATCCGGACCTTGCCATCCTTCTTTGGTACAGGTACAATGTTAGCTACCCAAGGTGGGTAACTAGTTACGACAAGGAATCCGGCATCCCATTACTTCTGCACTTCCTCCTTGATCTTCATTGCCATGTCAGGACGCGTTCTCCTCAACTTCTGTTTCATGGGAGGACAGTATTCTCTCAAAGGTAGCTTATGCACAACGATGTTGGTATCCAACCCTGGCATATCTTGATACGACCAGGCAAAGATATCCACATACTCACGCAGCATACCAATCAGCTCTTCCTTTATTTCGGCCTGCAGACTGGCCCCAATTTTGATCTCTTTCTTCACATCTTTAGTGTCGATGTTGATGATCTCAATTTCTTCTTGATGAGGCTGAATAACCCGTTCCTCTTGTTTCAACAATCTGACCAATTCTTCAGGGAGTTCACAGTCTTCCTCATCCCCTTCATCAGCTTGGTATATAGGATTGTCAAAGTCATGCGTGGTCATAGCAGGAACGTTATTAATGGAATCCGGATGATCAACACTGCACAGATGATGTGCTTTTTTCAGAATCTGCTTTTTTTTTTTTAAAGAGACGCAAACACAAAAAAATAAAAAGGAAAAACACATTGCCATTTTTATATTTTTTGTGAAAAATTTAAAAGAAACGAAAGAGAACACAATTTTTCTGAAAATGTCCTTTATTTCATGGTAAAATAAGTGCATAACAAACATGGTGGCCCATACAATGGATCCTAGCATCTTGGGCAGAATGCTGGATTTGACAATGCAGCATGATAAAGAAAAGGAAACAAATAAAATTACTCTGAGGGCCAGGTAACTTGGACGATGTCTTCAGCAGACCAGTTCTTCAGCTCCTCTCCGGGCGCACACGGATGAATCCAGTTGTCCCAGTCACCATCACTGTCTCCCTCTTCATTAGTTGCACAGATTTGGTTGCGGTCGAGCATCCCAGCACTTGTAAAAGTAATGTCTTTACCACTTGGAGACCCATTAGACCCACTAGGCTGATAACCCAAACCAAACTTGTCGTCTTTCTTCTCTAATTCCAGCAACTTGCCCCAACCTTGGGCGCTTCCTGACTGAACCACCTCCTTTTCCTGCTTGTAGGAATGAATGGAGGTACCTTCTTTCTCACTGCTCTTCTCTACTGGAGTCAAAATGTTGGCATTAACTGCTTCGAAGGCTTTACACAGAGTCTCGTGGATCTCTCCATCCATCTCCACATATTTGAAAGTTGATAAGTGGATTACAAAGATGTCTTCCTCTCCGCACACTGTGATTACTTGGCCATCAACCACATATTTGAGCTTTTGATGCAGAGTGGATGTTACAGCTCCGGCATCATGAATCCATGGGCGTCCCAACAAGCAGCTGTACGCGGGCTGAATGTCCATGACGTAGAAGATACTTTTGAAAACTTGAGAACCTATTTTCACGGGTAACTCAACTTCTCCAAACACTGACCTTCTAGACCCATCAAAGGCTTTGACTACCAAATCACTTGGTCTTAAGACGATGCCATCAACATTGAGCTTCATTAATGCTTTCCTTGGAAGTACATTAAGAGAAGAACCCGTGTCAACAAGGACATGCGACAACACAGCACCCTTGCACTCCATGGTAATGTGTAATGCTTTGTAATGGTTACGGCCCTCTGACGTAAGGTCTCTATCTGTAAAGCCCAGCCCGTGGCTTGCATTCACACTGCCCACTACAGCTTCCAGTTGATTAACAATTATTTCTTAAGGAACATAGGCCATCTGCAGCATTTTCAACAAGGCTTCTCTATGTGCTGGAGAACACATCAGCAAAGACAGAATGGAGATCTTGGACGGCGTCTGGTTCAACTGTTCAACCACCTTATAATCATTCTTTTTAATTATGTGCATAAATTCCTCGAACTCCTTCTCAAAGGTACCCTGTCCAATAGCAGGAATTGTTGTGTCTTCAGTCACAGCTTGCTTTCCTTTAGCCTTTGCCGAAGCCTCAGCCTCAGGATCTCCTCTCAGAACTGGGGGGGAGAAAATAGACGGCCACTTCTCGTAAAACCTCTAACCCCTCCAATGTTCACTATAGTCGGGTCAATAGCAATAGACTTACTCTCCACTTTCTGTCCTTCCACATACACATCTGAGCCGTAATGCCATGGGATGGCTTTATCATCTGTATAAGGAACAGGCCCAGGAACAGTGATAGTCACAAGACTGAGTTCAGGAGCATAAATGGTCACAGGTTCTCTTCTAGCAGGCATCTCAGCCGGATCATAGAAAATGGTTATAGTGGACACATCATCAACTTCATTACCAACTTTTTCAAACTGCAAAGATCCTTCATCAATCAGATTCTGCAATCCCATTTTCAAGTCTTCACAACCGTTCACTAAATTGAAACATTTCTCACAATCAGAACTGCATCCCAGAAACACTTGACCTTTCAGCAGCCTCTCTTTCACTACCAACAGCGGAGTCTTCACTTCTTCTATGCTCAGGATCAGACTTAACTTCTCACCACCCTCAACAGCATTTATTCTAGCCCCTTCGTGATTCGGAATAGGATTTGAAGTAACATTTGGTGGTGGTGCAAAGTTAATCGCCTTGGAGTCTATCAGATCTTGAACTTTGTGCTGTAGCGCCATGCACTTTTCAGTTGAGTGCCCGGGTGCCCCTGAATGGAAAGCGCATCTAGCATTGACATTGTATCCCACTGGAAGCTCTCCAGGTGGTGGTGGTGCCAAAGTCCTCAGTTGTATCAAATTCAGGTCCAACAATCTTAGTAGCAATGCAGCGTATGTCATGGGAATTGCTTCAAGCACCCTATTAGCCGGGCGAGCTTGCCTTGGCTGATAAGGTCTTTGTTGATAGTTGTTACGTTGTGGCTGCTGTTGTTGCTGTTGTTGTTGAGGCACCTGCTGCACAGGACTGGAAGGGATTGTGACAGCTGCCACTTGCTCATATGATCTTCTATATCCTCGGCCCCGTCCTCGGCCAAACACAGCATTGGTTTCACCTTCCCTTCTTCTTGGGGGTCCGCTGAAAGCTTTTCTTACTCCACTAGAACTGCTCGCACTTGTATCCTAAATCTTTCCCATCTTTAACAGAGTCTCGACTCTCTCTCCAGCTATTACTATATCATTGAACTTGGTAGCCGAACAAGACGCCAATCTTTCGATAAACACACCTTGCAATGTCCCCATGAACATATCAGCCATCTCATTCTCCAGCAATGGTGGTTGCACTCTGGCAGCGAGCTAACGCCACCTTTGAGCATATTCTTTGAATCCCTCCTTAGCAGTTTGAGACATGTGTTGCAATTGAGTGCGATTTGGAGCCATGTCCAAATTATATTGGTATTGTCTCACGAAAGCCTCTGCCAGGTCCTTCCAGCTCTTAATGTTGACTCTACTTAGCTTCATATACCATTCCAAGGAGGTCCCAACCAGGCTGTCCTGGAAATAGTACATCCATAGCTTTTCATCATCAGTGTGGGCAGCAATCCTTCCTACAAAGGACTGAAGATGAGTCTTTGGACACGATGTGCTGTTGTACTTCTCAAAAGTTGGGACCTTGAACTTGTAAGGGATTCTAACCCCTGGAACCAAGCCCAAGTCAGTAATGTCGAACCCCAAAGAGTTCTGAGATTGAATAGCCCTGATCTGTTCTGCCATCTCCTCAAACGTCCTGTTCATTTCAGCCCCCTGGCCTTCAGTTTCGTCCAGCAGAGTGAACTGTTCATCTTGACCGTCCATCTGAACATTGTTCAGTCCATCATTGATTATGGTAACCCCTGGCTGTGCTACAGGGATTTCAACTTGACAGGCGCCCGCCCCGTTACGATTACCTCCATCAGCAGTGTCATTGTTCCTGGCTTGACTATTTTCAACCAACTCACGCAGACGTTCCTGATTCTGACCCATTCCTACCATATGGGTCATAAATTTGTCCATCCTCAGTCTCAAGTCAACTAAGTCAGCTTGCATTTGATCCATGACTCTTTCTCTGTTGACCTTTGTAGGATATCTGTGTGCGACTGGCTGTTCTCGAACTTTCCTGGGAGCTATAGTGCCTGAAACAACAAGAACATTAGAAACTGAAGCACTACTTGCAAAACAAACAAACACGTCATATGCATGCAATGTAACTGCTCATGTTCCCAAGTTTTTAAGCATTTGCACGCCCCAGTTCTGGTATCTACTCCAGACAGCCACTTTGAGTATTAACTTTCAGACTTTCTCTTTTGAAGAGTGTTCAGATATTAGCAGTATCAGTCAAACGAGCCTTGCATATTCAGAAATGATAATTTGCAAATTAACACTGTATATCATGGACAAACCACTTCCGGCCAAAAGTTAGAGCACAAACAGAAATATTCCCCGAAGGGTTACAAGCCATTACATGAATAAGACAAATAAGCAAGACTCCTACAACAAGTCTGTAGGTAGTCTGAAAAAAGAAATAAACTAAACTAAACTAGAGACCCAGGCTCTTTTGCAGCCACCTCTGCTCTACTCTTCTTTACTCCTGCTCTCAGTTTGAGCTCTTCAATCTCCTTCCGTGCCTCTTCCAAGGCTAACTGGCTTTGTGCTAACTGCTGAGTCTTTTCCCTCCGAATGTTGTGGACTTGCTCCACCTCTTCCTTCTTAAAGGCCATTTGCACCTCAAAAAACTCTTCTTTTTCTTTAAACTTCTTTTGCTCTTCCTCCCTTTGTCCTTGCAACCAAACAATGGATTGGCGAGCTTCCTTGAGAGTTTTCAAAGTCTTTTTGCGTTCAGCTTCTCTTTTTGCCTCCATCATACCCAACTTGTGAAAGTGAGCTTCCCTTCCAGCAAAGTCTTTCTCCTTAGCTTCCAAGGAGGCTTGGATCTTCTGCAGCTTTCCTTCTGCTTCATTTTTTGCCCTGTTGGCAAGATGGTATAGGTTGACCATTTCAACATTCTCCACTCGAACTTCATGCAGCTGAGCTTCTAATTTCTTGTACTCTTCAAGGGAGACAGTACTCTGACTTGGCACTTCTTTGGGATAAAGGGGAGCTTCTACTGAGAAAGGCATGAGAACTTCTTATACATGTTTTTGCAACCATGCAGCAAAAGGAGGATACGTCTTGGGATCTACTCTACCAAAGTCTTTCTTACCCTTCCTTATCCTGTGAGCCCAAGCTTGAGCTGCTTGTAAAACTAACTCCTTGTTTCCCTCCACAGGAAAATACAAAGACTCAGCAAACTCTTCCATCTGTGGTGGATCTTTCAAAGGGTAACCAAATTGTTTCCTGGATAATGTCGGATGATAACTGATCACACCCTTTCTTCCCAGCAAAGGCACTCCAACAAATCTTCCACAACTGACCAGCAACTCTTTACCTAGCAGATCTCTGTCATATCCCCAGGCTATATCTTCAGCAGTTAGCCCCATCAACCTTCTAGACCATCTCCACTCATCCCTCATTTCCTTGAAAGCACCTGATTTTGGCAACTGTCTGGAAAACAACTCAGCAAACAACTTAGCAAACAAAGAAGCACAGCAGCCTACTGGTCCTCCTATACCTTTCTCATTCCGGTAATGAACGTTGTAATAGAAGTTTCCCAACAGAGTTGGCACAGGATTGCCCTTAGCAAAGATAGAGATTACTTCCAAGCTTACAAATTCTTTCTCTCATGGGAACAAGCTAGACCCATACACCATCAAAGCAAGCAAAGCACCAAAGTCACCCCACTTACCCTCTGTAGCATATCTCTCAGCCTCTGGTATGAGCACACTCCAAGGGAGTCCTTTGCCTTCACTATCCTTCAGAGCCTTCTTGACTGTAGCAGCTGGCAAACGACAAACTTTGGTTATGTCCTCTTCCTTAAGCACCACCTCAGACCCGTAGAAAGGCAAGGTATCTCTGACTGGAACATTCAGAATGTTGGAAATCTCCTCCAAGGTAGGAACCAAGACGTAATCTGGAAACACAAAGCAACGTAGCAGGGGATCATAAAACTGAAGCAAAGTATGCAAACTGTCCTTCTAGTCTGCAGTGGGTTTGTCCACATACTTCAATATCTGGCCATATCTCTTTCTGAAATTTCCCAAGACTTGGTCATTCATCAGTCCTGCTAATTTCTGAACACTTCTGACTTCAGGTTGAAGAAAAGTATAGTGAACATTCTTTTTCCTTGTAATTCTTCTGATTTCTGCCATCTGGAGATAAGATTTACCAGAACTGAGAGCTGACTATGAACAATGACCTGAAAAATGGAAACATAAATAGTTAATGCAAGAATGATGCAAATGCAAATGCAATGCAGGCATATGATCAATCTGGGACCATCTGGATACTGGACACTGAACACAAGGACCCTCTGATCAATTGCAACCCAAAAGCCTCTGAGTCACAACCCTCTGATAAAAATCTCAGAACCACAGTACCAAGAAAACCAGAACACCAGAACCATAGGACCAAAAATCATAACAAGGACCACTGATAATGAGGGTATGTAGAGGCCAAGGGTTCCTGCAAACCTGTAAACCCCTCCCAATCTCACTGGTATGCTCCGAGTCAGACATCACGAACTCTCAAAGTCGAATAGCAATAATACTTTCACCATTTCCGAGAAATGGCTCATGACCAAATCAGGGAATCGGTTTGGCATTATATACTACGCAGGGAGGCCTCAGCTGAGTCCGGGAAACAAGGTCAACCTATGTAAGTCCCGAGTGGGCCCTCGGATGCGAATGGGTTTGCCACACAATATGATCTGCCACTGCCATCACTAGAGAGGGATGTTTCCACAAGGTTCTCAATGAACGGTCCCCAGCTGCACATAACTGTCAAGGTTATGAAATGAGAGAGGAAGATCCCCAAATCAAAACATTTCCAAGACGGTCGCAAATCTGGGCGTGGAACTCACTATTACCCCCATGACAAGATCTCATGAGGCCAAAGTGGAACCACTCTAAGTCCTAAGGTGCACTCGAGCCGTGGTAATGAGCTCATCTCACAGAAACAGTATCACCCATACCCACCAAACAGAAAATCCAGTCCAGACAGTCCAGTATATAATATGATGCAGAAAATAAATACTGAAAACTGTAAATAAAGTTGTAAATAAAACTGTAAATAAACAACAGTAAAATACAACACACAACAGCAAGCATCCAACACCCAAAGAAACAGAAACAAACAAGCGCAAGGAGAGACTCATAGGGGAACCAGAGATACTATGGTTAAGAGGTCCCCAGCAGAGTCGCCAGCTGTCGCTCCCCGGATTTCCATCCTGGTACAAACGCGAAAGTGGCGCGGAAAAGGAATAAAGTCACCAGCCAGGCATTTTTATCCTGAAGGAACGGGAATGGTAATGCTGCACAAACCAGAAGAAAGAAGAGGAAGGACACAGGTCCTGTGAACCAAAGAGACTGAGTTCGGGATTCGGTTACGACGTGGGAAGGTATTAGCACCCAGATCGTCCGCCGTACCCGACGGGAACCACGCTTGCAAAGAAACTGTTTCAAAGGGTGAAGAAATAGAAGCTGCTGCAAAGAAAAGGAACTGAACTGGATAAAAGAAAAGAAAAGGGAACTGAAAAAAGAAATGAAAAGGAAAAATGTAGGGAAAATAAAGATTGTGCTCGAACGGGCCCTACCCCGCTGCCTACGTACCTCATCGGGAAAATGAGGATCAGAGACGTTGTAGTTCCCCTAACTAGGGGTAGAAATGAAATTGCTTGTGAATTAAGGCTTCAACTGCCTATGCCAATGCTCAGGTGTTGCATACTCGGACGACGAGTGCGTAACCGTCTTGCAAAGTGACAAGTAGGAGCAAGTTCGCGTACGGAGCGAATGAGATGAGAAAAGAATTCCCGAAAGAAAGACGCTTATTGTTTATTTGTGTTTTTTTATGAAGCTTTTTATGAGTGTGTCACGAGGAAGTGAACTCAAGCTCTTTTCCATGGAATGTGCACTTGTCACTACATTCCAAGATGGAATAATAGAACAAGCACACTCAAGTAAGGAGAAGATCCCCAAAACTTGAATCCAAAGAATAGGGCCTAGGCTCACTAACTCATTAACTTATTAAGTGTTTTTGGTATTTACAATGAAGAAATGTTTTTTATGATTTTCTTTGTGAAGATGATATCTTGATCAGACTTGTGCATCACAAGATAAGCTTGTACTATCCCAAGAGGGGAAGACTACAAGTATATCATGGGATAAGGCTATTGCTCAAGGTATCACTTCAAACTTTATTAAGTGTTTTTTAGGGTTTTGAGATGAGAAGAGACAAGAAACCGAAAGGATCACAAAGGTAAAAGTCTAATGGGGGACTAAAGAATCCTAAGTGTTGTCATGCATGGATATCCTAAGGTTAGTGTGGTTTTCTATCCTAAAGAAGAGAGAAAGAAGAAAAGAAGAAGAAGAAAGAAGAAAAGGAGAGTAAGGCCTAAGCCCAACAATCAAAGGTTAGCACAAGTAATAATAAGAAGAGAAGATATGAGATTTGGAGATGTGGGAATCACATCCACACCTCTCACTTACCATAGCCCCTGAAAAGGTTAGCAACATAGGCATATAAGCAAAACAAATGAACAAAATGACATACCAACATCATACAAACAGAAGTGAAGTCATACATACAAATGCTCAATGCAAATGCAAGTCACAAGAATGAGGAAAGAAGCATACAAGTTAATATAAAACACATGGCAAGGCAAAGCAAACTTAAGAAGATGCAAAGCAAAAATACACAAAACATGAACTCAAGGCACAAGACCAGAACCAGATTGTAAACACCCCAAATTTTCCCTCACTCATTTCACCATGGCTTGTGATCTTTTCATTTGCATAAGTTCAATCATATCATCTCATATTGCATTTTTGCTTCACTGCATTGGTTCAAAGTCATCTGCATCTAGGGTTTGTGATCTGAGCAATCCCTGAGCTATCTGAGCCACTCCAAAGGTCTTCAATCCTCTCAAGAGGATCCATGTATGTTCAAGCATCATATTATATCTTCCCAAGACCAAGGAAGTCATAAAATCACAAGAATTGAGAAAGGCATAGAAGCAGAGCCAGGTTTAACTGAAGATGACCTAAAATTAGGGTTTTGGATTCAGAGGCCATAACTATAATTTTTTTGGTCATTCTTGTTTCTATTGGTCTCTATATGTTATAAGGATCATGCATACCAATTTTCATGAAGAAATTCAATGGGGAAGGCATCTGATCAATAGATGACTTCTTGAGCAAGTCAATGCAAAATCAGGGCATCTGAGGCCCTTAATCATCCAACCAAAGGGTTTTCTCCATCATTTTGGGTGTATATGATCTTTATTTGATCTTAGAAGAAGTTATAAGTTCACAAAATTGAAGAATTTCAAGCCATTTGCAAAGTTGCCATTTTGGGAAAGTGACTTATAATGCAAACTTGCCATTTTGGGAAAGTTTTTCAACCTCCTCTTTTTGATTCAAAAATGCTTCAAATGAAAAATTCTTGGTCATGAAAGTTGTAGATTGGGTCATTCTCTTTTCAAAAAGTACAAGAACTTGATCTAATTCATCATAGAACTCAAGTTATGGCCTTGCAAAGTTGGGAAAAATCACAAAATTTCACTTATGTACCAAAGAGGGAAACTTGTAAAAACTCATGTCAAGCCAATTTGTGACCTCAAAGTGACTTCTAACCATTACACAAACATCATACATGATCTATAATTCAGAATTGCCCAAAGAAATCTCAAGTTTCATGCCTTGATCATCAAGTATTTCAAAAGGGGCCAAAACCTTCACAATTTGCAAAACCACCCACAAACTTCATTCCACTTGATATTTTGCCTCAATTTGAATTCCATGGACCTCCCTAAAGCCAGCTGCGCAGGACATGCCCTTGTCCTTGGCCTTCCATGAGCCCATACCTCCAAGGACAACTTTGTTGACTTTATGCAAAATGAACCATACCAATCACACTGCTCCACAACAACTCTCTGCCCAATCAGAACATGTTATGTGGACCTAAAGCAACTCAACACACACAACAACACAAGCTGAATCCTCACACAACTCAACATTGACAAAAAACTTCCCCTTTGGCATTTCTCTTCGAAACTCACAGCTCAGCCAACAAAACTCCAAACTTTTTCCACCATTCAACTCCACATTCATCACTGATCATTTCCCACCCTTCATTTTGCCTTTAAACACCCCATATCAAATATACGATTTTCACCTCCCTTGACCTGAGCTTCAGCAAACTTCACATAGAGGCCATATAAACTCCAGCCAAGCATTGCAAACTCTTCAGGGGAACCATTAGAGGTGATTTGAAGCAAGGAACTGGTCAGAAAGCTCCAAAGGTGAAAGCTCCAGTTCAGGTATCACCAAGAACATTTTTTCCAAAAATCGTTTTTTATGCCATAGAAATGTTGCTTATGCTCCACTGATCATGTTGTGCTTGTTGGTTTTGAAAATGATTGAGTTTTGAGCCTAAACCATGTCTATGAAAGTTTGACCTAAAAACTTGTTTGATTCGATTCTTGTTCATGTTGAAATATAAATGAGTTTTTGTGCTTGATTCTTGCTTAGGGTGTTTAGAGGGTGTGATCTCGAGTTTTAGAGGGTTTAAAATTGCCTAGGGAGAAAGTTAGTTTTTGGGCTCGCCGGAGAAGATGACTGGAACCACTGTTCCGGCCATCTGAAGGTCATTAGCCCTAATTAGGGTTTAGCCACGTGATTAGCTCAGTTTGAATTTGGTGCGTTGGATTTGTTTTCGCGCGCGTCCTCAATGGCCAGGATTTGTCACTTAGCCCTAATATTAATTAATTAGGATAATTAATTAGGATTAATTCAAATTTTGCCATAACCAATCCCAGTCGTCCCTTTGCGCGCCAAGTCTTTCCCTCCACCCCCAGGTTTGAATCCTGACCACCAGATGCATTGACTTCACATTTAAATTGATTTTATTTTCATTTTATTTGCATTTCTTTGTTCATTTTATTTAAAATAGTAAAATACATTCAAAAATTCTCATTTTTTGCACCATGACTTTAAATATTTTTCTCATTCTGAAAATAATTTTTATTTTATTTTTTGCATAAAATTTGTATTTTTAAAATATTTAAATGTTTATTTTAATTAATTAATGGAAATTAATTAATTAAAATACTATTTAAGTTTCTAAAAATCACCAAAAAAATCACATTGCATCTTGAAATGTTCAGAGACATTATCAAACCATTCATACAAATTTATTATTGGTTCTTGATCCATTTTTGATAATTTCTTTGGATTTAAGGTTCTTAAAAATCAATATTTTGACCCTAACTTAGAAAAATCTTTTCTGCCTATCCATGAAGAGTTTGATGATGATTCTTTTTGCATTGCATTCCACATATCATGTAGTTTCTAGGATAAAATTTGCATGAATTTATATTTCATGTTTAATTTGATTTGCATTTTTCCTTGTGAAGTACCTTAAAACCCTAGCAAACGTAGAAAAATCATAAGTCCTTTAGGGTTTAGCTTCTGACCTTCCCCTTTGGGAAGTGAACTTGTATAGGTTTAGGGTACCTTTGATCCCATTTTCAATTTTTTATCTCATGCTTTGCTTCTGATTTTGAATTTTGCATCTCATGTTGTACATAAACCCTAATCTTTGCCTTCATTTGCATTAATTCTTCATATGCTTGCATACATGAACTTGCCATGACATTTTGTGCATTCACATGACTTCTAAGACATCTTAGGACACATTAGACTCATGCTTGATTATTTCCTCATCCATTTGCCATGTTTTTGTTTTCATTTATGTCATGTGCATTCATGAACATTCATGCTTCTTACATGTCCCATTTGCATTCCCATCCTTTGTATGATCATCCACATCTCATGACATCCATTTACATCATCTCTTAACATTATTCACATCTTTATGTGCTTCTAAATTTGGCTTTCATCTTGGAATTTCATCTCGTTTTCATTTCATTTCATTTCTTGTTGCTAACTTTTCAGGTGGTAAGTGTTTGAGAAGTGAATTTGCCTTCACTTCTCATAATCTCTTCTCATCTATTTTATGCATTCTTTGCTGCATCTTACTTGTGAATTAGAGTGAGCTTGCTCATTCATGCTCCTTCCTCTCTTTCCTTCCCCAAGCAACTTATCTTCTTAAGTGAAGTAAGTTGTCTTGCTTCTTCTGATTCTCCTTCCTTCATTCTGCTTCTTCCTTGGTGGCTTCTCCTTGAAGATCTTCTTAAAAGCCTCATAGACCCTAGGAACACCCAAGCATGATCACAATTAGGGTTTGATTAGTCTCCCCATTAGTTTTACCTTTGTGTCATCTTTGTGTCTTCTCTCCTCGTCTCTTAATCAAGGACTAAACCTTAAAGGTTTTAAGACTTTGTGATTAGGGTTATGCATGTATCCTTCTATTAGGATGGAGTGTATAACTTTAATCCTAAGTGCTAAACCCTTAATGTGTTTAAATCCTTTAATTAATTCACTTAATAATCACTAAGACATCAAGCTTGTAATTTGGGCCTTGCATTAGGGTTCTAATTCTTCCTTAATTTGTTAAGAAGGACTAACCCTAGTGTTAATGGACAAGTCCCCCTCAAGTTGTCTTACAAACCATAAAATCCACTTCTTAACCTTACCATTTACTAAAATCCACTTTAATAAAGGCTTTTTTTTGTCATGAGGTTAATCCTTAATCATGGATTAAGTTGGGTTATCTTCCTCAGCTTAAATGTTCTCATCTATTATCCTTCTATTAGGATGGTGTAATGGGTCCATTAAATCCTTAATTATGGCTTAAACTCATTACTTAACACTAAACGAAAACTCCAAAAACACCTAAATAATTTCAATTTGGTTAATGATCTTAATCCTACATCATGGTGATTAAGTGTGATGTGCTTACTTCATACTTAAGGTATTCTCATTACCCCTAATCAGAGGGAGGATGTGATGAGTTTACTAACCCTTGGTTTAGGCTTAAGCTCGTTAATTTATGACAAACTCAAAAAAGGCAATAAAAGATTGAAAATACCAAAAACAAACAATAATCGTCTCCTCCGGGATTCTTTTCTCACCTCATTCACTCACAAACGAGAACTCGCTTCTTCCGTCTAATGCAAGACAGTTTGCACCTGAGCCAGACAGGTCATACACTTGAGCATAGACATGTAAGCAGTTCACAAGTCAACTTATCTTTCAGTCTCTTTGAGTCGAACTACGGTGTTCTGACTTCCTCATTGCACGAGAGGATACGTAGGCATAACTTAACAGTTATCGAACAAAAGTCTTTGTATATTCCCCCTCTTCCAGCAATATTCTTTAAGCCTCATAGTCTTGAGCTTTGCACTCTTTCCTTACACTGACACTCTTTCATCTCACTTCACATTTCTTTTACACTGACACTTGCATTCTTTTCCAGCTTTTTGCACACAGAATAGCACTGACACCACCCCTTTTAAACACAAATATTTTAAGCGTGGATCCCGTCGAGTACGACAGATAATCTGGGTGCTAATACCTTCCCAGGTTGTAACCAACCCCCTTTCTCAGTTTCTCTGGTTCGCGACCGTCTTATCCATCTTTTCTTAGGTTTATGCAGCATTACCTTTCCTTCGGGATAAAAAATGCCTAGCTGGCGACTCTTTTCATTCTTTTCCTTCGACGACCGTTCGCGTCTGTACCCCTTCTGACTAGGTGTCATTTGGTGGGAGCGACACAGATCAAGTTAAATAAGTGCTTTAGAAGCAAGAGAGATGAAGAGAAGAGAAGCTCAAAGCTAAACAAACAACTTATAGGAAGGAAAGAATTAAAGAGATGAGGTGGATGTACCAAAAGGAAGAAAGAACTTCAAAGGTAACCAAAACCAATATTTTCAAAACACAAACCCTAAACCAAGATCAGAATGATATCAATACCCTAAAGAGACCCCAAATGAGATGAAGAAGTTGGCACAAGTGCCCTTCTAAGCCAATAAGAGAACTTATGATCAAAAAGAAGTAAAATAGGACAAGTTAAGAACAAATATTCAAATCAGATCAACAATGCACCCAAAAATTCCACAACTTAGGACAAGAGACCTTCAATCATGATATAACAAGATGCCAAAAGGATAGGGAGAAATTCAGAATATATGCAAGTCAAAAGAGGGCTCAAACATGAACTAGGGTTAAGAAACTTCAATGACAAGTCAAAGGTCAAAACCAAATGAACAAGTTTCTAAAAATCAGGGAAAAAATCACACATGAACTACACCTTCTTATGAATCCAGAGCAAAAAGAACTAACCAGAAATTCAAAATGCTGATCACTAGGGAAAATGAACAAGACAGCTTGCACAAAAAGGAATTAAAATGAATTAATTAAGATGAACAATTAATTAACACGTGGCTATTGAAAATAAATGGAAAAGAAAAATATGGAAAATTAAAGAAAACTCAAATTGACTTCCATGAATTAATTCATAATTTTTGGACACTTAGAAGTATTTTTAAAAATTGAAAACCAAAATGAAATAAAAAGAAATAAAAGAAAAGAAATAAAAATGAAAGAAAGGCTGGGAGGGTGCGAATAGAAGGAAATATAGTGCAAATGAATTGGGCTCAGAGCAAAGGGAGGTGTGGATAGCATCCTAAGCCCACTGGGTCTGCGCTGGTGTATAATATATGGGTGGAAATTCAAAGAGAAATGAGGAAAAAAACACAAATCATCAGATTAAATAAACACATCCCGTAAGTCCTCTCATTAATTGACGTGGCACTTTGATAGGACCAGAGGTGAGGAACACGCTAGTTAACATGGGGTGAATAACAAATGGATTAATCAGAAACAAAAATACAAAAGAAAAGGCACGTGATTGGGAGGAGGCCTCATTTATGAGGTGGCACCATATCACGCGTCCAGATGAAAGATCTGATGGTGGAGAGACCATCTTCAACCTCCAGAAACCCTAAAACAATAGCCCAGAATCCGGTGACCGAAGCTAGGGCTCCGGCACCGGAAAACTCACAATATGAACAAAACACAACAAAAATTAACAAGAAGCTCCAAATTGGATAAATGAACCATCCTGAATCCAAATATGACACTGAAATTCTCATTGGATCAAAGGATTTACGGGATCGAACACAAACAGCTTGGACCATGAAATTTCAAATCCATATAACAAACTCAATAATGCATCAAATTCAAAACTAAAACCAGCAGAATGATCAGCATGACAAGAGCATTACAATGCACACAACTATTTCCATTTTTAGATCCGAAGATTTGGAACTCACCTGAACTTGCAGCTCTTGAAAAAGCTTGTTAGAAGCCAAGATAATGAAGCCAATCCACTCCAAATGCACTCTAGTTGCAAAATAAATGCAACTAGAGTCTTGAATCTTGCTGGATCTGAGAATTTGCAGCCAACTGCCCTGAAATGTCAAGGTGATGAATCTTGAGAAATAGCTTGCACAATGGAGAGATTTGTGATCCTGAGCTCTCAAGGATGAAGGATCTGTGGTTTGTTTGTGAAGAAAGCAAGTGTGTGAAGAGATTCAAATGAAAATGTAAATGGAGAAAAAACTTGGAATCTAAGAAATGAGAGAGAGCTTGATCCTCTAAAACCCTAATTTGCTTTTATATGAGGTCATGAAGAAATGCTGAGAGAATGAGAGGATTTGCACGTGGGAAGAGAGAGTGTGAGTGATTTTGCAATTTTGGCAAGTTTTGTGTTATCTCATGAAAACCTCATGCATTGCCTTGCCTCTTGCCCATGTGCATTCACAATCCCACCCTTGATTTCAATCCAACAGAATCCTGGCCATTGGATTAGAGTGTCACACTTTTTTCATGAACATGCACTTTTTGCACTTTTGGAATGGAATTCTCATTGTGCACGAATTTGGGGTATTTCTTGGAGAAAAGTGAACCATTTTCATTGAATTTTAATGTTGGAACCTCATTTGGTATGTACCAATTCTCAAAATTAAGATTCAAGACATTTTGCTTTGGTGCACAAGTGAAAAAACAAGTTTTGCCCTAATTTTCACCAAATTTTCGAGGGCCTTAACTTTCCAACCATGAAGGATATGAAAAAGTACTTGTAATTTTTGAAAATGGGAGGTCTTAATCTCCAAATTTCATGTTTGACTTTGTTCCATTTGAAGAAGTTTTCAACAAGTTATGCTCACTTGAATTTTAGGGCAAAAACTTGCCAAAAATGGCATTTTCCATAACCAACTTCACACCAATTTTGCAAAACACCTCAAAACTTCATGATTCTTGATCCTTGAACTTGCCAAAACTATTTTAACATTATAAGAACATCCCTTGGCTAGAAAAATTGGATTGGACCCCTTGAAATCTCACAGTTGACTTTTCTGAGGCACAGTTGACCAGTTTCTTCATTTACAAGCAACTGAAGAAATGCTTGACTTCCACAAGGAATTTTCTCACCAAATTTCATCCCTAGGATCCTCTTAACATGTAAAAAACTTTGCTCAAATTAAATGGCCAAAGTCTTGAGGTTTTCATGCTTGAATCTCAAACCCTAATTTGGGATCCTTGTGTAGGAGCTTTGCCTTAGCCTGGATTCCCTGATGATCTTCCAACCTTCTGAGCTTTTGTAAATGAACTTGAACTTGTAAATGCAATGTAAACCCCTAATAGGACTTGTACAAATATATTGGGCCCCTTTTCATGGCTTTTGATGCTTCAATAACCTCCACAAATGATCATATGCCTAATGTTAGGTCATGAGAAATGTTATGCCTCATCTTTCCATGCTAGGATGCCAAGAATATGATATGTCCATGATGAATATGATGTGATATGATGCTTAAAATGAAGAGGGGAAATTTGGGGTGTTAGAATAGGGAAATATTTTACCCTAAGGTATTCTTCATTTGCTAGTTCCCCTGCTTCTATTACGTAACGTGCCATGTGCTCAACTGTAGATTCAGTTGTATCCCCTGAGAACTTAGTGAATTTAGGAACCTTTGTCCTAGGGGGTAGTTCTGCTTGGAGTAAATATTCTGCTATTGGTGAAGTGAAATTTGACCTAGCAAAGCCTGTGTTTATCCCACTTATGGCCATTATTCATTCGACCATGGCTGCTAGATTGTTCTCTACTGCCAAATTGTTCTGTCAAACCTGGTGAACCACTTGATCTGCATCTTGACGCCTGTTTATTACTCTTACTCCAGGTTCATCCTCTTCAGGGATTTGTCTTTGATCCCTATCAGGCTCAGGCTCAAATGGTTCAACCCCTAGGGGATCCCCAAAATTATGTGGTTGTGCAGCCTCTTCCATATTCACTGCTTGATTTGGACGTTGAGGCGGTACTGGAACTCCCATGAATTCTGCTATGCGCGCCATTTGGGTTACCGTCTATTGATTCGTCTGATCTGTATTCCGAATCAAAGGTTTGAAAATTTCTCCCATTGTTTGAGATAAATTATGAACCATTTGCATGTTGCTTTCATCCATCTGCTGCCTCAAATAGGCTGCATACTCGTTTGTCAGGGCATGGCTTGGCATCGAATGCCACACTACACCAACTTGGCTATTTTTTCTCATGTTTATTGCTGAACCAGACTCCCACAATGGTGAAGGAATAACATGATCAGAAAAAACAGGAGGTGCATTCCTTACCCCTATCATGGAGGTAGTTAACGGCCAAAAGAGTGAAGGGTATTGTTGAGCCAACGTAGGTCCAACGGGACTAAATGCAGTCGAACTGGGTGGTGGAGTTTGTGTACATGGCCCAATGTATTCCAACACTGGTTGTGTATAAGGCATGTTAACTTCTCTTGGCCCTGTCGAAGGGATTGGTTCTGACATCACTGTTGGTGTGGTCGAAGCCCCTGTCTAAGGGTTAGAGATTGGTACGGCCTCATTTCTCGATCCATCTCGTACATTTGTACCGCGGGAATTCGAGCTACTCACTTGAGGATTTGATTCGCTCATTACGGGGATTGAATCACTTGTATTTCCTTGGCTAGACGCCATATCTCTCGTGTTTCTTCTCCTTCTTGGTATATAGCCGTCTGTGTTGGCTACTTTCCCACTTCTCAAATGCATGCACGAGAGTAACCGCCCTTTCGACTGATGCACTCACGTAGAGGAAGTTACAACACAAGGTAGTTACAACAATAACAAAAAAAATAACAATAGCACCATCCCATTGGGCGTGCCAATTTGTTTACCCCCAAAATTTGTAAAGAAGTGTTGGTCCTCCAAAGATACCTAAAATACCCTTGGTAACTTGCAGGATCGACCAAATTGATCCTAGGACATGTGCTATATTTTGAGTGCTCACGTAATCGCGGTGTATTTTGGAAAATGTCTATGAACCTTTATAACAAAACTCAAAGATTTGTTTTGAACAAGAAAATAAAATAAAAGACAACGACTTTTGAAAATAAAAGAATGTATAAAGGGCAAGACTTGAAATTTAAATGAAGGTAAAGACAAGACTGAGAAATTAAATGAAAGTAAAGACAAGGAAAGAAACGTAAAAATACTTGAATTGTAAAGTAACGCAGTAAAGTGCATGAAAGATAAATTTTCTTGGAAAATTAAATGGCTTTGAAATGTAAAAGGGCTTTTAATGTAAAAGTTTGCAGAAGATAAATGACTTTAAAAGTAAAAGACTTGAAAGTAAAATACTTGAAAGTAAATTTAACATTGAAGATAAAATTAACATAAAGATAAATTTGGTGGTGCTTCAATCACGTACATTCTCACTGCACTCGTTTCTCTACACGCGGATACTTTGAGTCTACGGAGTTACTAGTACATATGATTTCCACACACTTATTCATATACTAAAAGTAGCTATTTATATACATTATAAAGTAACCGCTTTCGACGGTTTCTTCCTAAAACTATCCTAAGATGGTGACACTTGTCCCACTACTTATTGAAGAAGCTTCATCTTGCGCCACTTGTCTCTATATTTAAATTGAAGACCACCCACTTTCCATCCACGTTTGAACGTGTAAAGACCTTTGATAACTACCATATCTGTCGAACATGCCTTTGGTCGAATATTCTCAACACTTAGAAATTAATTCAAACTTAGAATTTCACTAAGTATGAAAACAGTTGGCGGGTCCCTTCGGTTCTCATCCTTAAGTAAGGTCAAAAAACCTCTTTTTAGCTCATATAATAATAATCCATTTATTAAGCCAAAATAACCTTATTGCTAGCATCGAAATTTAGGGATAACAGTCAGATAGAGATCTGAAGTTTACTTCAAGGTTTTGGAAAGTGTTCCAACAAGCTATGGGTACGAATTTACATTTGAGCACATCTAATCATCCTCAAACGGATGGTCAAACGGAGCGTACAATTCAAACAATGGAAGACATGTTAAGGGCTTGTGTGTTGGAAAGAAAAGGGGATTGGAAGGAACTCTTGCCTTTGATCGAGTTTTCCTACAATAATAGTTATCATGCGAGCATCAGTATGGCTCTGTATGAGGCTTTATATAGAAGGAAGTGTAGGACACCTTTGTGTTGGTCGGAAATGGGTGAAGATATAATTTTGGGACCCGAAGTGATTCAAGAGACTACAGAAAAGATTCAAATGATTCGAGAGAAAATTAAGCAAGCCCAGGATCGTCAAAAGAGTTATGCTGACAATCGAAGGAGACCTTTGGAATTTGAGGAAGGTGATCACGTTTACTTGAAAGTTACTCCGAGATTGAGGTTGAAAGGACCGTTCAAGTTGCGCAAGCTAAGTCCGAGATACGTAGGACCGTATCAGATCTTAGAAAGGATTGTTGAAGTTGCTTACAGATTAGCGTCACCACCCTCTCTGTCTGAAATGCCTGATGTTTTTCATGTATCTCAATTTCGTAGGTTTGTTCCTAATCCTCTTCATCCTTTTCTTCAGGATTCTATTGAGATAGAAGCGGATTTCACTTTTGAACCCCAACCGAGTCGTATTGTTGGAAGAGAAACCAAGGTGTTAAGAAACAAAGAGATTCCACTTGTTAAGGTACAATGGGATGTGACGCATCTAGGAGATGCTACGTGGGAGTTGGAATCGGAAATGCGGGAATTGTATCCTCACCTATTCAGGTAATCTTTAAATTCGAGGACGAATTTCTATTTAAGGGGGGAGGATGTAATACCCCTTAATTTATTTAACTCTCTGAGTAATATTAATTAATGTCAATAGAATTTCGGGTTGCTTTGAGTAAATTTAACAAAAACTATTTGGAGCAAACGAGGAATTTAAATTGATTAACTAATATTATTAGTTTCAGAGGTTTTATTAAATTGGTATTACAGAGACATTTTTGGATACTCTCTAATTGGACCCGTCGGTAGGAAATATGTTTTCCCTCTTTAAGACTTAAGTTTTCTTTTTATGTTTTTATAGAAAGAGAAACATAGAAAAAGGAAAAAGAAGAAGTTAGTAAGGAAGAGGAAAAGAAGGAAAAGAGAAGAAGAAGAAGAGGAAGTGAACCCTAGAGCTCCAATCCACCAATCTTCATCATCCGTCCGTCGAATCGACTCATTCTCTTCACCAATCTTCATCTCTTGAGGCGGGTTCTTAGTTAGAAGCTTTTATTTTAGATTTTGGTTGAGTTTTAGAGTTATGAGTTTTAGGGTTTTTGTTGAAAAATCTTAGAAATTGAAAGTCTAACGGTTAAAACTCGATTAAATCAAGAGTATGTTGGTTAGTATGTGATAATAATCATGTTTGATAGTCGGTATCTCTGTGTTGGTGACTTTTGGTTGAATTTGTGGCATTTGGATGAAGTTCCCTTAAGCTGTTTTTCTGAAAAATCGCAGAGCTCGCTTAGTGAGTAGGGATCACTTAGCGAGCAGGTTGTTTCTGAAGAAGGGTCTATGTTCTGGTGAAGCTTGCTTAGCGAGCAAGGCCGTGCTTAGCGAGCCTGAAGGTTTTATGTTTTGTGTTTTATTCCATAACTTTTGTTCCGGGTGTCCGTTTTTAGTGTTCCGCATATCATTTTGAAGCTAAAAATATATACTATCACATGATGCTGAGAAATAATATTTTCACCTGACTTTTACCCGACTTTTCAAATAATCGGAATTATGTTAAATTGGAAAGTGTGAGCCATTGGAAATGAAAAGGTATAACTTGTGAGGTATCTAGGATTCCCTTAGGCTAGCGTGAATTAGGGTTTGTGTTGCAATAGGTCCTCCGTAAAGTCTAGAGTAAGTCTCGATACGGAAAACTTTGCATTCCGCGAGAGCATCCGTAAAGATTTGAGGTACCGTCAGTAAAACGTGGATAGTGATTGAGGTGTGTACTTTACAAGTCCTCCGTAAGGTCTCGAGTAAGTCTTGAGATGGGTTACCTTTAGTCCCACGGGAAGCATCCGTAAAGACCTGAGGCGAGTACTACACTAGTTGTGCGGTAAATCTTGAGTAAGTCTTGAGGTGGGTTTCCTTTATTCCCACGGGAAGCATCTGTAGATATTTGAGGTTAGTGTTATATTGAATCCTCCGTAAGGTCTCGAGTAAGTCTTGAGGTGGGTTATCCTTAGTCCCACGGGAAGCATCCGTGAAGGTTTGAGGTAGATGTTTCACTTGTTATGTATTGAGAGTAGGCATGGACCTTGGGTCCATTTGGTTTCAGTTTCTTGTGTGAGAGTGAGTAAGTCTTGAAATTGTTGGAATTGAACCCTTAGAGTCGAGAGAACTCTAAGATAGGGAACTCACTGAGATGTTTTATCTCACCCCATGTTGATGTTGTTATTTCAGGTACTTCAGGTTCCGCAAAGGGTAAGGATAAGGCGACTTGATTATCTTTACTTGTTTGATGGCTTTCTTCCGCTGTGGACTTTTGAGATCTTCGGATCTAGTTCTTAGACATTTTATTTTGTGAACATCTTGTATTATTTATAGCCTTTTGTATTGGTACCTAATGTTGTAGTGGCTATATTTATGCAATGTGTTACTGAGAACTTGTTGTATTTCAGTACCAAACTAAAATTTATATATGAAAAATATGCTTTGATGTATGTATTTTATATATGGGTATTACAATTAGCACCCATTCACGTATGTCGTACTCGACGGGATCCACGCATGCTTGCACTGCTCAAAGGGTGTAGTAATATGTGCACTGGAACGGGAACAAAAAGAGATGAGAAATGAAAGAATGGGAGAAGTGGCTCGAAGAATGTCTCGACAAGCATTGTACTTATGCCTACATATCTCGAAAGAGAGTCAGAGTCGTCGTAGTTCGAGAATGAATGTGGGAGTTGTCCGTACGCATCGCGCTTATGCCTACGTATTCCCTCTGTGCAATGGGAAAGTTAGAACACCTTAGTTAGGCTAGCTAGGGTTGACATAACTTGCTTGTGTTTTTTAATTGAACGGCTAATGTTCTAGCTCAGGTGTTGTAGGCTTGCTGAATCGAGTGCGTTTACCATTTGGAATAGAACAAGAAGAAGCGCGTTTTTACAATGATAGTGAATGAGATGAGAGAAGAATTCCCAAAGGAAAGGCGTATTTGTTTGTTTGATTTGTTTTAATAGTTTTGAATTTGAAGTGTTTGCGTAAGCAAGTATACTAGAGTCTATGACAAAGGAGCATGTACTTTATACATCGCCCCAAGACGGGATGATAATGAAGCACACTAAGTAAGTTAAGGAAAACCCTTAATCTTACCTATTTCCAATGTACTCAAGGCTTGTAGCACACTTGACTTACTTTCTTTTATTAAGTTTTTTAGGATGTTTTAGATGAAGAAGTGTTTTGATTATTTCCTTTGTGATACACTTTCATGCTAAAGACTTGTTACATGATGTGAGACTTACAACACACCCTAAGACGAGGTTTATGTAACTACCTCATGCCTTAAGGCTCGTGGCACATGAAATCATATGGCATTTATTAGATGTTTTTGTTTTGTTTTAAGATGATAAGAGAAAATACTCAAATGATAAGAAAGGAAAAAAACTATGTGTGGGAGACTACCAATCCTAATGTTGTTATGCATGGATGTTCCTATGATTTCAATTGAGGTATACGAAGGACCTAAGTCTGAAAGGAAAGAAAGGAAAGAGAGGGAAAACACTAATTCACTTCAAGGATAGAATTTGAGTTATGAACCCAAAGGGAAGAGATGAAGTTAATATTGAAATTATGGTATGACAGACTCAGATGTCGAATATGATGTTGAGACATCTTCTTTGTTACTTATAAACATGGTAAGGCATACACAACAATACTTAAAAATTATGATATATCAGATTCAAACATGCTTCAGGATGTTTCAACATCTGATAGGACATTGAGTTCAGGTACTGCATAAAACATAAAACAGAAAATCTGTAAAGAACACAACATAATTGTTAACGCAGTTCGATCAAACTCATCTACTTTGGGGGCTACCAAGCCAGGAAGGAAATCCACTATGTAGTATCAATTCAAAGACTTCTCAATAAACACATACAATTTATAGTCTTCTCACTTAATCGCTACAAATGCAACTTCTACTTAGGAACTCCTAAATATGAGAAACTCATCCTCACTTCCAATTACCTCAGTTATGTCTCACAGTTCTCAAATCTCAGTTGTTGATATTTACGAATCTATACCTACACAACAATCAAAAACAGAAGTCACATTTCCATTACAATACATTAACCTTGCTTAGCAGCTTTAGTTAAGTACAATCCACCTCTTACTTAGCAGCTTCGAGGTTTACAAATAGAACAGCCACAACATAGTTCCTTGTTGTGCACGGCTGCCACAAGAACACAACCCTAATGATGTTTACATTTTCGTTGGTTGGTTCTGTCGTACCTCGAAAAATACGATCCTCGCGAATGCGGTCGCGGCTATGCTGACTTGAGAGTCGCCACCTAATTTTATTTATTCCCAAAGAGGGAAAGGGAAATATAGATAAAACCCGGAAGAAAGGATAAAGACAAGGTCGTCGCCACCATTCTCTAGGTTCGGAAGTCGGTTATGCAGGGGGAAGGTATTAGCACCCCCTACATCCATCGTACTCGATGGGAACCTTCTAAGTTGTCACGCGCGAAAGGATGGCTATGCCTAATGAATTACTTGCTAAAAGAGGAAAATGATTTAAATTTTATTATCTTTCTTTAGGAGTCGAATTGCACTAAAGACTATGGATAGTTTATTTCGAACCAACAAGCCAAGTGTCTTGCGACGGAATAATCGGAGCGAATAACGAGAGCTCGTAATCCTCCTTTCTACCACTTAAGGCTCGTGGCGTACAATTTCTCTCATATTATTAAAGTATTTTATTACCTAAGACCACTTGACGTTGGATCAAGGGTTCAGATTTAAAAGAAACATTTTGGCAGGTCGATTGCGAGACATAAAGTGATCGCGAGGGGTGAGTGCAAAATGGAAGTTAAGGGTTAAATGGTTACGCAAGAACGAATCCTAATACTAAGCTAAGGTGGAGCCGTTGGAGCTCGAATTAAACTGAAAGCGTCGAAATTTAGCTCTTTAACTGTCTTAGAATCGATTCAAAGTTAGAATCATTCTATGAGAAGTCGAGCATTACTTTATAATCGAATAATTATTTAAATAAAAGAAATACGATAAAAAATACAATTGGTCTCATATTGATCTAAATGACACCGATTTGTCAAAATCGAACATTTAGATCGTTTGTTATATCATCGACCACAAAAAATAAAATAAAGTCGAAATAATAATAAAAGTTTGGCCTCATATTTAATTTAAATGACGTCGATTTATTAGAAATCGAATATTCAAATATGTATTCATCGGCCCAATAAATAATAAATCGAGATAATATGAAACATTAAGAAAAATAAACGTGCGGCCTCAAATTAGGGGATAATGTCGATTTATTAGAAATCGAATATCACCATTTATCATTGGCCGAATAAATAATAAAGTCGATAAATAATAATGGATCTAAAATTAATTAGAAAACCATAAAATAATGGAAAGAGGGTCTCATATCAATTTGGACAACGTCGGTAAAATCGAATGTCACAAATCGGATAATAATATTATAGACCAAAAAATACGAAATAAATCGATAAATCGATAAATAAATAGAAAATAGAAAAATGACCTCAAATCGGTTTAGATAACGTCGCTAAATGGAATATCGATAAACCGTATTTTTATCATAGGCCCTAATAAAATGAATATAAATAATAGAATGAGTATATAAAATACTTACAAATTAATATAGACAAAATGGTCTCATAACGATTCCGATAACGTCGGTAAACCGAATATCAAGGAAACGCGGTTATATCATTGACCAAATAAAAAAATAAGAAATAACCCGATAAGTCGATAAATAATGAAAAGTGGAAAAGTTGTAAAGGAGTGTGAATAATAAATTTCCTCAAGCCAAGGCTTAACAAAACTGGTCCAAGACTTCATTAATAAAAAATGATAATAAAAAAAAACTTTAAAAAAAACATAAGTTAACAAAAGAAACATCAATGGGCCAAATAAGCAAACAGAGTGAGTCCTAGCCTATCATCACCAGTTGGACCGGTCCGATTAATGAGTAAAATCCAGAATAAGCGTGACCTGGCTCTTTTAAGCTTCAACGGTCCATATATCACATGACACATTGCAAATTTTGAAAGCAACACATCTATCATGAGGACACATAATATTTCAGCATTGGGAAGGTAAAAAACTTTATAGCAGCTTTGCCAAGAAAAACGCAGGCGCCATACAACAACATCATCATTTAATATTCTAAAAATGTAACCCTACTTACAAAACAATAAAAAGAACTGACCGGTACACTATCCTTTTAAACTCTAAAAGAACAATTAAAAAAAACAAAGTTTATCTTCTTTTTAGGTAAACAAGAAAACACATGGAGAAACAAACAACAACAAAAATCTCAAAGAAAACTCATCGATTCTTTTCTCCTCTCAACTCCATCACGATTGACTTCATTGTATCATCAAATTACAAAGAAAACTCACATCAAGCCAATAACCCTAACCACAATCATATTCAGACCCCAATTTCACCAATTCACACCATACAGAGGAAGAACAAGGTATACGAGTAGACAAGGATGAGTAAAACTACCTCCAATGGAAAATGATGATTCAAACTCTTTTCAGGTATGCCCTGTTTTCTCCTTCGACGCAATCTTCTTCTCCTTCTTCTCTCGTTCTCGCTTCTTGTTGTTTATTGTTGTTGCGCGTTGTTGATGTGAAACGCGTGATTGGGTGAGGGGTTTAGCTCGAATCGTCTCAGAGTTCAATGAGAGATTCTTTAATTATGAGTTTTCCTCTTCCCTTTCTGCGCCAATCCTTGAGGTTTTTATAGAAGCATATTTAGGGTGAAGTTTATGTGAGAGGTTGTGTGGTAGAAGAAATTCGTTCATACGTGTGAGTAAGGGCCGAAATTCCGTTAGGACGAATCTGTGGGATTTTGTGTGGTGGGGACCAATTGGTGAATCAGTAAATTTGTTTGTCTGTAGCGAGCTTCTAGATGGTATGTGGTCCCACTGTGAAGTTGATTTTCACTGAATTCTGCTTGACTTTTACTACTATGAATTTAGGTGCCTTTCTTACTGATATGAGCCTTGGCTTTTCTGCATATTTCTCTCTTATCATGGATGCCCTGAACTTCAACAACTCTAATTCATTTTCAATATTTGCCTTCTTCATTTTATTTCAAATATCACACCCAAGAAATCCATATCTCACCCAATTGATGTGGTTCACAGGTGAGAAACAGATGCGCAACAGGGCATAATCCATGGCGGTTAACTTTGATCTGAACTCAGGAAGTCTGAAACTCAACTGTGAACTCTCATTTTTACCTGCACCATAAATTTTCAAAAGGAACTTTGGTACTTGCATAAATGAAACTGTTGTTGGCTGCCAATGTTTTATTTCTTGACATGTTTGTAATGCGGACTTTGTTGATATTTGTTGCAGATGACTTGTAGGATTGGTGAGACAGTTTGGCTTGGCTTACAAGAAATAGCATGGATGTAAATTATGTGGAAATGACTTTTTGGCAAGGTTTCTCATGAAAACAGGTTTGAAGATAAAATGAAGGGTTTGATATGACAAACATACAAACTTGGAATTGTGATTTTGTTCTGACATGATCATTTGGTTTTGCAGGCATAAATTCTGATCATAATTGTGCTTGCAATTGGAATACTTTAACATGTTGTCTTGGAAGCATCTGTTGCTGAATCATTTGCACTGGTTGCTGAGATTGTTGAACAGGACCTCCACCATGACGTCCACCAGGGCGCTGACCTTGTTGTCCCTGCTGAACCAAAGGAACAAAGTAACTCCACCAGGTCTCATCCCAGGAGCAAGCTGCTGCTGATATCCAAATCCAGCTTGAGTGGGTATCATGGCTGGTGGAACTTGACCATACATAAACTGTTGTCCAAGATCTGGAGCACCGTGAGGGTAGAGTGGCATTCACGATGCAACAGAAGGAGTAATTGCAACTGGCCTCATTTGGTGTGTACTGATGAATACCAAAGATGAATCGTGGACGTATTGCTATGCTTCAAAGGTAATTAGAATCTGACAATTATGAACACATATGTTTTGTGAATTTTCTGCATGAACTCTGGCTTTCATGTGTTTGAGATTTGATGTATTCACGAGTACCACTCCATACCTTGCTCTATTATTGCTTACGCTTACCGTCGCGGCTTGTTTGGACATGTTTGCTTTCTATTTGGCTGTGACTTGTATTAATCCCTTTGTCTTATGTGTGGCTTATAATGTCTTAGTATGAAGGAATTTATCAGGAAGAAGTTGCAGGCTGCATGTGAATCTTAAATTTCTTGCAACATTTGCTATGAAACTAGTTGTGCATTGAATTCTGAATTGATTAAAAATCTTTTAGATGAACTGGATTAGCTTGAGGCTTTAGAAATATGAAGTTCTGTGGTAAATAAAGTATGGCACGCGGTATTGCTGAAATGAGTCCTTCACACATTTGCATTGGTGACAAATGACTTTAATATGAATTGCCTTGTAACCTCTCTTTTTCTTCTTTTGTTACAGGGCACGAAGATGGAATTGTTAAGGCACATGCGATTGGCCTGATTATAACGGTGCCGAGAGGATAGCTTGCAGCACTTTCCTCTTCTTCTTTTTTTGTACACATGACTTGGCATGACACTTATGACCATTTGATTTTTTTGGCGGTTTGCATTAATTAGGAATTTTCAAGGTATCTTATATGGTAATTATATAATAAGTATCACATCTGTCATTTCTTCAAAACAAAGCCTTCAAAACCATGCCCATCATATCATGTCTCTTAAAATAATGAAGTAGCTCCAACTAACTTTGATGAACACCTTAGTTCTTTCTGATATCCAACAAAAAATTAAACATGTATTGATTTTGGAATGAAGTCACAATTTGTATCTATTTCCATTGAATTTAATAAAACCGCAAACCGCAACTCAAGAAGAATCTACTTGAAAACAATCAACCATGCCTTGAACAAATCATGTCTTGTAACCATTTTGCACTACTTTGAATTGAACATGAGTCATGTAATTGGCTTTCATACCTTGAAATAATCTTAGAATCCACTTTAAAACCACTTTTGAATCTTTGCAATTTATCCAATACGAATCAAGGTCGGTAGTAGTTCAGATTGTAGCTTTGTATCAAACAAAATGCTTTTGCCTTAATCTTGGTAAATTATGAAACACACGAACGTAACAAGAATGAGAAAATCCAATTGAAGTTATAATTATGTAGCTTGATCCACATACTTTCCTCTTTAGAATGTGGATGGGATAAGCAACGAAAACCTTATGTCTTGAAATCATGTCGAACCATTTGAATAACAATATGGATTCCAATTCACCAGGCTTGAATCTTCACAAAACCTTAAATTTGAACTAGATTCATGCCCATGAAACTCTTGAAATCAACCCTGACTTGATTAAACATTTGAGCTTCAACCTCGAAACATCTTTGTAAAATCTGGAGGAAAACACAACATATATATCTTTTGATTTTACGAATAAATGGTTAGTATAAAAATGCAAATTTAATAAATACATAAGTGGGACAAATTTAAGGTATGACAGATGCCCCTATCTAATTGTCTTAAATCCGAAGAATTGAAATTCCAGGATAAAAGTCAATTAGATACAAAAAATACCCAAAATTTGGCCGATGCAAAATGCAATGCGATGGCGAAGCATGAGATGTATGTATGGATGTAAAAGCTAGGATTTAATGCAATTTGAATGCAATATGAAATATGATGACATAAAGTCTGCGGGGATGATGAAATGATGAGAAAACAATGAAAATGAAAAGGTAAGAAACTGGTTGTGGAAAAACAAGACATTTATGAAAATTTGTCTGGGTAACAGAGAATAGTCAGAAATACTCGAAATGAGAGAAATAAACCCTGAGAAAAGTAATAAAGACATCCAGAAAAATCTATGGATGCATAAACACCAATTTTGGAAATCAACGCCCGTAACATCTAGAAAAGTACTAGATGTGGAATGAAACCCAAATTACGAAGGTACACCAAGGGAGACATCAAGCTCTTCAACTAGAAAATTAAAAGGGATGTCACTTGAAATAGGGATCCACGTCAAACTTAACATAGTTTAAAGGAAAAGAAAATATTCACGCCGAATTTTCTTAACAAGACAAATTTGAAGGAAAAGAGTTCCACGCCAAATTTTCTTAACAAGACGAATTTGAAGGAAAAGAGTTCCACGCCAAATTTTCTTAACAAGACAAATTTGAAGGAAAAGAGTTCCACGCCAAACTTAACACAGTTTGAAGGAAAAAGGTTCCACGCCAAACTTAACACAGTTTGAAGGAAAAAAGGATTCCACGCCAAACTTGACACAGTTTGAAGGAAAAGAGTTCCACGCCAAACTTGACACAGTTTGAAGGAAAAAAGGGTTCCACGCCAAACTTAACACAGTTTGAAGGAAAAAGGGTTCCACGCCAAACTTAACACAGTTTGAAGGAAAAGGGGTTCCACGCCAAACTTAATATAGTTTGAAGGAAAGGGGTTCCACGCCAAACTTAACACAGTTTGAAGGAAAAAAGGTTCCACGCCAAACTTGACACAGTTTGAAGGAAAAGGAAATATCCACGCCAAATTTATCAATAAGACAAATTTGAAGGAAAAGGGTTCCACGCCAAACTTAACACAGTTTGAAAGAAAAGGAAATATCCACGCCAAATTTATCAATAAGACAAATTTGAAGGAAAAGAAAATAAACACGAAAGACAGGATGGCAGATACGACTGCTTTGATAGGTGCCAAATGAGTTGGACTTTGACTATAAGGTAAGATAACAAGACAAACGGGAAATGCATATGAGCATGAAGTAAACTCCGTGCTATGCTCGATATGAAATTGTATGGTGCAAATGGTGCAATGATTGCAATGCAAATGCTGAGACCACGGGATAAGACTCTTTTGGAGAGGTGCGGTTGAAACAGCTGATTCCACAACACGATGAACCTTGCCATTTATGCCCTTTGAAAGATATCCTGAACACAACTTCTATTACATTTGTTAGAAATATCATGATGTTGATCCTGTTGGGAAGGAGTGATAAAATTTGCTTGGGGATTGCTTGGAGTAGATTGCCCCATGTTGAATGATTCTGAAGTGACTGATTGACTGGTCGCTTGAAATGCTTGCCCCAACATGAGTCCTGAAGAAAAATCCTTTCTGAATAACAAGATCTTTGATTGAAATATGCCCCTGATAAGACCACTGATCAATTTTCTCAACTGTTTAGAATTCCTTGATAATGAGTACTTATTGTAAATAAAATGTTCATTCAAAAAGTGTTAATTTTAATACAAAGCTCAAGCACAAATTTTGAAATCAAAATCATTATTGGAATGATATTGGTGTAAAGAAAATGAAATACTGGCAAGAATGCACTGTTTATTAAGTCATGCAAAGTGCAAAGTGAAAGATAATGCAAATTGAAAAATATGAAAAAGGTATGATACCAAATCAAATGATTAGCAAATCTCTTGGGGAGTCAGCTTACGCAACCTTGTTGCGATATGCTTTCAAAACAGACCTAACTTCAATTAGGTCTTTAAAGGGTTGTAACGTGGGTTGGTTCATGGTTTATGAAACAAAGGATATAAGGCTCAAAATTTAATTTTTACCCAACCCATTCTCCATGATGATCTTCAGTCCTACGCTCAATTATTTCTACCTATATATTCAGGTTATTTGAGGTTGCATCAATGAGGATGGCTCAAAAGACAAAGGTTTATTGGATAGCAGTCATTGCTTCTTCACAACACTTTGTTGGTTTGTTTTATGAGGACTTTGGGTCAACTCTTCTTTGTATTTATTGAGGAATTTTGGTGACCTCTCATGATTTGAAATTCTTATTATCCCTAACTTTTGCCTGGACTGTATCTTTGATGTTTTCAGTCCACTGGGATGCTTTTATTTTTGCCTAAGTCGCCTTTTAGGTGTTGACTTAACGGATTTTTCATTTTTGACTTAGACAATGACTGCCATTAACTTCCTCGACAATTGTGTGAAGGAAAACTTGGGCTTGAAAGCCTTATTGAACGGCGTAAGGAATGATCCTCCTGAAATTGAATGCATACTCGAACTAATTGAGAACTACCCTGCCCTGGGTTAATATTACAGGTTTTTTCGTGTAGAAAGAAACTCCAACTTCTAGGCTCAAAGGGGTTGACAATGGATTAACTTCCTTATTTATCCAGTGTTTGGGAGTTGAAACAATGCCTGTATATCATCAGCAAGGTTTTATTTTGAAAGCATACCATTCAACAATTTGGGTATTTATTCGTCATCCTCCCTCCAATCATTGCTTGCAATAGATGAAATGAGAGAAACAATGGTATATATTTTTTGGAATTTTTGAAAATGAAAAGCATAAATACGCACAAATATGAAAGTGAATGAATTGATTCAAAAACATGCGATGCTCATTTCATTAACATTAACATTAAAGAACAAACAAAGTCTTTAAACAAGTACACATAATACAAACAAGGAATTTTAAAAACTGAAAAGAAACAATGCCTAGTGTCTAATCAGTAACAAGGATGAGCTTTCCCGTATGATCCACTGGCTTTAGGTAATAACTTGTGATTCTTCGACCAACTCTTCAGCCACTTTGTTTTGGCATGGGATCTATTTCAACCTTGGGAACCTTTCTTGGTGTGAAGGTGAGCACGTCTCCCCTGACCAAGTCCTGAACTCGAGCTTGGAAAGCATAACAGTTCTCAATATCATGACCTGCAGCTCCTTCATGGAATGGGCAATGAAGATCGGTCCTAAATCCAGGTGGAAGAGGATTTGGAGGATTAAGAGGTCTGGTGGTGACAAGACCTTTCTTGCACAGTTCAGGGAAAATCTCAGCATACTTCATGGGAATAGGATCAATAGGAGCCCTGGGCCTGGGATTGCGAGTCTGATTCTGACCAACATTCCTTTGTGGAGGAGCTCGAGCTGGTGGAGCATTAACCATAGGAGCAACTGTGGCTACTTGGGCTTCACCATATTGTTGTTGTCTGTAGTAGGGTCTTCTTTCAGTGTTAACAGCATGAGTATCACCCTCCTTCTTCTTTTGAAAATTCCCAGAGGACTTTCTCGCAGCATTAGAAGCTTCAGCACTTCCAAACTTGCCCTTTCTGACTCCTTCTTCTAGCCTTTCTCCAATAGTGACTAGGTCAGCAAAACTAGATGATACGCTACCTATCATCCTTTCCCAGTATAGAGGTTGAAGAGTGTCCATGAACAGACCAGTCAACTCTTTCTCCGCCAAGGGAGGCTCAACCTGAGCAGCTAGCTCTCTCCAATGCTGAGCATACTCTTTGAATGATTCCTTTTCTTTCTGAGCCATGTTTTGAAGCTGACGGTGGTCAGGCGCCATGTCCCGATTGTATTTGTATTGTCACAGAAATGCATCAAGCAGATCCTGCCAGCATTGGATACGGCTTTTCTCGAGTCCCATATACCATTTCAAAGATGCCCCACTCAAACTATCTTGGAAGCAATGGATGAGTAGTTTGTCTTTATTAGCATGGGCAGCCATTTTGCGGCAATACATGATCATGTGGCTTTTTGGGCAAGTATCTCCCTTATATTTTTTCAAATATTGGAATTTTGAACTTGTCTGGCATAACCAAATTCGAAACCAAGCACATATCTGATGCGGCAGCGTTGAAGACATCAAATCCTTCCACAGCTCTGATCCTCTTTTCCAAAGTCATACATTGTTCCCTAACATCCTCAAAATTCCCAGCCTCACCTTGTACCGATGATGGTGGATTATGCACGAAGGGAGGATTCACATAAGCAGTTTGGGCAACAGTATGCACATTGGGTTGAGAGTCAGCGAACACTCCAGGTTCGAAAAAGGTAGATGTACCAGTCATCTGAGTAGTTGCAAATGGTGGAGTATAACCCTATGGCAATCCAAATTCTGGACATGTGCTAGTGGGTCTTGAAGACTCTGCATTAATGACGAAACTACTGACTTCAGAGGTGACAGTCTTCTGAGCTGGAGTGTCCTTAGTAGCCAAGACTTGGAGCATATCCATAATCTTGCTCACACTGCTCTTCAGGTCATCAATGTCTTCCCTGACTCTCTTGTTGTGTTCTTCTTGTTCAGCCATTCTTCTTCTTTCGTGGGCCCTAGCTCTGTATCTGCGTGGAGGAATCAGCTTGACGGGCACTCAACAACTCTGAAGACGAGAACGAATGAACATGAGCGACTATGAATGCAAAAATGAATGCAAATATGAATGCAATGATATGCAAATAAAATGCGAAAAGATGCTAAACATAAGGTCACGGTATCACAAGTCCAAGGTACGGATGGAGGATACTCGAATAACCTTCCTCTCAAGGATCTTGCCAGGTAGGCTATAAGGTTAAAAGGAAACCCCAAAGTTACCAATCCCTATGGTTGTTCATCACACACGCCATAAGCATGACGGTTGATTGACTCCACCATATGAATCTCTTTTGGGTGAGATCTTCGTATCGAGCCACGCGAGAGGGAAGTCTCTCGGTGCCCCATACTAAGCGATCATCGACACGGGGTTTAAAACAAAGTCTCAGAGTTATGGACCTTTCTCAATTGTTTGATGCACGTGTCAGTTTTATATATTCTTGACAGTCAATCAACTCCATTGAGTAAGTCTATTCTGAGTGAGGTCTTCATATCGAGCCATGTGAGGGCGAACCCCGGTGCTCCATACTACGCGACCATCAACCTATGTTTTAAGCCACACAGCTTTAAGGTTCTAAAGGTCCTCAGAGTCGACGACCCTAATGAAAATAACTGAGCACACATGTCAAGAACTTGACGGTCGTCACTATTCTCATTAGAATCTACTCCAAGTGAGATTTTCGTATCGACAACCCACGAGAGTGGTTCTCTCAGGAGCCCATACTACACAAGCTCGCTAACTTATGTTTGCACTCGAAAGCCCGGGCATAAAGCTTTTCACTCAAGTTTCAAAATATCGATCCAAGAACCACAAGGTATAATATGGAAAGCGATAAAGAAAGCGGTAAAACATAAACAAGTAAGACATAAAGGTAAGCATACAAACAAGCGTGAAGCAACCTAGATTAGGCTTGACTTGCATAGGGGTGAACCAGTCCCCAGCAGAGTCGCCAGCTGTCGTACCTCGAAAAATACGATCCTCGCGAATGCGGTCGCGGCTGGGCTGACTTGAGAGTCGCCACCTAATTTTATTTATTCCCAAAGAGGGAAAGGGAAAATATAGATAAAACCCGGGAAGAAAGGATAAAGACAAGTTCGTCGCCACCATTGTCTAGGTTCGGAAGTCGGTTATGCAGGGGGAAGGTATTAGCACCCCCTACATCCATCGTACTCGATGGGAACCTTCTAAGTTGTCACGCGCGAAAGGATGTCTATGCCTAATGAATTACTTGCTAAAAGAGGAAAAGGATTTAAATTTTATTATCTTTCTTTAGGAGTCGAATTGCACTAAAGACTATGGATAGTTTATTCCGAACCAACAAGCCAAGTGTCTTGCGACAGAATAATCGGAGCGAATAACGAGAGCTCGTAATCCTCCTTTCTACCACTTAAGGCTCGTTGCGTATAATTTCTCTCATATTATTAAAGTATTTTATTACCTAAGACCACTTGACGTTGGATCAAGGGTTCAGATTTAAAAGAAACATTTTGGCAGGTCGATTGCGAGACATAAAGCGATCGCGAGGGGTGAGTGCAAAATGGAAGTTAAGGGTTAAATGGTTACGCAAGAACGAATCCTAATACTAAGCTAAGGTGGAGCCGTTGGAGCTCGAATTAAACCGAAAGCGTCGAAATTTAGCTCTTTAACTGTCTTAGAATCGATTCAAAGTTAGAATCATTCTATGAGAAGTCGAGCATTACTTTATAATCGAATAATTATTTAAATAAAAGAAATACGATAAAAAATACAATTGGTCTCATATTGATCTAAATGACACCGATTTGTCAAAATCGAACATTTAGATCGTTTGTTATATCATCGACCACAAAAAATAAAATAAAGTCGAAATAATAATAAAAGTTTGGCCTCATATTTAATTTAAATGACGTCGATTTATTAGAAATCGAATATTCAAATATGTATTCATCGGCCCAATAAATAATAAATCGAGATAATATGAAACATTAAGAAAAATAAACGTGTGGCCTCAAATTAGGGGATAACGTCGATTTATTAGAAATCGAATATCACCATTTATCATTGGCCGAATAAATAATAAAGTCGATAAATAATAATGGATCTAAAATTAATTAGAAAACCATAAAATAATGGAAAGAGGGTCTCATGTCAATTTGGACAACGTCGGTAAAATCGAATGTCACAAATCGGATAATAATATCATAGACCAAAAAATGCGAAATAAATCGATAAATCGATAAATAAATAGAAAATAGAAAAATGGCCTCAAATCGGTTTAGATAACGTCGCTAAATGGAATATCGATAAACCGTATTTTTATCATAGGCCCTAATAAAATGAATATAAATAATAGAATGAGTATATAAAATACTTACAAATTAATATAGACAAAATGGTCTCATAACAATTCAGATAACGTCGGTAAACCGAATATCAAGGAAACGCGGTTATATCATTGACCAAATAAAAAAATAAGAAATAACCCGATAAGTCGATAAATAATGAAAAGTGGAAAAGTTGTAAAGGAGTGTGAATAATAAATTTCCTCAAGCCTAGGCTTAACAAAACTGGTCCAAGACTTCATTAATAAAAAATTATAATAAAAAAAAAACTTAAAAAAAAAACATAAGTTAACAAAAGAAACATCAATGGGCCAAATAAGCAAACAGAGTGAGTCATAGCCTATCATCACCAGCTGGACCGGTCCGATTCATGAGTAAAATCCAGAATAAGCGTGACCTGGCTCTTTCAAGCTTCAACGGTCCATATATCACATGACACATTGCAAATTTTGAAAGCAATACATCTATCATGAGGACACATAATATTTCAGCATTGGGAAGGTAAAAAACTTTATAGCAGCTTTGCCAAGAAAAACGCAGGCGCCATACATCAACATCATCATTTAATATTCTAAAAATGTAACCCTACTTACAAAACAATAAAAAGAACTGACCGGTACACTATCCTTTTAAACTCTAAAAGAACAATTAAAAAAAACAAAGTTTATCTTCTTTGTAGGTAAACAAGAAAACACATGGAGAAACAAACAACAACAAAAATCTCAAAGAAAACTCATCGATTCTTTTCTCCTCTCAACTCCATCACGATTGACTTCATTGTATCATCAACAAATTACAAAGAAAACACATATCAAGCCAATAACCCTAACCACAATCATATTCAGACCCCAATTTCACCAATTCACACCATACAGAGGAAGAACAAGGTATACGAGTAGACAAGGATGAGTAAAATTACCTCCAATGGAAAATGATGATTCAAACTCTTTTCAGGTATGCCCTGTTTTCTCCTTCTACGTGATTTTCTTCTCCTTCTTCTCTCGTTCTCGCTTCTTGTTGTTTATTGTTGTTGCGCGTTGTTGATGTGAAACGCGTGATTGGGTGAGGGGTTTAGCTCGAATCGTCTCAGAGTTCAATGAGAGATTCTTTAATTATGAGTTTTTGTGATTTGGGGTTTTTTTGGTGCCTCTTTTTAGTAGCTAGGGTTTTCCTCTTCCCTTTCTGCGCCAATCCTTGAGGTTTTTATAGAAGCATATTTAGGGTGAAGTTTATGTGAGAGGTTGTGTGGTAGAAGAAATTCGTTCATACGTGTGAGTAAGGGCCGAAATTCCGTTAGGACGAATCTGTGGGATTTTGTGTGGTGGGGACCAATTGGTGAATCAGTAAATTTGTTTGTCTGTAGCGAGCTTCTAGATGGTATATGGTCCCACTGTGAAGTTGATTTTCACTGAATTCTGCTTGACTTTTACTACTATGAATTTAGGTGCCTTTCTTACTGATATGAGCCTTGGCTTTTCTGCATATTTCTCTCTTATCATGGATGCCCTGAACTTCAACAACTCTAATTCATTTTCAATATTTGCCTTCTTCATTTTATTTCAAATATCACACCCAAGAAATCCATATCTCACCCAATTGATGTGGTTCGCAGGTGAGAAACAGATGCGCAACAGGGAACAATCCATGGCGGTTAACTTTGATCTGAACTCAGGAAGTCTGAAACTCAACTGTGAACTCTCATTTTTACCTGCACCATAAATTTTCAAAAGGAACTTTGGTACTTGCATAAATGAAACTGTTGTTGGCTGCCAATGTTTTCTTTCTTGACATGTTTGTAATGCAGACTTTGTTGATATTTGTTGCAGATGACTTGTAGGATTGGTGAGACAGTTTGGCTTGGCTTACAAGAAATAGCATGGATGTAAATTATGTGGAAATGACTTTTTGGCAAGGTTTCTCATGAAAACAGGTTTGAAGATAAAATGAAGGGTTCTTTGATATGACAAACATACAAACTTGGAATTGTGATTTTGTTCTGACATGATCATTTGGTTTTGCAGGCATAAATTCTGATCATAATTGTGCTTGCAATTGGAATACTTTAACATGTTATCTTGGAAGCATCTGTTGCTGAATCATTTGCACTGGTTGCTGAGATTGTTGAACAGGACCTCCACCACGACGTCCACCAGGGCGCTGACCTTGTTGTCCCTGCTGAACCAAAGGAACAAAGTAACTCCACCAGATCTCATCCTAGGAGCAAGATGCTGCTGATATCCAAATCCAGCTTGAGTGGGTATCATGGCTGGTGGAACTTGACCATACATAAACTGTTGTCCAAGATCTGGAGCACCGTGAGGGTAGAGTGGCATTCGCGATGCAACAGAAGGAGTAATTGCAACTGGCCTCATTTGGTGTGTACTTATGAATACCAAAGATGAATCGTGGATGTATTGCTATGCTTCAAAGGTAATTAGAATCTGACAATTATGAACACATATGTTTTGTGAATTTTCTGCATGAACTTTGGCTTTCATGTGTTTGAGATTTGATGTATTCACGAGTACCACTCCATACCTTGCTATATTATTGTTTACGCTTACCGTCGCAGCTTGTTTGGACATGTTTGCTTTCTATTTGGCTGTGACTTGTATTAATCCCTTTGTCTTAAGTGTGGCTTATAATGTCTTAGTATGAAGGAATTTATCAGGAAGAAGTTGCAGGCTGCATGTGAATCTTAAATTTCTTGCAACATTTGCTATGAAACTAGTTGTGCACTGAATTCTGAATTGATTAAAAATCTTTTAGATGAACTGGATTAGCTTGAGGCTTTAGAAATATGAAGTTCTGCGGTAAATAAAGTATGGCACGCGGTATTGCCGAAATGAGTCCTTCACACATTTTCATTGGTGACAAATGACTTTAATATGAATTGCCTTGTAACCTCTCTTTTTCTTCTTTTGTTACATGGCACGAAGATGGAATTGTTAAGGCACCTGCGATTGGCCTGATTATAACGGTGCCGAGAGGATAGCTTGCAGCATTTTCTTCTTCTTTTTTTTTGTACACATGACTTGGCATGACACTTATGACCATTTGATTTTTTTGGCGGTTTGCATTAATTAGGAACTTTCAAGGTATCTTATATGGTAATTATATAATAAGTATCACATATGTCATTTCTACAAAACAAAGCCTTCAAAACCATGCCCATCATATCATGTCTCTTAAAATAATGAAGTAGCTCCAACTAACTTTGATGAACACCTGAGTTCTTTCTGATATCCAACAACAAATTAAACATGTATTGATTTTGGAATGAAGTCACAATTTGTATCTATTTCCATTGAATTTAATAAAACCGCAAACCGCAACTCAAGAAGAATCTACTTGAAAAAAATCAACCATGCCTTGAACAAATCATGTCTTGTAACCATTTTGCACTACTTTGAATTGAACATGAGTCATGTAATTGGCTTCATACCTTGAAATAATCTTAGAATCCACTTTAAAACCACTTTTGAATCTTTATAATTTATCCAATACGAATCAAGGTCGGTAGTAGTTCAGATTGTAGCTTTGTATCAAACAAAATGCTTTTGCCTTAATCTTGGTAAATTATGAAACACACGAACGTAACAAGAATGAGAAAATCCAATTGAAGTTATAATCATGTAGCTTGATCCACATACTTTCCTATTTAGAATGTGGATGGGATAAGCAACGAAAACCTTATGTCTTGAAATCATGTCGAACCATTTGAATAACAATATGGATTCCAATTCACCAGGCTTGAATCTTCACAAAACCTTAAATTTGAACTAGATTCATGCCCATGAAACTCTTGAAATCAACCCTGACTTGATTAAACATTTGAGCTTCAACCTCGAAACATTTTTGTAAAATCTGGAGGAAAACACAACATATATATCTTTTGATTTTACGAATAAATGGTTAGTATAAAAATGCAAATTTAATAAATACATAAGTGGGACAAATTTAGGGTATGACAGGTTCTAAACTAGGTTACAAGGTTTCTTTTATAACATATTCCCAACTGAACTTGGGCCTAAAAATCACAGCACAGACGCTGCTAAAAAATATGCAGAAAAATCTGCTACAAATATACAAAAAGATCTTCAAATATAAAAACTCCTAAAATATCTCTAAATATAGAAACTCTATATTTTTCAATATTTGTCTTCAATGTAAATTTGAGTCTTCAAGATCTTTTACATCAGCGCCATTAGATTGATTTAAATCTTTAATAATGTTTTGTTTCTGTTGAAACCTAAAAGAATATTCAATCCATCTTCAGTAGTTCATGATGTCGAATGAACTGTCTTGACATCTTCTTCGACATATTGATCCAGATGTTGAAACATTTCAACACAACATGTTTGGGAGCACACAAAAGGATTCTTTGCTTTATATATTCTTTCTTTTGCAAAGATCATGTACATACACATTGTTGCTATATTTGTTTTACAAAATTCATGCCAATTATAGAACTTACAAATTCTAAGTTATGGAGTCGGTTACGTGAAGAGAAGGTATTAGCACCCCTTCACGTCCGTTGTACTCAACGGGAACCTCTTAGTTTAATTTGAGATTGAATGTTGACTTATACTATTGTTTTCTTCGAAATAAGGAAAAAGATATGTGGATAATGGATGGTTTTATTCTTAGGGTGCTCAGCAAGAATTAAGATTCTTGTGCCTATGTATTCCCTCGTGTAATGGGAAAGTCATAGCTTTGTAGTTCGTGGGACTATGATTGGTTAGTGGTTTTTTAAGGAACAAGTATTTAAATCTCTCTTCAACTGCTAAACTTTGGCTTGTCTGCTCAGTGGGGGAGACAGAAACACTAGTTTATAAGCACGATAGAAGGGACTTAAACAATGTTCATTTTAAGGAAAGATGTTTGATCTTGATTAGTGTTTTAGGAACCAAAGGTCAAATGAATCACAACCCAATAAGTTTGTCCTAAGAGCATTCATTCAAGGATTCAAGGAATGCGAGACTCCAAGAACCCCTTTCTTTCGTTATTTGATACGTTAGATTTAAATGTTTTAAGGACCGAAGGGTTAAATGAAATACAATCCAAGGCGTTTGCCTCAAGAGCATCCTTTCTAGGATTCAAGGAATGCGAGACTCCAAGAACCCTATTCTTTCGTGATTTGATTATGAAAATAGTTTGAGTATTTGTATTGAGTAAAGGTTTGAACTAATCGTATTGGTTTAAGGTTGATGGTTGAGGGTATTTTAAAGATGAAAGAGAGAATGAAAAACAACTCAAGGAGCTAGCCTCAAGAGCAATCATTCAAGAATTCAAGGAATGCGAGACTCCAAGAACTCAATTCTTTCGTAGTTTGATTATGAAACGATTAAGTATTTTAGGAATGAAAGGTTAAATGAAAAACAACTCGAGGAGCGAGCCTTAAGAGCATTCATTCGAGAATTCAAGTAATGAAAGACTCCAAGAACTCAATTCTTTTGTTGTTTGATTTTAAAAGATTTGATAAAAATCGTATTTGTTAGAGAGATTTTAGATGGGTTTAGAAGGACCTATTCGGACTAGGTTAAGGTCGATGGTGAGGCAACAAGCGCTCGAGTTACAGGTGTTTATGAATAAGTATGTAGAAAGATCCATTTGGAGTTGGACCAAGGGATTTACTTATATTTGAAAGATTAGTATAACGGTGTATGCATTCATATTTTACTTAACAAATTATGGTCATAATACAAGAATAATTCACGCAAGTCCAAATAAGGTGTTTAATCAACATACAACCAAATAATGAGCAAGGACCAATACACGTTAAGACAATAATAAATCAAACACACAAGCATAAAAAGAATAATCAAGTAGAAATATCAATCCAAGCTCTAACATGAATTTCCACATGAAATTTACAAACACACAATTTCTTTTCATGGCTTACTTCCACATTTTTCTTTCATATAAAGAATGAAATGTTCACACAAAAACTAATTTATTTGAAAGTATTACGTATGATTTTTATTTAAAATTAGCATGAATAATTTTATTAACTAAATGTGAAAAAAAAAATAAACAAATGGGCCAGAGTTTAGAAAAAAATTGAAAAGCAAAGTTAAAAATAACTATTAATAAAAATCATAAGGCAGAAAACTGACACATGCTCAAATTAATGAGAAAGGCAGAGAGAGTAACATAAGGCAGCGTGAAGTTTAGATCTTGAGAAGCCAAGTCATTAAACCCTTGTTAAAACACATTGAATAAAAATGATAACATATAGAGTTGGGGGAATAAAAGGGTTACAAGTTTGAAGAAGGAAACGATAGATTCTCTCATTTACAATATGTCGATGACACTTTGATAATATGCGAGAAAAGGTGGTCAAACATTAGAACGATTAAGACAATTCTATAATTGTTCGAAGTTATGTCTAATCTACAAGTAAATTTCAATAAGAGTGTGATTGATGGAATCAACATCTCCCAATATTAGATGACAGAGGTGACAAGAATTCTGAATTGTGGCATAGGTGTTTTACCTTTCTTGTATTTGGGATTACCAATCAGGGCGAACCCAAGCCAGAAGGAGACTTGGGCTCAAGTGATTAAAACGGTGAAAGACAGGCCATCTAGTAGGAAAAATAAGCACTTATCCATCAGAGGTTAAATTGTTTTGTTAAAATTTGTCTTATACGCGATTTCAGTCTACTCCTATCATTCTTCAAGGCTCCGACACGTATTATCTCAAAACGAGAATCTATTTTTAAACAGTTTCTCTAGGGGTTGTGAGGAAGAGAGAAAGATAAATTAGGTTAGTTGGGATAAGGTGTGTAAACCAATTGAAGAAGGGGGTTTAGGAGTCAGAAACTTGAGAATTTTTAATGTAGCATTACTGGAAAAATGGAAATGGAAAGATAAAGTAGATAAAAAGGGATTATGGTAAGAAACACTTATAAATAGATATGGGACATAGAACATAGAGCATAACTTTAGGAACTCTTCTGGCCCAAGATGGTGGAAAGGAATATTTCATTTGGATATTGAGGAAGTGGAAAGGCTCAACGAGTAATCAGTGAAAGAAGTCTATAGAGGATTATAGTCAGAGAACAATTCAGGGAAAGAATTTGGGTGGTCGAAAATCTGGAGTAATACGATTCCACTAAAAACTTCATGCTTAATTTGGAGATTACTCCAAAACAAGATTCCAGCTAGAGATAATTTAGAAAAAAAAGGAGTTGTTATTTAAGGGGAATATAGGTGTATAGGAGAGCATGGGCGGGAGGAGTCAGTTTCTCACGTTTTCCTTGAGTGTCCAATCTTTCCAGGTGTATAGAGCTCAATTTATAACTGGCTTGGAATACTTACTGTTATGCATAACAACAGTTGTCAACATATGGAACAATTCAAACATTTTCTCAGTAAAACGAATTCAATGGCTAAGAAGATGTTGTTGATCTGAAACGCTTGCATTAGGTGTATTTGGTTATCAAGGAATGCTAAAATATTCTGGTATGAGGAAATCAATGAAGAAAAGATTGTTGAAGAGATAAAAATGAATCTATGGAGGTGGCTAAAACTGAAAGCAAGCCTGATCAAATGTGATATTGGCCAATGGTTCATGTCCCCAAAAGCCTGTCTAGGTATCACAATGAAATTTGACGTAATTGGTCCCCGACAACGGCGCAAAAAACATGATGTGGTGTTTTCGCAAGTATATGAATCATACCAGAGTAATACAAAAGATTATCGATCCCACATAAACCAAACGTCAATTTATCGATTTCTATTGTTAAGATGTTTATCTAAGGCAAATCAAAACAGGAGTTTTAAGAGTGCACAATGAAAGTAAAGTATGAAGATATAAATTCAAATTAAAACAACTGGATTGAATGTAATTCACACAGTCGGATAATATTTCATATGTTTGCAAATAGAACTACTTAAGGGGAAATATTCTCTACTTATGAAAATAACTAATTTAGTGGGAACCGTCACTTTCGTGTATTCATAACCGAGTTTATCCCTTAATCAAAACCTCTTATTGTCACTTATAAAAATGCGCGTATTGCGTTAAATTAATAAACCTATTTTTAAAAAATATAGTTTCTTGACTCAGTCAAAAAGTATTTTGATTTGGAACTTTAAATCAATAGAGGTTCATGCGAATTGGGCTTTTAAACCCATAAATGCGTCTGAAAATAGTTTTAAAATTGTTTTTCTATAGTATTGAAAACTCCTACTTAACTGGACAAAGTGCTTTCGCTTCCTTTGAACAGTTAAGACTAACCAAGTTTAACCCAAGGTTGGACGGCTTTCGATCTTACCCAACAAAAATAAAGTACAGAAAACTTGTGTTAAAAACCAAAATAGCCCCTAAGAATTTCTATAAACACATTGTATGAAATATTACTTTAACTATGATCCTTACATTCTAACCTTTTAAAATTTAGCTAGACATGGAAATGTAAATAGACATATTAAAATGGATCATGTTATAAGAAAATTCTTAAGGTAAAAAGGTTTGCAAGATAAGTAAATGGTGTAAGTAAATAAAGCAGGTAAATAAGTGCGAGACAAGGAAGTAAAGTGAATTAAAGCGAGTGCAAGGAAATAAACAAAGTAAAATTGAGTGCGATAAAATAAATGAAGTAAACTACGAGTGCGATAAAATAGAAACCTGCTCTAAATCAGAGGCTTTAAGTCAGGTACAACTAGAAATAAATGCGATTGGAAATGAAAATGGCGGCAGGATTAACTTATACCCGAGTGCTCCAAACTCGATTACAGACTCTATCAATGGTGTGATAACTCTTCGATGTGAAGGGATTATCATTTACAATAATGCATAGTATATGGCGTAAGTTTGCGACTAAGTTTGGAATATGAAAATGAACTAGGAACTAAACTATTTATACCCAAAGAAAAGACCATGGAAAGACAAGATTTCCCTCAAACTCCTTTTGGGTGGGACGATGAGAAATAAAGGTGGCACCCACCACCCTCTTTTGGTGCCCGCCATGTTAACTAAGGGAGGAATTTAAGGAGAATGTGGCAGTTGACATCAATTTGAATCCATCCATGTCATGGCCTACCCAGTGGCGATCGCCATGGTAGATGCCATGTGAACAATTGGCTCAAAAAATGGTTTTCTGGCTCGTTTTTCTTCATTTCTTTTCGAGGAGCTCGGGATAAACAAATCACCTGGAAAAAAACAAAAATCTAGCATAACACAAAAAAACAACAATAAAGTCCTAATAAACATGTGCAATCTGCATCAAATATGCAGTTTGATTCAGTGTTATCAAATTCTTCTACACTTAAACCTTTTCTTGTCTTCAAGAAGAAAAATTTATAGCTCATGAAAGAAAATGGTATCAGTGAACGATTTGGGCTAAAAGGGCTTCTAAGTTCAAACTAGGATGAAGTGATAGTTTCTAACTGAGTGAACCAAGTTAATCAAAATAACACTTTTTCACAGATACGGACATAAACTTTGTTCATATACAAACCAATCCATGGCATACCTTTTAATCTATTTTCGGTCCTCTTCATTCTGGAGAAATCACATTAAGCCCTTTATCTGTACATACTTATAGTAAAGTGACCGGTTAGTGATTCTGATCTCAAGCATGAGGCTCTGGTACACAAGTTTATGTAACCCCTTTTATTTACCCAATTGTAGTCGTGGAGGATCAGATCGTAACCCGCCCTACCAAGTCCAACACTAGATACCTATGAACCAACCAGCAATGGGAAAACTTTATTCTTTTTGAATTATTTTTTTACAAATTTTTGGATTAAATGGCCTTGTGAGAGTCACCTATCCTCGAGTAGCCTTTATATAAATTATAACAACATAACAGACAAAAAAAACTTATATTCATCGATCCCCAACATAGAGCATGCTTAGGTTGGAGCTAACTACTAGGATAAACTACTTAAGAACCTATTCTAAAATGATAATTAAGGCCACAGGGTCGAATCCTATAATCATGAAGCTTATGGTGTTAAAACAATACTGATATTTCAAGAAGTTTTCCCAAGTCAACCACTTCCTATCTCAAACCTGTCTCATAGCCCAAATTTTTCAAAGCAATATCGTTTTCTGTTGTCAAAAATTTTTGGTAAGGCTAAATAAATGGGGAAATAAAGATACACCACACAGATGACTCGTCAAGCACATGCATTTGTTAAAAACAAACTAATAAAACAAGGTAAACAAACTAGAAAGCGGTAAAAAGGGAAAAATAAAAGAAATGCTAGCAAATAAAATCTCCTCCCACGCTTAAATCGAATATTGTCCCAGATGTTTCAAAATAAGATAAGGAAGGAGTAATATGGATAAGTTATAGCAGGCTACTAGTACTCTCGCCATCATGCGGTGAGTGCCTTGGATGACGAGATCTGTTGCGGCGATGATTGTTGTGAGAAGCTGCAAACTGGTCAAATATGGAGGATAAGGCGGCTTGAGATTGCATAATGCTTTGAATGGAGTTGTTTGTCCGCTGTTGTGACTCTCGCATGAAACTCATGTTAGCAACCGGATGCTATTGGATGGAAGAAAGAAAGTCATCACATCTTGAGATGTTCCCAGTGCGTTGGAACCGGTCACATTTCACTATGTAAGCATGAACATCACGCCATATTGTGGGCCAGAGAAGGCCAGCTTGAAGAATTTTAGCATACATTTTAGATGTTCTTGTGTGTTCCCCGTAGGGTGCAGAGTGGAAGTGTTCTATGACATTTCTTACCTCTTCTTCTGGAAACAACGACGGAATATACCGTTTGTATATCTTTTGAAACTAAGTGGCTCGTCCCAATAAAAATTTCTTACATCATTAAAGAACTTCTTTTTCTGTTGATAGTTAAGGTCAGGAGGTATGATATCAGCGGCAAGATGATTAACGAAATCAGCGTACCAAGGTACACTACTTACTGCTAAAGATTTCTCAGAGTTCTTAAGAGGATATAGGTTATTTTCTTCAATGGTATCTATCTTAGCTATTAACTTGTCATAGGCAAAATCATCATTTATAGGTACTAAATCTGGTTTCAGGTATTCAAGCCTAGAAAGGTGATCAGAAACTACATTTTTTGTGTCTTTCTTGTCTCGAATATCTAGATCAAACTCTTGCAGTAAAAGTATCCATCAAAGTAACCTAGGTTTAACATCTTTTTTTCTGAGTAGGTAACGAATAGCAGCGTGGTCTGTGTAAACTATAATTTTAGCCCATACCAGATAAGATCGAAATTTGTCTATAGCAAAACCTACAGCTAGGAGTTCCTTTTCAGTTGTTGAATAGTTAAGTTGAGTAACATCTAGGGCTAAAACTGAAAGCAAGCCTGATCAAATGTGATATTGGCCAATAGTTCATGTCCCCAAAAGCCTGTCTAGGTATCATAACGACATTTGACGTAATTGGTCCCCGACAACGGCACCAACAACATGATGTGGTGTTTTTGCAAGTATAAGAATCATGCCAGAGTAATACAAAATATTATCGATCCCACATAGACCAAACGTCAATTTATCGATTTCTATTGTTAAGATGTTTATCTAAGGCAAATCAAAACAAGAGTTTTAAGAGTGCACAATGAAAGTAAAGTATGAAGATATAAATTCAAATTAAAACAACTGACTTGAATGTAATTCACACAGTCGGATAATATTTCATATGTTTGCAAACAGAACTACTTAAGGGGAAATATTCACTACTTATGAGAAGAACTAATTGAGCGGGAACTATCACTTTCGCGTATTCAGAACCGAGTTTATCCCTTAATCAAAACCTCTTATTGTCACTTATAAAAATGCGCGTATTGCGTTAAATTAATAAACCTATTTTTAAAAAATATAGTTTCTTGACTCAGTCAAAAAGTATTTTGATTTGGAACTTTAAATCAATAGAGGTTCATGCGAACTGGGCTTTTAAACCCATAAATGCGTCCGAAAATAGTTTTAAAATCATTTTTCTATAGTATTGAAAACTCCTACTTAACTGGACAAAGTGTTTTCGCTTCCTTTGAACAGTTAAGACTAACCAAATTTAACCCAAGGTTGGACAGCTTTCGATCTTACTCTACAAAAATAAAGTACAGAAAACTTGTGTTAAAAACCAAAATAGCCCCTAAGAATTTCTATAAACATATTGTATGAAATATTACTTTAACTATGATCCTTACATTCTAACCTTTTAAAATTTAGCTAGACATGGAAATGTAAATAGACATATTAAAATGGATCATGTTATATGTAAATTCTTGAGGTAAAAAGGTTTGCAAAATAATTAAATAGTGTAAGTAAATAACGCAGGTAAATAAGTGCGAGACAAGGAAGTAAAGTGAATTAAAGCGAGTGCAAGGAAATAAATAAAGTAAAATCAAGTGCGATAAAATAAATGAAGTAAACTACAAGTGCGATAAAATAGAAACCTGCTCTAAATCAGAGGCTTTAAGTCAGGTACAACTAGAAATAAATGCGATTGGAAATGAAAATGGCGGCAGGATTAACTTATACCCGAGTGCTCCAAACTCGATTACAGACTCTATCAATGGTGTGATAACTCTTCGATGTGAAGGGATTATCACTTACAAGAATGCATAGTATATAGCTTAAGTTTGCAACTAAATTTGGAATATGAAAATGAACTAGGAACTAAACTATTTATACCCAAAGAAAAGACCATGGAAAGACAAGATTTCCCTCAAACTCCTCTTGGGTGGGACAATGAGAAATAAAGGTGGCGCCCACCACCCTCCATTGGTGCCCGCCATGTTAAATAAGGGAGAATTTGTGGATAATGTGCCAGTTGACATCAGTTTGAATCCATCCATGTCATGGCCTACCCAGTGGCGGTCGCCATGGTAGATGCCATGTGAACAATTGGCTCAAAAACTTGTTTTCTGGCTCGTTTTTCTTCATTTCTTCTCTAGGAGCTCTGGATAAACAAAATACCTGGAAAAAAACAAAAATCTAGCATAACACAAGAAAACAACAATAAAGTCCTAATAAACATGTGCAATCTGAGTCAAATATGCAGTGTGATTCAGTGTTATCAAATTCTCCCACACTTAAACCTTTTCTTGTCTTCAAGAAGAACACTTTATAGCTCATGAAAGAAAATGGTATTAGTGAATGATTTGGGATAAAAGGGCTTCTAAGTTCAAACTAGGATGAAGTGATAGTTTCTAAATGAGTGAACCAAGTGTATCGAAATAACAATTTTTCACAGATACGGACATAAACTTCGTTCCTATACAAACCAATCCATGACATACCTTTTCATCTATTTTGGGTCCTCTTAATTCCGGCGAAATATCATTAAGCCCTTTATCCGTACATACTCATAATAAAGTGACCGGTTAGTGATTCTAATCTCAATCATGAGGCTCTGGTACACAAGTTGGTGTAACCCCTTTTATTTACCCAATTGTAGGGGGATCAGATTGTAACCCGCCCTACCAAGTCCAACACCAGATACCTATGAACCAACCAACAATGGGAAAACTTTATTCTTTTTGAATTTTTTTTACAACTTTTTGGATTAAATGACCTTGTGAGAGTCACCTATCCCCGAGTTTCCTTTATATAAGTTATAACAGCACAACAAACAAAAAAAACTTATATTCATCGGTCCCCCACATAGAGCATGCTTTGGCCAGTGTTGACTGCTAGGATAAACTACTTAAGAACTTATTCTAAAATGATCATTAAGGCCACAAGGTCGAATCCTATAATCATGAAGCTTATGGTGTTAAAACAATACTGATGTTTCAAGAAGTTTTCCCAAGTCAACCACTTCCTATCTCAAACATGTCTCATAGCCCAAATTTTTCAAAGCAATATCATTTTCTGTTGTCATAAATTTTTGGTAAGGCTAAATAAATGGGGAAATAAAGATACATCACACAAATGACTCGTCAATCACATGCATTTGTTAAAAATAAACTAATAAAACAAGGTAAACAAACTAGAAAGCAGTAAAAAGGGAAAAATGAAAGAAATGCAAGCAAATAAAATCTCCTCCCACACTTAAATAGAATATTGTCCCTATTGTTTCAAAATAAGATAAGGAAGGAGTAACATGGATAACCTATAGCAGGCTACTAGTACTCTCGCCATCGTGCGGTGAGTGCCTTGGATGACGAGATCTGTTGCGGCGACGATTGTTGTGAGAAGCTGCAAACTGGTCAAATCTGGTGGATAAGGTGGCTTGAGATTGCATAATGCTTTGAATGGAGTTGTTTGTCCGTTGTTGTGACTCTTGCATGAAACTCATGTTAGCAACCAGTTGCTGTTGGATGGAAGAAAGAAAGTCATCACGTCTTGAGATGTTCCCAGTGCATTGGCACCGGTCACATTTCACTATGTAAGCATGAACATCACGCCATATTGTGGGCCAAAGAAGGCCAGCTTGAAGAATTTTAACGTGCATTTTAGATGTTCTTGCGTGTTCCCCGTAGGGTGCAGAGTGACAGTGTTCTATGACATTTCTTACCTCTTCTTCTGGAACACAACGACGAAATATACCGTTTGTATATCTTTTGAAAATAAGTGGTTCGTCCCAATAAAAAGTTCTTACATCATTAAAGAACTTCTTTTTCTGTTGATAGTTAAGGTCAGGAGGTATGATATCAACGGCAAGATGATTAACGAAATCAGCGTACCAAGGTACACTACTTACTGCTAAAGATTTCTCAGAGTTCTTAAGAGGATACGAGTTATTTTCTTCAATGGTATCTATCTTAGCTATTAACTTGTCATAGGAGAAATCATCATTTATATGTACTAAATCTGGTTTCAGGTATTCAAGCCTAGAAAGGTGATCAACAACTACATTTTTTGTGTCTTTCTTGTCTCGAATATCTAGATCAAACTCTTACAGTAAAAGTATCCATCAAAGTAACCTAGGCTTAGCATCTTTTTTGCTGAGTAGGTAACGAATAGCAGTGTGGTCTGTGTAAACTATAATTTTAGCCCATACCAGATAAGATCGAAATTTGTCTATAGCAAAAACTACAGCTAGAAGTTCCTTTTCAGTTGTTAAATAGTTAAGCTGAGTAACATCTAGGGTTCTACTGGCATAGTAAATCACATGTAATTTCTTATCCTTTCTTTGACCTAGAACAACTCCCACAACATAATCGCTAGCATCACACATGATTTCGAAAGGCCCAGTCCAATCTGGGGGTTGCATAATAGGTGTTTAAATTAATGCTTGTTTCAAAATTTTAAATGCTTCATCACATTTTTCATCGAAAACATATTCAACATCCTTCATTAGAGGGCTAGTTAAAGGTTTGGTTATTTTAGAGAAATCCTTGATGAAACGCCGATAGAAACCAACATGTCCAAGAAAAATTCAGACTTCCCTAATGGTCTTAGGTGGTTTTAGGTTTTCTATTACTTCTATTTTGGCTCTATCAACTTCAATACCCTTTTTAGAGACTATTTGTCCTACAATTATACCTTCAGTAACCATATAGTGACATTTCTCCCAGTTTAACACTAGGTTTACTTCCGCGCATATTTTCAGGATTTTCTCAAAGTTAGTGAGACAGTTTTTAAAATCAAATATGCATACTGAGAAATCTCCCATGAATACCTCCATAATTCCATCAATTTAATCAGCAAAGATTGACATCATGTAACATTGGAAAGTAGCTGGAGCATTACAAAGTCTGAATGGCATTTGTCTGTAGGAAAAGGTTCCATAAGGGCATGTGAAGGTAGTTTTCTCTTGATCTCCTGGGTGAATAGGAATGTGGAAAAATCCCGAATATCCATATAAATAACAAAAGTAAGAGTGTCTAGATAGACGCTTCAGCATTTGGTCTATAAATGATAAAGGGAAATGATCATTCCTAGTCACTTTGTTTAATTTTCTATAATCTATGCATATATGCCACCCTTCTTCTATTCGTTTTGCTACATGTTCGCCCTTCTCATTTTGCACGACTGTGATGCCTCCCTTTTTAGGTACTACATGCACAGGGCTCACCCACTTACTATCTGAGATTTGATAAATTATACCTGCCTCTAGTAACTTAAGAACTTCCTTCTTAACATCATCACTCATTATAGGGTTTATCCTTCTCTGGTGTTCTTTGGAGGGTTTTGAATATTCCTCAAGTAAAATCCGGTGCATACACACGGATGGACTTATACATTTTAGATCAGAGATATTATATCCTAAGTCTGAGGGATATTTTCGCAAAACATCTAAGAGCTGGTTTGTTTCTTTTTGGCTTATGGTAGCACTTATTATAACTGGACGGTTCCTTCTCTCATATAGAAACTCATATCTTAGATTCTCGGGTAATTATTTAAGTTCTAAAGTTGGTTTCTTGTAGCATGGCATAGGATCTGGGGTAAGGGATAAACATTCGTAAAGGTTATCATTAATGTAGGGATCCTTAAATTCATCATCTTCCATTATGAGGGTTGAAGGTAGCTTGATTGTTTATGTGGGTTCTTCTTGATCTAGTTCCCTAATGCATTCATCAATGATGTCTATGGCATAACATGCATCTATCACTGGTGCCATAAGAAACTTTGATAGAATAAATTCTATCTTTTCATCACCTGCCTCAAAAGTATACTTTCCTCTCTTGACATATATTATGGCTCCCGCAGTTGATAAAAATGGCCTATCTAGGAGGATTGGGATGTCGTCATCTTCCTTAATATCCATGACAACGAAATTAGTAGGGATAAACAATTGACCGATCCTGACTGGGACGTCTTCTAATATGCCTACTGGATATTTGACAGATCTATCAGCTAATTGAAGAGACATCTTAGTAGGTTGTAATTCTCCTAATTGTAACCTCTCAAAAACTGCTAGAGGCATTAAGCTCACACTAACTCCTAAGTCTAGAAAAGCTTTATCAATGGCAAGTTTATTTTTAGAAATGAAATTGCATTCCAAGGGTTTTGGATCGTCGAATCTACGTTTGTTGGTAAGGATGTCTTTGAGGAATTTTGCATAAGATGGTATTTGGGTGATGGCTTTTGTGAAAGGAATCTCTACACGAAGTTTCTCTATTACTTGAATGAATTTCTGAAATTGGTTATTAATCTTGGTTTGTTTGAGTCTTTGCAGATATGGTATCAGTGGTTTATAGGCGGAGATGGTACATAAGTTTTATCTATAGCTTCTCCCTTATCTTGATCTTTCTGTTTTTCAGATTCCATTGGTTCCTCTACTTTGTCCGTAGGTACAACACATTTCTTAGAAGTTTTGGATTCACACAATGTTGGGTTAGGCGGTTCATAGTAAGCAGTCCCACTTTGTAAGGTAATGGCATTGGCTTGTCCTAGAGGGTTTTGTTGAGGTTGTCCAGGGAATTATCCTCCAGGTGTGGTCTGGGGGGCTTATTTTAGGGCTACTTGAGAGATCTAGGTTTCAAGCATCTTATTGTTGGTGAATATTTGGTCAACCTTGGTTCCTAATTGGGCAATCATTTCGTTTACATGAATGTCTTGGTTTAGGAATTCTTTTGCTGAGTTTGAGCTGAAATGGAATTTTCTATAATTTTCTCTAGGTCTGGTTTTGGTGGCACAACTTGCATAGGCTGGTTTTGTCTCTGGGATTGAAAACCTGGTGGTCTTGGAGGTGTAGGGTTTTGGATAGGGTTGTTGTTTTTATAGGAGAAGTTTGGGTGATTCCTCCATCCAGGGTTATAAGTGTTTGAAAATGGGTTTCCTTGGGCATAATTGACTTGGTATGAGTTAGTTTCATTTAACAGATTGCATTATGCTGATTGGTGTCCTTTGGTTCCACATATTTCACATTCCGACGAGACTGCAGCTGCAGTAGCTGGGTTCGTGTACATATGTTCAACCTTAAGGGCCAAAGCGTCCATTTTGGCTTGCATCATGTCTATAGAATTTATCTCATGTATTCCTCCCTGGCCTTCTTTCTTTTGAACTATTGCTCGTTCTGTTCCCCATTGATAACGGTTTTGGGCCATATCTTCGATGAGAATGCAAGCTTCAGGGTAAGATTTATTCATCAGAGCGCCGCCAATGATAGCGTTGATGACATCTTAGTGTTATAATGAAGTACATTATATAAGGTATGAATGATCAACCATTGTTCCAAGCCATGGTGTGGACATGTTCTTAATAGGTCTTTATATCTCTCCCAAGCTTCAAAAAGTGATTCACCTTGGTTTTGTGTAAATATAGTTATTTGGTTCCTAAGAACAACAGTCTTACTTGGGGGAAAATATCTGGCAAGGAACATTCTCCTAAGGTTTTCCCAAGTGGTTATAGAATTGGCTGGAAGGGGAATCTAACCATGTATGGGCTTTATCTCTGAGGGAGAAAGGGAATAGTCTTAGACGAATTTCCCTAGGAATAGCACCATTGGTTTTTAAAGTATCAGCTAATTGGATAAATACTTTTAGGTGTTGATTCGGGTTCTCTGTAGCGAGACCCACAAATTGGTTTTGTTGCACTAATTGTAATAGGGAGGGTTTCAGTTCAAAATTGTTAGCAGGAATAGTAGGGTTCACTATACTAGAACTGGGTTCCTCATCGGATGGTTGAGCGAAATACTTAAGGGGTCTTTGGTTACGATCTTTGACCATAGTTATCTTAATTCGTCGAAGTAAGAGACGTGCACGAGTGTAATGTTTGGGTTCCGCTAAAGGATCTAATAAACTACTGGTGCTACGAGCTTATCGCATTGACCAGCTAGTAAAGCCTTAGTCTAGACGATGTAACAACAGGGTACGAAATTTGACGTAATTGGCCCTCGACAACAACGCCAAAAACTTGATGCGGTGTTTTCGCAAGTATACGATTTCTATTGTTACGATGTTTATCTAAGGCAAATCAAAACAGGAGTTTTAAGAGTGCACAATGAAAGTAAAGTACAAAGATATAAATTCAAATTAATACAACAGGCCCGAATGTAATTCACACAGTCGGATAATATTTCAAATGTTCGCAAATAGAACTACTAATGGGGCAGTATTCTCTACTTATGAAAAGAACTAATTTAACTGGAACTGTCGCGTTTACGTATTCAGAATCGAGTTTATCCCTTAATCAAACCCTCTTATTATCACTTATAAAAAGGCGCGCATTATGTTAAAGTAATAAACTTATTTTTAAGAAATATAGTTTCTTGACTCAGTCAAAAAGTATTTTGATTTGGAACTTTAAATCAATAGAGGTTCATGCGAACCAGACTTTTAAACCCATAAACGCGTCCGAAAATAGTTTTAAAATCGTTTTTCTATAGTATTAAAAACTCCTACTTAACTGGACAAAGTGCTTTCGCTTCCTTTGAATAGTTAAAATTAACCAAGTTTAACCTAAGGTTGGACAACTTTCGATCTTACCCAACAGAAATAAAGTACAGAAAACTTGTGTTAAAAACCAAAAATAGCCCCTAAGAATTTCTATAAACACATTGTATGAAATATTACTTTAACTATGATCCTTACATTCTAACCTTTTAACATTTAGTCAGACATGGAAATGTAAATAGACATATTAAAATGGATCATGTTATAAGTAAATTCTTAAGGTAAAAAGGTTTGCAAGATAAGTAAATGGAGCAAGTAAATAAAGCAAGTAAATAAGTGTGAGACAAGGAAGTAAAGTGAATTAAAGCGAGTGAAAGGAAAAAAAAGTAAAAGAAAATGCGATAAAATAAATGAAGTAAAAGAAAAGTGCGATAAAATAGAAACCTGTTCCAAATCGGAGGCTTTAAATCAGGTACAACTGGAAATAAAAGCGACTGAAAATGAAAATGGCAACATAATTAACTTCTACCAGAGTGCTCCAAACTCAATTACAGACTCTATCAATGGTGTGATAACTCTTCGATGTGAAGGGATTATCACTTACAATATTGGACAATATATGGCTTAAGTTTGCAACTAAGCTTGGAATATGAAAATGAACTTGGAACTAAACTATTTATAGCCAAAGAAAAGACCATGGAAAGACAAGATTTAACTCCAACTCCTTTTAGGCAGGACAATGAGAAACAAAGGTGCCGCCCGCCACCCTCATATGGCGCCCTCCATGTGAACTAAGGGAGGAAGTTGTGGAGAACATGGAAGTTGACATCAGTTTGAATCTATCCATGGCATGGCCTGCCTAGTGGCGGCTACCATGGTAGATGCCATGTGAACAATTGACTCAAAAACTGGTTTTCTGGCTTGTTTTTCTTCATTTCTTCTCGAGGAGCTCTGGATAAACAAAATACCTGAAAAAACAAAAAGCAAGCATAACACAAGAAAACAATAATAAAATCCTAATAAACATATTAGGAGGTCGAATAAGTCCCAAACGCATTAGGAGGTTGAATAAGTCCCAAACACAAAAGGCCATATGAGTCCTCATAAATTTTTAGTTTGAATAAATCTTCATCAATCTTAACCGTGATACTCTTCTCTAGAGAAACCTCCACGATGTTATAATCATTACCCTTGCCATATCCATGTTAACAACTTTTAAAGAGTGTTCATCAGAGCAGATATAATGACCTAGAAGATTTGCTACCAAAACAAAAAAAATCGATGTTCCAAGAATGACAAGAGATACCATGTATCTTGATCCAAGTCACCCTCTCCTTATTTCCATTCTTTGATGTCAGAGAATCATTAGCTCCACCATCCATTGCCCTCCTTGATTAGGTCAAACATAGTGCCTTCTTCAACCTCTTCCAATAAGCACAAGTTAGCACCCATCGGAGACACATTGATTGAGAAGAACCCTTTTGTTTCAAAACTCGTCTGAATGTTATAAGCCATTCATGCTTCAAGAACTGTTCCCATGTATGCCTTCCTTAACCTAGTTAGATCTACCTCCTTAGAAGCATACGATAAAATCGATTCACATGAGTCTTCTACCACTTCCACACATCCATCCATATTACCCATTGCTTGAGAAAAAGTCCTCCCTCCTACAACCTTAGCTTTGACCCCATAATTGCTTTTTACAAAGAATTTCATCTAATTAGGTATAACAACCCTACCACCTTTAACCGTCCATCCCATTTTCTCCACCACATAACTATTTCCATAACGAGGTGCATTAGCATGTATTTTGCACCCATCAATGATCATGTTATCAAGCTTGACGCCAAGTAACCTCTCATCCTCCACATTATTGAATCTGGAAAACCCAAATCTTTTGCCCCACTTGTTCTTCTTGGAAGGAATAACCACATCTACCACATCCCCTATACAACCAAATAGCTCAAAATTATGACAAGCCTTAATCCTATCTGGAATTTTCGAAAAGAAGAAAGTGAATCCACTTCCCCCTTATCCAACCTGTTTCTAGAAGGAAAAACATCCCACCTCGTATTGATGTGTCTAAACCCATTTCACTTTACTTGATGCCACTCCATAATGTTTACCCAAAATAAATAACAAGTATAATCTAGAGAGAAGGCAGAGCCTCTTTCTCTAAAACTTTTTGTGTGTTGTGTAGATATTATACGACTTATAATTAATTGAGTGACTATATTGATTTTTCTGCAATCAATCACGATTCAGTAAAATGAGTATAAACAGTCAGGGAAGTGTTAAAATTAAAATGGAAAAAGATTTTCAGCATTCAATACTTTTCTGCAGTCACAAAGTCGGGAAAGTTATGATTGTCTAATCTTAATCTAATGGTTCAAAATAATGTATGATTAATATTTATTGTATAATTTAAAATAATGATATTAAAGATAAATGGTTAGATGTAAATCAAACGACTTATAATCCTTAACTGTGTAACTATGTCAATTTTTACTATAATCAATCATGATTCAGTAGAATGAGTTGAACCCGTCTATCGAGTCATTTTTTTGGGCCATCTATCGAATCATTTGTCTACTTTTATTTGATTTCTCAATACTCCATATACTACAAATCCTATAAATTTTCAAAATTTCTCATTTCGCCGCATCCGAATAATATAATTCAAATGCTTCATAATTAATCAATGTTATATTATTTATTTGGAATGACACATCCGAGGAAAAAATTATATGTTTGGATAATAACATTCGGACACCAAGTTACATAGTTTGGATACCACAAGGAAAAATGTTTAAAAATTTAATATAATATGCGGTGTACAGATACCACAAGGAAAAATGTTTAAAAAAATTAATATAATTTGCAGCGTACATAACCATGGATTAGATCAGAAGTTAGTCAAATTACTTGCCCTTTTCCTCAACACAAATCTCCTTCAACCAATCCCACTAGAGCTTCTTATGTTATATTATGCTTATTCTCCCTTCGACACAAATCTCTTTCAACTGATCCTTAGTAACTTAACATTCCATAATGGTCTCTTACTAACACTAAACCCCTGACAAATTATCCTGAACTCGGTCTGTAACGCCATGTATAATAAATATCTATAATAATACCATAAAGGTGTTTTATTTGGTACTTGCATCAGCCTATTGGTATAATTCACATATTTGACCATTTCTAAAACATAAGACACAACCTATGGTACAAGACATGCAAATTAGCCAAAAAATAAAATCTAAGATCAAGGTACAATATCCTTCATTGTATAAGATACATAATACACAGCGGAAAAAAATCAAACTAATCTTCTCTTGAAACATCCAAGCATAGCTCCACTTGTAAATCGTACTTGCAAACAATACCTGAAAAACAACAACAATAATGGGGTGAGATAATAATCTTAGTGAGTTCCCCTATCTTATGGATTCACTCGGCTTTACATGGTTCTAATCAAATTCTAACTCAAGCCCAAAAAGGGAAAGGGATAAATAAGACTTGAGTTCACATAACTCCCTATGTATGGAAACATGTTTCTTGAGTTCAGTAACTCAAGAATCAACTATCAGGAAACAATTATAACACAAGGGTGATTATCCCCACAATCGATCACAAAGATACATCTATCAGATATGGCCAACGATAATACCCATCCTCCACTAATAGAATAAACCATATATAAGATATGCCACAAGTACTCATAGCCTCCACTACATGGAACACAAACCACCAGATATGGCCAACAACAGTACCCAACCTCCACCAATAGAATACACAATCTATAGGATATGACCATCAATACCCATATCCTTCACTGCATGGCAAATGCTAACCCATCTCAGATATGGCCAACGGTAGTTCTAACCTCCACCAACGGATACACCCTCCATTAGATATGGCCAACGACACTTCTAGCCTCCTCTAAGTGGAATACGCTCAACCGAGTTATAGTTACTCATCAATTATCAGGTGATTACACTCACCTATATCACACCATGAAAATATATGTTCCACATATAGTCTATATCATTCATCAATTGCATGACTACTTGTCTATTTTACACACCACAATACAATCACGTCCAAGTACCACTATCTAAACCATTTCACATCCTAGGTTATCTTACTAAGTACTTTATCTAGTAATCTCATAGGTTTTCCTCACTCATCTTCATAGTATTTTAAGCATGTTACTACACAATCAAAATATACATATGTCATACCTTATTTCATAACATAATGGTATATCACCCTTTAATATCACATTACCCTTGATTATTTCATGGTATCATATCACCCTTTAATATCACATTGGATTCTTTTTCCAAGGCTTTAATTCTCATATCAATCAAACACTCGATTCATGAGTTATGGTGAGAATAAGGACCCATACCATTCATATTCATTACCTTTCCATCTCTAACTTATTAATTCATGGCATAAGTCTATGTTTCTACTTCACTATCACAAAGAAATTTGAAGTAGCTTTCAAAGCTCTTCTAACTGTGCCTCAATCCGAGTTACAAATCAAAAGTTATGTAGGAAACAAAAATGGGAAAATTTGTCATGCTCGCTGTAAACACCCCAAATTTGCCCTCACCCATTCACACCATGGCTTGTGATCATTTCATAGGCATAAACTCAATCATAACATCTCATATCCCATTTTTGATTCACTGCATAGATTCTAAGTCATCTGCATCTAGGGTTTGTGATCTGAGCAATCCAAGAGCTTCTTGAGCCACTCCAAAGGTCATCAATCACTTCAAAGGGGTCCATGTATGTTTAAGCATCATATTATATCCTCTCAAAGTCAAGAATGTCAAAAATCACAAGAACTGAGAATGGTATGGAAGCAGAGCCAGGCTTGACTGCACAGATGACCTAAAATTAGGGTTTTGGTTTCAGAGGCCATAACTCCAAATTTTTTGGTCCTTATTGTTTCTATTGGTCTCTATATGGTATAGGGAGTATGCATATAAATTTTCATGAAGAAATTCCATGGGGAAGTCATCTGATCAAGAGTTGACTTTTCAAGCAAGTCAGTGCAAAATCAGGGCATCTGAGACCCCCAATGACCCAACCAAAGGGTGTTCTTCATCATTTTGATTGTATATGAACTTTATTTGATCATAGAAGAGGTTGGAAGTTCACAAAATTTAAGAATTTCAAGTCTTTTGCAAAGTTGACTTTTTGGGCAAGTTTGACTTTTAATGAAAATGTCATTTTAGGCAACTTTTTCAACCTTTACTTTTTGATTCAAAAAAGCTTCAAATGGAAAAACTTTGGTCATGAAAGTTGTAGAATAGATCTTTCCCTTTTCAAAAAGTACAAGAACATGACCTAATTCATTTTTGATCAAAAGTTATGGCTTGTCAAAGTTGGCAAAAATCACTAAATTCCAAGTCATGCATCAAAGAGGCAAAGTTGCAAATTCACTTCTCAAGGCCAATTAAGTCATCAAATGGGCTTCTAATCCACACAACATGATCACACAACATCTAAAGTTCAGAATGCACCCAAGGAATCACATGTTTCATGGCCCATGGATCAAGTTTCTTTCATAAGAACCAAAGTGAACCAAGTTGCAAAAGTCATCATAGCTCCTCACCCACTTGCTGGCTAGTTTGCTGAACCACCCTAGCCCTTTTCCCTCATCATGCTGCGCAGCACACCCTCCTTGTACTAGGCTAGCAAGTTGCCCATGCCCTTCTTACACAAAGTTGACATTTTAGCAAAAGCACCCATACCAATCAATAAAGCACATGTCACTTCTTCTGACCAATAGCATTTGTTTATACAAAGAAAATGCAAGCCAAACCCAACAAGAAGCAAGCCTGAAACACACCACAACACAACATTCTCATTTTCACCCTCAAAAGCAAAAGCATTCGAAACTCATCATACAGGCCATAAACTCATAAACAAACTTCACAAACCTTCTCACCATGCTTCACTGAACACAAAGCACCTCTCAAAACAGCCTGAAAGCCTTAGAATCACAAACACGATTCTCACTTGACCTTGAACAGAACTGCTGCAAACTTCCAATCCAGTCGTCACAAACTCTTTCTAAGCATCAAGACTTCATCAGGGGCCTAAAAGGAGTAGATTGCACAAAGAGAAGAGGTCAGAAAGTTGCAAACTGAAAAGCTTCAAACTCAGGTAGCTTCATGAACATTTTTTCCAGAAATGGATTTTTAAGTTTCTAAGTTGTTCTTCATGTCTTGCTGATTACTCTGATGTTCTTAGTTTTGAAAATAGTTGAGAAATAAGCATTTAATCTTACTCTGAAACTTTTCTGACCTAAAAATGTTTGCTTTCGATTCATGCGATTGATGAAAGATAAATGAGTTTTGAGTTAGGGTTTTGATTCAGGGGGATGTGGGGATGATTTCTGTTCTTTTAGATTTCATTTTAGTGAAGTTTTGAGGGTTTTGGAAATTTTCAGGTGGGGTTCCCACCGGAGAAGACGACCGGAGGTCTTCTCCGGCCACCTGAAAATAATTAGGGTTTAATCCTGTCATTAATGAGAGTTTGAATTGTGAGCGTCGGATGAGTTGACTTGGTCCATTCCCGCGCGTGTTCAAGGGCCCAGATTCGTTCACTTAGCCCTAATCCATGTTTATTAAATTAATTAAGTTTAATTAGTTTAATTAAATCAGAGTCCATCCTGGCCATTAAAAGACGCGCCAAGTCAACAGCCTCCCCCCAACTTTGAATCTGATGCGTTGGATGTGATTACTTCTCATTTTTATTAGTTTTTATTTCAATTTTTCTCATTTAATTTGTCCATTTATTTTAAAATAGCAAAAAATATTCAAAAATTCTGAAATTTTTTATACACACTTTTATTTTATTTCAGAAACCAAAAACATTTTTATTTTTATTTTTTGCATTCAAAAAATATTTTTAAATATTTAAAAGTTTATTTTTTAATTAATTAATGAGAATTAATTAATTAAAAATACTTTTAGGTATTTAAAAATCACCAAACAATTCATGAAACCTTTAAAATCATTTAGAAACATTGTCCAACCCTCAAACCAAATTTCTTTTTTGAACTTGATGCATTTTGAGAATTTTCCATGGAATTAATTCATTTTCAAAGCATTATTTTGATCCAAACTTCCAAAAATCATTTCTGCCTAACCATTGAGAGTTGGACTTTGATTCTTTTTGCATTGTGTTTAGCATATCATGTAGTTTGTGAGATTAAATTGGCATGAATTGATCTTTCATTTTCTATTTGTTTGGCATTTTTCTTGTTAAGGTACCCAAAAACCCTAGGAAACTTAGGAAATTCATAACTTTTATTAGGTTAAGAGTTGGAACTTCTCCTTTGGGCAGTGAGTTAGTATAGGTTTAGGGATCCTTTAAATGCATTTTCAAATTTTTATCTTGATGTTTGCTTCTGATTTTGGTTTTTGTTTGATGCTTTGATCATAAACCCTAATTTGGGCTTCCATATGCATCCATCTTGCATTTGCATTCATACCTTGACTTGCCATGGCATTTTGTGCATCCATTTGATTCATTTGACATCTTAAGACATATTGAAAGCATGTTTGATCATTGCATCTTGCATTTGCTATGTTGTATGCCATATGCATTTCATAACTTGCCATGTATGATCATGGTTCCAAACTTGCTTCATCTGCATCCATAAGCTTGTATGATCATCACCATGCCTTGTTCCATGTTTGCATCATCCCATAGCATCATTATCATCATGAATGTGCTTCTGGTTTTGATTTTCATCATGCCATTTCATCCCATTTTGCATTGCATTGCATTCCTTTCACTAACTTTTCAGGTGGTAAGTCATTCTGAGAAGTGAATTTGCCTTCACTTCTCACAACTTCTTTTCATCTCTTTTATGCATCCATGCTGCATTTTGTTATGTGTTTGGGATTGAGCTTGCTCTTTCTTCTTCTTCTTACTTTCTTTCCTCAAGTGACTTGACTTCTTGAATGAAGCAAGTTACTTTGCTTCTCCTGATCCTTTCATCTGCTTCCTGGTGGTTCCTCTGAAGATTTCTCTTGTAAACCTCACAAAATTTAGGAACAACCAAGCATGATAATAATTAGGGTTTGATTAGTCCCCCTTAGAACTCTTTCCTTTGTGTCTCTTTGAGTCTTCTCTTCTCATCTCATAATCAGGGACTAAACCCTAAAGGCTTTAAGGCTTTGTGATTAAGCTTATGCCTGCATCCTTCTATTAGGATGGAGTGTATAACTTTAATCCTAAGTGTTAAACCCTTAATGTGTTTAAATCCTTTAATCAATCCACTTAATAATCATCAAGACATCCAGCTTGTAACTTGGGCCTTGCATTAGGGTTCTAATTCTTCCTTAAATGGTTAAGAAGGACTAACCCTAGTGTTAATGGACAAGTCCCCCTCAAGTTGTCTTACAAACCATAGAATTCACTTCATCATCTCACCATTAAATAAAATCCACTTAATAAAAGGCTTGTTTTGTCATGAGTTTAATCCCTAATCATGGATTAAGTTGAGGAGCCTTCCTCAGCTTAAACATTCTCATCTATTATCCTTCTATTAGGATGGTGTAATGAGCCTGTTTAATCCTTGATTATGGCTTAATCTCATTACTTAACACTAAACAAAAACAACAAAAACATCTAAATAATCACAAGTAGGTTAATGATATTAATCCTACACCATGGTGATTAAGTGTGAGATGCTGACTTCACACTTAAGGTATTCTCATTACCCCTAATCAGAGGGAAGATGTGATGAGTTTACTAAATCCATTGGTTTAGGATCAAGCTCATTAACTTATGACAAACTTTCAAAAGCAATAAAAGACTGAAAACTCAAAAACAAACAATAATCGTCTCCTTCGGGATTCTTTTCTCATCTCATTCACTCATAAACGAGAACTTGCTTCTTCCGTCTAATGCAAGACAGTTTGCATCTGTGCCAGACAGATCATACACTTGAGCATAGACAAGCAAGCAGTTCACAAGTCAATTCATCTTTCAGTCTCTTTGGGTCGAACTACGGTGTTCTGACTTCCTCATTGCACGAGAGGATACGTAGGCATAACTTAACAATTATCGAACAAAAGTCTCTGTATATTCCCCCTCTTCCCAGCTTTATACTCCTGAGCATTTCATCTTTGTTCTTACACTGACACATCATATCACACTTCACTTCTCTTACACTGACACCTGTACATCCCTTTCCAGCTCTTTGACACACAAATTGCACTGACACTACCCCTTTAAAACACAAATCTTTTAAGCGTGGATCCCGTCGAGTACGACGGACAATCTGGGTGCTAATACCTTCCCAGGTTGTAACCAACCCCCTTTCTCAGTCTCTCTGGTTCGCAACTGTCTTATCCATATCTTTTCTAGGCTTATGCAGCATTACCTTTCCTTCGGGATAAAAATGCCTAGCTGGCGACTCTTATCATTCCCTGTGAGTTCACTCCTGTGTGTTCTCACACCCTCCTTTCGCCGACCGTTCGCGTCTGTACCCTATTTGACCCGGTGTCATTTAGTGGGAGCGACAGCTTGGCGACTCTGCTGGGGACCCTTACACCGTGACCAGGGCTTCTGGTTCTTTTTGTGGGTTCCTCCTAGCGCTTGTTTGATTTGTGTTTACTGGGGTGTTATGTGTTATTTGTGTTTATGTATTTATGTTATTGCTTTATGTACAGTTTTGTTTATTGCTTTCTTTATAGCTTTACATATATCATACTGTCATACTGTGCTGGCTGGATCTGTTTTGTTGCTTTGATGGGTGGGTGTTCCATTGAGAGTTGAGGTCCTATACCTGGGACCTGAGTGACACCTAGGCTAGAGTGGTTCATGTTCTTTCCCATTCCATTTCGGTCTGGTGCGGGAATATGAAACACGGTTCAGATATGGGTTTCTTCTTGAGAACTCTGTGCTACAGATTTCCTGTAGTGCTAGGGCTATCTGGGAAGCCTGCTAAGTCTGGATGACCTTTAGTATTGACCTTCAGAAACTGAGGTGAATTAGAGGAGGATCTTTTATGGTTATTGTAAACACTGTACCTCCGGGTTAGAAGTGTTTACACTTCTCATAACTGATCCAAGTCTGAGGATCCTTGTTTTAGAACATCACCTGTGAGAGGGTTGGGCTTGTTTACAGGTTTGCAGGTACCCTTGACCTCAGCATACCCTGTTACTTTGTTTGATTAAGAGTACTCCATGTTGGAACAGTTCTTGTGATTTTAACCCTGGACATGTGGCTCTTTATTTGAGTTCCCCACCTTGGTTATTGGAATTTTGAACCTCCATCTGGATTTCTTGAACACATGGACTTATGTCAGAGCACTTGATCAGATCCAGCTCAGTCACAAACCCTTGCATATCATTTGCATACATCCTCATTGCATCATTTTAACATGTGTTTATTTGTTTTTCAGGGTATCCATCATACATTTTGGCTTGGTTTTGACCCCTTCTTCAGCATAGACCTATCTTCATCAGTGCTTACTCCAGCTATCAACTACCTGTTTCAGTCACCTGCATCACCAGTCTCAGCCTGTCAGTGGCCCATCTTCAGTGTTATTCTCAGCATCTGTCTCAGTTCTCCTTCAGCAGCATGGCACCTAAGAAGAGTAACATCTCCTATCATTTCTTTGAGCCTGAGTTGGCCAGCATCAGGAAGATTCAGACCCTGATTACTCCAGACCATATACCCCTTTTCAGAGAACACTATGGAGGAATTCTTGATGTGGTTATGGATTTGGACCCTTCACAGAGGAGCTTGATTCATACTTGCTTGCAGTTCTATGATCCCCCTCTGAGGTGCTTCACCTTCCAGAATTTTCAGTTGGGACCCTTGTTGGAAGAGTATTCATCATTGGTTGGTGTACCTATTAGGGGTGGAATCCCCTTCAACCCCGAGATAGCTTTCCCTAGTAATGAGGAGGTAGCAAAGGCATTATATCTGGAACCAGTTCTGATTGGGCAGAATTTGACAGCTAAAGCTGGAGTCTCTGGTTTTCATCTGGATTTCTTGACTTCTCAGGCTATTCTGAAGGCCTCCTTGGGGGAGTGGAAGGCAGTCTGTGCATTATTAGCCCTTAGCATATATGGGGTTATTTTATTTGCAGATGAGCCTAAGTTTGTTAGCAAGAATGCAATCCATCTTTTCATCCTGAGGAACCCAGTGCCCACCTTACTGGGAGATCTCTACTACTCTGTCCACCAGAGGAATGAAAAGCAAAGGGGAAGATTAGTGAGATGTTGTGCTCCTTTATTTCATACTTGGCTGCTCAAACATTTGCCAAAGACTGATGCATTCTTGAACCCTCACCAGCAGAAAAACTGGGCTAGGAGGCTTGTTGCTCTAACCTCAGATGATATCAGGTGGTGTACTCAGAGCACTAAGGGCAGAGACATCATTACTAGTTGTGGGCAGTTTCCCAATGTACCTTTGATAGGAGTGAAGGGTTGCATCAACTACAACCCTCTGCTATTCAAAAGACAACTGGGCTATGCATTGGTCCACCCTCATAGAGCATAGGATCTGACTGAGACCCTTTATTGTGAGATCAAGCCTAATCTGGCTATTGTCAGGCAAGCATCCTGGGCTTGGGACAATGTCCAGACTAAAGGGGTAACCATTCTTGGGAGATGCAATAATGTGGCCTCAGCTCAGTACTATGAGTGGTCTCATGCCAGGGCTCAAATTTCTGGGATGCCCTTCACCCTTGAAGATGTGCCTGGACCTTCCACAGCACCACCTCCTGCCACTGTCAGCTTAGAGGAGTTTGAGAAATTGAAAGAGAGAAATGAGAATTTGACTCAGGCTCTACAGAAGACCCTCTGGGAGAGGAGCGATGGTCGCTTGGACATTGAAAGGTTAGAAAAGCTAAAGGTGGAGCATCTAGCCAGAATTGAGAAGTCAGAGGATTACATTAAGAAGTCTAGGGCTGGAGAACAGATCTTGAAAAATGCCTGCAAAGAGGCCCAATTCCAGAGAGCTAGGACTGATTTGTATCTGAAGGAGAGTCAGGCTAGGTGGGTCAGGATCACCGAAGCCCGTACTCAGGAGGATAAAAGGACTCAGGATAAGATTGAGCAGCTGGAAGCTAGTGCAAGAGAGCAACAGGAAGCCCTGGCAGCAGCCCAGAGAGAGATCTCAGAATTGAAGAATAGAGCTGGTGTAAAGAGGTCAAAGGACCAGAGTCGACACAAGAAGCTAACTGCAACTGTAACTACCAGGAATCTCCTTATCAGGAATCTTACGGAGCGTCCAGCTGATCCTGTGACTGAAGCACTTCTAAAGGAAGTTCAGGAGGATGAGTTTGGTCTTGGTGTTTGACTTTTGCTTGTTGTTGCTTTCATTTCATGTATTTTTCTTTATGTTGTATTTTTGACCCCTTAGAGGGCATGTATTGTAAAAAGAAAACAAACTATGTACCATTTACTTTTTGTAATATATGTGTGGGTTTGTTTATCTGAATTCTTTCAAAGCAACATCACAAGCATCTTCCTCAAGGGTCTGGAAAGGTCAAAACCAAGTGCCAAGCCGGATACCTTGGAAACAAATAAGCATACTGCATTGCATACTAACCTTTTGTTTTGTTTTGTAGGTTTTTGTTTTGTTATTACTAACTCTGTTGTGACTTCAGGAACTATTGCTCGACGTCGGGTGTTTCCACTCAACCGTCCACACAGATATCCAACCCGCAACAACCTTCCGGGTATACAAATGGACCAAGTATAGCAGGACCTTACAGAGGTCAGGAATCAAATGGCCAACGAGAGGTTGGAAATGAGGAATCAGATGACTCAGTTTATGGAGGTGATGAATAATATGGCTCAAAGCCAAGAGAGATTAAGAGCAATGGTAGAGAGACAGAATCAGGAAGATCCCCATCTAGGGACTGCTGGGACAAGCAACAATGAGAGAGTCCAACCTCATGTTAATCCCCCGGTCTTTGGACCCCACCTGCATCCAGAGATCAACATCCCCGCTAATGTGCAAGGGACTGCCACAGCAGGTAGAGTGCTGCAAGAAGACCCCCAGGAAGATCAGTTCACAGTGATGGGAGCTGGGGAGGAAGCCTATGACAGAAGGCTAGATGAGATTGCTGAGAAACTGAGGTCCCTGGAGTCCCAGAATTCTTTGGGCTTTGATGTTATGGACATGGGTCTAGTGGACGGGGTCAGGATTCCCCACAAATTTAAACCGCCATGTTTTGAGAAATACAACGGGACTTCCTGCCCCCGGACCCACTTACAATCCTTTTTGGGGAGGCTGAAGGCATATACCATGGACGAAAAGCTATGGATGTTTTATTTTGAGGATAGTTTAACAGGAGCTTCGAGAGAATGGTACTCTCACCTGACCAGAGCAACCATTAGATGCTGGAAGGACCTGGCAGAGGCCTTTATCAGACAGTATCAGTACAACTTGGATATGGCTCCCAACAGGACCCTCCTGATGGGAATGTCACAATCATCCAGGGAAAGCTTCCGGGAGTACGCTCAAAGGTGGAGACAGCTTGCTGCTGCTGTCCAGTCACCCATGTCAGAGAGGGAGATGGCTGATATGTTTATGAACACCCTCCAAGGAACATACATTGACAGGCTGGCTGCCTTTTCTTCCACTAGCTTTGCTGATGTAGTCATAGCCGGGGAAAGAATTGAAAGCCTATTAAAGATGGGTAAAATTTCTGACAACGGTGCCAGCTCATCCAACAACCCAAGAAAGCCTTTTGTAGGCCCAAGAAGAACTGGTGAAACCAATGCTATCCATACCAGCAGGGGTAAACCCCAATATGTTCATAGGTCTGTGGCAGCAGTCACCATTCCTGCTCCAATTCATCCTCAACCAGTTTATCAACCTCAGCAACAAAATTATCAGCAACAAACTCAATATCCTCCTCAGAGAAATTATAACAACAACAACACCAACAACAGCAATCAGCAAAGACCATTTCAACAGAGACCTTTCAGGCCAATAGGGTGATCGATCCGATCCCTATGCCCTATGCCACATTATTGCCACAACTCCTAAAACTCAACCTGGTTGAGCTAAGGACATTGGCACCTCCAGATCCTACCAGTCTACCCAGAAATTATGACGCCAGCGCCAGATGTGCTTTTCATTCAAATGCACCTGGCCATAGTACAGAGAAGTGCAGAGCTTTGCACATGAAAGTACAAGACTTGGTAGATTCCAAGGCTCTAAACTTCGCACCACCACCAAATGTTAACAAGAACCCTATGCCACACCATGGTGGTCCCAGAATCAATGCTATTGAAGAAGACAAGCCGTCTTATTTGATAACCAGTGTGGGTCAGATTCGGACACCCTTGGTGGAGATTAAAGCTCAACTCCTTGAATGCCAAATATTCCCGGGATGTGAGCTAGGGTGTGCTTATTGCAACATTTCCGTGAATGGGTGTGATAACTTGAGGGATGGCATAGACGGTCTCATCCAGAGTGGCCTGCTTCAAATCACAACATCAATACCTACCAATCCAGCAATCTCCTTAACATCAGTTCCAGAACCTCCTACAACTGCAACAACCATTGTTCCAAATAACTTTTCAGTTTCATCAACAAATGCTTCATTTGTTACTTCAATGGACCAAACATCAGCAAACATCCCTTCTACAACTTCAGCACCCCTTCATTCAGAGTCTCCTACAACAACACCCATCCTTCCAACAATGTCTCCTACAACATCAACAGCAAATAATGCAAGTGTCTCAACAGTTACAATTTATTATGATCTTGCAAATGATTCTGCCTACAACTCACAAAATGCCACTCCTATCAGAGCACCAGTCACAATATACTATGATCCACAGACTATCATGGTCCCTTCTGCAGCTGCCATCAGTCCAGTCACTATCACAGTGCCTGGGCCAGTACCTTATGAAAGCAGTAATGCCATCCCTTGGCATTACGGCTCCGATCTATACTGCGAAGGACAGAAAATCACTTTTGAATCATCAACTTCTTCACCACAAATAGACAATGTGGGGGGAGGCGGAGGCTTCACTCGAAGCGGACGTCTCTTTGCTCCGCAAATTCAAAGACCCACTGCTGAAGCAGAAGCTGCTGCCAAGGCAAAAGGGAAGAGCATGGTGCAAGAAGAACAAATTGTTAAAGAAGCTTTGAAAACACCTTTTGATCAAGAAGTTGATGAATTCATGAGAATCATCAAGAAAAGTGATTACAAGATAGTGGACCAGCTTCACCAGACGCCTTCCAAGATCTCCATTCTATCATTGCTTATGTGCTCCGAAGCTCATCGGAACGCACTACTAAAAGTCTTGCACGCAACTTATGTGCCAGAAGAGATCACGGTCAATCAGTTGGAAGCTGTGGTTGGAAATGTTAATGCTAGTAATGGACTAGGATTTACCAACACTGATTTGACTACGGAAGGCCGCAATCACAACAAGGCTTTGCACATTACCATGGAGTGTAAGGGTGCAGTTCTTTCACATGTACTGGTAGACACAGGGTCATCCCTCAATGTCTTACCTAAAAAAGCCCTTGTGAAGCTGGAGTATGAAGGATTGGCATTACGTCCCAGCAACTTAGTAGTGAGAGCCTTTGACGGTTCTAAGAGATCAGTTCTGGGAGAAATTGAGTTGCCTGTAACGATTGGCCTACAAACTTTCAAAACGACCTTCTACGTGATGGACATTCAGCCTGCCTACAGCTGTTTGTTGGGTAGACCATGGATTCATGCCGCTGGCGCAGTTACGTCTACCCTTCACCAGAAGTTAAAATTCGAGTGGGAGGGCCAGGTCGTTACTATTTGTGGAGAGAAAGATATTTTTGTTAGCCATTTGGCTACATACAAATACATTGAGATGGATGGGGAGATCCACGAGACCATGAGCCAGGGGTTTGAGGCCCTGAATATTAATGAAACATCTGCTGTGCTTGGGACTTCCATGACATCCTACCAACAAGCCCGAAAGGTTGTGGAAGAAGGAAACGCTCAAGGCTGGGGCAAACTGTTGCCTGTGGAGAAGAAAGAAGATAGATTTGGGTTGGGTTACAAACCAACTCAACAAGATCAAGCAGAGCCTGCTAAGAAGCCCAACTTTGTTAGTGGGGGGATGCTCACCCCCGATGCTGTCAACAACTTGGAAGATGAGTCGGAAGATGAATGCAACCTGGGAAGCTGGATTCGTCCAAAGATCCCGGGGAGCAGTATCTCAAACTGGTCTTCCCAGGAAATTATAAGAGTTACTCCTGCAGAGTAATTATTATTTCCTGTATATTTTAAGCATGCATCAAGTCTTGCATCTTGCCCAAGATGACAAGACTCATTTTGTAATCGGGCCATCTGTAATTTTTGTGCAACAAGATTAATCAATGAAATATCAGACATCTTTTGCAAATGAGTCTTTTTCTTTTCCGCTCACTGTTTTTCCATTTTTCTTTTTGTACAAAAAATAAATGGCAATGTTTTCAAAATGACAACTTTATTTCACTTTTCTAAACAAGATTAAAATCAATCACTAAAATGAACAAACTGAACCCTTGCAGAGAGTGCCTTCCAGACAGCACCGACAACAACACGGCTATGACTTCGTATGACTCTGACGATCCGATCAATCAAGCTGATGAAGGGGTTGAAGAAGACTACGAGCTTCCTGAAGAGCTAGCCAGATTGTTGAGACAAGAGGAGAAAGTTATTACTCCTCATCAGGAGGAGTTAGAAACGATTAATCTTGGTACAGATGACGATGTGAAAGAAGTTAAAATCGGGGCCTGTTTACAAGACTCAGTGAAGAGACAACTGATCGACCTGCTTCAGGAATATGTGGATGTGTTTGCTTGGTCTTATCAAGATATGCCAGGGTTGGACACCGACATTATTATGCACAAGCTGCCTTTAAGAGAAGAATGCCCGCCGGTTAAGCAGAAACTGCGCCGTACTCGCCCGGACATGGCAATGAAAATAAAAGAAGAGGTACAAAAGCAGTGGGACGCCGGGTTCCTTGCTGTAACTAGCTATCCGCCGTGGGTTGCTAATATAGTACCTGTGCCTAAGAAAGACGGCAAAGTAAGGATGTGTGTTGACTACCGGGATCTGAACAGAGCCAGCCCGAAAGATGATTTTCCATTACCTCACATTGACGTATTGGTTGATAATACGGCTTAGTTCTCGGTATTCTCCTTCATGGACGGATTTTCAGGATACAATCAGATCAAGATGTCACCGGAAGACATGGAGAAAACAACTTTCATCACGCCCTGGGGCACTTTCTGTTATAAGGTGATGCCATTCGGATTGAAGAATGCTGGTGCAACATATCAACGGGCTATGGTAACATTATTCCACGATATGATCCATAAAGAAATCGAGTGTTATGTGGATGACATGATTGCCAAGTCCCTTACAGAAGAAGACCACCTGGTAAATTTGCTGAAGCTATTCAAGCGTCTGAGGAAATATCAACTGAAGCTGAACCCCAACAAGTGCACATTCGGGGTGCGATCTGGTAAGCTGCTGGGCTTTATTGTAAGCGAGAAAGGGATTGAAGTTGACCCTGATAAAGTCAAAGCCATTCAAGAGATGCCTGCACCAAAGTCTGAAAAAGAAGTTCGAGGGTTTCTAGGTAGATTGAACTACATCTCAAGGTTCATATCTCACCTTACGGCAACCTGTGAACCCTTGTTTAAACTGTTAAGAAAAGAACAGACGGTCAGGTGGAACGAAGACTGCCAGAGGGCTTTTGACAAGATCAAAGAATACCTGCAAGAACCACCAATCCTTATGCCTCCGGTTGAAGGAAGACCTCTGATAATGTACTTGACAGTATTAGAAGAGTCAATGGGGTGTGTGCTGGGCCAGCATGACGAGTCTGGTCGAAAAGAGTATGCAATTTACTACCTGAGCAAAAAGTTTACCGACTGTGAACAACGTTATTCACTGCTCGAGAAAACTTGTTGTTCTTTAGCGTGGGCTGCTCGCCGACTGAGACAGTATATGTTGACCCACACTACTCTATTGATTTCAAAGATGGACCCAGTTAAGTACATTTTTGAGAAGCCAGCTCTTACCGGACGGGTTGCAAGATGGCAGATGATCCTCACGGAATATGACATTCAGTACACATCTCAGAAAGCCATCAAGGGCAGTGTATTGTCTGAATATCTTGCTGAGCAACCTATTGATGATTACCAGCCTATGAGATTTGACTTCCCTGATGAAGACATCATGTTCATAAAAGCGAAAGATCATGAAGAGCCTGTTCACACTGAAGGGCCTGACCCGGAAGAAGAATGGACTATGATGTTTGATGGGGCTGTTAACATGAGTGGTCGTGGTGTTGGTGCAGTACTCATTACGCCTAAAGGAGTTCACATGCCTTTCTCGGCAAAACTCACCTTTAACTGCACCAACAACGAAGCTGAATACGAAGCTTGCATTATGGGTCTTGAGGAAGCCATTGACCTCAGGATCAAGACATTGACTGTATTCGGAGATTCAGCTCTGGTAGTTAATCAAACCAACGGCAAATGGTACACCCACCAGGATCATCTGATACCTTACAGGGATTATACAAGGAGGTTATTGACTTTCTTCACAACGGTCAAGCTTGAGTATATCCCTCGAGATGAGAATCAGTTTGCAGATGCTCTGGCTACCATTTCGTCAATGATCAAAGTTCAAGCTGCCAACTTTGTGCCTCGGATTTCAGTATCCAGACTCGACAGACCGGCATATGTATTTGCAGCAGACGCCGTAAAAGATGATAAGCCTTGGTTCCATGACATTAAATGCTTCTTGGAGGATCAAACATACCCACCTGGGGCATCTTCCAATGATAAGAAGACATTAAGAAGGCTAGCTAGTAGTTTCTTCCTGAATACTGATGGTTCCCTGTACAAGAGAAACTTTGATATGGTACTCCTCAGATGCGTTGATAGAACAGAAGCAGACTTGTTGATGCACGAAGTGCACGAGGGATCCTTTGGTACCCATGCGGGAGGGCATGCCATGGCTAAGAAATTGCTAAGATCAGGTTATTACTGGATCACAATGAATGTCGACTGTTGTGCCTATGCCAGAAAATGCCATAAATGTCAGATCTATGCGGATAAGGTGCATGTGCCTCCCAATCCTTTGAATATAATGTCTTCACCCTGGCCCTTTTCCATGTGGGGCATTGATATGATTGGCAAGATTGAGCCAACTACTTCAAACGGCCACAGATTCATCCTGGTCGCCATTGACTATTTTACCAAGTGGGTTGAAGCAGCCTCATATGCAAATGTTACAAGGCAAGTGGTATCCAGATTTCTGAAGAGAGATATCATCTGTCGATATGGAGTGCCCGAGCGAATCATTACTGATAATGGTTCTAACTTAAACAACAAAATGATGGCTGAGCTATGCCGGGACTTCAAGATCCAACACCACAATTCTTCTCCTTACAGGCCAAAGATGAACGGCACTGTCGAGGCAGCTAATAAGAATATCAAGAAGATTGTGCAGAAGATGGTAGTCACGTACAAAGACTGGCATGAGATGCTACCGTTTGCCTTACACGGGTACCGCACGTCAATCAGAACATCCACTGGGGCAACACCGTATCAGCTTGTGTATGGTATGGAAGCAGTCTTACCTGTTGAAGTTGAATTACCCTCCTTGCGAGTACTGATGGATGTTAAGCTGAACGAAGCAGAGTGGGTCCGGTCCCGATTCGAGCAACTGAGTCTGATTGAAGAGAAAAGATTGGCTGCAATCTGTCATGGGCAGTTGTATCAGAAAAGAATGAAGAGAGCCTTCGATCAGAAAGTCAGGCACCGAGAGTACCAAGTGGGAGATCTTGTGTTGAAGAGAATCCTCCCTCCTCATACAGACCACAGGGGCAAATGGACTCCAAACTATGAAGGACCATTCGTGGTAAAGAAAGTTTTCTCGGGTGGAGCACTGATGCTCAATACCATGGATGGTGAAGACTTCCCGTCCCCTGTGAATTCAGATGCAGTTAAAAAATACTTCGCATAAAAATGACCCGCTGGACATAAAAACAGAATGTAAGTCCAGGCAAAAATAGGGCATCCCGGCGAGTCAAAAACAGAATAAAAGACTCGGGCAAAAATAAGGGAAAATAAAGAAAAATGTACACCCGCTGAGTTGAAAAGCCACCTTGGACAACTCAGGCAAAAATGGGTATCCCGATGGATTGAAAACCCGAAAGGGCGATCCATGCAAAATAAGGGAATAAGCGAACAACTGCATTCTGAATTTGTCTGTATCACCTACAACTTGGTAAACCTCGAAAGGACCAAGCCTCTTTCAGAATCAGCCTTCTTCAGAAAGCAAGACGAGAAGAATGTCAAATGTCATACGAATCATAGCAAGAAGGGAAGCTCCTCAAAGCGCCGTCAACATTGCCAGCATTTTGTTTCTCAATTTGTAACAATCTCCTCATTTCAGGAGATATGTTTCCTTGACTGTATCTTGCCGATTCAGGGCATATAAATTAATAAAAACAGATTTTTCAGTCACACAATGTCTCGTATATTTTTATTTGCAAAAATGTCTGATGTCTTAAAGAAAACTGATTGCATGAATACAGATGTTTATCTTCAAAAATGAAAACTACATGCTTGCAGGAAATATTCTTATTCCCGGGAGTGTCTGACTCCTATGACGGAATCCGGTAAGGGATGCCTCGGGATTACTTGTGCGTTTCTCTGTCTTTGCAAGATTGCAGGTATTCAAAAGCGAAACATGGGGCATGAAAGCTTCATCCCAGCAAGCCGGCAAATCAACACTCACTCAGTCTTAGCACCCAAGTGCTGGCTCCCTAGCTGAGTTGCCACTTGTTATTTTCTCCCCAGCCGAGATGCCAATCATTCTTCCTCAGTCAAGTACGAAAGCCAGGGAACCACTTCCCCACAGAACTTCAGCCTCTATCCGGAAGAGCAACGCACGAAGGAATCACAACAGAGTGACGAAAGATTCTACAAACCCCAGCTGGGTCCCTCATTTACAGGAATAGGTTTATCATCGACCCATTTCCCCAAGCAGAATCATTTCATCAGATCTACCAATGATCTCATCCCCAGCTGGGATGTTCACTTCATGCGAGATCGACCAGAGATCTTCACAGCAATGGGATCCGAACCTCGGATTGGTATCTTTTGCATAATCATAGCATTCACATCATATTCACCCCACAAAGCGTAGCATTCTGTCTTAATGCGGAGCATTACGGCAAAAAATCAAACATGTTGCATAATCATAAGTCATGGTCTGAGTCAAGCACCTGTGAACATTATCAATCCATCAACAATATGCGGAATTCTCCCCAGATTCCCCAGCAAAAGCAGTTGCCTCACATTCACCAATACAAATACATACTCCTTGTGGCACCCGTCCGTGTCATATCCCCAACAGAAAGCCAAAGTATCCCCTTTGCACTCACAGATACATATATATAATTTTCTTGACATCCGTCCGTGTCACTTTCCCCAGCACAGTAACATAAACACTTTGTATACCAGATACTTGTTTATACTATACTTTTCTCTTCTCGACACTCGTCCGTGTCACTCTCCCCAGCAAGTTAAACATTCATCTATACACCACTCATACTTATTTTACTTATACAGATACTCGTCCGTATCTTGTATACACCATTTATATCCCCGCAGATTCGACACTCGTCTGTGTTCTTTGTTAACCAGTTGGTACTCGTCCGTATCATCATCTCAGAACATGCGTCAAGCGTTTGTTTCTACATGATACTCGTCCGTATCATAGTCTTAAGGATGCTCGTCCGCCTCTTTAATCCATACACTGTGTCTTCTTAAATATAGATACTCGTCTGTGTCTACTATTCCCCAGAAGAGTCCCCTCAGATTCAACACTCGTCCGTGTTCCCTGTTAACCAGTTGATACTCGTCCGTATCATCATCTCTGAACACGTGTCAGTATTTGTTTCTACCTGATACTCGTCCGTATCATAGTCTTAAGGATGCTCGTCCGCATCTTTAATCTATACACAAACATCTAAACACTTATACCTTTTATTTCTTAGATTGTAAACACTCGTCCGTGTTTACTATTCCTCAGTAGAACAATTTTCTTTTTATCTGACATTCGTCCTATGTCATGATAAACCTTGAGAGCAGCCGTACCCTGCTACGTGGTCGTCCTCCACCTCCTGATGGTCGTCCTCCACCATGCTCATCCGATGGCCGTCCCCATCGTTGATTTTCTATCCGACATTCGTCCTATGTCGTGATATTTAGCAGTCGTCCCCTGCTAGGTGATCGTCCTTCACCTTTTGATGATCGTCCTTCATCATTTTATCCAATGGTCGTCCCCATTGTTGATTTTGGTTATCTGGCGTTCGTCCTACGTCATGATAAACCTTGAGAGCAGCCGTCCCCTGCTAGGTGTTCGTCCTCCACCTCTTGATGGTCGTCCTCCATCATGCTCATCCGATGGCCGTCCCCATCGTTGACCTTTTATCCGGCATTCGTCCTATGTCGCGATATTTTCGGCAGTCGTACCCTGCTAGGTGGTCGTCCTCCACCTTAGATGACCGTCCCTCATCTTAACCCCAACAGAGCAGCCGTCCCCTGCTAGGTGATCGTCCTTCACCTTTGATGACCGTACCTCATCATCTGTTTATTTCATTTATTCTTTAACCCGATGGCCGTCCCCGTCGTGGTCCCTTTTCTTTTTAGCACGATGGTCGTCCCCATCGTTGGTTACTTTACTTTATGAACTTGATGGCCGTCCCCATCATTTTTCACTAATCCCCAGAGAATCTTACAGCTTTATCTTGATGGCCGTCCCCATCATGATTCCCTTTTATCCCCAGCATGTCGGCCGTCCCCGTCATTGCTCCATTTCCCGCACTTTTTCCAGCATGTCGGCCGTCCCCGTCATTGCTCCTTACCCAGCAGTCGTCCTCTGCTCGACGGTCGTCCTCCGTCGCCCACACTTTATATTATACTTTATTTTTCTTTTACAATCTATATCCCTTTTCTTCTTCATTCTGTGAGTGCAAATTTTGGATTGTCTTTGGTATTCAACCACAAGTTATCTTGTTTGCCTGATAAGCCGTTGCTTACATCCTGCACAGCTAACTCATGTTTGAATAGGGGCAGCTGTAAACACCCCAAATTTTCCCTCACCCATTCACACCATGGCTTGTGATCATTTCATAGGCATAAACTCAATCATAACATCTCATATCCCATTTTTGATTCACTGCATAGATTCTAAGTCATCTGCATCTAGGGTTTGTGATCTGAGCAATCCAAGAGCTTCTTGAGCCACTCCAAAGGTCATCAATCACTTCAAAGGGTTCCATGTATGTTTAAGCATCATATTATATCCTCTCAAAGTCAAGAATGTCAAAAATCACAAGAACTGAGAATGGTATGGAAGCAGAGCCAGGCTTGACTGCACAGATGACCTAAAATTAGGGTTTTGGTTTCAGAGGCCATAACTCCAAATTTTTTGGTCATTCTTGTTTCTATTGGTCTCTATATGGTATAGGGAGTATGCATATCAATTTTCATGAAGAAATTCCATGGGGAAGTCATCTGATCAAGAGTTGACTTTTCAAGCAAGTCAGTGCAAAATCAGGGCATCTGAGACCCCCAATGACCCAACCAAAGGGTGTTCTTCATCATTTTGATTGTATATGAACTTTATTTGATCATAGAAGAGGTTGGAAGTTCACAAAATTTAAGAATTTCAAGTCTTTTGGAAAGTTGACTTTTTGGGCAAGTTTGACTTTTAATGGAAATGTCATTTTAGGCAACTTTTTCAACCTTTACTTTTTGATTCAAAAAAGCTTCAAATGGAAAAACTTTGGTCATGAAAGTTGTAGAATAGATCTTTCCCTTTTCAAAAAGTACAAGAACATGACCTAATTCATTTTTGATCAAAAGTTATGGCTTGTCAAAGTTGGCAAAAATCACTAAATTCCAAGTCATGCATCAAAGAGGCAAAGTTGCAAATTCACTTCTCAAGGCCAATTAAGTCATCAAATGGGCTTCTAATCCACACAACATGATCACACAACATCTAAAGTTCAGAATGCACCCAAGGAATCACATGTTTCATGGCCCATGGATCAAGTTTCTTTCATAAGAACCAAAGTGAACCAAGTTGCAAAAGTCATCATAGCTCCTCACCCACTTGCTGGCTAGTTTGCTGAACCACCCTAGCCCTTTTCCCTCATCATGCTGCGCAGCACACCCTCCTTGTACTAGGCTAGCAAGTTGCCCATGCCCTTCTTACACAAAGTTGACATTTTAGCAAAAGCACCCATACCAATCAATAAAGCACATGTCACTTCTTCTGACCAATAGCATTTGTTTATACAAAGAAAATGCAAGCCAAACCCAACAAGAAGCAAGCCTGAAACACACCACAACACAACATTCTCATTTTCACCCTCAAAAGCAAAAGCATTCGAAACTCATCATACAGGCCATAAACTCATAAACAAACTTCACAAACCTTCTCACCATGCTTCACTGAACACAAAGCACCTCTCAAAACAGCCTGAAAGCCTTAGAATCACAAACACGATTCTCACTTGACCTTGAACAGAACTGCTGCAAACTTCCAATCCAGTCATCACAAACTCTTTCTAAGCATCAAGACTTCATCAGGGGCCTAAAAGGAGTAGATTGTACAAAGAGAAGAGGTCAGAAAGTTGCAAACTGAAAAGCTTCAAACTCAGGTAGCTTCATGAACATTTTTTCCAGAAATGGATTTTTAAGTTTCTAAGTTGTTCTTCATGTCTTGCTGATTACTCTGATGTTCTTAGTTTTGAAAATAGTTGAGAAATAAGCATTTAATCTTACTCTGAAACTTTTCTGACCTAAAAATGTTTGCTTTCGATTCATGCGATTGATGAAAGATAAATGAGTTTTGAGTTAGGGTTTTGATTCAGGGGGATGTGGGGATGATTTATGTTCTTTTAGATTTCATTTTAGTGAAGTTTTGAGGGTTTTGGAAATTTTCAGGTGGGGTTCCCACCGGAGAAGACGACCGGAGGTCTTCTCCGGCCACCTGAAAATAATTAGGGTTTAATCCTGTCATTAATGAGAGTTTGAATTGTGAGCGTCGGATGAGTTGACTTGGTCCATTCCCGCGCGTGTTCAAGGGCCCAGATTCGTTCACTTAGCCCTAATCCATGTTTATTAAATTAATTAAGTTTAATTAGTTTAATTAAATCAGAGTCCATCCTGGCCATTAAAAGACGTGCCAAGTCAACAGCCTCCCACCAACTTTGAATCTGATGCGTTGGATGTGATTACTTCTCATTTTTATTAGTTTTTATTTCAATTTTTCTCATTTAATTTGTCCATTTATTTTAAAATAGCAAAAAATATTCAAAAATTCTGAAATTTTTTATACACATTTTTATTTAATTTCAGAAACCAAAAACATTTTCATTTTTATTTTTTGCATTCAAAAAATATTTTTAAATATTTAAAAGTTTATATTTTAATTAATTAATGAGAATTAATTAATTAAAAATACTTTTAGGTATTTAAAAATCACCAAAAAATTCATGAAACCTTTAAAATCATTTAGAAACATTGTCCAACCCTCAAACCAAATTTCTTTTTTGATCTTGATGCATTTTGAGAATTTTCCATGGAATTAATTTATTTTCAAAGCATTATTTTGATCCAAACTTCCAAAAATCATTTCTGCCTAACCATTGAGAGTTGGACTTTGATTCTTTTTGCATTGTGTTTAGCATATCATGTAGTTTGTGAGATTAAATTGGCATGAATTGATCTTTCATTTTCTATTTGTTTGGCATTTTTCTTGTTAAGGTACCCAAAAACCCTAGGAAACTTAGGAAATTCATAACTTTTATTAGGTGAAGAGTTGGAACTTCTCCTTTGGGCAGTGAGTTAGTATAGGTGTAGGGATCCTTTGAATGCATTTTCAAATTTTTATCTTGATGTTTGCTTCTGGTTTTGGTTTTTGTTTGATGCTTTGATCATAAACCCTAATTTGGGCTTCCATATGCATCCATCTTGCATTTGCATTCATACCTTGACTTGCCATGGCATTTTGTGCATCCATTTGATTCATTTGACATCTTAAGACATATTGAAAGCATGTTTGATCATTGCATCTTGCATTTGCTATGTTGTATGCCATATGCATTTCATAACTTGCCATGTATGATCATGGTTCCAAACTTGCTTCATCTGCATCCATAAGCTTGTATGATCATCACCATGCCTTGTTCCATGTTTGCATCATCCCATAGCATCATTATCATCATGAATGTGCTTCTGGTTTTGATTTTCATCATGCCATTTCATCCCATTTTGCATTGCATTGCATTCCTTTCACTAACTTTTCAGGTGGTAAGTCATTCTGAGAAGTGAATTTGCCTTCACTTCTCACAACTTCTTTTCATCTCTTTTATGCATCCATGCTGCATTTTGTTATGTGTTTGGGATTGAGCTTGCTCTTTCTTCTTCTTCTTACTTTCTTTCCTCAAGTGACTTGACTTCTTGAATGAAGCAAGTTACTTTGCTTCTCCTGATCCTTTCATCTGCTTCCTGGTGGTTCCTCTGAAGATTTCTCTTGTAAACCTCACAAACTTTAGGAACAACCAAGCATGATAATAATTTGGGTTTGATTAGTCCCCTTTAGAACTCTTTCCTTTGTGTCTCTTTGAGTCTTCTCTTCTCATCTCATAATCAGGGACTAAACCCTAAAGGCTTTAAGGCTTTGTGATTAAGCTTATGCCTGCATCCTTCTATTAGGATGAAGTGTATAACTTTAATCCTAAGTGTTAAACCCTTAATGTGTTTAAATCCTTTAATCAATCCACTTAATAATCATCAAGACATCCAGCTTGTAACTTGGGCCTTGCATTAGGGTTCTAATTCTTCCTTAAATGGTTAAGAAGGACTAACCCTAGTGTTAATGGACAAGTCCCCCTCAAGTTGTCTTACAAACCATAGAATTCACTTCATCATCTCACCATTAAATAAAATCCACTTAATAAAAGGCTTGTTTTGTCATGAGTTTAATCCCTAATCATGGATTAAGTTGAGGAGCTTTCCTCAGCTTAAACATTCTCATTTATTATCCTTCTATTAGGATGGTGTAATGAGCCTGTTTAATCCTTGATTATGGCTTAATCTCATTACTTAACACTAAACAAAAACAACAAAAACATCTAAATAATCACAAGTAGGTTAATGATCTTAATCCTACACCATGGTGATTAAGTGTGAGATGCTGACTTCACACTTAAGGTATTCTCATTACCCCTAATCAGAGGGAAGATGTGATGAGTTTACTAAATCCATTGGTTTAGGCTCAAGCTCATTAACTTATGACAAACTTTCAAAAGCAATAAAAGACTGAAAACTCAAAAACAAACAATAATCGTCTCCTTCGGGATTCTTTTCTCATCTCATTCACTCATAAACGAGAACTTGCTTCTTCCGTCTAATGCAAGACAGTTTGCATCTGTGCCAGACAGATCATACACTTGAGCATAGACAAGCAAGCAGTTCACAAGTCAATTCATCTTTCAGTCTCTTTGGGTCGAACTACGGTGTTCTGACTTCCTCATTGCACGAGAGGATACGTAGGCATAACTTAACAGTTATCGAACAAAAGTCTCTGTATATTCCCCCTCTTCCCAGCTTTATACTCCTGAGCATTTCATCTTTGTTCTTACACTGACACATCATATCACACTTCACTTCTCTTACACTGACACCTGTACATCCCTTTCCAGCTCTTTGACACACAAATTGCACTGACACTACCCCTTTAAAACACAAATCTTTTAAGCGTGGATCCCGTCGAGTACGACAGACAATCTGGGTGCTAATACCTTCCCAGGTTGTAACCAACCCCCTTTCTCAGTCTCTCTGGTTCGCAACCGTCTTATCCATATCTTTTCTAGGCTTATGCAGCATTACCTTTCCTTCGGGATAAAAATGCCTAGCTGGCGACTCTTATCATTCCCTGTGAGTTCACTCCTGTGTGTTCTCACACCCTCCTTTCGCCGACCGTTCGCGTTTGTACCCTATTTGACCCGGTGTCATTTAGTGGGAGCGACACTCGCTAGGCGAACAGAGACAGAAGAAAAAAGGCATAAAGTTCTCTAGGCGAACTTTCACCTTCCCTTCCCCTAGCAAACTCTGCAAACCCAGAATTCCCAACAACGTCAACATAGGCCATTTATGGCCAAAAACTCCAATTTTTTAGCACCCAATCATCCAAAATACCTTCAAACACTCACAAAAAATAGCACAACAGAATAAGCATGTATTTCATCAAGTATCAACATACAATCCATAAATTGACATGAATTTCAAACAAAACCCTAAACCCCCAACATGAAATTCTTTTCATCCCATGTTATGCTATCTAATAAAACTCACCTCTTTGAAGATGATGAAGTTTGGAGAAGGAGATGATGAAGATCCAAGTTCCTCTTCCTTTCTTCCATGAGTTCTCCCTATTTCTCGCTTTCTTTTCTCTTACCAACTTTCTTCTTTTTTCCTTTTTCTTTCTATTTTTTTCTTTCTCCTCTTCTAATATATATATATATATATATATATATATATATATATATATATATATATATATATATATATATATATATATATATATATATATAATATTACAAAATGGGGGTAAAATATATCTAATCGATATTTTGTCATCCAACACTAATTGACCAAATATTAAAGTTACCAAAATATCCTCTCTTGTACTTCTCAAAATTGGTATGTCCCTTTAAATATAAATTGATCTCTTCAGAGTTCACTGGTTACTTTATTGATCCCAATTAACAACATTTAGAGCACATAGGAACTCAGTTGATCTAATCTGACAATCAATTGAGCATTTAAGAGAATATGAGGTATTACGCTATCTCCCTTCTAAAAGTGAGTATACTTAGTTTATCTTCTACCCTTCATCTCATGCATACATGCTCCACTTGGAACATGCAATCATATCCTTGAGCCTCCTCTCATACGTCACCACTACCTTAAACCCTTAATAAGATTGAACATCAACATCTCTCAAGCCTTTATCCATTTCGAATATATTCCTTGAAATACTCTTGTTCTTCCAGGAAACTCTAGTGACCTTATAAGCCGAAACACCGATATATTATCTTACTTCCAGCCCCTTATGTCACACATGCAACAAAATTGTCCTTTCTCCTTCATATTATGTAATTACTTACAATACTTATTCTATATCAGTGCGTCAATCTTGTTCTACTAGCAGATTCTCTCATTCCTCAAAACTCTGACAAATTCATCCAATCGAAAGTCCTCTACTTTTGACTTCTTTAGAACTATAAGGTTACCTGAACCATACATTACCCTTCAATTCCACATTACCATAATAACAACTCACACTAAGACTTCGACTAGGCTAACCGGTTTTCCTTACTCCAAACTCTTGGCTTGAGCTCACTCCCAAAGCACCAGACCTACTAAACTTAGGAGTCCTTGTGGTCGCTGATAAATGTTAAATTGTAGTGATTTTTAGTGTAAATAATTGGCACTTATTGGCTTGATTCGTTAATAATTCCCCGTTTTTGTATATATTTTGTATAATTTACACACTATTGTATATTTTACAATATTGTGTACATATTATTAAGTTTGATAGTTCGTCATCTGTTTTTATAGGTAATAATGCATGGTTGAAGTATGAACCCATTTAACGCAATTTTTAGCGCATTGGAGGTGGATGGTAGAAGCAAATAAACTTGGTTTTCCTGATCGTGCGAGTAGGACCATGCTTAGCATGGTTTATGTCAGTTTAAAGGTACTTTAAGTGAGATCGCGCTTAGCGCGATCTGAGGGCACTTAGCGCGGTTGTAATAAATACTCTTATTTTATAATTTTAGTTTATCTCATTTTTGTAGGTGTTCAAGCAATGATATTTAGCCATTTTCATATAGAGCATTGGATAAGCTTTCCAACGCTTTTGACCGTACTTCAATCGGAGTTACGGTTCGAAAGTTATGAAGAAAACAAGAAGCTAGTTTTTATTTATTTCTGATGGCGCTAAACACGATTCGTGTTTTCCAACCCCTATTTAAGTCACTTTTTAGAGGAGGTCCATACAAAAGTGATTTATGATTGGTAGTTATTTTAGAGAGATAAGAGAGAGTTTGAAGGTAATGAGAAAGAGGAATGAGAGATATAGAGTGAAAGACGAGGGTGAAATGAATCCATTTCTGAAGAGGGCTCCCTTTAATACCCTCTCCATGAATCCTTGAGTCTTTTACATGTGACCACATTGAAAGTCAATAGAATTGCATATTTTAACCGGTTCCATACGTGTGCATTCACAGTTGTTAGCACACACCCCTTAACCCAAGCCTATGATCGGTTGACCCCCTGATGGTCAACTAATCCAACTCTCCTAGAGGGATCTTGACTGACCTAAGTATTCAGATTATAAGGCCCTATTTTTTTTCCATGTTTCTTTTCTTTTTTATTTATTTTCTGATATTTTAATGGACTTCAGGCCACTATGCTTGATCCTTTGCTTCTCTCACCCCCTTCATCCCAACCCAATAAACCTTAACTGACTTTGCACCCCCTCTTATTTGTATTATTTTCATTTTATTGTATTTGTTTTTCTAATTAATGATTTAATAGGAAACTAACTTTAATCATCCCTTAATTGAACTAATTTATCTAATTAGTATAATTATCTATTTAACTAAGAAAATGTTATGAATAATAATTTATTGGGTTAAATACGTATAAGGTCCTTATAAATATCCCAACTTCCAAGTTTGGTCCCTCAAAACATTTCCTTCAAACTTTGGTCCCCCTAAAGTTTTCCGTCCTTAACTATGGTCCCTCCCATTAGTTTACACTAACAAAGGATGATGTGGCACGCCATATAGATTTTTTGATGACGTGGTAGACACGTGGCAATGCCAACATGGCAAAAAATGCCACGTGTCAATTATTTCCATTTCCATTTTTTATATTAATAACATATCTAAACCCATAAATGGTAGCTAATATGTAGCTAATTCGTAGCTAATCCCTGACTAATTTAAACTCATCTTTCTAATAGTAATAATCTGTAGCTAAGTCGTAGCTAATTTTTAATTGATTCAACAATAACAAATTTAATTGTTTACATATATTTATGATATGAAAGGCTTGTAAGTTAAATAAAATAATCCTATGATATGTTTCATAAACTATTCAAAACAGTCTTGTAAGCTTACATTCATCTTTAGAATAAAATAGAAAATTTAGAAAGGTATTGCTATAGCACTTTATAGTATCTCTGACCAATCAATAGAATCCAATGCATGCCCAATCCTCATAATAACATCTTTATCTTCCTTTGTTGCTTGAGACCATAACCTGCTAATTATCCAAAGCAAATATCAACTAGTATGTTGTAACTAGTTTTCATAACAGTCCTTAATTCATTCTAAAATAACTACCATAATCAGAATAAACAAAGTTTTTGCAGAATGCCATATGTTTGCTACTAGTTTCTAATAGTTTCTATCATTTACGAAAAGCTAACAAAATAACTACCAGAATGAATTGAAAGCTAATAACTACCTCAAATTCAATTATTTTCTAAGTTAGAATCTTTTATAAGAAAATAGTTATGCTTTTCCATTTATAAAAAAAAGCACTGATATATACTTCTTTTAAGAAAGATTAAAAAATAAACAAAGATGAGTAAAAAAATGAAAAATTCAACCTCATCACCTTCAACATTTAATCGGTTCATGAACTGGATATTGAAAACTTCAACCTCGATGCATTTAATTCACTACCAACAAGATTTTCGGAGTAAATTCAATACAACTCCTTGGCTTGAATCATGATTTATTAAACTGTTTACAAATTCCCTCGGTAGGAATTACAAAATATGACAAAGATGAGTCCAAGAAAAATCAAGTGCAAGGACAAGTATTGCATGGTATGATGGACTCATCCAAAAGTTATTTAAAATTACAGAAGCAAAAGTACATTGCTCATTTAACTTGAGAAAATATATCACAAAGGCAAAGGTTTAGTTAGTAGGAAAATGAATAAAAAAGGAGACGTATGCAGATTCAGTTAGTAGGAAAAGGTTACAAAAAAAAATTATGAGTGGGATCTCAACCACGACATTAATGTTGTAATGTATTATTGAAGAATTGAGATAGAAACTAGTAAATGTGAAGTATAATCATAATCTTTTATGTTTTGAGAATTAAGAAAATGAATTTGTTTAGCTTAAATGGTTGGTATGATTTATTTTTAAAGAATATTAAATTGTTAGAAGAACTTAAATGTTTAATCATAATCTTTGCAGTTTCAGAGAAGTGGAATGCTTAAATGTTTAATTAAATTGTGGATGCGCACCCTCTCAACAATTACGAAATTCAAGTAGTTCAATTCTTCTTAAAGACCTTTGGAATCTAGTGTGGCATTTGGCCTCATGCTCCAAAACAGCAGAGCATCACCCATTTTTGCTTTTACTGATAGACCTTTTTTAGCACATTCAGATAAATTATTCCACCATGGCACAAAACTAAAGTTGGCCTTAGCAATAGGAAATACAGTCTCACTTCCTTCTTCAATGTCAGACCTGCATAAGGAGCAAAAACAGGGACCAGTCAAGTTTGTATACAATTCCATCAGAAAAACTCGTACCTACTGGTATAAAGGTAAAGTCTGCAATTCTTTTTTCAATATTCTGGATATAGTTTTGTCCTTTCCTCTCTTAAAAACATTCCTGAACTAGTTCTAACCGTACAAGCAGGGGATTTATCTAGAGTAATGCATTACCACTAGACACTATTCTAAAAAATATAATCTAAAATTATTGGAATCAGTACAAACACTTGATTTTTCCATGAAAGGCTTGGCAAGATTGATCATGTACTCACATTCTTCTTTTGACTGTTTAAAATGATAGGCAGAATGAAAATTTTATAGAAACAACAATTCAAAGAGGTAAACTAAGATCTCACTTATTTTAAAAAAAACTAAGTTGCCTCACTCAAACTCTGGAGTCTTTCACAAAGTTCAAGTTAACCACAATCTAAATATACCATATATATGAATACCTAGATTATCTTTAATCATGGACCACCCTAAAAAAATCTATCTTCATATAATTTAATTTCATGAGCCTAACATATGCTTATTGACATTACATGTTCAACTATGTATCGTAATTGTTGCAATACTCTATTTAACACTTGAAGAACTTAACATACAAACATTTATTCGCCGACTGATCTAAAAGGTTAAAGAAAAACTAATATATCATAATTGAATTCCTCTATCCAATACTTGAAGAACTTAATCATCCATATAAACATTTATTCCTTAGCTAATCTAAAAGGTTCAAAAACTAAAATCACAATCCATGAACATTATTGTGATACATTATTATAGATCCACGAAATGCTGATAAAAACTGACCAAAAAATTGTGATAGATAAAAGCTCTTGGCTCCCAAGAAAGAATCTCAGTCCACTGCTCCTTCCTTTCCGTCAAACTGAAACCAATTCCAGAAGTAGCAATCATGATGAAAGATTAAACATAATTTAAATTAAAATCAAACATAAGAAGAAAATGAAAAATTAATTAAATCAAATCAAATCACCTGTAAGAGCTTTTGCGTCTGAAGGAACTGAGATCTGGAGTTGAAGAATCATCGCTTGTATTCGGAAGATAAACAATTCTAAGCACAAGGAGGAAGATAATGACCAAGCATGAAAAATGTCCAGAAAATCATCGTAACCGTCGATAATTTCTTCCCCTGTGAACGTAACTTTGCTTTCGCCATGGTTTTGAAATAGCATTGAAATAAATCTGTTACTAAACCCTAATCAATAGACAAATGATAAAGGGGATGAAATGTTATGGCGTAGTTATGAACTGAAATGTTATGATGTTATCATATGATGAAAGGGGTGAAATTTCTACCTACAGTGATAAAGGGGATGAAATTTCTCTCCACAATGAAAGCAAAGACCCATGCCATTGCGTTCCATCAATTCAGAGTAAGGAGTATGACAAATTCTCGTACTTCAGTAGTTGTTTATTCATGTTGTATCTTTTCTCTCCTGTTGTTTGAAATTAAGGTTTGTAATTGGGTCGGTTTTGGGTTGTTGTGGTTTGCAGACCAAAAGTCGTTACCTTGCTTACTCAGACTCGAATTGATTGAGAGTGAGATGAATCGGCAGTGACGACCATGCTGCCAACAAGGTTTTGTGGTGGTGTGACACTGTGGTTGTGTGGGGGATGGGTTTGGAGGTGAAGGTAGAAGGAGAAGTGGATGTGTGAGGAATGAGAAGGTTATTTCCTTGCATCTTTATGAATTCTTCTACATATGAAAAAAATAATATTATATTATGATATGTAATTTCACTATTACAGAGTTGGCCTGATGTTATTATACAGGTGGCGTGCCATGTCACCCAATGTTAGTGGAAATTAACGGGAGGGACCAAAATTATGGACGAAAAACTTTAAGAGGACCAAAATTTGAAGGAAATTTTTGGAGAGACCAAACCTCAAAGTTGAGATATTTATAGGGACCATATACATATTTAATCCTAATTTATTTTGTAAGTTATTTTTTTTTCATTTAAATTAAAATTGTAAAATATATCTAAACAATGTTTTTTCTTCTTCTTATAAGCCATAACCATAAGTCTTAGTTATAACTATTTTGTATCTATCATCAAAATATTTTGTAAATTAAATTAAACCAACATTTTTGCAATAGTAAAAGTGGATACACATCCACTATAACTTTAAGTGATCAATTGATTAGTGCTTTCCACATCGATCGATTACTTAAGATCAATAAACAAAAAACAACACAACTCAACAAATTATTTAAAATTTGTGCCTTTGTGCACCTTTCAAAAAAAACATTTTATAAAAGAAAAGTTCAAGTTATTATAACAAAGGCAAACGCTTAAGTCTCAATCGTATGAGTAATACAAGTCAAATTTAAACACAAAAGCAACTTAAACCCTATCCTATAAAAACAACCAACACACAATTTTTTTACCGAACTACGATACTTTTATTTTCTCATTACATGATGAGAATACATATGAATACGGGTTTGAATCCTTGGCAGCTCAATAATTACATTTTTCCTTTTTCCTTTTTTCTTTTTATAAATATTTCCAATTTTTTTAATATTTTAATAAAAATAACTTGATAAATAAATATAGGCAAAATACCCAAATTGATCTCTTAACTCTACCTCTGGGTCCAATTTGGTCCTTTAAGTTTAAAAAGTGTCAAAAAGGTCCCTTAAGTATTTAAAAGGTTCCACGTTAGTCCTTCTGTCACCTACCGTTAGTCAAAGTCAAACGTTTTGGACATGTGGTGCTGCAATTTGCTGATTCATCTGCCATGTTGGATATGAATAACAAAAAACAAAACACATTGCAAAAGATCTGGGAAAATCTTGAAAAATAAACAACATAACCAAACTCTAAAAATTCCAACACTTAATTCATCTTCAATTCATCAAACCCTAACAATTTCTCCAAGCATAACCTTCAACCTCCATAATTTCTCCAAGCAATTCATCTTCAATTCAACAAACACAAAAAATTGTATGTGAACAATGTTGAACTTTTGCTTGTAGTCTCCATGTTATAGAGGGATTGACCGAGAAAGAGAAACACAAATCATGAGAGCAAAGAGATGAAATGAGATTAAAACGAAAAGACGGGGGGGGGGGGGGGGAGAATTGACAGAGAGTCACAACGGTATTGGGTTTTGATTCTGACGACGATTTGCGATTCAAACTCGCCTGGAAGGTACTTTTCTTCATTCATCTGAAACTAATTTTACCATGTAACAAAAATGTTTTTTTTTTAGAATTACTATGATGTTTTAGGTTGTTTTCAATATCGGTGTTTTCAAGAGAGCACACCAGGTTCGGTGCATCATGATGCTGTTAAATTTTTAGTTGTCATTTTCTGGAGCATTTTATTTGGGAGATTTTAACATTTTTTGCTATCGTTTCAGGTTGCAACTTGGAGCAGTCATAATGCTAAGGCTAAACTTAAACCGAACACCACTGTAAACAGGTTCTTATTGGGAGTGAGAAAGGCCCTATGAAGCTTTGGAACATTAGCACAAAGAAAAAAATATTTGAGTTTAAAGGATGAGATTCACCTATCTCGTGTTGTGTCTCGTCCCCTCCTCTAGATGTTGTCATAATGGGTTGTACAGATGGAAAGATTCATGTTTATAACTTACGTTTTGATGGATTTAAGACAAAGGTGAAGGCAAGGATAAATGCTAATATCAAAGAATGGAAGGCCAAGCAGCAAAAGAAACTTTCTTAGTTTGAAAAAGTTATCTGCAAATGTTTTTGTGATAGAACATTTCTATGGGAATAAAGAAAAATAATAATTTGCAGGAGACAAGATAAGACTAATTTTGTTGACGTATTTGGGGATATTGTTGGATTTTTGTTGATTTGTGTTTGGGAATGTGATTATCAATTTCTTGTGTTATCATTTAAACCACTGATATCCCTAACTCTTTGTTTTTGTTGATTTGTGTTTGGGAATGAGATTATCAATTCGTTGTTAAATGCTCCGTTAAACTTAGTTTGTATGAGTTAGTAAATGGTATCATTCTGATGATGTAGTAGGATGAACTTTTGTCATTTACTAATGAAAAAAATATTAATACACGCAATAAGTGTGAAGATATACAAAAAGTGTGAAGTGGTGTGGTGGTTGATAGCTTGTCAAGCAATTGAGGGATCTTGTGTTCGAATCCTGGCTCCTACAATTGTTATAAATATAAGAATGACCATCATATCCCTTTCTTTCCTTTAGAGTTTTATCTTTATCATCATATAACGACTACATTTTTTGCGATATCATATTTTTCAAAGCTAGTTGAATGTAATGTTGCCTATAATCAAATACACTCATTTGGTAATCACATTTTCACTTTAGCCTAGATGTCAATACATGATTTAACTATTTATTTTAAGGTGTAAACATATTCTTAACATTTTTTTAGACAGAAAATTGACTTTTTTTTCATTGTTGTTAAATTAAAATATTTTTTATAGAAATTATAACAAAATTCAAAAAATAATTAAAAAATAATAAATAAGACAAATATATTTAAAGTCAACAAAGCATCAAAATCAACACGCCTAAATAAAACTATAGATACTTAAGACAAAATTTAGGATCAATAAAAACCTTGGCACACAAGATATTTCAATTATATATATAAATAAATATAAAAATTTATTGAAATTGCCTAAAAAAATTAAAAACTAAACACATTGTTCTTTATCGCATTCACACGCTCATCAACACACTGAAAAGAAAAACGAAAACGAAGGTTTCAGCTCTCTGACTCTGACTTTTCTCCTATTCTATCTAACCTTCATCTTCATCTTCATCTTCATCACCACCATTGCTAATTCTGTTCAATTTTTAAACCCTAATTCTTCACAAATCCCAAAGTTTCTTCCTTATTGGCTTAATCCATAAGCTCTCAGGTAAGTTATAAAGCTAATCAATTCATTCACTTTTTGTTGATTCTATTGTTCATCCTTATTCATCATTGATAATTTCGTTAATTTCCTTTTCAGGGTATAAATTAAAACCCTAAAAATCGTTTTTTTAATTAGCCCCAAATTAGGAAGTAGTTGAGAAAGAAGAAATATCTATCAAATAGAGGTATAGTGAAGAATTGAAGATTAGGGTTTTGTTTAATTTGTGCTAAAGATGGAAACTTTGGATGCTAATTCATCATCATCATCGTCATCTTTTGGAGGGGTTAATAGTGATGATAACAATGGTAGTGTAACATGGTATGGGATGAGGTTACCTTCTGTTAATCCCTTTATGTCACCACTTTCATTTCTATTGGATTATTCTGGGATTCTGCGTTCTACTAATGATTCCGAGGCTGTGATTGTTAACAATAGAGTTTCTGGTTCTGGTTCTGGTTCTGGTTCGGAATTAAGGTCTCGTGTTGATACCGATACTGCTGCTTCTGTAGCTGGGAGCAGTGCAGGGGAAGTTGCTATAAGGATTATTGGAGCTGGTGAGAGTATTCAAAATCAAGTTGGGGAGTTGGGTTATGATGATTGTGGGGAGGATCTGATTGGTGAGAGAAGTGGAGTGTCTGCATTGGATGATGATGATGGTGGTGCCGGGAGTCGCGGGGGGATTGAGGCAAGTGAGGGGGTTCCTCTTGTGTCGTCTTCGTCTTCATCGTCTTCGTTGGCTGGAAGTGGACGGGTTGATGGTGATGCTTCTGTGAATGGATCGGAAAATAATAGCAGGGATTCGTCTTCTTACCAGAGATATGATATTCAGCTTGTTGCCAAGTGGATTGAGCAGATTCTTCCTTTCTCCCTCTTGTTATTGGTTGTTTTCATCCGACAGCATTTGCAAGGTATAATCACTTATGTTCTTATTCATTGGTTGTGTTATTGTTTTATATTGTGTATGTCATGTTAATTTTAGCTTCAAACTTGTGTTAGTGCAATATAATCATAGTTAGCCATTTCGCATTTCTCTTTATTTACTTTTTCATTATTAGTAGTCCATCCCATGGTTGTCGGGATCTCGCTTTAACTCCCAAGATCGTACGATCTTATGAGTCGGCAACCATCCACCGATTTAAGTTCCACAAAGATCGTGAATTTGGCTGGAGTATAGAAAGCGTAGAGGAAGATCGTTAAATCGTGGGATCGTGAGATCTCAACGATCCATTTTTTTATTTTAAGCTGTTTCGACCCTTTTGAGCCCGTCATTAATAGTTGGATTTAGCCCAAAAACTGACCGGTAATTAAACCCTGACGGCCACTCTCACATATATTAGGGTTTTGGGAATTGGAATGTTTCAAATGAGCTTTTTAGAAGTGCAAAAGTACTGATCGTGAAAGTTGTGCAAACCACAAAAGCCATTGGAACTCTCGGAATGAATTTTGTATCGATCAATTATACCATGAATGATCCTTCATCTATCTTTTCCATAAATTCAAATCAGATCCTTCAATTCTTCTCATCTTTTACATCCTGTACTCCAACACCTCTTCCTTACAAAACAGAGGTTTGAGTTAAGATGATGTTTTTTAGAATGTGTTTTGAGACAATTATGTTTTTAGTTGCTATTGAGAATATTTTGTTCGAGGAAAATGTGTTTTTGGATTGAATATTTGCTATTGATGATTAAGCTAATTAGAATTTTATGTTATGGTTATTTTTCCTAGTTATTTCTCTAGTTTTGTCTATTTGTTGGGATCTTACGATCCGAGTTACGATCCTACGATTTACGCTTTTTCCATACCCTAACGATCTTTATCGAGATCCCGATCTTGACAACCATGGTCCATCCATTAGGCAAATATTGGGAAAATTCGAAGTTTTTTCGGATAACTTGGCAATTTGTTGTGTTAAGAGCACTGGCTTGCTTGTTCTGAGGTAACATGTTTGTGGAATAGTGGTTGGTTGGTCTTTCACTCTTGCTACCTTGTTAAATATTTTCTATTGATTCCAATTCCAATTGAAAAGTGTTGGGTGCGGCATACAACTGTATGTTGTTTTGGGTGAAGGGGCTTAGACAAAAAGAAAATATCACATGCGAACTTTTTTGAGGATCACAAGTGTCTCTCACCTTTTATTTATTTATCAGTTCCCCATCTCGGATATGTCCCACCTTAGTAAGAAAATTGCAACTTTTCTATTTGTAAGATAAAAGCAAATCCTGTGGAGTTAATTTGGCGATGATATTCTTGCCACGTGTTTCTGTTGTGATCCTTTATTAATAACATGGAAGCTTTACTTATCGAAGATCAGTATCTGATTGCAGTGGTGCTATGAAGCACGGATACTTCAAAAACTCAGCCGAATCGTATCCGATACGTACCGGTACGCTCCGATACGGCGCCGATATGTATCGAAGGAGTATCCGAATTAATTTATTTAAAAAAATAAATAGAAAAATTCCGATACGGCGACGATACACCTCCGATACGGCGGCGATACGCCTCTGATACCCTATTTCATTCTTCAATACCCTATTTAATTCCTTCCAGAAACTTACCATTTTACAAGAACGGTGTAATTCCCATCATTTCATATTAATTTTCAATATTTTAAATTTAATTCATATTAAATATAATTTTCTTTTCAACTTTTTCTCTGCAACTACTACATTTACTTTCTTCTCCTTCATACCTTCTGTTTTTTCACTAATAAAATTTTATCACCATAATATAATTATCACTTTTATGTATCTAAAATATTTCAAATAAATTCTTATTACTATATTTTTATGTGTGTATCTTAAACGTATCTATCTAGTCTTTTTTAATTTATAACATATCGCCGTATCGGATACGTATCGTATTCGATACTCGTATCGTGTCCATGCTTCATAGCAGTTGTGTCTCTTATTATTTACAACCTCTTCCTCCGAAGAGTTGCATGGTGCAATGCTTCACAGTTCACACTTATATCACGACGAGTCTCTTAAATTTGTACTTCTTATTTTTTTCTTTCTTTTCACATTACCCTGTTGTCATTTATGAGAATTTGCAGGTTTCTTTGTCACGATATGGATAGCAGCTGTGATGTTCAAGTCAAATGAAATTGTTAAGAAGCAGACAGCTTTGAAGGTACTTTATTCACAATTACATCAATGCTAATCCTTTAAAATTTCTGCTCCTAAACCAAGTTTCTTTTCTGTCATCTCGTCACTCTACAACCATAATATTGAGTAAAATAAGTTTTATTTTGCAGGGAGACAGGAAAGTTTCTTTGCTTGCTGGTATCTCGGTTGCTTTCATTCTTCACGTGATAGGCATATACTGGTGGTATCGAAATGATGATATTTTATATCCATTGGTCATGTTACCTCCAAACCCAACACCTTTCTGGCATGCAATATTCACCATCTTGGTCAATGGTAAGGACTTATTCATGCAATGTTCGATAGTATGTTGTTGCAATAGATATATACCAGAACTTGTAGTTGTTCTAGTAAATTTATTGCAATCTTATGTTTTATGATTTTTTTTTTGGTCAAGTAGCCTAGTGGTTGGAATTTACCTTTTAAAGGTGAACAAGTGGGATGTCGCGGGTTTGACCCCGCGCCCCTGCATCTGATGTCTCTGCACAGCTACCAACTGAGCTGCTTAACGGGACTTATGATTTACGATCTTAATATCCCCTTCCGTTCTTATGCAAGATCCCGATCTTGACGATCTTACTTGTTCTCACATCTATGGCAAATGGGGAATGTTAACTGACATATTTTTAGACATAGGCAATGGTGAAAACAACAAAATCCTTTTCTCATCATTTCCTTCAAAACATCTTTAAGTAAAAAACTTACAAAATGCACCCTTATTGGCTTCAACACTTGTTTTATGGCTTGATATTAGTTGTTGAGATATATTTTGGATATTGTAGATTTGTTTGTATATATTTTCTATATTATGCTCGACGGTGACCGAACACTTTGAAGAGATGGCCAACCTGTGGCCTTTGTACTAGACGGGTGTTTCCTTGGACATCCAGCAAAGTGACAACCAATTGAGAAAGGGCCAGCCTCAATCTCATTGAAAATGGCTGAACCCAAAGACATTGGTTTCTGAACTAGACAGCTCAAGTACACCATTTTAAGAGTGAATAATGATGATTTTTATGTATTAAATCATGAATATTTACAACTTTTATACACAAGGTTAAATAAATCAATCTCTTTAGTAGATACGAACAACATCTTTCTGGGGTTCTTTTAAATTTATTAGTGTACTGTATTTCTATCTTGGTTGATTGCTTGTATCTCATCTATTCCTTTAGATTGTATTTCTGGTCTTTAATCATTCCAAATTTTGTTGGTATTTATGATCACCATCTTATTGACTCAGATATATTGATGCGGCAAGTTGCAATGGCTTTTAAGTGTATTCTGCTTATATATTACAAAAAAGGGAAAGGTCATAACTTCCGTCGGCAGGTGATTAATGCTTTCCATACCAAAGTATGTAATTTTCAAGCATAGTTTACTACTACAACTCTTGATCTTGTCTAACTTTTGTAGGCTCAACTGTTGACTCTTGTTGAGTACACGCTACTGTTGTATCGTGCCTTGTTGCCTACTCCAGTTTGGTACCGTTTTTTCTTGAATAGGGAATATGGAAGTCTCTTTTCATCACTGACCACGGGGTTGTATTTAACTTTCAAGCTAACATCTGTTGTTGAGAAGGTTTGCTTTTATATTTTACCATTATTAATGTGTAGATCTGTATTTCAAGATATTTATGTACAAATTCTGAATTATCATCTTTGCGCGCCTTAGGTCCAAAGCTTCATTTCTGCCTTGAAAGCGTTATCAAGAAAGGAAATTCATTATGGGGTTTATGCCACAGCGGAACAGGTAATAATGCGGTTTTGGTTAATTTTTTATTTATTAACATCTTATCTTATGTTGCCAATTGCTGACAGCGGAAAATTGTGGTTTCTTAAAGTTTTGCTATGCAATAGTACTATAGCGCCACTATAGCTGCTTTTTGAAAATATTTTGTAATAAATAACGTATTGTGGAACAATAGCAGTTTGTCCTAATTCCGTTATGTTATAGCAGTTTAGCGCCGTTATAGTATATATAGCTGCTATTTAACAACCCTGATTGTATCTAAATTTATCTATTCTATAACTATAATATAAAACCGTGGCTGTCTAATGACATGTGACAGATATTTATACCCTCCATTACCTGGCGAACTTTTTCTGCAGACCCGTACTGTGTTGCAAGAGATTTTATAAGTTTAAATAGCAAATCTCATTCATTTGTTATAATGTTATCTCAAACTTAGCTAGAAATTAGGAACAGAAGGTTTTTGTCCATATTCTAAATTATGTGTTTGTTACACAGGTTACTGCTGCTGGTGATCTATGTGCTATATGCCAGGAGAAGATGCATTCACCTATCTTATTGCGTTGCAAACACATTTTCTGCGAAGACTGTGTATCTGAGTGGTGAGTCCATAACTTAATTCCTTATTTAGAACTTCTATTTCAACACAGAAAGTTCACATTATATCGAGAACAAAGATTGTATTATGATTTCCTCTTATTAATGACTTATTTTCTAAGTTGTAACCAACAAAGGCACTTTTCTTTTCAGGTTTGAGAGAGAAAGGACTTGCCCTCTCTGTAGAGCATTGGTTAAAGCAGCTGATCTTCGAACCTTCGGAGATGGATCGACAAGTTTGTTTTTCCAGTTGTTTTAATAAACCGATGATCTTTGTGTTGGATCATAGTTTCAGATAAACAGTGATTTGATAAGATTTTTCATCAAACAGTACGGATATGGATGAAAAGTTCACGATCAGTTGCAACGACGAGAGATGTACAAATTAAGGGCTTTGCTCAGCCGTGAGATACTCAAAATCGGGGGAACCTGCTAACTTGATATATTCCTCATATCGTAAACAAACACATATTTGTTCATAATGTCACATTATTTTGACATTCACCCTGTCTTTTTAAGTTTGTACATGTTTTTGCACAGGATTTATTCAAATATGTCAACTAAGTTGTTGCACTTGGAAGTACTGGAATTGCCATGTTACCAAAAACAAATGCTGTCGTTGATTGTCATGTTTTTTTCCCTCTTTTTGCTCAGCTAGTAAAACTTGTCATAAATTGCTACGGGTTAAAGATCTTCTCCATTGTTCATTCTCTATTTTTTTCAATTATTATAGTTTTGTTCAAATAACACACTTAAAAAATTTGTGACATATTTAATATTTATGTGATTTTATACCCAATAAAAAAAATTAAAGTATTAGGAAATTAAGAGGATTCCTCTAAAAAAAACACACCAAAGCTTTTGATAAGAGGGGACAGATCAAAGTAGGGAATTTCTTAAGGCACCCTTAATGCTTAGTCATCATATGAAAATTATTTAAATGCTTCTAGAGATGTATCTTTGGACACACTAATTTTTGAATAAACGTTGAAATATTTCGAATATTTAACTCCGGAATAATTTAAGACATTCAATACATCTCACTCAAAAGTCATATACATTTGAATTGTATAGGAGATGGATTTTCGTGAATATTCTGGAGATACATCTTCAAAATGTATTAGAATAAATATTTCATATTATATGTTATTTATCTGTGTTCAAATGAAAATTTAAAATATAGCGTACAATTGGTAAAAAAAAATCAAATAGACATACATAATTCCAGATAGACCAAAAATGTCGTACAAAAATAAAATATCAATAAATATCGAAAATGTCGTACAAACGAGATCAATAAAGTAGTAAGACTGTCAAAATAAAGTACAAACTATAGTACTACAACTATATAATAAAGGACTAATGTGTGTGTCTGACAACCTCTCATCTACCTCCTATGTCTCGTCTACCTCCTCAACCATCAATCCCCCATGTCCTCCGATGATGTCTCCGACACAACAATGCCCCATATGCCTTCGTCATGATGACATCTAGGACTCGTCTGACATCAGACCCATCAAGGAAGATATATGTGTCAATGTATGCCTATGCAATCTCCAATATGCGATGACACCTAGGAAATACATTATCAGTATGATCTAGTTGTGCCTGCTCCCCCTCTAGTATCTCCCGATGAGTTGATCTCGACAGATCTTCTGGAGCAGCATGCACCATTTACGAATGTGACACCATGAAGAACCATATGATGTATGATAACGAGAAAAAGTATCGTTTTATTACTATGTTTCAATGCCGTTTTATCGCACATTTATCGTATTAACACCCGATTCCTCGAGTTTTCTTTATCATTTTGTAGGTATATCAATTATAGAGCTAAATCATAAGCCAAAAGTGAAATGAGCAAAAACAAGCATGAAAAGAAGAAGAAGAGAGGAATTCTGCATAATCTGCATAATTTGCACTTGTCACGACCGTCACCTAGGAGTCACGACCGTGACACGCTAAAAAGAGCAGTCACGGTCGTCACCAATCACTCACGACCGTGACGCGCTAAATACAAGGGTAACGAACGTGACACCCTTGTCACGAACGTGACAAGGGGAAATTAGGTTTACTTGCTGAGAATTGGTCATGAACGTGCTACGTGAAGTCAATATTTTCCTATTCTTCCGCAGACCCAGTAACTCAACTTTTCCCTGGATTCTCTCAGCAACTACGAAGCCCACGCATTATTCCAACTGCCAAGCCCAAATATTGTTTCCTATAAATAGCTTTATTTCAAAGTAGAAACGACAGAGTTTTATTTTAATTTTTCTTGCGGAAGCTCTGTCGTATTTCCATTGCACCCTATTTCATTTATTTTCCAGCAATTATTTCTGTTCTTGTTTTAATTTTTTATATCCCAACCAAATCAAATAACAATTTCCAACATTAGGAAATTGTTATTATTTAATTTCTTTCAAGCCTTCAGCATTTCGTTTTGTAATTTTATTTTCGATTCCGGTCCGCACTCCGAGCTTGCCAGATTGTGGAAGAAGGAGTTTGACATTATTTTTGTTATTCAGGTTTTTAATTAATTCGCATTTATATTAATGTTAAGAATTTATTTTTATTTCTTTATAATGCATATTTTAATTTGTGTTCCTCTGTTTCTGCATCTGTCTGGTACAACAAATATGAGTAGCTAAACACTTTAGGCGGTATGTAATTAAAATACACTGAATCGGTAAAATCAATTCTAGGCTTAAAATAATTAAGAACTTAAAATTCTGGCTGTGACTTTTTATTATAAAATTAATCTTTTTGTTACGAGAGTAAGGAAAGTGTAATAGGTTAGGTCGAGACCACGAGAGTGTGAGATTTTAACCAGATAGCTAAAGTTAGGCATTTAATTTAAACACAGCGAGAGCGCTTTAAAATGAATTAGACTTATTAAGTTTCCAAAAATTATTTCTAAACACTTATGGGCTAGCGAGAGCAGGCATAGGGCTTTAGGAGTAAGATCTGAGATAAGACCACGAGAGTGTGAGTTAAAGGTATTTAAACTGATAACCTCTACAGAATAGATTAAGTGAACTATCCTTATAAGCCTAGGTTAGATTGACCCGCCTAAGTTAACATAATTACATACCGACCGCCTCATTATTATTTTATTAAACTAAAATTTAATTCCCGCCTTTAATCCTTAAAAACAACCAAAAATCGTGACAACCATTCACCTTAGCTAAACTAGTAAACCCTCTAGCACTAAGTAATCATAAAGTCCCTGTGGGATCGATAATCTTAAATATTACTTCGATAGGCTGTGCGCTTGCAGTTAAGATACCGCTAGACACATATTAGATTACGTCTTTAGCCCATCAAGTTTTTGGCGCCGTTGCCGGGGACCTTAATTTAGTTACTAGTGCACTTTAGAGTAGCATTGTCTAGACTAAGGTAACAACTATTTATTTTCTTAATCTAATCTCCCGAGTGTATGCCAAGTACTCGCTCTCAAGGCGAAGACTTGCAACCTCTAATCCCAGAATCAGAACGCTTCTTACACGTAAGAAGACGGATATTCGATTACGAACGAAATTACAATATTCCAGATCTTCAAATAGATCCACCTAAACCAGTCGGAACATCAAAGGACGCAGAGATGGCTGAAGAACCGAATCATCCACTCAAATATTACGCTAGTCCTTCGCAAGCTGAACCGCATTCCAGCATTGCCGCACCGGCTATCAACCGAAACGATTTCGAGCTGAAACCTTCGCTGATATCAGCCGTGCAACAAAATCAATTCGCCGGAAATCCTACCGAGGATCCGAACCTTCATCTTTCGATATTTGTGCAGTACGAAGATACCGTAAAAGCCAATGGAGTTACCCAAGAAGCTATTAGACTACGTCTTTTTCCTTTTTCACTTCGAGACAGAGCGAGAGCCTGGCTTCAATCTCTACCCTCGAATTCAGTAACTACGTGGGAGGAACTAAAGAGAGTCTTCTTGACCAGATATTTCCCACCTAGCAAGACAGCTATGCTAAGAGCTCAGATCAACGGATTTAAGCAAAAGGAAAACGAATCACTTTTCGAAGCTTGGGAACGCTATAAAGATATGCTGAGACTTTGTCCACATCACGGATTAGTAGAATGGATGGTCATCCATACCTTCTACAATGGACTCTTGTACAATACAAGATTGACAATTGACGCTGCCGCAGGCGGTGCACTAATGGACAAAGAATATAACGATGCTTATGCGCTTATCGAGAGTATGGCTCAAAACCATTACTAATGGGGAAGCGAGAGAGTCGCAACTGAGAAACCAACAAAAGGAGGTATGTACGAAGTAAGTAGTATGGACCAAGTCAATGCAAAGTTTGACCAACTTAACCAAAAGATCGACAACTTGGCCATAACACCAACAACCACCGTGGCTGCGGTAACACCTAACTGTGAGTTATGTGGAGTTCCAGGACATGCTGTCCCTGATTGTCAACTATTAGCAGGAATTCCCACAGATCAAGTGAATTATGCTCAAGGAAACCCATACTCAAACACATACAACCCAGGTTGGAAGAATCATCCGAACTTCTCCTATAAGAACAACAATGCTTTATACGCACCAGGTCAAGCACCAGCTACACCACCAGGATATCAAAAGACTGCTCCTAATGTCCCTAGAAAATCGAACCTTGAGTTGATGATGGAGAACTTCATAGCTACCCAATCTCAAACAAACAAGGACTTCTTAAACCAAAACATACACACTAGTGAGCAGATTAAGCAATTAGTGAGCAAAGTAGATGCGTTAGCTACACATAACAAAATGCTTGAAACTCAAATTTCACAAGTAGCTCAACAACAAGCACCTACCGCTGCACCAGTTGGAGTATTTCCTGGACAACCTCAACCTAATCCGAAAGGACAGGCCAATGCTGTGATATTAAGAAGTGGCAAGGAACTTGACGGACCTACCGATCCAAGACTTGACAATCCAGCCATGTACCAAAAACCGGATAAACCGACTGAAATGGTGAATGAACCAGAAGAAAAGGAAGATAATAATCAAGAGGCAGTGGAGAAAGAAAAGCCCTATGTGCCTCCACCACCTTATAAACCACCAATTCCGTACCCTCGGAGATTAACCAATTCCAAGACGATGGGCCAGTTTAAGAAATTTGTTGAACTTCTGAAACAATTGAATATTACTATTCCATTTACAGAAGCTATCACTCAAATACCCTCGTATGCTAAGTTTTTAAAAGAAATCTTATCCAATAAGAAAAAGATAGAGGATAACGGAACCGTTACACTTACTGCTGAGTGTAGCGCAATAATTCAGAATAATATGCCTCCTAAGCTAAAAGATCCAGGAAGTTTCTCTATACCCTGTGTAATAGGAAAATTCGTCATTGACAAAGCTCTATGCGATTTAGGAGCCAGTATCAGTGTTATGCCCTTAACGATTTGCAAAAGGCTAGACATGGGAGATCTAAGACCAACTAAAATGTCTGTTCAACTAGCCGATCGCTCTATTAAATATCCTGTAGGCATACTAGAAAACGTCCCAGTACGTATAGGACAATTCTATATTCCTACTGATTTCATAATCATGGACATCTCTGAAGACTCCACTACACCTATCATACTAGGAAGACCATTCTTAGCTACCGCCGGAGCTATAATAGACGTAAAGAAAGGAAAGCTAACCTTTGAAGTAGGTGAAGAGAAAGTTGAATTTATTTTAACACAATTCTTACAATCACCAACTATAGAGGATACATGCTATCTATTGGACGTAATTGACGAATGTGTAAGAGAAATGGAAATGAAAGAAACTACCTATTCTGAAATCATGAAAATTCAAATCCCTCCGATTTTCGAAGATGATAATTGGCGTGAACCATATCAGGATGATAGTCTAAGCGAAAGTTTAGCACTTACACCGGATCCCATGCCAAGTAAGAATAAACCTACATTAGGGTTAAAAACTTTACCTAAAAACCTAAGATACAAATTCTTAGACGCCGAATGTACAAGACCAGTTATAATCAATTCTAGTTTAGGAACAATTGAAACAAAGAAACTTTTAGATGTCTTAAAGAAATATCCAACTGCATTAGGATATAACATATCTGATCTCAAAGGAATATGCCCTTCAATCTGTATGCATCGTATTCTGCTAGAAGAAGATTGCAAAACCTCCAGAGAATCTCAAAGAAGAATTAACCCAATCCTTAGCACTGTAGTAAAGGAAGAAGTTAAGAAACTACTAGATGCTGGAATAATATATCCAATCTCTGATAGTAAATGGGTTAGTCCAGTACATGTAGTACCAAAGAAAGGAGGTATCATTGTTGTGAAAAACGCTAAAGGCGAATCGATATCACAAAGAGTAGTGACAGGACATAGAGTGTGCATCGATTATCGTAAACTAAACAAAGCCACTCGAAAAGATCATTTCCCACTACCTTTTATAGATCAAATGTTAGAACGATTAGCCAAGCATTCATATTTCTGTTATCTTGATGGTTACTCAGAATTTTTCCAAATCCCTATCCACCTAGATGATCAAGAGAAGACTACATTCACATGCCCTTATGGAACGTTCGCTTATAGACGAATGCCCTTTGGATTATGCAACGCTCCTGCAACCTTTCAAAGATGTATGATGTCAATCTTCGCAGATTTCATAGACAACATCATGGAAGTGTTCATGGACGACTTCTCTGTATGCGGGCAAAGTTTTGAAGGATGTCTATCAAATTTAGAAATGGTGTTAGAAAGATGTGTAAAAGTAAACCTCGTGCTTAACTGGGAGAAATGTCATTTTATGGTCAGAGAAGGAATCGTACTAGGACACGTTATATCTGACAAGGGAATTGAAGTTGATAAAGCTAAGATAGAAGTCATAAAAGATCTTCAACCCCCTAAAACCGTTCGAGAAATACGAAGCTTTTTAGGACACGCCGGTTTCTACCGACGATTCATCAAAGATTTCTCGAAAATCACTAAACCTCTTACCGGTTTATTAATGAAAGACGCTGAGTTCATATTCAATGAAGATTGTCTTAAAGCATTCAAAACTCTAAAAACAGCCCTCATCACCGCACCAATCATGCAACCCCCTGACTGGAGATTACCTTTCGAAATTATGTGCGATGCGAGTGACTATGCTGTAGGCGCAGTTCTAGGCCAGAGGAAGGACAAGAAACTTCACGCAATTTACTATGCCAGTAGAACCATAGATTCTGCTCAGATGAACTACGCCACTACTGAAAAAGAATTGTTAGCAGTTGTCTTTGCGCTCGACAAATTCCGTTCTTACCTAGTGGGAGCGAAAATAATCATTTACACAGACCACGCTGCTATCAGATATCTATTAACTAAGAAAGATGCTAAACCAAGACTCTTGAGATGGATTTTACTCTTACAAGAGTTTGATCTTGAAATAAAAGATAAGAAAGGTACTGAAAACGTCGTAGCGGACCATTTATCTAGAATAGAAGGTATTAAACCCGAACAAGTGCCGATTAACGATGATTTTCCGTATGAATAGCTGATAGCACAAATAGGAAGCGACCCAGTTCAGTTAGACATAGATGAACCAGAACCCGTGGAAACAATCCAAACAACTGTAGGACTGCCATGGTACGCTGACATTGTCAACTACCTAGCTGCAGGAGCTCTTCCACCTGACTTAACCTATCAGCAGAAAAAGAAATTCTTTCACAATCTCAAACATTACTATTGGGATGAACCATTATTATTCAAAAGAGGACCCGACGGAATCTTTCGTCGATGTACTCCCGAAGAAGAAATAGAAGATGTCATTGCTCATTGCCATTCATCTCCTTATGGTGGACATGCAAGCACTTCCAAGACTTGTGCAAAAATATTACAAGCCGGCCTATTCTGGCCTAATTTATGGAAAGATGTCCACATCGCTGTTATAAATTGCGATCGGTGTCAACGCACCGGTAATATTTCAAGAAGAGATGAAATGCCTCAAAAAGGAATATTAGAAGTAGAAGTCTTTGACGTCTGGGGAATAGATTTCATGGGACCATTCCCATCATCTTTCGGTAATAATTACATACTCGTAGCTGTCGATTACGTTTCAAAATGGATTGAGGCTATAGCTTCTCCGACAAATGACACACGAGTAGTAATAAAGCTTTTCAAAAATATAATCTTTCCCAGATTTGGTGTGCCTAGACTCGTCATAAGTGACGGTGGCTCGCACTTCATTTCAAAAATCTTTGACAAATTACTATCTAAGTATGGAGTCAGACACCGTGTAGCAACACCATATCATCCACAAACAAGTGGACAGGTCGAAGTCTCAAACAGAGAAATTAAACAAATCTTAGAAAAGACTGTCGCCATATCTCGGAAAGATTGGTCATCTAAACTTAATGAAGCTTTATGGGCTTATAGGACAGCTTACAAGACACCCATAGGAACTACACCTTTCAAATTAGTATATGGAAAATCTTGTCATCTCCCGGTAGAACTAGAACACAAAGCATATTGGGCGATCAAAACTCTCAATATAAACTATAATGCTGCAGGAGAAAAGCGAATCCTCGATATTAACGAATTAGAAGAATTAAGGTTAGATGCTTATGAGAATGCTAAGATATATAAAGAAATAAATAAGCGATGGCACGATAAACGCCTATCTAGGAAAGAATTTAGTGTGGGAGACGTTGTACTCCTCTTTAATTCAAGACTTAGGCTCTTTCCTGGAAAACTAAAATCTAGATGGTCAGGACCCTTTGAAATAACTAGAGTGTTCCCGAGCGGAGCAATAGAAATTAAGGGTAGGAATAGTGAACCGTTCACAGTAAACGGACAACGTTTAAAACATTACCATAAAGTTGAAAATAGAGATTATGCAAATAGTCTAAGGCTTTTAGAGTTGTCCACTAATTTCCCTGATTAATCTACACCTAAGCATTACGTCAGGCTTTTGACGATAAAAACATCGCTTAGTGGGAGGCAACCCATTTTATCATTTTGTCATCTATCATTTTATTATTCGTTTTATTGTTTTGTCATTTTATTGTTTTATTGTTTTATTTCATTATTATTATTATTATTGCTTTTATTTATGCATTTATTTTCTTATTTTCCTTATTTTAATTTTTAAATCACTTTTACAAATTTTCTAAAGTCTTTTCCACTTTCCTTCTCCCCCTGATTTGTTTCCTCCATATTTACACTAACTATGGCTAACCAACCGAGAAACATTATGGAAACCAAATTTAGAGGTAGGAACCAAAGAATGAAATTTGAAGAATTATCACAGAGACCAATGGATTTGACTCTGTACCCGGATGATCTGACTATGGAAACCTTAGGTATACATGATAGCATCCTATACTTGTTTAACCAACTTGGATGGGAGAATGCACTGATAAAACAAAAGTTTGTGACTTACCGCGAGCTCACCCTTGAGTTCCTAAGCTCCTTAATTTACTTACCCGAGCGCGGTTTTGGATTCAGGAAAGGATTTATCAGTTTCCGACTATTCGGAATAGAATATGACTTTAACCATAGAGAACTAGCTGACTTATTAGGATTCCCTAGTGGACCCTTCGCTTTTACTACCACACAGGTAGAATTGATGGACATTGAGCTGGACTTCTTTTGGGGAACCTTAACCGGAAATTACCATCCTGAGCCAAATAACATGAACAATGATGAGATACATAACCCTGCTATCCGCTATTTCCATAAGATCCTTGCCCACACCTTCTTTGGAAAAGAAGAAAACCTTACTGGAGTATCTAAAGATGAGATATTCATTATGTCATGTCTGACTAATGGACAACCAGTTAATGGTGTGCCTTTCATGATGCAAACCTTCACCCGAATCCAAGAAGAACCTGATCTACCCATATTGGTAGGAGGTCTTGTCACCATGATTGCTGATGCCTTAGGACTTAGATACCAATTACACAGGTGTAACCGTTTAGGTACCATCCGTCCTATGAATCTGAACTTTTGCTTTAACCGCCATATCATAAGAAATTTAGGACAACCACCTTACGAGTACCTAATCAGGAATGAAGTAGTAACCCTGTTCACATTACCAAACCATGCTAGAGTCAGTGTTCATAATAAAGATAATTGGCTTTATGAGCTTACCCCTCCTGACTATCCATCCACTCCCGAAACACCACAATCTTACAAGATAAGGGATGATATAATGACCGATGTAGAAAGTGACCCTGAGACACCTCCTGGTTACCATGACATTGCACACACTGATGAAGTGATTGAAACCCCTGAAGTAAATCAAGTAGAATATGCTGACAACTTGAAGAAAATTATGAATACTCTTGAAGTTTACCAAGCCGATATTAATACTGTTAAAGATGAGATTAAAAGCATGCGATTGGACGTTATAGGTTTAACTGACATAACGTGTGAGCAATTCTACCACCTAAACTCCGCAATTGAAGATTTGAAGAAGCACTTTTGAAAAATGCTGTAGTGATTTAACTTATTTTACTTCTTGTTTTTGTTTCTAGTTAGTTTTCACATTTTGCAAACATTCTCGTACCTTATTTTTATTAATGTAATTTTCCTTCAATCATATCAAAAGCAAAGCACTTCTAGTTTTACCATTTTCCAATTTAATCAATTTCTATGCTTTCCATTAATTACTATATTTAAATTGATTAATATTTTATGATTTCTCGTGTGATGAAATTTGCTAATTTATGTTGATCTAATAATATATATATATTGTTTGTGTTGTAATCAAATGAGAAGTGATAATAAAAAGAAAAAATTGCATTGAACGTGTGAGATAATGCATTCTGTGAAGAAAATATTATAAGATTTTAATCCCTCACGGTCGTCATCATTCTCTCACGATCGTGACCAGCTAATTAGCGCGTCACGACCGTCACTCACTCATCACGACCGTGACGACCCTGTTATACGAATTCTGAGAAACAGAACCGTTCTTCTTCGCAGAAACCACTTTTCCACTTCCACAAAAATTAGAAACCCCCCATTATCTCCTCACTATCCCGTAACCTCCCATTACCCTAAATAAATTCCATTAACCTCTCCATTTATTCCAAACCTCTCACATTCACTTCTTTCACTATAATCAGAACCAAATTCTTCACACTTTTCATTTTTCTCACAAAACTCAAAAACCTCTCATCTCTCATTCCCGTACTTGCATGCAATGGAAGAAATTCAATTTAGAGATGGTGAACATGGAGAAACTCAAAGACAAAAGTTCATTAGGTTTCAGAACCGTGGCGTCCAACCCACTCGGTATGTCGACATTGACTGCTTGAGGGAGTTGGGACTGCTCAACGGCGTGAAGCTCCTGCTTAGGCATGTTGGTTAGTGGAACTTGTGCAGTCAACCATAGCCGACATTCGAACTCCTCACATTGGAATTTCTGAGTTCGTTTCAATATGTTACACCTCCCGGTTCATCAAGTCAACTCACCGACATTGCAAAGTTCAGAATGCTCGGCCGAGAGGTCGAAATTACACAAACAAGGATCGCCGAACTGTTAGGTTTCGATCACGGAGACGATGCTCATCTCCGCGTGCTGGACAACTTCAGCGAAACCGCTTTCACCTTATGGCACGACATCACCAACACCCGTGCTACTGCCTTTCAGAGTCTGAATGCTACCCACATCCATAACCCGGCGATCCGATATTTTCATCGCATCATCTGCAATACTATTTTTGCAAGAGAGAGCAATCATAAGCTTAACTCCAAGGAGCTCTTGTTCTTGCACTGTGCCTTAAATGACGAGCGCATCAATGCTGCCCCATTCCTTTTATCACATATCCAGTCTGTAGCGCAACGAGATGCAACCCCCTTCTACATAGGCGGGATTGTCACCACCCTCGCCATTCAGCTGGAGCTTGGTGACTTGATTATCCATTTGCCTCGCAGAGCCGCAGAGTTGCTTACAAAGAACTATTGCAGGTCCGCCCACTTGATTTCTCAGAGAGAGGATGGCAGGTTCAACCCTGTTATCCAAGGCACCGTTTATCACCACATCACCTTGCCGTGTCGTGACCGCATCGATCCGTCCAACCGAACCAACTGGCTATTTGCTTTACCGGATGCTGCAGGCCACGTCCCCATTATTGATGAACAGGTCGATCCACCAGTGGACGAGATGCAGGATACCATGGATGCAGCTGAGCCTGTACAGGACATTCCTGAGTCCTCCACCCGACAGCCACCTGCACAAGAATTCACACTTGAAGACGTCCTCCGTGCGATTCATTAGCAAAACCAGATGAATGCCGCACTTGAGCAAAGACAAAAAGAGCAACATGATGCACTACTTTTAGCTGTTGCCACTAACCAGAGGACGACTGATGAGAAGCTCGGAGAGATTTTTAGCGAGCTAGAGTCTTTGCGTATTGATATCACTGCTCTCACCGGCACCGGTTCTGATCCTGAAGCGACTCCGACCAGACGCTCCCGCACCAGAAGCCGAGGCCGTGGTCGTCAACAGCCTTAGTTTATGTTTTTGTTTATGTTTTTCCATTTCCGTTGTTTTTATTGTATTTTACCCGCTATTATATCACAACATTGAGGACAATGTCTGATATAGTGTGGGAGAGATACCTTTCCTTTTTCCGCATTTCCCTTTTCCGCACTTTCCATTCCGTTGTATTTCCCTTTCGTATTTTAATGAAACAAAGTAATATTTGTGCTATTTCTTTAGTTTCGAATTCTCCCCGTTTATTTAGCCATACCGAAAATTTTTTTTATTTATCTTCGCATTACCCGACTTACCTATGAAGTCATAGTTAGGAAGCTGAAAATGATTCAACAAGATCAATACAATCTTGACACCTTAGACTTCCTACTTAAGCATTCCGTTCCGATAATTGTTACGACTACACCTTAAGTTTCAGTTCAAAAGTAACCCCTAGTAGTTTATACTAGCAGTCAGCACCGTCTGAACACAAACCACGTGGGGAGCCGATGAACATAAGTGTTTGATGCCTAATCTATAATGATCCTTCATATCTCGATGCCAATAAAAAGAAATTGCACCAAAGTACACAGTCGCATATAAGAAACGAGAAATATGAGAAGGAGTCCATTGCAGGTTGGTTCAGAGGTACCTGGTTCTGAACTTGGTAGGGCGTGCTACGGCTTGATCCCCCACAACCTCCAAATCGGATAATATATGTAGGGTTGCCACATTCGTGTACCAGACCCCGTGCTTATAAAGGATCAAAGTCACTAACCGGCTACTCCACTACGTGCGTGCTAAGGCAAAGGGCTTAATGTGATTGCACTAGAATGAAACCGGGTGAAATAAGATCGAAAGACTCTAGGTGGAATAGTAACACAATTACCGAATGTTTCGTTTAACGGGAAGTCGACGACTTAGCTTGTTGCTTGTGTCATTAGTGTATTGTTAGTGTTTTATTCTAGTACCGGTTTATCTGGCAAAACGATTCCTCGTATGGTTTGTTATGTGTGTGCGTCGATGAAAACCTGTCCGATCATTTTTCAACCGACTATTTGCTTGAGGACAAGCAAAGGTTTAAGTTTGGGGAAGTTTGATAACGAGAAAAAGTATCGTTTTATTACTATGTTTCAATGCCGTTTTATCGCACATTTATCGTATTAACACCCGATTCCTCGAGTTTTCTTTGTCATTTTGCAGGTATATCAATTATAGAGCTAAATCATAAGCCAAAAGTGAAATGAGCAAAAACAAACATGAAAAGAAGAAGAAGAGAGGAATTCTGCATAATCTGCATAATTTGCACTTGTCACGACCGTCACCTAGGAGTCACGACCGTCACCTAGGAGTCACGACCGTGACACGCTAAAAAGAGCAGTCACGGTCGTCACCAATCACTCACGACCGTGACGTGCTAAATACAAGGGTAACGAACGTGACACCCTTGTCACGAACGTGACAAGGGGAAATTAGGTTTACTTGCTGAGAATTGGTCATGAACGTGCTACGTGAAGTCAATATTTTCCTATTCTTCCGCAGACCCAGTAACTCAACTTTTCCCTGGATTCTCTCAGCAACTACGAAGCCCACGCATTATTCCAACTGCCAAGCCCAAATATTGTTTCCTATAAATAGCTTTATTTCAAAGTAGAAACGACAGAGTTTTATTTTAATTTTTCTTGCGGAAGCTCTGTCGTATTTCCATTGCACCCTATTTCATTTATTTTCCAGCAATTATTTCTGTTCTTGTTTTAATTTTTTATATCCCAACCAAATCAAATAACAATTTCCAACATTAGGAAATTGTTATTATTTAATTTCTTTCAAGCCTTCAGCATTTCGTTTTGTAATTTTATTTTCGATTCCGGTCCGCACTCCGAGCTTGCCAGATTGTGGAAGAAGGAGTTTGACATTATTTTTGTTATTCAGGTTTTTAATTAATTCGCATTTATATTAATGTTAAGAATTTATTTTTATTTCTTTATAATGCATATTTTAATTTGTGTTCCTCTGTTTCTGCATCTGTCTGGTACAACAAATATGAGTAGCTAAACACTTTAGGCGGTATGTAATTAAAATACACTGAATCGGTAAAATCAATTCTAGGCTTAAAATAATTAAGAACTTAAAATTCTGGCTGTGACTTTTTATTATAAAATTAATCTTTTTGTTACGAGAGTAAGGAAAGTGTAATAGGTTAGGTCGAGACCACGAGAGTGTGAGATTTTAACCAGATAGCTAAAGTTAGGCATTTAATTTAAACACAGCGAGAGCGCTTTAAAATGAATTAGACTTATTAAGTTTCCAAAAATTATTTCTAAACACTTATGGGCTAGCGAGAGCAGGCATAGGGCTTTAGGAGTAAGATCTGAGATAAGACCACGAGAGTGTGAGTTAAAGGTATTTAAACTGATAACCTCTACAGAATAGATTAAGTGAACTATCCTTATAAGCCTAGGTTAGATTGACCCGCCTAAGTTAACATAATTACATACCGACCGCCTCATTATTATTTTATTAAACTAAAATTTAATTCCCGCCTTTAATCCTTAAAAACAACCAAAAATCGTGACAACCATTCACCTTAGCTAAACTAGTAAACCCTCTAGCACTAAGTAATCATAAAGTCCCTGTGGGATCGCTAATCTTAAATATTACTTCGATAGGCTGTGCGCTTGCAGTTAAGATACCGCTAGACACATATTAGATTACGTCTTTAGCCCATCAATGTACCCTTCGACGTAACTCCAATCGTTCTCAAATAGGGTAGCCCGAGTCTCCTCTGGTACCAGATGACTCTCATAATCATCAAACATGTCCTCTATATGTCTACATGTCAAGGAAAGAGGAGCTTAGACAACAAGGTGTCTGAGAATGGTCTTAGTGTAGTCGAACTGTCGCTTGACGCACTCAGGCAGATGTAAAGCAGTGAGACGCGATCCGCATGCCAACCATCCAAAGTATAACATTATCTCTTCAAATGGTCGCCTCTGACGGTGATCAACATAGTTGTTGAAGTGCATGTCCTTAGAAAACCAAACGGTAAAGATAACCTTTGAAAGGCTCGGTAGCATGGTTCCTTCTGAGCGGGATAAAAGCAGTTTCACGCGACATATCTACAGTGTACTCAGGTACATTCTCCCAACCATATTTGTACGAGAAATGCTGGAGGATTCAAGCCTGAAATGAAAAGTTTGGAACACACTAATCATCAGTAATGATTTTGCAAAGATGAAATGAAAATACCAAAAAAACATTCAAAGACCAATGATTATTACCGTCAGCAGTGTGACGCTTCATGTGACATGCTTCGTCTTCCACATACAACCCTCTCTCAACTTCAAATACAGTGAAATTTTCTGGCACGTGTAATACACAATGGAGATTCTGATGTCTTAATATCAGAGTACAAAGTCAAGACAAGTGTTTTGACATCTTAAGTATGACAAAACAATATTATCAAACCTTAATTATGCATAAACTTTAAATTGTAGAATGATAAATAACACGGTTAATTGTTAACCCAGTTCTGTGCAACCTCGCATACATCTGGGGGCATCCAAGCCAAGAAGGAAAATCACTATGATAATATTAGTTCAAAGCTAAACTCTCCCGTTTACAACTTTTCGCCTAATCCCTACCTGTGCAAATTCTATCTAGAAACCCATCTAGATATGAGATCCCCCTCTCACTTCCTAACAGTCAATCACAATCCCAGTGACCATGCCTCAAGAAACCAAAAAATAAATATGTACCCTCTTTCAACTACAATACTCGGTTTTGCTTCAATGCTTCAACAAGGAACAATACACTTTTTCTTAAAAGCTTTTGAATGAACAATAAACAACAACAATCTGTCTATCACAATGTATCAAAAGATACAAATAATGACTGACACACAAAAGACTCTTAAAACCTAAGTTTCTAAACCTTCCCTTAGTTTTTACAATAGTGAAAGTCGTTCAAATATTAGGTCTAAGCAACTCTTTAAATACGCCTCAGTAGTCCATGGGCTTCGAAGACTTCACCCAAATATTTCTTGATCCAGACGCTAAGGGATGCATCAATCATGTAGAAAAATATCCTTAAATATTGGAACAAATCATCAAGTTTCTTAAATTGTATTTACATCCAATTTTAGGAACTAATGAACAATTGGAGATCAAATCACATGTTTCAAATTAAATCTTCTTGACATGCGAAAATAAGTGAGATAATTCCAAAATGAATCTCACAAAATCAAAACAAATCTGTCAAGAATTAAAACAACCAGAACTGATGTTCTGGTACAATGTGTTACAACATCTGTTAGGACATCTACTCACCAGGTGAACTGTACAACATGTTAATAAATTACACTCAACATCCTGCTGAGAACCATGTTTTAGCAAAATTGTTGCAAAACCTAAAACTATGGATTCAACAATCTCCCCCTTGGATTTTTTTGGCTAAAACACCTTTTGCACAATAAATCCGGAGAGATGAATAAAACCACAAACAACAACACAAGTTACATGTAAACATGTAAACTTTGTACATGAGGAAGAAGATAACCTTCATCTTCAGAATCATCCAAGTTACAACCCCTAAAACACATAACTGATTCCTATCACAGAGGAATAAACATTCCTCTCAAGGAGCACAAGAACACCAACCCGAACACAACCTCAAATTATCAGAGTTCAAGATATTATAAACACATACGGAAGAATCCACATACATTAGAAACACATACAGTAGAAGCTGCACACATAACTCAGAACACAAGACACAACCAACCATTTAACTCAGACTATTGACATGATGTTAAAACATCTTGGTAAGACATCATGTAACCAACTACATCAGAAGTAGAAGCAGAAGCAAAAACAAGATTCACATGACATACAACCATGCTCCCCCTAAAATGTTGCATACCTCAAGCAATAAGACAAGACATACCCAAACTGGGCAACACAAACACTCTTCTCCCCCCTTTTAGCCAAAAATTGACAAAAGAGACATAATAAAACAAACAAAACAAACAAAAACAAAGGAAAAACACCAAAGTGACCCAACAAAAAGAACCAAAAATAAATAGCTATCAATAGGAAATAGTAGATACGAACTATCCAAGCCTACCTCCAGATTCAATGAACTTGACCCAAACTTCATAAGCATCTTTGGAAGATTTTCTCATGTTGGAATGTTGCTTGAGAGAATGGTGAGGTAGAAGGTTTTTAAATACAAGGAGTGTTACCTATCTTGTAACGAACCTTGCTAGTAACAGCATACCAGTCAAAGAGAGCGTTTTTGGAAGAGAATAAAATCACCCTAAGTAATCATGCACAACTCAGTTCTCTCTCTTTCCAAGCTTTGACCATCACAAATGAAATGGCAGTTCCCATGACATTGAAAATGTTTTTCCTTGAACACGTATGCACCATAAAAAAGTTTTACAAGACTTCCAAAAAGATGACTAGTCAAACAATCCCTGTCATGTTGACTAGAGATAATTTCTTAACAATATTGACACATCTTGACATGATATAATGTACTGACATTCTAACTGACATTGCATACTTCTACCAATCTTCACAAGTTGGAGCACCAACATTTCACTTAATAAAAAAAACATTTAATCTTGCTGATCCAACAAGTCATAAGATTGATGTTCAAGAAGAAACAACCCAAACAAATCAAAGTAGAAATAGTATTCTGCACATAAAAAACACGAATTCCATGGCTGATGAATTCAACAAGGCTCCACTAAACAACTAAACACGATGTCAAGACATCTTGTTTGACATATCACATCCCTCAACAAAACCCCTTTTGAAGCACACAACTTTCTATAGAGAAAAATAAATTCTCCTAGATGATAAACACCATTGTTTCTTAGGACATTCCCTAGAGTCATGAACAATCCCAGTTCATATATTAGAGGCACATGCACGGCAGATAAACAACCTCACATAGCCAGAACCACATCCACACTATCAAGGAAATATAGCACACTAGACAACATAATGTCAAGAAATTCAGTCTGACAATACAACCTTAGTATAGGTGCAAGAACACAAGATTCATGAAGACATGCAAGCTTTGTACAGGCTACACGCAACACAATCAACATATAGGGACATAGCTCCCATTGTCACACATAACCAATAATCCTCATCAAGTAAAAAAAACATCACCAGAAAAACAACCATGAATAGATCCATGTTGTGCAATAGAACCTCAATCAAAATAGTAACACCAAACACACTCCCCCTCAGTCAAGAACACATTGCAGAGAAAACTTGATTCTCACAGACATACAATCATTCTTTAATTTTTAAGGATAACCCACAAAAAATACTACCACATAGGCACCTTCTCCAGCAGAAGAAACTATACAACCTCACATCTATATAGAACACCACAGATAGTGTCAGAACATGTGGTCTGACATCCTTCTCATGTAGATCACAACAACTACAAGCTCACAAGAGGATTCTTCCTTCTAAACCGGCTTCCTTATATCACACACATGACAAGCAGTCATGTACAAATTCTATTAAGCCTCTCTAGCAATGGTCAGAAGCTCTACTTCATACTACACCATGATCAGGCATTTCAATTCTAAATCTATTGATGAGCAACAAAATTCACATCATGAACTCCAAATTAGCTTCCATGGATAACCAACTTCCTCTTTAGGAGAGATAATCAACTGAGAAGATGTTTCAACACCACTTTAGACATAAATATAAATCACAATGATTGAACTATCTACTTTGGTTCTAGAGTCAACATCTATAGGAATTTCTATTTGCATAGTAATCCATACACATCCCCATGCAAGAGACATATGATAACCCCAATAGGCCATAACAAAAGTTGATCAACCTACCAGGACAAATAATAGACCTTCATAGTAAACAAATCTTCATAGAGAGAAATAAACTCTCACACATACCAGGAATCTTCTACTCAAAAGCACAATGTCCATACATCTTGTCTGACATTATAGAGTCAGAAATGATTCTTCTGTGCCCAAAGGGGAGATTCGCTATAATAGGTACTATTTGAGCTGAAAACAAAAATCAGGGAATTAACTGAACATCATACCATAAACAGACATTCCAACATAAGTCTGCATCTCCTTTTCCCTTCAAGACCCCACCTTGTACTAACATCATCAAAGATCAAGATGAATCACATTTGCATTTGCAAAGGCCAATGTTCCATCATGCGATGACTACAACATCTTTGAATAATAAGCTTGAGCAAATAGTTCCTTGGAGCATACACAAATAACAATGATTATTTGACACATCTTCCTTTATAAGAAATTGAGAAAAATCCCTTACAAGAGGACCTTGATCATAAGGAGACATCATCAGGACTGGAACTTCTAATTCTAAAACTCCCTTACTCCATACAGGTGTCTGGAACACTCATACCAAACATCTTAGACGAGACTCCAAGAAGAGGATATGAAAAAAAAAACAGCAAACCTCCTTGAGTTTTACCCATTGCTTGGATCACAAAGGTTGAGTTGGACCTTAGAGGCAACCAACCAGATATGGAATACACACTCCTAAGGAGACAAGCTTTTAACAAGAAAAGACAATTCCAATACATACATTGCTTTTAGCATTCCGATGATCAACACAATGTCAAGAAATTTAAATGTCATTAATGACTTGGCTAGACAATTGATGAAGCCACACTACGATCTACCTTGCTTGATACAGTCTTGAAGATATATCCCTTTTAGCTTTCTGTCATCATCCCTCCTTGAAGAGCTCCTCTAACACATCAGAACTAATGTTCTATATTCTCATAGACATGATCAAGATATCAAGTTTAAGAAAGAAAAAAGCATACTCCTTCCTATAGGATATAGATGGAAAATAACCAGTCTTTTCATTGGAGACTCAGGATAAGAACAATTACCTTGATGACAACCTTCTTCAAGCAAAGCTCTCCAAGAAAAGCTTCCAGCGCATCCATACCAAAATCAGAGTCCATAATAGAAACTAACCTTAAAGATAATGTAGTCATAAACATAATCATCTTCAAGATCAATCAGATCCAGCTTTCCTTGAGCATAAGTATCTTCAAGATGTTAGAGTGAATGTTCTAGACATTTATCCTTGAATTTCAATCGACATGCACAAAACCTGGTTGAGATTCCTTCCATGGTCATTCACCAGATATCAAGTCACAAGCTCCTACAAAGAAGAGACAAAAAAAGCCTACTCTTGTACTCCTATTCAAACCTGTCATTCTCAAGGACAAATTATAATTAAAGTGACAAAACAATCCATTTAATTTGATGGTGTCTTGATCTTCTTCTTCTCTAGATGTCACATACATGTCTGATCTCTTTAGAGAGAGACCTCATAAGCCTTTTGACCATATTTTCCTTCAAGAGAGATCTTTAGAGGATCCCAAGCAACTTTCGTCATAACACACGGGTTGAGCAATCTGAACACATGCTACACAACTCCATTGGCTAAGGAATTCACACCTTAGGATAACAAGAGTCGACTCATACTCTCCTTTCAAGGACAGGACCACACACTCTTTTGTGAAAGATTTCCAAGGGTTGATGTCTTCCCAAAGATCAACAAGTACCAGAAAAATACCCCCTGAAGCTCACCCGAAACTGACTAGGGTTCCATCTTTGATACTAATTAAAATTTCCTGGCACGTGCAATACACGATGGAGATTCTAATGTCTTAATATCAAAGTACAAAGTTAGGACAATTGTTTTGACATATTAATTCTGACAGAAAATATTATCAAACCTTAATTATGCAGAAATTGTAAATTGTAGAATGACAAATAACACGGTTAATTGTTAACCCAGTTCCATGTAACCTCACCTACATCTGGGGGCATCCAAGCCAGGAAGGAAAATCACTATGATAGTATTAGTTTAAAGCTAAACTCCCCCATTTACAACTTCCTTCCTAATCCCTACCTTGTCCAAATTCTACCTAGAAACCCATCTAAATATGAGATCCCCCTCTCACTTCCTAACAATCAGTCACAATCCCTGTGACTATGCCTCAAGAAACCAAAAAATAAAGATGCACCCTCTTTTAACTACAATAATCGGGTTTGCTTCAAGGAGATGGATTTCAAATTGTTAACCTCTACACCTTACTATGTTAAATGGTCAGGTCGAGGAAGCAAACAAAGTGGTGATAAATTTTATTAAAAAACATATAGGGAAAAAGCATAGGAATTGGCATAAGACATTAGACCAAGTTCTATGGGCTTGTCGAACTTCTTCTAAAGAAGCCACTAACACTACTCCATTTTGATTGACTTTTGCTCATGATGCAGTCTTGCTTGTCGATATTTATCTACAATCGACAAAGATCCAAAGACATCATGAAATTCCATCAGAATCTTATTGGAATATGATGATGGATGAGTTAGTTGATTTGGATGAAGAGAGTGGATAAGTCTTATAATAAGAAGGTGAAAATTAAGACATTTTCGCTTGGAGATTCGGTTTGGATAGTTATCCCCCCCATGGATCGAAAGAATAGAGCCTTAGGGAAGTGGTTCCCTTATATGGGAAGGCCCTTTTCAAAATTTACAAGTGTTTTACAATGATGCTTATGAGGTTGAAGAGTTAGATCAAGATAAAAGAATATTGAAGGTAAATGGTAAGTATTTGAAAAAATGTAAGCCTGTACTTCAAGAAATAAAAATACCTAAAGACTAAAATTCATGCAAAAATGGTCGAAGCTAAAATGGTATATTAAAATATTCCAGAATGGCTCAAGTCATTACATAAATAGCCTCGAAGGGCTTCATACTATTGTAGCTGAAAAAAGAAAAGTACAAAAAATTTCAAACTACAAAGATTAAAAAAGGAGATTATTCTTCATATGGAGATACTTATTCTTCTGAAGATCCAGGCTTTTTTTTCATAATGATTGGTTGGAGCAAAGGGTTGTAAGTTCTGCTTCTAACTGTCGAGCTTTTTTGATATACTCTAACCCAGTTTCAAACTCCTAATCGACCACAGATTCATTGAACTTCAAAAGTTAAGCCTTGTGTTTTTTGGCATCCTGAATCCTGGCGTTCAACTCTTTGATTTGGGCATCCCAGGAGTGATGCTCTTATCGTATCCCTCGATATTGGCCTTGTTTTCCTCCTTGGTTTTCTCCAACTCTGCAATCTTGTTCGTCAAATTAGTAAATGCATCCCAGGAAGCTGTCTCACTTACAAACTTTTCTTAAACTTCATTTTGAATATGGGGCATCAAGACTTGGTAAGCATTAATCTGGTCGATCATTGGACCTAAATCCAAGATAACATTGGCAACTTCAGGTGAAGCCACCAGAAGATTGACCTTTTGAATAAGGGCCTATAAGGAAAGAGTAACAGTGGAATCAAGCTGCAGTAATTGAAAGAGGTCACCTTCAAAGTCTTTTTTCTTGATCTTCATAAGTGCCTCATTAGCAGGCTTACTCAAAGGTTGATCCCCAGAGCTTGTGTAGACATTGAGACTCTTCTCAGATGAGCTTCCCTTTCCACTGATCATAGCCCTGAGATGCTCAAGAGGCTTGCTTCACTTCAGATTGGCTAGCTCTTTAGGAGAAAGCACCCCAGTTGTTTAAGTCGAAGCTTTTTTAGTTTCAAGGATGGCAACAGTTTGTGCAGGATTGATCTGATCTTGGGCCTGCTCCTTGTATTTTTTGCTATCACCTTTCACTTCCTTATCTTTTTCATCTTCTTCATATTTGTCATCCTACTCATTGTCAGCATTTGCATCATCTGGATTATCATAGAACATCACCATATCATCCTTCTCTTCTTCTTCGTCTTCTTTATCATTTTCCATCTCATCACCTTTACCAGCTACGTCCTGAATGGAACCCACAAGTACTTTGTTTCCTAGAACTTCATCCATAAGGGATCCATCTTCATAATCGTTCCCAATAAGAGCTTACTCTTGCACCATAACATCTTTATCCACTAAGATTTGGGTTTCTATGTGGGCTAAGTGTCGAAAAAGCTATGGGGTCTTTAGAGTCTTGATCTGGGTCATGGGTGTTTCCAGTGGGTTTGATCGCTATGATAACGAATATGTCGAATAATGTTGGTGTCATCATACCGCAAGGTAGATGTAATGTATAGTGGGTGCTATCCCAGAAGTACAAAGAAGAGACCATCATGGTTGAACATTAATTGAGACCTGTTTTCCACAACATGATAAGGTCATAAATTCCCATGTCCTTCTAGGTCTGGGATTTAACTTTTTCTTGTTTGGATAACTAGTCCAGATAACTTCTAGAATCCTTAAAGGAGGGGGTGGCTCTAAAGAACCTAAATCCATCATTCATATACCTTAAGTCTATGGTATTCAACACTATCACATCAACATAAGTTTCTTCAACCCTATATTTGTTAGCCTGACCTATGTGTTTGGTTTTTATGTAAGAGGGGAAAAACTCCCTAAGTTTATTTTGGTCTACATTTAAAGCGGGTAAAGGACTAAAAAGTGCACGCTGTATACTAGAAACAAGGAAGGGAACTAGTACCTGAGAATCATAGATTTTTCTCTTCTCCTCCTCAAGTGGTTCTGGGATGAACTGTTAATTTCCTGCCATGATTGGCCTTGCAATCTTGTCAAAGGGTGGAAGCTGAGAGATCTTTTCTGTAACGCCCCATTTTTCTATTTAATTATTATTTGCGAAATGATTATGAATTGTTGTGATGATTCAGTGTCGTAGCGTGTTTTCAATGTGTTTTAAGTGAAATTATTAATAATGAGGATTATTATTAATATTATTTCTATTATTATTATTATTTTTATTTTATTGAGAGAGATCAATAAAATAAATAATAACATAATTGATTATGTAGAGAGTGAGGGTTAAGATGGTAATTATGGAGAAATGAGTGAGGGCAAAAGAGGAGTAATATAGATGAGGGATTTTTATAGAGAGAATTAGAGAATTATTTTTTATTGTACATGAAAAAGAGAAGAACAAAAGTGGAAGAGGCTAGGGAAAAAGGAAGAAGACTCCATTAGAGAGAAAGAAGGTTCATCATCTAAGGTAAGGGTGAGATTCTTTCATCTTTAAAGGGATTGATGATATATGAGTTCTGGTAGTTAATCGTTAGGTGAATTCATGAGATTGTTGATTGTTGAGTGTTTAGGGTTTATGATAAATTCATGATTAAAGGATTGAAATTTATAGGATTATTGTGTTGAAAGAAATATGATAGATATAGGTTATTGTATAATAACTTGTAAAAAAATATGAGTTAAAATGAGTTTATGAGTGTTGGAATTACAATTGGAGAATGTGTTTATCACATGGTTTTGCTGTCAAATTCGCAAAGGGCGCTTAGCGCGGTGTAGCGCACTTAACGTGGTATGGAAATAATTTGGCCTTTCGAGGCACCAGCGTTCGCGCTTAGCACGCTGGAGCTCGCTTAGCACGCTGGAGTTCGCTTAGCGCGGCCTGGAACGAAAAATATATATTTTTAAATTAATTAAAAATAGTTGTTTTATGTTGTACTAATGTTGCATTGTTGTTGTATGTTTGTTGCCATGTATTAATGCTTTGTGTATGTGTTATTTGGTGTTTTAACATGATATACTATGAATACAAGACTTAATTGTGCAATGATGTTTGTTAGTTGTGGTAGCATGAAGACACATGTTTGAATAAATGTATGATGTCTTTGAGTTGTTGTAGTATGATGCCGCTGTGTAGTTGTTGTAACATGTTGTGTTGTGGTTTAAAGTTACATAATACATTGATTTTGTGAGAATCATTTTATGTTGTTGTTAAGGTGAATATCATTTGCATGAGTTATGGGATGACGTGTGCCCATGTGGGGTGTGAGCGTCTATCCAGATTCCTTAATGTAATCGTTGTTGTTGTTATTGAGGTGATTGTGTGCCCATGTGGGATTTGAGCAATCACGATTTTCATGTGACCATGTGGGGTGTGAGAGACTAATAGACGTTCCAATGGGAACTGTGATCATGAAACAGGGATCAAATTGGTTCCACATGCATTGAGTCTAGTTATGTCTCATTGCATTTATGACAGTCGTGTTGCATAACGTTTGATGTGATTATCTGTGTATGAATTAAAGGGTGTGATGTTATTAATTATTGTGATGTGAGTGAATAACTTGATGATTTATGCTCTTGTATTTATATCATCTTTTCCTTTTGATTTATTTGAGGATCTCACCCCTTCTATTTGAATGTTGCCTTTACATGGGTAACATTAAGGTAATCAGGAGTAATTAGAGTTCGTGGACGACAAAGTCGAAGTACTTCGCGTTAGTGGCATCTACTCTGATATGTAACATTGGGAGTCGGGAACACTTTACTTTAATTTGTTGCTAAAGAATTTTGAATTTGCCTTTATGTTTTCGTAAACTAATGTTTTTTTAATGTTTGAGATGTTTTATCTTCCGTTGCATATTGAATCAAATTTGGTTTACTTTAATTGTATGTTACATGTCCTATAAAGAGCAATTGTTTGTTGAAAGCAATGCCTTGACTTTTTATTGGAAATTATTTTACTCTAATTTTTCAATTAAATTATGCGGGGGAAGTTAGGGTGTTACATTTTTCGCATCCTTTGTTTATTTGGTGGATATTTTTTGGGTTTTGGTAGAATCTTTGACAATTTTTGTTGAGGACGCCATTGGTAAAAGTTGAAGAACTTTGGATTTTCTGAGAAGTTTGAGAGTTGGAGAGAGTAAGATTGCTTGAGAGATTTTTAGAAAGCGTAAAAAAGTGAAAATGGCTGAGGTGATAACTATTTATAAGCATGTTGAAGTTTAAGAGTTTTTAAATCAACATTAAAGAGCTGATAGATAGTGGGATACGTGTTCCACTAGGGGCGTTAGATGGAACGGTGGCAGTTAATGCCTAGCCCCATGATCTCCTAGAGTCTAGGAAGTGTAATGTTGGCTAGAGATTCTTGCTTGCATTGAGGAGATGTTTCATAAAATTTCCATTATGACTATGACGTCATGGGTAAACTGAAGGAAATGAACGCTTTTTGGAATGTTGAAGTTCGAATGACATCGAAGTCATCCAGGAGCTATTCGAGGCGTCAAATGCTATTATAAAAAAAATTCTTTTTCTTCACTGATGTTGAAAATGAAATTTTAGGGAGAAATTTGTTAGCTCCTAATTTCGATGCCTGATATGTTTTGTTAGAAGTATTCAAGAGCATAAAACTTATGTGAAACATTAAAAGCTTTGACAGAAAACTCATCATGCAGCCTGGTCGAAGGAGTCTTCAGAAAAGAAGGAATATTATACAAGATTATGAACTTAGAGAAATATTTTCTAAGTAGAAGGTCTAAGTTCGACTAAGACTCTACTGAAGGTGTCTTCGATAGAGAGTTTGAATTCAAATAATGGAGGGAATTCTTTGTTCATATCCAATTTAAAGAAGGACACGTGGATCACGCTTAAAGGATGAAGACATGCAGAGTGTCACTTGTCTTGTTCTAGTTTGTAGGCCGTTAGAGGCAGTTGTTTTCGTTTGTTATAAATAGGAGATCTCCATGAGGAGATTGAGGGTGTGTTCAATTGTGTACTAGTGACTCAAATTATTCAAAGTATCAAGTTTAAGAGAAACAAGTGTGTGAGAATGTACGTTGATGTAACACAATCTTTATTTTAATGCAATTCATAAAGTTTTTCATTAAGAGTTTATTTTTTACTTTCCCAAATTACTTTCTACTTGTCACTAGTATTTCGAATTAATTCTTTTTGCACTTATCTTTCATTTACATTTTGAAAAGAAAGTTATTTTCACCATGAACTTTGTTGAAGTGTTCATTGCTTTTTTCAGACATCATATAAAAATCAATTAGCATATGTTCTAGGATCAATCTGGTCGATCCAGTTAGTAACCAAAGTTTTAGAATTGGAAGACTTGTAGTTGTTTACCAATTTTCACGATAAACACCAATGTGATGGTATCCCTACTCCAGTCGTTGTGATATGAGTTTTCTGTAGTAGTGTGCATTTGTTTGCTTATTCCCTCCTTACCTTACTCATTAATCTCTGGCATATGTTTTGATTATTTTTCTTTGCATTTAAGTTTTTTCTTAAATGTGTGTTTCTAATTATGTGTATTTGAGCATTTGTATATATGTTCGTGCATTATTTATGATTGATAATACATTCTTTTATATAATAGTCTTGATCACTAAATTGTTTGTTGTTAAATGTTGCATGTCTATTTGTATTTTGTTGCATATGTCATGTCTATATTTGTGTTCTATATCCGATCTTTGTCGTTGTATCTTCTTCTTAGTTGTAATGTGAATCTATATACGATCTTGGTTTTTAGACGTATTTTGATATATCTTTTTTTG